>JAKEPQ010001016.1:43878125-45241250 GCA_024500445.1 Entomyzon cyanotis | reverse complement strand
GTACCTGAGTACTCAGTGGGTGAATAGGTAACTTGTATTTTAAATGCTGTGTTATACACCTGATGTTAGATACTGTGAATGTAGGGTAGGGCACACAGGCTATGTATTCTGTGTGAAATTAAGGATTTAGCTGACATTTCTGAGTGTCATCTGGATTCACATCCCTGGTTCCTTTTGGGTAGGTTATTGCTAAGGCTCTTGCTTATTGACCTTAATGGTGCTATGTTGTATCTATGAACATTTTAGGAGATTTGAAGATATAGATGAAATTCAGTTAAAGTAGCTCTGTTCAGTTCTTGCCTTCCAAAATTAATTACAGTTTCTAGACAATTGCAATCAGTGGATGCCCTACTGAATCATGTATATAGAATTAATTTTCAATGTATTGGTTTGCACTAATTAATGTTAATTTCACAATTTTTTTTGTTTATAAAGTATAATGTCTCCTTGGATTAAAAAGATATGGGAGCCACAATGGCTAACATTGACATTAAACTTTGGCATCATGAAATTAGCAAAGCTTTCTTAGTTGATAATTCCACAGCAGGTAAAACAAGTGACAGCATGTTAGTCCAATTTTGTGACATACCACAACTTTAAATAATGGCAAAGCCATACCACTGCTTTCTGTCACAAGAACAGTCCTTGAGAGGGAGCAGGGATGTACTGAGAACAGAAGCTGATCCACGATAACTGACAATAGGCATCCTAAGTAGGCTCCAAATATCAATATTTTCCATCTTGACGTGAGAAACATTTCCTTCTTGTAGGAGATTTGTCTATCAAACAATCAGAAAACAAAAAGTGACTCATCAGATGGTGGATTAACTGGAAGAAGAACCATTTTGTTCGGAATTAGATATCAGGATTAGTTGCTGTTTATTCTGTGATTGCAGCAGAGATAAAAAGCATTACCTTTTATTTTAGGAAAAAGGCCTGACAGGATTCATTATTGAATACTTTCCTTGCATAAACCTGCAAGTCATCTTCAACAGCAATATTATGACTGAAGTCAGAACATTTGTCTGTGCATTTTTTAGCTTTAACAAGGTAAATGTCGTCAGGATAAGGCACCTTTGAAGGAAATCCCTAAATATGCAAACATTAGCTTTGGTGATCTAATTTCTTATTACAGAAATGCCGCTCCATTAGGGAAGAGAGAGACCAAGAATTGCAAACTAAGAGGTCTGGTTTCAATGCAGAGTAAACAACTTCCAGAGTAATCAAAATCTTTACAGATTCAGTGATTTTTCATGATAGAAAAGTTAACCTCAGCTATTTCCATATTTCATTCCATCTTTTAAACAAGCTTTCTAACTTGGTAGATTAAACATTTGGTTCTTCATTGCTTTTTCAGTGGTATGTGCATTTAAACAGCATCGTTGCACTGTACAGAAATTACTGTTTTATGACAGGGAAGCAATTTCTTTGTATTTAATGAACATAGAATAAGTTGGAGGGGGGCAGTGTTGCAAAAAAATTTAAAGTAAAGCAAAAACTTGCAAATAAAAAGTATTTTTTATATTTTTCAAAAATCTGTCACTTCTCATGCATCCAATTAATGTGTTCTAGTGTTAATTCAATTGTTTGGGTTTTTGGGGTTTTTTTAATAAAGCCAAAACTTAAAAAGTGGACTTTCTTCAATTAAAACGTTTCAATCTTTTTGATGCAGGCAATGTTATCTATTCCTCTCTGGGGCTTCAGCAGGCTTTAACACACTTTGGCAATATAGAAGTTTGAGGTCATGTTTATGGTGAGGCAACCACTTACATTAGTAAAAGAAAATGATAGTAGTTATTGTGTGTATATAATTTACAGAGCATAATTTTATAGTTTACATAATTTTAAAAATTGGTTGTTCCATAGTAAATAGTGGTTTTGTTTACTACAGTTTTTCACAGCCTTTAAAAATGATGTTCATTTTGGGATATGATGAAAAACAAATAATTTGAATCCTACTGTCAATTTATTTCCATGAGAAATGAGATTATGTAGGGGGCAAAAAGAATACTATATTCTATCAGACTGTATTTTAAGGACTTCAGTTTGATTGGAAAAATCACGTGAAACAAGTAAATATTACGTGTCCATTGTTATTATTTAAAGTATCATTCCTCTATTTAATTACCTTTTTTTTTTAATTTGTCACAATTGTTAAAGATAATGGTCCTTTAAATTCATCAAATATTTTCCAGTACTTCCAGTATTAAACAGGGTCTGGAAAGGGATTAGTTAAATTCTATTAAAAATATTTTCTTCATTTATTCACAGTGTTTTTACTGTGCTTTTTCTTTTTTTCTAATATCAAATTTCACAAAAAGAAAATAGAAATGAAATAATATAGGTATTGTCAAGAGTGTACTCAAAAACACCTTAGAAAAATACTTGCAGTTTGTTAACTTTATTATTTTGGTGTTCTTATGCTTTCCGTAAGAGAATTGCCATTAACATCACATATTAGAAATCCATTATGAATAAATATTACCAAGGGCAAATACATTTTATTGGCAGAGAAAACAAATAAGGAAAGAATTATATAAAGCAAATTTCAACATTTTAGTACAGTAAAAAATACAATATTAAGAGAAATAACATATTAAAATTTTAAAAGCAAAGTCAGGATTTATACAAGAGCAGATCTTTTTTATTATAATAACTAAGTGTTTCAGTGTGGCTAGCACAGGTTCTTCCCGTGGGAACATTTTGCTATATTTCATAAACAAGATAAAGTTTGGATGTTTTGCAAACACTTTCTCCGGATTGGGTCAGTTCGGGCTTGGCCAATTGGGCCTAGGGGGAGGTCTCGGGCTGACCAATCTGGGGCACCTCTGTAAACTCTATATATATGGAATTCAAAACAATAAAGTTCCTTTTCTCCTCTCTTTCCTTGTCTGAGAACTTGGGTCAGTCCTCAGCTAGCCGCTCAACAGCGACATTTCAGAATAGATGTATTTTCTTACATGTGATATTATGTAAAAAAATAAACATTTCAGACACAAAAATCATAAATGTGAACAGAAATATTAATTTAAAAAATTGAGGTTTTCTATCCTTCATTATTTCTTTAAAGAGAGGATCTTTTAAATAGAGTTACATTCTTTCTGTCATAGAAACTTCAAAATTTTGGCTTCTGATATAGTCATGACAGAGAATAGATAGAACTTTAGTATCATCACTGTTAACTGGAACCCCAGGTAATTTAATTGATTTCCACCTTGTGTATTTCCTCCATTATATTTGTAATTAATAGTTCATGAAATTTGACAATTATCTTGGATTTAGTATTTGGGGAACTTAACAAAAATTTACTTCATAAAAGAGAACTCTGGCTAGATATCACTATTTAAAATCTAAACAAAATTATAGCCTATAGATAATTCAGCCATTTCTTCTCAAGGATAGGTCAAAATTTAGACTTTTGTGTGAATTTGAGATTTTTTTGATATTATCATAGGGTTTTTTTCCCTTGCCCTGTTTTGCTGAGGAGGAAAGGGTGTGAAACAACTGTATGATTTAGTGATCTATTTCAATATCACCTCTTAATGCACAGAGATAAGTCATTCAACAGGTCATTCTTTGCCCTGTGTAGACCTATGCATTTGCATTTAATTTTTACCCTATTAGTTCCTTCACAACAATATGGACTCAGTTCTTAAAAGCAGCACTATAAAACCTCTGATGGAATGATTAACATAGAATATACAACATTTAGTCAAAAAAAAAAAAAAAAAAAAAAAGAAAGAAAGAAAAAGAAAAGGAAAAAAAAGAAAAAGAAGATTTGAAATAATTCTGAACGAATTCCTCTAGTATTTCAGGCAGGTCTGAAGTTTTAATGCACATTAGAACATTATCCAAATGGAGACATTCATTAGGTTCTGGATGAGGGGAGAGTTAGAGGAGTAAAACAGGTGGGTGGTTTGGCTTCATGGGCACTGATTATTAGGTGATATCAGAGGGTTTGCTTTGGGCTGAATCACTTGCCTTGTCAGAAGAGTGTGAGGGATCAGAAATTGTTCAGCCTGGAGAAGAAATGGGTGTAGGGGAGAACTGAACATCAGATTCCCAGTGCCTGCAAGGAGGTAGACCCAGGCTCTTCAGATCTTTGTGTGCTGAGAGGATAAGAGACAACAGATATATGCTGGAAAAGGAAACATTCAGTTTGGGTAAGATGAAGAGAAGATTCCTGGTAGGATAGCAAAGTGGTGAAGCAATTTGCTGTAAAAGTTTCCAAGGCAATGGTGATTTTTAAGACCGTACTGGACATAGCATAAGCAGAGCTGAGCAGATCAGACCAAACAGCTCTGACTTCAGCACATACCTTGCAGCAAGATGGACAAGAGAATTCATGAGATCCTTTCCCAGTTGAATTATCTTATGGTCATATGGCTCTATATCCAAAATACAAGTCAGAGTCATCATGATAACTGCAAATAAAACCAAGGAAATCTCACTAAAGATGACAAGGTATATTTAGATGAAACTATCTCCTCAAGTATCTCCTATTATTTTAGAACCTTTCTTTAAGATTTTATAACCCTGATTAGCAGCTATAAAGCTGGAAATATTGGCAGGGAAAGAGTGAAATAAACACACGTCACCTTGGAGAAACAACAAATACATCTTTGGTGGACTAACATTTGAGCAAATGCAGTAAGAAAAGATTAAATTAAGCATAGGACTACAATGTTCAGGCAATTTTTGTGCTTGACATTGTCCTTGCTTTCTCATTTTCCCTTAAAATGAAAACAAATTAAGCTGTTTTGTTTGTTTGTTTGTTTGATTGCTTGATTTGTTGTGTTTTTTTCCCAGGTTACTAATAGTATGTTCAATGATAGTTCTGGTCTGTCACAGCTTCCTGGAAAGAAGCCTGGTTTTCGGGGGTTATTTTTTGTTTGTGCTGTTTTGCTTTAGGTTTGTCTTGGGTTTGTTTTTGGGGTGGTTTGTTGTTTTTTTGGTTTTTTGGGGTTTTTTTTGGTTTTTTGGGGGTTTTTTTGTTAATGAAAGCAAATTATATTACATGCATCAAGCTTTAAATAGTGTATTAATTATACTCTAACCACAATTGACATGCTGTAGCTAAGGAAACATAGAATTATCTTGTTCAATGTTTTGTAAATGGTACTGTGAATCTGCAAAGAATCATTGTTTAAAATTTGCATAAATGTCCTACATATACAAAATTACTGAGAAATTTTATTGTAGCAAAATTGTGCCATTTCCTCTCTTCCATTATCACACTAATGTACATACTCTATTCATGACAGAATTTTCTTTCAATAACATTACATTTAGAGCCAGGAATTGACTTCTCTACACAATTTGTTTTTATTGAATGGCTCTGTAAAAAGAGACAGTCTTTGTTTTCCCCTCATCTAGAGGTATGTATAATCTATGACAGTGAATACTCCCTTCTATCTAACATGCTTTTGTCTTTGGCATGGAACAATGCATTAGAAGTCTTGTTTCCTATCAGTCATATTTGTTTTGAAATGCTAAGAAATTCTGAATTATTTGACTTAAATTTCCATTATTATTTTTAATAAGGCAGGCCAAATGTGCAATACTGTATTTCTCATGGTTGCTAGTAATATCTGATTTAAAGTGGTTGATGAATTTTTATTATTTTTAGACTCAAGGACATTTTTTTTCATTTAATATTATATATTTTGTTTCTAAGTGAAAGTCAAGAACGTTAAATCTTTCTTAACATCATTAATTGCTGCATGACAGTTTTGATTGTACCAATCTCACTGTACATCAGTTTTTCCTATTATGATGTGAAAATTCCCAACCTTTTATTTTTCTTTTGGCTTTCATCTAAGCCTAATTAAGCATTTCACATGGAGATGGGGATAGAGCACTGTGCTTATCTTCTTTATGGTCAAATGCAGATGCTCTCAAAAAACTGTGTGCAGAAATTTTCTCATTTCTTAGTTCTATAAAGACAGAGGAATGCAAGAAAATGTCATAATATTTGGTCATAAATAAGAAAGAATTATTCATGTTTTTAGACTGGTAAGATTCCTTCCTGGTAGCTGGCCTTTTAAAAAACTACTTTAGATAAGAACTGGCGTTAAAAATCTCTTCTGAACTTCCTGGCACAATAAATCATTATTGTTTTTAGCTTAATTTTTGTAAATACTGTGACAACTCATGATAGCTGTAAGGCTGAGAGTTTCTGCATGAAACTATTATCTCTCAATTTCTCTGATTCTTACATGCCCTGATGTGATACAGGGAGCTTCCCCTTTTTTTACAACTCATTCAACCAAAATAGCAATCCTCATATAGGCTGCACTATAAAAGAGTATAGCTTATTTTTTCAGTCCTACCTGGGAAGTGCACTCTTCATGAATGGTAGCACCCAAATAAACCTTGTTAAGGTGAAGTCGGATTAGTTAATTTCATAGATAAAATAGGAAGGCTGTAGCAAGTCCACATGATATTGCTGAGGATTGTGAAGGACCAATCTCTTCCACTTCTGAAAAGAGATTGTGATATGAAGATGTATAAAGAATGCTCCAGCCAAGTAAACCTTAGCTCATTACCGCAGGAATAAATGAGATTCTGGCTCTGATAGTGGTCATGGACATTGAATATATGTGGTTGGATTCTTCTGTGACATAAGGGATATACTTTCTGTCAGACAACATAATCCTGTCATAGAAGCCAGGTAATTGAAATGGCTCTGTCTTGTTTCAATGTTATGGTGTAAAGAAGACATTAAGCTACTAGAGAACAACTGAAGGAGGGTTACAAAGATGGTGAAGGGCCTTGAGAGGATGTATGTGTGAGGAGTGGCTGAAGTCACTTGGTTTGTTCAGCCTGGAGAAGAGGAGACTATGTGAGGGCCTCATCATGGTCTACAACTTCCTCATGAAGGGGAAGGGGAGGGGCAAGCATTGATATCTTCTTCCTGGTGACCAGTGACAGGATCCAGAGGAACAATGTGAAACTGAGTTAGGGGAGGTTTAGGTTGGATATTAGGAAAAGGTTTTTCACCCAGAGGGTAGCAGGGCACTGGAACATGCTCCTCAGGGAAGTGGTCACAGCACAAAGCCTAGCAGAGTTCAAGATATGTTTGGACAATTGTGTCAGGAATATGGTGGTATTTTTGAAGCCACAAGTTGGCCTCAATAATCCTTGTGGGTCCCTTCCAGATCAAGATATTTTATAATTCCATTGACATGAAGGAGAAGCATTTCACGAATTATGTTAAGAATAGTTCATAAAAGACAGAGTAATGTGTTTGGTAACTGACGTCATATATCCACTTCAGCACTAAAAGTTACTTTTCAGCATTTTGAAAACAAAATACAGAGCTGTGAATAGAAGTGATGGGATTTCCAGATGAATATCCTCCCCTGAGCATCTTCTCCGTGGCAGCTGATCATCCTTCAAAACATTTTTTTCACACAGTAACTACATTGCTTTCATCAGGAACTATTTGAACTGTCTGTGCTTTGTTTTGCTTATGATGTGCCAGTATTAGTTGCAGCATGTGTTGAACAGGGGCATATGATACTTGCTGTTTGATGTTAAATTTTCTTCATATGTATTACTCTGTTCCTTAATGTTTAATAAAAGTTTTTACAAAAAAAAAAAAAAAAAAAAAAAAAAAAAAGGAAAAGGGCAGGAATGCTGGCAAATCAAGAAGAGTTATGAATGCACTATACATGCAAAGTGATTTTTCTTAAGAAATTTTTTCAGCAGTATAGGTTTGACTGAGACTATTAACCTTTTTTCTCTTTTCCCCCCTCCCTTTGACAAGAAATGGTATTTTCTGTAAAATATGCTGAATGCAAACACCTCTTAAAAAAGACAAATGCTGCTGAGATAATTGTGATTTTAAATTTAAACTTCAAAGTAACATTATTAAAAATGGACCTTTCTGTCACAGAACAACTTCTTATTGTTGTTTTTAACATCAAATAGGCAGGAAAGAAAAAAAGAGTTTAAGGCTGAAAAAGGTGATGTGAAAGAGAATATACGTCTGTAGTTGGGTGAGACTAATACTCTTAGTAATAGCAAAACCCAAATCTTTCACTTCTAGAAAAAAATCCTGCTAGACCCCAAGCTGTGTATCTTAAAGCATGTACATACATGTGGGATAGGTGAAATTTGAGGTTGCTCTGGTTTTTGAAAAAAGATAGACTTGGAAAAAAGGTATTTTTTATCAATTTGGTTTTTGAGTCTTTGCTTGTTTTCTGCAAAGTACTTTTATTAGAAAATGTCAGGTCAACAAAATTGTATCTTTTTTATGGTCTACTACCTGGCAAACTGAATAAATAAAATCAGATACCAGAATTTACCCCCGAAATTACTGTGTCCCTGACACTGAGCTAAATTCATTGGTATGCGTCCTCTGCACAAGCTATGTAGAAGAGTTTTTGGGAGAAGAAATGCCTTGTATGCTCACAATTTATATTTATTCAAACCCATCATCCCTGGTTACGAATATTAGTTTTTTACCTATTCCAAAAGTGAATTATTGGGGCTAAATATGGAAGTGAATTCTTCACACAAAATAATGAAGTACTTTATTTAGCAATATGAACTAAAAGTCTTAAATTCTCAGATATGAATTATAACCAGGTGTTAAATCTGTGAAACCATTCATCAACTCTTTCACCTCATTCATGGTGGACAATTGCCTATGTAAAGACCTCCCATAAAACATGGAAAATCATTTATGAATTCCAGGTCTTTCTGCATGAATGTGAGTGCAAATCTTACTACATAAAAAGACAAGCTATTTGAAGTCCATCCAAAACATATTTTAGGAACGAGGTGTTCTCATACTGGGAATCTTTTTATCATCAATCAATGGCACAAATAGGAGAAAAAATGTTCCTATTTGTCCCTTCAGATGACCTCTTTGACAATCATTTTTAAAATTTCTTCTAAAGCAGTATTTATCAATACAGGTAGCCTAAACAATAAAAATGTTTCATATTTTTGGACTTCCTTTCAATCATAACTCTAATCATAATCAAACTGATTTCATGTTAAATAATTCATTCTTTTCAGATAATTTCCATTGTAACAAGGATTCAGCTGTTTATCCTTGGAAAAGAGACACTAGTTACTAATTCCTTCTTGAGAAAGTTTTACACGATCTGGTCAAGTTACATTTCAAAAAGGGTAGATTTGCCGAAGAAGATACTAAGCTCCTTCAAGTTACTTAAAATTGGCAGTTGGGTAGGTGTAATACTTCCATGTGAATGGTACCTCTGAGGGGTCGTTTTGGTTTGAAATTAACTTTGGTTTTTCTCCTGGCCATTAAGTACAAAGCTTTACAATCTTTGAAATGCTGTCCAGCCATTGTCACACCTATGTGTGTGGTGGTAGGTGGATAAAGATTAAGGGAACAAATACAGTGTTGTAAGAGAGAGGAAATAAGGAGAATAATAAAAGCAGGTGTCTTGCAATGGAGATGATTGAAGATGGAAAACTTTACTCCACTGAAGATTTCAGTATGCCATGCTATAGCTAACATTTTGTTGACTTGAACTTAGCAAATATTATTTATATATCCAGAAAATTACTCAAAATGTTTTACCGTAGTATATTTACATATATAAATTTTTTATTTTTTTAATTACATGATTTATGAAGAAACTGAAAGTTTCAGAAACTGCAGCATCCTTTTAAATAAACTGAATCAGAATGTTAAGTAGATAGAAGATTTTATGGATTTCTAATGCAACTGAGATTTAGGAAGCAATATCTACAGCAGAAATGTGCTTTAAGGTAAACAAATACTGTAACATATTTTAAAATATTTCAATCTAACATCTAGCTCCTGCTATGGCATTCAGTTCATTACTCTGTATAATTAAGAAGTAGGAAGGCTTATATGTTCTTAGAGATGGAAAAGAAAAATTTGTAAAAAACATATTCATTTGAAAACTTGCTGTATTTGATACACACAACAGATTGGAATTTTTCTCAGACCTGTAGTCACTTCTCAAGTGACATAAAAAAAGCAGAGATATTACACAATATCCTCCCAATTCATTGCATTTTAGTACTTAAATGCCTTTTCATCTGAAAATCTCCCAAACACTTTAAAATATAGCAGTTTTTTGTTTTTTTTAAAGTTCTTATGACTTTAAGCCAAGATGTAAAATTGCAATGTTTATGTTCAAAGTTCAGTGGAGAATTTGATAGGATACTAAGTGTACAATGAAAGAGATAACCAAACTGGGAAATTTAAACTAGTATTTGAACACAATTTCCCATTTTTTTTATGGATGAGGTTCTGAAGTATTATGCTGATTTACACATATACTTAGCCTTATTTGTTTACAGCTGATACTGAAAAATAGTCATTTTTGCACTTTTGTTCACAAAGTATCAATTCATGCATGGTTTTTGTCTTATGAAACATATGGGATTTGTTCAGTTCTTATACAAATGCTTTGACATCTTTCTATATGTTATGTAGAGCTTTGTCTTTAATTTAATTAAAGTACCATTGCTTTAACATTTTGTTCTATCCTGCAGATTCTGAGACTGTGCCATGTAATATGGATTAGAGACACAAAATTATATCATTTACAGAAACATGGAAGAAAAACTTTAAAAATAAAACTTTTTTCAGTTGAAAATTTGGGGCTTTCTGCTACTGAAAACTGAAGAAAATAGTGAAATATTAATTTATATGAACTATAATGTATTTTAGAATGTTTGAAAAGGTATCCTGAATTAATGGATTAATGTGTGAGGAAAGGTGGGTAAAGCTGTTTGAGTACACTGTGTCATTTCTGCTGCAAATCTTAGTGACTTGTGGTTATTTCTTCTGAACTTGAAGTCTGAAGATGTTAATTCTGTTTTTTTTTCTTTTCCCTACAGTTTCATGGTTTAGAATCCCATCTTGTAAATATGTATAAAGTAGCATGAACTTGTCTGATTTTTGCTAAATAAAACACAAATTAAAAAGACAATTATGTGTGGCAGAGAGACATAAAGATGTAGCTGTGGAGTTGTTTGTCCTAAGGATGGAGAAATAACTATACAAACTAAGTTTGCAGAGGTTTGCTTTATAAGAGAATGCTGAGCAAACAGTTTGAAAATTAAATTGTTTTAAAATGTAAAAAAATATGATCTCATCTTAAAAAGCTTTATTATTTATTTTAAAATAAATTTTTAGTAATTATTTATTTAATAAAATAACTTTGCATATTTAACAGTAACAACAGAGTCATTTGGAAGTTTTAGCACACCATCTTTGTCCTGTTTGTTTTTGTAAAAATGATAACACATGGACTTAAAATATTTGTATAAAAACATTCACTAACCTTTTCCAGATACTGTGTTTTCTATTAATCCTTACAGTAATGGTGTGAACCAACATCGAGACAATTAGAAGTTATAGTGAAGTTAGTTTATTCTATATTTAATTTGGTATCAATTATCTGTGAATCATCATAAATCAACCAGCAAGAAGTAGAACTTCTCTTACTACTTTGGATGCATCAGTCTGGAAATTAGCATTTCATCTGTTGAAATTAAAAATAGTATGCATGCCAATATGTTTTCATTTATTACTCTACTTCAGTAGTAAACTATGAACCACAATATGTTTCAGTATTAAGGACAAAAAAATACAATCCTGTACACAGCTGCAGTTCTGCTGACAAATGATCAATGCAGAGTCATGTAATAGGGTCAAAGATGTTATTTGAAGGTGATAATACAGACACCTAATAAATCATGTTATAAATAAGAGAAAGAAATTCAAGTTAAATTACATTCAGAAAATTGCAATAAAAGATTTTTCCCTCTTGAATTTAAGCTGCTGAAAATTTTAAGTTCATATAAAAAATAAAGCTAGGATAAAAAAAGCATTTGAAGCACCATTCAGGTGGCACACCTCAGAAAATTTCAGAGGCAAAATGTTGGCAGAAGATTAGTTTCAACTTCCTCTTTATCAATACCACCAATATTCATACAATTCATAGACCATCAATCCTCAAGAAAACAAAATTCTTGTAAATAAAATTATATATTGTTTCAACTACTAAGTGATTGTGAATATTTGTGCACACTGAGATTTATATTGTGACAATATCTACAATATTCTCTCCAAATGAAGAAATATTGCTGGATTAGAAGACACAGTTAGTCCTTCATGAAATTGTTGGTTCTTATCTCAGTCTCCAAATTAGATCCATTCCTTGATATAACAATCTTTTCTGAATACAAGCAGTGTCAAATGCTTTGTACAAGTCCAGGCAGATGACATCAGTTGCTCTCTCCTCAACCAGCAACTCTATAACACTGTCATAGAAGACCACAAGGCATGGTTTGTTCTTAATGAAGCCATGTCACAAATCACCTCCTTATTTTCCATTGCCTTAGCGCAGTTACCAGGAGGATCTGCTCCATGACCTTCACAGGCATAGAGGTGAGAACAGTGTGTGGTTCCCCAGGTGTTCCTTATTTCCATTTTTAAAAATGGGGCTTATGTGTCCTCTTTTCTAATCAGTGGAAACTTCAATGGACTGTCATGACTTCTCAAACATCACGGATAATGGTTTAGTCACTTCCTCTGCCAATTGCCTTAGGATCTGTAGATGTATCTCAATAGGTCCTATGGACTTGTATAACTTCAGGTCCCTTAGATGGTCTCAGACTTGGCCTTCTTCTACAATGGGTAGCTCATCATTCTCCCAGTCCCTGCCTTTTCCTTCTGCAATTCAGGCAGTGTGGCTGGAGCACTTTCTGGTGATGACAGCAAAAAACTCATTGAGTACTTCAAGCTTTCTCCACATGTCAGGTAATCAGTTCTTCTGCTTCTTTCTGGAGAGGGGCCACATTTTCCCTAGTCTTTCTTTTATCACCAACATATCTACAGAATTTTTTCTTGTTGCCCTTGACATCCCTTCCAGATTGAATTCTGTCAGGGCTTTAGCTTTCCTGCCCGGATTCCTGTCTGCTCAGACAATTTCTCAGTACTCCTCCCTGCTTCCACCCTCTGTAGGCTTCCTTATTTTGTTTCTGTTTTTATGTTCCTCTTTGTAGAGGAGTTCCTTGTTCATCCACACAGGCCTCCTGGCATTTTTGTCCAACTTGCTCTTCAGTGGAATGCATCACTCCCTAGTTTGGAGGAGGTGACCCCTGCACCCTTGAAGCCAGCTTTCCTGAACCCCTCTTCCCTCTAGGGCATTATGACATTGTACTATACTAAGCAGATCCCTAAAGATGATAAAATCTGGTTTCCTGAAACCAGGGTAGAGACCTTCTGTGTGCCCCCCTTGCTGCTCTAAGGATCTTAAACTCCATCATTTCACTGTCACTGCAACCAAGGTTGAACATTCCTCACCAGCCCCTCTTTGTTGATGGGAGCAAAGTCCAGTGAAACACCTCTCCTTGTTGACTCATCCATCTTTTGGAGAAGGCACTCCTCTCACATCATATACCGTAATATCACACCATATCAATCATATCATATCACACCATATCAATCATATCATATCATATCATATCATATCATACAATCATCAGGGCTTCTTATGGCCCCTCTCAGGCAGTCTTGCACATGACTGCTGCTGTTTGGTACAGAACACAAAATCTGTTGATCCAACAACACGTATGCCTTAATTTTATTTTTTTTTTTTTTAGGCATGGTCACTTGGAATGCTAAAATTAGTGAGAAAATATCCAGAGAAGACCAACTGGGCATGCTGACATTCCAGCCACCCATAGAACCAATGCTGCCTTAGAAGACAATATTTAAGTCAAGCTGACAAGGAAGTAACTTTAAAAGTAGTTAAGATAAATTAACTGCAATAATTTCAAGTATGGCTGAAGACAAAATTCAGAAACCCAAAATAATTGCAGCTTTTTTGTTATCTTGAAGGACATTTGTCATCTACAGACAAAAAGCGTCTGTCCAAGTATCTAATCTGTACTCATTCAAATAAAAACTGTCACCAAATCCCATGCCTAATTTGAGTCTCTGAAATAATACTCAGTAAAAATATAACTGAGTTCCTGTAAATGCTGACCACAGTTCTCATGGATGCCTCTGAGTATATGAGCAAATAGTTTTAATATGTGCTTCTCCATCTGAATTAAAGGAGTGATAACACGTCTGAGAGCATTACTAGGTTGTTGTCTTACAGACAGGTCAATCTGTACAGAAAAAAAATTATCCTCATGTCTCCAAACATAATCAGGCTCTTATTTAAATAAAGTAAAACAAAAGCTGTTTTGCATAAATACAGGGAAGAATACAAAACAAAATGAACATATAGCTGGAGGGATGCTGGTTTTAATCAGGTGAAGATTGGCTGTTAGAACAAGGGGAGATGAGCATAGGAGAAAATTATGACAGCTGACAAATTAATCCAATTCAAAAGCTGCTCCCTAAGTTAATTTTTTCCCTTCTCCCTTGGCTTTTAATGCAGCATGAAAACACCCACCAACAAAAGAACAAAAATAACCACAAATCAAACCACATTAAATGAATGTGAGGAAGCCAGAGCTTCCCAGGCTGGTTAGAACATATTGAACACTAACCGTGGCCATTATAGCAGAAGTAGCAAGTCTTCATTATCAAAACAGTTCTCTCTTTTGACAAAATTCATCTCTCCTTCCCTTTTTTTTGGTAAATATATATATTATTTGAACAGCAACTGCAGATGAAATACATCATCTATACTAAAAACAAGGTCTTTTCATTTCAGTGAATGTTATGCTCTGCCTTGACAGAGCAAAATTTTCTATAAACATAATGATCACAGCTTAAGGTTTCTCCTAAGCGTTCTCTGTGTCTCACCCATCTATTACACCATGGTTCTGTTATGCATTGGAAAACTGCAATTTGCTTGTTTGCCTTTTTCAATTTAAATTAATCCACCCTTCATCACCAAACTTGAACACAAATGAGAACAGTGCTGCCAGAGAAGACATCCTAGTTATGACTGCATGAATAATTTTTTAACTGAAACAACAGAGAATAAGGAGAAATCAGAACAGTTTAAATCGAGTGTCTCAAATAAACATTTTATTTGGAAGATGAAACAAGGAGGTGTATACAATCTCAAAGCTAGCACTGGGAAAATTCACATGAAAGGGACTTGAGAAAACTATTTACAGAATAAAAAAGTACAAACCCTGAAATCCTGCAAATAAATAATGGATAAATCAAGATTATCATGCAATTAGTTAAAAATTACAGGAAGAAAAACTATATTTTACTGTTGGGGAGTTGATTTTAATTTTAGGGAAGTGGTGCTCTCCCTCAGTTATGCTCTTGTGACAACTTACCTGGATTATATCCAGCTCTGGGGTCCCCAGCATAAGCGCAACACAGACCTGTTGGAGAGAATCCAGAGGAGGCTGGCAAAGACAATGGGAGGGCTGGAACACCTCTCGTATGCAGGCTGAGAGAGTTGGGGGTGTTCAACCTGGGAGGAGAAGGCTCCAGCAAGACCTTACAGCTCCTTACAGTACCTAAAGGGGGCCTACAAAAACAAAGGAACTTTTTACAGGGACATGTAGTGACTGCACAATGGTTATAAACCAAGAGAGAGTAAGTTTTAATTAGATATTAGGAAGAAATTCTTTACTATGAGGGTGGTGGGGCACTGGAATAGGTTTCCCAGAGAAGTTGTGAATTCCCTGATCCTGGGAGTGTTCAAGACCAGGTTGGATGGGGGTCTGAGTAACCTGGACTAGTGGAAGATATTCCACTAGTTCATGGCATGGGGATTAGAATTATACAATCTTTAAAGTTTTTTCCAACCCAAGGCATTCTGTGATTATATTATTCTATGGATTTTTTTTTCCAAATTCAGAACACCTTGAACCGTATTGACTGAGTGATATTGGAGCCTGATTATATAATAAGAATATGAGAAAATGAAAAAAAAAAAAAAAAAGAGAAAATTGAAGACATATATTAAGAGCTTATTTCCACACTGTTACACAATTTATATTTTATATCAACATCACAGAGCTCTAACCTTTGGGCAGGATTCCACTGGTTTATGCTGTACATTAGTTTAATTCCAATGTCTCCATCATTCTCTATTTCTTCTTCTTCTAATTTATAAAAAGTATCTTCAGTTCCACCTATGAGATTTGAAAAATACTATTAAATTTCTCCTTTGCTGTAACTTTGTCTAATCTCTTCCTTTTAATCCAATGACAAAACTGTGTGGCACAAGGACCTTTCATTTCCCTTGAAGGGGTTAAAGACAGATTTGATGCCAGAATCCATTTTGATTATAAAAAATGAATGGTCTATTGCATAAAGGATTTGTCGTTGTAGCACCTTTCCTCCTAGTGTGACAAGATCAGAGCTCCTTTTTCTAGCAGAAATCTTCATTGCTGGCAACAGATACTCTTTGCATGCTTCTAGGACAAGCATTTCTGTTTTTGTTAGTAGCACACATCTCCTGCATTCAGGCAATCCTTCGCTTAATTTGTAGACATTCATCCTGTGTTTGACACTTGACAACTATTCCAGTAGGCAGATGTTCCTTTGGCATTGTTTTATGTCTCAAGAACACATGAGGTGGTAATTTCATGTCATTGGTTGACACAGCCAGTCATAAAGCAGTGTGCATTTCTTTTCTGCATTTTTATTATAATAGATTTTATGTCTCCCTTTTCAACAATGTAACTTGATGTTTCAACTGCATTACCCATTTGACTAAGCAGATAGTCATGATCTTTACATCATTGCTGGAATGCAATGAGCTTTTTGGTGAGGTCAGAAGGTAGATGTTGGCAAACTATAGGTCTCTTCCAAAGGCAAAAAGACATGAAATCATATGTTTTCTATTCCACTCTACTGTCATTTGCCTTCTTGCTCTGAAATATTTTCTACTTATGGTATTTCTTGATCTTTCAGATTAATGATTTCCCATATAACTGGTTTTCCCATATAACTGTACATATTTTGTTCGAAAATGTACAAATTCCACAAGTCATGGAGTTTCAGAATCATTCAGATTGAAAAGTGCTATCTAGTCCATCCTCCTACTCAAAATATGGCCACCATTAAATCCACATCATGTTAAAATCATTCTTTTTTAGTGGGGTCAACTGAATTATTTCTGAATAATCAGCAAATGAAAGCTTCATGTTTCCATCTTCATATTTGTATCTCCCTTTTGTTATATTTCCTCTCATTCTCACCAGTATCAGTCTGTTTGGTTTGGTGGTTTGGGTTTGTTTTTTTTTTTTTTTTTGTTTAGTTGGGAGGGTTCTTTTGTTTTCTTTTTGGTTTTCTGTTTTTGTTTCATGTAGTACCACCATGAGTATAAAATTTACACCATAACTTCCCTTTATGCCTTTTGGAAGCTGTGTGTCTCACCTCCAAACCTCCTGCCATTTTATAATTAATAGCAGAATTCAAAAGACTCATAAAGTTACTGAAATCATAATGGAATTCTCTGAGCTGCACAGTTCTGTAAGTAGGAAAGAGAAACAGTAGCAATCAATTGCTCTTGACTGTGTCATTGCTCAGTTTCAGGAAAATTCATCCTCCTTTTAGGAAAATAGAAGGGGTTTATGAGTTTATATTGTCTGGTTAAATTGGCTGATGTTTTTTTGTGCTTGTGCTAAAATTTAACTGGCCTCCTCAGAGCTAGTGCTTTTTGCATACACTTCCTACTCACACTATTCACTCTTCAAACTCACTGCTATGGAACGTCTCTGGGGACACAGATGAATCTTTAGATGCAAATTTGGGACACAGTGCTTTCTTGCAGTATATTGTGGTATTGGACCTTTCAGCATTGCCTCAGCAGCCTGTACCTAGAAAGAAAACACATTAGTTGGTGATGTTTTAGACTGCAGAATGGAAACAGAGCAGGTCTGCCATAGAACACTTCTGTGTCATCTATCCTGATTCATATCTGTGGGGATGTCTGTTGTGAATTGGACTGAAATAGGACAAATACACTGAAATTGCCTTGTTAGGAAAAGTCACTATTCTTCATGGACCGCACACATTAGTATTACAACCTATCACAATATTTCTGAATGCAAAGTTCAGCATGGGCAACAAAAGGATCTGCAAGTTACCTAGATTCTCATGAAAGCTAGAGCCAGGAGGACATCCTGTCCATACAACACGGAAGTTTTTTAGTCTGTCATGGATATAGTTCCAGAGTACTACAGGGTTTCTGTGGCAGAGTAGATGAGACTTTCAGATTTATTAAATGGACTTTAAGCTTTTCCATGACAGGGATTGCAAGAACAATGGCTAGATTCTAGCAAGAGTAGGAAACTGTAACCTCTTCTAGTTCCCCACTTTGAAAGATTCCAAAGACCAATAGAGCAAATAGTGTGTTTAAAACAAACGAGGAAGCTGCTTTGAGATCTCACTGCTGTCTTATGGTTTTCTTTTTTTTTTTTCCTCTGAGAATATAGCTAGAGCCTACACTTTAAAAATGGGTTCATGCAACATGGTAGTAACATCAACCCTCTGACGTGTCCCAGCATGCACACCCTGAGGTTGTGGCTAGATCTTGTAAAATTAATAAATCCCTCCAAGCTTAGGAATACCCTGTTCCAAAATAGCTCATCATAAGGACTTTGGGTAATTCTATACTACGTTCAAATTCTCTTTTGATCTCTCTCCAGTAGCACAAAAACCCCCATGGAAACTGTAAGTAGACAAGGACCTAGAACAAACTCATGAATGAGAATCAAAAATTCACTTGGTGAATTTTAACTAAATGGAACATGCATTAAAAATAGCTGATTAGCGTTCCTGGCAGGCTGGGAGTTAACCCTGCAAAGATTTTATTTCTTTTAAAAATTCAATTACTCCTCAATCACTTTCAGTACCAAGACAGATTAATTGGATTTGCCTGGATTTAAGTGAAAAAAATAATTTAACTTATTTGGGGTGATACTTACTAAGTATCACCCAACAATAATGCTGCTTCCAATCTGTCAAAAGCATCACTGATTTTCCTTGATCCACCTCTTTCTGTCTGAGATTGGAGCCACAGGTTTACATGAACACTGTCACAATCAGAAACCACACTTCCTCATTGAATTAAAATATATTCTGCTACAATTGGCCATCACTGCCTTATGTCGAGAACAGTAGCTCTTACCAATATCCCTGGGTTTTTTCTCCACTTGAAGAAAACCCATGTCACTCAACTCAGTATGCAATAGAACCTCTGATCATCAACTTCATCCCACGCAGTGAAGAACTACAGAAGGGGATCTTTAGTTTTATGATAAAAGGTTATTTATCTATATAGTGACAAAAGATGAGAGAGGAAAATAATCACATCTTCTTTCTTATGAAGTCCCAACTCCTGTAGTCAAAGGTAGGCAGACAAGGACAAGTACAGCTCTCAGGATGTCAAGAGGAAAACAGCACGACCCAATAGGCTGCTATAATAAAAGAGTAAAGCAAAGTGATTATGTGCTTTCCCACAGAGAAGGGCACATTCCTTAGCAACCATGAATTGTTCAGCTAGCAACGTCATGCAAGTAGTGCAAGACACAGAGCAAAACTGTAAACTATGTGGAACATTCACTGAACAACCTGGGCTCAAAGGGCAGGGTCAATGGTTTGAATCATAGCTGGTAGTCAGTCACTTGCAGTGCCCCCAAGGTTAATGGAATTAACCTATGCAATAGTACAACTGGGGTGGGGGCTGCGCAGGAAGTCTTTCTGCAGAAAATAACATTGGGGTCCTGCTGGACAACCAGTTGAACAGAAGTATAGATATGCCCATGCAGCAGAGGCAAATCACATACCGAGCCCCATTAGCAAGAACATAGACAACAGATTGAGTGAAGTGGGTATTCCCACCAGTGCAGCACTTTTGAGAACCCACATGGAGTCCTGTGTCCAGTGTAGGTGCTAGCCTGTATGACAGAGATATCAGCAAACTGGAGAAACTATAACAGAAAGTGGCTCAGATTTTAGGGAGCTGCAGCTCATAATTTATAATGAGAAATTGAGACAAACGTATTTGTTCAGTCTTAAGAGGAGAAGGTTGCAGTGTGATCTTTTACTGCCTACACATGTCTAATGTGAAGTATACACAGCAAAAGAACAAAAGCCAACAGATACAAGTTCCAGAAAGAGAAACTGCAGTCAGATATTAAGATATATATATATATATTTTTTTTTTTTTTTTTTTTTTAAATGAGGGTAGTTAGCCAAGTATTGGAAAAGAGTTTCACAGAGGCTGTGGAATCTCCACCGTCAGGTCCATTGATTCAAAACTCAAGTGGGCAGCATAGTGAGCACCTTGATCTAATTCTGAAACTTGAACTAACTTGAAAGTTGTCCCTGTGGAGCTGAACACCTCCATATGCCCCCTCCAATGTACATGATTTTGCTACTTCCCTTCTAACAACTGAAACAGAGGTATCAATCAAGATCTTACACACCTGCAAGTAGGAAAGGCAATCAGTCTTTATGAAAGGAACTCTTGTTAGCTAGAAGTAAACTTCAAATCTGTCATCCCGTCAGGATATCTGTGTAGTGGGCTGACCCAGGCTGGATGCCAGGCATCCACCAAAGCCTCTTTATCATTCCCCTTTTCAGCTGGACAGGAAAGAAAAGTATAACAAAGTATAACAGTCATGAGTTGAGTTAAAGACCAGGAAAGGTCACACACCAAATACCATCATGGGTAAAACAGACTCAAATTGAGGAAATTAGGTGAATTTATCACTAACCAAAAGCTAAGCAGGATACCAAGGAATAAAATAAATCTTCAAAACAACTTTCCCTAACCCATCCCTCCTACCCAGGCTCTATCTTCTGTCCTCCACAGAGACAGGAATGGGGATTATAATCAGTTCATCACACATTGCTCCTGCTCAGTGAGAGGTGCTCTTCCCCTGCTCTAGCATGGTGTCCATCCCATGGTTGACAGTCCTCCACAAACTTCTCCAACATGCATCCATCCCTTGGGCAACAGTTCTCCACAAACTGTGCCAACATAGTTCACTTTTCCACAGGGTACAGTCTTTCAGGCATCTTTCTGCTCCAGGACAGGCTCCCCACAGGGTGCCAAGTCCTACCAAGAAAATTGCTCTAGTGTCCGCTCTTCTGTCCTTGACAGGAGCCTTCTCCAGTACGGGTTTCTCACAGGTTCACCGCCTCCTTTGGGCATCCAACTGCTCTGTCATGGGCCTCTTCCATGGGTTGCAGGTGGACCTCTGCACCCCCTTTGGCCTCCATGGGCTGCAGGGGGACAGCTGTCTTTACCATGGTCTTCACCACAGGCTTCAGAGGCATCTCAGCTCCTGCACATGGAGCCCCTCCTCTCCCTCCATCTCCACTGACCTTGGTGTCTGCAGAGCTGTTTCTCTCACTTATTCTCTATCTGCTCTTCTCTGGCCACAATTATAACTGTATGATACTCTTTTCTCCTTTTAAATATATTATCACAGAGACGTTACTATCATTTCTGATTGGCTCAGCCTTGGACAGCAGTGGGTCTGTCCTGGAGTCAGATGGCGTTGGCTCTGCCTGACATGGGGGAAGAAGCTTCTTGCAGCTTCTTACAGAATTCAAGACTGCAGCAAGCAGGCAGTGTGACAATTTACCAGGACTGACAAAGGAATGTCCCCTTTAAATTTACATGATTGTCAGACACAAGAGCTGTTGAATATCTGAGGTCAGAAATAAGTGACTTGCAGCATGACTGATTTTGCTGGTGATGGTGTGGGAGGCAACAGCTAAGCATACACGTACTTTCAAAATTTGAGGAATATATGTGAAGAATATTGGTTGATTTTGTTCATTATATAAAGCTTGTGTGTAATGAAAGCCTTGTGAAAACCAGAGATTAGATCTTAAGTAACACAGATTCATGATGATGGTGGGAATCAATGACAGATTTTGATGTAACCTGTAAATGTAAGAAGTTCTTTCCCAACCTTTCACCATAGATTTGAATTTTTCACTTTAAACTTGTAACAGGTTGTAACAGCTCCAAAGAGATTAAAGAAAGGCTTTGCATTGAGTTCCTTTACTCAATTTCATTTTATGTTAAAGCTCAAAGAAGGCTTCAGGGGTAGGGGGAAGTGTAGGCAGAAGAAAGGGAAAAAAAGAGATAAAAAAAATTGAGGAGAAAAAAAGGAAAAGGAAGTCTTTGAAAAAAGGTTTCTAAAATCTGAGCTCTAATGACAGGAGTATAATTTTGAGTCTCTGGGAATACATCAGAATTCATAAAAACAGGGTTTCCATTTTCCACCGTGTTATTCTAGTGTAAACATTTACCACTGCAGTTGAGTTGCTGAAGGCAGATTACAAAGAATTATTTCTCTCTCATGTGTTTTTTTCTCCCTGATAACTTTTGATCCATGAAAATGGGTGTTCAACCTCTGTCAGATGATCTTGCAGGCTTTTCTTAGGTGATTGTGGTCCTAATTAAGAGTAATTTGAAAGTAATTTACTCTCCAAAGCATAGCCTAAAAGATATAATTTTTGCTATTACAAAGCCACAATCTGTGATATTTGTCTCATGGTGAATACTGCCTGGTTTTTTGTATCTGCAACTCTGTGACTGCTGCTTGTGACTACAGGCTGACAGACCAAGGACCTCCCTGCTGGACAAAATAATAGCCCTTTGTTTCATGTGCCAGGGTGAGGGCTACCATGAAGGCAACTGGCTGAAGAGAGAAACACACAAATAGCTCCAGAACTTAAGAGGATGGAAAACCCAGCTCTAACATCAAACTTCTCCTAGCAACAAATTCAGTAACCTTGACAACTCACTGTAACACCTGCCTATACTTCTTAAGCTGAATCTTCAGCATTAGACTGCATTATTTTCTAAAAGAACTGTAAAGTGGCTATGTAAGACTATAAAAAACATTATCAGGAATCTGCCCTTGTTCACTGCATTGTTGCAGGTACATCCTGCTTCTTGCCTCATTATCAGCCAAGTCATTACTTTTCTGGGTCACAGCAGACACTGTTTTCTTTGTCAGAAGACTTTTTTTCTATAATCTCTGAGGTTTAACTTATCTGTTCACTGTTCCTTACAGAAATTTCTCTATCACCATGTGATCTGCCAGCTCCAGTTCTTTGTTTTAATTCTCCTCTCCTTTGTTCAGCTTCCCACTGCACACAGTGGAACAGCAATCATTTTGGCTTTATGCTGTTGCCACAAAGGAAATAAATTTGCCAAAAAAGTCAGACACTGTCGGTCAAAAGCACCCTCTGATGCCAGCTGCCTATTTGTACAACTAAGATCAGGATCCACACCAGTTATATGCTGCATTTGCTCCTCTCTGAAGAGGATTATTCTAGAAATGACATAGTATGACACCCTCTTTCACAACTCTGCTTGTCAAAAATGCCTTTCTTGAAATTGAAGGCTGTGGTTAAACCCTAATCTGAGCCTTAGCAGTCCTTGGAGGCAATGGGGAAAGTTCACGTGAAAGAAAGAATATAAAACCCAGTAACTGATGTGGTGTCTGCCTACAGTCTCAATGCATTGCTTAGAATAGACTGAATAGATGCATTTGGCAATCTCTTAAATGTTTTGTTCAATAGCTTCTTTTGTATAAGGCTCTGTTTTACCTAATGCTTCAGACTTTCCAAAAAACATTAAAAAAAAGAAGGCAAAAATCAAATTAAAAATATCTTCAGGTATTGCCTAACAGTTTCTCCAGTGGGAAGTGAAGAGGCTGAGAGGAGTAAACTTTTAACATCTTGATTTCTCTCACATGCTTTGTTATTTTCACTGACCAGTAGTTTCAGGCTACCTTTGTATTCATCTGCTTGGGTATATAAAGTATGTGCAGGGACAGTGGAGCCTCATTATTCTTAATGGGCACTTCTTGAAGATTATTCCATGTGACCCATGCCTGGGTTTCTTTCCATTGAAACAAAAGTTATAGGGTATCAATGGGGGCTTTCTACTGAATCACATGTAGATGAGATGTGGATGGTGTATGACTGGAATTTAACTCTCTAGTGTACCTCTACTTGTAAATGTTTCTCAACTCCCTCACCTACTCCAATAGGTTGTATTTTTTAAAAACTTTTATAACAAAATGAACACAAGTAGACATTTTTTTCAAATGTATTTGAATAAAGATATTAAATCAAAATTATGTGCATAGCTGCAATTTTGATCAGCATCTTGTGAAAGGGAGTGGCAATGTTCATACACCCACAGAATTATTAAGGTTGCAAAAGACCTTTACAATCCTCAAGTCCAGCCATCAAACTAGCATCACTACCGTGGTCACCATTAAACCATGTCTTCACTTACCATATCCACACGTTTTTTGAGCATTTCCAGGGTGGTGACTCTGCCATTTCCCTGGGCAATCTGTTCCAATGCTTTGCAACCCTGTCCATGAATTCTTTTCCCCTTAATACCCAATCTAAACCTCCTCTGGCACAACTTGAGGGCGTTTCCTCTGGCCAAATCACTTGTTACCTGGGAGAAGAGGCCAACCCTGACCTCGTCACACCCTCCTTTCAGCTAATTGTAGAGAGCTATAAAGTCCCCCCTAAGCCTACTTTTCTCCAGGCTAAACACCCCTGGTTCCCTGAGCCTCTCCTCACAGGACTTTTGCTCCAGACCCTTCACCAGCTTTAATGCCCTTCTCTGGACACACCTCAGCAGCTCAATGTCTTTCTTGCAGGGAGGTGCCAAAGCTGAACACAGATTAAAGGTGTGGCTTCATCATTGCTGGGCACATGGGGACAATCACTGCCCCAGTCCTGCTGACCACACTATTGCTGATACAGGCCAGGATGCCATCAGTCCTCTTAAACACCTGGGCACAGCTGGATCCTGTTCAGCTGCTGTTGACCAGCACCTCAGGTCCATAAAACCTCAGCAGAACAATTTGTCCTTCTTTTAATTTTTCTTCTGGAAATATTTTCCTGCCTCCCCAAGGTTGAATCTTATTTTGTTGTTTCTGCTCATATTTACGATATCTCTAAGCCTCTTAAATTTGCATCAATGACCTTGTAAGACTCAACCAATTTAACAGTATGTGATTTTATTTCCAGTTCTGCCTGAATAACAAGTTAACTAAAGCTAAATCTAATAATGGTGATGTTGTAGAACCTCAGCAGACACATTTTCATACCTATTTTACACAATTCAATTTCTCCTTTGCAGGTTTCAGACAATTTAAATCCACATGTTGAGAAATCAAGGAAAAATTAATTTAATAAATCTAATTTTGTGAGGTATAATATCAGAAATGTTACAAAATCCCCAATCTTTTTTTTTTTTATTATTATTTATCAACTGGCCTTAGGAAGAAGCTGATCTTTAACTAATGTACCAAAAATAAGCATCAAGCTCATGTATCTTAGTTACTTAATTTGAACTATGTTCAGAATATTTTTGCACATGGATGGTATATGCTAAAGTACACAAATTCTTAGATTGTGCTTTTCACTCTGTTTTTTAATTAAAATAGTTTCTCTCACTGTCCTTAGACTCATATGTATGGATGTAGAGTCACAGAGAGAAAGATATTAAGACTGGTCTTCATCAAGCTCATTTTGGTTCTTGATGACAAAAAAATGACAAGTTACTGTAGTGACAAACAATAATTGGTAATACTGGACTTCTATTGGTATTCTGTGTTTAAGAAAAGAAAACTTTCTGAAGTTCAGTATTTGTTCAATGTTTCCATGTCATTCATTGGTATAATAACAGTAATAAAGAAGAGTAAAAGTAAGAAGTTATATGAATAGCAACAGCCAGACTTCTGCTCACATTTTTGTAAGAACCTGCTGGGAAAATAATTCTCCCTTTATAGGTTGTATGCTGTATTGTTCGTATTTACTTTCTGAGAAAAATGCATCTCTATTTCTAAAGAAAGTTTTGAGAGCTGCATTTAATTTCCCATAGAAAGTTTTATTAAGGACTGTAAAAAAACCCCAAGTAACCAAACAAAAAATTAAATCAAATTAGCATAACTCAAGGGTCACAGTGGAACATCTCTTGACAACATAGGTCAGAATACAATCTTTCCTTTTGTAACTCCTAAAAACTATGGATTCTTGTTTTTTGCATGGTTCTAGAACCGTAGAAAAAAAAGTTGAGGCAATATTGAAAGGCATAGGAGGCATAGCCTAAGTCAAGCTAAAGTTTGTGGAAGCCATTGACTCTGTTGGTCTGTAATAAAAAAAAAAAATAAAAAAAGTAAATAGAGTTCTGAAGGAAACACTTTAATACAGCACAAGAAGCTAAGAGACCTGAGGTTATTAAGCCTGGAGAAGTCTCTGGGGAGACCTTATAGCAGCCTTCCAGTACCTAAAGGGAGCCTACAGGAAAGAGGAAGGACTTTTTAAAGGGACATGTAATGACAGGGCAAAAGAATATGGCTTAAAACTGAAGTACAGTAGGGTTAGAATAGATATCAGGAAGAAAATCTCTACTGTGAGGTTAGTGAGACACTGGAACAGGTTGCCCAGAGAAGTTGTGGATGCCACAGCTCTGGAAGAGTTCAAGGCTAGGTTGTCACAGAAGCCACCCATGTAGCCCCTCCAGCTACCAAAGTCTTGCTATGCAAACCAAATACAGATATATTTTTACAAGATAAATTCATTCTATAAACAGAGAGACCCAGCAATCCTATAAGGTAGTTTTCTGCATATTTTCTGTTCTCATTACATTCTTTTTGGGGAACAAGATCCAAATCTGGCTAATAGATCTTCAAATCCCTTTAACTCTCTTTGCTGTTGATATGCCAAGTCTTTACTAGTAGCATATCACACATTTAAAAATATTAGACAATCTAATACCTCTTCTCATCAATCATTCTGGCCTTGGATGCATGTAGTCACTTTTCCAAGAAGCTTTCACATTAAATCTCCTCACTCTAAAATTGCTTAGTCTCCTTGACATTATAGATTCATTGTACAATGTCAGAAAATATTAGGAACATACCATTTATGCAAGAGAGAGGAGAATCAGGGACACTGTGAAGAACATACAGCTATATTGGAGGAAAATCTGAAACCATATCATAATTATTCCTTCTTCCAAGGAGAAAATTGGAGTGAGTATTAAATTTTCAAATGAAATCCTGAAGATGAATGAACCCATGTTGTGCTTATGCACCTTACACTGAGCATACTACAGAGAAATGAGATTTATGTTGGGGAATAAGGTAATCAGCAAGTGGCCTTGACAAGTGCTAGAGGCAGGTTCCTGCCCTTGTTGTGCACGACAGTGTAGGTGTCACTTTAGGAGTTAACAACATCACAGTCTCTCAAAAGAGAGAAGCCAGCAGTTTTCTCATGAGCTCACCTGTGACAGCACAAGAGCTGATCAGGCAGAGAGAGGCAAATGCAGAACCCACTGGGGATCAGATCGTTGCTACCTTCTCTCAGTCACAGAAGCTGGAAGTCAGCTCTGTGGTGGGCTTTCAAGGATGGTGCATTAAAATATTTCCTGTTCTGTGCAAGGTTTACATACAATGGGATTCACATGAAAAATACTGAACGTTCTCTGAAACAGATGTCATGGGCTCAGATGAGATGCTGACACTGTCAGGAGCATTGCCCATTGAAAAGTAAAGTGTCAGAAATAAAGGGTAAAATCCTCTGTGCATCAGTAATGAAAGAAGAGTGAGAAAACAGTGGGTAAAACGATCCTGTGAGCACCAAGGTTCATGAATCAGGAGTGGAAGGAGATGTTGCAGTTGCCAGAAGAGAGATTTCTATGCAGCCCTTGCACAGATATTCACACTTCAGCCTGTGGAGGACTCCATGCCGGAGCAGATGGACATGCCCTAAATCATGTGGCCTGTGGAGAACCACACAGGACCAGGCTGTCTTGCCAGGAACTGGGTGCATGGAGAGAGCTCAGGCTGGAGAGCAGAAATGTCAGAAGGAAGGAGTGACAGAGTAGCTGTTATGAACTGCCATAACCCCCGTGTCCCATCTTCACTGAGCTACCTCGGGGGACTAGGGGGAGGTAGAGTGTTGCAGTCGCCCTGGCACACTTGAACCTCCCTGACCCATGGGCAGACAGTGACCCAGGGATAGAGTCATGGGAGTGAAAGAAGCTGCCTGGCCCCCAGAGACATGAATTCATCCAGACTGCCAGTGATTGGTTCTACTCCTCTCCCCTCCCCTGTTCCATTTATGGTTATGTTCTAGATCCTTCGCCTTTGTCTGTACCCCTGTTGTTCCCTGATTTGTTGCTTGAAAGAGTTATCCCTCCTTCCCCTATACCTGATTGTATAAAACCGATGTCACTTCCCAATTCCACTGCCCTCATTGGTTCCCTCGAGTTTCCCCTCCCTTCTACCTCCTTCCTTAAAACCCGGCACCCGGAGAGATTTGGGGCCATTTGGTCGCTGTTTCCAATCCCCTCCGTCCCGTTATTCCTCCCCTCTACTTCCCAATAAACTCTCTGGAACACTAACCAAACGGACTGCATTTCTTGCTACAACGAGAACTGGTCTTTGAGCGCTCTGCTCTCCTCAGGAACTCCACCTGTCCTGCACTGCCCATTGGGCAGTGGTCCCCCGCCTCTCGGGACTCAGCCCATTGGGGGGCAGAGTACCCCCTCTTTACAGTAGAGGAGTAAGGAATGAAGGAATGACATTGAGCTTGGGAAGAAACAGTAAAATGGACAGAAGGTGGTTTTATTTTTTTCTTTGTTTCTCATCATCCTTCTATATTTTTAATTTACAAGAATTAGAATTAATTTTGATGGCAATTATTAAGTGGCCTTCCTGTCCTTACCTTGAGCCATGAGGAGAAGAGTTTTTTCATTTATTTTCTCCTCCTAGTCCTGTTGAGGAAAGAGAGTGAGAGAGCAGCTGAGTAGGGGTTCTGTCAGTCAGCCAACACACCAAAAAATGATGGTGAATATCTTCTGAATAACAGAGGAAGCAGAGTGCTCCATATTAACTTTTCTTAACATTTTCTCCGGACTTAACAGGTCCAGAGTAAGCCACACTTTCATTCTTTCTGTGATTTTTTTTTTTTTTTGTAACTGGTACATTTTCAATTAAATTTATACTTCTCTACATTCTCACATAAATCAGAACAGTTTTCCTGACTGCATGAATATCGTCTTGCCATAAACCTTTCAAAAATGAGAAAAGAACACAGTATGCCTAGCTAATTTGTCAGATTGTCTTCAATGCTGGGTGTTTTGGGTTTGCATGGCTAGGTGTTGGTAGTAGAGGGCTGCTGGGGTTATTTCTGTGAGAAGCTGGTAGGAATTTCCCCCATATCCAGTAGGGCCAATGCCAGCCAGCTCCAAGACAGACATGCTGCTGGCCAAGGATGAGCCCATCAGCAACAGTGGTAGCACATCAGTGGCAACAAATTTATTGGCAAAGAGTTGCTGCATGACAACAACATCAGCCAGAAGTGAGTGAGAATATTTCAAATAAACAACTCTACAAATACCAAGTTCAGTGAAAAAAGAGGGGTAGGAGAAGCTCCAGGTGCTGCAGCAGATATCCCCCTGCAGCCTGTGTTAAAGACCATGGTGAAGCAGCTGTCTCCCTGCAGCCCATGAGATCCATGGTGACGCAGAGGTCCACCTGCAGCCCATGGAGGACCTCAGCAGAGAGCAAGCAGATGCACTCAAAGGAAGCTTTCACTTCATGGGAAGCCTGTGCTTGAGCAGGCTCCTAGCAAAACTTGTGGCCTTGTAAATACAGGATCTCATGCTGGAGCAGGTTTGTTGGCAGGACTTGTGACTCCATGAGGGACCCACATGGAAGCAGTCTGCTCCTGAAGAACTGCAGTCTGTGGAAGGTCCCCATGCTGGAGCAGGTCATGAAGAGCTGCAGCCCATGGGAAAAATTCACATGGAAGAAGTTAATGGAAAAAAAGTCTCCCATTGGAGGAATCCCATGCTGGAGAAGGGGAAAGAGTGTGAAGAGTCCTCCCCCTGAGGAAGAAGGAGTGGCAGAAACAACTTGTGATGAACTGACCACAACTCCCATTCCCCATCTTCCTGACCTCCTGTAGGGAGGAGGTGATAGAAATTTCAGAAGTGAAGCTAAATCCACGATGGAGGGGAGGGGGTAAGTGTTTTAAGAGATTATTTCTCACTATCCTAATTTGATTTGATTACTGATAAATTAATTCTTCCCCAAAAATTATGTCCCTAGTTAATCTAGTTAAGAGATTAATTGAAAATCAGGATAAGATTTGCATTAGTTCAGTAATGCAGCATTAAAAGGAAAGAAAATCTTTGAACATATATTATTAAATTAATTTGAAAAGTTTGAAATCTAAGTAATTTGAGCATAGAGTTGTAGAATGTTTTGGGGAGGAAGAGACCTTTAAATATCATCTAGTCTAATGTGCCTGCCAGGGGCAGGAACAAATCCCACTAGATCAAGTTCCTCAAAGCCCTGTCCTACCTGAGTTTGAACACTTTCAGATGCTTGAACTTGTTCCAGTGTCTCATAACCCTCATAGTTAAAAAATTCTTTCTTACGTCCAATATGAACATGCATTCTTTCAGGTTAAAACTGTTGTCTCTGGTCTTTTCGCTACAATCTCTTGCAAAAAGTCTCTCTACATCAGTATTAGAAGCCTCTTTTAAGTACTGAAAGGCCAAAACAAAGTGTCCCTGGAGTGTTCTCTTCTCCAGCCCGAATAACCCCAACTCTTTCAGCCCCTCTTCATAGAAGTATTTCACCCCACTCAACATTATCATGGGTCTCCTCAGGAGCCTCCAACAGGTTCTTGTCTTTCTTGCACTGGAGGCTTCCAAGCTGGATGAAGTGCTGGCGAGAACACAGGAGAGAAGGAGAGAAGGAGAGAATCTCCTCCCTCAACCTGTTGTTCATACTGCTTTTTATGCAGTCCTGGACACAGCTGACTTTTCGTGTTGCAAGCACACATTGCCCACACCTGCTGAATTTTTCATTTACCACTACCCCCAGCTCCTGCTCTGCAGGGCTGCTCTAAACCCATTTATCCACCAGAATGTAGTGATATTGAGGATTATGTTAGGCCTTTTCATGAGGACCACGTGGACCTTTTTTAAGCCTGTCAAGATCTGCCTCTATGTCATCTCGTCCCTCAAGTGTACTAGTTGCACCACTTAGCTTCGTGTCATCTGCAAATTTGCTAAAATTGCACACAATTCCACTGTCATTTCTGTAAATATTAAACAGCACTGGTCCAAGTATGGACACTTGAACAACACCAATTGTTACTGACTTCCCTTTGAACACTGACCTGTTGACTGACAATCTTTCAATGCAGTCACCTAGCCTCTTCCTTTTCCATCTAACTGTCCACCCATCAAATTCATATGTCTCCAATTTAGAGACAAGGATATCATGTGGAACCATGCCAAAGGCCTTACAGTTATCAAGGTGGATGACATCATTAACTCTTCCATTATTCATCAACAGCCACTCCATTGTGGATATCCACCAGGTTAGTCAGGCATCATTTATTCTTGGTGAAGACAGGATGGTTATCTCAGCTCACCTCCTGCCTCTCATATGCTTTGACATATTACAGCAGGCTAACTTGTAAGGAGTTCCCAAGGTATTCCCTTTTACCCTTTTTAAAAATAGACGATGATGTTCCCCTTGTGGTTGGCCTAGGTAATTTTGGAGTGGCAGCTGGAAGCCAAGAGAGAAACCTGAATTGATGCCAAAGGACATGGATTTGTAGGCAGCTCAACTGAGTTCTGGATGCAAAGGCTCAACTACCTAGGCACCAGTGTCTGACACTATAAATGACTCAGAGAGTCATTCATATTCTTTTCATGGAGGCTGAATCAAGCCCTTGGAATGAGATAAGCCTTCTTCATTTATTGGCATTACAGGTGTATACAGGGGAGAAAAGTATATACTTCCATTGTAGGGAGGTATTCACTTGGTAAAATAGAAATGTCTCCTTACAGTGACCTCAATGCTTCTCTGAATTCCTGGTGAATGCCTGCATTAATCAGAATTCCAAAATATATTTTGCACAGACTGGAATATACCCTGCTGCTGTTATCAGTAGGACACACACTTTGTATTAACTTTACGCAGACGTCTGCACTCAATTAGGAAGTGTCCTCAGTGTTTGTATGTCTGTTTCAACTAAAATTGCAAAATTTGATAGGGGATATGAAAACGTTAAGACTATCTCCTAAAGCCAAAAGCTGGCTCTGATATGGGCTTTTTCCTACAGCATGAGCTACCAGGCTTAGTGTTGATTCTGCAATCATATGATTTAATCAGACATGGTAAAATTCTAATATAAAGTAATAAACATTTAATCAGCTTGTTGGCCAATAAGGTGAGAAATAAATTCTTAAAATACTGTTTAAGAACAAATAAAAATAGCTTCAGATGGTCCCAGCTCCAAGAAAGAACCCTTCACCACAAACTTCATGTTCCTGCAAGTAATGCATGCTCATTACAAACCACCCCGTTCTTCATGAAGACGAGTTACACCATCAACTCTAAGACACCAAAGGGGCCATAGAAAGGTGACCGTAACAGCAGGGGAAAGGATATTAATTATGCTTTAGTGAGTTACACAGGAGAAAGGATAATAAATACTGTTAGTAATAAGGGTTTTGAATTTGACAATTTGGAGTATAATTGTTTGCGTTACTGTAAATGGATGGCATGTCAATTCAAGTACAATCAAATTTTATTGAAACTAAAAGTTGTTTGACACATGCATGTGGAGGGCTATTTAGTTGACACTTAGCTACTTATATATGGCTGACATCTAAATCAAGATGAGCAGAACCCCATCCCATAGAGTTCAATCAGATTGAGCAGTCTACTAATAGTAAGGTGATGTGCCATATTTTCTATAAATAAACAATCAATATCTGTCTTCAGTTCCAGCACTACCAAAAATAAGGATCATTCATACTAACACTATGCAAAGCAGAGGCAGATGGATTCTGTAAACTTTTTGGGGGAGGAGCACTCTTTCTTTCACAAGGTAAGACATACAAATAAAAATAAGAGATATAAATAAAAAGTGAGAAGAAGACATGCAAGTGTTTTGCAGTTACTGCACATAACTGAAGAAGGCTGAAGGGAAATAGCTCTGCTTCACAGTTAAAGTCTCAGATTTAAATTAACACAGACTAGAAAATTAAATAGTGGGCATAGGTATATGGTTTGAAGGTAGGAAAAACTAATACTATTTTTCTTTGATAGAGTAATATGCTGTGTGCAAGTAGTCATTTAAATAAAAGTTTTAGATTATTGACAGAACTTAACACATAGTACTGAAATTAATATCACTTAGGTTGATTTCATTTTATAAGACAGACCAAAATTGTACAAATGGATTCAGACAAAAAAACCAGTATGAATTCTTAATTCCCAAACACACTTACACCAATTTATTTATTAACTCCCACAGACATCTCCAAGAGCTTTCCTTTTCTTCATTTTTGTATTCATAGGCACGTTATCCATACTGAAATGGATCAAACTCACCTAGGGAAAAACCTCTGAAAAGAACATAATATTATGACAGCTCAATTGTTTTTTGGTTTGCTTTTTTTTTTTTTTTAACAGATATATACTAACAGCCTTATTTACAAGGATATTAAATGTTAGCTTCACAGAATTATTATTATTATATTGTATTACAATATATTATATTATATATACTATTATATTATATTATATTATTACTATATATATAAAGAAAATATGTATTTAAAACACACTAATTCAGTAAGAACACTCCATAAAATTCATCTCACAATGTTGTACTAATTTTTATTGTGTATTACCATACATTTTAGATCAACAGCATTATAGTCATATTTTTGAACTGCATCTTTCACAACCTTTAAAAGTCATAGGAGAATATCTGTATTTTTTAATGCAAAAGTAAGCTAATGGAAGTGTTAGAATATCTGCAACACAAAAGCCATTCCTTTTCATACATTTAGAGCAAGGAAGCAGATGCTCACTTCAGTGAAGATTAAATTCTGTGAGGCTGTGATTGCCCTAAAATGTATGACATAAAAAACTTCTAATGAACTTGGGCTAACAATTTTCCTGCAAGGCCTGAATCCTATGAGCTGGAACTTTCAAGTGAGTAACTGTGAGAAGCATAAACTTATGAAGAGTGGAAAGCTTCTATTTTGGGAATTGAATTTTAAGGTGGACAAGACCGCAGGCAGTTATGGCATTGGTTGTGTCTTATACTACATGTGCTGTGTGACTACTTAGCAATGCATACTCCTGCAGCCACAGAGGCACTGTCAGTTCCACATCAGAGCTGTTGAATGCTTTCCTCAGCACTAGGTACATCAGATTTATGAAATGAGGGATAAATTCTGCCTTTGATTGTGGGAAAGTTCCTGAAGCAATAGCCCTAGATAGCAATTTCCAATGAAGTAAGTTTGCCTCTTGAAAAGCAAGGGCGGAGTTTAGCTGAATGTTGGATCTTTTGTTCTAAAGTTGCATGATTCCATTGACATAAATTATTTATTATATGTAAACACAACTTGATACATTATGAATTTGGTTTATTTTTAAAAGAACCATTTATTAGAAAAATTGTTTTAGTCTCTAGCACAATTTTTTTTGTCTAAAATTGTACCTGATGCAGTCAAATCTTGATTTAATTATAATGACATCCGGAAAACTACCTGGAATAAACTGAATTTCCCTAACATCAATACTAAGAGATACTATATAGAAAGTTTGAGCAAGCTAATAGGAGTATGCATACGTGAGAGAAAAAAGAATGGCACAATCTTCATTACAGAGTCCTTGAAGAGTCCTTGATCTGTCAAATTACTGACATGATACTCTGTTACTGCTTCATTGGAGCCCCGATGCCCTGTCATGTCAGTATACACAAGGGAAATGAATTTCACAAATACATCGGGGCAGAAACAGAAATAGAGCACTGAGAACAGAACTGATGACAGTTTGCTAGTAGAATGGTTTTCCTTTAAGAAATAGCATTTTGATTTATTTTCTTTTCTGATTATCTAACAGGTACCAGGGACAAAGATATGGAAGATTTCTTAAGTTCCTTTCCCAAAATGCTCACTTAGCAGCCTAGCAGGACCTTGTAGATTATATCCAGATGTGACCTGGTCTGTCTTCTAGTTTAAGAAGAGTAGATCTCATTGTTCTGGCCTCAGAACCTCCAAACTTTACGGGGTGAAAGGAAAGAGAAATAGATAATTTTGCAAAACTCTGAAATGTCAGTTCACTTTTCCCCAGAGAAAATATAGAAATCCTGTTTAACTTGGTCCTTAAAAAAAAATAAAAAAAATTGATTTCAATCCAAAATTGTATGCATGAATATTCATGTGCATGTTTATGCAAATATACAGCAATGCCCAAATGTGTCAATATTCTTCAGAATTTCCCATAAAAGGGACTCTTACAGTAGTCCCTGATAAATCATAAAATTTGAAGAAACTAGGTACCATGAAACCATGTAAATGTAAAGGCAAGCAAGGGCTATGTCTAAATAACAATATCAATCTAATACGAGCAAATCTGAAAAACAAAACAGCTGCAAGAGTATGATGCCTGTTCTTTTTATTTCAGAGACTTTCTTTCAAAATATTTCTAGTCTGCTCACATAGACTAAATGCCTAACAGTGTCTAGGATGTAAAGAATGCTCCTTGAAAGATATTTTCTACTTTAGTTTCATACAGTTACTGCATTTGACTACCACTGAGGTGATCAGGTATTCACTTCAAAAACATTAATGACAAGCATGTTCATGTACAAGCTTTTACAACTTATGCACTCTTCACTCTAGTAGCCATTCAAATTACTGAAACTGAATCCTGTGAGGTGAAGTCTCTAAATGATACTGTGTGAATCCTGAAAGTGGTTCATTGAGATTCATAGTTGACAGTGTATAGAGGTGACAGTGCATAGAGGTGACAATTCTACAAAACTGAGGGAGTCCAGATCTCAGAGAGTCCAATGATAGATCCCAGATCAAAAACGTACATCTGTATGGTCTAGCCAAAACTCTGGCAACAGAGAGTGGGACTGAATAAATATCCCTACCCAGAACCAGAAGTATCAGCTAGAAAACATCAACTCACTAGATGAGCCTAGCCTACCACAACACTCTATATCTTAATATAGGTTGTGCAAATTTCAGTGATGGAGATCTGAAATCCTGCATTATAGCATTGTGGCTGCTCTGAGTTATCCACTGTTAAGAGTACACATGTCAAGACACTTGAAGAAGCCAGTTCACTCACCTCTGAATGCTGTCCTGTATGAATTTATATTGACATGTACACTTGCATTCCACTAGACCTTCCTCTTTTTCCCAGTTTCTTTCAGCTTTGACTTTACCATAAGAGGGACTGTGATGGATGTGTTTTATTCTACAGGCTTCACAAGGAGCCAGATGTGTAGGAACAGGGTCAAAGGCCAGGGTCCATAATTTATAAATCATGGATTCTTTGCTTACATGGTAAAGTAAGACATGGATTTTCAGAAGCTGGAACTATTGACTACATATCTCAAAAAAAACCATATGTTGCTTGTAAGCAGCCCTTCTTTCCAGATTTCAGAGCTTCCAATTCAATTTCTGAGCATGACTATGTATTTTTATTTCTCAACCTAAATTTAAAAATGGCTATTTAAACGAGCCAAAAATAATGAAAACCCCACACCCATTTAAAATTCTTTTACATTATCCATATTTCCAGTATCAGAATGTGTAGATATAATTATGGATTTGGAAACTACTATGATGGGCAAGTTTAGAAGACTGACAAACAGGGTAAGTCTTAATCATCAAAACAAAACTTTACTAGGCTGAAATTTATTAACACATAGATTAAGAATTCATTAACAATTCAATCCATTATCAGGCATTATCAGTCATTATCACTATATGTTCAAAACATTCACTCTTTAATAGTTATAGCCTACATTAGCTGTTAATCCACTGTACCACCAACTTGATATTGCATTGCTATTATTGACTGGTACAGCTCTTAATGGCTTCAGTTACTGACACCAAGGGGGACATGATAAAGAGCCCTTCAAGGAGCAACCCCAAAGAGAAGTGATTTCTTTAATTTCCCCCATACCTAATTTTGGGTCTTAAGTCCTTCAGATTTCCAGAAAGTACAGTTTCTCTCTTCTGACCCTGGGATACATGCTGCATAAAACTTGAGGGACAAGGTGAGCATTATTTTCCCAAGTCCGGGTGTCTTAGGTGTCTTATCCTCTTCCTTGGCTGTTTTTTGGTTTGTAGGGTTTTTTTCCTTTTTTTTTCCTTTAGTTTGGTTGGGTTTCTGGCTTTTGTTTTTCTTTTTATTGTCACTTACTTAATTACTGCTCCTTCCTTTAAAGGAAAAGCTGACTTTTTCCATCTCTTGAGAGTGAGCTTCTTCAGTAACCAGCATTTCACTTCCACTGAGTTCTTTATGGTTTTGGACTTTTGATCTCTGTCATATTTTCAAAACCTTTTCTATTATCCCACTCTTAAATTGTACATCATAACAAGACACACATGGTACCAAGATCACACAGCCAGTTCCCATAGTAAATTAATAACACCTGGCCAGGACAGGGTGTGGCAGTGGCCCTTAGGTAAATCAGGCTGGGTGACCAGCCACATGGGTCAGTATCCATGGAGGAAGAGTCCTGAGTGTAGGGTGCAAGCTCACTGTTCAGGTCAGGGAGACAGGCTTGTCACCGCCCAGAGGACCCTGCGGATGGAAATATTAATATGCCCCAAGCAATGGGTTTATTGGCCCTGTGCACTTCCCCACCTTCATTCCAAGTTTGGTTTATGTTGCAGAATGTTCCCCCCAGCATGGTTACCCTTTGGTTTTTAAATTTTGTATCCTCCCTAGTTATATCTTCACTGGTTTGTACCCCTGTCCTTCTCCCCTCGGAGTTTCCCTGGTTGGCTCTTCAGGGCCAGCCACCCCCCTTTTCCCTTCCCTTTTAACCCTGTGTCACCCTTTGTTCTGGGCTCTTGAGCCCAAGATTCCAGTGCCCTGCCGTCCCCCATGCTTCGCCCTTCTCCGCCTTCCTTTGCCTTTTCCTGCACTCCTACAATAAACCCTTGGAATCCTAAGCTCAAGCACCTGCACCTTCTTCCAATCCTACGGTGTTCCCGTCACGCTACCGTGCCCCGGACACCGCAGCTCGCCCATGTGCGTCGCTGCTGCAGCGTGTCCAGCACGTGCCCGGAGCGGCCGCTCGCTCTTCAGTGTCGCTTCTTAGCGTGCTGCTGCTTACGGAGTTGCGAAGCAACAGCAGGGGCCTTGCACAGTCATCCTGAGGCACACTCAGAGAAAGGCTTATGGCCATTTATTAGCAATTGGGCCAGCTGATGAAAAAAAAATGCTTCTCCATTTCTACTACATTAGCATACTTATTTATGGGATCAAACCAAAATAATTCATGGTATGCCAAATGGGTTTCTATTGTTATGAGCACGACAGAGCTCTGCTGTCGCTAGTTTCAGCAACTGAGTTGTATTTCAGTCCCTGATACATCATTCATATATTCCATTACATCTGTCTAGGTATTATATCTACATTTTCACCCTTACACAATATTTGATCCCAGCTCAAATTTTTAGTTGTAGAAAGTATTCCTGACTATATTTTGTAAATGAGGGCAGAGAGAATATAAGAAACTAAGCCTCAGTCTAGCAATACAGTGTAAGGCATGCATAATTTCACACTTTATGTATTTTATGTAGTATACATGACTGACTGTTGGAGTTATAGCCTAAGAGATTTAATGCAAGTCAGGCAAGAAATACTTTGAAGAGCCAGAAATAGAATCTAAATATTCTGAGTTAAGCAATGTCTCTTTTCACAAGATTGTCCCAGTCAATATTCTGTGAAAATATTATCAATATTATGTATATTAATGATTTCTTATACCCATTGTCAGAATTCCTTTCAGTTACATGGCACCATCTTCCTGTAATGGACAGAGAAACACTTGTTAGTGTTTGCAGTTTGTGGTAGTCATAACTCTCACCTGTATTTTTCTTTTCTAGTCAAGATTTTCACATTTATGTGGTACAATCTCAGTATTTGGTATTTCAGAATTCTGAAAAGCAGTGAGATTTTCCTTTTCAAAAAAAACCCAAACAAATGAACAAAGAAACAAGCAACCACAACAACAAAAACACAACAGAAAAACCCTCCCTACTGCCCCCATAATACTTTGCAAGGTACACTATTTCAAAATGAGTAAGGACATGCTTTTCATCTCCTTCTGTATAAATCTCTAACCAATAACCTTAAGGAGGCCATACCATATTTTTAGTGAGATGTTGTTATTTAGACCACAGTAGAGGTATTTGGACTGTATGGTCTTTGAACTGCAGGTTTTCAGGTCAAGCTCCAATATAAAAAAATGCCCTATTATTTTACTTTAACCATATCTCCCTGAGGTTTTTCCCTGTGGCCTCTTCCAATATTCCATTGCTTCAGTCTTGATAAACCACTCATGCACAGTATTTTAAGATCAGTTATCAAGTTTATCATCAGTTTGCTTTCCATTATCTTGTTCTTGTAAAGGATCTGTCATCAGATTTCCTCTTCTGTAATCATTATGCAGAAAGGAAATAATTTACTATCGTTAGTTCTATCTTTAGTATAAAATTTTCATTTTCCGCAGTAATATCCACATGTAATGCTGAATACAGATTTGGGAGCCTCGTGGTCTGTAGATTTGTTGCAATCCAAAAGCAATAGGAGACAATTTAGAACATTTTTTTAAGTTTTCAAAGGGATGAAATAAAATTAAATCTTGAAAAATCATCTGTTTTGTTAGAAAATAAAAATAAATTATGACATTAAATAGATGTGAAGCTACAGATCATATTATGGTCTAGATAAAATTGAAAAACATCTGTCAGAATTCTATTTATACTAGGTTTCATTGTTTAAATAAAAATTAAATTAATTTTATGAAATTAAACAAGCTCTACCATGCTGTTAATTATAATTAAGAAAGACCAAAGAATTATACCCATGAAAATAAGATGCTTCATTGATTTGACTGAAAAATAGATACTTATATATTCACTAAAGCAACACAATGAGCAAAAGAGTATTACTGACCAAAAAATTCTTACTCCTAATTATAAATAGATTTATCCTGATTGTATCTACAATGGCCAGTTGTTTTATAATCGATGTTGTAAGACAGTCAGTGGTAATATTTATACATTAGTCCATGGATTAGTTAAGATGTTGATATAATAGCTACCTAATTTTAATTGTAAACACTCCATTGTCTTATTCTAATTCCACGGAAAGTGACATTGAGATGAGTCAAGTGTCATTGAAGGGTTTTAAAGCATGAGTTTGTCAGCTTTCTAATTCTTGTTCTAAGTAGAGCTGTCTCAGGGGATGAGAACTATATTTTAGATCCTGATAATAGGAAATGGTAATGCATAGGTTTTATCTTTTGGTATTACCTGTTTCATTCTACTTTAAACTTCAATTGCTTGACAATGAAACTGTCATTCTTTATGTGGTATATTGGACATGGTGCCCTCTGGAAATTGTCAAGGATTCTAAATGAGATGGGCTGATTATAATAAAATCTTTCCTGGCCCAGGCAGGACGAGCTGGGGATCTGTCATCTAACTCAAGCCTGTTGTACAAAGTGGTACTGAACACAGATGAGTAGGTTAGGTCTTTCAGCTTTGAATTTGTGCTACAACTGAGCTTCCTGAAAAAAATCCAGCATTTTGAGATGTGAAGAAACACAAAAAGTAAGAAGCAGATTGAAGTTATAATTATCCCAAACTTCCAGGCTGTAATAATCAGTACCATACTATCTCTGTTATAGGATGATGAAATTCAGTTTCAAAGCACCCATCTGAAATAGCTGGTCATCATTCAACACAGGTAGTGTTGAGCCAGAGGAAGAGAAAAAATAAGCTTTGATGAAATAGGATTAAATGAGAAGCATTGATTCTGCAAACATTAAAATGCATCAGCATTAAAACAGGTTAGAGATTGAAGCACCACCCTAAAATGCTGTGCTGGAATATGCGTTTTATTCTGTCTTTTGTTCACGGTTCAGAAAAGACTCATAAAATAGATTAAGAAGATGCTTCAACATAACAATCCAGAAAGGGCTCAGTTAAATATGACTTTTGAACTCTCACAAGAACTTTTTTTCTTAAACACAAGTGCTGACTGTAATTTCTGCTTCAAAGGTTCAAACCCATAAAATGACCTCTTTATTGCTATAAGACTTGGGAAGAACAGTCAAGTATATTTTTATGATATAATTTTGTTATAGGAAATTTGATTGCCATGAATTTTGTGTAGACTAAAATGTTAGAGATGACAAACTAAATTTCTCTTCAGCTCTCAGTTTTCAACTTTTCAAATAAAAATGTACCTGTAATAAAGCTGATCACAGAATTCATTGTTTTAAATATTTTTGTGAACTTAATGGACAAAGATGGAAGACAATCACTTTACTAGTGATTTTTAAGCTCTTTATTGAATGTATTATCTTTCATATGTTTTGGGTGCTATAATAATCTATTGTAAGTGCAACTTGCCCCCATTTCCCCCAAGGAATTTATACAAAGACTATTCTAATTTATGTCAGCTTAATCAAAACTTTCTCTTTAATAAATTAGCCATTCTGCATTTTTCTGCACAAAGACTGAGAGCAGCTAGCCTTCTCAGATTTCATTATTTTCAGTAGACTGTGTTATACTGAGTAAAAAAGATTTTTCATTTACTGTTTTTAGAAGCTGATGGCCAGTTTGAGTTATTTTCTCTTTTGAGGTTTTATTTCAGGCCAACAAGGAGATTTTTTGTCTTGTTTTCTGGTTGGAAACTGATTTCACAAAAATGAGAATGGAAACAGCCAGTGACTAATCTAGTCATTGAGGGTAGGAAGGATCTACAGAATGATTTGGACTGTCTGGATAGATGAGTACGGATAGTTTTAGGAGATTTATCAAGGCCAACTGCTGTGTCTTGCACTTGGGTCTCAATAATCCCATGTGTCACTAAAGGCTTGGGGAAAGCTGCCCAGCAGAAAAAGTCTTGTGGGTGCTGATCAACAGCAGCTGCACATGAGCTGTCAGTGTGTCCAGGAGTCCCTGAAGGTCAATGTCATCCTGGCCTGTATCAGAAATAGTGTGGCCAGCAGGACCAGGACAGTGATTCTTCCTCTGTATTCAGCACCTCAATTCCTGTGTTCAGTTCTAGGCCCTTCTCTACAAGAAAGACATTGAGGTGCTCAAGCATTTTCAGAGATGGGCAACAGAGCTGGTGAGGGGTTGGCAGAACAAGTCTTATAAGGAGCAACTGGGAGGGATGGGATTGTTTAGTCTGGAGAAAAAGAGGCTAAAGTTGGGACCTTATTGCTCTCTATAACTACCTGAAAGCAGGTTGTTGCAAGGTGGATGTTTTCTCCCAGGTAAGAAGGGATAGGACAAGAGGAAATGCCCTCAGGTTGTGCCAGAAGAAGTTGAGATTGCATATTAGAAAAATAGGGTGGTCAGGAATTGGAGCAGACTGCCCAGAAAAGTGTTGGAGCCACCTTCCCTAGGTGTCTAAAGGATGTGGGGACAAGATTTAGTGAACATTGCAGTGTCAAGTTTACAGACAGACGTCAGACTTGATGATCTTTAAGGTCTTTTCCAACCTTAATGATTCTATGATTCAAACCTTTGTTTGTCTGCAGAAGGATCTGGTCACTGGACTAAGTTAGAGCAAATTCATGCATAAACTGTTCTGTCATTAAGCTCTCCAATTCAGTTTACAGCTATGGATTCTTAGGAATAACAGTTGTTTTGTGCACATTAGTTTGATTTAGGGAAAGATCAAGAGATATAGCACTCCAAACTCATGTGAAGGGTCTCCCATTTTAGAGAAAGCCTCTGTCCCCAGACCCAGGTTGAGCTGTACTGCAAGAAAAACCCTGTACTTTTGTTTTAAGTCAAGTTTTCCCTGATTTGATTGTCTGGAGTAATAAAAATTTTCAGTTTTGTTATCTTTTTTTTTTGGTTCTGGTGGTATATATATTAAATTCTGGTAACAATTGTGTGGCTGTATAGACAAAATACTTTTCACTACTTTTTCCTAAAACCTACTTTTTACTAACACATATTACTGTCATTAAGAAATCGTTTTTTGTCATTTCTGTTCATTATTCATAACTACATAATTGAGTATTTATTAATAAATCTTTATTAACTAAAAATATTTTGCAAGCCTTCAATTTCTACTATTTATTCAGATCAATTATCTGATGGACTACAGCATATCCCAACCTAACAAGTCCTGACTTTTCATTTGAATTAGAAAATGGAAGATAATGTGTTATTTAAAAAAAATTTATGAAGAAAATTAAACAGAAATACTTTTTTTGGTACAAAATTATTATATTTTAGTTATTCATATAATTTCAGCAATAGGACTTTCTGGTTGAATTAATGCTTAAGATGTTGAAAAATACACATACTTGTAATTTTTTTCCTTCCATATGATTATGTATTTACCAGTTTTAACATTGAACACTAACCAAATTATTCTTTCCCAAATATATACATGTACACTTCCCATTCTCAGAAGGGATTATTAACCTATGACAGGGAAGAAAATTTAACAATTTGCCATTGTAGTAAGAAAGTTGAAAAACCTAGGAAAAACTTCTGGGAATTAGCTTTTTGATTTTGCACCAACTTTGTCTTTCCAGAACTTAGAGCTTAGTAATCATGTGCACTAGACAGGAAAGAAAATTAGTGTAGGCCATGATTTACGGTACATCCTGTAGGAATTACTATGCACAAGGCTTGGCACAGCAAGGTATGGACTGTGGCATGGCTGCCTATTTTCTCACAGAATGAGTGTGCTAGGGCTCTACCCTTTATCACTGCAATAAGCACGGTTAGCTGATGCAAAGGGTGTCAACGAATATCAAAACTTTTCCTCAAAGCAAGCAGAAATAGGGAAAGAGACATATGTGAGATAGCAGTCTTCAGAGAGCAATTTGTGCTTAAGAGCACACCAAGCATTTCAGCATGTACACCTTTATTTAAAAAAAGGAGAAAAACATTCTGTCATTAATTTCCTCTTTTTTTAGGAAGCTTTCAGATTATAAGAGGTCCTTTAATTAGGTATATAATATGTGTCTAATGTTAGGAGCTAGAAAGCCACACAAAGTAATTAGCTTGTTGTTAAAATTTTTATTCATTCTAATAAACAACTGCCATCCTTTAATGAAGGATGGATGAAGAGCTGGTTATTCTGTCACTGTAACTGAGGGTGTTGATAAGAACCTGCAGGGAGCTATTTCATACTAAAGCCGCCAATATATGAGCAAGTATTTTTCCCTCGTGATATCACTCAAGCAAAGTCACAAGCCTGATGTATAGGGATAAAGGGAAGAGTAAATTGGATGTTCCTACTAGTCCTACCCCATTGGTTATGAAGCACAACAAATCAGTGAGCTGTTTTCTAACTACCTGTTACATGCTGGGATTATGTTATCAAATCCTGTTCCATTTCTCTTTCCACCCTTTCAGTTCCTAGATTAAATCCTATCTTAATCCATAGCTGAGGGCTCATTTTTAATTTTTGTGCACTGTTAGTGCCCTCCTCTGGATTTTTTCCAACTTGTCCACATTTTTTGATATTATTTAGGATTTCAAAAATTATTATCATCGTGCTCAGAAGCAAATATATTATCATCAGTTTAAAAAAAAAAAAAGCAAATAAAATATCATACATGCAGCATTCTTCCTAACAAATCCCAAATTTCCTGGTTTTGCCATTGCTTTAGACTTCTGATTCCCAATCAGGTTTTGATATTTGATAACCTCTTGCTCTTTTTCAAAAATACTGGTAGTTTGTATTATCATCCATTAAAATGGTATTTGTTTTCTCCTCCTCAGTGAAGTATTTTTCAGAGGTTTTTTCATTTTAAGGTTTTTTGGGGTTTTTTTTGTTATCAACCATACTCCAAATTTATAATTCTGAATTTTGATCCTTCCTTCTGCTGTTTTTCACCTCTGCAAGTTTGATGTCATCCACAAATTTTATAAGCATTTTCTCTATTCCATCATTCAGCTTGTTAGAGAAAATATCTAGTAAAACCAGCCTAACACATGCTCTGTAGGATTTTAGTTGAAATGCTCTACCAGTCTGATGACAAAACTTTGATAAGTAACTTTTATAGCTGTTTTCAAGGATGTAGAACTTTCATCTCTAAATCACTCAATACACTCTTTGCCACACTTTTGTCTTGAGAAATTTATTTTGTATCTTTATCGTTTTAAATGTATATAATAAATTGCATACTTTGTTCAATATCTGTGTAGATATTACAGTTGATTGAGCTACATTTTACCAGAACATCATTTTTTTCCTCCTCAGACTGTTGAGGACTGCTTTTTGAATTCCATTATCTTCATTCAGTTACTTTTATTCCTTCCTTCTCTCAGCATAGTGAGATATTTCTTTGTTTTTACTTTCACCAAAATTACCTTAAAACTTTAGGTTTTCAATTGTTTTGTTGCTTGTAACTGGAATAATTCAAACCAGATACATCTCTGTGAACTAGTATTTTACAAACCAAGAAAAAGTTCCTTCCATTGTGTTCCAGAATTTTTTTTGACTTTGTGTCCTGTAATATTGATTGGAACAGGTTACTGGAGACCTAAAATTTCACTTATATAATTTCATATTCTGTCAATCAGCTTCTTATTTTTCTCTACTTTTCAAACAGTCTGACTGTATAATACTGTATTTATCATTTTTTCATAAAGGAACTACATTTTCAGAATAGATAGACTAGTTTGCATTTTTTTCCTTGAATTTGAGTTGTATCAGTTAGGCTGAAAAATCAATTTATTTCCTTATGCCTGGTTGTGAAATTGGTTGGTTTTTATGGTAAGTTTTGCATGTTTTTTCATAACTTTTTTTTGGGGGGGAACATGCCCATTGACATTAATTGAAAGTTTTGGCCCTGTGTCAACTTATAAAAAGATATTTTGTTGAAAACTTAGGTAACTCACTGTAAATAACACTCATTTTATAAAAGCAACAATGATGAAAAATCACATAGATAGTTTCTTAGACTGATAAAAATATAATAATAAATTATTGTGGAACTACCAGTTTATAAATAGAAGAGGAAGATGTATTGAAGCTTCTGCATTTTCTATGAATTAGATTAAAGTGGCCTTTAAACCATTTTGGTTTTTAGGTTTGGCTGCCCATCCTAATGAAGAGCGAATTTGGGTACCAAAACCTGCCACAGCTGCATCTGAATGGGTTGTTAGAAGTAAACAGACATGCTGAGAAGCATAGAAAGCTCTGAATAAAAAAGAATAAGGATCACCCTAAGGAAAAATATGCTTCAAGGTCACATTTTTAGGGTGCCAATAGAAAATATGAATAAATACCACATGAAACATATCTTCCATCTTCTCCTCCAAAAATGACAACAAGCTTATATTACTAAGGAAACTTCCCTGTCCAAACATCCTGGATCCACCCTGACAGTCACACTTGCAGCACCTTGTTATGAAAGGAGACAGGAGCTTAGATAAATTTCTGCCTTTTGCCTAGGCCTCTGGCAGCAGGCAGTAGCTCTTATAGGGGTGGCCAGCACCCCAAGACCCAGTCTCATTCTCAAGTTCTTTCATAATGGCAGATTAGGTCTAATATGACATAAATTATCATTTTTTAGGCATTGAAAATAACAGACAGAAGACTTGGGACAAAACTACATACTATACAGGAATAAAATTAAGTAAAAGAAACTAATACTAGAGAGAATTCAGCATGCAAAAAGGTACCTGTTATTACAGCTAGTAAGAAATACTATAACTTAGGAACCAATGTATCTTACCAATGTCAATTTGGTGGTGAAGTACACCTCAGAATCCTTTCACTCAGTTCCCAGGAAAGTAACTGGCAGAGCTTGGGTCCCATCTCCATACTCCTACAGAGTGTGTGTAGGAGACTTCTGCCTCTGTGATATTTCATGTGTCTTTTATAGTGTAAAAGTGTGTCTTTTGGTCATGTACTTATTTTTTTCATCTCTTTCCACATCTGCTCTCCACACCAAGATGTGGATTCTTGGTTGGAGACTCCAGACTCTTGGGCACCAAGAGATAACCCCTTGCTGGGCTTTTGACCCAGCCTGAGTTATCTTATGCACCAGCCAAGTGGTAGAGAGAGTGGGAGTATGTCCTGCCACATAGTTGAGCTGGAACCAAAGCCCCTCCACAGCTACTCTCCCCCTTCACACACAGTCTGATCAGGTTTCCTCTCCAGCTCCACAACAGGTTTCCCAAAGCAGAGTCTCAAATGTCCCCATCCCTCAAACAGTTCAGTGTTGATACAGTAACTAAGTAAAGTAACAGCTGGAGCTGTTGCCTCTAAAGAAGGACCCCAAACCAAGGAAACCCTGGGCTTCCATACCCTTACAGTCTCAGTGGGAAAGTCTGGGGTCCTTAGCTCCTGCTGTGTCTCTGAGTGTCCTGTCACCTGGCTGGGCCCCAGGTCCCTGTGCCCTTGGTTCCACAAAGGGTTCCACAAAGCCTCTTGCCTGGGGCTTGGGCTCCTGCCCCTCAGAGCTCAACCTGCAGCTCAAAATTGCAGCTTCAGCCTGAGCTACAGGCACTGAATGTATCCCTCAACAATATTCACTTAATTAGACACAGAAACTAGTCAAAGCTTGCTCTCATTGGCAAACTAACAGTATGCTTACTGAACTTGATAAATCAGATGTCAGTTTTTGAATCCTAGGGTAATTCTTACATAGCTAAAAGCAAATCTTTAAATGCATTGTGTTTGTTCAGACTGGCTGATAGTGTTCCTGCAATGGAGAAGAGAGGAATTTACCAATAGGCTTAAGAATTTGATTCAGCCCACCTACCAAGCAAGGCTGCCAGGTCCTGAAGATACTCACATTTAATTGGCATGTTGTTTTCTTTTTGCAAATACTTACTCAGATGCTTACTGCCTACACTTTAATATGATTCAGCGATAAGTACAGAAGTATGAAAAGTATCTATAATACACCTGAGGGTCTTGACATTATGGGGTTCATTTAAAAACACTCAATTCACACAGACATTGACTTTAGCTCAAAACATAGCCAGAGGCATAAAAAGTAGAACTTCACCAGAACTTACTGTAAGATGTGTGATATTCTTGTTGTTAGAACACTTAAATCAGATTTTTGGGTTTTGGTTCTCCTAACTCAGCAAGATACACTCTCCAGTCCCTTGGGCACTCCATTTTTTTCTAGCGTCAGCTAGTGACAGCATACAAATCTGACACACCTTGGCATCTTCTTTTTTCTTGCTGTCTTAACAAAGAAGTACCGTCAGTTTTTTTTTTTTGGTGAACACTTAAGGGTTTTATGAAAGCACATAAATCTCTTATGCAGTAAATGGAGGAAAGGAAATACTTCACTTTAGCAATACTATTATTCATATTTTTTTTACAACTCTCTGTTACTGGAGAGTGAGTCAAGGTCCTGACTCAGTATTGTAACAAGTTAGATGTAAAGTTGAGCTGTTCCCTGGGGCAGAAGAAGAGTAGAAGCAAGCAGAAAAATAGACAGATACCCTATGACTATTTTTCTATAGGGGACATCATCTTCCAGTAGGAGGATAGCACAGTAGCATATTTAAATACTACAGATATTGCTTGCAGCATTAACTGGCAGCAGTAACTGGTACAAATTGCTTGACTGACTAGCATATCCTTTTTATACAATTTAGGCTTCTATAGATGCTTTCCACGTAGAGCACAGAATATAGTACTGGCAGAAACGTGACTGACAACATAATATAGACAGGCCAAAGATCTGACTGCACAAAAAAAAAATCATATGATTTATTTAAATTTTGATAACCTATATGCAAAGTTTATGTATTGAAAACAAACATATTTTATATTTTTTTAATAATCACTCTCCAAAAATAAATTCTTTGGTACAAAGAGTCTTTTAAGTTTTATTACACTGTGTCAAATATATGTTCTGTATATGTTCTTATAGCCTAATAGATATATCTTTAGATGTTTTGTTAGCTATAAATAATAAGTAATGCTGATTGTTTCTCTAAAAATGTGTAAAGGTTGATAGCCCAGCTGAAGTGCCTCTATACCAATGAAATTTACTCAGTAACAAACAGGAGGATCTAGAAACCACCATGCAGGTAGAAAGCTGCCATCTAATTTCCATTGCTGGAACACAGTGAGATGACTCACACAACTGGAGCCCTGCAGTCAATGGCTGTAAACTGTTCAGAAGGGACAGGCAATAGAGGAGATGTGCAGGTAGGTTGTTGCCTCCATGAGAAAATGCTTTGACTACACAAAACTAGCTTTGAAAAACAATGATGTATGGGTCAAGAAATTACAGGTGTTAAGATCTTCTGTGGCCTTGACAGTGTTTGAGACAAGCAACTGTGCTCTTTAAGTTCCTACAATGGGTAAAATAAAGGGCTAAGCTAAGAAAAGAAACCTCATGGTTGATATTTACTACAGGCCACCCAACCAAAAGGAGTCTGTAGATGAAACATTCTCACTTCAGCTACAGGAAACATCAAACTCTTAGGCCCTGATCCTGCTGGGAGACTTCAATCATCCTGACACCTGTCAGAAAAGCAGCACAGCTGTTGTAAGCTGTGAGTGGTCCAGGAGACCCTTGGAGTGCCCCTGCTTAATTCAGGCGATGACCAGCCCCCTGAATTTTAGGAATGCAAATTGGAATTTTTTAAGGAATTACTGAATGAATTCCCTGGGAAATTGCTGTCAGAGGCAAAGGAGCTGAACCAGGCTAGGAGCTCTTCAAGGCCATTTTTCTTATGCCACAAGAATTCCTGATTTTTGTGTATAAGAAATCAGGCATGGAAGGAAGGAGACCAGCACGACTGAGTAAGGATGTCCTGGTCAGACTAAGGTGCAAGAAGGAAATACACAGGCAGTGGAACCAGGATCAACTCTAATGGGAAGATGCCTGAATGGGTAGGGATTGGATCAGGACAGATAAGACACTCCAGTAGGGGGGGTCATTAAAACAGAGGGGCAGAATTACCTCACTCAACTTACTGGCATTAGTTCTTTTCAAGAAGCTGGGGATGTTGGATACTGGCCTTCCAATACTTAAAGGGATCTTATATGAATGATGCAGACAGACTTTTTGCAAAAGCATGCAGTGATTTTAGACTGAAAAAATGTAGGTTCAGATTGGGCATAAGGAAGAAAATTTACAATAAGGATCAAGTTTCCTAATGAAGTTGTGGATGCCCAATCCTTAAAACTGTTCAAGAACAGATAGGACAGGACCTTAACAAAAATGACCTAGCAAAAGATATCCCTGCCCATGGTCAGGGGAATTGGACTAGAATATTTTTAAAGGTTCCCTTCAACCCAAACCCCTCCATTATCATATAGCATAAATACATATTCAGATATTTAGCAACAGGGAATTTTTCCCATGTCTAATGGAAAAAGGATCTTGTGATCCTAATATAAAGAAATAACTAACGGATGTTGGCTGCTAATTGTCTTAGATTTCATTTAGCTTTGTGTTTGAGGTGTTTAAACTGATTTACTTGATCTAGAATGTAATCTGATCGATATTATGCTCTGAAAGGTAGCCTTTGACTAACATAAATATACAGATAATGCAAGATCTTAATATAGTACCAAGTAGCAGATAACAGAGTACATGCCAGGTTATACTAGGATCAGTAATCTATATACAGAATGAAACAGAAGCATAATAATAGTACAATCCTGTTGGTTCTTGGAAGCTACATGTCCTAAGATGAACGTTGAAAGTCCAAAATAAGTAATTGTGAGTAGAAGCTGAGTTAATTGACAGCTCATAGTAATCATGGCATATAATAACCATTCTAAAAACAGCATAGGGGTTTCAAAGTTTATTTCCACCTAATTCTGACAGTTGAATCTTTTGCCTTCCATGTATTCTTCTTATATTTTAACTCTGAGATATGAGCTGCTCTTCAGTGGTCCTTAAATGCTTTTTGCATGGTATTCAAACCCCAAAACTGTGCATGGAACTTTTCATTTGAAATTATTTGTCTATTTAATTTCTATTTAAAATTTTTTTATTTATTTGAAAGCCCCACCACAGCACACAGAGATAAATGCATATACTGAAAGTTAAGCATCTGAAAAATAGATATTCTTTTACAAAATTAGCAGCAGTGAACATAAAAGTTGGACATATAGTAACATATCTAGGGAAAAAAAAATATCTCATGCATAGAAATACAAGACAAAAAGAGATAATCCTTCATAAAATGTAGTAAATTTAAAGAGTTTGTGGTATTCTTTATCTATCTTTTATAGTTATTATAACCATTTAATTATCTTTATGTAAATCACGCATCCAAATCCCATGTTTAATAGATTGTAGATATAAAAATAACTTTCTATGTTGAGTATGAATTACAGATGGACAGTGCTGAGACTTCTACAAAGTTCCCACTATTTTAGAGCACAAGCTAGTGGTTACATTTAAATTTAAATCCTAAAGATTTAAAATTTTACACATTAAGCAGCCTAGAATATTGTAATAAGCATTTAATAGCATAAAATCATTTTCTTTCTTAGATTATAGAAGCTTTTGAAATTCAGTGGGAGTATCTCAGTATATTATAAGCTGACTGATTCTTTCTTTTATGTTCTTTATTACTTGATAGCATGGTAATAGGCCCTAGGAGACTTCCTACTATTGCACTAGGAAAAAGTGAAATTATTTGATTAATCTGTATGACGGATTTTACTTATAGGATGAAGGTAACATGTGCCCTGTATTTGAAAGAGAAAAAAAAATGTTACACTTCAAATTCAGAGTGCCATCTAGTGCTGAATAGAAACGTAAAAAAGTATCCATATTTAACCTGAACACATACATCTCTTAAGCCACTGCACGTCATCAAGATCACATAGTACATTACAGGAAATAATTTTTAAAACTGTGATATATTGGCTCTTGAAGAGGTTCCAAAATTTTGTTTGGAAAATGTCTTCTATACCACCGTGCTTACACTCAAAAATATCTGCCAGGATAACATATGGAATTCAATTATTTCTCTGTCAGTATGCTGAAACCATGTCATATGAATTCATTTTGGTTTCATGTTCTGTCTTCCTGCTTTGATCATCTATATCAGAGAGTATTAACCTTTTTTTTTATTATTTTTTTCACTTATGGACAGCAGTTGCTGTTATGTCAGGTTTATTTTTTGCAAGGTATCAAAATTATCAGTCTTTTTTTTGTATATCTGGTTGGATTCCATTGTCAATAGTGTATATTTCTTCAGATTTTCTCTTCCAGTGCTGATAAAAAAAAAAAAAAATCCTTACATCTTTGACTGATATATATACCGGTAAGATTGTTTCCATTATTCATTTTGCTAGTTTGTTTTAAAGTTTAGTGTTCAAAAGCTCAGCAGAAAATAAACATTTTTCTGTCTTTTTTAACATTTTCTTGTAAAAAAACAGCAAAAAATATTAGTCTTTCCTTTTTACCAGAAAAGCTCCAAATTAAAGGAATAATGGTTTTGAAAAATGTACTCTTGCTCTATCAGTGAAGTTTTGGCTGTCGCTCATGTCTTCTGGAAATACCGAGCAACTCACACTTCCATATATAAGACGCTGTTATACACAGCTGCAGGTAAATCTGCAAATCTGATCAACAGATCTGTCTGTAATCCTTAGAACAGAAGTCTTACCTTATGAACTTCTCCCCCTGATGCTTTCCTTCCACTCTTCACCGCAACTCACTGTGCGCAAATTTTTTTAAAAATACCTAAATCTAAAATGATATGAAAATGTTTTCAGCACATTCAGCATTTAACCCAATCCTTTGTTCCAAGAAGAGAAGCAAACAATGTATATTTTTAATTGAATATTAAGTTCTTACTGAAAGGATATTTCAGGCCACCCAATAAGTAAATATCTTGACAGAATTATGCCTTATTGTACAAATATGAATCATATATGCAGTTTAGAACAGCACATGTTTATCTGGGATCACTTACTGGGTACATACACTCAACCAGCACTCTCTTCTTGGTGTTAGGATTATGCATTTCAGCCTTGATCACATGGTACTTTTAATACATGAAAATGTGAGTGGTTAAGGAAGGCTGTAAGCAAAGTGCTGTAGGAATCCCACCAGAAGAATTTTAAAACCAGATGCTATGCATCACTGAATTGCTTTCATAACACTTCTCTACTGCTTTCCTTCCAGCGCTAGAGAAAAATTTAACTTGGTGAAAAATCCTGTCTCCAGGCAGACTGCATATTGGGACCCAATAGATGATGGATCAATTGGCATTTATTTATTTCTAAGTTCCAAATGATTACAAATGACCTGTAGTTTAAACAACAAATAAACAAAGCTCAAATTAAGACTTTCTTCCATATGTTTGGAACTGATTGCTAGGGAATTCAAACAGTCCCATACAATTACCTTCAGCATCAGGAGAAAGTTGTACAGATGGGCTCTACAGATAAACCAGGCAATCATTTCAACTCTGTCTCTTATTTCTCCTATTGCTTGAGAAAGAGAAATTACTTCCAAATTGAATCCAATTAGGTTTAAAATATAAAAATAGAAATTAGTTTCATAATTTATGAAAGGAAATTACCCTCTCCCTCCAAAGCAACAAATAGAATCATAAAATCATTAAATGTTAAGGGTTGGAAGGGACCTTAAAGAACACCTAGTCCCAACACCCCCACCATGACCAGGGACACGTCTCAGCAGATCTGGTTGCTCAGGCCTTATCCACCCTGGCTTTGAATGCCACCAGGGTCGGGGCATCCACAACTTCCCTGGGCAACCTGTTACAGTATCTCGTGACGCTCACAGTAAGGAAGATCTTCCCAGTATTTAGCCAAAATTTCCTGTCTTTCAGATTTTACCCTTGTCTTATCCCTACAATTCCTGGTGAAAAGTCTTTCTCCAGCTTCATTGTAGGCCCCTTTCATATACTGTAAGGTTGCTATGAGGTCTTTTTGCAACCTTCTCTTCTCCAGGCTGAACAGTCCCAACTTTCTCAGCCTGTCTTCATAAGGTAGGTGTTCCTGTCCTCTAATCAACTTCATGGTCCTTCTCTGGGCTGAACATTTCCATGTCCTTCTTATATTGGGAACACCAGAGCCAGATGCAGTACCCAGGTGAGGTCTAAGAGCAGCAGAGTAGAGGGACAGAATGATGTCCCTCACCCTGCTGGCCACATTGCTTTTAATGCAGCCTGGGATTTGTTTGGCTTTCTGGGCTGCAAGTGCACGAAGCCAGCTCATGTTGAAGTTTTCATCAAGGGTCACACCCAAGTCCTTCTCCATAGGGTTGCTCTCAATCACTTCTCCACACAAACTGTGGGTGTGCCTGGAATTGTTCTCATTTTGGAGGACTTCATAAGTGATAATAATTGTCTGCTTTTAGTTACTGACACACTTAAATGCAGAACTCTGTGTGGTTGTGGAATCTTCATCCTAGAAGCACTCAGAAGCCATCTGGCCATCATCCACTATTTCTTGAAACAGCTGAAAATTCACTTTTCTGAAGTTCATGGTCCTGACTTTGCTCTTTGCCAGGCCCATATTTCTTGAGATCACAATCAGACAGGGTGTGGTTGCTACAGCCTAGGCAACCTCCAATCATTACTTCTTTAATTGGCTCTTCTGCATTGGTGAGCTACAGGTCCAGTAACATTTCTCCTCTGGTTGGTCTGTCCAATGCCTGGACCAAGGAGTTATTCTCAACACACTCCAGTAGTCTCCAGGATTGCTTGTTGCCCGTTGCATTGCTGTCCCAGCAGACACCTGGATGGTTTCAATCCCTCGTCAGGATGATAACTGGTGAGCATGGTGTTTCCTGTCTCTGAAGCAAGAGGGCCTCATCAAGAACCTCGTCTCGATCAGGTGGCCTGTAGAAGACCCCACCCACAAGGCATTCTTTATTGGTTTAGTCCTTGAGTTTTACCGCCAGGCTCTCAGCCCTTTTGTGGCTGTTTCTCAGAGGCAGCTCTTCACAGCCTATTCATACTTTAACATGGAGTGAAACGCCTCCACTCCTCCTTCCCAGACAATCTCTTCTGAAAAACTTATAGCCCCCAACTGCAGTATTCCAGCTGTGTGAGTCATCCCTCCCACCATGTTTCTGTGATAGCAGTTAGGTCATAGTTTTCTAATTGCACCATGGTTTCTGCCTTCTCTTGCTTCTTTCCCATGCTGAGTGTGTGCGTTGGTGTAGAAGCACTTCAGCTGGGCTATTGGCCTCTTCACATTTGGGAGTAGCACTCCCTAAAAATTCTTTTGGGACAGTTTACAGTTATTTCCCTGCTCCTTCCTGAAGTGTTGATGTTTCCTGGTTCTTGTCTGTCACTCCTTTCCCCTGCCAGATCTAGTTAAAAATTCTGTTAATTTTTCCAGCCAGCTTGCTTCCTGTAACAGTCTTACCCCATCTGGCCAGTTGTGCCCCATCTAGTATCAACAGGTCTGGTCTCTTGAAGGTGTATCAAAGGTACATCCTCTCACTTCTGCACTGATTTTGGCTGAGGTAGAGTTAATTTTCTTCATAAAGGCCTGCATGATGCTGTTTTTAGGATTTGTGGCCAAAACAATGTTGATAACACACCAATGTTTTCTCTATTGCTGAGCAGCACTTACAGAGTTATGGCTTTTTCTGCTTCTCAGTTCATCCCACCAGTCAGTAGGCTGGGGCTGCACAAGGAAGGAACACAGCTGGGATAACCGATCCCAACAGATTGAAGGGATATCCCATATCATATGATATCACGCTCAGCAATAGAAGTTAGGGAAAAGAAGAAGAAAGAGGGTAATATTTGTAGTTGTGACATTTGTGTACCCAAGTAGCTGTTAACTCATGATATAATCATTCTTTCCTCAGGACAGCTGAATATCTACCTGCCAATGGGCAGTAGTGAATGAATTTCTTATTTTCCTCTTCTTGGATACACAGCTTTTGCTTTATCAAATTATCTTTATCTCGATCCACGAGTGTTTGCACTTTTACACTTCTGAGTCTCTGATTCTCTTCCCTATGCCACTGCAGGAGAGTGAACAAGGAACTGCATGGGGCTGAGTTGTTGACTGGGTTAAACCACAGCTTTCATATGTGGATTGATAATACTGAATATATGCAAACATATACAGGGAACCTATGGTAGCCAGAAAATCTCTTCTGCTGAGTTCCCTTTCTTATATCCCTGAACGGGTCAGGCGTTTTCCAACTGAAGACGGTGGAGCCAGATCCTTCTCACTGGTGCCAAGCAATAGGACAAGAGGCAACAGGCAGAAACTGATGTACATGAAGTTCCACCTGAATATGAGGAAGAACTTGTTCACTGTGTGAGTGAACACCCACTGGAACAGATTGTCTAGAGAGGCTGTGGGGTTTCCCTCACCGCACAAAATCCTGTGCCATGTGGTCTGGGATGGCCCTGCTTGAGCAGGGATGTTGGGCCAGTTGACCCATTGTGGTTCCCTCCAACCTGACACATTCTGTGATGCTGTGAACCAGTAAATTCTTTTAATTTCTGTACACTCACATCTACAATACACACACACACACACATGCTTACATACTCACATACATATTAGTAGATATTAATATATGAATTCTTAATATAAATTTAACTAAGATTATGCACTTATATTAGTTTTAAATAGGAAAATTCCTTTCTATTAATTCGAAACATTTAGTGGCATTATTATGAGCCCAAGAGAAATAACATGTTCCAATTAATCCTACTTAAGGTATTGTTATTTTTTCCCAGTGTTTTAAGTAATAACACTGCTCAGGTTAAGTAACAACTAATAAACTACTGCTTCCTTCACTGTCTACTTAATAGACAGCCTCTGCCTTAAGGTAGCAACTAACAAGCTGGCAATTAAATGTCCAAATTCAATGAAATCAGTTTCAAAGCCTGAACAGAATTATATTTCAGGACTGCATAGATGCCCCAGTCTATCTTGTTACTTTTTTAATACATGGAAAAACACAGATACAATTTCAATTTGTTATTTTTTCAATAGAAATTACTGAGTTCTGCAATTCACACTTAGCATCTTGTTAAAGAAACTCTAGAGATTTTATGGTTTTCACTCCCACAGGACAACTCATTAGCCAAATTATTTTGTGCTGAGATCTATTTTCCATTGAAGTGCTTCATATCTAGTAAAATTAAAAGTAGGTAAGATTCTCAAAACACAAAACTGGTTTAATGGTTTACATCTTATTATTAAAAGAAATTGGAGTATTTGGTAACTTTCAGCTACTTAGACATATATTAGTTAACTATCACAAAGCTATTCATCTAACATAGAGTCTAATTTACCTCTAGTTAGTATCTTTCTTAGATTAGGAGTAATTCATTAGAAGTGTCTCTCTTCTCTGTCTTTTACCTAAGGACAGATTTCTATCTAGAATGCATTGGCTTCTGAAGGGTAAACTTCCTTATGAGCTATCTGCTTAACAGCAGCAAAAATATTTTCATGATGGATAACCTATAGTGTTGATAAAGAACAAAGAATTATATTGAATTTATTAACTGTTTTTAATCAGAGTTCAGTGGTCCTGATTATAAAAAAATTCCTTTTTTGCATCTACATCACCCTGAGAGGAACTAATTTTTATTTTCAACTTCAATTCTTAATTGATAGATTTATATGACCACCTATTCAATGTTTTTTATTTTGTCTTCCTAGCTTATGTTTCTGTTCGTCTTTTTTTAAGTATTGGAGTTCTAGTTTCACTAGAAAACTGTCAGTTCTTGTAACAGAAAACTTAATAAACCATCACACTCTAAAACACATTAACTATGCCACTAATTTTCTGAAATTACTGCAATTTCTCCCTCCTCTATGCACTCCCTTTAGATCTTTTCCAGATTAGTATAACTTTACATTTAAACATGAACTTACTCATTTTTCATATGGAAGATATTTTGCATCATCACGCTTTTCATTTGTCTGTAGACGTGGGTCTTAAGTTCTGCTATAGACTTTAAAATAGCATAAAAATCTTTCTTTTTATGTTCTGAAACAATTCTCTAATAAATCCTATCATGTGAATTCTTTAAGAACTACTGTACTTACATTTCGTATACAACTAACATTTATAATGTCAAGACCTCATTTAGTATGGTAGTCATCCAATTAGAACCAGTAACTGTGCATTAAAAAAATGGGATTCTCTACATCACTTTACGCTTACCCTAATTTACTTTCATCTGCTATTCTTTTAGTACCTAGTTGAAATTATTCTGCAGTTCTTCATACTTGGCTTCATCTCTACTACTTCAATAGCAGCTTTTTTTTCATTTCAGTGTTTACCAGTTTTTGTAACTTTTGGAGTTATGCTGAACAGTTAGACACAAGAATCATAGAGTCATTGTTTGCATTGCAAAGGACCTTGAAAGGTCATGGTAGGGCTGAGTCCCAGCAAAAAGTAGGCATATCTGTCATGATCCGACATCTTGCACTGTCAGATTACTCAAAGCCCTATACAAGCTGACCTCAAGCATCCCAATGATGTGGCATCCATAACTTCACTGGGCAATCTGTTCCACTATCTCACCACCTTCAGTGCAAACAATTTATTTCTTATCTCAAATTTAAACTTAACCATATTCACTTTAAAGCAATTGCCCCTCGTCCTGTGATCACAAGTAAAAAAGTCTTTCTTCTTCATTCTTATAAATGTCCTTTAATACTGAAAGGCTTTGGTTTGCCTCCAATGCTCTCTCCTCAGAACTTTCTCTTCTCCAGGCTAGAAGAACCTCAGTTCTCTCAGCCTTTCTTCATAGGCAAGTTGTTCCAGTCCCCTGATCAGTTTTGTGGCCCTCTTCTTGACCTACTCCAACATGTCCATGTCCTTCTTGTGTTGGAAGTCCCAAAGCTGGATATGATATTCCAAGTGGGATCTCATAGCAGAGGAGTAGAGGGTTAGAATCACCTCCCTCAACCTGCTTGTCACACTGCTTTTTATGATGTCCAAGGTGGTTGCCTTTCTGGGCTGCAAGTCCACATGATCAGACTAATGTCCAATTTTTCATCCAGCAGTATCATTAAGTCCTTCTCTGCAGTGCTGCTCTAGATTCTCTCCTTTCCCTGGGAGTCTGGGGAATTTGGGTTCCCACCTCCCTTTGTGCCCCTATACCTATCTGGGCTTATTGAGTTGGGCAATGGTAGGCTGATGGCTGCTGTAATTAATTTAGAAAAAGCCAGAACAATGGATTTTTTGGGCTCTTCCACCTGCCATTCTTTCTCCATGCTTCTTTTATGGGTGTGCAGATGAGTTTTTAATCACATAACCTAATGTAAAATGCAATTAATTATTCAGGTATTTAATCCTTCACTTTCTACAGGATTTGGAGTAGATGCCATATGTTTACAGAAAGCATCTTCTTTTCACTTTCCTTTTCCTGATAATTTACTGACCAGAAAAATCTGGGGTGCAACACCTCTACCCAGCGAAAAAAAAGAAAAAGAAAAAAGTGCTTGCCAAAGTGGTGTAACTTTCTATGTGTTGTTCATTGTGAGTAAAGATGGAAAATAAATCCTTATGCCTTCCAACTCTGACATTACTTTCTCTTAACATTCATCTCAGGTTTTGATCATGTACTGACCTTATAAAGTTCCCATCATGCTTTGTTCACCTGATCTACTTGAAGAATGACTTGCCGTTATTTTTTATGTTCTCTTCTAGTATTTCCTCAATGCTTTTTTTTTTTTTTTGTGCTGACTTACTGTGTTTTCAAATTTAACCTGTCAGGTTTTAAGAACTTTCATGATTTTTTTTTTAACTTGAATTTATTAACTTTTCTTACCTGCTATTTAGCAAGAATGTTTTCCTTGACACACTTTTTAGACTTTATTCTGAAGTAGTGTAAATTGCTTGTGAACCTCCACTAGAGTATCATCTGAAAGCTTCTGATATTTGAAAATGTTTTACCCTTTCCCTACACTTGCTTTATCATCTTCTTTGTGAATTTCATAATTGTCATGTAGTTCACACATTCTTTTCTTCAAATCAAACACAACAGACATTAAGGTTTTCAGGCTTTGCGTAATCCTGGAAAGGCCTTGACTCAAAGTGCATTTAAGTCACTGTTGTAGATCAGATTTGTACAGAAATATTATAGATCTGTAGCACCAACCAGGACAAATAAACACACAGAGACAGAAATATGTATTTGCACTTTCAGGTATCAATCTGCTTCATTCCTGAACTGTCAAAAAATTGAGCCTTATTTTCCTTTCCTAGTTTGTAGTTAGTCATTTTCCATGATGGTCATCAATATCTGTGTTTTCTTTCTCTATGGCATTCATGATTTCATTTAGATTCAGTATGTCACAATTTCTGTTGCAATTCTCATAGACTAACTCATCAAATGGTGCTACTATTACCTTTTTCCTAATCAGCAAAGTAATTTCAGTGTTGTTGACATATGGAATATCCTTGAGTTTATTTTTATAAATAAAAATATTCTTCCACCAAACAAAGGAAGCTCTTGCCAGCATATATTTTGGACCCAGTGTCCTACAAATAGTGTCCTATGCATATTTTTTCAACAGAGTTTCTATTGATATTACTATGAAGTCATTAACTTAAAATTAGGCATCACAAAATGCATCTCAGTTATTTACTGGCAGAATGTTCAGGTGTTAAAAAGACTGTTCATTTTTGGATGTGGTTAATGTAACTTGCATTTCAAACCTCAATATATATAAGCTTGATGACCAAATCAAAAATGTTTCTGTCTTTTGGCAGATACCACCAGCCCAGAAAGGCAACCACCCTGGGCATTATAAAGAGCAGTGTGACAAGCAGGTTGAGGGAGGTGATTCTAGCCCTCTACTCCTCTCCTGTGAGATTCCACTTGGAATATCATATCCAGTTCTGGGACTTACAACAAAAGAAGACCTATGTTGTCACTTTCCAAAGGAGAACATTGACACCACAGTTTCTTGTCCTTTGAGGTACTTAATCATTTAAGTCCTTTCTACATGAAATTGAGTGTGTTAACCTGTAGACAAGGCTGTTCTCTTCTCTGTAAGTTTCTTCATGATTTTTTGCATCCTGCTTGCTCCTTTCTCAGTAACATTCATATGGTTCTAAATGTTGGTCTGTTCAGACACATCTTTTGGGACATTGCTGATCTCCTTCTATTATTTCTTGAGGTCTTCTGAGTCAGCCACCCTGGTATCAAGACTTGGTTTGCTGTATCACAGGACATAACCTAGTTACCTGGGTTCACCTTGTTTTGCTGCAGGGAGAATACAACACAGTACAATAATTTGTAAGCTTTTAAACCAACACTTAACACCTACCTTGAAAATTAACTGTATTCATATATTTATTTATTTAACAACTCTCTACTTTCTTGAGTCATTTTTCCACAGGGAACTTGTACACTGCCCTGTAAAACCCAAAAACTCTTCAGCATGAACTGGCACCTTATTGCCTGGTTTTTGACTGGGTTCTTCCTAAGCCGTCACAAAGACACATCTTTCTTTCTTTCCTGTTTTCCAACTGGTGCAAGGCAAGGCTGCTCCAAGGGGGTGTAAAAAGATGGGAGCTGAGAGTGACCCAGCACAGGCATTGCCTTCACTGGCCAGGGTGAAGTTCCGCAGCACCTGAGTGAAAGGATAAAGCAGGGTCCACATGAGGCTGGGGGTGGCCTGTCTGTAGAGTGGGATAGGGATGGGTGCAGAGCTGAGGCCAGAGACAGGTCATAATGCAGGTCCAAGGGACCCATCCCAGAGACAGACTCCCCATGGCAGTGGGACTGGGCACAAGCACCCCTGCAACTTTGCTGGAACCAGTCTGGAGATAAAATGTTCCCAACACCCATCAGAGGAGTGGAGAAAAAAATCAGTCTCCCTTGAGAGAAGAAAATACCAGTCTCAAAAACAGAACTATCTGAAAATACAGTAGACTAAAAGCTCCTCCGCAATTTAAGATAACAATTCCATTTCAGTAGGACCAATCTTCATGAATAACAGAACTGTACAGCTGTAAACTATTATTATTATTATCTTCAAAACCAGCAGCTTTATGCTTTAGCTATGCTGATTGTTTTCATCCTATTTATAAGCAGCAGAGTTTGCATTAATTCATCAGAAAGGGTGCCATCTAACTGATGGCCTTAAGCGTAGCTCAGATATTAATCCATGTTGTCTATGTATAATTTCTAAAATTTACAATAAAAATATCCTCTAACACCTCCCAGCACAAAAAAAAAAAAAAAAAAAAAAAAAAGTTGAATTATTAAAGGAAGAACTCTTAGTTTACCTTATCTGGGGATTTTTTTTTGTCCAATAACAAAGACTTTTCTACAGAATTAATATCAGATATTAAGAAAGATTCTATATACTAGTCCATGTAATAGTAAGTCAGATTTGAACTTCACAGTAAGTTAGATTTGAATTCCATCTCAGATAAAACAATTTTTTAATTTTATTTGAACAAAAAATGCGAGGGATTTTCCTTTGCTACCTGCCCACTAAGACTCTTCATCATTCCTGCTTCCCATCAAGACACATCTAAAAAATTTGATTAAAAGCAACAGGGAGATCACTCACCTATTACTGTCACAGGCAAAACCGTCTTGATCTGGGGAAATTAATCTAATTTATTGGCAATTAATTTTAATGGATAGGATAGTGAGAAATAAAACAAAGCTAAAACTAACTTCCTTCTACTCTTTCCTTCTTCCCATGCTCCACTTCCCACCTAACTAGTCTATCTTCTTCCTTAAGCAGCCTGCTCTGGCACAACCTCTCCATGGATTGCAGTTTACTTCAGGGTATATCCACCTGCTCCAGTATGGAATCCTACATAGGCTGCAGGTGTATATCTGCTCCATCACAGTCCTCACGGGCTGCTGAGGAACAATCTGTGTTGCCATGGGCAGTGGAAGGATCTTAGCTTTTCCTGCCTGGAGCATCTCTTCCCCTGCCTTCACTGGTCTTGGTGTTTGAAGGGGCTGTTTCTCTCACATTTACACATTCAACTTTCTCACAGCTGCTGCACAGAGCTTTTTACCCTTTCTTGAATATGTTATTGGAGGGGAACCACCAGTATTACTGGTTGGCTCAGCTTTGGCCAGTGCCCAGTCTGTTTTGGAGCCAGATGGAAGAGGCTGCGTCTGACAAGGAGACAGCTCCTGATCTTTTCTCACAAAGTTCCCTTGCTACCAAAATGTTGCCATGTAAGACTACTAAAATGTCTTAATCATAATGTTCAACAAATGCATTTAAAAATCTTCCTGTTTTGTCTACAGCATTATGTATTTAATTTTGTCTGTTTATAATGTATTTTAACTGTAACATAATAGTCTACATAAAATAGCTATAATGTATACATAGGCTATGGGTATAAGATTTATTTCTATGTTAAATCTAGAAATATAGCTACAGGTAGGAATCTTTGTTGCTGGATCAAAATCGGATTTGGAGTGTAAACCATCTGTTCTGCTCCAAAGGGACCCAGCAGCTCGTGCATAAGTGCCCGATGTGGTTTGTGATTCTCTAGGCTATGCAGTAGACCTGAAGAGGACTATGCCGTATGGCACAGCACTTAAATGAAATCTGCACCCTATTGAAGCAGAAACTTGGAGGCCAATATATGCCACAGTAATTCAAGTGACAGTAGGCACCTGTTTTTATGCACTGCAGTTGCACATTTTCTTTCCACTAGGAATAATAAAGATTTGATGTGCTAGCTCAGATTACATATCTGTATTTCAGAGGTTTAGAATTGGTGCAGGTGAATTCTCTCCTCCAGCATTTTGTCTGTCTTAAGTTATAGCAACACTCTCTCTAGCAACTTTCATCCTACTAATTGTTCTTCTCCCCCGAGTTTAAGTCAAAAGGATTGAATAGATGCTAAACTGGTCAGTGGCCAAATCAAGGTGGTCAGAATCCAGCCCAAGAGACCAACTCATGGCATGAAGTGCTGCTGCAAAAAATTCCAAAAGCAAATGAATTGGAAATAGCTTTTCAATGTTTTTGCCTATGATGCTGGTTTCTGTAACACAAACTTTCAATCTACAGTTGGGCTAAACTCCTATTAAACTACAGTGAAATTACGTGATATAATCTGAGAAAGTAGGTAAAAGAGAGGGATTGACAGAGGAAGGGAACTCATGAGCACGTATAAATTTCCCTGATTTGCAAACATGCTTTTGCGCTCTTTTTACAGAATATCCTACTTATCCTTTTGAATGCAGGAGGAACAAGAAATCTGGTACAGACTTACTCTTCCTTGGAAAGGAATAACTAGCAGATTAGGAGGAAATGTGTGACTCATAATCTGATTTTTTTGTAAAATAAAGAAATTAAAACATTGATTGACAGCACATCCTTTAAGAACTATTTTCAGGAAATTATATGGTCGCTCTCCAAGTGTTCAGCAGCAGTTCTATGCTTTGTATAATATGACAGCCACTTTCAATTATTTTTGAACTGAAATTACTTAAAAACTACAATCTTTGGGGTTTTTCCTGCTTTCTGCTAAGAAACGTTTTTTTGAAATATCATCTTTAAGTATGAATTTTCTTTTATGAATACAGTTATTTAGAGAGGGTGAGAAAGCTTTGGCCATTTTCTTTCAAAATTTATTGATCACCTGCCTCTTTCCATAAGATAAAGGGAAGGTATGGATAAAATGGATGATATTACTTTAATAAATACTAATTTCAACCTGTGCATACCATCTGTGACAGGGAATAGTACAGCAGTTTTATTTCTCATGCTGTAATGAGCTGTTAAAAGTGGAACGATGCTAGTTATCATCATATTTTTCAATGTGGCCAGCTGCCAGTGTTTCTGACATCTAGTACTTCAATCATTTAATAACTCAAGGTTTCAAACTGCTTAAAGCCCTTCCAGTTTAGTGTGCGGTTTAGATGTCTGAGTCCAAAATAATGATTTGGTCTGTCTTCTTTTCATGACCTCCCAGTATTGCTCTAATTTCATTGGACACTTCCTTATTTAGACAGAAAGCTCCCTGAATATCTAACTGTAGTCACACATGACTGTTCTGGAGAGACAGATGTTAGATGTGGCTAGGGCTACAGCCAAGCTTGTGACTACTTTGTGGACAATAGATTAATGGAATGATTTGAACATTAGATTTTTTCTCATCTTGACGAAGTTTGACCCTACATTTTCCACATGCTGGAAAGGTGTCTGTGCTGGTTTTGGCTGAGGTAATTTTCTTCACAGTGGCTGTAGGGGCCTGTGTTTTGGTTTGGTTTTTTTGGTTACCAACACAGGCTTGATAATATAAAGTTGTTTTTGTTATTTCTGAGCAGGGCTTACACAGAGCCAAAGCTTTTTCTGCATTTCATGCTGCCAAACTGATGAAGAATTGGGGAGGCATAGGAGGCTGGGAGAAGACGAAGCCAGGATAGGTGACCCAAACTGACCAAGGGGGTATTCCAGACCATATGGCATCATGCTCAGGATATAAAGCTGAGGGGAAGAAGGAGGAGTGGTGGTGTTTGTCTACCCAAGTCACCATTACATGTGAGGGGGCCCTGCTGTCTTGGAGATGGCTGAACGCCTGCCTGCCCATGGGAAGCAATGAATTAATTCCTTTTATTGCTTTGCTTGTCTGTGAGGATTTTGCTTTCCCTACTAAACTCTCTTTATCTCAATCCATTAATTTTTTAGTTTTTACACTTCCTATTCTCTCCTCTATCCGGTTGCTGGGGGAGGGAGCCAGCAGCTGCGTGAGGCTTAGTTGTTGGTTGGGGTTAAACCATGAAAATGTCTTAGCTACCAGGTAAGGAAAAAAATCTTGGTTTGGTTTCTTTGGTTGGTTGGGGTTTTTTACGCTTTGTTTAATTGGTTGGGTTTCTTTCTTCCATTTTTTCCCATTCTATTAATACTGCCCTCTGGCGTAGCCTCATCATTAGAAGACCCACAAATCCTGATGAGAGACTCATTAAGAAGTCAAACATCATGTCTGTAGCACAGGTCGAACTGTGGGAAGCTGAGATCAGCAGTAACCATGTACTGAGAGGCATGAGTGGAGTGTCTGAGGGGGTTACTGAGCCCCTGACACCCCTGGGCTGTGTGTGTGGAGAGTCCAGGAAGCAGCAAGGATGGCACTCTGCTGAAGGATACTAAAGACGCTGGGTGTCTGTGGCCTTGATGTAACAGGGTCCAGGAGGGCTGCACAGGGCCGGCTCCCCCCGGTCCAGGGTCTCTGGTCTGTGTAATCCCACCGGATCTGGTGCGCCCGGCCCCTGAGGTTCCACGGCATGGCGTCAGTCTCCAAACCACGTCAATTCAGCAGGAATATAGTGAGACTAAGAAAGGAAATGGACTCCATCTCTGTTCTGGCAGGGAGGTGTATTTGGGGTAATGGGGAAAAGGGTCACAGGGAAAGCAGAAGGGGAGGGAAGCAGGAATGGGATAGGGGCTGCCAGCCCAGAGATGCAAGACCTCAAGCTGATCCGGACATCGGCTTATTAAGGGAAAGGAAGGGGAGGGACTGTCTCCCCTAGAGCCAGTCCTGGGGAGTCTGAAGGGAAGACAGGCATAGTGAACCCACCAATAGATTTCGGGTACAGCAGAATGCATATTTCAAAATGAACCAATAGTACACTGAGCGGGGAAACAAAGAGAGCACATGGAGATCTGAATATTGCATTACTACATGACCTCACCAAGCAGACTGCCTAATCCCAGTCTTGCCCTGAGCAATAATCTCCCCACAGGAAGCTCTAGTAATGGTGACCACACAATATAATGTCATGTCTTCTACACCTCCTGTGATACTAGCACCTAGTGCAGCTACCCAAACAGAGCTCCCATGGAAGCACTCAGCTATTCAGGTTTCTGGATGCACTGTGTGTCTGAGGTTTCCACTTATGTCTGAGGGCAGCAGAAAGAATGACTGAGAGATGTGCCTAGAGAGAAGAAAAAAGTTAAACATGTTGAGGAGCATCCAGAAGTCTGAGATGATTAATTAGTGGAACCACACTTTGCTGTCTCTGGACATTTACCTTGCCTTCCCAGGTGCAACTACACAACAAAGAAGATGCTCTGGAGTTTGAAGTATTGTTTTGGAAGGCTGGAGGGGTCCCATGCCAGCAAATATCTTTTCCAGTTTTCAAGGACAAGAAGAACGACCCCAGTAATTATAAGACTTTCAGATTCACTTCTGTGCTTGGTAAAATTATGGATAGAATTATTCTGGGAGTTATTGAAAATCACTGGAAGACAATGCAGCCATTGATCAAAGACAACATGGGTTCATGAAGTAAGAATCACTCCTTATTAAGTTACTATCCTTTTATGACAAATTTATCCATCTAGTGAACAAAGGGAAGGCAGTGGATGTGTTTGGTTTTTTTTCCTCTTTGCTATCCAGTGAGAGGATGTGAGGTAATGGCTTACAGCTCTGTGAGGGACCACCACTGAGAGGGTGGTTAAGTGCTAGAACAAGCTTCCCAAGAAAGTGGTCATGTCCCCAAGCCTGCTGGTGCTCAAGAAGAATTTGGACAATGCTCTTAGCTCATGGAATCGTAGAATGGTTTCAGTTGGTAGAGACCTTAAAGATCGTCTAGTTCCAAAACCCAGCTTGCACCCACCCTCCCCATAAACTGCTATTAAGTCACCCTGGAGTCTTCCCCAGGCTGAACAGTCCCAAGTCTTTCATCCTGTCTTCCTAGGAGAGGTTCTCCAGCCCTTTGATCATCTTTTTAGTCCTTCTCAGGACACAGGGTTTAACTTTTACATTGTCCTGTGTAGGGACAAGAGTTTGGCCCAATGATCCTCGCAGGTCCCTTCCAACTCAGAATATTCTGTGATCCAAAGGTTTAATTTACTATTTGTTAAAGTAACTATTTCAAATGGAATTCCTACACTTGATCAAACAAAATATGGGAGCCAAGGAGATTAGTGGAATATTTTTTTCCTTCAATCACAAACAAAACTATGAAGTTGTCTTGCATAATGCTTGTCATTGTTAAATTTAGAAAAACTATGAGTCAAAAAGACATCTGCTTCCATACACTGTAAAAAATACTCTTCCACAAAATCTGTACCATTTTACATAGAAGCAGGGATATCCCCACAACTTATTTTTGGCTTCTGAAAAATGAAACAGAAGTTATAAACAAAAGAAGTATTGGACATGTTAAACCTTTCAAAATAAAATATTTTTTAATATTAATCATTAACTTCATAATCACTTTAGCATTTCTCAGACTACCTCTGATATTATAGCATATAGCAAAGATTTAAAGGTCATGAAGAAAATAACAAACAAGGAAGAAATTTTATCTGTTACAGTACTCCAAATATAGTGAAAACAATATGGACACTGAATGGTATGAACAAAAGTATTAAGGAAATAAAACTCAACAAGAATAGTCAGCATGGCTTTATGAAGGGGAAAATATGACCACCTTCTATGATGAAATGACTGGCGTGGTTGATGAGGGGAAAGCAGTTGTTGCTGTCTACCTGGACTTCAGTAAAGTCTTTCATACTGTCTCTCATAAGATTCTCGGAGACAAACTGTTGTATGGGCCAAATCAGCAGGTAGGTTGTAAACTGACTGGAAAGCTGGACAAGGGAGTGGTGATCAGTAGAACAGTGTTCAGTTGAAGGCCAGTAAGTAGGTGTGTATCCCAGGGGTGAATACTGGCTCCAGTGCTGATTAACAGCTTCGTTAATGGTCTGGATAGCAGAGAGGAACATACCCTTGGCAAGTTTGCACCTGATACAAAACTGATAATGGGCAACCTGCTCTAGGTAAACCTGCTTGAGCATGTGGTCAGACAAGATGACTTCCAGAGGCTCCTTCCAACCACAGCCACTCTGTGACTCTGTGACTACTCTTAAGGTATTTCTTGACAAACCTGTATTGCCATTGTCACACACAAAACACAAAGAAACTGTATATGGTGCAAAGAACTGCTCGGATTTTAACAATTTTTTTTCCTTCTTATCCATTAACTCCATTCTGGAAGGATCACGATTTTTTCATTCATTTCCTTGCACCTTCTTTTCTTAGTTTTCAGTTCAATATTCATGTTCAATATTCTCATTAATTTCCTCTTATTTTGCTTTCAAAACTACTTTCTGATTCTCATATTTCATTCTCCTCCATGTCTACACTGTTGCAAAGATTTGTCTGAATCTTATCTAACAGTCTTCTCTTTTGGGTTTTCTTGTTTCTGCTGTCCAAATCTTCTTATCACATGTATGATAAATATTTATGATTTTACATCATAGCATAATAAAAACTGTAACTTAATTGATTTTATACAATCAACTAAGAAAATAAATTAATATAAGAGACTTCAACAGATAATGGAATAAGCACTGGAGGCTTTTGATAGGATTAAGTGAAATCAGTGAGACAGAGACACAAGCTTCCTGAAGCCATGATTTTTGCTTTCACAGGGATATAAATTAAGCAGAAAAGTACTATATTAGCATATTAATTAATACAGAGGTTCATACACTCTTTCAAGATGTGAGTATGAATCATCCCAGATTTCAGGATGCCTGTTATCAGAGTATTCTAACCATTGTTAACTATTCAGATGTGGACTGTCATGATATTCTTTTCTTTACCTGTCACCATGTTTAGCTAGCAGAATTTAGCTTTCAAATTCTCAATGAATAAGTGTGTCTCACTAGGCTGTTTGGAAATGAAGATAAGAATATTTTTTTTTCACAAGGGACATTTGAGAATAAAAACATTAAAGATCGTGAACTGATCCAATGTTATGTAAGGCATATTGACTAGGCAGCTTAAAAGAGCCTAAACCATGGAAGCATTGTGAAGGTACCGGTTACAATATTTTATGCTGACTGGAAAGACTGGTGGTAAAGTTTAAGACAAAGTGCTAACGTAGTAGCTGAAGCCTATGATCAACCAAGTCTAGTTTCAAAGCCTGTGAGGACTGAATCTGCTGATGCTTTCAAGAGATCAATGTGTTCTACATAAATAGATGGTCTAGCCTATTACAAAATTTTGCCCATATTATTATAAAGGGTGAATTTCTCTGAATAAAAAAAAAAAAAGGTATTGAGATCATTAAACCTTAGTAGACATATTAAATAACAATGCAAAATCAAATATATGAAAAATGGTGTAGCATATCTTTTCACACACTGAGCAAATGAGGGGAAACCTAATTATTTTCTTCATATTTTCCAATAAAGACTTATGATGCAAGGACTACAAACAGTATATTATTGGTAGTTAAAAATAGAGAAAAGGAGCTTACTTTTCTGTATTTACTTGCTTGCTTGATTTATATCAAAAGATTTGATGTCTCCAGAAAACTGGATATGTCCTCAGACTACTACCCATGACTGATCTCCCACATAGGGAGTGAGTGATGAAGTTGCAACACCTAGTCTGAGGACAATCAAAAAGGAATTTAGTGCCTTGGGACTGTTAATGTGGGATTCTAGGGGACAAGCTTTCTTCTCTTCTGTGCTTCCAGATGAAGACAGCAATATTAGAAGAAGCAGACAGGCTGTGTATTAATACATGGCTCCACAACTGGTGTTACCACCAAAATGTTTGGAGTTTTGACAATGGAATGGACCAGGCATCCTGTCATCAGACAGGACTCATCTTTCTCAGCAAGGGGGGAAAGTCTTTGTTCAGGAACCAGCAGGAATCACTGGCAGAGCTTTAACTGGATGTGACAGAAGAGTAGGACAATATCAAGTTTGTCCCTGGCAAACTGTGGGATGATATGCGAAAGTTAGAGAGATGGGATGCTATTGAGGGCCTACTGCCAGTGGCTCTGACAACTGCTGGCCACAGTGGACACCCTTGCAGTCTTGCAGACATGAACCAGGAACTCATCTGGTAACAGAAGCCAACAAGGAAGCACCAGAGAAATATCCTAAAGGAATCAAGGGGTGTTCCTCTAGGGAGGCAACATGGCCAACAGCCCAGCTTTTACAACAGCGTGTGAAGCATGAGCAACAAACAGGAAGGATTGGAAGCCATCCTGCTGAAAGTTATGAGTTACCCTTACTGATACTCAGTGGAATGAATCCCATGACTGAACTGTGACTAACAATGGCAGTTCATAAGGAGCAGCTGAAGAAAGAGAGGTGAAGAGGTTGCCACCAAGATGATTACAGGGATGGGGCATCTCACCTATGAAGGAAGGCTGAGAGTATTGGGATTGTTCAGCCTGGAAACGAGAAAACTTTGAGATGCCCTAACTGCAGCCTTCCTGTACCTGAAAGGAGTCTACAACAAAGGTGGAGAGAGATTTTTAGAAGGGCACGTAGTGCTAGGGAAAGGGGGAAAGGCTTCAAAGTGAAAGAATAGTTTTGTTATTAGAAGTTCTTCATTGTGAAGTTGGTAACAGGGGACAGATTGCTCAGAGAAGCTGTGGATACCCCATCCCTGGAAGTGTTTAGGGTAAGGTTGGATGGCATTTTGAGAAACCTGGTCCAATGAAAGGTGTCCCCCCACTTGTGAATGGAGGGCTGGAACTAGGTGATCTTTGAGGTTTTTTCCAACTAAAATCATTCTGTTATTCTATGATTTCCAATGAATCTGCTTAGTCAAGAAGAGACACTAGCCATTCTTAACTTACATGCACAGTTACTGTACAGTGTGAAAGGATGAAACTAGCAATCAAAAAAGGCAAGATAGGAAATGGAAAAAAAACAGAAAGCACTGATAATTAATTTTAAAGAAGACCACTAGTTATTGTAGTTTAGATTCGTACTTCCCATTAAGGATGTGTCAAGGCTCTTTATATAATCAATAAGAAGAGTGAAGCATCTCCAGAAAGCAATTTGGATCTTATATGGAGTGTCCCTCTGGAGATTTTTTATTTCTTTCTTCTGACTGTAGAGTGAGCCTGGAGTGCTATTATCAGGTTTCTAAATTTAAAGACATAAATCTAAGTGGAAAAAAAAATCTTCATTTAGATGGTGCTTAGAATCTTACATTATACAGAAATAATAAATTAGAATATTTGAATAGATTCAAATTTAGCTATTTTGTCTCTTGAAAAATGAGTTGTGTCTACTTTTAAAAACATGTCAATAATACTTTTGTTGTAATATTTAATTCAAACCAGCTCATATTTGTACTTCTGAAGCATTTTTATTCCGGTAAAGGCAGAACTCAGCTCAGGATTAAGACTTCAGTACACACTTACATAAAAAAATATATCAAATCTATTTAAGGGAAGTAATTGCCTCAATCATAAAATAGAAGTCATGTATGCATTTTGATGGTTATTAAACATAAGTGGAGCTTCATTTCACCTAACTTTCATGTAAGCAGATTGGAATCAGTGACCAGCTCTCTAGTAATGCCATGTTTTTTTGTTTCACTGTGAATCTACACAAGCATAATGGGAAAAGTGAGGCATAAACTGTTGTAGAAATCTGTAAAATTATTTTAATTTGAATCAGAAACATACTTTTTAAATCTTTAAAAGTCTGAATTTACCCACATGCCTTACTTTAGTTATGTCACAGAATCTTTTATGAGTGGGCAAACTATAATGCTTTTAAATAAAACTATGCAAAAATAAATACTTCCATGTCATCAGGCCTGTAGTAAGCATACAGTCTGTAGGACTAGACAAGAGCCTGCTCAAAGAAATTACCTTCCTATTTTGGAGAGTAAGACTATCTTGGCCACAGCACCACCTGTTTCACTTTACAGTACTATTCCTGTTCTAGTGGGCTAACCTTGGTTAGTGCTCAGCAGCTTAGCAAGCTACAAGTAAAATCTCCCCTACAGATGTCCCAAAGGGCTGGCTCATACATTCTTCTAGGTTACAGCTTTATTCTCACAGAACACTGAAATAAAATATATCCTTGTCTGCTGAAAATCAGGCTTTTGTTCATCTAAGGAGTGGTATTGCTACTTATACAGGTATACAGTTTAATAATAATAATAATAATAATAATAATAATAACCATAGTAGAAGTAGTAGTAGTTGTCATTGTTATTGTTTTCTGTCTGAAATGGATGATAATTCTCTGTAGTAAGGTGTAAATGTGAGCTCTATTCACTGTGAACCATACATGAGAAGTGTAACACATATTTGTTACAAAAAGGTGAGGAAGAGAAGAGATCCAGATCGTGATGAAATGGATGATGTATTTTTCACTATTGAAAATTTGTGCATATAATGGAAAGAGAAAAATTTAATTTTAACTGTGGGACACACATAGTGATTCTGTCAGCAGCATAGCTCTGCAGAGCAGGCAAAGGAGGACAGCCCCACCTAGACTAGATGTGTGAATCTGCAGTGCATTAGCACATAGGGTAAATATATATGTATTAGGTTTAGGAGGGAAGGTTTTGGTAGCAGCTGGAATACAGCAGGGGCGTCTTCAGTGAGAAGACATCAGAAGCTTTCTGTATGTCCATAAGAGATGGTTCCAGATGCCTCCAAGATTAATTTTCTGCTGGCCAAAGCCAAGGCCTTCAGTGATGTTGATAGAACCTCTGTGATGACATATGCAAGAACGGTTACAGATGCTGCACATCAGCAGTTAAAAATCAACATGTCAGTACACTGCCCAGTCTTTTCTCTCCTCCTGAGTAACCTTCTGACATGGGGGAATGCCACAAGTGAAGTATATAATAAACCACGAGACCATAATGTTGAAATTCTCCTGAAATGCATAATTTCCAAGACATAGGATTTTCTCTTAAGAAAAGCAGTATAGGCGCAGCCTCAAAATTATCTCCTTCTGATAAATTTCACAGCCACCAGTGACTGAATAAATTGCTAGGAGAATGCACAAAGACAGCCAGAAACACAACAAAAAACATATGACTTAGTGTAATTTTCAATGGAAAGTGGAATAAAAGCAATATTCAGGCAAAACATTACAGACAGAGAACAACTTTTTCTATGCACAGTTCCATTAGTTACATGAACAGCAGTATTTCTTTCTTATTAAGTACACTGCAATTTAGCAAGTCATGGCTGTGACGTTAAATATTCTAAGATTTTTTTCCAATAGAATTTGGGAGAATTTTTTAAAAAAATTTTAATAAATCATTAAGGCTGAAAAAGATCTTTAAGATCATGAATTCAACTGTAAACTTGACACTGCCAAGTCCATCACTAAATCATGTCCCTGGGGTGCCACATCTACACACCCTTTAAATACCTCAAGGGATGGGGACTCCACCACTTCTTGGTGCAGCCTGTTTCAATGCTTGAAAACGCTTTTGGTAAAGATTTTTTTCCTAATATCTAAATCTAAACCTCCCCTGTTGCAACTTGAGGCTGTTTTTTCTTGTTGCATCACATGTTGAGAAGCGAAGCGAAGCGAAGCGAAGCGAAGCGAAGCGAAGAGAAGAGAAGAGAAGAGAAGAGAAGAGAAGAGAAGAGAAGAGAAGAGAAGAGGAGAAAAGGATCCCCCCCCTTGCAACAACTTCCTTTCATGTAGTTGCAGAGTGGTAAGATGTACCTTGAGTTTCCCTTTCTCCAAACTAAACAATCCCGGGTCTCTCAGCTCCTCCTCATAAGATTTAGTCCGCCACTGTCTTCAGTGAAGACAAGACTCTACATCTTAACACAATTCAACATTGTTATTATCTGTCAAATTCTTGAGGAATCATTCACAATTTATGCATTTACTACATCATTCAGTTTTTTTCTGCATGAGGGTCAAAGTTGACAGCATTCAGACTGTGACTGGTTCTGGATAATTTGTCATCTTGTGGGGCAAAAGATGATAAATTAGAGCATGTGCAGACATTTATTTTTGTTGGACATCTGTTATGTTCCCAACTCTGATCTCCATTTACATGTTAAACAAATGCTTTAATGTCATTTTTAGGTTTAAATTTGGCAATGTGAATTGTATAACTTTTATATACTTATTAGTAAGGGAATGCCTCATACTTTCATCTTTCTAGTTTTTGTCCCAGTGCAGTGGTTGGGAGCATAAAGGGTTGGCATGTAATTATTTGTTACTAATAGCTACTTACCCACCTGGGAACTCGTAAATAGCCATTTTATAATTACAAATATGTTTTATGCCTTAAATGTGCACCTGCCAATGACTTAGCCAAATTGCAGTACATGGGTCACATTCATTGTTCATGTTCATTATGAATTAAAAGTAAAATTAATGTACATTTAAGCCTAGACAGCAGATGGCATTCAATGGTACAAGCATACAGCACCATATGTCTGCAAAATGCTTTCAGAAAGTACTTGACAGTTCCCAACATTAAAAAATAAAATTAGATAGTAAAAAAAATATGTCATTTGGATACCATTTAACTAAAAATATTTTAATTAAGCCATTGAAATTTAGTCCCACTCACATTTGGTGTGATGAGAATTGAATTGTCAGAAAATGTTTGCAAAGATAGAACACTTTTTTTTTCATTCAAAAAGTCATATTTTCATTTCCTTAGCTTTTATTTAAAATCTAAACAACCATATTGAAAGAAAATAAACTTCAATTAGTACTAGCAAAAATTTCATAATATTTTTTTAGCGGTCATATTTACATGCTAATTCTGCTTAAACTTTGAGGTAGGTCTACTTACATTTATTGCTTTATTGTACATAACCTATGGAGTCCACTATCATATCTATGAGCATCATGTCAAGTGTAAGTGTAGTGTGGCTAGCACAGGTTCTTCCCGTGGGAACATTTTGCTATATTTCATAAACAAGATAAAGTTTGGATGTTTTGCAAACAGTTTTTCCGGATTGGGTCAGTTCGGGCTTGGCCAATTGGGCCTAGGGGGAGGTCTCGGGCTGACCAATCTGGGGGACTTCTGTAGACTCTATATATATGGAATTCAAAACAATAAAGTTCCTCCTCTCCTCTCTTTCCTTGTCTGAGAACTTGGGTCAGTCCTCAGCTAGCCGCTCAACAGCGACAGTATAGCAATTTTTTTTTAAGTGACAATTTAAAGTCTTTGAAAACAGATGGGTCTGAAACATTTTTCTACACTTATGTTAAATCCTATCCATCATGAAGTCTAAATTATTCTCTTTTGCTGTAAAAGGAATGTGTAACAATCCTGATAGCAAAAATGCACAAATCCCATAATACGGAATGTAAGTCCATAGATAAGGTTCAGAGTTATGTTTCACAGAGGATCAAATGAAAACAGCTCAACTCAAGTTGCAAATGATGCATTTGGAAGACAGAGAGTGAAATATAAAAGGAGAGTCTTTAGTCTGGGTTGTAGAAGTAGTTTGGTAGACATCCCTCTGAGGAAACAAATTACTGCTCTTTTGTCACAGACATTTTAAAACATTTATTATTTTCTGCTGCATTAATAACTCATAAATGGAATGCCATAGGGTCATACAGACACTAGATGACAAAAATGAAAGAAAAAGAAGAACTTTCTCATACTTAAAGTCTGAGGCATTGTTTCTGGCATTGTTAGTTAATTAATACCACACAAAAGCAAGGAGTTATCTTGAAAAGCTATAGATCAAAATGTTAATAAATCTTCAATATGCATAAACCAATATATTTTATGTTTAAAAAATAACATGAAACTGAATGTACTCTAATAATTTCAGCTAGAAATTTCATTTAGATGCTATATGTTGCTAAAAGACTTCTCAGGTGTTTTGTACACAAATCAAGATAAAAAGATCCTTTGATCTAAAGAAACATGAACATTTGTATGAATAAGTGGGGATAGGTCGACAAATATATAAAGATAAAAAGGCCTTTTACAAATATTATTGACAATTTATTTAGAAAATTAGGACTGGAAAAGGTCCTTGCAATATAAAATGAAATATAGATTACTGAAGTCATCTTTGAATCACTGCTGAAGAGGTGAGCAAAACCAGTGGTGAGAAAATGAAAGTGACAAGGTCAATTCCGTATAATTTTGGCTTAGATAAACGTAAGTTTGTAAGAAAGTCCTATGATTTAATCAGGCTTTGTTGGCTAGTTTTAAAGGTCTCCTTAAGGTATATGCACATTTCTAGATATTGTATATTCTGTATTTTCTCAGTGGTAGAGAGGAGCTCATTAGTGTTGATAATGAACATTTATTAGTAGATATATGTTGCTTTTCAAGCAATTCAAGCATATATAGGAATGCATTCCACCTGGTACAGTTTTTGAGTTGCTGCAGAGACAGACTGATTTGCATCTTCACTTCTCACAAGATGTGACAGGTTGTGAATGCTTAAACTGACAGCTGACTAAGTAATAGCTAACTTTCCTCCTACATTTCTATTGTGTGTCTAGGAAATCAGAGACTGTCGAAGTCAAAGAATAAACAAAAGATGGCATTTATACAAACTGCCCTGTATATCTTTTACCAATTCTTTCTTATCAGAAATAATAAACACCGGGGAGAGACAAAACTGTTCAACACGCCCCTCTGCCTTGCCATTTCCGCACCTCCACTGGAGAGAAAGAATTTTCAAAGTTGCACGAAGTCTTTAGGTTGTCTTCTGTCAGTGCCACCCTCTATAAAAGGGAAACTGTCTTTTTCTGAAGTATTTCACAAATGACATATAGTGAGTAGTTCACATGGTTCATGCAGGTTATTGAGAGTATTCTTGCAGATGTCTCCCTCTATACTTTAAGAAAAAAATACCTTATTATTGCTGAATTGTCACTTTTACTCTTGGGATATTCATTGTGAAAATAGGAGCTGTGACACACATAGTAGTGAAATTGGCAGCGTCTTACAATTAGATATTAATGGAAGTGAATACACACAAATTCCTCTCTCTTTTTAAGTTAATCCAACAGGAAGTGCTGTTTCATTAAGCATGCAATTTGTAAGCATGCAATTCTTGATCTCACTTCAAAGCTGACTGTATTCCCTGATGTGTCTTTGCTCTCAGACACCCTAAGCTCTTTTAACACCATTCCAAGGAGCCTTGAACTCTAAAAAAATACTATAGGCCCCAGGGTCACAATCCAAATATGTGTTCTATGACCTACTCTGATTATTTGCATAATAATTTGATTATCTAATGAAATCTAATGGATTTATTTGTTCTTGAAGTCCATTACTGGACCTGAATTAGAGCATACTTTAAAATAAATCAAAATATATGAAATCTCAAAGGAACTTGTAGTGAATCAAGATTATTTATTGACACACTATTCCATTACTTGTGATTAGTCATGCCAGAAAATGGGTAAATAACTTTAGTTTGACTTTGTCTGATTTCAAGTTGCAGGCATTATGAATTATGACATTGCCTTCCAAAAGAGTCCTTCAGTTCTGTTTCCACTATTCTCTAAAATAACTTGGATTTTAATCGATTTTAACAAATAAAGCCTTATTTCTTGACTATAGACATTTACAGGTTGACATCATTGCATGGGAAATCCTTGGTTACTGAGACATCCTCTCAGAACTGTAGCATAGAACATGTCAATCCAGATCACTCTGGCTCAGCAGTCAGCAAAGTTTCCCTATACCAACTCAAACAGCACTAACTGCCCATATTTAGGTGATTAAATTATATTCTGAGAGTTCAAAACATCTGATAAAATCACTCTCAAGTAGTACAAACTCCTATATTTGTTGTGCTGAATAGCGCCATAGAATCTTTGCTGACTTCCTTTGCTGGCCGTGCATTGGATTTGATTCCTTTCAATTCCCTAGACATAGGCATCTAGCACCATTTTAGACCCCATAAAGTATATCCTGAAGGAGATGTATCTCTTTGATAGACAATATCATATTTTCCAGACCTGTACAAATATCTTGGTAAAACTCAGAGCATCTCAGATAACACTGCATACCTATGTTTAGACAACAAATTTCCTCAGATTTTCATAGTCTTGACACTTAGACTCTGGAGTTTCCTAGGGACACCTATGATATACACCAGTATGTTGGAAAACACAGTTTTCCAGCAAAATTTGTGTTAACTAAATAAACCCGAACAAAGCCTCAGCATACTCAGGCCTCAGTAAAAATCCTAACAAGCTGCAGTAGCTTGCTTCCCTGAGAACGCTTCGTGAGAACATATCAAGAAGATGCAGCTGTGTAAGGAATGTACGGGAGTGAACTGGTGATTAACAAAGAATGAGGAGGAAGAAACCTGTAGATGTGAGAACGGACTGCAAATACGTGTGTAACTATAATTAGTAACATCTGTAACAGTATATAAGTTTCTCATTTAGTGAAATAAATGGAAGCTTGCTTTATATCTCATATTGAGACTGCCGTGAGTTTCCTCCCGTCGCTACGTTAAATGGTGACCCCGACGTGATGCGGAGATACAGGTAGCAGGACTTAGGACCCTGCTCCGAGAAACAAAGACCACGAACACTGGCAGCAGAGTTTTACGACCCTGCCCCAGACAGCGGCGAGAATGGAGAGGTACCGGGGCAGCGCCAGTGGGCTAAGATTACCACCCCTGCCAGGGGGAAAGTAATCCGAAGGCCTGGGCTGAATAAGACCTGCCTACCGTGGAGACTACACTTCGGTGAGCTGCACTGACCTTGGTGACTGCGGAATAAGCAGAGATGCCCCAGCGGAGCGCTCGGACGGCGGCGACCATGTTACTTTAAACCCAGCTGGACCATAATGGAGACGGAGGTAGCCCAATTTTTATTATGCTTTTTAGAAAAGCACGGACTCAGTAAAGGCACTCTACCGCAGTTAGCTGGCCTGATTGTGGTGGGACAAGTCTATGGATTTTTTACAAATCCTGTTACAATATTCGACGTAAAAGAGTGGTTAAATTATGGAGCTAGTTTACTTCTGGAGGGTGATAAAATTGCAAAAAAGCTTGGTAAACCATGGAGTAAAGCAACATGCAACAGAGCGAGAACTTGCACGGGTGAGAGCACAGAAAATTGCAGCCACAGAAAGCAGAGAAAAACCTGAGAGTTGCCGTTCTGCTTTTAACATGCAAAAGACTCCCTCAGCCGCGGCGCACCTGGGGAAGCCCCCCCACCAGGGGGAGGGGGAATCGTAGCCCTCTATCGCTACCAGCGCTGGCAAGAGGAGGGCACTCCGCGCCGCTGCTGGGAGCCGAAAATACAAAGTTACCCGATTGGATGAAAAAGCTATTCCTGTGTCAATGTATCATAGAACTTAGCAACTTTACCACGAAAAACATCTTAGCTGCTTTGTTTGAGAGTGCCACTGTTGAATTTTTGCCGGGTGAAACACCCATTACCAAGTGTTAACCAACAGCACCAGCCTGAAGCCACCGAGACCGAAACCGTTGCTGCAAGCAAACACCAGCTGCATACATAGATACCTCTGGCAAAGCTCCAAAAAGCAACTTGTGAATGTGTTTTCAGAGTAGCCTGTTAATTAGTGCAAACAAGTTATAGTTTGTACTTGTTTCCAGCGTTTTGCTAATAAAAAAACATTGTAACAATGTATTAACCTGATAAAAAAATGACACCTTAATTGCTAAAGCCTGAACGAAAGCTGAATTTTGCTAAAGTGTTGCTTATGACAGTGTTTGTGTGTATGTTGCAGGCCTGCTGAAAGTGTTGTTTAATTTTTGAATGTTTTAATGTGTAACTGAAACCTGTAACTGCTGAGAGTGTAGTTTTTCTTGAGAGTGTTGATGTGTGAATGAAACCTATGAGTAAAGTTCTATTGAATAGTTTAAGTTACCTGCTAAGTACCTTTGGTTAAGTATAGAGTCTGTTAGAGTTAAGTAATATTGAATTTCTATTAAGTTTTAAATTTTGTTAAAGTTAAAATTCTGTTAAGTAATATTAAGTGATGTTCATGTTAAATTCTGTTAAGTTTTAAATTCTGTTAGAGTTAAGTTGTTAAAGTAATATCAACTTTAAATTCCATTATAGCTAAGACCTATTTGTTAGTTTTAAATCAAATTTATTAAGATCAAGCTTTATTCATTTTTAATGATATTGATTTTAAGTTTTAAATTTGTTAGTTTATATTCTTATTCACAAAAGCCTTTGCAGTTTTATCTTCCTTAGTTAAAGTCAAATGATAATGTCCACTGTTTTCAAATATTTCATCTCACCTTATATAGCTATCTACAAAAATAGTAACATGTTAAGACACTCTTCTTATTGATATTAATCAAAGCTTGTTTATAAGATATTCTAAGAAAACCCTCCTACTTAGGGCCTAGGCTCTGGCCAAGTCTTGGTCCTAACTAGCTGGGAAACATGCCATGAGTCCCAAGTGTTCTGCACCAAAATATGATCAAGCAATTTTGACTTGCCAAATTGAGTCTATAAAAGCTAAATCTTCTTCCAGGTAAACTTAGGGTCCTTACCCGGAAAAAGTTCTCCAAGCTTTGCCTGTGAAGTGAATGTTTTCAACAATGACAGTCATGGACCGTGGCAACATAACTAAATAACTAGTGATATTTCCTTAAATAAATTTATAATAATGACAATAATAACAATTACTTATAACAAAGCAAATTAATCTGACAACAGACAACGTCTGTTCTCACAAACGAAACGGGGGAATTGTTGGAAAACACAGTTTTCCAGCAATACTTGTGTTAACTAAATAATCCCGAACAAAGCCTCAGCATACTCAGGCCTCAGTAAAAATCCTAACAAGCTGCAGTAGCTTGCTTCCCTGAGAACGCTTCGTGAGAACATATCAAGAAGATGCAGCTGTGTAAGGAATGTATGGGAGTGAACTGGTGATTAACAAAGAATGAGGAGGAAGAAACCTGTAGATGTGAGAACGGACTGCAAATACGTGTGTAACTATAATTAGTAACATCTGTAACAGTATATAAGTTTCTCATTTAGTGAAATAAATGGAAGCTTGCTTTATATCTCATATTGAGACTGCCGTGAGTTTCCTCCCGTCACTACGTTACCAGTATACCAGTGTTGGAAAGTAATCCCACTCCTAATAATATAAGGTGTCCCTAGTCAATGCTTCTCTTTAAAACTACATTATTTAGATGACTTGATTTACATATGTATAAAGTTTCATTATTCTTTTCAAGCAGTTTTGTAACCTGCATCAATTTCTTCAATTTCATAATTCCATTCAATGTGTCAAAGACATTGTAACATACGGAATAGTTATTTAGCTAAGAGTACCCCCTGAAATATGAAAAGGGTCAGTGGCCTTCTGTGATGGAGTGACTACATGAGTGGACAAGGGAAGGCCTACAGATGTCTGTTATCTGGACTTCTGCAAAGCCTCTGATGCAGTCCTCCACAATATCCTTCTCTCTTGATTGGACAGAGATGGATTTGATGAGTGGACTGTTAGGACACTGTTTGGACAGACACATGCAGAGGGTAGTGGTCAATGTCTCATAGTCCTGATGGACATTGTTGATCATAGTCTTCTTTTCTTGACTTCTAGAAATCCTGAAAAATTGGAAATTTTAACAACAATAAATGTAAAGCTGTCACTGTACCTCCTGAGTGTTGGGTTTTTGAAACATGCCTTGATCCATACCATAATTTAAATTAGCCCAATGGTGCTGTTAATCAAGCTGGATTGCAATAATATCTAGAAGGCATTATACTGGTTGATTAAATTAAACTGCCCTTCCAGTCAAGAACAGTTAGGAAAGAAAAAGGTGACAGTAATCTTTCTACCAGCTGTTGCTGGGCAAATCCCCATCAATCTCTTTAGGACAGAGTTACTACCTTTGCAACATCGATTGCATGCATCAAGCGATTAGGAACAGTCCCAGTGGCTGGTTTGTAAATCATTAGTCTATATCTAAAAATGTATCTAAAAGTATATTTTATTATTACATTCTAAGAATATACATGTCTATGACAACTGTCCCCAACACAGTCATCCTTCACTGCTCTTGCAGTAGTACAGAATTGTTTGATCCTCTTGCAGCAACCCTACTCTTTGATCGTCTCTTCTAAGCTACTTTGTTTCAGTTTCCAAAGTTTCAATCAATTTTTGATCTTCTGACTCTGAGCTCCTAAGATTATTTTTGCTTCAACATCCAGCTATTCTAGATACTCAGGATAATTTCTATTAATATTTTGGCTTCATGGGCTAGCATTTCCACTGTTCTAGATAATTCAACCCTATTTTTTACTATGTTAAGTCGCTAGTTTTTTTCTGAAACACCACTGCACCTATTAATTTCTACTGAGTGTTTTGCTTCTGCTATACTATTTCTTTCATTCTGCCACCAGAATTATGATTTAACATGCCTTATCTGTTTAAGATGACATGGTTTTGCAGAAAGTGCAAGTAAACAATGCTTTGTCGAGGAGATTATTTTGAGTCTTTTTTTCCCCTGATAAGACCTTGGGGAGTAATGAGAAACATATATGTTACAGAAAGGTAGTTAAGATGAACATGTAATAAAAATTGTGGAGCAGAACTTTCTATGGAGAGTTTTTATGAATTAACACTAGGAAATACCTTAACTAGTACAATATTAAACTCAGTTTTGCCCTTAGGTAGAATGAGGACAAAGCTATTAAGAAAATGCTGATCCATTTTTAAACATCACTGACCTTTCCAAGAATCATGTTTTGCACTGGGTTTATTTCCATATTTTCTTACACAGTGCTATTCTATAATGCATGCAAGGATAGAAAGGATCAGATTAATGCAGGCATAACTTACTCATTATCCATCACTTAGATGTTTTTTGTTCCTGGGTAATCTCCAATCTGATTTCTGACTGAAAAATGTCCTCAATTTAAATTCCTTAGCATATAAAACTCTATAGATTAGAGTGTATATGTACAAAAAATATATGTAGATTAAATTGTTTTCAAGCAGTAGAAGACCTAGTAGACATAAAGAATTCCCACAAGCAATTATTGCTGACTACACTGGTGGCAGTACAGTATTTAAATAAGATATTTACAACTCTGCTTTACATTTTTGAATTACAACAGCTTACAGAACAGCACCATAAATACATCTGGTTTTAATTAACCTAGGAGATGAAAGATCACTGCAGGTTTCTAAAGTTCATTAAATAAGTGACCTCATATTTTTAATTAATTCAGTCATGACATAATGTGATCCAATTTGGATTTCATATTAGCCCTTTCTGTATTTTAATGTTTTTAGTAATTTTAAATACTGTTGAAATTCATATTTAAAGTTTAACTGCACTAAAAAAAAGAGAGAAAAAAGAAGTCTTGTCCTGTCTCTTTCTTAAATTTGTCCTTTGATACATCTGATGAGACAAATTATATGGTGACTTTGCAAATTTGTTAGATTTATTCAAGTATCTGAAGTGATGAATTCTCTCTTCTGTCTCTAATTGGAGCAACATGTGGAAGAACAAAAATCACAACGTAGCCTCATGCAGATGGTCTCGGACACCAAGCTGTCCCAAACGGCTCTGACACATATATTTGGGCAACTAAAATTTAAGTGCCTAATATTAGGTAGGCTGAGTTTGGTCTTGGCCTCCAGAACTGAAACTCAACCAATTTAATTTTCTGAATTCTGTGTAATTTCATAAATAATGTGTTTCAACTCTACATAAGAATATTAATTACAGTCACATTAATGTGCATCTCATTTTGAGGAAGCAAATTTTTGTAGCACAGGAAGACAGAAGTGTAGGATTATTCTTTTCAACCCACCAATGCCTTTGAAGTTATACATACAAAACATACTATTACATATGTTTATTATTTTTAAGACTGTCTGCATGAATTTAGCTCAGAAATTTCACTATGGGGTTGATAATTTAAAAAGTGAATACTTCAGATCTGAGTATCACATGCTTAAGACCTGTATTCAGGTTAGTAATAAGAAGATTGAAGTTTTTTGTAACAGGCTATAATGGTGTTGAGAGAATTTGTCAAACTGCTGTTTTCAGGGCTGTCTACTGCTGTAGCATGTATACTACACAGACACAGAAAAAGTCAACATCAAGTACTGTATTATAACCTATGCTGATTATATTAGGTACCATACATGCTATGGGCTATAATCTCTGTGTAGAAAGTAAATAACTACATATATCTTACATAATATATGTACTCACAAACTAGAAAGTTATATACACACACATAAAAACCATCCCAGCACTTGTCCTTTTCGTCCTCTTATAAATGTGGCACACCACTGTTTCATTTAATTTGTTGAGACTTAGACTCAGTTTGCCTCATCACTCTATAGCTGACTGTATCCTGTTGGGAAATCAAAAAAATGCAAACTGACCATGCAAAGAGATAGTCTGGAGACAACAGTGAAAATGGGTACAGGCTATTTTTCATCTTAGAGTGAATCATGGAACAGTTTGCATTGGAAGGGACTTTTAAAGATAATCTAGTCCATCCCCCCTGTTATGGGCCAGGACATCCTGCACTAGGTCGGATTGCTCTAAGCCCATTCAACTTGATTTTGAAAATTCCAATGATGGGATATCCACAGCTTCTCTGGGTAACCTGTTCCAGTGTCTCACCACCCTTTCATAACAAATTTCTATTTAAACTTCTTTCACTTTAAAGCTATTTGCCTTGGTCTGTTGCTACAGGGTCAGACAAAAAATGTCTTCTTCATCTTTCTTATAAATCCTTTTAGGTGTGGAAAGGTCACATTAAGATGTCCCCAAAGCCTTCTCTTCTACAAGCTTAAGAGTTCCAATTGTCTCAACCCTTCCTTACAGGAGAGGTGTTCCAGAATGGAAGTCCTCTTCTGAACTTGATTTTACAGGTCCATGTTTTTCTTGTCCTGGGGGCCTCAAAACTGAATGATACAGATGAGGATGCATGACAGCAAAGTAAGGAGGGAGAATCACCTTATTCATCCTTCTGGCCTTATTGCTTTTTATGAATCCCAGGATATAACTGGCTTTCTCCGTTGCAAGCACACGTTACCAACTCACGTTCAATTCTTCATCCATCAGCATAGCCTAATCCTTCTCTGCAGAGCTGCTCTCAATTCATTCATCCCACAGTCTGCATTGATAATGGGACTTGCCCGACTCAGGTGCAGAAGCTAGTTTTGTGGTTCCAGTACAGACACTTGAGGTGTATCACTCAATACTGACCTTTCTTTGGGCAAAGAGATGCTGATTGTGACAACTCTTTGGATGCAGACTTTCAGCCCATTCCTTATCCATCTAAACCTGTATCTTTCCCATTAGAGGATAAGAATCTTCTTTTCAATGTATTGCAAAAAAAAAAAAAAAAAAGAACATTCTTACGTGGGGAGTGGTAGTAAGAGTCCAAATAAGGAACTTTGCAGTGGTGGCTGTGTGTACCTCTGTGGAAAGCAGCTTGTTCCTGAGGAGGCACAGTTTTAACCCCTAAGAGAAATTAGGCAAAGTGGAAAGATAATGGAGAGTTAAAGAAAAGTAAAATAAGAGCAATATATTTTTGAGGTCATAAATCTTGATAACATTGCGATACTCTTTTCTGTACTGGTGCTGGGAAATTATAAAGTAGAATAATCTGCCTCTCTTCAAAACCCGTAGAGAAGTCTAGGCTGGGTATAGAGGGAAAACATCAAAATTCATCGCGGAGCACTTGCATAAATCTCTAGACATATTTCTGCATGAAATCAACAGGAATTTTATTAGCATTGCATCATTTTCCCAGCAAGTAAACAGATGACCATGTGGCTTTTGAAACATCTGTGTGCAAATGTGAGAATGAATGGTTGCAGGAGACTTAGCAACCTAATCAATTTTGCAACAGGAGGTCATTTTAGAATTGGAGTCATTGTGACCTTAGATCTCCTATCTTCTGGCAAACAAATTAAACAGAAACTTTGGCTGTATTTCACTATTTAAGAGAAAAAAAAAAGGGCTGTTTCATTCACTCAGCCATTTGTTATAACTGCTGGGAAGTAAAATTCAACCCACTCACTTGACTCAGTCAACTGATTACCCAAAATTTATATCACTTCTCACTAGCTGAAACCTAAAGCTGAAAAAACTGCAAACAATAACAGAAAAAAGCCTCCAACACAGCAAAACAAAACATAGCTGTCGTGTTCTCTGTCTACCTAAACATACTGTAATGGAGCTAATCCGAGGTTTACTTCTGAGCTGACATTTTTCTAACATTAAATGAACCATTATAAATTTGTTTCTAATGCATTTTGGTAAAAAACAATGAGCACTTTGTTCCTACTTTGAAGAAAAATCTGGAGGCACATGAAGCAACCAAGAGATTCTTGCTTACCACTTTGGTTAACTTTAGTGGAACTAAACAGTCACAGAAAAATAGGGAAAAACCCAAAAACTACAAGATTGCTCAGCCATTTTTAGTTGATGATCCCATTTGCTTTTTCTTAAGTTGAATTTACAGGAAGCAATGGAAAGCATGTGTTTACAAAGTATTTTGCGAATATCTGAAAGCATCACTCGGATGGTTTTATCCTTGATAAAAATGTAGAATATTTTCAAAATTTATGTGGGTGTCTGATAAGACTAATGGTGAAGTAGTACTAACTATGAGTAAGACTATAGTAATAGGACATTATAATGGAAAATAAGTGCAGAGAAAATAGTGTTTGTTGCTAGTAGTACTTTGTCTAAGGCAAGAACTCTTCAGGTTCCCTTGCTCTGTCAGTGAGCAGGCACATAAAAGCCAGAACTGAGCACAGCCAGGACAACTGACCTGAACTGGCCAAAAGGCTCCTCCATACCATAGAAAATCATGCTCATTATATTAAATTGTGCACCACACAATTTATTATATTTATACATATTTTTAATATTTATTAACATATTTATTATCATTATAATTGTAATAAATATCATAATTACTGCTACTACTACTGCTATATTTTAATTATTAAACTATTCTTATTTCAACCCATGTATTTTACCTTTTTTCTGACTCTCCTCCCTATCCCACCACAGGGGCAGGGGGAAGAGGGGGGAGTGAGGAGTGAGCATGTGTGAAAGTGAATGGTACTTTCTTGTTGGCTGGGGTTAAACCACAATTTATGCCTACCTGAAATACATTTTAGTGGGCTTTATAGACTGAAAATTCTCTGCACTTAACTATGGAGTTAATACTCAATAAATTCATCCTTCTTGAATTTCTATAGTATTTTTGACCAGTTTTAGTTTTTAATATCCAGGGATGCTGGGCATAAGTTCAGCTCTTCTTCAGTAGTATTTTTCTTACTAGTTTCCACATTCCAGGTTCACTCCATGGGCATTTAACTCTTCTTAAGTGTAGTTTATTATTTGGGATTTAAGTTTTTCACACTCTTGCCATTCTGATTTCTTGATTGTCAAATATATTCCATCTTCTAAGTGAGTTTTATTTAGTTAGATATTTCCAGGAAGATTGAAAAAAATTTCATGGTAAGTATTTTAGCTTTGTTTTCTCTTCACAGATTACAATACTCAGCTGCTTGTTAAGAACAAAATAGGCATAGCGAAAAATTGAGTCTGTTTAGACAATACACTTGTAATGCACTTCAATGTGCAGTACTAATTATACATAGTACTAGATTTTTATATGTAGTTTGTAAGTGTTTGAAAAATATTTTTCTTTTTAACTTCTTAGAGTTTCTGCATTTTCCATTTTTGCAAAATTCAGTCTTCCTTCATTTTATTAAAAATGTTAGAACTAGTAGAATTTGACTATTGAAAAGTGTCTTTGGGATGTTGCATGTTATATTTCTGGGATTAGGAATTGGTCTATATTCATTATTTTCAACTGATAACTCCACTTAGAGAAAAAATAAAACAAACAAACAAAAAAATTAAAATATTTTTCACATTGTGAATTTTATCTGAAAAAGAAATCCACTTACAGTAGAAATATGTTGTATGTTCTGCCATCATTTCACAGTGCTATATGTTTTGTGATGTTTGCAATTATATATGAAATGGCTTAATGTGCTGTGGCAGGACAAACACCCCCCCCCCCCCCGCCTTCTCTCTCTCCCTGATCGCTGGCTAGAGATGAATGGCTCAGATTAAGTTGATAAACTTAATCCTGGCTATCTAGTCCTGGCACCTGGAAGGCCAAGGTGAGACACTGAGAGAATGTGAAGAATTTTCAAGTGACCGCAAATACACACTCTTTTCCCTATAAAACACCACAAAAATCTCAGCAAAAGTAGAAGCTTTCTACATGGACATTGGAGCATGAAAAGGTCTTCTCCCCAGGGTTTTTGGACGCAGCCCTGTGGTTACTTCCTGAGGGATTGAGTGAGGAAATCTTAATGCATCCCCAGCTCCAAAAATTGGATTTGGTAAGATCATTTGAGTTTCCTAAATTGTATTATTCCGGCTAACTTATAGGTACCTTTCTTAACTTGCATTTCAGCTAGCTCAAGCAAGCATTTATTGTAATTTTAAATATTGTAGTGTTGCAATTATGCATTCATTGTGTGTTTGTGTGTGTCAATCTGTTCTATGTTTGTATGTTTGTTATGTTCTGTGTCAAATAAATGGTATTTTTAGACAAATTGGCCAGATATCAAAGAATCTTGCGAACGGGACTAAGTCTTGGGGAATTAGCTATCTTAAAGTCTGTCAAACTGCAAAAATTCATAAAGCTCCTGTCTCCCTTGCAAGACATGTGCCTCAGTTTCTTTTTCTGCTTTACAGCTCACATATCACTTGTGTTCAGGTTACAGACACGATTTGCCTCCTGATGCCAACAAAATGTGTCAATGCACAAACTTGTTACATTTTTGTTACATCTTTCCTATTTGTTGGTTCTGGTTTTTTGGGTTTTTTTTTTGGTTGGTTGATTTTTTTTGTTGTTGTTGTTTTGTTTTTGTTCTGTTTGTTTTTTTAAGCATAGGCACAATGCCTTGCAGGCACTGTCGTTATTTTCTCTATCAAACATTTACAGAACACAAAGACACACAATTGTATTGAAACAAAACCATCATGCTATGGTGCATGCTTCCGTCAGTATTGTAAAAAAGACCAGGTTACCTGGAAACACAGCAACTTTCAACATTTTTAACCTTCTGTTAAAAGTATCTAGATCCTTCTGACCTGCCTCTATTAATGTAGGCTTTTTCCTAATATGTTCTTTCTCTCATCTTTTACTGACAATCAGACCTCGGGGATAAATACCTGCACTTTGCATTGATATCAAAGTATAGATCACTAGGATTTATTTTTAATGTATTGTTAATTTAATTTGCAGCCATATTTTTGCAGGCCTCATTTAATGGTTTTAACTGTTAAGCCAAACAATAGCCCAAAAGGTGTTGAGCAGTTTTTTCTACTGCCAAAATGCAGATCTAAAAATGTACCTGAAAAATATTACAAGTAGAAATTCTCAGGAATCTCACAAGACTATATTTGTGATACTAAGTTACTATCCAGCATATTATTTTTGCTCCAAAAAGCAGAAGTAAGGAATTTCAGCTTCTCAGTTTTCTCAATTCATCTGCCTAGGAATTCATATGCAAACTGATCAGGAAAAGTCCTTTTGGGATTCTGCTCTGAAATAAATCAATATACATTGATTTTTTTTTCTGCTTTCCTCATCTTTTTCTACCTCAATAGTTACTCCCTGCCAGCCCTCACAACTGCTTACCCTTGTAAGGTCCTGTATTTATGCCTTCTATAAATCTGTCTCCTGATGAACATTTTTAGACATTCTTTTCCCTTCATTGATACAAACAGTTCTCATTAAAAGTTTTATGTCCAGATGTCTCCACATCTTCCCGTTTTTTTAAAGATGTCCATGATTTACAATCAGTCAAAAGCGGACGAGGTTCCTCAGCCAGTAATAAGCAGCATGATACACAAACATGTTGTGTTAAATGACTGTCAAATTCTTCTGGATTCTGCAATATAGTTACTAAAACTTTGGAAAACCTCATTAAAATTTTATTATTCTAGATTGCGAATGCTGAAAATTATAGGCTGATGATAGGGAAACCATAACCAAAATTTCTGAAGAGTTCCAAGGTATTTTCCTTGATAACTGAAGAATAGTAAAGACATGAAAAGCTGTTTCAGACTGATGCAAAACTGTGAGATGTGTCCAGCAGCAAGTATCAATGTTGGATAATTAATGTTTTATAGCAAATAGTGTTTATTAGTGCCAAATAGGGCAAATTCAGACAAATCCTCTTCTTGTGCTTTGATATGCACTTTAATAACAGTCACACATTTTCATTGCCTTATGTTTGACTTCAGGGGCCAAAATGTTGTAGTTCTACCTACCATTGTGCACCACATACATGATCAATCTAAACTCTTGGGTAATTGCTAAGCATAATAACCTTTTTGACAGTTTTCTCCTTCACACTGATGCTACCCTTAGAGATTAGGTGAACCCTTCAAGTGATCCCTCCTTTGCATTGATCTGTAAAAGAAACCTGTAAACTAGCTTTCAATCTCTTTATCTTCAATGTTGTGATTAAAAGAAATCCATAAATGTTATCAGCATCTGCCTCTTTTCTCAGCCAGATTGGCAAATTCCATTAACTTTACTGGATGTCACTGACATCAATCTATTTGGGTTGAAGTACTGAACAAAAATGGCTAAGGTTTGTCACACCTAAATGCCGTTGTGAGCAGATGCATACCCAGGACTCAGAAATGCTGATTCATTCAACTCAGGTCTAGTTTCTTCTCAAGAAACTACAATAGAATCTTTATGGCAGGGAAAACAAAACAAAACAAAAATAGGCTGAAACCATTTTGATGTTAGTTTGGAATTAAGTAGAATTTTCTGGTTTTATTTCTTTCCTCCCCTCAAAATGGCAGACTGGCTTTCAATTTGCCAGGACTATTAAAGTTTAGAAAAAGTGTAGACAAAACTCACTGACTGACTGAATAAAGAAATACGTGATGATTTTGTTGATGTTTTATTGTGAATGAATGCCTCATTTTTTTTTTTTTTTTTGGTATGTGCTAGAGGGCTGTGAGTTAAATTTCTTGCAGAATTTCCTATTTCAACAGCAACTCAAGAATTAAACGTTCTTTTTGCTTTTCAGTCTCCTATAAACATTCCTGTGTTTTTGGAATACTTAAACACAACAGATAAATAATCACACAGAGCCCTTTTACCTCTTAGTGAAATGTAGGAACCTGCTTACAAAGAATGACAGCCAGATGACTGCCAAGAACAGAATGTGCAAAGCAGGTGACTCATGTTAAATCAAACATCATTGATTAACTCCACAGTAATCCTGAAGTCAACTAATATTTACATCACTCTGTCACGCCAGTGATTGATTATGGCACAGCTGAAGCCAAATACAAACATTTATGAAAAGAAACAAAATAGACCTATAGGTAAAGTGGGATAACACTCACAGACACACACACACACACATAGATTCCAAAACATTAAATAATCATAAAAAACCACAAAACCAGGATGATTCCAGACAGCAAATAGTATTTTGTTAAGAAATTAAAGAGCTGGGAACAATTTTAGCAAACAAAAATGCTTTAAAATGCAATGAAGAGGGAATGTCTTTATCCCTGTGTACCAGAAAAAAAGTGGCTATTTCTATATACTTAATTTCTTTTCCCTCATTCTTCCTCTGAGTTTTACTTGTTTACATCTTAAAAACCTAAACTTCCCCAGTGCTGGTTTCAAATCCTGAATTAGTTGGGTTTGATCCCTATCTACAGGTTCCAGAAAAATAAACATCAGGTAAAGAGACGTGCAATCTGACCAATTAAACATAAATAAAACATACATAAAGCTATCTTAAAATCTTTGTTTCAGTGACACTAAATAATTCCTCTTTATTTCAGTGTCTTTGAAAAAACAGTAGCCATTTATTGTTAGAGTAGACGGGTATGGAAATGATTTATAATCCTAGTTTACCAAGACCATTTAATCTTTCAATACATTCTTCTGCCAACCTGTCAGCTTTAAGTTCATGTCATTTCTTCTAGAGTTTTAAGGCTCAGATCTAGATTGGAATAAGCCATATTTTTTTTAATCTCATAATGTTTGAAAATTCATCCTACAGTGAAAACATTATATATAAAAGAGAAGGGAGACTCCTAAAATTATTGACGAAAATGATGATAAAAGCAAAGCTGCAGTTCAACTCAAAGAGATGAAAACTGTTGAGCATTTAGATAGTACCTGTGAGCTTGGGATCTATTTATATGAATCATATGTAGGCAGTATTTACCAGTAAAAATGGTACAGAGCTATGCTTCAGGAACCATCACACTGACTGACTGATGAAATATGTCTTGATCTGGTCAAAGACTAGTTCTCCTTCAAGCCAACAAAACTCATCAGTAAATAATCACTGTAATATCAAAAGGTAGTGTATATATATCCAGAATTTACCCTGAAATTGAGAAAAGAACAAACTAGTTGGAATGAATGAAATACATAGATTTCACTGATAGGTCAGCTGCCAATTTATTTTCAGTATTGAAAATTTTGTTAATGGATTGAATTTTGTTCACCTAAAAAATTTTCTGTTGTTTGAGCTTTTGGGACAAATCTTAATAATTTTGGTAAAGTAATTATAGGACTTACTTAATTGTCATAAACACATCTCTGCTTTTGTCTCCATGCTGAGTTTAATGTGGAATTCATACACAGAGTTTATCAATTCAAAGGTTCTTGACTTGAAGGAAACACATTGCTCAGGCTTGTCGTTTGTTTTCTATCCTCTAACAGGCAGGTCAATTAACCATTATTTTCAAGGTTCCCTGAAACTTTAATTTTAGGATGGGATTTCAGGTGCTTATGATTTATTCCAACTTTAACCAATCAAATGAAGAGTTAACTCAAGCTGAAATTTTTATGATGCTATGGCTACTTTATCTTCTAACAAAAATACATCAGCTATTACATGAACCTAAGGAAAAACCCTGTGGGTTTGATGATTTTTTTTATTTATTTTTTTTAAATGCTAATAGGAATTCTGGCAATCTGTTCTTTGGAATGCTGTTGTAGAACCAAGCTGTAGGATAGGGACTTGAAGTTTGGCAGCAAATTGAGTTTTGCATACTCAATTTCTTTTTTTGTCATTCTTGTGAAAACTTGTCCTTGTTTGACCCAGTAATAAGCTTAAGAAACACTGTAGTTTGCATATTCTTAGGAGAGACTTCCAAGAGGTTAAGTGTTGAAACCTCTGTAAGTTTCGGGAAGTGCTCTAAAGCTTTCCACAGCTATTAGAAACGTGTAAGCTGCCACTTGACATCTGGCCAAGCATTACAGGTGCAAATCCATCATTCTTTCCTCTAGTAACCATTCAGGGTGAATCTGGGACCAGATTGCAGAGGAGAAATCAAGAGAGAAATCAAAGGCTTTTCTTTTGTGTGCTTTCAGTAATTTCCTGTCAGAGAAGGACAATGCTAACTTAGACTATTCTTAAATAAAAATATGCAATTCTACCAGTCTAACATCGGCTGCTTTGCAGAGTTTTAACTGAGGTTTAGTGTTTCTCAGACCTTTAGAGTTTATTTAGTTGCTTTAACTTTAGTCTCCCCTAACATTTGGGACACCTCTTAGAATCTGAGAGGTCTGCTGAGTGAAGCACATATGCCTGAAGACAACCAGTAGAACAATGTCTTTCCAGCCTGGCATATTTTATGACTTTTAAAAGGCTAGACATACATGTTTAGGGAAAGAAATCAATCCATTACAGCAGAGAATGCTCAAGAGACCCCCCAAAAGTACAGACCTAAATTGTTCTTCGGTGATACCTTGCCTAGACTAGGATCCACCTAAGCTTATTGATGGATCTAATTCAATAAGCATCCTTACAGCAAAATTTAAGTTCTTTATAGATTATCTACTTTTAAGAAGCAAAGTATGAAAGAACCCATATGATCTCAACATGTTTATTGCTGTTTTTCACAGGCAGCTCTGTGTAGTCAATCCATTTTTTTGTACATACAGAGCAACCACCTCACACATCTCCTTTATTGCCTGTCCCGTGTGAACAGTTTATGGCTATTGAGTGCAGTGCTGCAATTCTGTGAGTCATATCACCACTTCCCAGCAATGGTGATTAGATAGCAGCTCTCTACCTGCACAGTGGCTCCCAGTTCCTCCAGGAACTCATGCTGTGTGCAGTGCGGTAGAGACAATTCAGCTGGGATCTGGACTGAGCCACCTTTCTAAAGAAACATTTTTAGGTATTGTTCTCCTTGGAATTGCCATTCTTGTAGTTGAAAAGACATATATCTCCAGTTGTTTTGCTTTCATCATACAAAATGGAACAAACTTTGCATCTTTGAGAATTATATTTATGAGCAGATCATAAATAAATTTTAAATTTATGTTAGTCTGTTGAAAGCAAGAGTCTGTGTAAGGCTGGATCTAATAGACCATGGAAAATCTTGCAATACCAATAATAAAATCAGACAAATTATGTACATTTGAATCTATAATTAATATCTTTTTTGTTATATTTTTGTTATACTTGTGTTTAAAATCTCAGAACCTTAGAAACTTAGAATTTGGAAGTTAAAGTTTTATAGAATTTACAGACAATGAAAAATCTAAACAGAAGGAACAAGATACAGGTTCACTTTACAAAAAAATTAATTGATATTCGAAATTTACTTTGTTAATTTACGCAATCAGCATGAAATGTAATGAAAAGCTTCTGGATACATTAACTACCTGAAGAGAAAATAAGGTATAACATCAGAGTTGATTTGCAATTCAGAGTCATATTGCTGTGGCAAATTTTGAGATGACAAAATTTAGATCAGTCTTACAGCCTGACATAAAATTAAGCCTTAATAATTTATTTAAAGTGAAATACCCATTTTTTTTTTTAATAACACCATCATCTCTGGTTAAAATATGCTTTTAAATATGTTTATAAGAATAACAACATCACATTCATAGTATTTTAATCATAAAAGGAGTCATGAAAGTGATGAGGGATATGTTTCCATTAATAATTTAAAAATTGAAGAAAGACCATATTCTGAATGATGTTCTAAAAATAAAATTTAAAAAAAAAATCACTGCATCTATAACTTCCTGGAAGGAGTTTCACTTTATTTGTAATTCATGCATATTAATGAGTCAAAATTTTCCATTTCATGGGATTTTAGTCTTGTGTTATCATTTCATTAGGACTCATAAGCAATTGGTTTAAACAAAATACTTGTCAACACACCTGGCTTATTGTGATAATAGCTGCAAGTTCCCCATATCCCTTTCTTAATGACTGTACTTCTCGCCTATTGTCCTGCCTTCCCCACCCCCACGCGGCCCTGGCCACTCCCCCAGTTTCCCCTATTGGTTCCTGTACTCCTAACTCCGCCCATGTACCTCCCCTGTACCCAGAGGTCACTGGGCCAGTGTGCTGTCCCTGCCTCTCTCTGTTTCCCTATAAAACCCCCAACCCTCTGCCATCTTCCTGTCTGTGCTCCACGTGTGTCTATGCTCCACATGTGTCTGTGCATGTGAGGCCTTCGCCCTCGAGGCATCTCTGCCTCGGGAAGGTCGTTGGCCTCTGCTGCACCATGCGAATAAACATCTTCCATGGACACAACGCACAGACCCTCCTCGCCTCCTTTATCATCACCGGTTGTGGAAGCAGACGAACCAGAGCTAGCCTTATGGCTCCCTGGCTGGTGAGAGTGCAATCTCCAGCCCTGGGACAGAGGGTTTGGAGCTCTGAGGTGCTGAACCAAGCTGGGTAGAGACGCTCTAGGGTAAGGTCTGCTATAACATCCTCTAAACCACAACACTGGCTGAACTAAAATGTGTCATATTTTGTGTCCCCTATCTGCAGTAAAAACTAAGACACTATTTAGAATTCCAGTAGTTTTCAGTTCTCAAAAAGCTTATGTATTTTTCTTACTTCTACAAAATGTGCATATAACCAATGACAAAAAAAAATTATTCCATTTGCCTGATCTCACTTGCTTTCTTTTCAGAGGCTCTCTTAAGATGGTCAATACAGTAGTGGACTTTTTCCCTTCTCTGGCCTTTTTCTTTTTTCCCAATGGTGGCAACTTAATAGATTTAGTAGATAACAGGGGTAAGAATTAGATTTAATGACTTATGTATTGGAAAAGCTGTGAAGGAAATTTGAGCCAAAATAATAATAGCAATAACAATTATTATTACATTTAATAAGAATTTTCTATAAATACAACTGAATTTAATAATAAATAATCTAATGTTTAATAGCAATATTAATATTAATATCCTATTAATATTGATATTAACATAGCATTTACATTCTTATTATTTTACTGATAATAGTAATAATGATAATTATAATAATAAAAATATACTTATCCATAAGAAATCTTATGAAGGTTTGCAAAAGAGTTCATTTGTCCAAAGAGTCTTTATTGGAGCTGTGTTTATGTATGCTACTTTACAGAAAACAAACAAACAAAAAAAATTGGGATAAACCAGAGGAAAAGAGCCTCAGTCTGTCTTGTCCTGGCTCATGGAACTACTAGATAGCAGAGTCATGTTAATTTTCACTTGTTCCACTTCTGTTCCTGCCACTCCAGTCTTAGCTGCCACCAGTTATCTAGTTACTCAGCTGCAAAAGTGGAGAAAAAGGACTCCACCCAGAATACTCTAAGGCCTGATAAGGTAATTGAAATTAAAAGGTTGTTTTGGCTGAAAAAATCACTGAACCTGATCTCCTACTTTCAAGGTAAAAGGTCCAGTCAACAGGATAATTAATTTTCCTAATCTGGTCTGTTTAATGAAAATAGCTGGAATTGTATAACTTTATGCTTGACACAAAGCTACCTGAACATGTGGTGAAGATCTGTTCCATTAAGTCCACTGACTACATCCTCTGGAAGGAGGATAGAACTGATTTTACACAGGAAATTCCTCCTCAGGCTGTGTCTTCTGTATCTGTGAATATACTCCTGATGTAGGCACCATAGGCATCACAAGGAAGACAGAAATACTATGTGAATTTATATGTGCTGTCATTACATCTATCCCAAAATATCAAAGTAAAACAAATACATTAACCCATGCAGACCTTGACCAATTGGTTTCTGTTATTAGCTGTAGCTCTTTAACACACTTATATCTGACATTAATGAATTGTAATCATACCTCTAGGATATGATGATTTTACTCTAAATAGAATATAGTTCCTCCCTGCTCCGTTTCCTAATGAGAAATCAAGTCTTAGGAGCTAAACACAGCCTCAGAAATTATGCATTATCATATTTTGATCTTCAGCATACTCACCCAAAATTGAAATAGAATTCAGCTCCAGATTGTAAATACCTAAATTTAGTAGTCTACAATCTGGAGATGTATCCCATCATTAAATATAGATTTGAGCAATCTGGAATCCAAATGCTTGTTATAGAGGAGTAAAATTCAGGCTTCCAAACAACAAAAATTAAGATATTAGAAGGAAGCATTGATACTAAGATTAAAGCACCCACATTGCATAATTTAAAAATTTAATGATTGAGAGGATTACACAAAAGCAAATGACAACATATTTAGAAGTTTTACATAAATGCGAGAGGAAATTACTGCAACACATTTATTTATATATATAAATGGAAATTATGAAACCAACACTGAAATTTTCCAGAAAGAATAATTCACATTTTCTCTGTATTAACATTCTCATGTTAATACAGAGAAAAAAAATAACAAAAAGGCACCTGAGAATAAGAAAAAGTCTTGTAAAAAATGTCAGTATGGGAAAAAATCAACCTAGATGCATATTCACTTCAAGTAGGTTTTTTTCTCATCCTGCCATATGCTCTACCACAATAAGATGATTGACATGTTTATTTTAAATTTCTGTATGCATAGTGATTTCCAAGTGTAAAGATAAACATTCCTTTCCTAATTTTTAAAATGCAAAAAATGATGGGAAGATCCTCTTCTAAAAAGATTTAATGAGGTTAGGTACACATATGCATTTAAGCATCAGGTGGATATCTCCTTCCTCTGTATATTGCAAATGTATCTCTGCGCACATTCTTGAATTCAGAACTGCTGTAAAATAGTCAAATGCAACGTAGGAAGTGATGATGAAACTGAACTCTAAAATCATGGTAAATTTGAATTTTTCTATTACTAATGAAGGACCACACACTTTTTGTCAACCTACTGAGAACAGTATTAGGACTTGTCTGGTCTTGTCTTGGTCTGAGATTATTTTAGCCAGGCTAAGGTGTAATAGCAATTGTCTAACAGTGAAGAAAATATATCCTAAATTTGCCTTGACTTAGGACTAGCTTTTGGCAATACCAAGTTTGATATGAACAGCGTGTGGTCTCTGATTGAAATGTGGTGTAGAAGGGTACAGAAACAGGATGACAACAGAAATCACAGACAATACCTGACCATCCATTTATTACAAGTAAAAAGATCCTGAATGTAAAATATCATCCAAAACAACCACTTAGGTGTTGACTCACAATGTATAAAGGAGAAAATAATTGCAAACATGATAAATTATAACTGTTTAAATTGAGTGTGTATCTATGTATGCCAGATATTGTTATGAAGGGAATATTAAAAAGTGATAAATCAAACCAGTTTCAGACTTCAAAACGTACCTTTATAAGACTAACATTGACTAACACACATTACCAAATTTAGTTTTTAACATTGTGTATTTTAAGTCATCAAAACTTTAGGGGGATATTCTACACTATCTTTGAACATCCAGTGCTCGTAGCTGGTGTCATATATTCCTGACCACAGTGGTCCTTGATGGTCTTAATCAGGCTGACGAGCCCTTCAAGGAGAGAATGCAGAAGAGAAGTGTGTGTGAATTTTATGTCCTCATGACGCAGTCTGGGATCTTGTCCTCTTATTAGATAGCTGATTTCCCTAGCAAATCCCAGCCTTTGGCACAATGCTTGGTGGAATGAAATTTTCCCTGGTATGCTCCTAATTTAGGAATGAAGGAAGTGTCTGCTTTACCCACAAACTGTAGAATATACTGATTAATATTACCTCAGTTATGGAAAGAACTAAATTAAACATTAACCTTATGCTTCAGGTCTGAAGCACTTTAGACTTAGAAAGAAGTGAGAGAAGTTTCTTCTGAGGGTGTGAGCCTGACACAATCTTTTTTCCCTGTTTCTTCTTTATTTTTTTCTGTTTGTGCTGTCAGATCATAAAAATGAGATATGATGACTTAATAAAGCACAGCAAGCTTCCATATCTGAATTAGTGTACAGTTGAGTTTTTCATCAAAAGAAGATACTGAAGAGAATGTATTTTTATTTGGAGTGGCGAGGAACATCAATAATGTCATTAATATGTGCATCTCATAGGCTATACCCCATGAAGCCATTCTACCCAGGTTACATTTAATTATATTTTTAAAATTTTAAGTCAAATTTCCATGAAATAATATATCCATTCTTAGCACATGACCAAAATTCTACATTATACAAAGAACAAATATCCATTCACATGTCTTACCGCATGTTCAAAGGGATCACCACAAGCTGGAACATGCCAAATCATTACTATCAATAAATACCAACATAAATTTAGTCCAGATCTGGAATCATGTTCCCACACAATACCTATTATTTTCTTCGGTTTCTTCAGCAAAGATGTGATTCTATGTTTGAATATGATTAATGTTAATTTTATACTGATAGGTGGTCTGATACTATATATATCCAAACCTTGGAAATCCATCATGGCTTTATTTCCTACTTTTATTTTTAAAGACCCTTGTTTTTCCCTAGTAACACATTCATTTGTGACTCTAAATGGTCTTCCTATAAACTTTGGATAAAAATCTTTTTTACACTGGTTGTATGATTTATTATTTCATTAGGTAAACAGGTTTACTACTTAATTTGTCATTTTTATATATGGCTTTAATAGAATATTCACCCTCACATTTCAATGATTTGAAAGATGCAACTGAAAATGCTGAGCATCAACGTGCAGTTTTTTATTTTTATTGTGTCTGCTTTGTTCTCATTATCTTGTGTTGCAAAAATTTATGTGAAATAGCAAGGAATGGTATACTACAACTGTTTTATATTTTTCACTTTTGGAATGAAGTAGAAAATTTTATTCAGGACAGGTTTAAATTTGAATTATTAGGCTCTTTGAATGGGTTTACTTGGTTAACCTGAAATGTTCATTTTTAAAAGATCAGCCATTCCTAGGGACAATAAATCATGTTTTTACCCTTCCAATTTTCCCCGTTTACCTCTCCCCAATCCCACTGGTGGGGGAGTGAGCAAGTGGCTGCCTAGGGCTTGGTTGCTAACCAAGGTTAAACCACAACAAATCCGTATTTTCACAGCACTAAGGAAAAAAATGTTACAAAACCCAGATGTACATTACATTTTTTCCATATTAGCAGTTTATCTATAGTATAATGTACATTATTGCAGTATTTAAGTCTTTCTTTAACTACTCAACTTACAACAAACGAATGATCATTAATCAAAACATGGCTTTCAGAACTAAAGATCAAAGATGGCATATTTGTAATTTTTTCCCCAACAAATTTTTAAACAAGGAACAGCACTTATTATTACTTGTTAACAACAAAATCTCAGTTGCTGCTGTTGCAAAAGCATCTTTTAGATTTAGAAATTATAAATTAATTTGTTTAGGAAAAGAATAAACTGATGAAGCTGGGGTTTTTAAAATAATTTTATCCTTAGAAATCATGAAATATTTTATGGTGCAGGATCTGATCTTCAAGAGATTACTCATCTGAGAAATCCTTTCTATGCAATTACTTACATTCTCTTTTAAAGTCACTGGCTGCATGAGTAAAATGTGTATGATTGACCTTTTTTATTATGCTATTGCCTACTTCACAAAATGGAGAAAAATCTAAGAGCTAAAGGCTTCAACATGTCAGTCAGGGTTTTTCCATTGATTTCAGGAGAAGAGCAGAGTCTCAAAGACATCAAAAGAACATTAACCATAACCTATATTACTGACTCACAGAAAATTTTGACCCCCATCTGTCTGGAACTTTGTCTCTTAAAAATATACAAATTTGATCTTTATTGAACATGGTGAACTTCGCTCTCACATCTCACCTGGAAGATATGAGCTTTTACTGTTCAGAGGAGAGAACTCAGCAGGTGAAACACAAATCTTATTTCAGTCTGTTGAGTAAAAATTTAATATTTATTGCCCCTTGTTAAATTTCACAATATGAATGAAGAGTACTTTCAGGGTTCAGAAGGAAAGGCAGTTAGACATGCTCATATTTAGACTTCTTGCTCTTTTCAGCAGCTGTTGATCCTTTGTATATTTCTACACTTAAGAACATGTAGTTGACAGTGTGATTTTATATGTGTGATAAAGAGGGGGGGAAAAAGTCATTCTGGTTTGACTGGCCCAGAAATTTGAGGTACTGCAATAGTATCTAGCATGTCATAGTGCTCTAACAGTACCAGTTTTAATAGCTAACCTCAAAAGGAGCTTTCATTCAGTTTTAACCCTTTAAAACTGTAATGATTATATCATTTAACCTTATAAATCTTGAAATCCCAAAACAACAATTATCAAAGCCCAGTAATTTCAAATCTCATTAAATCTTATGTTCCTTTTGAGATAACCAAGGTAAAATGAATAATGGTTTCCTTAGCAGCATTCTGTTTTCCTTCACAAAGAAGAGTTCATGAGTTATAGTCTGTCAAGGACAGAATTCCTACTCTGCACAAAGTAGTAGTTTTGAATTATTTAATTTAGAAGATAGCCAAAAGTGCTTTGCTTGATACCATCTGGACAGAAGTCCATACATTACTTACTATAGAAGAGGAAAATTTTTATTTCTCTTTTCAAATATATTATTGATTAATGTTCCTAATATTACACTGATAAGATTATGCTGAAGGTTGTAGAAGCTACACATCACTTTACTTGACTTATCTAAAAGAATCTTAGCCTTAACGGAAACACTAAATAAAAGACAACTTATATTTTTCTGCTTTGTAGCTCCTTTTGTGAAGAAGTTACCAATATTTGTGTGCTTATAGTGTACACACCCTGTGTTTATGACAAGTCAAACATAGGAAATTTAGAGCCTTTTAATTTAAGCAATGGAAATATATGTATGCGTACATACACACATACGTAAATTCTGCATTTCATGTTAATTTCTCACAGGAAAATTGGAGACACCCACACTCTCAACCACAGAGTAGGGACTTTTTTGTTTGTTTTTTTTAATTTGGTTTATGTTTTTTGTTTAAAGCAGCAAAGTATTTTCAGCAACATTTTTAGAAATACATTTCAACATTCAGCTGTATCAAAGTTAAGATATAAAAAAATCCAGCTATGCAGGAGAAAATAAAATTCAGTAAATGCAAAAGTCAGTCCTTCAGTCAAATTTCTGAATTCTGTAACACCTGGTTCACTTCTTCCTTATTCTTTGGATTTATTTAAGAATGTTTTTAATTGTCCTTATTTTCTGTCTCTGATTGTTGGTAAAGAAAACAGAAAGAGAACTACAAAACCCGCCAGATTTCCTGACTTAAATGCTCCAGTCAGAATGAAAGATTTAAGGAGAATATTCTTCACTGCTTGAATTCCTCAGTTAACAAGTGCTCAGTGATTCTCAGAAAAGGTAAATGAAGGTCAATCAAAAAGTATCAGATAGCCAATGCAGCTGACAATTTCAGAATTTAGAATTATAGAATTCTTAAAAAGTCTGAATATATAGGGATTTGTCTAGTTCTTACACTTTGATGGTATTAACTGAGCAATAAAAATCTAGTTGAGGATATCAAGGTGGCCACCTTGGGAAATTAAAAAGGAAGACATTCTTGCTTCTAAAGATGTCAAAAAGTGTTGGAGCATCAAGACAGTTTGGGGGTGGGGGGCAACCTACTATTTCCCTCTTCCCCCACCACATTCTGAAGAAGTGTTTGAAGAGTATTTAAGCAGGAAACATCATACATGGTTATTTAATTCCAAATGTTTGAGACTTGGAAAAATTGTAAGCAGTGGAAAACAGGGTCATAAAAATTGAGATTTAAGGAACACTAAAAATAGACATCCCTACCTACCTCGCCTATGATCAACAAGAACAATAATTAGTTCTTAAAAAAAATTATATGCTGGTGGGAAGATTTGCTTTTGTCATCAGTTGAAACTGCACCAAAAATAATCCTATAAAACTGATGGAGGGAAAAAACTCCCCTGAAGTCCTCAAATCCCATTTTCATGTTGTTTAGAATATTAAGGGCTTCTGATTTTGTGATGTGCACATTTCCCTCCTGTTTTTTTTTATCAAATTAGTAACTATTAACATTTTTATGATCATAGTATTTTAGTTATAAATAAATATATGCTCAACTATTTCTGAAGTTAAGATAAGGCATGGGGAAAAAAAGGCAATTAAGAATGTTTCCTAGTTAATTTCATCACAAAATATGTAAAACCCAGGAGACTGGTCCCTCTGTGTTCATATTCTTTTTGGTTGTTTGCTAAACAACTGCCTTCTGATGAGCAAGTGACCTACTGTTCCTCTGCAGTGGGAACGTCTGTTTAGCTAGTGAGTCAGACCACAGCGCCCAACAAGAAAAGCAAGCTTACAGGGGCTTTGGGTGTTTGCAGGACACTTTTGTCAGTGGGTGCAAAGGGGATCCAGGAACTCTCCTCCAGCCAGTGGGACTGCATAGCAATGGTGGTGTCCTCACCAGGGTCAGTGTCCAGCTTTGGCAGGAGTAAGAACCCTGGCCCATTGGAGGTCATGGGTCTCACACATTGTCAGAGGGAGGATGCTGCCTCCCAGAGCTCACATCTGTTGCTTTATCTGGAGCAGGGTGGAGTGAAGACTGTGGTGGCCTCACTTGTGAGGGAAGGAAATCAGAAAATGAAATATCAGGGAGGATGTGTAGGAGGTTTGTATGATCATCACAGAGACCTCAGAGGCATGAGGCTGAGCTAGAGAATGAAAAGAAGGAGGGACAATGAAAGATTACACATGAATAACTGTGGATGGACCGTCCCAAGACAAAGATGGATGGGGACTTGTACTCTCTGTCAGCAAGACAAAGTCTCCTTGGCCTCCAGATATGAATTTACAAAATTCTTACATTGCACTAATAGCCAAGGAAAGGGAAAAAAACTTTCTTGAAATAGATTTCACAGCCAGCTGGGCCTGAACCAAGAGTTATCGCCAAGAGAAAGCAGCCAGCAATGGTGTCTTGAGGCTCTGTTCTGCAAGAGATAAAAGCACCCACCTGCCAACCAGAACTGCTGCCACAAGAGATTAATTTTTGATGGGGCATGGATCCAGGATGCTGCATAGAGGATGACAAGTCTCATGCGACTTTGGAGTTTTGGTCATCCATGTGTGCATCAGTTATAGTGCTAAAGGAGACCTGGAGCAATCAGGAGTGAATACAGAGAGTTGAGGATAAAGATGGTTTTCCCCTTCATCCCATGGATGATGGGAAAGTCTCAGGCAGAGGTTCCTGAGGTGTCCTGAAATAACAAGTGGATTAGTGCCATTGTCACAAGCAGTGCTTTGATTTTTTATGACAGGGATTTCTAAGGAGTAAGGATGGCCAGTGAGACATGAGATTTATGTGACAAAGTGTGGATGAGTCTTCTTAACAATAGGACTTGCCAGACTGGTGATGAAGACCGTAAAACATTCATATAATCAGATGGTGGTAAGAGCTTTCAGTTAAGTGAAGAAAGGTAAGACAAGGGTATATGGGGCAGGGTGATCTTGTAAGGGAGGTCTTGTAAAGTATAAGGAACATTTAAAAGGTAACCTATCTGAGGATCATGGATGCAAATGCACACAGCATGGGAAATTAACCAGAGCAATTGATGTCCCGTGAGTGGATGAAGAACTTTTACAATGTTGGCCTTGAAGGTCTTCAAGGCTCAGTTGAATAAAAGACTTAAGAAGCTTGGTATGAAATCAGTATTAACCTTTCTTTGAATGAAAATTGGATTAGAGACCTCTTGATCCCTTCCAAACTGGATAATTTTGTAATTCTCTTATTCTGATAATCTACAGTAGTCTAACTACTGAATAGAGTATCTTCAGTCTCTTTAGTTCAGTGTAGTGAGAAAGCAGCATAATACTGTGCAAACCATGGAAGATGTCTGCAGAAAGACAAATAGACTTGTTAGTGCATGCTTTGTTTTAACAAAGAAACTGATTCTTGTAAATAACTTCTCAGGTTTGAGATTAGACTTTTAGTTCAAGCACTAATGAAGTCAATGCCTTAAATGAAGTCAAGGCTAGGATTGCAACATTTCTGCATCAGAACTCCATACTAAACAAGCTATTTGGAACTGTGATATAAGCTTGACACTGGTAACCATCTTACCTCAAACAAAATAATTGGGTTTTTTTACAAATTCAGTAGAAGTTATTTTTGTTTGTACTTTGCAACAGCTCAAGTGGCTGGCCCTCCAGAAATACTATCACATGCAAATTCAGTCTAAAATGTTGCTTTACAGTTCATCAAAGTTCACCTTTTAAAATCAATTGAATCTCCAACATTCAATGTTATTTCTTTGTGGAGCAGTGTTTGCGCCACATTATCCTCCTTTCTATTCTATTTAAAGTCTCACATTCAGGATGGGAAATCCTGGTTTCCTGCAGATATGTGTGAACTGCAATAGTAGATATCAGTGATGAGTCTACTATTTTAAGCAACAAAAATTCCTGAAAATTACTTTGGTGTGCTGAAATAAGCTGAGTTCTGTGGAAGTGGGAAAATAACTGAGAAAACTTTGATCAGGAATTTTACCATTATCAAAAATAAAACATATGCTCTAAGCTAAGTTGAAATTGACCTTTATAAAAGTAATCATCTGTATTACCATATATTTGAATAGACAGAGTTTCTGGTTAGATGATATACTTAAAAATGCTTAATACTATGCATGTGAGTTGTCCCAGCTGGTACAATAATAATATTCTCATCATGACAGCAAAGCAGATATTTAAGTGCTTTTGGAGTATGGCAGGAGCCTGGTATAAATGTTCTATATTTTCTTCTGAAATCAAAAATTTTAATTTCCTCAGATAAGTAGGGAAAAAAATGAATATTGAGAGGCCAGTGGCAGTAGAAACATTGTTATATTACTTAAAAACCCAACTAAACAAACCATATCCAAAGTCATCCTTCCCCTACAATCTGAAAATTGTGTAACATCAGTTTGTAAACAAGAAACTGCATTTATTGGATGTACAGAAATTTGGCTCCACTTTCTACTTAACATGTTACACAAAATAATTTAATCACTAGAAAAAGTAATTAATGTATAGGCTTTAATTTCTTATTGAGCAGAAATAAGAAGTTATGTTTCAATTTTCTAAGGATAGAAGCCATGAAATTTGAGATAATTCTAAGCTATCTTGCTTCATTTAGTTGAACTAATCTAGTCAGTGGAGTGTGGAGACCTATTCTGCTGGCCAGATCTGGATGCCAAATCTAAGCGGAGCAAAAATACTCTTCTGCTTCTACTGTCTATCTGAGGGAGGTGACTGTCTCCCTCTACTCTACTTTTGTGAGTTCCTTATCTGGAATACTGTGTCCAGCTTGGGGTACCCAGCATATGAAAGACATGGACCTGTTGGAACCAGTTCAGAGGAGTATTACAAAGATGATCAGAGATCTGGAGCACCTCTCCTATGAAAACAGGCAGAGAGTTAGGCTGTTCAGCATGGAGAAGTGAAGGCTCCTAGAAGATCTTCTAGCAGCTTTTAGAAGGGAGCCTGAAAGAAAGCTGGAGAGAGACTTTTTACAAAGGTAAGTAGTGACAGGACGAGAGGGAAGAGTTTTAAACTGAAGGAGAGCAGGTAAGACAGAAAATAAGGAATAATGTCTACACTGAGAGGGTTGGGAGACACTGGAACAGGTTGTTCAAGAAGTTGTGAATGCCCCATCCCTGGAGGTGTTGAGGGCCATGCTGGATGGGACTTGGAGCAACCTCTTCTAGTGAAAGGTGTCCCTGGCCATGACAGGGGTGCTCAAACTAGATGATCTTTAAGGTCCGATCTGTTATTACAAAAACAATATTATCTTATTATATTACATTAATTCTTCAGACAATGAAAATAAATAGCTACCTATGGGTAAAAGTAGGAACTTGAGCATTTTTTAAATTCCTTATGTATTCTTTGAGGAATAAAACTATAATACATTAGTCACATATAATTGCCATACTTTAGTTCCATTTACAACCAAAATTTTTAAAAAGCAGGTTTTTTATTTCAATAGATTTTTACACCCAAAACTAAATGAATACTATAACAAATAGATTTAAAAAAAAAAATCACATCATAAAGTACAGGAGAAGTTTAACAGACAAAATTCTTAATACAGTTCTATGTGTTTCAAATTAATTTCATCAAAATGCTACAGTCAACAGTTCCCAAATGATTTTATGCCTATTAAATTCCATTAAAAATTTCAGTGAAGGAAAATGAATTACATTAGTCCCATATATTTAATATTTCTACCTCTTTAAAACTTATACTCCTGTAAGACTAGTAAATATTTTCTAAGACCTCTTATCCCGGCTTAACCATGGCTTAGAAAGTCATATCTGAATCTTAACATTCAGCATTAGTCTAGAATAATTCTAGGAACAAACAACAATTCTATAACTAAAATCCAGATCATATCAGAAAATTGGTAATTTAAACATAATTTTTCCTCATTCTGTTTGGAGGAGCTAGTTTAGGAAATTATTTTTGGTGAAGCATATATGTACATCACAAGGAAATACAACACTTGTCTGATCAGTGATTTTCTCTTTCTCTAAAAAGCCTAACACTAAGGGTTTGATCCAGAAACCTCTAATGTAAAGTTAGTTTTCACTTAAATGTGAAGGTGACTGTCTGTAGATGCAGGATAGAAATCCTCCTTTTAAATAAAGACCTTCAATGGAAATATGTATATGACTACTCCATGTCTGGCAGCACTCAAAAAAAAGTAAAATCTCATTTTAGCAATAAAAAGACATAAACAAAGGATTGACTTAAAAGACAAGGTCTGAGATCCAAATAGGTGTATTTTTTAAGGAAAAAGGAGAAATTGTACCATAAGTTTTCTCTGCCTTCCCATATTCTTTACTAAACCCCTAAGCTTTATTTTTTTGTGGTTACAAGTAAGCTTCCATTATTGTCAAGAATTTTTTTTCTTAGTTTCTTAGCAACCCCCATTGTATGGCTAATATATCACTGAGGTTTTCTTGCTAAATAACAAGGAGCATAGTGACAGTTATGCACCCATTCAGACTGTTATACTGGCATTTTTATCTAGGCTAAAACTCTAGCCTTTTCACATAATTATTTATCTTGCAGATGAAGGCATAAGTTATTGGATTTTTCATTATAAAAATTACTCCTGTATGTATGTCTTTTGTCTTATGGGAGTTTTACTGAAATTTAGGATGAGATTCTGCCATTTTTGTTGATCGTGAAGTATTCTGTCAAACTATTCAAACAGAAATGCAATTACGGTGAATGGCAGTGGAGAGAATAGACTTTTTTATATTTAACTTCATAAGACTTATAATAATATATTTCCTTATCAAAGGGTTGTCCTTTCACAGTACATGTGAATTAAACTGAGCCTATGCTGGGGACATTTCAGAAAGATTTCATTTTATTTTCTTGTGCTGAAGTTGTCCTTGGGGGATACTCAGTTTCAGTTACGCAGACTAAAACATACTACTGCTTATGGCTTTTTCATATTATTCTCTAAAGGCTAAATATACCTAGAGGATAAACATTTCATTACCTTGGAGATTTTCAGATGATCTTACTTTCCAGAACACTTTCAGTCACTGTAATGATCCTAGCCAGGAAGCTGCTGTAAGTAAAGGGGTTAGTGATCCTCAATACAGTTAACCGAAGTAGCTGCAAGCCTCTGCTGCACTGTGCTGCATGTCCAGGGTGGCCTTCAGGCTCTGTTGGGCTGTGCAAATCTCTTGGCTACAGATAAACTTAGAACAAGAAGCCTCCAGACTGCTCCCACTTGGTGCTGGTAATTATGTCACTTATGCCTTGCCTTTATCTAAAATTGCAACAAGAAATTCTCACACAAACATCCTGTATGAAAACAGTTGTTTTCTCATAAGAAAGTTATGTAATATCTCACTGAGGGATCTGAGGATCTGTGCAGAATGAAGTGGGAAAATCCACCCTGTGTCCATCAGATGCTGCATGGATGTTGCCCAAATGGGTTCTTCCTGAAGCCTTTGAATGCATGTAAGATTTGCTTCTTATCTATATTAATCTTCTAATTCTCTCTTAATTGACAGATTTTATCTTGCCATTTGTTGTTGGATTTTTCTTATTAAAAGCCAGAAAGAAACCTGCAACATCTCTGACTCTTTCTCAATACTCACCCTGCCCCTCCCTTTCCCTGGTACGGAAGAGTCACTAAATACTCCTATGCATTCTCTATGAAAGAAAAATTATCAAATTTATTTTTTTAATTTTTCTACCTAAAATAATATTTTTGTCTTCCGTTCTTAGGAAATCTCTTATAATAACTGATAGAAGCCTAGAAAAAAAATACTAAATTATAAAATTTACAATGCGAAATAATTCTCCCATTTTAAAAAAGACTATATGGAATGATCTTTTTCAAACTTCACTGTGGTCTCTTGCATCACGTATGTGGTGCTTGATCATGAATTTCTTTGTTGGATTTGTAGATACCAAATTTGCATCATTTACAAGAATAACGTTTTGAAATATCAAAAAAAATACTCCTGACTTTCTTGTCAGGAGGTAGAAATCAAAACATTTCAGTATGAAGCAGTAAAACTGAAGACAATGTTAAAGAAAAAAGCATTCTTAAGCATACTTTTAACTTCAGACATTTAACCAGCTAAGTGAAAACTCAATGTGCATAATTTTCTATGATTTAGCCTGCACAGCATGAAATGAACAGAAACCTTAAAACAGGTTTTGAAATAGTGAGCAGCTTTCTTACTGTGTGCAATCTCAGTAACTTCTAAATTTCTTTAAGTGTAGTCAGAACTCAGCAAAACATACCATAGAGGAAATCCAGAGCTTAATTTTCATTTGCATCATTTCACAGTGTGAAGTAGCACTGAAAAAAAAATGCATTTCATTTTAAATGAATCTGACATGAGTAAAATGGTATTCTGCATCAGATGAGTGTGAGAATAGGTCACTGGATTGTTAACCCACTGCATCTTCTTACTCCAGAAATACCATTTAAGAATACTGCTTGCATTTTAAGTGCATTATGTTTGTTTCAATCGGTGTTTTAATTAGCACTATTTTTGTGTGCTGGGGCCATAATGAAAACCCTTAAGTGTTTTCTTATAGTGAAATATTAGGGGTTAATTTCCTTGGCTAAAGGAAAGTGAACGTTGCAATCAGAGATCTCTTAAAGTACTTGAAATATTCACACGGTATGGCAAGGTTACACAAGAGCTATTGCCTTTTGGAGGAGGATCTAGAGGCTCATCAGTTTAAACACAAACATCTCCATGATGGAAAAAATGAGGTGTGGCAGAATCAAGCCCTGACTAAAACTAGCAGGAAAAAATGTGGACTCTAATGGGCATTAAGGAAAATAAAGGGGGGAAAAAAATCTAGATGGAAAATTTGTATAATGAAGGATGTAAACTTTTTACTACACCTCTACTGACTGTTTTAATCACAGTTGTTCATTTGAGTTTGTCAAAGAATGACACAAACCAACATTTCTCTATGTAGATAGGTATTCACACTACTTCCATTTCATAAAATCATAGAATTGTAGAACATTTCAAGCTGGAAAAAAAAACCACATAAGGATCACTGTATTTAGTGTAAACTTGCCCATATTTAGAAAACCAGTGCAGTTTGAAATGTCTCAGATTCCCTGTATCTCAGTATAAAAGTGAACCTACATCAAGCCTTTATCAGTACTATCAATGTTACCTTGAAAGCTGCTCATGTCACCCTAAATTAGGCACCTTCATTTGGTCAGCTGAATAGCATTAAAGCTCCATTACCAGTACTGATTAGGGGCTTTATTAACTTGTCCACAGATATATGTTTAGTGACAGCTGAGATCGGCACAATTCTGTCAGATATGGGACAGGACTCTGGGAGACCTGCTCTCCCTGGAAAGCCAGATGGTGTGTATATATGTGGGACAGTCTCATAAAAAAGATGGCACTAGACACCTTTGTTTAGGCAACAGATCTGAATGTACAAGTACAGATTTATATTTTTATTACATTTGCAGTTAAATGGCCCAATCTTTTATCCCATCTAACATATGCTTCCAAGTTCACAGACACATAAATAAATGCTTCATTGACTTATGCTTACATCATTCTCTTCCTTAAACAGCAGGTCACCAGGAACCTTATAATAAATTGATTTTAAATTTTGAAGGAGTCCTTTTTATTCTTATCTTCACAAAAGAACATGACTTCTACAGGTCACATTTCTGACAATTTATTATTTATTTCCTGCCTGTAAAACTGTGGATATTTTCAGCCCCTTTTCAATTAACTTCATAAAGAAAATGGATGTAACTCTTCTCAGTTGATTTACTTTTTAATCTCTTCTGTCTGCACATTTTTTGTATTACTGGGCACAGAGCAACTTACAGGTTCTCAGGTCCAGATGTGACTGTCATGTTCTCAAATAACATCACTCTTCCTACCCTGTATTTAGGTTTCTACATAAAGCAAACCAGTCAAAGCAAAGTGAATAAGAGGTATGACATGTAACATAGATCCTTGACCTTGGTGATTAGAGACAACCCTGAGATTTTATCACAGCACTTGACAGGGTGTGAGTTTGTTTCCAGCTTCATTCTAAAATGAATGGGTTGAAGTAGCAACCACATCTGTTACACCACAAAAACTTTTTCTGCGACAACTTTTTCTTTCTTTTAATTTCTACAGCATCATTTTTGTGAAATGCTTAAAGATGCTCCAGTCATACTTTGGAAAAAAAAAATTAACAGAATAACTTTTCTATGTGTGCAAAATTACAAAGAGTGTAGAAGTAAAAATTAGTATTATTATGATATTAATACAGTAATATGGATCAGCAAAAAAACCTACCATCAGGGAAAAGATCAAGCAAAGTCTGTTTTCAGATGTGAAGACAAGATCTCTAGATAAATAATATGGAAATGTACCTCAGGAGTTCAAGAAGATGTCAAGAGTTTTTGTTTGCTTTCAGAGAAACATGCAAAAGCTGAAGAATATAATTTTTCAATTTTTCAGCAAAGTCTGATTGCATCGATTTGGAGGGAGGGAGAAATATATTTTAAAAAGGGACATTTCAACCTGAGATATGGAGAGAGAAAGCAAACTGTAATATTCAGAGAGATTTTCTAACCTTAACCTCGAGCTAAAGCCATCAGGACTTGCTCAATAATGGTGACAGCACATGATTCATTTCACTTATTTCATCTTGCCAAGGACAACTGTACAAAGACGGGGGGAGGGGCGAAAAGCCGTCTATGCTTTTTCTTGTCTGTGACATTTCATAGGTGCCTTGAAAGTTAATATTTTCTTCACCAAATTCTGCAGATGAAAATGTTCAGGAAACAAACTAAAACTCAGTAGTTGTTCTTTCTTTTTTTTTACTGCAGAAATAGTAAGAATTGGAAAAGTGTGAGAAATCCCATTAAAAGCTCTTGGTTTTATTTAATAACATTAGTCACAGTGTATAGTAATTCAAGTGGATGTTAAATAGTTGAATGCTATTTTATAAGCTTTTGAATTGTAGCATAAATAAATGAATCTGTGTGAGGGTATTTTTTCAAGCATCATTAGGAAGACATCTTGTGATACTTCCTGCATATCTTTGAATCCTCTAGCTTACCTCCAGTAAAATTATTCATAACTCAGACTCACTGGTGCCAGTGCTATATTCTTCTCACTAATGCAGCATGGGAATAACTTTCTTATATATTTCTTCTCATAATGCTTCTGCTTTACTGAAGAAGTAAAATATTATCCCAAGTACACAACTAAGAAATTGCATGAGAGAAATGTCAAAGCCCTATGCCTACAATGATTTAGGCATCGAGGAACAAAATATTGGAAAGTCTCTTAATACCTAAAAGCTTACTTGGCCCAAGATTCAGGTTTTTTTGATGTGGTGCTTACAGAGAATAAATGAAATTGGATTATTCAACTTTTGGAAAATTAGACCATTTGAATATTCAGTTTTCCATCTGAAAAGTGGGGAAAGGAGAAAAGGAAAAGAAGAAAAAAACCAAAAAAACAACTAAAACCGAACCAAGCTTTTCTTAATGGTATTTTGCAGCTGTGCAAAAAAAAAAAAAAAAATCTTTCTGGGATTCAGTAAAATTCTACTCATATTTGATTTTAACAAAAATAATGTCATCATTAGCAAGCATTCTTCAGACCCACAATGTTCATGTTTTCATAGAATATGAGACAAAGGATATAAGTCATAGGACTCTTTAAATTCTCTGTGTACCTACAGCTACCGATGCTATTTTCAGCTTAATCTTCCTGATTCCTTGCAGAGTCCACATGGACAGATAAAAGCAGTATAACAATACGCTTCGTTGGAAAAGCAAACACAGACATTTAAAATAGCTTTGTTTGCCTGATGCACACCTGTGCTTTCTGAAATAGTTCTTCCAATATATGTGACATTGACAACTCATAATTGCACCATATGACCTTGTATCAAAACATGATTTTCTTTCAAACATTGAGATGATTTCTGCAACAATTTGTGTTTCTTGTAAAATGGCTTTTGATTATTTTTCTGTGCTAGCTATTTAAGAAGTCGATCATTGTCATGTAAGCAGTATTATGGGAGAGTCAGAGGTTTAACAAACCCCTGATATGTGTTCCAAATGGATATGAGATTACAGAGGTTCAAGAGCAGCCGTTTTTTGCATACTTTTTGAAATGCTCCTTGAAAATTGATCATTCCAGAGCAAGCACAACTATGTGAAGATAAGAAAAAGGCTTTCCCACATTATGCAAATTCCCAGCCAAGTCAGAGAATGTCACTTCACTTCTGGAACAGAGAGGGTTTGCACGTTTGAACTTCACAGAGTTCAACTCAGCTCTCTGTCCTTTTCTTTCCTCCTCATTAATTATTCTTGGTATTGTAACTCTAAGATATGTGTGAGAAAGTGCATACAAAATCAATCTTCACTTAGGTTTTCTTTGGATTTTTTGTTATCTTTCTGTTCCTCCCACTAATGAGTAGGTTATGACACTTAAATGTGCTTATGTGTAGGGTTCAAATCAGTCATTTTGAAAGGTTAAGGAGTCATTGGCTACAGCAAATGAGTCCTGTGACTGAGACAAGCTTTTCTGACTGCAGTTTCCATTCTGTGTCATTCCAATTGTGGAAAAAATAAACACATCTGTAAAGTAGGAAAACTTCATTTTTACTGGCAATTGGACTAATTACGATTCTTGATGCATAGGCATGGTAAAAACATAAAATATTTTAAATATTTTAAAATCCAAATAAATAAATGAGACCTGAAGAAAAAAATTGCAAATACATTTCAGCAAGACATCATGCTCCATAAACTGTATCTGAAAAGCCTAATAGTGATAGAACAACTTGCTTTCACCCATCTTGGAAGAAAAAAAAAGAAAAACAACCAAAAAACGTTAGATTATAGTCCAGCAAAAATCTGCAGTGAAAACAACCATTCTTTGTTCTTTGGTCAGATGGGTTTGTTCTGATTAGTCTCAGACAGACCTGTTCCACTGAATGTTTGTCTAGGCCAAATACAGGATTTTTTTTTTTTCCAGTGGAAAGTTGAGGACTTGAACAGTGGTGAGATTTTCAGCTACAGGAAAGAAATATGTAAGTAAAAAGGGTGGGACAGCTGTGTTGGTCCTGTTGTGGGTAAAGGACAGGATCATCTAATATTACTACTGAAAAGATTTTACACACCTTTCTTGCTCTACAGGGGAAGTGTCGTGGTGGATGATACCACCTCGGGACCTGCTGGGGAGCTGAGTGGTCCCAGTACAGCAGGGTTTCACTGGTGGGAAACATCCTAGTCCGAGTAACACGATAAGCCCCTCCCCAAATTATGTAAATCCCCCTGGCTGTAACCTAACCCCTGACTCCATCCTTCCCTTCTCCCCATTGGTTGTGGTGTTCTCCCCGCCTCCTCTCCCCTGACCCCAGGTGATCCCTATATCTAGGGACACCTAGGGTCTCCTCTTCCTCTTTCACCCTGGAACCCTTCGGAATAAATATCTGGAACATCCAGCTGATTGAGCCTCTGGATTCTTTGTCTCTGGTAATGCGTGAGCTATCCGGCTCTCTGAGTGAGTGAGAATCTGTGCCTTACGCTGGCTCGGGTGTGAGAAGGGTCTTTCTGTACAGCACCAGAGCAGTGCTGGCTGGAGTGACTCCCAATACCTCAGAGACACTTTTGGTAAACGCAGAGGCCTGTTCCACCCCTCTTCAACCCACTGCGTTAGGGAAGGTGAGATTTTCTGGGGCACTAGCACAAGCAAGGGAGGTCTTTCGGGCTATAGTCTGCCAGAGGTCTGGCAAGTGCAAGGCTAAATCCTCCCATGAAATTGCAACTTCTGTGTGTTAGTTTGAAAACAAACCAGTGGCAGATCACAAGTGAGGATTATAAATTTTAAAGAAAAATTAAAAATAAGTGAAATACTACAAGGAAAAGCAATGACAAAGTCAGATACAACCTGACACTCTGTTAGGGTGGTGATAGCAGTCCAAACAAAGTAGTTCAGTTGAAGCAGTGATCCTGTGGAAGGTCTGGTCTCCTCCTGAAGGTCCAGTGGTAGCTCTTGTACTCTAGGAACCCAGTAGACAGGGCTAGCTTGTGCAGTTCCAAAGCCAGGTTATATCCAGGTGGGAATGCTTGTCTCCCCCCTCCTGAGTCGAGCATCTCATAATAGGATGAGATAATTCCATTAGTCATGTGGTGGGTCCTTGATGGCCCATTGTCTGGTGGGCCTGATGGCCTGTTATCAGGGGTGAGTCATAGCAGGAGATAATAGCTAATGGCCCACAGCTGGTGGTAATAGACTACTGAATATATCTATATGGTAACCTAGGACATTCTGTAAAGTCAGTGGGAGCTTTCTCACAGACTTGCAGGGAACCAGAATTTCACGCTTTCTCTGAAGAGCTTGGTCTTGAGATGTGAAGGAAACACTAGCAAAACCAAATAGGTATAATCACTCTTGGATGGTCACTCCTTTTGGGTGGAAATACTTCTACAGTAGAATTGGATGGAATACTATACAATGGAGAAAATTGAATTACTTTGCTTTTTGTCCTGCACTAGATAACTAGGCTAAACATGCAGATTGGGAACAAACTGCCCTATCATAAAATCTACATAGTATTTCATTGAGCTGCTTTATTGAATATATGTCCTCTACCAGGACAAAATTCTGGGGAATTTGATTATCAGAATTCAAGAGGGTCTGGCTGAAACAACAGTGGACTTGGAGGCTATGTCAAAACATTTAATAATTTGCCTAGCCTTATAAAGCTGCTATTAAAAATTGAGAAAGTGAACACGAACATTGCAGATCTGACGAATTGCCTACTTTTTTTTATAATTTAATAAAATGCTTAATTAAATCAAGGTAAATGTTGTTTACCTTTTTTTTCATTCTTGTGTGAGAAGTTTCCTTCTTTCAGACTTTTAGCAACTAAAATTTCTCCCATAATTTCCTAATTTAATGAACATACACTGCAGTGAAGATTTATACGTAGCAATTTAGAAATCCTAGGTAATTCCAGAGTTATTCAGGGAGACAAAGTAAGGGGCTGTTGTAACCTTATAATTCATTGAAAACAACTAGAAGTCTTCAGTTTCTTCTGCAGGTGGCCTACTTGAAATTACAAGTAAGACATTCAAGGAAAAGAATTTGCAATGAGTAATCAAAAGAAATTTCCATTATTTTTAATTTTCACTGCCATTACCATCGTATTATGCCATGAAATTGCAAGTAAAGCACATTAGCTTCTATGAAAAATCTAAGAAAGTTTGGGGTTTTGGTTTTTTTTTTTTAGTTTTAACCTTGAATGTTAGAATATAATTATAATTTTTTAATGTGATAGCTCAAAATACTTCATTATGCCAATCAAGAGATTAGCTTTGTGGAAATAAAATCAGAGATTACTTCAGATTTCAGGATCATGACATTGCATGTCAGTTATTGAGGTTTCTCTCTCTGGGGAGATGACAGGACCCAGAAACCTCAAAAACGAGGTCTGCTGCAGTGTGTACCTCCACAGAAGTCCGTGCCGGGCAGGGCCGGGGCGCGCACAGCGTGGCATAAGGCTCAAGCGACAGATATTCTGCAGGAAACAGGGGTAAGGCAAAGGAACATACTGGACACCACCTCTGGTCTGCCAGGGAGGTTTATTAGGGTCTTCGTGGGGGTTGCAGGGAAGGAAAGAGGGGGAGGAAAGCGGGGGAAGGGAGAAGGGGCTGGCAGCCTGAAGATAGTGACCATGGGCTCACGCCGGCATCAGTTTATAAGGGAAGGGAAGGAGGGCAGGATTAGCTCCCCAGAGCCAATCCCGGGAGGTCTGAGGGGAAGACAGGCAGGGGAACACACCAATAGATTGCTGATAAGTCAGGATGCATATTTCAAAAAGAACCAATAACATACAGAGCAGAGGAACAAAGGAAAAACCTCGTGGAACTCTGCAAAACCACATTGCTACAAGTTATCCTGCGAAATGTAAAGTTTTCTTGGAGTAGTTTAGACAGTATCTTTGATTACAATGACTAACTGTCTTCTGAAATAATAGCTCTGGAACCTTGAACAAATAAAGAAAAATACTGTCCTGATGGATGGCTGGATGGCTTGTCTGCATTATAATTTTATAACAGGCAAGAAGAAGCTTCAGACCTGTTCCTTTCAATTAAATACTTTATATATGCCATTTTTAGTTCTTTGGTGGAAAGTGTAGATATGAATTTAAAAGGAAGCAGTGTTTGCAGATCTTCAAAAAACATCTAAGACCTTAAAATTTCAGATGTAGACACAGCCTGAACAGAAGCACGTAAAAACTAATCCCATGAAGTCACAGGAAAACTCAGAGAATCCATGACAATCTTTCAGACTAATACTCTTCTAAAGTGACAGAACAGGAGCTAATAGATGTATACTGAATGCAGAAAAAGGGCTAAAAATGTAGGGAAGGGGCAGACAGAGTGTGGAGTTTTTGAAAAGTTCACACAATATCGCTGTAATTTGTGGAACTGTCCCATTGCATTTGCATTGGATTAATGAAAGCCAGTTAAAAACCAAAAATCATTTTCATCCTAATTATGACATTTAAGTCTGTTTACATCAAGAAAAAAAATATATGTTCAAGTGCTGTATCTTTCATATTAAGCGTATAATGTTTGTTCCACTTCTGGAAGCTTAAAATAGTGTTCATAAACTGCTACTAAACCACTATTGCATCATTTCCCAAAGTATGCACAATAGCAAGAGAATTTTTCTGGACTGTAAAAATACACTGAATGAATACTACAGACACTGATGTCAAGCAGGTGAGAGGTTTCAAATAATGCACAAGAACTACTGAAAGAAAACCTCAAAGAATTTTAGGATTTTCTCTTTTGAATACGCACCATTTTCCCCCGCCTACAAAACAAGAGATAATGGGGAAAATCCAGTTTTTAAAGGGAAAATAATTGGCTGTAGTTTGTAGTTGCTCTCATATTAGTTCTCAAAGTATTTGTGACCTTGAGCATATCTAACAAAATTATACAATTTTTGTGAAGCAGAAAGTGGAAAATTCTTTACTTGTCAAATCCTGAAAATAAAAAGGGACATGATAAATGACCTGCAAATTAGGGAGAAGTTCAGCCACCTTTTTCATGAAGAGTAAGGTCATATCATTTGTCCAGATGATTTAATTGCATATTATTTGCTGAGGTGTGAAACTGTGCTGTTACTGTTTATTTTTTGAGCAGAAACAATAAGCTGCTAAAAATGAACACCTAAAAAATATAAAAAAAAGTACAGAATACCTAAAAATCGATAATAAACCACATATAAATTTGTATGGAAATGGCAAAAAGCAGAATACATAATTTAAATAAAGACATACATACTGCCTAAAAAACGAAAGTGAAACCTGAATATTTAAGAGTTGAGATACTGAATAAGGTAGGGGGGGTTTTTACCACTAGCACCCATGTTATTTTATAAAAAAAATCAGTAGCAGCTAAGAGAAGTGTTAATCTGGTATTGATGGCTGCCCCCGTCTAAGGTACTTTTCACACCTCAGTGATTGATTCTATGATGTTATGAATTAATCTGCAGTGTCAGTTGTCTATTCCTATTTTTCTCTGTTATGATGACATCCCTTTTAGCACAGCAACCACTTGCTTCCTGATGAATTTCTGCTCATTCGTTTTCCAACAGGGACTCAGCATTTGTACTAGTACTAAGAAACGTTTTTGAGACTGGGTGCTGAGGATTATCAATAAAAGATAAACAGCGTATCATCATCACAAATACAGAATTTAGAAATCCACATATTACTCTGAAATCTGGTCTCTCTAGTGCAAATAAAATGTAGTGAAAAAATTTTAAATTATCTATTAGAGAATCAGCTACAATGTATTATGAAAATGAATAGCCATGTAGAAGTTATACATATGTGACAGGGTCCTGAGGACAAACTGTCCCTATCCAGCCCCTTCAGGGCTACCCCTGCCCACAGCCCAGGACTCCACAGCATCCCCCAGAGCCATCATGCTCTGCCCCAGTGGACAGCCCTGCCCTGTCCAGCCATGCCCTGCTGAGCCAGGCCCACCCTTGGGTCACATCCTGGTGCAGCCTCAGCCTGTCCCTATCCTCAGGGAGATGTCTGATGCCTGGGGTGCCCCACTGCCCTGAGCTGTCTGGTGGCTGTCTGAATCACTAGGAGTGGCCCTGCTGCCAGGGTCTGCCCTTCCTGTTCTACTAGCCATCCCTATGCCTCCGAGTGCTTCTCCCAGCCCAGTGCTGACTCCTTGCCGAGCTCCAATGAGCCCACCTGGTCTCCTGAACTCATCATGAGCAGTCTGACACAACCACTTTCAGCTCCAGCACCAAGTGCCCCCTGCCACATCATGTTCCCAGTTTGTTCTTCATGCCCTTGCTCCATGTCCACTGGAAGAGCCATGTGACAGCTCACAGCAATTAAATCTCCCTTCTGATCCTAATCTGTGTGCCCTGTAAACATGCCCAGACTTTTGCAGGTCCCAACTTTCAAATAGTGTAGGATGTAAATCACCTGACCTCTCTAAGACTCTCTCTATATATGCACATTTATAATTTTAACACTAGTGGTAATTGGCCTCATCTATATTATCACATTCATAAGATTCCAGATTAAGGTTGTGTGGCAGGACACCCCCCCCTCCCCCTTTCTCTCTCTCCCTGGTTGCTGGCCGGAGATCGATAGCTCAGATTGAGTCAGTAGCTTAATCCGGGCTATCAATGCTGGCGTCTGGAAGTCAGAGTGAGACACTGAGAGAATGTGAAGAATTTTTAAGTGACCGCAAATCCACACTCTTTTCCCTATAAAACACCACGAAAATCTCAGCAAAAGTAGAAGCTTTTCTACATGGACATTGGAGCGTGAAGTAAAGTCTTCTCCCCTGGGCTTGGACGCAAGCTCTGTGGTTACTTCCCGAGGGATTGGGTGAGGACACTGATGCATCCCCAGCTCCAGAAATTGGATTTTGGTAAGAAGCATTCAGTTTCCTAAATTGTATTCTTCTTTGCTAGCTACAATAATATTAATAGGTACCTTTAGTCATTTTTAGTGCTGTATTGTTTTTAGTCTCCCTATTTTGGGCAACATATATATATGTTTGTTTTAGCTATGAATAGCTTTTTATGTTTTGTGTAGTAAAAATTGTCTAGTTCTTTGTTCCGTTCTCACCTGTGTCTAATAAACCATAACCTATTTTACATTAGACATAAATTGGCTGTCTTTATAAGAACTTGTGAGTGAGACTGGGTTTTAGGGCGCTGGTCACCCTGAGTTGGTTTGGTCATTAGTTGTCATAGGCCTGGGCAACTGGTAAAATCAATCCACCCTCTGTCTCCACTCGTGACAGGTTGTCAAACCTACATGCCATGTTGTTTGTGGTAGCTGACTCCTGTTAGCTCCCAAACTCTGTGTCAGGGACCAGTGGGCTTGGGCAGAGTACAGAGCCAAAATCCAAGGCGGAGGGAGAGTGACTGAGCGACAATTCAATGAATCTCTTAAATCAAGAGAAGAGAGAAGAGAGAAGAGAGAAGAGAGAAGAGAGAAGAGAAGAGAAGAGAAGAGAAGAGAAGAGAAGAGAAGAGAAGAGAAGAGAAGAGAAGAGAAGAGAAGAGAAGAGAAGAGAGAGAGAAGAGAAGAGAAGAGAAGAGAAGAGAAGAGAAGAGAAGAGAAGAGAAGAGAAGAGAAGAGAGAAGAGAAGAGAAGAGAAGAGAAGAGAAGAGAAGAGAAGAGAAGAGGAGACAGGATCTCATTAAAGCATATAAATATCTCAAATAACGGTGTCAAGAGGATGGTGCCAGATTCTTCTTTGGCGCAGTGACAGGATGCGGTGTTAAACACACAATCTTCATGATGGTATGGTGAAGACACTATTGTAAAAATTCAGGGTTCTTAAACTGTTAGTTTGTTATGAGTTTACATACTTGTGAGGCACAACAAATGTCCTTAACTAACCACCATAGATAACGATAGGAACAGGCATTAGATGTAGTTAACCATGAGCCCCACAGTGTGAGAATTTATTGGTTCTAAAAATTGTTTTACAATTATGTAACTTGTTTTTCACCTCTAGGTTAGCTGAGTCATTCCCAGAATGCTTTTCTAGTTAGTTAAAGTAACAGAAGTGAGCAAGGATTTTATAAGGGCAGCAAGTCCCTCACATTGCAAGGCCTTTCTGCTTCACAACAACAGGATGAGGAGCAATGGCCATAAAGTAAAACAGCAGTTCCATCTCAGTATGAGAAAGGACTTCTTTACATTGAGCATGGCAGAGCACTGGAACAGGCTGCCCAGGGAGGTCATGGAGTCTCCCTTTCTGGAGACATTCAAAATCCACTTGTGTAACTTGCTCTAAGATGACCCTGCCTTGGCAGGAAAATTGGACTAGACAATCTCCAGAGGCCCTCTTAAACCCTAACAATTCTGTGGGTCCTGTGGGCGTGGTCCCCACAGTACCCAACCAGGAAACCAAGTCTAGGATGTGCATGGTGACAGGTTCCAGTCAGGAGCCTAGAAATGGTCAGACAGGCCCACAGTGTCCAGGTAGGCCAAAGTTCTAGCTGGGAAATCAAGGCTGTTCTCAATAAGGTGAATGACCTTGCTTAGCATGCTGACATGCAGCTCAGGCAAGCCAGGACAGAGTGTTCAAGCTCCCGAGTAGAGCAGAAAGACCCTTCTCAGACTGCTCTTTCCCAGGAGCCTGATCCCAGATAACCCAACCGCACTACACCAGTGCTGGGCTGTCCAGCAAACCCCTGCAGTGAGGAGGGAGCTTGCTCAGGGCCATGACCCATTGATTGGAAATTGCAGAATAACAGCTGAACTGCAGAGAGAGTAGTGCTGCACAGCATAATGCTTTGGCATCATTCAGTATGTTAGTACAGAGAGATCTCTTAATTCTATGGATTCTCTCATCTCAAGTGGCATCAAAGGAGAAAAATATTTCATGCTCACACACTTGTGAAAACAAATAAAATTCTCATATTTTCTCCATTTTTACAGTAAAATCCATGTAGTTGCAATAGGTTTCCTACACTTAGTAGGAGTATAGAGGAAACTCCCTGGAAGTAGCAGAGATACTGCTTATTCAGCCAGTAAGGGTGGATAATCAGCTTCATCTTTCTCTATATTTGTATGTCCATTTGCAGCTTTTTCTTTATCTGTAGTAGTTTGGTTACATGATAATTCTACTCTTGCTCCACAGATAAATTCTTCATTTTATGTGGAATATGAATTATAAAATGGGACCATAATTGTCCTGGGTTATATATTCATGGGTGAGTATTCCAATTAATGGAAGCCAATTAAGCTCAGACATAAATTGTCCATTTGTTTTCCCAAATTTTCCCCATAAAGAATTTCTCATAGTTTTTTTCTTTCATGTCCTCAATGTCCTTGTCCATACAAGTGTTTCTCACTCTCATCTGTGATGCCCTGAAGAACAAAGAGATCTAAGGCTTCTATTGTGGAGATTATATTTTGATATAGTTCATAACATGTTTTTTCCAAAAATCTTGACTTGCAATTAATTTTTTTAGATCTAAAAGTGAAAGAAAATTTTGCGTTGACTGATCTGTCTTAGTAGGGATTCACAGAATCATTTTCACTACTATTTTAATGCAGAAGCAAAGGTGTATGTTTTGGAGCCATTAAAGCCTCAAAAAGAAATGAAGAGGCAGAATTTATAGTTGCACATACATAAACAAGATGAACAATTGATCTGTGTTTGTATTGAACTCTCATTAGATTTTAATACTGAACTCCAGGAAGGAGTAATTTTTATTTCATGTGGTAACATCAGCTTTATGGAAAAAATTCTATGGTGCTTTTTTATAAATTCTCATCTAACTGATCAACAGGCATCAGTCTTCACAACACATAACATTTTGATTTAATAAAGAAGAAAATATTGATATTATAGAATAACTTTTGCCAGACAACATTTGTACAGTGAAGAGGAAATTATCCTTATCCCTTTTATGCGCTGAGTGTGAAGGTAATGGGTCAGCATTCAGTGAAAGACAGTGACTGTTCTCTCTGAAACAATTTTCACTGCAGCTAAAGGCTAGGGAGTTCATCATGACACTGTGAGGCCCATGCTTTTATATACTTGTCCATATTTCAAAGAAGAGCTTAGAATATGTGGGTTTGTCTAGAAAAAATAAAACTGAGGCACAGAGAGGAGGAAAAAACTTGATAAGAAAAAAGATGGCCACGAAGAGGTAAGCTTTTTCCTTCACTCAAAATGGAAAAGTAAACAATCAAACTGAGACACAGATTTGTTAGTAGAGATAGTAATTGAGGAAATTTTTTAATGATTAAAACACTAAAAATGTTTTTAATAGTTTTGGATGTTATAAAGGTAGCAAAGAAATATTTTAAGGAATGGATAGGAAAATATCTGCAAGAAAAAATGTATTTACTTAAACTTACTTGATTCTGCTTTCATTAAGAGATAGACTAACTGATACCTTAAGATCCCTTCCAACTCTGTATTTAGCAACAATTCTATCATAAATATAGAGATGCTTATAGGGTCTTTTTTCAAAATATGTTCAAAAATACACTTATGTTTAATTTTTGGTCTATAGGTTTGGGAGGATTTTTTTGTTTTGTTTTACTTTGCTTTTGGTTTTGTTGTTGTTATTTTGGTTTTAAGATGTCTTTGCTTATTTTTCTAGCTTAGTTAAGATATTGTCTCCCCATCCCTATATCTGAACTTTGAGTCAGTTGATGTAAGGATAATATCTTCCAACTATTTCCATAGAATTTCTTGAATAGCAGTTTGAGTCATAAAACATTAGATGGGCCTGTGTATTTGGTTTGTTGGAGGAGCTGTGTGTGAGATCAGCATGCTCAGGATCTTCAGTCAGTGTTCATAGTTTTCATTGCACATTTCATTTTATCCCAACAAAATGCCTCTAAGCTAACATCTGCATCAATCCCCTTGCAGTTCTTGCATGTTTAAGTAGAAAAATAAATGGGAAAATAAATTCTACTGTGTATAACTTAATAAGGACTCAACTAAGGCTCTACTCCTTATATTGTTTATACATTTTTGCATTTGGCAATGCCTGAGAACAAAATCAAAACTAGCTCTGTAGTTGTACACAGAATTGTGCTTGCTTTTTTTTTTTTTCTTATGTAAATAAATCAATTTTTCTCTGCATAACTAATTTTCTTCCTTTCAAGGAAAGACTGCTCACAGTTTTTGAGCCATATCATCAAACAGTGCCATATTAATCGAAAACTGCAATTTGTTGTACGCTTGGTGTTTATTGCTGACAGAGGTTGAACCAAGTATTATAATTTTAAAGCTCAAATGCAGTATTTAATGCATTATTTTTACCCCCCTCAGAAAGTTCTGGAGTTATATTTGTTTGAGAGTAAATTTCCATCCAAGATTTTAGCCTCACAAAAGAGCTAATGTCAGAAATACACATTTTCCTTAATAGTGTGAAGGCCACTACCAGAGGCATTGTATCAGCTAAGGGTAGCTATAGTTCTGTCTCAGCAGGGCAACTCTTCTGTTGCTGTGTCATCTGTGTAAAGAGTTATAACCTCAACTGAAAATAAAAATCCCTGTTTCATGCAGAGAGCACCAATATAAAATTAAATAAGTAAGAAAAGACAGTGCTAAAGGTAGAATGCTAGTTTTTCCTTCCTTTTTGATTACAAAAGTGATATATCAAAATGTTAAAGTACAATTTTGCTGAAGAAATAGTTGATAAACCATTCTAATTTAAATTTTTATGAGAGTCCCACCAGTGTAATCACAGAAAATACAATCATAACATTGGCAAAACTTATCATTTGCTTTGAAAAACATAAAATGAAACTGTTACTGCATTAAGTTTAATCTCAAATGTGTTTTTGCACTAATTTAAAATCCTAAAGGATAGCACACTGTCTGCAGAACTAAAAAAAAAAATAAAAGGTGTATTGTAACTGGAATTTGCATTTAAAAATTGTTAGGAGTATTTTTTGGTAACACTATCAGAACTGTTCCACTTCACTGAAATAATTCCATATTCACCCAACAATAGAAATAGTATTTCCTAATACAAGTAACCTTCCCAATGCAAATCTACACAATCTCATAAAATATTAAATTGTATTCTTCAAAGCTGTGCAAGATAAGCGATGTTGTTCAAATGTGAGTCTTGTTCTACTTCATATTTCTTTATTAATGCAAAGTTTCCCAACTTTCTGAACATGAAAGAGTTTTCTTGTGTGATATGCTTCTTGTTTTTATTTACTTTCTGGAGGCAGCCCACTTCACAATTTGCCTATATCTCCTTCAAAAATCCAACAATAACCATACCAAAATAAAGTATAGTGTTAAATGCCTGAGGTTTTTTTTCCCTGCAGTTATTGGTCCATATAAAACTGGCTGAGAGGGTAGCAATATTATCAGGCTGTTTTAAAAAGCCCTCTAGGATGATGTGATAAGGACTACGTATATGATCAGACAGACATATTGCTGTCCATTAAAAGTTTTGAAAGGAATCACTAGAGAGCACTTAGCGTAAGCTACAAACATCCCCGGTATTGAACAGATAAGGTTATCCAAACCCTTTAATGCCATCTCTGGAGACAAGCCTGAGAAAGCTTGATTGAGTTCAGAATATTTTTGCTTTTATGTTGACAAACTGATGCTACTAGAACTGTAAAAATGAAGCTTAGATGACAAAGTTGGCAACAACAGCATTTTTCACAGTAAAGGAAGCATTACCTGCTTACTACAACTAAAAGAATGAAGAGCAAATGAGACATAAAGTAAATCTCAAGCAGCCAAATATTTAAAAGAACATTTAAATCACACAGTCTGTTCATTTTAACTTGTTTTTAGCAAGAGTTTTTATATAAGTTGTACCTGATTTTCTGAGGTTTTTGTTTTGTTTGCATTAACCTTGATTGAAAACATGACAATACCTGACAATACCAATACTGGAACAGAACACAACACATGTAAATTGGCTTAAGACTCTTTTGCATTAGTTTTTATTTTATATTATCATAAAGTCTGCTAGGGTGTCTAAGACTGTTTTTCATTTTTCTTCTGCCTGAGACAAGAACTAACTGTTCTCCCAAAGAGCACCCACCGGTGGCATAAAATCAAAACATTATTTTTGGTATGGCATACAACTCTCTCCTCTCCATGTCTGACATTTCAGTATCAGTTTGTTGGTTTTGGTTTTTTGGGTTTTTTTTAAATCATTGCATCAATGAGCTGAAGGGAAAATGTTTTAGCATATAAATTCACTCTCAGTCAGATACATAATACATTTTATCATTTACATGTTTTTTCCTGGGTAGAAAAACCATTTATTTTTCTAGAAGACCCCTTTATCATTACAAGAAAACTTAATAAATGTTATATAAAACTGGAGAACGTATGACTTTCTTTTTTTTTTTTGTATCACTGTATTTCTATATATGTGTGCATAATATGTTGTAGGAATTGATTCTATGACTAGGCTGAGGAGACATTTGGGAATCCAGTAACATGCAAAAGAACATCTGCCTTGATATCTGTCTTTTTACCTTAAGGTAAAAATTTCAAAAAATTATCCATTTGTGAAGAATTTCAAGAACAATTACCATGAAGTGACAGAGAATTTCTAGTTTCTTCCCAAGAGAGAAAAATTACAAATAACACCTTGTAGCTGTGTAGCTATTTATAGAAATTATATGTCAAGTACCATTATTTGAAATACATCTCTGCCATCTGCTTCAGTCCCAGAATTCAAAATGGGAAGATTCTGCAGTTATGATACATGAGTATAAGATAAAATGTGAAAATGTGTCTATAATCAAAGCATTCCTGTCCGGCCTACTTTAAAAAAAAAAATATGTTCTCATATTAGTCATAGGCCTTAGGTTTGCATTACAGATAGGAAGATTTTTGTACCTTACACATACCAACAGTAGCTTTATTAAAATGAAAATGTAATGCACAATTCTATTAGAGAGTGGACAAATAAATGTTATGCAAGGTTACTGCAAGGTTCCTAGAAGAGTGATCTCCAATGTTATGTAGTGTCAAAAATACACTGGCAGATTATTTCTTGTAAGAGGTTACCATGTGATTTGAGAAAGCTTTCATCAATTACAGCTTACATTAAAAAAAAAAATCCAGCTTATGCAAGATGTTCATTAACTTGAACTTCATACTCTGCCTCAGAAAAAATCACCTGTTACTGCTGATTACATGTGTCTTCTGAGGTACATATACAGTGTCTACTCCTATAATGACATCATGAGCCGCAAGAAATTTGCTGCTTTCCTTGAAACTGCAATGCTTACATTCATGCTGAATCAGAAATTGACAGGTCTAGATCCATAAGCTCCCTCATAAAAAAGAGCATATGAAATCCTCTTTAAATTTGTTCTCAAACCCGCTTATTATTAAACTGTAAATAGGTTCACGTTTATGCCATAGCCTAACACTAGTCTAACAGTTTCAAGAAAATAGGGTCAAAACAAGATAACTGCTAAAAATAAACCACAAAAAAAAAAAAAAAGGGAAGCTTGAGAAAAATAGGGTAGGGAGATCATTTTGATAAAATCTGAGCTTTATTCGGTGAAGTTATGTGATTTGACATATGTTGATGACTGTAGGAAGAAAAATACTGGAACAAAAATAGGAATAAATTGTGATATAGAATTTACATATATATAGTTTTAACTTCTCTTTAACCTATGATATTAGGTGTTTTCATGAGACTGATTTTTTTTACTAATATTGTAATTTCCATAGTTTTTATGGTGGAGTGGGGAGGGTAGTCTTCTTGTTTAGGGTTTGCTTTTTTTTGTTCAATTATTCCCATACAGCTTTAACATAGGGAAGACTTGTCTCCACAGAGCTGAACAGAAAACCAACCATGAAATATTTCCCACAGATAAATATACCTCTACATGTATATGTGGACATGGTTAAAACACAGCTTCACTGTAATTCCCCAAGAACAAAGTTCAGTTTCTGAAAACTTTTGCTTCTAAGTTACTTTTCTTCTAACTCCTAAACACCACTGCATTTTCCACATACATATGTATAATAATACAGCATCAACAGATCTTGAAATTGCACCACCCTTTTGTACACAACTTCCTTATTCTTAGTGTTGAAGAGGAACTCAACCTCATGATTCATAACTCAGTCAGTTTAGAAAACCTGAAAGCTGTAATTCTTGCAATATGCCTCACAGTATAGTGGCATGGCAGGGATTCTTGGTGGTGGGCTGATTCCTTTCACACAATAATAGTTAATGAGCAGTGCCTTACTTCTCCCTGTCAAAATGAAGAAGGGTTTCTGTAAGAACAATATTTATTGTTACATGTACTATCGTTGCTGTGTTCCCTTCCCCCTTTGTCACTGTTGAGCGGCTAGCTGAGGAATGACCCAAGGTCTCAGACAAGGAAAGAGAGAAGAGAGCTTTATTGTTTTGATTTCCATATATATAGAGTTTACAGAAGTGCCCCAGATTGGTCAGCCCGAGACCTCCCCCTAGGCCCAATTGGCCAAGCCCGAACTGACCTAATCCGGAGAAGTTGTTTGCAAAACATCCAAACTTTATCTTGTTTATGAAATATAGCAAAATGTTCCCACGGGAAGGACCTGTGCTAGCCACACACCTTCTTTACCCATTGTGTGAGATCTCAAACCCCTATTTATGCTCCTCTCAGTGTGAAGAACTCACCTTCATTATCCCCATGAAAGGGCTCCAGCTGTGTTTTCAAAGAAAATGGCTGCAACTGCATTTCACTGGGAATTCAATCTTCCTGTAGCTTAAATATTTCAGCAGTGAGAATATCTATGAGTTCTCTACTTATGTTTTCAGCAAAAAACCCACCAGTCACTGATTACTCAGAAGGCAATCCCTAAAACACTCAGCTCTTGATATAAAAGTACTCAGAAACTTTGAAGCTGAACATGAAAGCAACTGCCAAGCTATTGACAGGGATAAGCATCAGTACAGCAGGTTTTTCTTCCCCTTGTGATTTTTGGAATCTGCACACTAAAATACCCAGGAGGTTAATATTAAGCGCTTAAATCCCTTGGTAAATCTAAAAATCATATAATAGAGCAAATCTAATGTTCCAGCCCCACCTTTAATGTTGTTATTACTGTGATCCTTCACTTGACTAGCATATTCAGTCAGGAAAGACTCTGTGAGGTGTTTTCCGTATCACATTCTCTTCCTATGTAAGGATACTGCTGCAAATTTAAAAAAAAAAAAAAAAAAATCTCATTTGCTCATCAGCTGGGTTATTTTAGACAGCTTTGCAGTGGCATGTAATAAACTGCATATGAACATGGCTCCCTCTACTGACTGTCTTCAGAAGCTCCAAGAGTTTATTCTCCCAGGCTCATTTTATGCCTCTAAGTTTGTAGCAATAACTATAATATGCACAAAACAAATAGAATTTCTGAAGTTTTTTCTATTCTGAAAAACCAGGATTTTTTTTTTTTTTTTCTTTTCTCTTAATGATATTCCCTGCTCTTTGGCCAAAACCTTTATGCTTCTAAATCCAAAATGTCAATGTGCTGTCAGGGCACTCCTGCCAGTTCATAAGAAGCTGTTAAAAGCCTCAAAAGAGTATCTAAGAAGTTCATTAGCAGAAGAATTATATTTGCTACACAGTTTCTGCAATATCACTTACTCAAAAATGTTGAAATATAAAAAAAGTCAAAGGTGGAAAGCTAACAGGCAAAGACATGGGTAAGGAAAATCAGTAATTAAGAGAGTTGTGCTGGAACAGGTCATTAGTTAATAAAAACAACCACCACTACAAAAAAAAAAAAACAAACCTCAAACAAAAAAACCCCACACAACAATCAACCAACCAAAAACAATGAAAAAAACAAAAAAACACACCAAAGAAAGAAAACAAAACAAACCAAAAAAAAACCACAAAAAAGAAGAGCCATTCAGCAAACTCAAGAGAACATATTGTGTTTTGTCCTTATAACATCATACGTAGTCATGAACTGTCACTTGAGAAGAGGTTTGTCTCATTCATAGTTGTACTGTAGACACAAATATTCCAGGAATAGTCCAGGCTTCCTTTATAGTCATTCCAGGGAGTTGGTCACTGTAGCAAGAATGGGCCCCTGATATATTTTAGATGTCTTCTTTACAATAGGAAGAATCACCCCAGTTGGGTGAGAGTGTTGATCTGCTTGAGGGTAAGGAAGGCTCAACAGAGGGATCTGGAAAGGCTCCATCAATGGGCCATGGACAAGTTAATGAGATTAAACAAGGCCAAGTGCCACATCCTGCACTTGGCCCTGCAGCGCTACAGGCTGGGGACAGAGTGGCCTGAGAGCTGTTCAGCAGAAAGGGGACTTGGTTGATAGACAGCTGAACATGAGCTGCTGTATGCCCAGGCAGCCAAAAAGGCCAAAGGCATCTTGGCCTTTATCAAGAATAGTGTGGCCAGCAGGACTACAGAAGTGATCTCCCCCGCTGTGCTCAGCACTGGTGAAGCCTAACTTGAGTGCTGTGATCAGTTCTGGGCCACTCACTTTAAAAATGACATTTCATGGTGTATACCCATGCTGGAGTATACCCAGAGCAGGTCAACAAGCTTGTGAAAAGTCTAGAAAACATCTTATAAGGAATGGCTGAAGGAGGTGGGTTTGTTTAGTCTCAAGAAGAGGAGGTTCAGGGGGGACTCATTGCTCTCTACAACTACCTGAAAGGACAGTGTAGTGAGGTCTCTCCTGCTGCACCTGCAGTGAGAGGACTGAAGGAAATGGCCTCAAACTGAGACAGAGGAGATTCAGGTTAGATATTAGGAAAAACAATTCACTCTTAGGGTGGTCAGGTATTTGAATAGGTTGCTCAGGGAGGTGATATTATTTAATAGTTTAAGGGTTAAACTGGTAGTGCTGGGTTCATGGTTGGACCTGATGATCTTCAAAGTGTCTTCCAACCTTGATGATTCTATGATTCTTTAATTTCTGAAATTTCCAAAAAGTTTCAAATCTTTCCAAAATCTTTGGTGCAGAGGTAGTAATTCAGAATGTTCTCGCCTTAAATTACCTAGTGAAGCTATGTGCTGTCCCCAGGCAGAACAGAGGATTTGCTGTGGTCACTGTATGCAGTAGTATTACTCATATACTGTTCATTATATTTTGCTCTTTTATTCTTCAATTACTCTAAATCTACTGCCATTACATTGTTTTTAGGGTGTCTGTTACCATAGTGATACACGTGTGCCTAGCTGTCTCTTTTCCTATTGCTAAGCCTCAGTTAGTAATATAGACACTGAAAAATTCTCTGCTTAAGATGCTTCCAAATTTTCTCTGCATTACATAAAAGCCTTGGTTCAGGTGATAGCTTAGAATTACTGATCTTTGACTTTCCCATTCCTTAGGTAATTTGTCTGACTTTTTGCTAGGCAATTGTGTTACTTGAAGCACTAGTCTATAATACCAATGATGCTGCCAAGCCCTCCATGCAGTGTTGTCTATTCCAGTCATTCATTATACCTGCAGATCTTTGTGCAGAAGAGAAGTATTCGTACCCATCAAATTCTTTTGCATCCATGACAGATGCAGAACATGTGGGAAAAGGTTATTTACAAGAGTATGTAGTGATAGGACAAGGAGGAACTGGCTTAAACTGAGAGTTCTATAATCTGTGTATAGATTATAAAAGCTCTATAGAGTTCTATAGAGATCTGTAATATATATATATATATATATGTGTTATATATTTTTTTATCTAACAGATAAGCTATTAGGAAGGAATTCTTCATTGTGAGGGTGCTAAGGCAGGGGAAGAGGTTGCTCAGAGAAGTTACTGATGTACCGTCCCTGTAAATGTTTCAGACTAGGTTGGATGGAGCTCTGAGAAACTTGATATAATGAAAGGTGTCCCTGACCACAGTGGGGTTTGGTACAGAATGATTTTTAAGGTCCCTTCCAGTCCAAACCATTCTATGAATCTATTCTGATATGCAGAATAAGCTCATCTGTTGTTATTAATACATAGGGGTCAAAATGGGTCAAAAATAACACAAACTCTATCCAAGACCATATACTTTCATGAAGGCTTTATAATTGCTTATAGTTATGTCATTTCATAAAGGTGCTCCTCCAAGCCCTCCAAGAAAAAAAAGATCTCCTGCAAGTTTCAGTAAAAAAGGACGTAAAGTCTAGAATGAGAACACTTTTGAAAAATAAAAATAACCTGCATTAAGGGTAAGAAAAATGGAAATAACCTGTATTAAGGGTAAGAAATATCTAGAAGGAAAACATCTAATATACAGGATTTTTTAAACTAAAATTTGACAAAATAATTAAAATGTAAAACTTATTGACCTGCTCTGTATCCTAGTATTGTCCTAGATCTCAATTTCCTTAATTATAATATGCATTCTTTTTTGTGACATACAAGTATTTTACAGATTCAGATAATATTAATCACTATTAGACTAATTCAGAACTAATAACTTGGAATATAGGACAGAAACTACAGTCCTACTTATCTAAGACTCATAACTGAATCCAAGCAAAAAGACTGTGATATGAACTCAGTACACAATAGATACAAGACAATCACATATTCTTAGTAAAAGTGTAGCTCTCAACAAACTAAAATATTCTTGCAAATTGTGAAAGCTTCTGTCTGATAAAGGTGTTAGTATCGGAAATTGTATGACATATGCAGAGGTGGCATAGCATTTCATTTGGCAAGCTGGATCTAGATCTTTAGCAGATGTTAGTTAATTCTTCTCTGCTTTTAGTCTTAGAGAAAAGAAGGGAAAGTTAAATTTAATCTTATAACTGAAATTGTAACTATACGTGCACCTTCACCCAAAATAGCATAAATGTAGATGTCTTGATTAGGGCCAACAGTAAAAATAGAGGAACATGTTGAACAGGGAGGAAACTGGGAGAATAGGTAGAGAAAATTGCAATTATAAAAACAATATAAAAATTATCTATCTAAATAAACTTCTCAGTCTCAGGAATGACAATTGAACTAAGGTTACATGCTTCTTGTCATGTGGTGAAGAACACACTGTAACACCAACTATACTCAAGAATAGAATAGCATATAAGCACAATTATAACATGCTACTTATAAATTATATTTCAAAGAAAGTGATCATTTTCACAGAGCTAAATTAGATAACTGCATAACTGAAAATGAAAATAAATTAATTCAGGTAATATGTCATAAAAGAATAATGGAGAAGGGATTTTCATAGAGGTTCTTTAAATGGATGAAAGAGTCAAGATGCAGAAATAATGTAACATTCATTTAAAAATGACATATAGTCTGGACATCAAACACATTTACTTGGCACAGATTCACAAAGTCCATTTTAACTTAGGCATCTGAACTGGAACTAAATGTAGGCAATGATAAAATCCAAAAGTTTATTTCAAAAACCTCATTTTACCCTGTACCCACATAAACTCATGGAGCTGACTGTTTTGAACCAAGTCTAAGATATCTTTTGTGATGCTTTGTAGGTGATGCCTAAGATGTAGATTCTTCCTCAAGGATAAGAATGAGAACAACTAGGTTTAAATATATCTAATGTATCTAATTATAACATTAAAGATCCACATTTGGGCTGTTCTTTTTAGGTCTCCTTTGCAGTAATTGGAAGACAAATAGTATTTTGGAAACCACGTATTTTTGGTGCCTTTTTTGATCCATGGACAAAGAGAGATGAGGATCCATGGACAAAGAGGATGATTACTTCAGATGATATCTGCATTAGAGGATGCAGAGGAAGGAGGTAAGAATACTTTTTAAAAATTAATGGGTTTAATACTTGTAATGAGAAAATGTCTACAAATGTGTAGATACCTTCTTTCATTCCATGTAAGGGTAAATTGTAAATAATCTTCATGTCAAAATGTTTAGATAAAGGTTCAGTGTAAAGACTATGGACAGAAGGCGACATTACTATTTTCAGTGGTGATTTTTCCTCACAGGTGCATTGCACTTTAAAAAGTGGAAAACCAGAATTAATTTCTCAGTAGTTCAGAAGTTAACACTGTCATGGTTTACATTCAACATTCCAAAGAGCAGCAGACCTAGGATATTTGTATTTACCTTGTCGCTAAGTCAGAATAACATTTCATCAGATTCTTATCCAGTAGTCTTTTCAGTATCTTGGCATTGTCCTACAAAACTCATAAAAAAAAGAAGGAAAAAAAAAGAGTCACCTTGCTTCATGAAGTGTCATCTCTGATGCTATCAGTCACTGTATTGTGCTAAGCAAGATGATTTTATGAGCTGGAGAAAACCCATGGCTCATAAACTCAGTAGAGGCGAGTGAGTTATGATAGTCGCTCAAATACGCTAATGAAATTCCTAAAACATCAGTATGGTACATTAGTCTTCCTAACATTTAGCTTTATTAAGCACACAGATCAATGGGAAGCTGTCTTGTATGCCAATTGTTTAGCTTCTTTAAAATCCATAAATTTTTAAACTGCTCTTTTCCCTGTAGCTGAGGAGAAATCTCAGTGGTCAAATTTCAAACTTTGGATGAATCTAAGGATTTTGTTGGTGTACATGGGAGCTAAACCCAGTCTGTCAATTCTAAGAAGTTGTCATTGTGAATACATTTGTTCACTAATGCTTGTCCTAACATTATCCCCACATAATGTTTATCTACAGCTCATGACTTCCATTAAATTTGCAAGTGCTCATGTTCCAGAATCAGTTTTGGAACTGCCTACACATATTTCTCATTTCTACCCTTGTGAAGTGGAATATGATGTCATTGCACATATTGCCAAGGTACTGGTGCTTTTGTGATTAAAAAGTAGCAAAATGTTTTCAGAGATAGAAGAATGATGATTTACTGAGAGAGATTTGAAACAAATCATCAGAAAAAAAGGTCAAGAATTTCATCATATTATAAATGAAATAAACTGGATTTCTATTCTGAAAGTATCAAATGAGAATTTTAAATATGGATAATCTTTGTCATGGAAATATGTTTATGTGGAATATTTATTGCTTATTTTATCAATAAAGAACAATTAGAAATTGTATAATGCTTTTGTATTTGAATGTGACGAAATTGGTTGAAAAAAAGATTTAAGTCACTTTGTCCATCAGGGAACAACTTAGCCACTCAATAATGAAGCAAATGCTCACTCTGTATACTAGCTCTAAACAACAGACGATGTTGTTCTGCATTTTGCAGCACAAAATATACTTCTCAGATTAATTTTTATGAGCCTTTCTTTTTTCCCTTGTTCTGTGTTTTTTGGTTATTTATTCTGAGTAGAATAAAACCGACAACAGCAACAACGGCAACAAGAACAACCCATAGAAGAGAGAAAACTGCTGTTTCCTGAGGAATATATGAGGACCATGTAAAAATTCTCCACTTCAGGTGCCCACATCCTCTAATTTAAATTTGTGTTAGCTGTTCTTAAATGAAGAATATGAAATACTTCAGTAAAATTCTGAAATTATACAAGATCAGTAGATTAAAAAATAACCAAGTGACAAACCTAGAACAGTTGCCAGTGGTGGGAAATCACTATTTGATTCTTTTTTTTTTCTAAATAATTCAGAAATAACCAAGATTGCATATTGTATAGTAATTGAGAGAGTCAACAAAATCTATCAATGGATAAAACAAAGACTTATGGAGCACAAATAGTGCTAATTATAGTAATAATAAATAATAGAAGTAAACAGAAGAGTCAGAAAAATTAGTCTGAATGACTTGGTAATTTCAAAGTAAAGGATCACACTCTAATAAAAGTACTGAAATTCAAAGAAATATATTCAATAGGAATAAATTGAGAAATTTGGAAAGCAATGACTCTGAAAAAGATATAAAGATTATTGCAATTTGCTGAGAGTACCTATTGCAATATTGGCGGAAAAGAATACTGAAAGGCGTAAAAAGGAGGATCATAAGAGAAAAAGTGGTGATATTATCTCTGCTCAGCTCAGTGAGACCAATATGCAAAGTTAGTGTCCATATTTTTAAAAGATGTAAAACTGTAAAAGGTACAGAAAAAAGACATTTCCAAGAGCTGTAAAAAATGGCTCAGGGTGGATGATTTAGAGCACAGTCTGTTTGGTTGATCAAAAAGATTAAGTGATTTGATTGCACTCATAAGTACTTATACGGGGGCAAAGTGCCCATTGCTAACGGGCTTCAATCTGGCAGAAAAAGGCCTATCAAGGACCTGTGCCTGGAAGCTGAAGCCAGATAAATTCCAATTAGAATTTAGGCACATCTTTTTAACTGCAAGGGCAATTAATCACTGAAACAAGCTACCAAGGGGTGAAGTAGATTTCTCTGTCTCTGGAAACCTTTAAATAAAGAATGGTTGCCTTTCTAGGAGATATACTTCAGCCAAACACAAGTTATTGTCTACTCAAATAAAAGTTATTGAGCTCAGAAGAGCTCAATAAAACTTGGTAAAGTTTAGAGTTTTGTAATTGGAAAGAGCCAGGATTGATGATTTAATGGTGCTGTTTTGTCGCTGTTGAGCCGCTAGCAGAGAAAGAAGACCCGGATTCTCAGTGTGGCATAAAAAAGAGCGCTCTTATTATTTAATTCCAACTTACATAGATTTTTCAGAGGTCACTCAGATTGGTCAGTCAGAAACCTCCCCCTAGGCCTGATTGGCCAGGCCTGAACTGTCCAAATCTCGAGACACTGTTTTTAATAACATCCAAACTCTATCTTTGTTTACAAAACACAGGAAAAAATTCTCATGGGAAAGACCTGTGCTAGCCACACTGTTTGACCTTACTCTGGAAGATTCTGTGGTGGATGTCCTTAGTAATTTCTGTGCCTCATGCAATTTGTTTACATGTAAAAATCTTGGGCCAGAAAACTCAATGTACTATATGAAAACCCCACATTTTGTCTGCTTTTGCATTTGCAGTATAAGAACTTATATTTTGCATTTACTAATATGGAACAGTTGGTTTTACTGAAGACAATAAAAAGCAATAAAGTTAATATTTTGCAATTGTTTCCAAATATGCATGTATTTCAAATATATAAATGTGGTGGTTTTGATTGGCCCAAAACATCAGTGAAGTGTTTTTAACATCTAGGAGAAATTTGGACCCCTCAGAAGCTGTTGTAGTAGGCCTGGGGAGGTGTCTGAGGGGTGGGGTGTGGCACAAAGATGGCTCCTGTGTCCTGAGTGCAAGTTCTGGAAGTTTTTACATCAAGTCCAGCAGAGCCAATCTCTCATGGCTCTGAAGGTGACAGACATGCTGCCGGCCAAGTTTGGGCCAATTGGAAGTGCTAGTTACGCCTCTGTAAAAACATATTTAAGAAAAATTCAAAACAAAGCAGGCACGCACTTCTTTCACTTCTTTGTTGTTGGAGGAGGAGGAGGTAGAGGTAAAAATATGTGAGGGAGAACAGCATGGAGACGCGAAGGTCAGTGAAGAAGGTGGGGGAGGAGGGGCACCCAGTGCTGGAGCTGAAAACCCTCTGCTAGCCACAGTGAAGGCCATGGTGGGGCAGGAGGTCCCCTGCAGCCCATGGAGTCCACAGGAGTGCAGAAATCCACTCACAGCCCATGCCAGAAGAGCAGGTAGATACCTAGAAAAAACTGTGAACCAGTGAGAGCCTCATCTAAGAGTTAAAACTGCAAAGGCCTTCCAAAGGAGAGAAAGGCCTTTTCCTTGCCAGGCATGGAAGCAGCCTGGCCTCGGCTCGGGAGAATCTGCACAGCACCCTATAGACAAAAGAACTCATGTTGCAGCAAAATTTCGGGCGGGATGTTGCTCGTGAGATTGGACCCACGCCAAAGAAGTTCTCAAAAGACTATCTCTCGTGGGAAGGACCCCTAGCTAAGTAGAGAACCTCTTTTCCTGATTATACTGACCAGAGGACCCCTCAACCTGCCCCCTGTCTGTGTTGCTAGTTTGGAAAGAGGGAAGAGGGGGGTGAGTGCAGAGACTGCTTCTTAAGAGGGTGGGGGTGAAAGCAGAAAGAAAAACTGTCTGGAAAGAGAGAGAAATAAGTAGAGATAAAGAGTATTTGTAGTAGAAAAATTGTGGTGATGAGTAAATTTGAGAATCTGCTCTGTGGACTGAAAAGAGACCCCACACCCTGCCCCCCCCACCACCCGGCTTGTTGTCTGTAAAAGAAGAAAGGGGGTGAATACCATAATTTCGTAAGAGGGAGGGGGGAGTGAACCAAAACTGTATAAAAAGTTCATTTTTGCCTGCATTTATCCTCCGACTCTGTTAGGTAATTAAAACACTTTTTGCAACTTTAAACTTGGAACCTAGTTACCCTCTTTTCGTGCGTCCTCCTAGCAATGTCCTGTTGAAAAACCATGACAATAAATATCCTAAATCTATATTGTAGCAGTGGCTCTGGCTCAGATGAGCTTAGAAGCAAATGATACTGAGGAAGGGCCCTGGGTGTGAGCAGACCTTTTGAGTAGGGTGACAAAGCAATGCACGCCCAGGACACCTTGCAGCTGGCATCCTCAATATGCATCAGACAACGAGTGCATTGGTTCTGTACATCTCCCTTCCCCTATCCCATATTGAGTTAAAGGCTAGAAAGTTCTTCTTTGTTCCCTCTAGCTGAGTTTTCCCCATTGGGTTTCAAATTTTTGTACCTTCCCTCCTCGCGTCCCCATTCCCTGGCGTCCCTGTCAATCCTGTACCCCTCGTGCTCCTATTGGTTCTCCTGTGTAAACCCATCCCATCCTGCAGTCCCTCTTAACCCCTTGCATGGGGACATTCGGCGCTCTTGAGCTCCTGAATCCAGCACGCCTCCACCCACTGCGCTCCTTCCCGATTCCATCTGCCTTCTCTGCCCTGCCGTTCCTCCCAATAAACCCTGGATTCCAAGAACTAGCGACTGCATTTCTTTCATCATCACCTCATCTCCTGTTGGCCTCTGTCCCCAGAGGCACTGCATGCCTGCACCTGCAGGCTCCATTGCAGTGCCCGGTCCGGCTCGTGGGGGTCGCGGTGACTTGCCAGCTTCCGTGTGGCTTCCAGGGCTTGCTGCCTGACGCAGAGAGGAAGCCACACTATATTAATTTTAGCAGATTCAGATACAGTTCAAGTATTGAAAAAAATAAAATAGAAGACTGTAGAGTTCAAAGCGTCATGGGCATACACGTGATTAACTTTACCAAAAAGTAAATAGCACCAGTTTGAAGTCAGCCAGTGAAGTAAATGGAACTTATCACACTTAAGCATGTATATAAATCTTTGAAGAATTGGTGGTTTAGTTTTATCACTGTAACACTTCAACATGACTTTGAATACATGTGGGAAATGGGCGTACAGAACAAAATAATGTAATATTTAAACTACCACTAGCAAATAAGGGATGTCTTTAATGAATTGGAGGTTAAGTAGAATATAAGTCTGGGCATCAGGCATCTGGGGATAGGGACAGCTGAGGCCAGGCCGGGATGGAAGTGACAGGCAGAGTAGGGTTGTGGGTGATCTGAAGACTGATCCTACCGCAGTATTAATGGAGCAGAGGCTGGTGGCCCAAGCAGTGGCTGAAATGGGTTCCTGGGCACTGGTCAGTGTAGGGGACTGGACAAGGACAATCAGGGCTGGTGGTGCCTGCAGGTTCCTAACACTCAACAATTTCGTACACATCTCCTCTGGCCCCTGAAAACAGGGCAAAGAACCTTTTAAGTACGCCATTCATCTCTATGTCCATGGTTACTGGGTAACCTACCTCGCTGAGAAACAGGCTAAGGTTTTTCTTCAACCTTTTTTCATTGGCAATGTACTTACAGAAACCCTGGGTTTTTCTCTTTTTCCTTGCAAATTTCATCTGCATCTGAGTTTTGGCTTTCCTAATTCCACACTGGAAACTTGGGCAATGTCCCTTTATTTCCACCATCCCTGCTTCCACCTTCTGTGTGCTTCATTTTTGCATTTGAGCTCAGTCAGGCAATCACTGTCCAGACCTTGCTGGCTTTCTGCCATATTTGCCTGACCTTCTGCAAGGAACAGGTTGCATTTGCATTCTGAGAATCTTGTTTCCTGAAGATCAATTATCTGTCCTGGGCTCCTTTGTCCTTCAGGGCAATTTCCCATGGAATCTTTCCAAGAAGATCCCTTGACAAGACAAAATCTGCTCTCTTGAAGCATGTTGCTCTAATTCTGCTACTCTCCTACTTCTCACTCCCCTCAGGAAACACCCTTTCCAATTTTCCATAACAGCCAAGTCCGCTGTTAACCTACACAACTCTGGCCAGCTTCGGGATCAGTAAATCTAGTGGCACACATCGTCCCATTGGTTTGTGGAGCATGTGAGTCAATAAATTGTCTTTTACATTCTTCAGAAATCACCTGGGTTGCCTGTACCCAGACACTTTGCCTTTGCAGCATGTACTGGTTATTTTTCCCCATGAATAAAAGAGCCTGCAGCTGCGAGATTTCCTTTGCTGTTTATACAAGGCTTTCTAAACAGACAGTATCGCACTGTTAAATATGAAATCTGGAAACTTATTTCATGTCAGCAAAAATGCACAATTAAATACTGGCTCTTTCTAGAGATGATATGTCAGACCAAATAGTAAAAGTTGCTAAAAATTGTAGACTAATGAGATGACATATGCATTGGAAAATTGGTTTACAAAAGTTTGATACAGTCTAATTGACAATTATTATTTATCTAAAAGAATCTGAGTTTTTAATTCTAAGTACAAATGAAAACACACACAACTCAATGCAGTAAGTTAAAAAAATATTCTTTAAGGAACATACAAAGTAGGAAGATAATACTAAGAGAAAAATAATGAGGAACTGTGTGAAGACTTGCCATAACATGAAGCTGTTCTACACTCCTACTCTGAGATATATATGTTTTTTTGAGAAAGCAAAACAAACAGTAAGTTCCTTCACATACACCACCCAATAATAAAAAACGTCTGTGAAATAACTTTACTTATTTCAGTGTTCTGAAAATTATGACTCAGATTATTATTCCTATTTAAATGTTGTACAGATAACAGTGCTTGCAACACTTGTGTCACTTACTTTCCTTTCTGAAGGAAAAACAAGTTATGAAATTGTTTTGTGACAGCAGTTCATTTTATTCATTGACTAACCTAATATTTATGGCAATGTGAGAGCTAAATTAAAAAAAAATAAATGGGATTTGGAAGTCTTTCATATATAAGGGCCAATATTGCAGTATAAATACATGGAGATTTCACTTGTGATTCATGTGGCAGGGATTATCTTTCCAGCCCTATACAAAGGTATAAAGGAAGACAGAGGCAATATGACAGATGATGCCCTTGAAGGGGAGGGAAAGAATGCAGGAAGGAATACACCCTCCTTCACAATAGTCCCAGGCTGGTTTAAAGATATAGAACTTATCCTGTATCCTTCAAGAGTCTCTCAGTAGATGTCACTGAAGTGATTTAAGAAATAAAATACATCACATATTGGCAAAGCAATATGTCAAAGTTATTTTATATTCAAATTTTAATAAGACATTTCTGAAAACAGAGGTATGACCACAAAGTACGTCCACTGCATTCGGAGGTCATTTCTACTTACTAAATATATTTTAAATTCTGAAAAATGCATAATGAAGTCTTTGGGAATTTTTAAACCAGTCCATCCAGTTACTAATTTGAATACCTAAACACTTAATACACATCAATAATCCTCTAAGTAAAAATGTAGCTTAAATGCTGAACACGAATATAATTCTTTCCATTAGAAAAGTACTCCAAATAGCTAATCTACTTAAATAGATGCTTTGTAGAAACATCTTTCTCAAAACATCTTTGCAAAACTGATAAAGACTATTTTGAAAAATGCATTCCACCTCTAGTTCTGAAAGGAAATTTACATAAGAAGGCACATATATTGTCAGTACTCACATCTGGTTAAAACCATTCCTGTACTCATTTTGCAGAAAAGTAGTTATGTCACAGAAGATGATATACATGTGTGTATGTGCAAACACACAGACACAGGTGTTTTCTCTGATAGAATAAAGACTATATTGCAATTATTTTTTACATCGCTTACAAAATAATATTCATAGCTTTATGTCTAAATGATTTCTGCGTACACCTTTTAATATTAAGATGAATTAAATTCTTTTTATTCAACAATCTCTTGGCTTGCATAGCAAATAATGACAGTTACGTTGATGGTGAAAAATGTTTCCACAGCTATTAATAAGTTCAGTTGAATATTGAAGATATTAGAGGTAAAATGTTCAAACACAGAATAACTAAATTTAAAAAAACTATGGAGGATGGACAAAAAGTTAATAGTATGGATTGTACTACAGCATTGCTGCTGTTTTAATATCACTTCACCATTACAGTAGTTTAAGTACAGTACATTATATCTATATTAAACTTTTTAAAGTGCATGAGAGAGAACTATTACTACACCTGTGAGAAGACATGGAAAGAACATAAGATTTAAATGAAATATATTCACAGGATATTTGAAGAATATAAATTTTATGTGCCTATATCTCACCTATAACTATATTTGCTGGTTTGACTAATATATGAATGATCAACTTATTGATTCTTACACTTTCCTTGTTAACTCGGGAGGTAAGCATGTGATACTGCAGTAGTATTTGAAGCAGTAAAAACTCAAGGATATTTTACAAATATTTAAGGAAAAAATATTCTTTTTTTAAAAAAATAAATAACTAGAAGTATCTTACTCTGTCTTACTGGAACAATCAAATTTCTGAAACAAATTTTAAAAACCTTCTCTTTCCAACTTTTTTCTTTTGTTATTTTTCCTTTCAGTCTTTAGAGTATAGTTATTCCTGTCCTTACATCTAAGTGAGTACTTTTTCCTGAATAATTATCTTTAGGACAATATAGGTTTTTGCCAATGTAATCTCTTTGCAAATGTTAGCAGTTAAATCATTAGATATATCTCTAAAATAGACGTGATCAGAAGATGGTAGATTAGTTGTGAATTCTTAAGGACAGGATTCTTAAATATATTTGTAATGGATTATATGTTTGCCCATACGCACTGAATATTAGCTATTAATTATTGATTACATTTTTCAGTTTTACAGGAATATTATTCAGAGAAAGCTGAGGAAAAAATTTTTTTTTTTTTTTGAAGCAATAAGGCTCTTAGCCTGTGTGGCACCATGACTGAAATAAAGTACAAAGTAGCTGCTAATTACTCTCAGAAACAGTAGTCCCAAATAATTCAAGAACATTTGAGAAATACTCATATGTGTATTGTCAGGAGCTGCTTGAGATATATGGTCATGAAAAGTTCAGTTCTTCCAAAAGTGAATTGAAAAACAATTAAGCTTTTAATACAGAAAGTTGGTTCAAACCAAACTAAACTAAAGCAAAGCAAAGCAAACCAACCAACCAAAAGCAATAAAGGGAGTGTCCACAATCACTGAAATGTTTGGTGTTTTTCATGTGCGAAAGATTGGTCTGTAAAGCTGTGGCCAGATGTATAAAAAATATTTATATCTAGGCTCAGACAAAAATTCATATAACATGTACTTTGGTATTAGTCAATTTTGGGTTCAGAAAACTGGGATCCATAGTAAAAGCATAAACCATTTACTTATTCAATGATAAACAAATTTTGCTAAAGAAAATACTTTATATGGTGTCAAAATGTAATATTTAGGATATCAAAATTACTCAAAACAAAAATTAACCTAATATTCCTTTAGCATCTAATTAAATCTGCATATATATTCAAAATGTGCAACCCCCTCTTACAGTAAGTTGTCTTCTTATAAAGCAGAAGAGAAAAAACTCCCAAATAGTTTTATATTCAGTGTATGTCCAGTGAATCACATACTACTTTAGAAAGTCTGAAATGCGTTCTTTGGCAGTTGATAAATAAATACTGACAATATTTTTTTCATTTTGTCTAACTGATGATTAACTGAAAATAAATTATTCATTTTGACGTGCTTTATAGTTATAAAGATTTTAAGTGACAAATGTTGCCCTGTTATTTAAGCATGTCTGCAAAAGTAGTATTTGCATAACTATTATTTTTATGCAATATATCTTATCTATTTTAAAGCAGTACAATTTTTGCAGTGGCTGATCAGTTTCTGTGAAGGATTAGATCATGTAATTGGGTTATGCTACCACAAAGGCTGTTAACTCTCTTAGCTGTGGACGGAGGTAAGGGCAACAAAGGTCAATGAGGCCAAATTTTCTGGTTGCCCTGGAATCCAATTTCATGCTTAGATATTACACAGCACAGCAGGATTGCCGAAGGGTAGCCTTTCTGTAGCCCGGGAAATATGATGTTTTGTCATTACTTGTAAAAAGCCTCAGGCTTTGAATTGACCTGGCAGTGCTGTCTCTCAGGACTCGCTTGCACTTGCCTCATCTTGGAGCTGATGTTACTTTGCTTTCCCTGTGAGAGTAATTGTCTCACAATCTGGTAACTATTGCCGAAATTTGCTTCTAAGTATAAAGCAGTAACAAATAGCCATTCGGTGAGAGGGGAATTGCCGGTGACACCAGCACTAAATGTGGTGTGGAAGAGTGTGGATAGAGGATGATATCAGAGGTTCCAGTTTATGAAAACAAAACACAGTGGTCAAAAGCTGAATCAATGCAGGAGTGCACCTGTGTGAGCCAGCTAAAACTAACTTCTGAGAAAAAGTAGAGAACAGAAAAACCAAAGCCCAAGGCAGAACTCCTCACCATTAACAACATATAGTTTCTGACAAAAAGCTCAGGACACTGATGGTTTGTTGTAGTCCCCCGCTTCTTACTAAGGAGAAGAAAACTGATGCTCTTGACCTTACTACCCAGTGAGATAGAAGGGTAACATAACATCAGAAGGAAGGAATACATAGTAGGAAGCTAATATTTGCTAAGTGTTTTTATTGAGTCAGTGTTCTCTCACTCTCCATTTTAGCTTTTACTGAGTGAGCTTTACTCTTATTGAAATTGTAACTGTAACTATTTCTTGCATTATTTTCAAATTTCTGAAACATGAGTGAGACATAAATTCTTACACCCATATACAGCTCGCATGACGTTTTGCCCTGAAGAATTCCATGTGTGTTTCTTGTCTCTATTCCATGAAAGTCTTTTGGATGTCTCCTTCCTAGGACTGTGGTGATACTCACAGCTCCCAGACAACAGTTGCTGTATACTGTTGAAGCTTGGTAATATTAATCTTGTTGACTTAAATGGTTATGTAACTTCTGAACTTAAAAGGACTGTACTAAGGCAGTATCCAAATAGGCATAAGAAAGTTAGTGCTACTTTGTACAGAAGACAGCTTTAATTCAGTAAAAAAATGAAGTCCATTTACAAATTAAATGGAACCCAAATTAAAAGCTAGTCAAAGATTTTTAGTTGAGTAATTCAATAAGAGTAATGAAGTTTTGTTTTCTGTTTAGGAAATGTACTCTAGTGATAACCAAGATATACTTCACTGTAAAATTGGTTTAGTAAAGCATATCTTGCATTTTATCTGGTATGAGTACAGTCCAGTAGAGGCTTTTTCTGCATGGAAGGGAAGAGATTAACATGTCCTTCTCCACTGACTGATTAAACAAGTAAACAAACCTTAATATTAATATCTCAGAGTGAGAGCATTTCTACTTGGTCACATTCTTAACTGCTGTAAATTGAATTAGTTACAGAATGAATGAGCTATACCAACAGTCTCTAATCTATATCTCAGGTAATTTTGTAAAGCTATGTATATGTAAAAAACCAGAAACTTTTCCAAACTGTGTCTAAAGGACTATTTGGTCTAAACATAAACAGAGAGGCCAATTCATCAAACAGTTTTTAATCACTCCTTTCTATAATTGTGTAAGCAAAAACAAAATTTTAATAAAGCTTATATTTATTTAGCATTTTCTAAATAAAGGCTTTAAACACTGTTTGTATTAGTTATACTGTCACAATGTTTAAATAAGGACAAATTAATTTCTATTGTCTCAGTGATTTTAATTCCGTGTTTTTAAGAGTAAGAGTAGCTTGCTTATACTGTCAAGAAATGCATCAGTATGTTTGCCATAGAAGTGTATATCCTTATTGGGTACACATAGTAAGGCAGCTATTTTGACCCTAGTTCTCTTCCCATTGTTCTGTGGATTTGACATTGTTCCAGTGTTCCCTTGGAAAAAGTAGATTTTTTCATTCAAACGATAACAAAACCTCAATATAAATAACTCCTTGTCCCAGCTAAGTTCAACACTCAAAATTATGCAAAGATGATGGCATAAGAAAACTCCCCACCAGCCACATTATATTCATCAATTCAACTATTATAATCTGAAGATCTTTCAATTCTTTAAGTATTCATACAATCAGGATAGAGAAAGACTCTACATTTTTGAATAAATGAAACACAAAAATCTGTCTGTAGTAACTAGCCTAGAGAATTTAGTTGGTATTCATCCCATCTAACTGCAACTAATTAAAAGTTCAATGCATCATCTAAACTATTTTAATGTTCCTTATAAATTAATGAGAATTAAGAATATTCCAAAGGTTACTTACTACACATAAGCCATCTGAGGATACTGTGGGGGTGACTATCCCTTTTTACTGTCCCTAGAGGTAAGACAAGGACAGAACTTTCAGCTTTTTGATTAATAGAACTAGATAGAACTTTTATTTTAGCACACACTGTCAAATAATGAGATTTGAACACACTGTTGGCTGAGTAGAAAAACATTCTTCTCAAAAAATGTAATTTTCTCCAAGGCAAAATAAAACAAAGATCACGCAGAATTTCTTCCGTTAGATAGAGGTGAAACTTGTGTCCAAAGGAGATGTTGCAGAGATCCTCACTGGGAGATTGTTTTACATCAAAGGGTTCATGACCCACATAGCAGGCCCAGGCCTGTACTCTTCTTTGCTGTGCTGAGCTGGATGTACAGCCTGGCCTTCAGCACCTTGCTGTGCTGAGCAAATCCCTTGTCTGCAAAATAAAATTGGCCAGTAACTGAGGAGCTGCAGGCAGCTCCCACCTGGAACTGACAATTATGTCACCTCTGTGGCCTTGCCTTTACCTAGCAGTGTAGTAAGAAATTCTCATGCTAGTATCCTTTCTGTTTGATAGTAAAATGATGAATAGTGTTGTTTTCTTGGAAGAAAATTCTGTGACATGTTAAAGAACCAAAATGAAGTAACCTTTTCCACAAATGGGGTCTTCATGGTGTGCTGGATGTAGATTGGAGATGTTCAAGGATGCACTTCTCAAAGTTTCCACCACTGAAAGAGATATGTGATAGTCTATATTATTCTCCCTTTCCTTATCATGTTAGCTCTAGTAAATATAATTTTAAATGAGACTTTACAAAGTCTAAGTGTCTTTCTTTGTGTTATCATAAAGCCGCAGCACCTCCTGGTTCAAAATACATAGCCAAAATTTTATTGTACAAGCACAGAGAAAAAGACATTGTCTAAAAACTTAGAAATGTTCAAGAAAGTATTCAAGATATTTTATTTTCATAGAAACAGAAAGTTCTTATCATGTGTCTCACCATTGCATTGTCTGAATACTTTCCAAGTTATGTGTTAAGCAGGATATATAATAAAAAATAACAAATAGTTATTTGCTCTGTGTAAAAAAAAAAAAAATTAGGTCTGAGGATTAATTTTTTTCGGTAGGTACAGTTTTCTATCTGTGTAAAAGGGTTATCGTTATGAAAGGATGCCAAAACAGTGTTCTTCATATTTGCTGTTTCTGGCAGCCTTTTGACTCCCTGCAGAGGCTCTTACCATCATCATCTGCACAGAGAAGAATTGCCCTTCTGGATAAAAAAAATTCTGTTGTTTCAAGAAGCAATGCTGACTGCTCTGACTATCTTGAGAGACTTAAGTTGCTATTTTGAGTAGTGCTTGATCTGTTAATTGAACACAAAGCATTATATTTGGTGTATTTGTAATACTGTCCACTGCTGAGAAGTGCATTGCAAGGGTTTTCAAAGGCCTGATGACTTCATTGTCATTTTGCAGGCAGTGGGTTCTATTCATACTGCAGGAACCAAATACACATTCAACCAAAACAAGGTCATTTGCCTTTCAAATCTTCCCAGTGCACTGGTGACAGTAGAGGATATACATGGGAGTCCTCTGTGAGCAAGTGACATTTTCTGGTGTAAATACCTGGCCCATTCTGTTCCTCAGCTATGGCCCTTTTTAGGGCAAAAGAGTAAAGAAAATAGTAGGAGATATAGTAATAAGTGAAATGAAGTATAAAATTGCTCAGTATGTTGGCTATAAAGGGTTTAATGCTAATCCTATTATTTCTCTGCTCCAGTTGTTAAAAATTTGAGATTTATTTAGCTCATTATCTGAGTTTAGAGTTGCTTTTGCTAAAATTGAAGACATTAGGGTTTTACTAGCACAAATACTGAATTTTCTTAGGGCTTTCTCTCTATTCAGTGGGAAGATAATTTCTACTGATAATTAGATAATCTCTGTTGAATTTTCAACCTTTATTGCTGAACTAGCCTTGTTTTAGCCTGTTTTATAAATAAATATTTAGGCACTGATTATCTCTCAGTCTAAAAGCATACATTTCTGACCATTTTCCTCTTTATTTTCAGGAGATACTGTGACTATTCTGGAGAGAATCAAAACATAAATTAATTTAGGCCATCTCTTATTTAACTGCACAATATTCTCAACCTACTGTGAAAATACGCTTTCTTACCTCAGACTTAGAATTAAACAGGAGCTGATAAAAGCGTATATAGTTGCTCTCTCTAAAAGTTTTACCCAAGGGCATATGGATTTGCATCGTTCTAAATTGGTCTGGATTAATGCATAGACTGAATGGGAAGAGGCCTTAGCAACTGAATAAACCAGCTCTTAGATACTTGCTGAGACCACATAGCAGAGATCTCTGATAAGAGATAAGAATTGTAACAAGCTAAGGAGTAGCACAGAGAATCTGACTTCATTGAAATAGTGATACTTTCAAAATAAAGGAAAATTATTGAAGCCAAGACAGTGTTCATCTTCAATACACCTCAACTCATGCCACCTGAAAAAAAGAGATGTTTGAGACTTTTCAGTTACAACATGCTTGGATATATGGTTACTGTAAAAATCTCACTCTAACTTATTGTAAATGAACAAAACCTTCCTCCTTTGAGCTGTAATGATAGCTTGAAATATGACCTGTCAAAAACTAAAATTAAACCAAGAGAATGTATCTTACTGCTTAATTGCACTAAAAAAATGTTAAATTGCTCAATTGTAGTTACAGCATTAATTTCATAATGTAAATTAAAATTTCTAGCAGTTAAATTCCTCTAGATGATGATGATGTTTTTATTACTGCTACTATTATTAATTATAAATATTATTGTTATTAGTATTTATATTTTATGCTTCCCTGTCACATTCTGTTTTCTCCTTCTGAAGAGAAAGAAACCTCATTATTTTTATTCAAGCCTTCCATAACATACTGAATTTAAAGCCTTTCAGAATTTGTAAGGTTGGACATTAGAAGCAGATTCACCTCAAATATAGGTTCTTGCCAAAATATACACATATATTATTATATATGCTTGAGCTATACTTTTATTCAAATGCACACAGAAAAAATGCACAATAGAGATCACTTTTATTAACACACACTATTGTATTTTAGTTTAAAATTATGGAGCTGAGCTTCTTGTAATGTTTATTTATCATAATTATAAAAGAAGAAGACACTGCCTTAAAACAGTGAAGTAAACAGATTAATTTTGAGGAGCTAGTTAGACTTTTTTCTAGTACAGCTTTTGAGGACTTGATAGAAACCAGTAAAGGGGCAATATATTGTTTTCTTATTGCTGTTATCTTTAAATTGATTAAATTGCTGAGGAATAGAGTGAAACATACAAGCTCTGAAACAGAATATTTTGAAGCAGACTTTTATGCAGTGTTGAAACTAGGACACTAAAATTAACAAGGCAACTGTTCCTATCCATAAACTTTATGTGAGGGTTTGTTATTTTGTTTATTTGCCCTTGATAAAAGTTGATAAACTTTTGAATAATTTTCTTTGGGACAATTACTAACAATGGAAAACATTGATGGGGGGAGAGGGGAAAGAGAAAGAGAAAAAGAGAGAGGGAGAGCAAATTTTTTTCAGTTGATATTTATACTTCCTGATGTTTTTTTGATTATGCAGGAACGCTGTCGTAGGCTGACCCTAGCCACCAATTAGAAGCCCACCTGCTTCTCACTTAGTCCCATCTGCCTTAAGAGGATGCTGGAGAGAAGAGGAACAATGAAAGCAAGAAAACTCCTGTCGGTCAAGATAAATTCAGTTTCATAAGTGAACAGAGGAAAAGGGAACACTAAAATAAAAAAAAAACCAAACCAGGTAATACAAAAACAATCTGTCAACACCTTCTATGAGCAGAACAATACTAGGCCAGTCTCTGAGTAAAGCCTGACTGGGAAAAGTTCCTGGCCACCCACCCCAAGTTTTTATTGCTGAACGTGACACCATACAGAGTAGAATATCTCTTGGGCAGGTGGGGTTAGCTGTTCTGAGTGTGTCCCTCCTCAGAAACTTGCCCACTCCCAGCCTCCATGTTGGTGGGTAGACTGAGAAACAGAGAAGTCCTTGATATTGTGTGGTGTTCAGCAATAAAAACCACTGATCTTTTATCAACACTGATGTAGTAACAAATCTGAACCATACACTCATGTGGCTACTTATGAATAAAATTTATTGTCTCAAAGGATAACCCAGCACAAAGGCTCATGTTGAATAAATCAATGGCAGCAGCTTGACATCACATAAAATTGAAATAAAAATGGAGGAATACTAGTGAGACTGGATGGTAACAGACAGTTGATAGAAGGTGTGCTACAGAAATTTATAAAAGGTGAGGTAAAGCATTCACTCAGAGTGTGGGAAATACTGCAAAGTCTGTTAGTCTCATCAGACAAAGCATAGAAAGAAAAATAGAAAAAAAAAATAACCACAATGCTTAATTTGTGTGTTCCAAGAAGCAAGTGCTGCTGCTGATTTTCTTCACAATTTGATTTAGACAGGACTAGATGAGAGCTTTTTACTTAATTACATTTTTCAAGCCATCTGTTTGTTTTCCTAAACAAATATATATCTGGATATCACATGTTGACAAAGCTACATTTAGAAGGACCTTCAAGACATTACTGTCATTGCACCACTGCTTTCTCATGCAAATGACTATAGAATCAGTAAGTGATACCGATTTAACATAATTTTAAAGTCAGATAATCAAAACTAAACCAAATTACCTTTTACAGAGAGAAATAGACTCTTCCTGAAGGCAACTCAGTTGCATGCTGCAGGACATATCAAATGAACCTCTCCAGGAAGGCACAGATATTAATTGTTCTTTGTTCTTCTTAGCATAAGCATTCACCATCATGCTTATGGTGAGAGTGGCAACAACTTGGAACTGTTTGGTTTTGGTGTTTATACAAGTTATAGCTCATCCTACTTAATATAGAAATTCATATGCAAATCCTATAGTTACCTTGAATACTGAAATTAATCAAAGATAATAAGATAATATACTTATCACTTGTAAATCAGCATAGCTCTGTTGACTCAAGGGGGGCTATATTGACTAAGTTAAATACAGACATGTATATCTGGGAGATAAAAGTTATGTGAAAGGATTTGTATCTTATGCTTTTAAAGTCAGAAAGAGCAATGTGGGGTTTCTTCATTCTGGGGCCTTCACCGAACAGCTATTACATTTACTACAGGAATAAAATTCCTTATTTTTAGGAATCTGCTACTCACATAAAAGAATAACTGCAAGAAAATGAATTCAGTTATGTTCTCACTTATTGCATATTCTATGGATTTTTAAATTTGTTCATGTAGCAGTTACTTTGCCTTTGAAGACTGACAGACAGTCAAGCTGAGCAATATTATAATTTACTTCTCCACTACGAAGCTCTCTGCAAGGCTAAACAAGTTGCCTATTTTAAGGTTTGTGTGGGGAATAGTGCTAGTAGATGGGATTTGCTTATTTCCTCAAGAACAGTTACAGGGAACAACTTAAAGTTTATTGTCAAAAGAGTAGTTTTTCCTTCAGCTCAGTAGCCTAGAACTGTGTGCACTATTTGTATCAATACATTTACAAGTATTTAGGGTCTTTTCAAATACTTTTTGAAGTTCTGGACAGAGAAATTAATATGTGCTCCTCATGAGTTTTTCAAGCAGATCAATATACTGCAACAAAACATCACAGAAAACCCACAATGATTCTAAGGTGAAGATCATCCTTCATCAGGCTATTCTGATTCCAAAAACATAGGTGAACTTACTAAGAGTTGCTGGTTTTACAAATTCTTAGCTGACTTGCCATTTCAATTGGAAATCGAGTTACGTAAACATAAATTAAAACATGGTGTGATTAATTTTTCTCTTTTCCAGGCTTAAAAATTAAAGCTGTACAAGGAAAGGCTTCAGTAAAACTATAAAAGCTGCCATAAGCTAGAAAACAATTTCAGTATGCAGCATCTTGGTTTTGTGCATTTCATCAGATTGTAGTGTCATATTACTATCTTATATTCATATACAGAATATTTCATTTTATTATGCAGTGAAATTAATATGTAAAAATAGATATTTTGGGAATTGATACAAAGGGTTATAAATATTTTATCTAATATAAAATTTGTAAAAGGTTTTAATGGGGAACAGCTATTTCAGAAATAATAAAAGTGTATGCCAATTTTGCCAATAATGTTAATGAAGTGTAGAACTGCATCAAAACTATTTCTCTATAAATGCAAATAATTTTGAAGATTTGATCATACGTATTAAAATGCAAGCAATAGCATTTTAAAGTAATTTTTGAAGGTGAAGTGATGTATCACAGGCCAGGGAGGCTGCACGAGCCAGCTCCCCCCAGTCTGGGGTCCCTGGTCCGTGTAATCCCACCGGATCTGGGGCGGGCGGCCCCCGAGGTTCTGCAGCATGGTGTCAGTCTCCAAACCACGTCAATTCAAGCAGGAAATTAAGTAAGGCAAAGGAAGAACTGGACTCCATCTCTGTTCTGCTAGGGAGGTTTATTTGGGGTAACGGGGAAAAGGGGTGCAGGAAGGAGAAGGGGGAAGGGGGAAGGGAGACAGGGCAGGTAGCAGGTGCTAGCAGCTCAGAGATGGAAGACCTCGAGCTGATCCAGGCTCTAGCTTTTTAAGGGGAAGGAGAGGGGGCAGGGGCTGGCTCTCTCTGAGCCAGTCCCAGGAGGACGAAGGGAAGATTGGCAGGAGGGTTACACACCAATAGGTTTTGAGGTACAGCAGATCATATTTTAAAATGAACCAATGGTACACCAAGTGGGGAAACAAAGGGAGCACGTGGAATCCTAAAACCCCACATTGCTACAGTGAAGGTTTGATTTTTCATCTTTCTCTTTCTCTCTCTCCCTTTTTTGTCTCACTCCTGGTAGAACTGAGAAGAGAAATTATTTCTTTTTTCATGGTGACTTCCTTGGAAAGCATTACTCACTGGTGTACAGCTACGGTACATGACTGTCTAAGAGAAGGCATTTCCATCACAGTGTTCTCTCCTTGAAGAGTGACTACCATAGAATACTATTGATTTGCTTGGTGTATGATGATTCAGAGGTTAGACAGCTCAGACTACAGCTGTTTTAGAAACTTTATGTCAAGTAAACTCGAATATGATTCTGTAGATAGAAAATCTCTGGCATTTTCTGCCCCCTAGTGAAAATAAAATTTTTAAGTTTTGTACTTTATTTGCATAGGACGTCTTCCTTTTTGACCCCAAACCAAAGACATACAAATAAAATTAAAAAAAAAAAGAAAGGAAAAAATATTGCAATTGTTATATATAATATTAAAGCTTCTTTTCCAAAAGTATTTCTCAAAAATAATGCACAAGTAGTCTTGTTTCCCATGCTTTAAGTAAATTTAAAAATATAGTATAAAAAAACCCTCAAATCTTTTTTTTTTTTCATTATTTAACTCAGTATTCAGTAACAGAAGCCAAATATTTTCATGATTTTATCAATAACTAATTTCTCCTTTTCATTTTATAGTCGTTTTCCAGACAGAACTAATACTTTAAAGGGACAGTGGTTTTTCCATAAATATCCTCACCTAGGATAGAAAGGAATCCAAAAGTCAAGGAAAACCCTTCTGTTTTAGAGGCAAGGTGTGTTCCACACCAGCTGGGTGAATTCAGCGTAGGCTGTCACGCAGGCTTCACAGGAGAGATGCTGAGCCAGGGGCAGCATCTGCCATCCCTCTGGTTATGCTCTGAGCTCTATCACACGGCAAGAGCAAGGCCAATGCAAATGCAGGAGTTTGCACCTGCAGCTCAGCACAGGCACCCCAGCTGCAGTCTCAGTGCCTCTCTAGCTTCAGAGGCCCCAGTCTTCCAGATTTACTTTCTTAGCAGGCTGGCTAGAAGTACCTGGGATAGAAGCACCTTGGAAAGCTACAAAACTGGGATTAAAGAAGCTGCATACATTCAGTCTATAAATGTTGGGATAAGGCTAAAGACGTCAAAACACTCTTGGAACTCCTGCTAAGTCCTCATCTGGTCTCAAACGCCTCTTCCAAATCCTTTAAAAGAAAGACAGAGTTCACTGTCTTCCATGTGTCAGCTAAGTGCTGCAACTTTTGCTATGAACAGTTCATGATATTGTTTGATAGAGAGCCTTTTGGATGTAGCACAACCTCAAAAATTTTAATGCAATAATTTTTTTTTTGGAAATGGAATTCTTGTTTTCAAGCCAAACTGTAGTATCACAGTGACGTAGATGCTAAAATGAAGTGAAAGCAAATTATTCAAAACTTTAGGTTTGGAATGTTTGTTACTATATTTCAAAACCTCCTTGACATCAGGATTATTAAAGCCTTTGTTTTTGCAATAGCATTTGATGTGACTGGGTCACACAGTTATAATTGTCTAAAAAAAGAGACAGAAAAATACATAAAGCTGATAAATCTCTGCAAGTCTTTACAGGGCACGCAGCTGAGTTCCATAAAACTTCAATTCAAAAAGGTCAGCAAGGCAAACAGAGCAATTCAGAGCCACACAAATCACAAGTTCTTACAATCATGCTCCTTGTTCTAGCAGCAAGAGATTAATAAAAACCCAAGTCTTTCTGTTACAGTGATAAACACCTCCGTTTCATTAATATTGTATTACCTATTCACCTCCGTTCATTAATATTGTAGTGATGCCAATTTTGATCCCAAGGGAAGCCGTAACAGTGTAGGGAGGACTGATGAGAGACATGTGAGAGACTGGAATGCTGATGGCTCAAACAATCAGGGTGCAAACTGATGATGTGCTCTGCTCCCAGGTGCAGAGGGCATGCACACACACTGCATCAGGCTACAGCTGGGTGTTGAACAAGATAAGGAAAGAGGCTGAGAAGAGGCAAATCCTGGGAGGTGACGTAATGCTTTTTATAATGCCTAAGTCCTTGCACAAATGGCTCAGCTGTGAAAACTCCCCTCTGGGAAAACACTGTGACATTCACCCTAGCCTGAACTTATTCACCCTAGCCTGAATTTATTCACCCTTTCTGACCACCCATAATTGACTCAACTACACTGACAGGGAGGCAGCTGTAACTCCTTAAACCATCACAGATTCCTGAAGCATCCCGTGATCCACATCATTACATCATTCAGTGTGAAACTGCCTGCCCCAGGAGAGGTACCTGGGCATTCTCACCTAACCTGAGCATATATAACTCATGAAATTTATATTTTGTGGGCTTCTCTCACCCTTGATAGATCAAGCCAGTGATCATCACTTTGACCAACGGACACTGAAATTGCAACAATCAAATCTCATCATGAGGTCGATGGGTGGAGAAATCTTTCTACTCTTATCCTTTCTTTTCCTTATACATTTTCTGTAGTGATATTTCTATGTTTTTGTATTGCCATATTACTACAGATAATAATAACTAAAATGCCTAGCTTCCATTGCAACCAAATTGTTCTAAAATAAACCCTACATATATATGTTTACAAACATTGATCGTTCAGTGTTGTTTCACTCTAATCTGCCTCAAGCGATCTATTAACAAGAACCTGGGTTACCCTTGACTTCTTGTAACAAGACAACTCCTCCCGCCATTGCAGGAGTACTCACAACAGATAGATGTGGCATGAGTGGGAAGGAAAACAGCTGTAGAAAGAAAGCATAGGTGGAGTATTGAGACTTCAGAAGAGAAACAAACTCTAGGTGACTGCAGAAGGAAAGCCTCTTGCACAATTCAGACATTTTGAAGGTATTTTCTCTGCTTTGTCAGTAATCGTGAGATGAGCTGTCCCTTTTCCATGTCATATTCCAGAGCCTCTGGCACAGCATTTCTGATATTGTCATCACAGATATTAAACACAAATAAAAGTTAACAAAAAGGCCAATACCACACAAAATGTAATAGACTTTCACAAATCTAATAATTCATTTGTTGTAGTATTAGTAAATTTAGCCATTGGATCATATCAGCCCTTTATATGGGGAACCAAAAATGTTCCAGGTTCTGTCTTCCAGCATAAAATGCCTGGACCTCCATGCAATCCTCAATGAAAAATATGAATACAATAAATAAAATACTTTTTCTGTAAACATTTTTAAATCACTGTTGCAGTGTTGAACTGTTAAAAAGTTCCCACAGATCTCAATGAAAAACCAGTAAAGGCCTCCAAATGATAGTGTAATGTGTTTGTAGATCATGGAGAAGATTTCAGGCTATTAGGTAGCTGTAATAGCTAATGTGTTTTTCCAAGCTTTATTCTTGAATATCTTTTCAAAATGTCCTAAGGTTTCTTTCTTGGCTTCTTCTTAAGGATTTTTTTTCAACTGTAAAGTATCAGATAATTCTTGTAAATTCTGTAAAATTGTAGCAGTATAGCAGTTTGGAGTACATAATTTGCTCTTGTAGGTGCATTTGACCTTAATATTCTCAGAGGAGCAGGCTCTGACTGAACCTTCTGAATAAAATGCATCTTTCCCTAAGCAGTGCCTTAGCAATAAGTATTTATTTGTGCCACAGAAGTCTTGGTGACTTCTAAGTACTTAAGTCAACAAATTCTTTGAAATTGCAAGTTTTTTTTCACTTCAGACTTTCTCTGTATTCACAAAAGGAAAAAAGTCCAAACAGAATAAAAAGCTTAAGGGGAAGGGAACAGGAAGAGATAAGGAAATGGAATAATGAGGAAGTCCCTTTTTTTTTTTTATCTTTACATTGGAGTAGACTTTTCTGATTCCCTTTTTTATTTTCTCTTGCTGGAGATTATAGCAGGGACTTGTTTACTCACTGTGCATTACCAATGAAATATGGTTTATTTTAGCTTTGGGCAATATAATGAATAATAACTAAATACAAATAAAATGGTACTGAAAGAAAAGAGAACACAGTGTAGACCTAAGATGCAAGACCTGAATATTCTGAAGACGTATTACTGCTGGTTTCTAATGTATTATTTTACTTCACTGTTCCTGTTCTATTTCTGCAGTGAATATATCAGTCCTTTAATGGAATATTTTCATTTATTTCTCAGCAAGACTAAATTCATCTAGTGTGAAACATCATCTTAAATAACACAGACTGAATACTGTTAACCAGTGGGAATGTTTCAATTTTGTATTTAATCTGTAAATGAAGATTAATGAAATAGTGTCCATTCCTTTCAAGTAACAAACTAAAAATGCTACATTCAGATGAAGAACCAGTGCAGATGGGAACATTCCTCAATCCCTTGTGGAAATGACTCTTCAATGCATAGATAAGTGCATAAATCTGAGGTGGGAACAGGAGGGAGTGAAATTGAGCTTTAGTGTCTCCCCTCCAGAGACTTTGCCTTCATCTACTTCCCAGTCCTTTACTTTCTAACCTAAAGACTGTATCTCTGTATCTCAGTCTTTCTTCCCTTCATTGTTCATAGTAGGATACGTTTCCTAACACCTGATCACTGCAGGAATAGTTCAAAGAAATTTAAAATCCCCATTGTCACTTTGAGTACAGTCTACTTCCCTGCTTCTGAAACCTTCAGGACAAAGCCGAAGTGGATTGACACTGGATTAACACTTGCTTACTCTCTCAGCAAGACAGTAATAGCAAGGCCACAAAAAGATACATTTTTCTAAGTGAATTAAGATCCTTATTTCTAAAAATCATATTTATAAACTTTTATTTTATGTTGAGGAGATCTTTGATATATTAAACGTAAGTTTTAAAAAATATAAGGTACCAAAATTTAGAGCTATAAAAATGTATGTCCAGATTTTTTTTTTTAATTTTATAATACTGGCTTGTAAAGTGGTGCTAGATTTTCATATTGCAACATTGAATCCTGCCTATAACTACAGTACATTTCTTTTTTTACTTTTTGTAGGATACATTGAAATAAGCAAACATAGGACATTCCCATCCATACAAATAGTGATATTTCTTTTTAGGTACATTTTCCTGAAGTACTCATCAAATTTTGTAAAGTACTCTAATGTCTTCAGGTTAAAAATTAAAATGCACTTAGTCTATCCATCTGCAGTGTTTGTGTGACACTCTTTGAAGGTTTTTTTTTTATCACAGGGTAGATTTCTGTTAGGGAAAAATGTAAAAATGTCCTTAGAAAGACAAAACAAGCTGGCTGTGGCCATTCCATCTTTGCCTGAACAAAACAGAGATCCAGTAGCAGCCCTATATATGCCCAGAGGAAGGCTCTTTATGGCATTGCAGTTTCTCCCAACAGAAGAGAAACGGCTTTAGCTGGACAGGCTATTGGAATGTGCAGCTGGCATGCAGGGCAGTGGCCAAGGTGAGAAGCAAAGGTCACAAAATGTGCTTTACATCCCTGCAGCAGTTCCAGCTGAATTACCAGCTTATATGATAAATTAAAAATGGCAGACTTCATATAGCAAAACTTTATGTCACTTGTGATACAGACTACTGGGATTTAAAGTGACAATACAAGATTCAGGAGTTAATAAAACTGACAAAATATATTACTGAAATGCACTGAAAGTACCTATGTTAGTAACCTAAGTTTTGCGTCTATGAAACCAATAGGCAATCTCCCAGAGAAGTAAAGAGCAGAAAGCCTTTAATTCTTTATGTTAAATGCTAGTTAGGATGGGGAAATAGAGTGATAAAATGACTTTCAGATTTCTCCTTCTCTCACAACCAAAATCTGTATTGCTCCAATATGCCAGAAAAATAGTTTAGGGAAATAACTAATCTGATCAAAGCTGGAGAAAAGCACAGTGTTTTAAGTAGTGTTCTAAATCTCTACCTTTTCATGAGGTAAGAAAAAAACCAAGAAAATATTCAGTTGTTATGTATGACTCAAATGATTCTCAGAATTGGAGAAGTGATTCAAAAGATTTCTGGGTCATTACTGTTAAAAGACTGCCTGTCTCAGCTAAATGAACTTTTGCTTTTATTTTTATTCTTATGGAGCAAGTAAAATAATTATATTCATAATTGAATTCATATTTCCTTCAAAGAATAGCCATTCTCAGCACTGATAGCTCTTCTAGCCATGCCAGAGACAATTAAAAAACAACCTCCCCCTTCCTCCTCTACATTTAATCTTCCTGTTTCACAATGAGATATTATGCTGAGGTACTGTGGGGAAACAAGCTTGGTGTAAGTGGTTACAAGATTATATGATTTTTCCTAAGTCCAGTTATATAGAAAGATCAGCAGTCAATCACAGATTTTTACTTAAATAAAAAGAAATTAAAACCAACTAAAAATAATATTAAGTTCATTACAATTTCTTTTTCTTAAGGTAAATTTAAAGAAGGCAAAATAACTGAATGTAGTAATTTTGAAGATTAGCTTAGATGTGTTTATGCTCAAGTCCAGAAACTAGCATTTGTTATGAAGTTCAGAGAAAGGACATGAATCTCTACAGAGTTAATCTAAATCTTTACACATCACTGACATTTGCAGATGCATATTCTTAAACTGCAATGACACTTTGTCACATTTTCACATACCAAACTCCTAGTGGATTATCTTTCTACAGAGATTTATTTTGCTGTTGAATAGCAAAAGAGATAAATACTGCTGGAAAAATGAAAATGTGAAATGTTATTATATAAGAGATTGAGTAAGTATGTATTAATCTTCTTGGACGTGTTTTTCTACTTCGAATTAACAAAATATTTAGGAACAGAAACTCACATGGCCTTCCTGGGCTTTAAAACATAGAAAAAATAGAATGGCAGGGAAGTAACAATAGTTGCTGGTTGTTTCTTGGGCGGTAAATGTTTTCTCCCTGCAGCTCTGAGAAAGCAGGAGCAGTAAGCATTTGAATGTTGAGATATTGTCTGGATAAAATTTTGTGGTAACCAGGAGGAGCCATACCCAGGACATGGAGGTTATTCTGTACCACCTTACATCTTTGCTGGGAACAGGGAGAAGGAGTTCCTTCTGGTGGGATAATGCTGGTACAAAGCAATCACCTGTGAATTGTTTGCCTATCTTGTACACTTTGTTGTTAGTATGGTTGACATTACTGATGCTTTCTTATCTTATCGCTGTTTTCAGCAAATTGTTCTTTTCTCAACCCATGAGTTTTGTGCCTCCTATTCTTCTCTCCAGCCACGTGCGGGGGACGGGGGAGAAAGCAAGCAGCCCATGGTTTGGAAAGTCTCAGTGGGAGGACTAAACTGGGGAGTATCATTCCTAAACTGTGACACGGCCTAGTGAAAGCTAGGAGGATGGTGTGTCAGGAAAACTACAATTTTTAATTGGAAGGGTTAACATGTTACGTAAGATGCAGATGAAGTACATTAATTAGCATCAGGCATGAGCATCAGAATGTTTTTAAATTTTAACTGAGTCATGCAAAACCACATTTATCTGCTTGTTTAGATACTTTAAAAAAGAAAAAAAAAAGAAATAGAGGGGATCATAACAATAGTTTTCCCTGGTTTCTACATTCATCAGTGCAGTCAACACGAGGAAACACTTCACTAAATACCACATTTGTCAGAGATAGGCTGATTAATTAGTCAGAGCCTTAATCCTCATTTGTAAGTTTTTGTAAGTTATGCGATTGTACCATATTAAATCTTAAAAACCAGAAACTCGTGCCTGCAGGATGACACAGACTTGATATTAAAAGGTGTCTGACTGTTACATCCTTCTCCCTGCTCATCTTTTTTTTAAGCATTTTTATTGGCTTTGTGTATTGTAATGAATTCCAGATGGGATCCTTTTTCTCCCTGGGAAAAATCTTCTCTATTATGTCTGAATTTGACTCAGGATCCCCTCCCTGGTATTAAGATATTCTTTTTTCCTCCCAAAAGCCTGCAAGTCTCTAATGAATTCTCCATTCTACCATTTAATACAAACATTCCCCACTTGAGCATGTTGTTTTAGTAGTAGTGGAGTGCAATTTCCCCCAATCCCAACTCAGTAAAAGGTCATCAAAGCAAGATAACCAGGCAGGTTTCTTCCTTAATCATATTTTTCCTTCAACAAAATGTTCAATGTACAAATTACATACACACAACTCTGTGTGTGTGTATATATACACACACACACAGTATAATTAATAGTTGATCAGTTTTACTGCTCATCCTTACAAATAATGTCTTAACCACTGGGTGGTTTAGGGAGGTGGGGGGAAAGGAAAAAAAAAACCCAAAGGCTAAATAAAAGAAATACTTACAAATGTCATAACCTTAAAAAATTGCAAATGCTTTGGCTGAGTTTTCAAGGATGAATTCTCAAAATTTAGAAATTTAGAAAGGAAATATCTTTAAATTCTTTCTAATATTATAAGGGATAGCAATATACTGTAATTTAGGAGTAAATTTCTTGGATCCTTACAGAAAAAACATTCTTAATTTTTGAATTTCTTAATTTTGAATCCTTACAGAAAAATACAACATAAATTTAGTAAGACTTCTGAAAAATCATTAGTTTTGACATATGTTGATACTGCAAAGTGCTGTAGAGACATTTGAGCTCAATTTCTGCAGAACAGTTAAGTTTGCTTACTCAGAGAGCCTTGTTGCTTTATCTAACATCACGGGTTTTGGCGGCAAAAGCAGCAGGTTAGAAGGTTGGACTGGACCATTTGCTTCATTAATCCAATTGCCTTGGAGACCTTAATTTTCCTGTCTGCCAAAAATTAGATTCTTGAGGCAGAGCTGTTGGTTTTGACAACTTATAGTCCAAAAAAAGTCAGTCTTAACATATTCTGGGTATTAGGGGTTTAAAAAACCTTATTTTGAGGCTTCAGTTTTATAGGGGTGATGGAGGGCATGAACATAGTGGTGTCATCTGGACTAAATTTCCTTCAAAGATTGACTTGGTCTGTGCTTTTCAGGCCAGATGCCTGAAGGCAGAGGCAGGCAGACCCTCACCTACACCACGAAGTGTAATTGCCTGTGATTTTTTCAATCTGATGGTAACTTAAGATTGGTTGTTTGTTGTGGTGGATAATACCACCTCAGGAACTGCTGGGGAGCCGAGTGGTTCCAGTACAGCAGGGCTTCACTGGTGGGAGACATCCTAGTCCCCCCTCTGGAGAACACGATGGTCCCTCCCCAAATTATGTAAATCCCCCCAGCTGTAACCTAAGCCCTGATCCCATCCCTTCCTTCTCCCCATTGGTTGTGATGTTCCCCCCGCCTCCTCTTCCCTGACCCTCCCGCTATCCCTATAAATATAGACAACGAGGGTCTCTCTTCCTCTTTCATCCTGGACCCCTTCGGAATAAACTTCTGGAATATCCAGCTGACTGAGCGCTCTGAGTTCTTTGTCTCTGGTGACGCACGAGCTATCCAACTCTGTGGGTGAGTGAGAATATGTGCCATACACCGGCACGGGTGTGAGAAGGGTCGTTCTGTACAGCACCAGGCAGTGCTGGCTGGAGTGATCTCTCAATAGCCTTAGAGACACTTTCGGTAAACGCAGAGGCCTGGTTCCACCCCTCCTCCCCCCCACTCTGCGCCAGTTGTTGTTGGTGTTGCCAAAACTGCGGGAAAAATAAAAACCCTCCAACAACATTTTTAATGTTAGAGAGTCAAGGCATTACTTTATTATTTGGCCAGATGTTGTTCTGGTCAGGATGTGCCACAGAAATCATCTCATCCACACATAGCCCAGGTGAGCAGAGAGAATCATTCCATGACACATGACTTTTACAGGATTTCTCCCCAAACTTTATACAGTCAAAACCCATAGACACGTACTGTTTCAGAGTTCATTGGACCAGAGTTGAGCATTCCCCAGTAATCAGTTTCTCATTGGATCCGAATTGCCTCGCCTCCAATGCTAATTAGGTCTTTCTTATTTTTTTTTTCCCCAGACCAGGTGTCTCTGACCAGCTAGGGGTGTTCTTTGGAGCTGATGTTCCATTAATGGCTGCTGATATCCCTTTACCTTTTGGGTTACTTCCAGTCTGTTGATATGTTGAGTTCATCAGACCTCACCTGGTAGAACAATGCCCTGGAAAGAAACTTAAAATTCCTTTTCCTGAGGTAAAGACAAACAAAACCTTTGTCTAAAGTTATACAAAATTTTAAACTGCTATATTTTCCAACATTGGCACAGGCAACATTAATCTCTGGAGTGTTTCTGGAAAGTCAGAAAAAGTGGAAAGATTTCCTATATTCATCTGCTATCAAACTCTTCCAGTTGCATCCTATGCAAGAGAAACCCAGGCCCCTGACAAGTGACCATCTGTGTGCTGAAAGCTAGACCAAGACACACGGTCTCTCCAGTAAGTGTCTTCAGCAGCATCCAAAGGACCATGTAGGAAAGAACCTTGTTTTTCTTTTCCTGGTCCTTGAAAGATCACTGTTAGCTTTTGTTTTCCTGGAAAAAAAATTAAACTCTAAAATGAAGATTTGGAGTTCAAATCCTGAGTAAAGTGTGCAACATTTGACCACACGCTTTGATTCCTGAAAAAAAAGGCAACTTACCCTTCCCTTTGTGATAAATACCTATCATAATGGTGGCTTTTCGCAAGTATTACAATGGATACTATGCGTATAATTTTAATTCTTTTTTTACACAAGTAGCCTTGCTGTGAAAAATAGCTGTGTAATGATGACTAATGTCTTTCTTTTTGGTGTTAGCTAAGCTTAGATGTAGTAGTGAAATAGCTGTTATAGTTTTTGAACTGCCTGCTGGAACTGGATAACATCCCACAAACGGACCCTGCCACTGACACTCTGACTATCAGCACCTGTCATCTGCAGAAACCACAATCTGGGAGTGATAACAGAATCAATGAAAGAGGACTGCACATGCTCTGAGGAGCCATATACAAGGAGGAGCTAGGCTAAGCAGTTCCCAGAACATGCAAACTAGTTTGGAGAAAAGTTTGAATATGCATAATTGTTTATGAATATGCATTAGGCTGAAGGGTATGTAAAGGATGTCTCTGTCCATAGCAGGTGTGCTTTTTGGCTAAATGCCAAAGCACCCAACACTGTACCTCTGCTTATATCTGTCCCCTTTTGTCTTTTATTAAACTTTTAAATCCTAACAGGAGAGTGAACCTTGTTTTTCACAGGTTTCACTATAGTCACTTTGGTCTTTATAGACCTTACAAAAGGAAAGGGCATTTAGTACCCAGGCCATGGAGGAATATGGCTGTAGGACATCCCACCAGATCTTGTTTCTGTAGTCTGAGGAGGACAGAATACATTCCTGCTCTATGCAGGAGCAGTTCAGTTCACAACAGATGACCTCCCTGAAAAAAAAATACAACTCTGTTTCTATGTGCTCTAGAATCAGAGTTAAAGCTTAAATAGCAGGAAAAGGCTGACATATGAAAGGTCTGAACCTGAGTCCAGCCAATGACCTCACATTTAAGAACTTTCCCCATGCTGGCAATGTAGAGAGGGCATGCCAGTGAAGAGTGACGTATTTCAAAGCATTATAAAATGGTGGAGCAGGATTGCAAAATGCCTATAGTGAATTGGGTGAGCAAGAGGCAGGAAAAATATGTATCTGCTGCCAAAGCTTATATCCAGGAATGTGGAGAAAGATGTGGAAAACTTTAGGCATTCCCCTACAGCATCTCAGAATAAACAGCCTACTGGACCATTCATGTAAGTAAATTTTTGTTCATGTTTCATAAAACAGGAACAAAGGTTGTAGCCAGGTGGGGGTTTGCTTCTTCTCCAAAGGCAAACAGCAAGAGTATGAGAGGACACAGTTTCAAGCTGTGCCAGGGGAGGTTCAGGTTGGGCATCAGGTGGAATTTCTACACAAAAAGGTGGTTGGACGTTGGAATGGGCTGCCCAGGGCGGTGGTGGAGTCACTGTTCTGGAGGTGCTTAAGGAAAGACTGGACATGGCACCCAGCGCCGTGGTTTAGTTGACATGGTAGTGTTTGTGTGAAGGTTGGACTTGATGATCCCAGAAGTCTTTTCCAACCCAGTTGATTCTGTGATTCTGTAAAATCTGATCAATTCAAGTAATCACAACAACTATGTTAATAATTTTATCTGCTGTATCTGAGTTTTGATTTCTTGTGAGCAGTTACACAATTTGGACAAAAATATAAAGGCATTTTTCCTCCTTTTTTTACAAACAAAGCCAAAATTCACTAATTATTGCCACATAGAAGCACGTTCATATTCCCCAAAGGTACAGTTTGTCTACCCAAAATGTAACAGGTACCATGGAAACAGTAGAAGTTATTGCAAGATGCATGAGCATTGCTGTTTAATGAACTAGAGTTTCGTTTTTACCTAAATACAGAGCTTTAATACCATAACATTTTCTTTCTCTTACCCTTAGCTTTTGCTCTCTAATTCTGTCACTGCTGTATTTTGTTTCTTCTCCAGGGGATGTTTTCTCTCATCAGACCATCATTAATTAGTTTGTTTGTGGCATCAGCTGTCACTTATTATGAGATTTTAAGCTCCTGATAAAAGCATTTTCCCTTACTCTCTTCTCAGCCTTTCTTTTAAATCCTTAATGTGCCATCCATCCTTTCTTTCTTCCTAAGGAAATGAGGCAGTTATAAAAATAAGACTATTCTTTTTTTCCCTCATGTGTGGGGTTTTGTAAAGAATATACTGTCAGTTCCTTCTTACAGAATCCTATTGTTGCCAAGAAAATGTTTCTTATGGAAGCAGATGCAGATATTTTATAGTTGTGGAGCTGGAGAGAGTATTAAGAACATGCATGAGACAAGTCAATATAAACCAAAAGTAAAAAGAGCAGCATAATTTCCACCCCTAGGCAGTAGTGGATGAGACAGACCATGGATAAGTTAAAAGTACTGTTCTTACAAAAAAAACTATAGACTTTTTAAAAAAAAATATATACCTATATTTTAATTAAGGGTTTTGTTTCAGATCACAATTTGTTTAAGAACAGCAAGAGAAATAATTGTAAATAATGTAAATCTGGTCAGCTGCAGTACAATTATTCATTTTTTGGCCTGAATTACAATGATTTTCCTCATCCTCTAAAAATATTCAGTAGGCTGGATGTCAGAAAAGAAATAACTGGTGGAAGCATAAGTTTAAGTACTAAGAACATTAACACTTTTAATTTTTTTTTTAAATCAAGACTTCCTTGTGTCAATTGTTGGCTATAATGAACTCAGGTTGTGAGTTATTGAGGATATAATTTTTAAAACATCTTTTGCAAAATATCTAATAGATATGCAACTTGTTGCCAGAAGATATAGGCATTTGAAACAGAAGGGCAGGGCACAGCTGCCAGCCTGGAATATTTCCTGAGGAGCTGATACTGGCATGTGCTTTAGCACCTGATCTTTTGGCCACAGTGGCATGCTTATTTTTAAAGTGTGTTTTAGATCAGCGATCACTCCTCTTTTACAGTTCCTCTATGATGTGCAGCTGCATTTCAAGAGAATAATGTACCAAAGAACATCAACAGTATCAAAATAAAGTTGATGATAACATCTATCCTCATACCACATCAGAAATGCTGTGTTGATTATTCCTAACAAAAACAAATAGATTATACATGTTTTTCCTAAATGTACCTTACACTGTGTTTGTGTGGGGTGTTGCTGCTTACTTGCTTCTTTTTTAACCTGGATTACGTGTTAATGTACTATATCTCTTGAGCCTTTTGGGCCAACAATATATGAAAATGTTTCATGCAACTTACGGAGGAACAGCAGGTTTCATTAAAGTCGTTAGAAGCAGCCAATGCTCAGTGTTTTTGGAAGCCAACACTGAAAGCCTTCACCACTCTAAACACTTTGCTGGCCTCAGAGCTCTTTCTGCCTCTGACAAGGGAAAATTCACAGTTCTGAAAGAGTAGCACTCACACTTTCTCTGTTATATTTTCTGTTGTCTATATAGTCTTTAAATGGGCTTTATTTTGTGAATAAAGCCAAAATATATCTATTCTTCTTCCATAAAATATCATTGTCTAAGACATTAGAAATTCTATTACGAATATTACTCTTGAAACTCAGTCCCTCTGAATACTCCAACTCTGTGTTGCAATATCTAAATCCTTTTTCTGAAGTCCAGTCACAGACTAAGTTCTACAGGCGAGTCCATAAATTGTATCATGAAAACTGTCAAAACCAGCACAGCACTTAAGCCTATTGTGTTTGCGTCATCACTGCTGCAGCTGAATCAAATCCTGCAGTCTGCAGTATATTTAAACCACATTCCTACCAACATATTTCTATTGGTCCTGCATGATCACCTCTCTAGGTACGCAGGGCTATTTCCAATCCTCAGTCCGACGGGATGCTCTTCTCTATCCGTGCTGCAGCGGTGTCCTTCTCTCTGCACAGCAATGTCACTGCACGGCTCTGTCCTGTGTCTCTGCCGGGAGAGCAGAGGCTGTGCAGCAGTGCCGCCCAGGGGAAAGGAGGCAGCCTGGCATCGGACACGCCGTGCTTCTGGTTAGTCCTAGGCAAAGCCTGCCAGCGGGAAGCACGTTGCTCTCACCAGAAGTGGCAGGGTAATGACTAAGTGACAGCTTCTTTGAAGGATTTAGGAGCTGCCTAAAAATACAGCTGTGCCTGTTGGGAAAGACAGGTGTAATACACTTCAGATACAAAGCATTACTTGGGTAAATGGTGTTGAAATGATGCTTACCTGTCACAATTTTTTTTTTTTTTAATTGTAACAGGATTAATATTTTTGGAGAAGGATTATACTTTATACAGGCTTTTTGCTATTGCTTTTTTTGTTTGGCTGGAGTTTTTTTAAGAATAAAAATCCATACTTAAAATTCTATCCTTAATTGTTTCTCAGAAAAAGGTTGAAAACCTTAAGAAGCACTTAACTTGCTACTTGGTCTCATTTAGTCTAAATGTCTCTGACATAACTGCCTCTCTTTTCAGCCCTCAAAGCCTCTGTTCAAAATAGCCAAAAGACATTTATTAGTATTTTGATTAAAATCTTTATTAAGAATATCTGGGGAAAAAAAGCAAAACAAACAAAAAACCCCAAAACCCAAATTAGCAAAACCAAAACTGAAGCACAAATCAAAGCATATTTTGAATCACATAAACCTTCTTCCTCACTTTTTCTTTTCCTCAGAATTAATTCTGCAAACTTTTAAGTACTGTTAGTTCATGATCAGGTTTGATACAATTCCACAAGTCTTGCTGCAGGAATGTATGATGTCAGCCTACTTCTTGCTAATAAACTTAGTGCCTATTCATGCTGTTAATGATCTCAATTTGCACAGCCATATTGTGAAGGGAAATTCATTGTTGTACAATATTTTAAAGAAAAGCATGTGAGCTACCTTCTATTCTTGGGCTCACTCACAGTGTGGCCTGGATCCCATTCTGTGGGGCTTGTTTCTGCTCTACTTTGCCCATTTTTCTAGTCTATTAAATGGAAATAGATCCTGGACTGGACTTTTCATAACTTAGTAATGTCTAGGAGGTTGCTAGTTCATACCCTATCAATGAGAAGTTCAAGAGTTTTGACAAAAGCATCTGGACACGGGCCCAGTGACTCCCTCTTAAGAAGCAATGTGGCATGGGGAAACGTCTGTCAGCCTGACCAACCTGATCACCTTTTGCAACAAAGCAGGGGTTTCTGCGGATATGGTGCAAAGAGTGCATTCTGTTTTGCTGGACTTAAGCAAAGAACTGGACACTGGTACCCATAGCCTCCTCCTAAACAAACTAGCAAGGGTGGATTGCTAGTCTGTGAGATAGGCAGAGTATTGGTCAACAGTGAGTGAAGAGGTGATCCATGGTTTCTACAGATGAGATCCCCCAAGGACTGATACTGGGCCTGACACTGTTCAACATCTTCGTAAATTATCTGGGGGATGGGACTGAAAGTACCCCCATCAAGTTTGAAGTTGAAAATAAACTGGGTAGTGAGGTGGACATGCCAGAAGGGAGAGTTATGTTACAGAGACCTGGACTTGCTGAAAAGGTGGGGTAGAAAGAACAGTGTGAAGTTTAATATAGTGCCATCTCCTGTACCTGGATAATAGTCACAGAGACAAGTACAGGATAGGATCTGTGTGGCCACAGAGCATAGCTATGGAAAGGGACCTGGGAGTCCTGGTGGACAAGCTGGATATGAATCAGCAGTGCACAACAGCAGCAAAAACAAAAGAACAAATGTAGATCCTGGGTTGCATCCATGGGGCCATTACTAGCAGAGAGAGAGACACGATCACCCCACTAAGTACTTGCCAGGCCATACCTGGAGTACTCTGTCCATTTCTGGTCCCCAAAATTCAACAAAGATGCAGACAGACTGGAGACTATTCAAAAGAAGGCCACAAGGCTATCAAAGGACTTAAGAACCAGCCCTATATGGAAAGACCAGAGGAGCAAGGTCTTTTGACACTGCAGAAGAGAAGGTTCAGGGGTGCTTCATCACTGATTTCCAGTACTTTAAGAGTGGCTACAGAGAGGACAGCTTCTCTCTTTTAAGGAGCCACACAACAAGGTTATGAAGCAATGGGTGCAAGTTATACCAGCAGAAGTTTCCCCTTGATGTAAAAAAACCCCAACACTGTGAGACAAATCTGTTACTGAAACAATCTCCCCAAGGGTATGATGGGATGTCTGTCCCTGGAGGTTTTCAAGATAAGACTAGACCTGGTGCTAGATAATCCCATTTAAGTTCCCTTTTCCAGAAAATGTTTTGACCAGATGATCTTCCAAGGTCCCATCCAGCCTGGGCTGTTGGGATTCAGTGATTCTGTGATCTGGAGGGTTATGCCTTACTTTGGAATGTAAGGGAGGATGCTCCAGAGGAGAAGATGATAATACTTCAGGGCATAAAAAGGGAAAACTAAAGGAGTTACTGGGAGGGGACAGAGTCTGTATCTCAAGAAAAGTTTGTGTGAGCACTGGGGGACAAAGGGGAGACGGCAAACTACCTAGCCATGAGGACTGTAAGGAGGAACATCCCAGATACGGAAGGTAACAAAGCTCAGACATCTGCAACCACAAAAGGAACAAAACCAAAACCACACAAAACCCAAGAGACCATGTTGACAGAAGCCAAGAAATAAAGAGGTCATAGAGGAGGGCAGAAGAGTTCCTTAACTTAATGGTAAGCAATCCCATTAAGCTTCCTCTAAATGCAAAAAGGAAAAAAAAACCCAACAAACTCATTGATAAATTTTAGTAAAACATATTTTTCCTGGTGCTTCACAACTCTCTGTGTGTGGTGGTTCTTTCTGAGGCACATACATGCACACAGAGACTGAACTACACAGCAGCTGCTGGGCTTTCCAGACTGCTGGTTATGTTCGTTCTGCTTGAGTTTTGACCTCAGGCAATGGCCCAGCAGGAAAGATTGTGAAGCAAAGGGCAAAGTCCTGTGGGTGGATATGGTTTATAATTTTCCATTTGGCCCTGTTCAGAGAGAAAAAAATGAACCATTTTGCAGTATGACAGTTGCTACATTCTTTTTAAATAAAATACCAAATGAATTAGAACATGTGTCTAACAACATGTGAAACATGCACTAATCCAATCTCCAGGGGAAAAACAAACAAAATAAAGAAGTTTAAAGTTTTATGGGGAAGTAGAAGAAGCTCAAGACGTGCCATGAAAAAGCATTATCTCCTTGTGACCAGTAAAAGTTTGTATAAAATCTCTCATGAGACAGCTAAGATAAAGTGTGTGTCCATAGGGCTGTTTTGCCTCTGGAAAATGAGAGATTATACTGGTTTGGGCTAGGAATAAAAGTTATAAACTAACTTGGATTACATGACTTAGAAAAAGAAAAACAGTAAATAAATATCTATGAAATATCAGCCATTTCATATTCTCTTCTACAGTTAATAATTTATGCTTCTGATTTCTGTCTCCCAGTGCCTGTGCATATTAATAATATCTCTTTTGCCAATACTGAATTAATTTCCTTTGTAAGTATAGTATATTAATTGTATAGTAAGTATTGCTTTAATTTTTTCTATGCCATGAAATAAAACATATATCTTTATTCCATATACAATTTATAATTTTGTACATATCTTTCTTCTCATTTATTTTCGCAGAAAGTAAAACATAATCAACATCTCTGGTGAAATCTGTTTATAGTCTAGTTACTAGCATTCTATTTTAAATATTCTGCAAATCTGGTTTTCTTTTCCTTATTCTCACACGGAAAAACTAGTATTAACCTAGAAACTAAGAGACGGTGATGAACAACTGACATGAAAATACTAATGAAAAAGTGCAACGGCTATTTTTCAAACACCAGTGTACTTGGTTTTCTATTTAAAGCACACAGCTGGCAGAAATAGTTATGAAAATGGCTGTGGTGAAAAAACTTTTTAATTGTTAACCAATGTAAAAATAATCTCAATATTCTTCAGTGCAAACAGTGACATTGTGGATTAACATTTTGATGTGCAAAAAATTAATCTCTTTTTCCTCTTTCCCATATTTCAGCTAGATCGTAATCTCTGTTATTTGACTTTCAGTATATGACTTAGCTTTAAGGGATCTTTTCCCTGAGTCACTCTATCAATAGCCTTTTGAAAGACTTATGCCATTCATTTCCCTTTTATCTTCTCCTTTATTCTGAACTGAACATAGAGATATATTAAAAAACCTAGAAAATATTAGTAAACTACAATATCCTTTTGAAATACTGTTGGTGCATATATAAAGATAATTCTGCTGTTTTACTAGTTTGTAATATCAACCATTTTTCTAACTCACACATAAACCCTAGTGATCTTTTACTCCTCAATTGATACTTAAGATGTAACCTTTTATTGCTTTACCTTTTAATTCTCTAGTGTAGTAACTACTTGCAGAGAAGAGAGCAAATCTTTGCTAACATCTCACTTCAAAAGTTTTCATAATTATATGGTGCTCAGGCAAGCATTATGAAAGTGGTATTTTAGATGAAGGCCATTTTTGAGACATTAAAGCTCCTCTGTAATTCTGTGCCATAAATTTCCATAAAGGATTTCTAGCAAAACCCATTGTCTTTTGATTTTTTTATTGACATTTTGGATTTATCATGCAAGTTGAGTTTATCAGGAGCTTCATACTTTTATAAAAAAAGGAAATTTGGCACTCACAAATGCTGTGTTATCACATCAGAAATAGCAGTTCTGTGTATAAGTTGGTTGAGCTGCATGAAAAGTATCTGAGTTGAAAGCAAAAACTTATAACTACACCTATTTCAGTAAATTGATAGTGCCACAATACTTTCCTGGGCATAAACAACGATTGCTACTGTTTATTTCACAGCCCCTGGCATGGCTTCATTCCAAGGCAACTGACCCTTTTCCAAAGACTATCTGAGAACCGTTCAGGAGGGCGTATGTGCAAAACATTGTTCCCTAAAGTCTTTTTGGAGGTGATTACTCTGTCACTCAGCCTCAGGGCTAGAGAACAGTCATAGACTCACTGATGTAGACAGAGATTTAGGCTCTCATTCAGAGATAAATAGGTGCCTCCCCAAGAGAGTTCTCCAATTTACTTCAAAACCAGTCTGTTTTCCCCCACTGACAATAAGGTAGTTATTGGATATGTCAGACATATATGATTTTTAGGCTACTAAAACTAGGTGTAAGAACTCTTACAATATTACAAAGCCTTATAAAGATATTGGTGTTTATGCATGCATTGATGAAATCATACATGTTTTCTTCTTCAAAATAGCAGTGCATCTAATCACAGACCTTGAAATAGTAAATTTAGAGGCTGTAGGAATTTCAGTAAATGATTGAAAAATGCCACAGTTATTCTAGACAGTAGCAATTAAACAGGTTTGCTTGATTGTTTTTTTGTTTGTTTGTTTTCTTTCTGAGTTACCGATTTTAAAATTCTCTATAAGCTCATATAAAAACTCTTTACACAAAACTCTTTGGTCATGAATTTTTAAAAAATCTTATACAGAATAAACATGCTTGAGAGAATTTATAGAAAAATATTTTCATCTGACTTTGCAAACTCTAGTTTTATGAGAACTGCACTGAAAACTCATTAAAAAACCCAGAAGTTTCCAAAAGAGAGTTCCCGTAACAGTAAAATTTTGCCTGACCATGAAAAATATCATTAAGAAAAAGTAAAAACAGCAGTAGAAATAACAAGGATTCATAGGGATTTTCACAACTTAAGGAATATTTTATCCTCATAAATGCAAGTTTTTAGAAATTTTACTTTAAGCAAAATCACAGAATGACAGAATTGTTGAGGTTGGGAGACACCCCTGGAGAACATCTGGCCTAACACCCCTGCACAAGCAGATTGCTTAGATTGTGGTTGCTCAGGACAATGTCCAGATGGCTTTTGAATATCTTCAGACAGAGATTCCACACCCACTCTGGGTAACGTGTGCCAATGCTTGGTAACCCATAAAATAAAAAGTTTTTCCTCCAATGTTTCATTTTATGCCCATTGTTTATTTCTAAATAATGAAAAAACACTATGGATGTGATTTGTCTATGTATCTTCTTCATTTAGAAGATAATCTGACATGGAGGTTACTGGAGAGTGTCAGGAGACATGCTCCAAGTTGCTGTTATGAAAGTTTATGATGAGGTGGAAGGAGTTAGTTGGTAAGAAAACCACTTAATTAAATGAAAAGAATATTTTCCCACTGGTAATTTTCCAGTGAGCAAAATTTTGTTTGTAAAACAGAAATGTAAATGTTACCTTATTGGGTTTTTTTTTAATAAATAATAGAATCTGAAAATTTTTTCTAGTGCAGATTTCAATAGATGAGAAAATATCGATATACTCTCTAGTCATCTGACACAGAAAACACAGATTTTTAATAAATTAACTGCACATGAGATTTAAAAGCCAAATAATTATATTTTCCTTTTCTTCCCTTCTCATCCTCCTCTTAGAATCCCAGAAAGAAGTCAGAATAATTTCTCTTTATCACTGTGGGGAATGTTTTTCAGTTCCTGTGTCATTTGCTCTATATCTGCAAAGCACAAATAATATTTTGCTTTACATTTTGATAAATCACAGAGAATTAAGTTTTGTCATCACTTGCTTTAAGGAACAGTGTGTTCCGAGCTTTAAAAGTACTCCTATTAGCTTATAGTACAAAGTACACATTTGCTTGAGGTTGTGTTTTGTTTCGTTTCTTAATTATTTCTTTGTATTATAAAAAAATAACATTAGGTATAGTTGTAATTCTTTTTAAAATAGTCAATGACAATCTTACATGTTGTCCTATTAACCACCAGGCGGAGCTCTAACCTAGGAAAAGAAAGAATCATTTTACAGCAAGTGCAGGCAGCAGCGGCAGTATTTTTTCATTCAGCAAGCTAAAGTGAAGAAAAGAAAAACTTTAAAAAAAAATTCAGCTGCATACTGTACCAATTACACCTGTGCCAATTCATGTCTTCAGGACCTGTTTTGTCTGTAACTCACATTTGCAGTCAAGTGCTGTAAAAATAAAGTTCATTGCAGGATAGCAGCACAGTGATTTAAATTAACACGGAATTATACTGCAAAAGACTGAAGATTCTACTTCAAAGAAAGTACAGTTAATGAAAATGGTGCTTGATCCCTCAAGTGCTCTGTGTTCAAGGATCCAAGTTACAGATAAAAGAAACTGACTTATAAATTGTATAATGATTAAAAGAACTGAATAAATCCTTAATAATACACATTTAATTGCCCTGATTAGATAGAGAGACTTCTACTTAAATTTGAAAGTTGAATGACCTATTTTAGAGGACCATCTAATGTTTAAATAAACTAGGCCAAATACTAATGATTGACATTTATAAAAAAATTGTTATGTGTCAATTAGTTGGTTGATTGTCTTTATAATATAGTCTTGTGATTATTTAAAATCTGATTTGGAACTGAATTAGTGTCTTCATATATGTAACACAATACATTACATTCGAGTCACTCTTGTTTTTTGGATTCTTTGTATGTTTTTTCTTTTTCTTTTTTCACAGAAAACTTCTGCTTATTCACCTGTGTTCTTTTAGTTTGATCAATGGGCAAGTTACATTCTGTTGCACTTTTTCTATACATGTATGAGGAGAGGACTTAGGAGAGCTTTGGACTTTTGAGGTCGATTTATGCACCTTCTGACAACGTGTGCACATTCCTTCCTCTTTCCTTCTCTTCCTCCTCCATCTCTTCCTCTTTCCTCCTGCTAACATCCCGACATTCTCCCTGAAGGCAATCCTGAACTTAGGTGTTGCAGAGACTTTTGTGGCTTCACACATGTGAACGATGTATTGTAGTTTATTTACATATTGTATCATATTGCTCCCAAGTAAATTTAAATGCTTGATATTCACCATGACAAATCTGTTAAAGAAATTCAATAGTAACAAACTTTTGCATTAGGAATCACCTAAGAAGAAATGTAACTATGACACCTTCCTGTCTATAGCCTGAGCAAAGTCTGGTTTTTTCAATACCAATTAAACAGAGAAATTACATTTTAACATTAATTTTAAAAATACAGCTTCTATCTAAATTGAGCTTATAGAACTGACAACTAAATAGCTAAGCTTCTACTGCCATTCACTCTGATGTGGAGAGAAACCCTGAACATCCAAACATGATTGCCTGCTTTAGTTCACAGCTTTGAAAACTGACATTGAACAGATGAAATGTGATACAGAGACAGAATAAAATGAGGCAGTTTTATAAATCAAAGTTTTACCTCAGACTACACCTTATTCTAGAAAGACTATATCTTGTAAAATGTTTTGATGATTATGTCAATAACCTTTACCTAGTTATGTGTTCTCTTGGAGTACTTCATTGCTTCCCTAGACCTTTATGGTTCCAGACTGTCAGACAGACTCTGTAGCACGTAACCTAAAATTGTAGTAAGAAGCTGATTTCTGGGATCTCAGTATGAAGAAGCCACAAAGGAAGCCTAAGACCATCAAGCTGTGCAGCCTGTGTGAGGCAGTCCAGCACCTGTGGCATTGTTTGCTGCTTCGAATCTGTATTGAAGAAAAATCATGATGCACAGCAGCACACTGAACTCAGTCAGAGATTTTCTGAACACTACTTTCAATCTCCTAATGACTTCTGGGAAAATACTTCAAGCAAGATACTACAGTCTTTGTGAAACAATGTTTTTTATTAAAATTCTGTTTCATCATGTTTCCACAAATAGCTGTAGTTGGCAGCTCTCCACTTTCTCTCTGTCTTCCATTTGGATATTATTTCTAACCATTTTTTGATGTGTAGGTCACAGTCAGATTTTTCTTTCAAAATCTCTTTGTTAGCTTTTCAGTTATTCATGGACTCATATGCACTCATATATATAATAGGTAAAGACAGTTTAAATTAACTGATGTCATCACCAACAGAGACAATTTAAATGGCACAAGGCCAACTGCTTTCCTATTGCCTTCACTCTGAATGAGGGAATAGCTGAGACTGTTGGTCATGAAACTCTATTACAGATCCCAGGTAGATGTAAAGAGAGGAGGTGGCACTTCAAGCAGATTTCAAGGAAGTGAGGGAACTTCTGAAGGACCTACTGAACCAATTTATATCCGGGAGATTCTGCAAACATCAGATTATGTTATAATACTACATGCGAGACTGTGCCATGCATCAAGTAATACTCACATCAAGTAATACTCCCTGATGACTTTGCCTTTAATTTCTTGTGAAGTCATGCATTCTCTCAGTGAATTCAGAAGAAAATTATCAGCATAAGTTCTAAATAGCTCATATAAATACTGAAGCGATTCCATTCTAGGGCTGAGTGAAAATGATGCTGCTGTGTGTTTCCATCAACACTTAAAAAATAATTCTCCAGGGACTATAAAAGAATAGACAGGAGTTCTGTATGACACAGACTCATGTATTTGCATGGCTTCCAACGATACTGAATTTTAAAATGATTTCCAAATTATTATCCTCCAAATAATAATGATTTCATGGCTGTTTACTTCTTTTACAGAATATTACACCCACAGTTTCCCAAATATAAATCAATAGAATGTAATTGTTGCTAATTTGTAATTATATGAGTACATATTGCAAACTAACCTTGGATAAAAAAGACTAAGTAAAAAAAGCAAATTTTTGCCCATAAAAATAGGTATTATTAAAAAAAAAAAAAGTATTTATTTTTATGCAAAACCCCAAATGTTTAAATAATTTTAAATAAATGATGGTATTGAAACACAGAGAAAATAATCTCAGCATTAACTTTGTTACTTTGCAGTCTACGTCCCTTTATGGATCTTTTATTTCTTTACCCAAACTCAAAATTTATGTTGTTTTTTAACCACTTTTTTCTTGCACATTTTAACTTTGGTGTCTTTTAGTATATTTCTACTAATGTATGATTCAGTACCAATGATATCCCCTATTCATACTGATTCCATTTGAAATCATAAGATTTGCTCAAGGTTATGCAGAATATGTGAAAGGCTAGAACAGGTCCAGTAAGTACATCAGAGAATGCGAAGTGGAAAATCTTCTAAAGTTTCACAAATATGGAAAAGTAATAGGTTGTTCAGATTTCCAAAGCCATGTAAAATTCACACCTGACTGTATTTTTTTCATTTCCCAATCACAGATTCAAGGCTTTCTTTCCTTGCAAAATTTCAATTCATTCCAGTGTTGTTAAGATGTAGTAGGAAACTATGATAAAATGCTCCAGTATAAAATAGTCTGAAATGTGACATGAATCATTGCACTTAGACACCAGCCTGTCTAAGCACTTAAACTATACTGTTAGGTAGTGTAAATTATTACTAGTAGATTCTGGTAGATCTATTATAGATCTGCTATTCTAGTAGATATGGCCCTGAGCAAGGACACGCTTTGTAAACTCACTCAGCTGTAGAAATCCTGTGAGACATTTTATCTGACTGCGTTGTGTTTGACTGCCCTTGACAGCAGATTCGCTGTTTGTCCAGTCAGCAGCCTGCAGGTACAGATGAAGGTCATTCCTAAAATATGTGGGGTTCTATATGCCTTGGAGTTTTCACCATGTTCACAAAACACATTCACCTTAATTTGCTTGCAGGCATGTTCTGGGAGAGTGTCCACGGGGCTGCTTGCAAAGCCGTGGGTCATTACGAATGGTATTGACATCATAATTTTGTCTTCTTCCTCCTTGTGCTTGGCAAGGTTATGCTTTTGTGCTGATGCTTTTCTCTGCTGCCTCTACTCTCTTTGTCATCATTATTCACTGTTCCTTTACTTTCTCTGGCAAGTATGGAAGAGAAAGAAGGCAGGCACATGGTATCTCTTTATTTCTAGAGATGAGTTATTTTAGAGAATAAAGTAACTCTATGAGGTTACACCTGGCATGTTTACACCTGGCATTTAAATTTGTATTGGTGCTTACTGCTTACCCAAGTTTTCAAGTTTTATCACATTCCTTCCTTTAAAAAAAAAAAGTCATAGAGGACAACAAAATAAAAGAAAAAGGAGAGATGAGAGAAAACATACTATTAACACTATTTAAGCCTTCCTATGCAGTTCATGCACACATTTATACTTATGTCACTGTTTTTCCATATGCATGAAGTTCCTGCAGACCAAGATTTGTGCTTATTGGGACCCAAAAGCACTTTGTCTTGTTCCTGCTTCTGCAACATGTACTTTTTCTAAACATTGAGATGTAATGAAAAAATGTGTTATTTAAATAATCTCATGTATTTTAGGGATGGTTTATATCTAGAGTTTATATGTTTTGTTTATATACAAAATAAAATCGGAACTGTTGCAGTGGTGATTTTGTAGCACAAACCTGAAGGAATATAATGGATATTTAAGGTTTTTGCCTGTGAGTACATTCAACCACAAGGATGCCTGAGTTAATGTTGCCCTGTGTAAGGCAGATGATACCTGATGGCAGCATTTGTGTTCTGCACCTGGACTGGGGCAATCCAAGAACAAATACAGGCTGGGTGGGAATGGAGACTGGTCCTGGGAAGAAAGACTTGTGAGTGTTTGTGGACAAAAAGTTCAACAGGACTCAGCAATATGTTCTTGCAACCCAAAAGGCCAACTGCAGTCTGGGCTGCATCAAACAAGGTGTGAAACCACCCGGGGAGCTGCATTCAGCTCTGGGGTCCCTGACACAAGCAAAGACCTGTTGGATCAAGTCCAGAAGAGAGTAACTAAGTCACACAGGGCTGGAAGACCCCTCCTATGAAAATATGCTGAGGCTGGAGAACACAAGGCTTCAGGGAGCTCTTACAGCAGCCTTCCAATACCTAAAGGGGGCCTTCAAGAAGGCTGGAGAGGGACTTTTCACAAGGACCAGGGGTAATGGCCTCTAGATGAAGGAGGGTAGATTTAGCTTAGATATCAGGAAGAAATTCTTTCCTGTGAGGTCGGTGAGGTCCTGGAATGGGTTGTTCAGAGAAGTTGTGGGTTCCCCATTCCTAGAGGTGCTCAAAACCACTTTGAATGGGGCTCTGAGCAACGTGGTCTAGTGTAAGGCTGGAGCTAGATGATCTTTAATGTGCCCTTCCAACCATAACCATTCTATATTGGTACGTTATAAACTCTTCAAGTTACAGGAGACGTGCTTTATTTACAAATAGGTATTCTAGCCACTGAGTCCATAATGCATAGTTTTAAACTGTAGTATGAAGTATTAGCAAGTGTGTATAAATAATCCATTACATTAACAATAATAAATTACTCAAAAATTTCAGAAATTTATTTGAAATATACAGCAGCTTTTACAGGAAAGCAACAGTGAGCTATACAGGAAGAAAGTATATGACTTCAAAATTGTATCATGCACACACACACAGATTTTGAAACTGGTTATTAAATTGAATAGAAACCTAATAATGAAAGTCATGTAATGAGCTGCTATTGTTCTGCCAGCTTTACCTTAAATAATAAACCCACCATTATATAACCTCTATTTCTTTTGTCCTGGGCAATTGGTGACTATCACTTTGATGTTTAAAATAAAACTTAAAGAAATAGCTACAAAAAACCAAAATTCCTAGCAACTGAAAGCACTAATTTAATTTTCATTCTTTAAAACAGTAAGACTCACTGCTACGTCCTGTTTTAAAATATTAAAAGAGGTGAGTGGTGCAAACTGAGTTCATGCTTTCATCTTGAGGAAAAAAACTGGATATATTCTTCAGCATTTTTCAGGACATTTCACTCCTTTTCACCTTTTTGTACATGATTTATATGATCTCTAAATGAAATATAATCTTACTGAAAGATGCTAAAATAATGACAATAATATAGAAATTTATCAAAATACACCCAAATCATATAATTCTTTCTCATTCTTTCTTTCCTGTTTTCTTGGTTTGCTTGTAAATTATTTTTGTGAGAACAGTTATTGATATCACATACAGTATGTGCCAGAGATACCTAAAGCTTGTTTAGTTCCGTTTTCTGAAAAAAAGTTTTAACAACCATTTTTTCATAGCTAGTTTCCTTCTGAAGTACAGATAAAACTTCTGTGTGTGCACAACCACAAGAACTGATGTATGGTGTTTATTTAGTAGTGACATTGCATGAGATGCAAAACAGGAGAGTTGAACTTCCAAAGTTAATCAGAACATGTGGAACTGTTGTTAGTGAAGGGATAATAATGATTTTTGAAAAAATATGATATGTAACTGGATAGGCTCATAAACACAACATTTTAAAGGATACTATTCTGAAAATCATCAACTTTCCAAAGAAGACAAAGCAGTAAGCCCTTAGTATCTACTTTCACTTACTGAAGTGTCAGTGCTGTGAAAAATATAGACTAGAAGTTTAAAATTTGAAGCTTCAATAGCCATTACCTGTTCTTAAGGATTTGTGTAATTGTGGAATTAGGGGTTTGTAAATATATTAGCAAAGAAGGAAGAAAGCATGTTCTGTCAGTGACCTTTGTGTTTTTTCAAACATACCTTTCCTTTTGGTAAATAGGGGAGGAAGCAAATCAAGAGTCTAATTTCTGTCTGTGGTATTTAGGATATACCACCGCTTTCAGCTCTTCAAACTTAACTTTTTATTAGCATATAATGGTGAAAATCTGTTTCAGAAAGCTCTCCTTGTGCTGTCCTGAAGGAAAGGATCTGTAACCCTTTGGGTGGGAAGAAGCTGCACAGGCAGCTTGTTGTTGACTGTCAAACATGACTTCAGCAGTTGATTCCCAGTGAAGGAAAGAAATTCACTATAACAGGTGTGTAAATTTTCCCACTCACGCAGTTCATTTTTATTTGACCTTATCTGAAAAATATCCCTCTTGTAAACTATGTGACTGAATGAACTTTTAATACTTTTATTGAGTTTATTCAGTCACTTTGTTAAGCTAAAAATATCAGATATTGGTAATCAAGTAGGAGAAATACATTGTTGTATCCCCTCTTAAAAAAAAAAAAAAAAAAGAAAATTAAATTGATTTTTTTCCCTTATATGACTGTCAGTGACAAGAAAACATTGTAAAAACCTTGACCTAATAGACATTCAGGAGAGTGCTTTCAAAATTTCAGGCTTTCTGTCCCTGAAGTGCTCTCTCACGTCTTCTTTTATCAGTTATTTTTCATTTAGAAGAAATAATTATCCTTACTTCACAAGATTGTTGAATCCTATAGCACAATGTTGCTGAAATGCACTCATTAGGAAGAAAAAAAAATCTGCCTCAAGTATCAGTGAAAATGCATGTCTGATACAATTCAGTGTTAATCCCCAGGTTAAATTAAGGATCTAGAGTCATGTGTTCCCAGCTCAGATGAAGTCATCAACTGGAATGCTTCACATTGAAAGAAGTCCTAACTAATGTCCTGATGATGAACAGACCACGAGTGATGAACTGACTGCAATCCTTCATTCTCTGTCTGACTGTGCCACTTTTAGGAATGAGGCAGAGAAAAGGAAGACTGAAATTTAGACTGGGAAGAAGGAAGGGGTAGAGGAAATGTAGTTTAAGATTTAGTTTAGTTTCTTGTTATATGGTTCTGAATTTATCGGCAATAAATTAAACTAGTTTCCCCAAGCAAATCTGTTTTGCCCTTGACCAAAACAATTTTGATAAGACACCAATGTTTTAGAACTTGCTGAGTAATATTTATACAGCATCAAAGCTTTTCTCTTTTTCAGCTGTTCTCCCTCCCACCAAAAAGACTAGACTGTGAGTGTAGAAGAGGGTGGGAGGGGACACAGTCAGGACCCCAGCTGACAAAGGGATATCCCACACCATGTGCTCAGCAGTAAAAGCTGTGGGAGAGTTTTCCAAGGGTTACCATTGCTCAGGAAGTGACTAAGTATAAGTTTGCTAGCAGTGAGCTACTTCATTTGCATTAGTTGTGGGTTTTTTGGTTTTGGGTTTTTTTTTAGTTTTTTTTAAATTTCTTCTCTATCATCTTTCTCTTTTACTAATTAAATTGTCTTTATCTTCCCCATTCTCCTGTGTAACAGCAAGTTAAGTGGCTTTGTGGGACTTAGCTCATCTCTCAATTAATCCACAGCAGTGCATCACTTCATTTTATTTCCATTGACTTTAATCTGTTATTTTATTGAACTTCGTTATAACCAAGTCTAGACATAATCTATTTAAACTTGAGCCAATAATGCCAGACTGTGTATTGAGCATTTAACTAATAATTATCATTTATGCTTCTTCATTATTAATTAATTTCTTAGAGGTTTTCTAACTGCTCTCAAAGACCTGATTTTTATCTGATCTTTTCTTTCAGTAAAAAACCCTTATATCCTTCTTCAGGTCAAACTTACTTTTATGTCATTATTGATAAATGAGAACTACTACATAGACAAAAGTACTCATTGTGCACAATGAAAGCCTGTGGTAATATTGAAACACTGTGTTGAACCATTCTATCAATTCTATACCCAATTACACAGAAACTTCTGGTTTTGAAGTAACATGTTAACAGAAATGTTTCTTAGTTTGCTTTTCTTTTAGTATAAGAACCTCTCTGTGATTTTTGCTTAAAGAATATAGACTCATTAGTACTATTCTCAAGTCCAATTAAACAATCATGAATGTCTCTAACTGTTTTCCTTGGTGGAGGCAAAAGGAACAAAGCAACACTGATTGCAAAAAAGTAATTTTAAAAATTCTCACCGACACTCACAAAAGATAGATTTTGACTGGTAAATCATCTGGAAGCAATAAAAACATTTACAAAGAATCAATGACTGCAGGAAGAAATGCAGGAAATTATTTGTTCTCTTTAGTCAAACCAGGAGTGGACTTGCACATAGTATAATTCACTACTTTCACAGAATGATACTAACTGATATGTGTCAAGTAGCTGGGATTGTTAGTGTTTAAAATTTCAATATTGAACAAATTGGTTTAAAACTTTAGGGAATATTTTGAAATAAAATATGGCCATGACTTCAAAATTTATTTAAATGTTTGATAACCATCCCACTGTAACTTCCAGTTACATCTGAAGTTGAATATTGAGAGCAATTAGAAAAAACAGTATGGAAACTAGATTAAATATTAAGGGACAGATGCCTCAGCCTATGTAAATTCACTTAGTTCCACTAGTTTTAATTACTCTGTGTTGCATTACACGTGCTGAGCATTCAACCCTAAGAATTTACCAGCTCATGAATTCAAATGAAATCCTTAGCTCCTACAAGTAATCATGTGTTATAACTCCAGAATTTTAGTACAATTTGAATGGTTTTTGAAATCAGATTATGTATCTATCATGTGTTTGCAGAAAAAAACTTAAAAAAATGATGACTTGATTTGTTACAGGAATAGGTTCTGAAGCTTACTTTATACCATGGGACAAAATAAAGGATCTCTGAACACAGTTAAAAGATTACCAAGGACTTTAATTGATATGGAAAAAGTCAAGGAGAGCATGTTTTATTCTGACCAGTTAAACAGAGCAAACTATGCCTCCACCTCGCTTGGTCTTTAAGTTATTATCTATCCCGAATACAAATAAACTCACTGACTTCCAAATTTAAATTTGCGCATCAATTTATGAGTTCATTTATTTATTTATTTATTTATTATTATCCATTTATTGCTGAACCAATATTTTGTTAGAAATTTACTCAATTTTCAATACAGTTAAATTTTGAGTGTTTTAATGAGAAAACAATGTGGTGTAACATAAAAATAAAAAAGGAAGGATGATCACAGAAGGATCCTCTGAAAATAAGAATATGAAAACAGCCACACCCTTATTCCCAAATAATACCTTGATGAAAACATCATTAGTTGTAACTGGAAGAAAGATACTGACAGGAATATGATTCCTTAGAGTCTCCATTTAGAACATACTTTGCTACAAAACTATTCTCTTCAACGCAGTTCAGAGCCAATGTAATTTTTTTTCTGTAACCTTTGACAATTTAAGAAACATGTATTTATCATTTAAAGGTTTCATTATCCAGTTAATCACATGAAATATCAAAAGTCATTAGAAGAGATAATAGGGAGTTGCATTTCACAACAGTCATTTGAAAAAAGTATTAAATTTAATCAAACTTCCTCTTATGAAGTGGTCTTTGACATTAACTTTCCAAACTATCCCTGGGATGTAGTGGACACAAGTTAAGTGATTTTGAAATACCTCTAAAGCGAAAGAGGACAGGTTAGAAGAGTAGCCCTGAAGTCAAGTCACTCAAATCCATTTCTCACCCGTCACCTGACTGTCTGAAAATCACTTGGGTTCAGGAATTCTTTTCACTGGCTGTGTAAATTCTTTCAATTGATTAAACTTGGACAGGAACTGTCCCTTATTATATGTGAATTTTGGGCTTACAGTACTGTCTAGAGACTCACCACAATCTTTTAAAATGCCTTCCTTACATATACAACTAATTGCTAAGTACCGGAATAAGACTAATAAAGCATGGATTTTTAAAATAAGACAGTCTGATAGTTCTGTTGAATTATTTTCTACCAGCAAATTTAAAATTCATATTTAAACAGTCACAGATTTACTGGAATTTATGTGGTGATTATGAAATTCTGAATATGTAGTAGCTGAATTCTGCTTTTAATTCCTATAGAATACATCCTGTCCATTTCGCTAAAATAAGTAGACCTGGTCTTCAGTTAGATTTTAATTAGATTAATTAAATTAGATTTAACATAATTAACCTTCCTACAGAATGTTTGTGTGAATTTGGCGGTTTTGTCTGTTAAATTAACAAGGCATAAGTAGAGGAAAGAAAAAGAAAAAACCCTTCACAAAAGCAAAAAAAAACCCCAAACCAAACCAAAAAACAACAACCCAAGACCTTCCAAATAATAATAATAATATGAAGAAGAAGAAGAAGAAGAAGAAGATGAAGAGTTTAAAAAACCCTCAAGCCAAAACAAGCCCAAAATCCTTAGATAGTATACAGTCTGTGTGATGTGAGTGTGAGAGCACAAAATCCCCTGGTATCTATGACATTATTACCTTTATTAGGACACAGAATGATTGAGTGAGGCATTACTTTCCCATCTTCCTAAGTGCTCATTGAGATGACCTAGCTTTCAACATTGGCTTTTATATATAGTTTGACTTGCACAAAATATCTTGTCTGTTTGAAACTGTACATTAATCTTTAGATTTTTCAAAAGCTGTTTTGTTCTATTCCAGCTGAAGAGGAAGAAAGAATTGCAAGCAATTTGTCCTTTTTTCTGAGTAGAGATTTACTGAAAGTGAAAAAAAAACCTTCTAAAAACTTGAAAATGTGATGAACTTGCAAACAATTTGTCATTTTAACTGCAAATTTTCTAAAAATAAAAAGCTTGCACATTCAAAGTATAAAAACTCTAATGAATAGACTACATTTTTGTGTCATCTGAAATAAGGAGTTAATGATATAATGAGTACAATATAGATGTAAGGCTGTGCATTACTTCAAATCTGTCAATTTTCATATCTGTTCTTTAAAGAAAGATTGGTACTCATTTTCTCTTTTCTTCTAAATATGAAAAATTAGTTACTAATGCATTCTAATAAGATACCTTTTCCAAGTTTTGATAAAAGAGTAACAGCAAGAAAAGTTATCTAAAGTATAAGGGTTTTATGCTTCTTGGTTATTTTTTGAGAAGAAAACTAAAAATTTTAAGATTGTTTCTACTTCTCCATTTCTCCCTCTAACTCTTCTCTGAATGCATTCTGCATGGTAGAATCATAGAATAGTTTGATTTGGAAGGGACCTTAAAAATCTAGCTCACAGACAGGGACATCTTCCACTAGACTAGGTTGTTCAGGGCCCCATCCAACTTGGTCGTGAACACTTCCAGGAATGGGGCACCTTCCACCTCTCTGGACAACCTGTTCTAGTGTCTCACCACCCTAAAAAATGTCTTCCTTTTGTTCAATCTAAATCTATCCTCTTTCAGTTTCAACCTACTCTGCCCTGTCCTGTCACTACAGGCCTTGGTAAAAAGTCTCTCTGCACCTTGTTCATAAGCCTCCTTCATGCATGAAAAGACCATAATCGGAGCTTTCTTCTCCAGGCTGGACAAACCCAGCTCTCTCAGCCTGTCTTCATATGTACTTCTTTATGCAGTTCAGCATGCAATTCAACAACTACAGTTGCTGGGATATTTTAAAGTGAAAACTAGGTTAAAAGTCAGAGGATGTTCAGTTGGAGGCTGGTAGAGACCACAGACATCATACATATAAAGTCAGTCAGTACAAAGCAGAATGAGATTCAATCATTAATTCCTTCATTTAATTTATGAGAAGATAAATGCCCACCAGGATATCAACTCTATTGACCTGAAGGTGTACAGGTATTTCCTACTACCTCTGGCAATGCCTCTGATGTGTAAAATTAAAAAAAAAAAAAAAGTGATGAGCCTTAAGAAGGCTGTGTTCAAGATTTATGGATACTGTAAAATACCTCTTTGCAGCTTAGCAAATAGATATTCCACCTTTTGGCATCACAAAATATCCTGGAAAGATTAACTTGCTGCATCTCCTAACCTTTCTGTTGCTCTTCACTTTAGCTGCATGGCACTCGACTCCTAAATTCACCCTTTAATACAGAAATGCTTCCTCCATTCATATATTCCTTCTCTTTTCCTTCCCCCTTTTCCTCCCCCTTTTCCTCCCCCCTTTTCCTTCCTCCCTGTAAAGCTTAACAGGACTTGAACTCAGCAAGTCAGTAATTAATTAAATAAATTAAAAGCGTAACCCCTGAGGTTTGACCTGAGGGAGGAAATTGCTCTGACCGCTCAGTGACACAGAATGTGATTACTGAAAGATTAACAATGGGAAAGACAGCTGAAGAAACCACCTAAATAGATAGTCACAAGATCCATTTCCACTCTGTTAGACCAAGAGCCATCCAGCTGGATCTTAACAGATGGTCTCAGTCTCTTGTAAAATATTGAAGTATGCCTTAATTCCATCTTAGGATTTCTACTGAAGAAAGAGCCTCAATTTATTGTATTTTTACTGCTGACAGCAATGGTCCATTGAAGTGGCAGTGAAAGCACAGGGAGACACTGGGGTTACTCTGTCTTTCTGGCTGACTGCCCACAAAGGCAGGGAAGTCACTACTATTGTAATGCAGATGACAGAAAGAAAGGCACACACTGCAGCTGAGTTAATTGAAGGAACTCACTGCACCCCCAAATATAATTTCAATTTTAAAAATACATTTTGGCATAATAAGTAGCATCACATGTTTCTTAGAGATGAACACCAAACTGAATTATTAAACTGTGCAGCTCAGTAATGCAGCATTTCAAAACAATCACAAAGACAAAATACTTTCAAAAGAAGTTTGGAAAACCTTCCTTTTGTTTATCTTTTTTTTCCTTTTCCTTTTTTTTTTTTTTTTTTTTTTTTTTTTTTGGTTCGTTTGTTTTGGAGGCTTATTGTTTGGGAAGAGAAAGGGGAAGGGTACAAGGACTAAATACGGATGTATTAGTCACTTTCGCATTTTCTCAACTCTAGTTCCAAAATGCACTCTGTGACCAGAGGACTTTTCTAAGTAAATAAATTGCAATGATTTAGGGCTGAAATCTACTTAAAGACATGACCTGAGACTCTTAGTTGCATGCCAACTTTATGAAAAATAATCTTACTGACTTCAGAACAATTATTTCTTACTTGCATCACCTTAGCAGAAAACATGATTGCCTCAAAATTATGCTAAAATAAAAAAGCATACTCTTGCTTCCATCTCCATCCTTGCTTTGCAGACTTTACTGCAACTTTTGAGCAATTAAAAGAGACTATAAGGGGAACATTAGGAAGAATTTATTTCACAACAAGGGTGGTGAGGCACTGGAACACATTTCCAAGGGAAGCTGTGGACACTCCCTGCCGTGGAGGTGCTCAAGACCAGATTGATGGGGCTTTGAGCAAACTGGTTTAGTGGAAAGTGTCCCTGCTTACAGCAGGGAGCTTGGAACTACATGACCTCTGAAGACGCTTTCCAAAACAAACCATTCTATGACCCTCATGGCCTCAATTGAAAAAATAGAAGAAGTAAAAGAATAAAATAACATGTATTATAAATGCAGCCTACATGATTTATTGTAGTGTTATAAACTATTTATTTTATTATTGTGAAAGGCTCAATATAAAATGGAGAATTCAGTCAATGCAACCTAAAAACTTTTCTTCGCAAATAATGGTTATTTCTGAAAGCAAAGTGGAGTGTATATTATCTGAAAATTATATTGAAGAAAATATGAAATAATATGTCATGTTCTGCAACAATGACAGTGAATAAGTAAAAGTGTCTTTGATATATGCTCTCATTAAATATTTGCTTCATGTTATTTTGCCTTTTTTTGGACAAAATTGAAAGTCTCACTAATAATCTACAAACAAAAAAGTGACCAAAAATATTAAGAAGTTTTATTCTTTCGTTCTGTCCACGCAAGGGTGATTTACAGTGACATACTCCTGCAAAGTTCTGAGCTTTTCAAAACAGCCCAGAAAAAAGAAAAAATGCTTTGTATAATTATGTAAGCATGTTTGAATAGAACCAGATCTATGTTACAGCCAATCATTTACCTAGATTTATGTCCCTCTGTAATTTTTTCTGTAGACCCTGTTTTCAATTGTTGTTCCAGATCATTCCCCTCAAAGTATTATGGGATTTTTTATGAACTTCTATTGCTTACTTTAAGAATGATGAGTAAAAAATTGTATAAAATTCCATCCATTTTCTACAAGGAAAAATTCTCTAGGTACCTGTGGCAGGACACTCCCCCCTCCCCCTTCTCTCTCTCCCTGCTTGCTGGCCGGAGATCGATGGCTCAGATTGAGTCAATAGCTTAATCCAGGCTATCAATGCTGGTGTCTGGAAGTCAGAGTGAGACACTGAGAGAATGTGAAGAATTTTTAAGTGACCGCAAATCCACACTCTTTTCCCTATAAAACACCACGAAAATCTCAGCAAAAGTAGAAGCTTTTCTACATGGACATTGGAGCGTGAAGTCTTCTCCCCTGAGCTTGGACGCAAGCTCTGTGGTTACTTCCCTGAGGGATTGAGAGAGGATCTGGTGCATCCCCAGCTCCAAAAATTGGATTCGGTAAGAAGCATTCAGTTTCCTAAATTGTATTCTTCTTTGCTAGCTACAATAATATTAATAGGTACCTTTTTCATTTTTAGCGCTGTATTGTTTTTAATCTCCCTATTTTGGGCAACATATATATATGTTTGTTTTAGCTATGAATAGCTTTTCATGTTTTGTGTAGTAAAAATTGTCTAGTTCTTTGTTCCGTTCTCACCTGTAGCTAATAAACCATAACCTATTTTACATTCGACATAAATCAGCTGTCTTTATAAGAACTTGTGAGTGAGACTGGGTTTTGGCGGTGCTGGTCACTGAATAGGTTTGTTCACTGAATAGGTTTGGTCACTAGTTGCCATAGGCCTAGGCAACTGGTAAAATCTATATACCCTCTGTCTTGACTCGTGACAGTACCCTAAAAATAAAAATTTCTTTTTGAGAAGAATTTGACATAAAGGACCCAGCATCTAAGAAATTCTTCATTAATTAGAAATAGGATATCAACAGATTATCTGAGGTCAGCTTTTCAGGTTGAGAGCCATAGGAGAGAAAAAAAATGTAAATAGTTCTTGCCCATGAAAACTATACAATCACAGTGGGGCAGGTCTTGCTGTGGGAAACTGTGAGATCTGTAGTACTAAAATTTGTAAGTCCAGCTAAATTCAAAGTTTGCACTTCAAAGTGCACTAATTTCTCTTACAAAAAAGCTTCACAATCAAATGAAAAGCTATAGGAATCTAAGCAATATTTACTTTTAAAAATCCAATAGAAAAAAAGCAACCCAAAATTAATATTAAACATTCAACAGATTTCCCAGGAGTTTATTCTAGTTGATAGTTGCAGCCACTTGTATCTTTCAGTTAACACTTATATAATCATAACAATCTCGGTTTCAGGCTGGGGAGGACACTAAATATTAAATCCAGAATTTTATTTCTAGAAAAGCATTTTACAAATTTTGTCTGCAGATGGCAGCAAATATCCAGTGAACAACAGTTTTTCCAAGATACATTAAATTACTTGTTACTACATTATACCTATGGGGAGATCAAGTAAACACCATAACTTTTATTAAGAAAATTATAAAAATATTTACATAATATTTAAAATATACATTATAAAGTATTCATTTACTTAATTTTACCTTTTTTTTCCCCTGGGCAAAATAAGTAGATATAATATATAGGATATATCCACAACTGTGGCATTTCAAGCACTAAATAGAGTTTTACTTGAAGAGAGAAATGGAAAATGCAGCTCTGAACTTAACAGTTGATTAAATGTCTTGTGTCAGATGTGCCAGCATTTATTACATCTGACATATTATTCCCATATTTAGAAGCTCCCCTTGGTCAAATGCCATTTTAACTGCAAAAGTAACAAAAAGATCCTAGTGTTCATTCAGGAAAAAAAGGGTTTGTGAATCAGTTGAGACACTTCTGCTCTTTACAAAGATTTTTTTCAGTGGAGGTTGGACATTAGTGTAACTTCCAAAAAGTAGGTCAAAAAGTAGCTATAATTTTTATTTTATAACCCTTTAGACCTAAACTGTTGACCAAATCTGAGACTAAGAAGACCAAGCTACACCTAGACCTCTCTGAGAAATTTAGAAATTAAGAGGTTTTCACTGAACCTCATGACTCAACAGGAGGGACCAAGACCTGATGACACCACAATCGATTGTAATAGATGACAGAGCTGCTGTTTGGATACTGCATTGGCAATATTTAGCTACAGATCAGCAGATCATGATTAATCAACCACATAATCAAAGTATGCTATTTCTTGTGCCTGGATGAGAATCTTCTCTTTACTACTGTCTTACACTGATGAGGGAAAAAAAAAATTGGACTTACATATACATCAGGACAAATTTTTCCCTTCATAAAGAAGACATTGTAGGATGTACTATGATCTTACTTGTCGGCTAACCACCTTAATGCAATGTTGCTATGAAATAGAATAAAACTGGACATGGTGGAGCTAGATACTTCCATCAAGGATTTTTTAATCTTATCTCTACTGTGAAAGTTTGGACCATTCTTGCAAGGACCCTTCCAATGTGTGGTGTTTTATTGTTCTGTGATCATCAATAAGCTAATGAGAAGCTTTTTTTGGTTTTTTGGTGTTTTTTTTTTTGGGCCTTTGATCCCATGTTGTTACAAAAATATCGAAGAAACGTACACAAAATCTGTAGTGGGTAAAATCTTCCACAGCACAGAAATTCTTGACTTGAACTTGTTTCTCACAGAGTTTCCCATCAGTCAGTTGAGTAACATTAAGAAATTTTAGTTTAAAAAACTATGTGGATGAAAAACAGCTAAATCAATTAATTCTGTTATACTGAAATCCAAGATAATTAGTTGTGCTTGTCTGTGGCCTAAAATTCAGAGTGAAATACTGCTTTTATGTACGTTAAAATCTTTAATTTATCCTTTTTTTCCTTTTCATTTAGAATTGTTGTTTTCTTGTATCAGCATCCTTCATGCAATAGATCCTCCTAGAAGCTGTGCTAAGGCACATGGAGGATAGGGATGTGATTTGAGGCAGCCAGCACAGATTTACCAGGGGAAAATCCTGTCTGTCCAACCTAGTGGCTTGCTGTGATGAACTACATAAGTGGATAAGGGAAAATCTACAAATATAATTTATCCAGATGTCTGTAAAGCTTTGACACAGTCCTCCACAACATCCTTCTCTCCAGACTGGAGAGTGATGGGTTTGATGGGTGGACTGTAAGGTGGATTAGGAATTGGTTGGGTAGACACGTCCAAAGAGTTGTGGTCAATGGGTCAGAGTCCTGATGGACAGCTGTGAAAAGCGGACTATTTATGAGAGCATCTACTGCGAGGACAAGGGACAATGGGCTCAAAACAAAAAACAGTAGATTTAGGATAGATATTAGGAAAGAATTCTTTACTGTGAGGGCGGTGAGGCTAGAAGAGGTTGCCCAGGGAACCCGTGAATGCTCCATCCCTAGGAGTGTTCAAGGCAGGGCTGGATGAGGCTCTGAGCAACCTGGTCTATTTGAAGGTGTCCCTGCCCATAGCAGGGGATTTAGAACTAGAAGATCTTTAAGGTCTCCTGCCAACCCAAATCATTTTATGACTCTATGATTCTACAAAAGTTTAAATTATGCAATCTTTTAAAATTGAAGACTTTTAGGAGTATTCAAGCAGACTGTATATGTTTTGATTGCATGCATTCCTTTCAAAGCTATTTATTCCTTCTCATTTGTTGATAAAAAAGTTGTTTCAAGTCAACTTTGCTAATGGCTTTCTCTGATGATTTTTATTAATGCACTTGTTCCAGAGTTTTTGAGTTCCTATTAAAAATTTAAAATATCCAGCCTAAAACACACACACAAAAAAAATTAATCCAGATCATATGATATTAATCTACATAATCTTCTCTGCTTTCTTGGTCCTTTGATTACTGTGTCTGCTGAGTCTTGGTTGCTATAGCTTGTTCTATTGCAGTAGCAAGCAATCAAAAGTTCATACAATTCTCATGTGGCACCGATTCTGATTTCAGTTCTAGTTTTCTTTTAAAAAGCTCTTTATTTCTGGTGTGATACTGTACATCTAATTAATTACTGGTGATGTTTCCCAATTTTTTTTTTCCTAAGGTTTATTTATAATAAATTCAGAGGGGTAAAAATGGCTGGCATGTATTACCATCTTATAATGAGCTGAGTGAAACTGAGTACAGACAATTAGAACATCATTGCCTGAACAGCTGTGCATCATAATATTGCAATTCTAAGCAAAGAAAATATTCCCTTGGGTAGTTGCCAGCAAATCCTGGAAATGTTTAGACTTCTCACATCTTTCCCCATTGAATTAAAGGTTCCCTAGTTCCTGAGAGAATTTCACCTCTGACCATGCATGAGTTTGGCCAAGCTTGTGCATTTTAACACTTCTCTCATCTAATTCCAATTTGAGTCCAGCAGTAGTCCTCACTTTATTGCCATTACCTGATTTACACTGAAGTAAGGGAGGCTGTCCTAAAAGAATTGCTGTCTGGAATATTTACATTTGTCAATAAAACTTCCTTATGTAACAAGGTTTTTTAATCATTATGAGGCTCTTGGAGAGAAATCTGTGTGTGTGTGAGGTGGAAACAAACTTCCTGAGGGATTCATTGGAAACTTACCTACAGCTAAACACATCGTTATTTATAAGGAGATACTTGTCTACAAGTCAGTGGTTGAGGATGATAAATTACCTGATATGAATTATCCAAGGAGAGAGTGTTTGTCACTGAGAGAAGGAAGTTAGCGTGCTAAGCCTGTAGATAGTTTTTGTGCTATCTATGCCTAAACTGAGACACTGTATTTTACTAATCTGGCCATTGTGTAGTTAGGGCTCTTAGAAAGGGCCTAGATTAGAGCATTCCAGGTGTCAAATTTGAAAACAATTTATCTACTTAAATGATACACACATAAAGAAATACAGTGGGAAAAAACCCAAACTACAAAACTTTCAAATTTTTGCTATCTGCACATGAATGAGCCTTTAGAGCCTTCAATTAAAAGTTGGTGCTTATACACATTCAGTGATTTAATATACATCAAATAAAAAGAATATTACCTTTCTTTCTAGCAGCCCTTAAAATTCAGGTTTTTAATTCTAACAGAAATATATGCAGCGACAGAAACTTTACTTGTGATGATTGTTTGTTCTTTTCCTCAATAAAATTGCAGAAATCATTAAAGTAAATGCATTTATTCCCTTGCCTAGGAGGCTCCTTGAAATTTCTTTTTCCACTTGGAGAATTTTCTTTTCACTTAGACTAGGTCTTCAGCTGTGCTGTTTTGCAAATCCTTCACATACATCCAAAGACTTGACTATTAGAAAATGAAACAAAATTAATCTGTCATAGGAGCTTCCTGTTAACTCTACAATGCTCTGTGGAGCCTATATGCCATGCAAGTTGCTGTGAATGATGGATTCAAACATAATGATTCTGGAACATGGAGAATAAAAATGTTGACATTCAGTCTTCCCATATAAATACAAGAACTCTTTTTTGTCATGTTTGTGTACTTTAATTCTCTTGGTGCAGACCAGCCTTTATAATATTTACTAACACCAAAGAAGTGCTTGTTTCATATTGACTTTCCCTGAGGATTTAATTATATAGCATTTTATGTTACAAGAGGGTTTGGCATTAAGTAAACAAAATATCCTGAAATTTTTATAATATAATGGTGTTTGATACATAGTAAGGCTTACGGAGATATAAAGAGTTTTTATATGGCATGACGAAAATTGTCTAGAATACTTAAACCCTTATGTAACAGAAAGTAAAAAACTAGCATGCTTTGTGGCAAGAGTAGTGCCATAAACTGGCTTTCCATTACCTTATACAGAACAGTATAATCCATTACCTGCCAAAAAGTTAAAGAAGTCAATGTTTGATGGTTCACTTTGTTCATGTTAAAAAATAATCAGAGAATTTTTTCACAAAAAAACACCCATCCTCTCATGGTCCCCTGAATAATGTTTTTTTATTTGTTTGTATTCCAATGGAAAGCCATTTACTTACGCTATCTTTCTGTAGAAACCCAAGGTCATTTCAATAATTTATAGAAGAAAAGGAAGAAACAGGGGCAAATAATGGTGTTTTTTCTTCCACTTCCATCATTGTTTGTATTCAACAAAAAAATTTCTAATATTTCATCCACTCTATCTGATAAAAACCTCAAATGTCTTATATTCTGTTCAAACCTCTCCGTACCCTTTTGTTGTATGTGTGCATTTGTGGGTGCACTGTGGCTTTTTCTCTATTCAATTTCATATCTGCTTTCAATGCTTCTGTATACACACTTAAAATCACTTTTATTTTGACATTTATTGATTTGTGGATTTCATAAATTGTTTCAGTCTTTAGTAAGACACATGGTACGTTATAGTAAATATTAAGGAAGATTTATACTTGTCCTGAACTCCTATCAATTTTTTTCAGTTTATTGATATCCTCATTTAAATATTTTACCGAGAAAAAACCCAGTGTGTAAGAAGTATAGAGAAAAAATTGGATAAATGGAAACATATTCAATGGAAAAGTAAAGCTTAATAGTAAGAGGGATGGCAGACATTTCTACAGTATTATGTATAATCAGATTAATATTTTGATGTCTCCTCTGAGAAATTAAAATGTTAACTAAAAATTTTCTTTAATATATCAGAGTAATTTGAATATCCTAGAATTCACTTATTTATTAAAAAAAATACTTCATAATTAATACCCTTAATGGCTGGTCAAGCTTATATTTATTACATTTAAAACATTTTATTTTTACAAAACATGTATATAATCAATTTATGCTGATTTGAAAACAAGCATTGTAACATCAGTAAATATTTTACTCCTATAGCAGGTCAGACATATGAAAAAAATACTTCCTAAGAATTTCCAGGGAAATACTGAATGAGAACAAATGGCACTGTTCTGGGAGAGTTTGAGTATTTGTGTTCAGCTGTTTAGTTTGTTTCATTTTCTAGTGATCTGTTATCACTGGTAAAAGGATTGATATATTCAGATGCTCAAAAATCCTTTAAAAACTGTACAAGTATTTATGACTTTATGTTATATGTCTCATAAAATGTGTGAAGCAGTAAATTTACACATGCACTGACTTTTTTTTTTTTTTTTTGGAAGAGACTAAGGATGGGATTCCTTGTCTCTAATTCTTCAGAAGATGATTCATAATACCAGAAAGAGATCTGTACTCAGTCAGCTGTCCTCATGCCAGAAGCTTTAAAATACCAGTAGTTCCCCACAGCAAAGTGTTGAGGGAGCAATGGAAAGTGTTTAACCAGACCTTGTCCCACACTCTCCAAATAAATATAATTACATTTTTGAGGCTTCTTATAATTTTTGTGCCATCTAGACACAACTACTCACAATTATGCAATTATGAGTAGATGACAAACCGTAATTAAAGTGTACAAGGAAGATTAAAGTTGTCCTTTTTTTTTCTTCTCAGAAAGATGCTCTTTAAAATCTACACAGAAGAATATTGCAACACCGTCTCAGATTAGGGATGACATACAATAACTTTACCTATTTATAAAATTTTGTCTGCTCTGGTTTTCTAAATCATTTAAAGGAAAGAGTGCGTACATTTTCTAAATCTCTGCTTTAACACAGATTCATCATGAAGCACTGAATCTAGAGCATTAATTTAGGCCTCTATATTTGCAACAGAAGGAAAAAGCAAAGTAAATCCAATGTTTTGTCCATACAATACAGGAGAAAAACAAAGTATTAGGTATGTAACTGAGATTCCCTAAAGGAAAGTTTGTCCCATAAATCTCAAAATTGAATTTACGAAAATCTCTATTAAAATTATTTTCTAAGATACTATCCATTATAAATGATTAGTCAGAATCAAAGTTTTGAGATCAGAAGTGCAGTCCTGTAGTGTTTAGAGAAAATCTTACTTCATATTCATCTGGCTGATTAGTTTCTAATCACTGTATCAGAACATTTCAAGGTTAATAAAATACAGAGACGGAAGGAGCTTGAGACTAAAGGGGAAGAAGAAAGAATCTCCTAAATTAAATATTAGTCACAATGAACAACATAGCAGGAGTTGACAACAGGAAGCTTTCATATTTCTAAAACTAGACCTCAATTGCACAAATTCAGATACCTGTGTCCACGATGTGTATACTGCTGAATAAAAAAGTGTGGGTGAATGAGCTCAGACAATGTTCTTGGATGTCCTACACCTATTAGAGGAACATATGCAGTAAATCAGTGTGTTCCATGTGCCTTGACCCGCCTGTACTGACCTCAAGACCATTCTTTGCAGAGCACGTTGATCTGCACAAAACTAATGAAAGTAATCTCAGCAAACCAAATTCCTACCGGTATCCAAAAATCCTTCAAAATATTCTGACCAAATATTATTTAAAGTGGTGCTAGCACTCCTATCCTTGATAAAAGGTGCATGACATTGTGTTGGTCTAGGGGTTATTTATTTCTTATAAACCAGATGAACTCATCTTTTCAGTTCTGTCTTCTAACTGTTCCTTCTAACCCAATTTAACTTACATTAACCAGTGTTTACTCTTAAAAAATAGAAAGACATCTCAAAAGCATTGGTGAGATGGTATAAATAATATATGCATGAAGTTTTGAAAATGCTGCCGTTGAAAAGCACGTCAGAGTTAATTGAACACAAACACAAGAAATTAAGATGCTGTCAGAAAATAAACAAACAAACAAACCCTTCATGTTGAAAAAGAGAGAAGAAACACAAGGGGATTATGCATGGACTGAATCTATTTGAAATGTAAGAAAGAAGTCCACAAAGCTATTGAAGAATGCAAAGAAATATTATTCAAGGTTGTTGAAAATAGAAATATCATTCCTTTATGACAAGCTTGTCAGTTGGACTGGACAGAATAAATAAGTGGTAATAAATAATACATAACTAATATTAATATGTCTTATTCTGTAACAATCATGAGAGGGTCTTTTACGTAAAACTTCAACATTATAATTTTTCTGAGGAATGTGTGGTATTAATATAAGGTACTGTTTATGTGTTTTAAGTCCTCTTGTATACATATTGAAGATTTCAACATATAAATTTACTTCATAAGTAAGTGAACATCAAATGAAGGAGAAAACAAGGAACTTTTTACTTTGCTTTTATAATATGTTGGTTAAATAATTGAAATTAAATCTTTATAATGTCATGCTTACAGGTCTTTCCTGGAAAATGTCCACAGTTACTTCTGAAAGTCATTTAAATGAGTACTAATGTATATTCCTGTATTTATGATAAGGTAAGAGTTAATGAGTTTTCGGCAGAGGGCTGAAACTTTCTGTGTTAGTGTAATTTGTTTAAGAATGAAACTATATGCTTTACTGACATTACTTTACCCTCTGAGAATTTCAAATCCTGATTCTCTTCACCAAATGAACAAGTGTTAATTTTACTGAGATAATTGTGGATGCTGCTGAAACTAATTATAATTTTAAAAAAGCATAAAGTGTTTTAAGTCATGTATTTTTAAAGCCTGCTTTCTAGTCAATGAAGAAGTAATGTTCATGAGGCTTATTTTATTTTTTAAAATGCAGTTTTGGTCCAGATGTGAGGAGCATGGAATGTATACCAGGTACCAAAACACAAATTTCAAGTATATGCACATCAGAAATGTTTCTCAGGATGTGGTGCACAGGAGCACAGGCATGGGGTGGTGGTAACAGATGGAGTGCAGGAGGCATCACAAGTGTGAGCAATTTACCCATAAAAATGTGTGAGTGGGAGCTGGCCAAAATTCGTTTCAGGAGTTGAAAGGTGAACAAAGGTGAAGTGTCTGATATATGTAAAAGACACTACAAATTGTTCATTTGGATTAACAAGGAGCTGCAGACCACTGATGAAAAACCAAGGTGCAGGAAGATATTAAAGAAAAGAATAACCCCAAGTGAATCCTAGACCGAGAAAGAAGAAACTGTTGACATAACCAGCACAACTCCCTGGGTGAAGAACTGCTCAATGTTATCCTCTCCCTTTCCCTCCCCACACACATGAGAATGAAGCCACCAGCCTTAAGGCCCAGAGGAGAAGAAGAGGATGAGTATAGAAGAAGGGGCAGAGCTAGAAGCCAAACGTGGATAAACCAATTGTAATTGTTTTCATGGAACAATTAACTCTGAACTAACAAGGCTTGGTATTTCTATTCATGAACTGAAAAAAAATAGGCGTTTTGCAGTGAGCATATTTTAAATTTAACAAAAAGAAAGTGGAGGTGGCTAATCTTTGGTATTGTTTGTTAATCATTTTTCTTTAAAAACACTTGGTTTCTAGAATTGTAGAAACCTGTAAGGAATCATGGTCACCTAATATTCCTAAGTATTTTTGTGAACTCAAAGAAAAAGGGAAAGGATATATCTGACTTTTATTTATTTTTGGGTTTTTTTATGGTAAAAATTTAAGTTTTCATAGAGTTAAGTAATATTATTGACAATAACCACAATAAAAGTACATATGCAATATTTAATTTTATTAAATGTAGTTAATTTAATACATTTATGCATCAGAAATCTCCAGCCTGCCTCAGTAAGAAATAATCACTGTGTGAGGCTGAAGATTTATTGATTTTAGGAATCTCAAGTATTCTATATTCTTTTAACTTACTTTTTTGTGTAGCAATGGAAATACTTGGCAATGGAACCAATTCCTCTTATCTAATAAAATGCTTTTTGTTATCCATATGATAATTACTTATTAAAAAACCAGAAATCTTGGGACTTTTTTATGCTCTGAAATTCCCATTTCTATTTTTTTACTTACTTTATTGTGTTAGTAAGTGAACTCCCTCTTTGCTGTTTTCCTTTCCCTCTCTGAGGGGTTGTATACTGTAGGCCTACAAAAAATCTACATAACTGCCCTCTGGGTTATTTTTGCAGGGTTGATTTCTCAGTACTTAAGACCTTTCTGGAAAATGGCAGCACTTATCTTCTGTGTCATCTTGGTGGACCAAATATAAAGGACAGGGATCAGAAGCACTGTGTTCATTAACCTGTTCTGTGCTACCACTCAGACTAGGTCCCTTTACTATTGTTATTATTATTATTGTAACTGTTATTATCACTGGAATTACTATTTGTATTCCCGCATTTTCAGTCTAAGGTATGAGCAGTATCGCAAACTTTGAAATAGATTCAGCAAAACTGAAATATTTTTACTGTTTTGGACAGGTCGGAGTTGGGTTTATCTTGCTTTTTCATTTTGTCTCTTTGTTTGGGCTTTTTTGGGAGGTCATTTGTTGCCTTTTTTTTTTTTTTTTTTAAGTGTGAGAAAACATTCAATTTGACACTCAGAAATGAATGAAAGAGTTTATGGAAGCAATGGTTAAAAAATAAATACAAACATTTCATTTGTTTGCGCATAAAACTAACCATTTTGAGATTAATTCACTGTCAACTGTTTACAAAAGTAGACAAATAAATTTAATTCAATTATTAATACTTATGAGTATGAAAGATACTCTTACATGTGGATGATGTTGCAGTGCATCCACTTCTACAATATAGTTTACAATGATGTATACAAGATTTTTGCAAAGAAGGAAACCTAAAGATTTGAGTGTCTCCTAGCTGATAATGGGACAATCCTGACAGATAATCTGCAACATGCTCAAATTTGCTCCTAAGTCTGATTTTACCCCCAGACATTTTCCCACAAAACTTCAACATTTTTCAGGCCTACTTGTGTGTTGTCTTTTCTTCAAATATCTTTGTTATTGGATGAATCACTATTAAAGACAATATTAATTATTCTATTGTTTATAAACCATGGACACAGGAAATTTGGGGGGAAAAAAGGGATTTATTTTCTCTAGAAAAAGGCATGTTATGCAAAATTATAATTTACGTGAATGAAGAAGTTTTCTTGGACTAGACAACCTTTTCGGATGAAGGTGACTTTTTCAACTGCATGTGTTTCAGTCTCCATGAACAATTTAAAGCCTTTATAGTCTCCCTGTGGGGTTTTCAGGACTCTACCACAAAATCTTTTGTGAGCCTTTTAATTATGTACAGAAGGTCACCCACTTCCTAAAGCCCAAGAACGTCATATGTGTTGCCTTATCACAGGCCACAAAACCCCCCAAAGAATGTAGCTTATCTTGGGCACTAGAGTGGCTTAAAATTAATATTCAGACAAAACTCATGTCTTCAGTCATGAAACCTGAGCAGCATATTTTAACAAGTCATTATGCTGTGGTGTTCTTACATCTATTAATTTTCTAAGATAGTGTTTGCAATCTTCACAGAAAAGAAAAAAAAAAAACCTGCTTTGGGAAAGGGCACTGATAGCGGTGGTGGAAGGGGATTTTTATTATTATTATTTTTAATTTCCAGTGTTTAAACATTTTAGAATTGATTGATTTTTTTAATAGGAAACTATTGTAATATGAATAAAAAAGTAATGTAAGGGAGGACAAGGCAAAATAAGAATGTTTTCCCATTTTGAGTCCTCCAGTGTTGTTGTTCTGACCTTAAATAATGGGTTCTAAATAAGTTCAAAAGTGCACTCTAATAAGTTTAGGCTCTGAGAATACCAAGATACTACCTTAGTTGTTTAGAGCATGGTGCTAACAACACCAAAGTTGTGGGTCCAATCCCCATATAGGTCATTTGCTTCAGAGTTGGACTCGATCCTTGTGGGTCCCTTCCAACTCAGAATATCCTTTGATTCTGTGAATATTTGATTTTCCCTTATTTAAAAGGTGACATTCCCATTTTCACTTAGACATTTGTTTTACAGGCAATATTGTTTGCTCCATTATTTGTGTAGAACCTGAACCTCTAATTGTTTGCAGAACGTGCCTATTAGATCAAGCTGTGTAGAACATATAAACATAGAACTTCATCACTTTTCTAGATCATTCTCAGGGATATATGGGAGACAGGTGCCAAGACCCTGTCAAAATTGATGTTCTTCTTGGAAGGTGTAAAGACAGCTTTTCAGTGATTGTAGAACTCAGGCAAAAAACAAGACGTATAAGTTAGATGCCGCCTGAGTCAGCTTGTTTAGAACTAAATTCCACTTTATCCCTGTGTTAGGCAGCCATGAATACATGCAAAACTCATCGCTGAAAAAACAATGATGAATTAGCTACTTCTAAATAAGATAGATTGAGTATTATATTTAGCCTAGCCATTGTGGCATTATGTTAGCTTATTTTTTGCACAAATGAGTGAGTCTTGCTTTAAATTCCTTCTTCTGACTGAGGAAATTCAAACCTTTATCTGCCATCTTCCAGCTTACAGGTTCAATATATTTTGCGAAAGAATGTTACTGTGAAGAATATGAGAGAAAACACATTCATCCATTTTACCATATGTGCAGATTTTCAAGGAAGGGAAGCATACAGCAGAATGAAAACATCCAGGATTCATTGCAGAATGGGATAACAAGAAAATGAGACTCAGCAAAGCACTCTGTTGAGTCATCTGTAAATGTGTCATAATTGATACAATCTGCAAAATATTCCTTTTCCCATTGTTTAGGTTTTTTTTTTTTTTGTTGTTGTAGCAACTATATTTATGATACTCTGATGTCTGGATATTACATTTAGTGTAACAGGAGATAAACAAAAGTACTAGAATTAATGGGAAATTTCAGATTATTATAATTAATGTATTTATAAAGAAAAACAGTTGCACGAATTTAAACTCATTTGTCTTTCTGAATATCATTGGAATCATCATTGAGAAGTTCAAAGAAGGCATAACACTGGATAAAACATAATCTATGCACGATTTTGCTGATGTATGAAAGGATGATGTATGATGATTTCAGATACTTATGTATGTAAAAAAAAGGAGATACTATTTTATATGGAAAAGCATAACATTAGTATCAAAATATTTCTTAGAAAATACCATTCAGATAAGAATTATGAGTAGAAATTTTAATAATGACAGTATTTGTGATGAGTTAACCTGTATGAAGCTAGACTCTTTGGGGAAATTACATGCATCTCATTCCATGTAGTTGTGCATCTATCTTCAGGATAGACAAATTTTCTCTTTCCAGTAAAGATACTGGTTCTTCCTATGGGTTTTTAGAATCAGGAATGTTTCTGGTTATTCTCTAAGGATAATCTTATTCTGTATGAATGCTTTCTACTTCCTTACTTCTTAAAAGATATTGGGATGTGCAGCTCTGAAGAAATAAGTGGCAAATATGGAATATTCAATGGCAGTTAATAAGAAGGTATCAGGAGGATATTTCTCATATTTAATCTTTTTTCTCAGACTAAATGTCAGATCTACTGTGAAACTTTTTCATGAAGGAGATTCATGTACAAATATTTGTAATTATTCACCATGCCTCTAAAAGGCATTTAAAAAGATTAAATTTGTCAGATATTTGAATCCAAACCACAGACATTATGTAACTTCTCTTGTACCCCAATGGACTAAGCAAAGTGCTGTGGATTTCAGGGTCCAGACAACTGGGAGTGTACTCAGTGTGTGATCAGGTGTTTGAGACTCCATGGATTCCAAGTACATATTAATGCATTTTAGGACAGGTCAAACAGAATCTCTATTAATACACTCATAGTGAGAGAACATTTTGACAACAATCTATTTGCAGAGACCCAACCTCTACACTGTTCCAGAAAAAAGGGGGAAAGTAATGAAGAGAATCAATCATTTCAATGTTAGTAAAGTGAGGAACTTAAAAAATACTCCTTCTCTCAAAAACCACTAAGACATAGGGACCACGCATATCTAGAAACTGATTTTACACCTTTCTCACGTTCATTTTCATTTATATTCAGAATACTTAGTGGCAGCACCAAGTGCATTTCACATTTTAAGAAAGAAAAGCTAATGCTATTTGACTTCATTGGCATCTTACAGAACCCTATATAGACAGAAGCAAGTATAGAGAGGTGAGACAAAAAAAATCCTACTAGAATTCCCTGTAATTTCAACTGAAAAAGCAGCACCACAGCTCCTTGTGTGTGGCATTTTTTGTTGCTATTGACCAGTCCAGCCCATTTTTCATCATCTTTAAATCTATTGTTCTCTTCCCCTCTAATCTCCTCTCCCAGCTCCTTTGGACATTAGGCTCAATATTCTTACTGCAGAAACAGTAATTCTAAAGACTTCATTGTAATGCCAATGTGTTACCATAGAATCTCAGAATGGTTTGTGTTAGAAGAGACAACAATGATCATCAAGTTCCAATCACCCCATCGTGGGCAGGGACACCTTCAACCAGACCACATTCCTCAAAGCCTCATCCCACCTGCTCTTGAACACTCCCGGGGATGGAGCATTCACAGGTTCCATGGGCAACCTATGTCAGCGTCTCACCACCCTAAAGAAAAGAATTTCTTCCCAATGTCCAGTCTACTCCCTTTCAGTTTAAAGCCATTCCCCCTTGTCCTATCACTACATGACCTTGTAAAATATCCCTCTCTAGTTTTCTTGTAGGCCCCTTTTATGTGCTGGAAGGCTGCTGATAAGGTCTCCCTCAAGCCTTCTCCAGGCTGAGCAGCCTCAGTTCTCGCTGACTATTTTAATAGGAGAGGTACTCCAGCCCTCTGATCAACTTAACGACTCTCCTCTGGACTCATTTCAACAGGTGAATGTCCTTCCTGTGTTAGAGCCTCAAGAGCTGGATGTAGAAGTCCAGGTTGGGTGTCACCACAGCAGAGCAGAGAGGAAAAATCCCCTCCCTGGCCCTGCTACCCACTCTGCTTTGGATGCAGCCCAGGACACACTTGGCTTTGTGGGCATTGCACATTGCTGGGCCATGTCCAGCCTCTCATCCACCAGAGCCCACCACCTTTTCCTCATGTCTACTCCCAACCTCTATCCTGTATTTGTGCCTGGGATTGCCCTAACCCATGTGCAGGACTCTATGTTTGGTCTTGTTAAATTACAAACAACTACCTGTGCCTTAAGAGTGAAAATGCTTGTGTTTTTCAGAGTGCAATTAAGGGACAGCATGCAAGATTACAATTCTTGTGCACTGGTAACAGCAGAACTTTCTCCAGTGGGAGCTAGGAACAATACACTTATGCAATTTACTGTGAGGAAAGGGATTAACTAGATGTCCTCTAACATAATTTCCAAATCTATTTTCCATTATTTATTACCTTTCCTCACCTCACTGCCCCCAGGAAACAGCTTGCCTTTCCCCAGGGCACATTAATTAAATGCATCAGACTCCCGCAGCACAAACAGGTCAGCTGCAACACATGCAACATAATCACATGCACCAAGCCACCACTTCAGAGAAACTGTCTGAGTAGCAAAGAGTATTCAAAAGCATAAAAACCTGGCTGGAAGTGTCAGGGCATGTGAAGAATTCAAGGCTATTGTTCAAAGGAAGGTTTTTGTGGTTTTTTTGTTAGAGTTTTGAATTTGCCTTTTTACTTAATGTGCTCATTCCCTAAAACTGCAGGTTATTTTCTGTTAAAGATTATAATATCCACTTGGTGGTCATTATGAGCACTAGCCTTAGGAAGGCACAAGGATTAAAATGTGCAAATATGCACAAAAATTCCCTCCATACACCCTGGTCAACAATGTTCTGTGCATTAGCAGGCTTTATCTAAGGGAGATATGATGCATGTTTTTTGCTTTTTTTATCCAACCTATTGCCCTCCCTTACTCCAATAAAATGTATTCTTGGCAAATATAGAAACTGGTAAACAAAATCCATTGCTTACAGTACTGAGTGAAAATTATACATGTGATTTACTGTCACTGCAGTTCAGGCTTCCCAGTTTTAGAAAGCCCTTTAGCTGTATTCACATTCTTAATAACCCAAATATATGTACTTACACCCACACAAATTACTCTTTTACACATTGTGAAAGATATGGAGAAACAAAACAGAGCATTAACATGCACACTATCATCTCTCCAGCACTTGGGAATTCTCAATAAGAGAAAATCCCAGACCCACATTCTTTTTCAGCACTCAATGCCCTGACTCCTTAAACTGTGGCATAAGAGAAAGCTTCTTCAGCTATTAGTCCTTTCAAGTGGTCTTCCATACCCCAAATCTAGCCAGGGAAGAATCTTTGCTGCATTTGGCTCTCTTGCGTATCCATTCCTTTCCCTCAGCCTTGTTTGTTTCTCTCTAGACCTGATTGAACAATAGTATCTTACCTCAGCAGCTTAACTTACAGCCCAAAGTTCTAGTCAGGTATCTTCAGAGAGGCTTCAGTGGTTGTAGCTTCTTTATACAGTTTTTGTTATAATGGGCAAAACTTTATGTCAGTGTTTGAGGCATGAACTATTTCAGTCTCTGACAGATTCAGCCTGCTGTCTGATAATAATTGGAGTACAGGCTTTTACATACTTGGACGGGAAATCTATCTAAAATATCACTTACTAGTTTAACAGATGAAGATAGGATGGAGAAGTAAAGATCCTGGTTTTGAGGGGGAGTTTTATTCAGGATTTCTGTATGAAAATGAAACCATGTTCTTTAGCAGTCTCAAAATTATAGCATTCTGAATATGGCTATTCACCTTCTTAAATCATTAGGGGAAAGAAGTGTAGGAATATTCTATGATAATTAAAATAAATTCATTCTAAAATGAAAACATGCTGCCACCTTATAGCAGCTTAAGCAGCTACATGCTAATACCTCTGGCTGACAGCAGCCCCACAAACTTTAAAAACCGAGATTTAAGCAAGAGAACACATATACTTGTTTTTCATTAAAGTTTCTCTAGGTGGAGCTCTAGGCCAGACATCCTTGCAGCTACCTTGAACACTTCATCATGGTAATTTTGGAATTAGTTTTAATATCCTCAGTTCACTACATCTGTCGCTATAAAATGATGTGCAGAGATTGCACCGACTTTATTTTTGTCATGTTATATTCACTGTTTATGTGAAAACGCAATTGTCATCAATGATGAGAGGATTAAATAAAAACTCAGAGAAGCTGTCAACCTAACTGGACTGCTGCTGCAGTTTGATGGCATATACAGGCATATCAGATTTGTCATGGTTCACATTTTAGTTAGCTGTGCCATAATGGTTCTGCACTGATGTCTTATTAAATAATAATTCACAAAGTTCATTAAAAATCAGTTCTTCAAGACGTATTCCAATTATTGTCCTGCCTTTATTGTGCATAACAGATAACCTGATAGACTGTAAAAAATACAGATGGCAAATGTCAAACTAAATTTTTTTAGTTAGCATATGTGTATAAAACCATGGCATACAGTGGTTTACCAGGAAAGATTGTTAGCAGCAACATCTTTTTAATTAAGCCTTAAAAATAATAGTCAGAAATCAAGAAATTAATTGTTTGTTTATTGGTTTCTTTTTTATCTCTCTGCCTTCCCAAAAAAAGAAGCTGGGTTTAATAGTAACTTTCTCTTAGAGTTTAGAGAGCTCCCTGGTTTTAGGGTGCTGCTGGGCTGCAGGGGTTCTATTTCGTTTCATGGAGAACTCCTAGACCATAAAAACCAAAAATAAATGAAAAAAACCCAACTTATTATTCTATATATATATATATTTTATACAATGGTTAACACCTCTACAAACTTGTTTTTCATTCATAATGACATTAAGCATATTCTTGGAAAGTTTCGGTAGCAACAATGCAAGGGAAAGCAATGTTATCAGCGATATCAGCTACCATTGAAAAAAGAAATTAAAAAAATCCACTCTGCTCCAAAGGAGAGAAGGGTGGGAGAGAAAGTGAAGTGCAGTATTGCACTATCCATGGTGCACAAAAATCAGCAAGTTCACATGACTATTAGCTTACATTTTCTCCTATAAATGTTGTTTTTTCATTGATTCTTGAAATTCGGCTTCTTAAAACAACCTACTTCTCTAAATTTTTGGGTCAAGCTATTAGGTAATGACACTTGCTAGATGTGTTGTATTTGCTTCTTTTTTTTTGTCTCTGAGAGATGAGGGAAGTAAGAGAGCACAAAAATCACTTTGCTTTATGAAATAATTATTTTGTCACTATGTAAAATTGAGTCCTTGCTGAGTCCTTAGTTACATAGTGTGTGGACTTCTGCCACACGAAGCCCTAGAAAAAATAAGTAACTTGTTACTAGATTCTTGGAATATTTCTCAACATAGAAGATGATGAGATATGTGATTGAGGTCTGAATAAACCACAAATGCTGAAGTTTGTAGGTACTTTATACTTTTATACACTTGGTTTTGGTTTTTTTGGTTTTTTTTCAATCATGTGAAGAAAACTACAACAAACCACAACAAAGCAGGGGAGACAGGGCTCTTTAGTTTGTTTTGCTTTAAGTCAGTCAAGAATAGTGTATTACAATGCTTTCATCCTCAAAGCTGAGTTCTCCAGAGCTCAGAATGCACCTTCAGGCCCTCTCAGTGCTTGGACAAATTGACACAGTCAGGAGTTACAGAGAAACTCCCAGTCCAGCACGGACAACAATAACAAGAGGACTCCAAGTTCCAAAAGAATTTACACAGGATGGCAAAATGCCCAAAGTTCTAAACCTTACTTAAAAAATGTTTAGATACTTACCTATCACATATTCTATTCTGGATGGGAAAATATTCCTCCATATCTCATAGTGACTACTTTCCAAGACTAAATGAATAAGAGCAAATTGAAATAAATAAAAACTAAACCTATACACGGCAAATACAGAAGGCATACTGTGGACAGATGTATGAAAATGGGAGTAGTTATTCTCAGGTGAACATCTTAGTCACTTGAGTGTGAAGGTATACTTTTCCTCTGTTTTTGCAGATCTCGACTCCTTCCATGCAGTGTCACAACTTTACCAGAAGCAGTGGAAAGTAACCCTTTCAAGCATGAGTGCCATGAGCTGACAGCCCAGTGCAAAGTTAAAAGATGAGAATTTGAACTTGTACTTTCATGCAGAAAAAAATTTAATCTTTCTTTCACCACTTTTTTATTTGAAATCTAGGTTGGAAAGAATATACACAAAGTGTGGGTGTAAAAATGTATTGGAATTTTTGGTTTAAGCTTTGTTTTTTAATTGTGTATTACATGTGATGAGAGAACTGACAGCACACAGAAACTTTTCAATTCCTTGTATTAGTCAAAGAAAAGAATTAAACTGTTTTGGAGGTGAAACAAAGTGCTATTTTGGATTGTAAATCTAAAAAGGCCCTGAATAACTAAGTCGTCGCAGGAAGTAGGGATAGGTGAAGCACATGAAAGAATAGCTTGGAAAAACATCTGCACTAGATAAAAACTTCTAAAACAAGAGCAGCTGAGATTTTCTTACTTCATCTCCTCTCAATTGATCAGTACTCAACACACAATTCTTTGTCTCATAAGAGAATCTCTCTAACAAAAATCACAATGCTGTGGTTGGGATTCAATTTATCTTTTCAGGCACAAACCCACATGAATTAAGTACATAGTAAAGTCACAGCCAGCTGGGACACCACCTGCAAGATTCAGTAACTGAATGTCACGTAAACACAAAGACACTTGAAAGGAACAATAACTACAACAACAAATGTGCACACACCCTAAACCATCAGTGAGCAATAGGTCTACACTATTCACAAATGAAGTTTTATTTTTCTGACTTTAGTGGGCTGAAGAGTAAAGGTGCATGTTTGAAATCTAGCTTTGCAACCAAAACAGAAATATTTTCTGCATTTGACTTTTTACCACCATTATAGAAATTTGCACGACCAGTGATTTGCAGGTATTCAATAGCACTGTAATTCTCAAGCAAAATAAAGCAAGGATGGAACATCAGATATGTGTTCTAAGGTGAAATTCTCTCTAATGTGCTCTCACTAACCACTGATGAGACAGGCAGACTGAATGGTACCAGGATTAATGAAAGCTGTGCAATGTACAGAGACTTTTCCAAATAATATTCTGAAGATCTGAACTTTCATGTAATATACATGGCATATATATTTCATATGCAAGAATAAAAATATGATCAGAACTCTTTAAAGGGATGATTGGTCAATTACCTAAATAAAAAATTAGATGACTGTTTTGAGACAGCCTGAAAGGCTTGTACTTCTAAACATAGATAGCATTCTGGTAGCATTTGTCTGACTCAAAGAACAATGACAGCAATTAATTGGATACAAGAGGGAATTGCTATCTGCTCATGATTGAGATAATGATTTTTGTATGGACTATGAAATGGACAACTTCAAAATTACCCAGATTGATAGAAAAATCTGTTTCAACATTAAGGATATAAAAGTGTTCCAATCAGTTTTTAAACAGACTGGCAAAGAGAATATGAGAGTGTCTGTTTCAACCCTATAATTCAGTAATACTTTCAACTACATATGAAAGGTCACAGTCTAAATATATCAGAAGGCAATAGAGTTATCCACATTGTCTTATATACAGATTTATCTTAAACTATCCTGTTTATTCAGATACCCTTTCATATCCTTATATTAGGATTCCAACAGATACTACCACAAAGAGATAACAGTTTAAAGATTGTTTATAATTTCTCAGTCTCCAAATTGAATAATTGAGTGCATAAGAAAACATATATTCACATTGAGACAAGACAGGCTTGGTAATACTGCTTATGCAGTGGATTTTTTTCCTCCTCTGCCCCCTCCCCTCGAAAGTATCTATAGTTAAGCAACTTATCATTCCTTTGGATTGTCTGACATTAAAGATTGAAACCAAATGAAATCAAACAATCAAGAAGAGAGTACACAAAACCCCAAACCAAAACAAAAGGCCTAATTCTTTTAACTTTCTATGATTCATAGCGGTTAAAGATATTTGTCCTTCCTAAAGGACAGTTGAAAATCAATCAGAGCCTTAGCAAGTTACATACTTCATTTCTGCTAAAATAGTGTACTGTTTTCAATCACAGAGTAGTTGAGCTCCAAAGGGACCTCTAAAGGTCATCTAGTTCAATCCCCCTGTTTAAAACAAGGTCACATAGAGACTGTTTCTCTGGGCCATGTCCATTTGGGATTTGGATAATTCTAAGAATGGAAATTCCATGACCTCTCTGTGATACCTATATCAGTTTCCATTCATTTGCACAGCAAATGAGGGCTTTTCATATTTAGGTGGAATTTATTTTATATTTGTGCCCATTACCTCTCACAGGAGAGTAACTGCCTTTTACTGCATACTACTGAGAAGAGTATGGCTTTATCTTTGTTCCATCCATCAGATGTTTATACACTTTGATAAATTCTTCCCTTAGCCTTTTCTTCTCAGCCTTAAGAGTCCCAGTTCTCAGCCTCTCCTTGTTTGACAGATGCTCCATTTCAAGGGAATGAATGGAACAGTAAGTTCCATATATTTCCTGTAGTGGGCCAAGAGAATAGGAAAAAAAACAAAGGCAGAAAAAGAGCATGAATTTCAGATTCAGACTAGGACAGATTAAAACAACTAAATGTAGCTGTCTTCCTTAGATGATCTATATGTTACAGCTCCCATCATCATTGGTGAAAATGTAGGATTTAATCTAATGTCCAGATATTATCTCCTTTCCATTTTTTGCTCCATCTAAGCCTACCAGTACATCTCAAAGAGCCAAGAATGGGATACTCTGTACTACAGTGATGTTGCTGTTGAGCCGCTAGCAGAGAAGAGATCCCGGATTCTCAGCGTGGCATAGAAAAAGCGCTTTATTATTTGAATCCAACATATATATAGACTTTTCAGAGGTCACCCAGATTGGTCAGTCAGAAACCTCCCCCTAGGCCTGATTGGCCAGGCCTGAACTGTCCAAATCTCGAGACACTGTTTCAAAAACATCCAAACTTTATCTTTGTTTATAAAACACAGGAGAATGTTCTCATGGGAAAGACCTGTGCTAGCCACGCAGTGACACAGTAGGGTAAACATAGGCAAGGAATGGCCTGAAGGAAAGGTGAAAGATGGTAATTTCAGTATAATGAAGACAGAAAGGAGAGCAATTAACTTCTCACTAAGGCAAGTATCAGAATCTTGTTTCTGTTGCTTAGACTGTCTGAAAATTGGTGTCTTGGCTATTAGCAAGTATATTGCTTTAGGTTGATCTGATTTTAATGAAAGATAATATTATATCTTTATCATTTTATAATATTATATCTTTATTATTTTTATTATTATCATCAGAAATGATATGTTGTTTTATATGTTTTAGTATCCTTGTTAAATAGAGGCAAAGACATCAATTGACTAAACCACAGTGGCAAAAATGTTGTTAAAAATAAAAGAGAGCTTGCAGGGAAAATTTAGATATTTGTACATTGAACACTTCGGGGTTTTGTCAGTTTGTTTGTTTGTTGTTGTTTTGGTTTTGGAGGTTCTTTGTGATTTTGTTTTGGTTTGGGATGTTTTCGTTTGTTTGTTTGTTTTTTAATTTCACTTGATACGAAATTCTATACAATTCTATACATTTGATCCACCTATCAATCAAAATAGAAGCGTGCCATTGATAAGTTTCCTTTAGGACAAAAGCATGCAACATATAATGGCACTGCAATCCAGAAAAAGGTGATCAGTCTTCTTGGAAATATACAATATTTTATTACAGGTTTTCACAGGTTCAGTACATGTGACTTGTTCACCACAATACTTGTTTTTGTATAATGGCAATTAGTGATATGAAATGCTGAATTACTTAACTTTCAGTAAATTCATCCAAGAGCAGTGCTTTTTGGTATTTATTTTTTCCAATAAAAAGAAAAATAAATTAAGTTCAGAGATAATGATGGAAACTTTAATTTTCACAGTAATAAAGAATATGTTTTGAGTCACAAAAATATTTTTCTGTGGTATATTCAACATATTAGATACAATATTTAGCATATTTTGAAAAGGTTCTTGCTATCCTTTTTATTGTTAAATTCTCTTGAGAATTTGTCTTACTGTTAGTAGATTTACATAACTCTACTCTTCATGTTTGCTCAGGATATCAGTACAGAAAACTTTTGTTAGTCTAATAAATTAGGATTGCTCATAAATCTTACCTGTTCACATTGTTGAAAACCACAACGCAGTAAAATTCACAAGTTTGTAAACAACTACTTTATATCTGTCCCTTACTCAGTAGACCTATTTATACTGTTAAAGTGCTTTCTGCCACTTCAGCTTCAGCTTCAGAGTTTGTTAGTCTCAGAATGACACAATTTATCTTTTCCTTATTTTACTTTTTTTTGCATCAGTACTTAAATTACATGTAAAAATGGTGATTTTTTTTTCCCACAAATTCAGTGCATGATTTGTGAGGTAGAGCATTCTTGACAAATTAATGCAGTTTTATATGGTTGTCTCTGAACAATTTATGTGTTTATATTTTTAGGTCTTTCACCTAATATAGGCTTGGATTTACAAGACAAGGTAGTTTAAAGCAAGATAAAAGAAGTAAGCTAATGGGCAGTACTGACAGGCCTGAAAAAAGGTAACAAAAGGTTTTAGAAATAAACTTTGCACAATTCACAGATATTTTGTTCTCAAATACATGTCGCACAGATGATTGTAATTTCAGAGGAATATATTTAAAAACTCAGCCAACCAAACCGGAAATCAGCGATATCCTGTTTACATTTCTAAGCTTTTTAACATTTGTGGGGTGCTGAAAATTCCTCTCTTGTTTTCTACTAAGATTTTCCCCATCACACATAATTTTGTACTGAACAAATAAGAACAGCCCATTCTATGAGTCAGTAACAGTCTAACCAGGTATTGATTATGGAAAACAGGTTTGCTTCCTGTTTTTCTTTCTAATGAGTTATTATGAATTTCATTAATTTTCATTCTACTATGTAACCCCCAAACAATTTTTAAATCACTTTCATCTACTAGTGCAGTCATTCTTTGTACTTCATTCCATTGGACATATATAGAGAAGCATATCAGTATTTTATTACACATAAACACTCCCAGAGTAACTGAATAATTTCAGATATTTACGTGCATACGTTGTTATCCATACCAACTGCTAGACTGAACTTCAGTGAAGCTTTCAGTGGCTCCTTATGTTTTTGAAGGAGCATAAGACATATAAAGGAAAGGACAGTTTTTCTGACATCTGGTTTAATGCTTTGGCCATGAGCACATAACTGCATGGTCCAACCATGCACAGAGCTCAGACTACAGAGCTCTGGACAATGGATTTAGCTTTGCATGAGCTAGTCTTAGGAAAGAGAAAGACTAGTTTGGGCAGTTTCTTGGGTTATCACAACCTGACCTACTATTGCATCTGGACAGTAGTCACTCTTACATTATTTTCAAAAAACTTGGATAACTCTACGCTGTTACTGTACTATCCAGTGCAGACAACTGTAGCAGTGAGATTAGCTCGGATAAGCTTGGAGGCTGATATACCTGAGGAAGCCCCCTGGGTCTGAAGAGACCTTTAGCTCAGGGTGACAAATAGATGTTCCCCCAAGACACCTTGCAGCCAGCCTCCCCAGTATGCATCAGGGAACAAGAGGATTGTTTTTTTGGGTTCCTCCTCCTCTTTATCCATTTGGAGTTAATAACTAGAATGTTCCACTCTGTTCCTTCTACTCGAAGTTTACTGCTGGTTGTTCAAAGTTCTGTACCCTCCCCACTTGTACCCCCATTCCCTGTCTGCCCTGTCGATCCTGCATCCCCCGTGTCCCGGTTGGCTCTCCCATGCAAACTCCTCCCATCCTGCACACCCTCTTAACCCCGTGTTCGCTTCCATTCTGCACTCTGGGCACCCGAATCCAGCTTGCTCTGTTTCCCTCTGACCCGTCCCAGACCCCACACACCCCGCGCCGCCCCGCTGCTCCCCAATAAACCCTGGATTTCGAGAGCACAGAGACTGTATCTCCTTAATCGCCTTGTCTCCTGTTTTTCTCTGTCGCGGATGCAATCCGCTCCCGTGTTCGCAGCGTCCCGGCGCCGCCCAGTCCGGACTCGTGTGGAGGCTTCGAAGCGGCGACCTTCTTTCGTGAGGTTTCTGGGTTTTACCGCTTTTCCCGGAGCGAGAAACCTCAGACAACCCTAAGGAAAAGTTGGGAGAGCACCTGTAGAAATTCAGTCTGCAAAGTAAACCCTAACTCTAAGGACAGTGCTGTGTTTTGTTCCTTTCCTTCATAGTTAGGGCAGAAAAAAACCCACAGTGTTTTCCTCAAGTCTTCCCCATGACATGCATTCTTCATAAAGTTTCCTTGCCTCCTGCAGCCTGAACTGCCTGTATCTCTTCTGGAGATATCTCCACAGAGGTTTGCTACAGAAAGGCAAACAGATTTATGGACTAATCACTGGATTTATGGACTGTAATCAAAATCTTATATTCTAAGCATTTTTGGACACAAGCTACTTGTTCTCAGCAATGTACAAACATGACACAATGGATGATAAGTACAACTATATAAATAACCATAATAATAAGCACTGGGAGTGACTATGATGAAGGATGTATAAATTTCTGTCAGCTAGAAATTAAATTTTCTGCCTTTAATAGTAGATTTCACAATTTCTCCTTCAATTCTGTTTTCAAATTGTGAGGTATGATACCCAAGTGGGTCACAGGAGGATTCAAAGAAGATTATAAAGTGTTTATACTAATTGGGTAGCATTAATTACCCAGCTGTTCCAGCAATTAAAGGCAGTTAGCTGTTCCCAGGCTAATGGTACACTTGTAGACAATAATTAGAGCAGCTTCTTCTAGCACCTAAGCAGCAGCCCTATGTTTTGAGAGGGGAAAGACCAAGCGGTTTCATTTGACATATTTTGTCTTTCAAAATGGAAGGAACTCAAAGGGACTTTTGTTAGCAAAAAACATAGGAAAAGGTGATCGGCTGCTGAGTAAAGTAATAGTAGCGTAGTTATCTTTTCTAAAAGTATGTATTTAGATATGAAACTCTAGCTTTGGTCACACAACTAATTTAAACAAGTTTGTAAAAGCAATTTTCTTTGTACAAGCACATTCAGGTCACAAAAGCCTTCTCTTTTTACTTCTCTTTTTAGAAAATACTTTACATTTAACCTAAAGTCTATTACAACTTCTGTAACATAAAATCTAAACATTAATCTCTCCACAAAACCAAGCCTGTTACAACTGTTTATGAAGTATAATTAAATGAGAGAAACATTTAAATATAATTTAATTTTATGTTCATTTTGGTAATGCAATCTCTTGTGCCATTTAAATTGTATTTACTACTTACAGGATTTTCTATTATGTAAAAATCAGATATCCAATCTTCTATTTCATGTAGGATCTTAAGGTGATATGCAGTTTTAACAATTAATATTTTCCTTCCGGTTCCAGTTAATACAATAGTAAATAAATACCCATTACAGTGGTTTCTGCTGAGATACAGCAAAGGGTTTAGGTGACGTTTGTGTTATTCTGCTGTCCTGGGTCATCATATTCTTGAAACTTGTTAGATATTCAAGCATCTGGCCATTGAAGGGGGATCTCTAGGGTTCCAGTTCTCAGCATGTGCAGGATCACCGCGTTAAATTCAGCACACTATAGGTCTAAATTGATGTTCTTTCACTCTTTTCTCATAGAAATGTTAAAAATGCTTGATACCTGCTAATAACAGGTAGAAGCAATTTCACTTATAATGGTGCTAATGCTGTACAGGTTTTACACAATAAGATAACCATATGTGGTGCCTAGGCTCAGTTTTCCCTTCATTCTCTACTGCATCTGCCATCTACACGTCCTAACTACTTGCCTGGAGGCATTCTCTGTACTCTTTCAGTTACTTTGATTTAACTGTTGAATTGAAGATTCATTAATTTTATAGCACAATGAGTGGACCATTTACTTTGAAAGCAGGAGTCAAATTCTGCTCCTTCTCCTCTGTCTCTTTCAGTTTCTGAATTAGTCTCTCAACTCCAGCAATATAAATCCAATCATAATGTACAAGGTATTGAGTACCACAATTTCTGGCAAAACAAACCAACAAGCAAACTGAAGCAAATACAAAACAACAATGACAACAACAAGAACAACCCCCTTTTAAAATTAAAGAAAGAAACTATAATTTAAATATAATTTAGAAGGGGATTAGGGGCTGTAATCTCATTTCCAGCAGTGATCTGTCCTATGTTTGCAATTATTAAATCCCTAAGAAATTTTAGTTACCATCTTTTACCTAATGACTAGCTGAAACACCCTTTTTCTCAGCAAGGCTACTATTAAAAAAGTGGTAAAGAAATTTGATGGAAATATCAAATGTCTCAGAAGACTGATTGCTGAATTCCATATTGATTCAGAAAAGACTCTGCACCCTGAAGTTAAAGAATTTCCATGAAAGTCACTAGACTCCTACCCTGTGTCCATTCTGGAGGCCTTTTGCAAGCTCTGTGAATATTACAATCATATCTCCTTTGACAGATGTAGGGACAACCCTGAGAAAACTTCTCAGGAGAGAAAAACTGAGAAAAAAAATCCTTCTTGCACATTTACAGAGGTCCTTTCAGCACTTTCTCCTGTACCACATGCAGCTGATGCATCCTGTCATGACTAGGTGTGCTGGGAATTGTGTTAGAACAAAACCAGGCCATATCAAACCTCCTATGTTTATTTCCATGCCTATGCCAAGGTTCTACATGACAGGCACAAAGGGAAATATCACATGCCACATGTCACATATCACATATCACATGCATAACACAAGGTGGCCAACACAAAACTGATGTGACAAATGCTTTGAATTGGAGCCTTCTGGTCAACAGAGGATGTCTTCACCAGAGTTTTCAGTCCTACTCTTTCAAAATAGTGGACACTGCTGTCCTATTCTCCCCTCCAAATTAAACCTAACACTCCCAGTAGGTGACCCTTTCAGTAACTCTAGAGTGTGGAGTGTCTTACCTAGGACCCAAGGTGTTATTATTGTCTTCATTTGGGACACAATGAAGTGGATGGCCCTTAAAGTAGACCAGCATTCTTTTTCACATGAGATGGCAATTTTAACTCTCCACAAAAAGAAGACATAAAGAAGGCCCAGATGTCAGATAGACTAGTCTGAAAGGATTGGATGAGGGCAGACAGACTGGTGCTGAGTGTAGAAGACATGGCTTCTGTGTTGTCAGCGTGTGTCTGGCAGGGATGGGTACACCAGCGCCAGAATGAGAGAAATGCTTTTCTTTCAGATAGCTTTACCTTGGGCTGATATATGAACACACCTACTGGATGATTATAACTCTGTGCAGTGTGATGACCTCCACAATAATGGGCTAAAGTTTGATTTCTCTATGAAGTATTTGCTACTAGCATTGACTGGTAGTGGTCTGACTAGCATGGCACTGATCAGTAGATGTCTTGGAGTTGTTGTAAAGAACCTGCAGACTTTTCATTAAATAAATCCAAGATAGATGAAAATGAAGACAAAATTGAGAAAAAAATTATAAAAAAAAATTATAAAAAAAGAATTATAATGTCATGAAAATAATTTCCTTTTTACCCATGAGGGTGAAAGAACAAGTTTTAGATGACTTTCTTTTAAGAGAAAGTGAGAACATTTAGAAAGGCATACACATATATGGAAGTGAAAATAATGGCAGTTTTATCAAAACCACAAAGGACTGACATATTATGCTGAACTACCAAAGCCTTCAGTTTCTGAGACTTGGAATTCAATTTTCCCTAAAAATATAAAGAATTTTTAAATGCTGATTACTGAAAAATAAAGCTTAGATGGAATAATGATTCCAAAAGGATGGCAGAATTTATAGGGCCATATTTTATTCAAGACACTCAAGAGGTGTTTTTTCTCTCAAGAGTGATGGAGTCACAAAGTGATTTTACTCAAGGTCATTTCGCTCAAGATGGGTGAAGACTGAACACAGAGAACAAAACCTGTACTAGCTACAGACAAAGAAAAACAGCCTTCCAGAGGGCTTGCATGGAAATTTTATGAAGCAAATTAACTGCAGGTAGGAGAAAAGTTCTGAAGAAAAATTATTTTTTAAATTGAGAATACTGCTTGTCCTTGATTAATTTATTTTCATAACAGTACTCAGAGCTACCCAAAAAAGGACATTCCACTATTCTGTCATCCCTAATGGCAGCAAGTCTAATATTGCCTCAATCCATTTCCAATGTCTGGTAATGCTCAAACCATATGTGTCAATATTATTTAAGAAAAAGTATTTCAGCAATGTAATACTAACACCACACCTATTCCTTAGGGAGCAAGAGTGTCTATGGATTTCATAGCATGTTAGCATTAGTGTGTTGGACAGGTTCTCCTCTCTTTCTCTCTTTATAAGCAGAAGCAAGATTTCAGTTTGTCCTGAGGCTACTAAATGAAATGAAAATAAACTTACATCAGATGTTTAAAATCAGGAAGTAGAAGTAGTGTTAAGTCAGAAAATATTAATGCCAATTTGCCATGTGAAGCATCATTCAGGGAAAAAAGCAAGCAAACAAAATATTCTAGGTCCAGATTTTCTATTATACTCCAAACTCATTCCATTATGGATGGCTTTATGTCCTCTAGAGTACCTTGTCTTTGGAAATAATAACCAAACAAACCCTCTTATGCACTATTTGCTAATGCACAAAACTAATCTCTATTCCACTTTCCCAGCTCTTGCAGCACTCTAGCTTAAGTAAATGGACTAGCATGCTGTGGTTTTGAGCGAAATATATTACAATCAGATGCTTACCATATGTCAAGCATAGGTACCTCATTACTGATAAGATTAAAAATATATCTTGAGCGATGCAAAAATCTGTGTTTGAACTTTCTGAATACAAGATACAATCAATAAAGCTTTAAAAATAGGCATACAGAGACTGGTTTTAGGCCACATTCTCACCATTTCTGAGACCACCCATCAGTAGAGACACTCTTCAAGCAATATTTTTGAGGTTTTTTTTTTTTAAAAAACAATAGTTAGTTATATCATTTTGATCAGCTATATTTACCCAGTTCTGCTATACTAATTATGGAGAAGGAATTTCATGTCAGTGCTGTGAGTTCTTGAGTATACCTTCTGTTCACAGCACAGAAAAGAGGTAAAGTGCAACATTCATGCTAGGACTATGACCCTTGAGGTTTTAGAGTCAAAGGGAAAATCCCACAGGCTTAAATATAGTCAGGGTCTTTAGATCAAAGTTACACACTTTATTATGTTATTCGTAGTCAAGTTACTCAATTAAAAGTCTTTATTAGGCCACAAAAGAAAATTTTTAAATTGGCTCTTCAGTGAGAGAATCCCATAAGAGTGGAATTTTCAAAAACTACATGATCTAGGAACACCTTTTCTATTGACAAATAATAGAAAAATTGCATAGGAAGATCCAGAGCTATTAAAGTACAACTACTTCTCCTGTTCATTGTATGAATGGATGGTTCTGTGCTACCACAACAGAACGGTTTGTGATCAAAAGCTGCAACAGAGACTAACTGGTTGTTTATATCCCTCATACTTTCATATTTCACCTTTGTGCATCACATTTAATGTTAATGCAGTGCAAATTCACTGCATGCAAATTGTAAACTGTGTTCCAATCTAGTCTGAAGTAGTGTTTACACTCTAAGTCATATATACACATACTGGATGAGGAAACACTGTTTTACCTCTAACGATTTCAAAACTCAAGACAGCTGCATTTAGTTACTTACTGCTACTGTCTAAGAAACATTTTGGAGAAGGTATATCCTTATAGAAATTAAATCTAATAAAGATAGCTGTAATCTCACAAATAGTTGGTCACTACCTGTGACAGCTAAAATTGTGGAATAAGCCTAAGTAAACATGACTATAAAAAGATTATTTTTTCACTTTTCCTGGTGATTAAAATTATTCTAACATAAATATGGGAATCCGAATATTTTTTTATTTCTCTGCTAATCAGAGACAGAATCAAAATATTAATCTGAGTGGATCAATGACCTAAATTAGCCAAAAAGCAATTTGTCTAATGTAAAATAAAACATGCACAATTACCATTATGAAGTTGGGGTTTTTTAAATATACTTTAAACTTTCTCATGTCTGAAACTTTCAGCTGCATCATAAAATGATAATGATAAATTATGGTCCTCTGAAGTGCTAGGAGGTTCTCCTATTGTAATTATACCAAAAATAGGAGAAATTAAATATTATAAAGCATCTGAAAAATAAATATTCATTATGTAAAAATAATTACTGAAAATAAAAACCTTAACAATTATTCTGCTATTGGAAAATATTCAGAATTAAAAAAAAAAAAACCAGAAAAACACAGCACATTTCTTATGTGCGATAACATTTTAATTTGATTTTCTTGTACATCATTTTTCAGGGTAGATTGTAATTGCTTATAGTTGCAAGGCTACAGAGACTTTATTATTATACAATTTCTAACTCTCTTCTTCAATTGAGCTATAAAACTACTTCAAAGGGGGAAAAAACCCAACAAAACTTACTTAGAAATATTCCATGCTGCCAGGACTCCATTTCCATTGTAGAGAAATGCAAAAAACAATAAGTTTAATAGTCTCAGAAGTATAATAGTGTTGTAAAGAAGACTTTTTTAACAAGGCACAAGTTTACATGAGGAGGGGAAGGTGAACTGTGCTATATATGCTACAATAAGATTCCATGCAGCTAAAAAATAATTTACCTCATTATAATCAAATCAGAATAGGATAATGAGAAATAAGAACAAATCTTAAAAACACTTTTCCCCCACCTCTCCCTTCTTCCTGGGCTCAACCTCATTTAACTTCTCTCCCTCTCCCCCAAGCATCACGGGGAACAGGGGATGGGGATTGCAGTCAGTTTGTCTCAGGTTGTCTGTGCCACTCCTTTCTCCCCATACTCCTTCCCTGCTCGAGCATGGGGTCCCACCCTTGGGAGACAGTCCTTTATCAACTGCTCCATTGTGGGTCCCTCCCACAGGCCTGAGTCCTTCTGGAACATTTTGCTCCAGCATGGGTTCCCCACGAGGTCACAAGTCCTGCCAGGAAACCTGCTCCAGCATGGTCTCCTCTCTTTCTGGGGCCATAGACTGCCAGGACCTGCTTCAGATTTCTTATGAAGCCACAGCCTCCTTTGGGCTGTGCTGCAGCTTGGAGTGCTTCATGGATTGCAGATGGATATCTGCTCCACCAGACTTCCCCATAAGTCAGTGTATTGCACTCCACCTGTTCAGTGCAAAATGAATACACAACAGCAGAAGAGTAAGTACTAGAAACATGATGAAAAGTTATTTCATAAGCTATTTTACATGGAAAATAAAGGACATTATCTATTCTTTACTGCTGGGTTTCTAGACAGTAGTTGTAACTTTGAAATTTAGCAAATGTAATTTTTTCAATATTTTTTCATCTTGAATAACCTTTGCAAAATTTTTCAAGCTGTTACAGACATTCATTGTGTCAAACAATCTTGAAATACTTTCATGTTAGTACTTTGTAAGACGATGATATTTATAACTTGGAGAAAGAAGATAAAGTTGTTATAAAAACACCGCCCAAAGCAGACTGAATTGCATTATTTTCCTTTCAAGCTGATAAAATTTTTTTGTGTGTTGCCATTGTGTTACACTGTACGCTATAGAATTCTTGTGCTTCCTTTGACTGCCACATGATTTATGATCCAGATCTTTCAAGATCATAAAAAGAAACTGTCTCACAAGTGGTTTCAGTTTTAACAAAAACTGAGTGGGAACAAGGTTTGGGTCAATCACTGCACAGACTATCAGAAGAATCTCTAAAAACTGACACAGACGGCTCTATACGTGATGGTCTGCAAGGAAGTTATAAACTTAGTTTAAAGAGTTGACAGAAGATCAGAAAGATTTTCTTCTTTATTTTTTTCCCTTTGAGATAACTCAGTTTTTCTTTTCATAACATATACAGCTACAATTACTTGTCTAAAAAGGTGTAGAAAAGTGTTCTTCAAAATGTCAGCTCAAAAGTCTGAAATACATTTGATGCCAATACTAATATGTTGCATCAACCTTCAAAGTATGAAGTTATGAAACATTATGTCAAATGACTCCAAAACACTCATGAAATTTGTATGTACAATGAAAATGGAAAACTTGTTTTAGCACATGAAATATATCCATAAACATGAAGAAAACCTTTCTATTGCTATTGCATTCATTAGTGTCACTTTTTAAAGCAAAATTTATATTTGTTTGTTTTTTGTTTTGTTTTGATTTGGTTTCTTTTGTGTTTTTGTTTTTCGTGGTTTTTTTTTGGGGGGGGGGGTTGGTTTTTTGTTTTGTTTTGTTTTTATCTTTTTTATTAATATACTTCATAACATTCCACGGAAGGAATGGAGGAAGGGGAAATGGCCAGTAAGATTAAATATTGAATCATGGAGAATTTATGCTTGGGAGGAAGAGTTACTGAGATCTGTGAGCATATGAAAATCCTCATCTTAAAAGAAAGATCTGGTATAATCACAGTTAAAAATTATTGTCTGTTGGTGTTTGACTCCTGAAAGGATCATGTTTCCTGGTTTTCTCTGGTGTGTTGAGTTCTCTGTTCCTTGCCTTACATAGCATTAGGAATTGGGACTTATTAGGGCTTTGCCCACTTTTGACCTCACACTCACAAAATGGAGACATTCTTTGCAGAGATAGTACAGCAGAAATCTGTAAATTTCCTCTCAATACTGTTCAGAAAATATGAAGCCCATTCCTTTGCATTCATATCTGCAAAGGAGTTTGGGGTAACTCTGCTTCCCCTTCCAAATTTGAAATTATCTCCATTTTGGAAATAAATTATCTCAAATTTGAAATTATCTCAATTTTCTCTTATTTGAAATATCAAATAAGATACTTAGCCAGTATCATTCTGGACAGATGAAATTTATTTGATTTTAAAAATATCATCTACAATACACAGCAAAGGCTCTTTATCTTAAGAATGATGGCATGATACAACACATGAAAAGAAAAAAATTGGTCGAGCAGTTAAACCTTGCTTGTTCAAATGTAATGGCATGCTGCAGTTTGGCATTATAAAATCTTGAATGATGTGATATCAAGAGCTTTTTTAATGGGAGAACAGCATTTCCCACATCTATGATGATTCTTAGTGTCAGTCATCTGCAACATAAGGACGCCACCTGTTCCATGACATTTTGGTATAACTTGTGATCTTGCTCGAAAAACCTTTAAAAGGCAAAGGTCTAAAATGCAGTCATAAGAGCAATTAAAAAGATCAAAATTACTAGGGATCTCTAAATTCTCTACCTTACTCATAACAAACCAAGTGTGCTTAATCTAAAGAAGATTGTGTAATTAGGAAACAGTGAAAAAGTCAAATTGTAAAATGGGTATTCTGCAAAGAAAGAAGGAAGCATCCTTGTTATCTAGTTCAGCTCAGCAGCTTTCTTCTCACACGTGTAACTGTGGTATAAACACTAGTTTTTCTACTAGACCCATCTGTGCTGTTCTAAGTGAGCATAGCACCTTCAGATGGGGTAAGCTGCATTTGCCAGCTTCTCAGGGAATCAAGAAACACTACACCTACCTGTGGGAGCAATCCTTGGGTGAAACTTAAGTTAAGCTGCAGTGAGTCATGACATTCTGTTTGACTTGAGTAGGACAAGGGCTTGCCCATGTATAGGACTCTTCCATTCTGTGTAGCCTCCTAAGTCTAGTGTCCTGAATATTGGGTTGGGTATTTTGGCGGCCTGGAAGAATAAGGGAATTATGGCTGCTTATAACAAAGTTTTTAGGTTTCCAAGTCTTTGCAAGGATTTGACTAGGGCTCAGATGAAAATGCATAAGGAAAAGGAGCCTGAGTGTAAATGTGCTTCTGAACTGGCTCTCAGGTTCCAGCCTTGCAGACTTCCAGGTAATCCTGCTGTGCTAAAGCTGTGCTCTGTTCTGCTATTATTTCCAGAGCTTACTTTCATGGAGTCAGTATGAGCTCTTTTTTTTTTTTTTTTCCCCAGTGTCACTTTGTGACTTTCTCCTTTTACTTTTGCAACTTTCTCCTTTTACTTTTGCCCTTGTTCAGCTGGGATTCTTCCCTGAAGCTGGTACAGTGATGTGTTTTGGATTTAGCTTGAGAATAATGTTGATAACACCCTGGTGTTTCAGTTGTTGCTGAGCAGTGGTCAAGGGCTCTTCAGCTTGCCATACTTCTCTGCTTGAGAGGAGGCTTGGAAGTACAAGAAGCTGGCAGGAGACACAGCCAGGACAACTGATCTCAAGTGACCAAAGGAATATGCCATACTATATGACATCATGCTTGGTATGATGAGTGGGAGAACTGCCTGGGGGCCACTCTTTGGGAACTCTCTGTACATTGATCAGCAAGTCTTGAGAAATTGCATTGAACAATCACTTGTTTTGTATATTATAATTTAACGATAACAGTTATGATTATTTACCCTTTATTTTCTATTCTGCTAAACTGACTTTATCGTAACCAAAATTTTTTTGTTTGTTTTTCCTGATTCTCTCCCTTTTCCCAGTGCTGGGGGCAGAATGAGCAAATGGCTGTATGGTGTTTAGCTGCCTGACAGATTAAACCACACTATCCTTTTTGCCGCCCAACATGGGGCATGAACCCATGACCCTGAGATTAAATTTTCATGCTCTACCAAGTGAGCTAGCCAGGCATGTTAAAACACAGTTTCATCAAAATTTGTTTCTTATTAATATGGGGGATTTTTTACTTTCATACTGTTGATGAGACATAGAGCAACAATAGCAGTGATAGCACTAGACAAATGGAGTGACGATGGAACCAGAACGGGCTTCAGCATACAACCATTCGCCACCATGTCCTATCTCTCCTGCCCTGAAGGACTACTATCACAGATGGAGCCCAAAGTAATTGGCTAAATGAAATCAACAGAAATTTTAAAGGAATAGCCCATAAGCTAAGGGAAAAATGTCTGTGTGTATATATCAAAAGACAGGAAAGATCATGGTGATTAATGGGGATATACTGAGAAGTATGGGACCCAGGCATGATATAAATTGTATAGGATAAGGGTTGGATGCTATATACAAAACAAGTGGTGTACAGTGCAATAACTTACTTTCTGCCCAGCCATTTACTGAGCACTGGATCCCGGACAGATATCCCCACAGTTTACACTGAGCATGATATAACATTGTATGGAATATTGCTTTGGCCAGTTTGGATGAGCTGTCCCAGGTGAGAGACATGGAACTAACTTCCAACATATTTGCATTGAGAATAATTCCTGTTCAACCTGACGATTTTGTGGATTTGTTTTGTAAATGCCTATTTAGATACTTAGTTCCCTCCTCTACAGTTAACAGTGAGAAGACCTAACTCAGGGACATGTTTTGCATAATGCTTTTGCATAAATGCTTGAACTAAAGTCTAAGCCCTTTACTGAGACCTCACTAAGGATTCATCTCTTAGGAAACTGTTACTTGGAAAGTACAAACACGTAAAAATTGCCAAGCTAATGTAATAATATGTGATGGTTAATTTTTAATATCTGTGTAAAATGATCAAATATTTAAATTTTTTTTCATATTCAGTTCTTTAGAGATGAGAAAAAAATGCAACTTACTTGTTGCATTTCCAAATTTTATAGTAAATATACCTTTTTCTCATATTTACATAGATTTTTGAGCCATAATATTTGTGTGGGTTTTGTAGGAACAAAATATATCAGTGCTGCAACTTCAAAACATAACAGATATAAGTGGCAACTAATAAACTACCAAGTGAGTTTAATAAACACAAAACTTCAGTTACCTAATTAAAACTTCTCAATACATTCAGAGATACACACTCTGACAGAGACAAGATACATGAAGCAAAATGCATTTTTTCTAGTTTTCCTTAATTCTTGACTTAATGCCATGAATTTTCTACTTAAATCCAAATATCTTTTTCAGTTTATAACAGAAAAAAAGCAGATGGAACTATTTTGACCCATCTGCTTCTTTTGGGTATCTAACTACAGCAACAAAGAAAGAGGAGACAGTAGCTTTGCCTTCAGAAGCAGCAGCCTGCATAATTAAAATAGTGACAGCAGTCAGCTAGATTCTAGCTGCTTCTTATGCAACTGTCTTGTTCTCACTCTGAAGTCTCACAAAGTGAAGATTTGTTCAGAATCAGGGTGATTCTTTGAAACAATCTTACCTGAAGATAAGGAGCTCAGTATACTTATCAGATCTTTCCAGCACTCAAGCAAGGTGTTTAAAGCCTAACAAATGTCCATGAAGAGGCTTTGGTCTGTATAAAAATAAGCTGTACTGTCATTTTTATACTTCCAAATCATTCAAGTAAAAGTCAGAAAGATAACATGACTTTTTTATTTGTTTGTTTGTTTGCTAGTCTTAGTGGGGAGGTTTTAATGTTCAATATCAGCATATCTTGCTCTTTTGTTTCTGCCTCATGCTTGCTAGCATGCCACAGCTTCACATAGCTTTTCAGGACATCACTGGCATTAATTTGTAGAAGGGCTGATATTAAGGTGTCTTTTTATAAAGTAAATTAATCATTATAGATTATAGAATCAAATGGAGCTACATAAGTTAAGTGCACCTGCAGAAGAAAATGCATCAAAGGGAGACATACATGCAGAAAAATACAGAATATCGCATTATTCCTCAGCTGCTTGCATGATAAGAGGTGGCAGATAACAGAAAAAGGTTGTGTCAACTGAGAGTCAGATATCATGGAGAGATACCTGTCCCAAACCTGAACTGGCTGAAACTCTGCTTCATCCTTTACCAATTTACATTCAAATGTCAGAACAGAGGCAAACATACAAAGTGCTTCACCATATGGCAGCAAATTTCCCACTATACTTGTAAACTATTTTTGAAAGCCTTCATCTGATTCCATTGAACTCTATTTCTGTAGATCTGGCTTTTCATTTTACAGTTTCTCTTTTCTTTTATCTTTAATTTTGTTGGGGGTTTTTTTGTTTGTTTGTTTGCTTTTGGTTTTATGGTGTTTGGTTTTTTTTATTTTTTTGTTGTTGTTTGTTGGGGGATTGTTTGGGGTTTTTTGTTTTTCTTTCTCTCTAGTATGTTTTATATTCCTTCTACGTCTTTTGGGGAAGTCTGTCTTGTTAAAGAATAAGTTTATTCTGATCAAGGCTGATCAAGGCAGACTTAATTGCCCATGCTGCTTAAATAGATCCATTTTGAACCTGTCCAAAAATCCTTGAGAAAAATCTGATATAAAATGCACTAGCCCTAAGCATTGTGCATAAGAGCCAGTTGGTGGCACTTGATCTCAAACAAGACGTCAGTGCTTGACTATCTTATTTAGAAATAGAAACGCAGTCTTTTAGACCACATTTACTGAGATGAATTCTTTGGTTTCAGGAAATCTTCATTTAAAATCTTAAAGTGATATTTATTTCTCCCTGTTAAACTTTCCTATATCTCTTGCATATTTTGCGTCACTGCCATCAGAGTTCTATCTTTCTCATTATGCAAATCAAGTTTATCAGTCTTTCATCTTCTGTTTCTAACTTTACATCTCTAGCTTCCTATCAGGTTTTTTTAATCATTGTTTTCCTCACGCCAATCTCCTTATTGAAAATCTCTCCTACACTATTATGTATTCTTTCCTCACCAACTCTTCCCCTCATTTTTATGCTTGCTCCTCTATATTGATAATATGGAATAAAAAGTCTCAGTCACTTCACTGATTAAATGTGAAATAACGATATGTCCTTGCACTGCAGTTTCTCTGGTACATTAAAACCTGGTGATGAATAATGTCTTTTCTGGCCTATCTCCAATTCAGAAAGATTACTGGATATGAACAGAAATGGCTGAATAGAGAAAAGATGGTAGAGACAGGCCTAAACAAAACGTTTAATAAACTGACACTAATATTCTCCATGACAGTCCTAGACAAGGGAATAAAGCTTTAAGTTTGAATGTCTACCAGAGTTAATGTAATTAATGCTCTAATCACTGACGCTTGTAAGAGTTCATTATGTGGCAACAGGAGATTTTACTTATTTATAAGAGTTACAAGATCAGAAAATGTCCTTTCTGAGTGCTTGGAATTTAACCCTGACTTCCTTGATATTGTTTAAAGGCCTTACAAGTGTTTGAACTTACTTAGAAACATAACTGTTCTAATTTTCTGGCTCAAGTTCGCAATGAAATATGAGCATTTAGTAAAAGAAATTTTACTGACTTGATGCAGTTTAATGTTGACACCAATTAAACTAATTCTTGAGGAATTTTGGATGGAGGATATGTAGAAGTAATTGTTTAAAGAAACACAAGCAAACCCAAAAACATCACAAGGAGATAAAATATATGGTTTTGTGTTTTTGCAAAAAAATACATTTACCAATGTATATATGATATGAAATATAAACAAGTATATAAGATAAAGGTTTAGCATAATTTTTATCTTAATGCAGGCATTCAAAATTTTATTGCCTTTATTTGTCATGGGTTTAATGCCAATAGCCATGCCTTCTAGCATTTCATTATTTACATTTAAATAGATTTCTTGTGCCACCAGAGCATGAACCAACACTTAAATAGCTTTGAAAATAAGGTTTTTCCCCATGGCATTATTTCGCTGATAACTTCAAGAACATAGTTTCTGAGAGGCAAGTTCAAATTTTTCTGTAGAGTTATATGCTGAACTCTAAATTGACAGTATATTCATCCCATTCCCTGCCTGTATAGGACAGCATACCAAACAAAATCCTAATGTTTTTAAAACCGGTAATATAGAAGAAAATTGAACTATAAAGGCTCTTACATGGCATTTAGAGGTTTTTTAGTGTCCACGGACAATGCAGAGCAAAAAGAATTTACTTTTTTTAAGCCTTCAGTTACAGTAACTGTATAGACTTGTCATGATTACTGAATACAAAGGACAGACATTGCAATATATTTTATAGACCATGCAAGAATTTTTTAAACAGCCATGAAAGTGAATTGGTTACTCTTGGGCTATTCTGGAGAGTGCAGAGACTCTTGACTACTGAACTTTTCTCTGGTGGAAGAAGACTCCTAAAACCTTCAAAGTAAATGCACATAGACTTGACATGGCATACTTCCTTAATTTCCTCTTCTCCTCCAGCATCACAGATGTTCTCTATTGGAGAAGCAACCTGTATTGATAAAATACACTGCAGATAAAATACACTGCTCATGCACACTTAAACTTGATGTGTGTGCCTGAATGACTGTTTGAGACGATCCACAAGCTCTGTATCAACCCCAGCAAAAAACATCTGTGTGGTGCACTTCTTTAATGATTTCTTTTTGATTAGGCAGCTGTTAAATATTCCGTCTAAGGAGCATTGACCTCAACATCATATCTATCCTAAGACAGTTTCATTCCCAAAACAGCTTGTTAGATTATTTTGCCACTAAATTAAATTCTGCAGCTTACCTCCAGCAAAGAACAAAAAAATGGAATTTAAATATGCAGCATAACTCTGTTTTAAATCTATAGTCCCAAAAACTTGAAATTGTCAGCAAATTGTTGTCTTTAAGAACAGGGATCAACTCAGAAACTGTATAAGAACAAGACAAAGGATAACAGAGGATTTCTCTTCTAAATTTAGGAGGCAGGATGCACTCCAGGTTATTTAAATATTGAGTTTCTGTCTGTGCACTTATTTTTGTGGAGAAAAAAAGCTGTAACAAGAAAGTGCATACTATTAGCTGTACTCCTGTTGAAAGAGGGACAGAAAGAAAAATCAATTTCTGTATGCCTAATCTTAGCTGCTAGCTCAAGTCTGACTGTCTTTTGAGCAGTTCCAACCAGCCTTCTCCAGACCAATATTCAGGCAAAGTCCTAAGATTGTTCTATTTTCAGAATGTCATGGCATAAATACCACATGTGAGTAAATTGCCCTAAAACTCTAAATTGTTTCAGATGTCCAAGCTGGAAAAAAAACCCTTTCCAACCACCACAAAAAGTTATAATTGGGGGCAAAGGAGCAAAGAAGATGTCAAATCACACAGTAATGCTAAAGACAACTTCCTTTAGAGGAAAATTGGCAAAAGCAATGATAGTTTGTTTGCCTTGGTTTATTGCAAATAATTAATAGTACTGTTTTACTTATTACTGTACAGTTTGGAATTCTTGGTCAGTGTATGAGGGGCAGCAGATATCTTTCAAGGGCTATGTCTGACTTAGACTGACAGCATTTCCCGATGTCAGCCTGTCCTCACTGGCGATACAGAGAATAAATTACTTGCTGCAGGTATCTAATCTTTAAGACATACGAAGGATGCCTAAAGATAGGGACACTGACTCATATAGGCTTGTTTTGCTTCAATTAGCCTTCAGAAATATTATGAAAAACACCTGAAATTATGAATATTAATTAATTTTGCAGCTCTGACTGTTGAAGCCAATTGATGTTTCTCCACAGAAAATTTTCCTTACACTTCATGGCTTTCTGTCAATAAGAGCAAATTATAAAATAAGATGTTATTCCCAGTAGAACTAATAAGATTGCTCTTAGAATCTCTTCCACATTAGTCACCTAAGCCTGTTAGTGAATAACATCTTTTGGAAGTGGAGCACTCTAAAAACATGCAGTGATCTTAAATAGATTATCACTGAACCATCCATTTCTCAAATTCTTTTGCTTACTGATAAAAGGCATGAAGACAAACAGATGTTCTAGAAATGAAATTACAGCAATTTTTCAGTCTTCTGTCCCTTTCCTCTTCAAAACTTTTCATAAATCTTCCCACATTGCTCCCTCTCCTTATTTTATATATTTTATGGCATACTTCTGATATGTGACTTCATGTTGCAGATTTTTCCAGCATAGTGGCAAGTGAGGTGACTAGTCAGCAGTGCCTTGACCAGCCACTGGGACTATGATTAATGTATCATTTCTCTCTGTTTAGGGACATTTATACCCACCAGGCTCTAGGACCACTGGATAAGGACAGCCAAGTCAAGCACGCTGTCCACAGTCACAACAGTCACATCAGTACACAAGTGTGGCACACCCTTTAGAGTCATTGCCTCTTCTCCAAGTCCCTTCCAGACTGGCTATTCCTACATCATTAGCAAATATCTGTTATGTGTTCATTAGAAAAATAAAAATGCTTAAGCATCAGGCAAAATTGTGCTATGGTGTAATGAAACCACTTAACAACTTAGATTTCAGGCTGTATGATTTATTAATTTCTTTACATTTTCTGCAAGGCTTTAGATCTCTTTTATTTGTTTGGAAACACATGCCATATCTAATCTCATAATTTATTCTATATTTTTAGACATATATGTGTATATATATATATATATATATATATGTACATATTCCTTTAAAGGAGATGTGAACTTGTATGGGACATCAAATTAGAGTTTCTGGCCATATTTCTATTTTATGGAAACTGATTAGCATGCCAAAGAAGAAGGAAGGGAGAAAATACACTTAGTGCTCCTTGAATAGAGATGATGAACTTGTGCTGTCATTGAAAATTAAATGATTACACAGCAGACAAAAATAAAAAAGAAAAAAACATAGCCCTAAAATTAAAAGTTGGAAGCTTTGGGGGCATAAATTCCCCTTCAAGGCTGCTAAAAGACATATTGATGATCTGAACTGATGCCAAGTGTCAACCTAACTTGCAATTCAGTATGCCTGTCTCTTACACACGACTGTAAGAAAGCACTTAAAATAAGGTGATTGCGGAAGACATGGATGCACAATGGGAGGCAGATGTAGCCAATGTGTAATGGAAAAATACAACAGCAGTGTTAAGTACAACTCAAAGGTGAGAATCATGTTAGTCAAATATTCTTGGCCATTGGACTGAAAGCTAAAACAGGTTCTGAAACGGCTTGTGCTTTTAAAGCAACTTTGTGCAAGGAGCACAAGTTTCAGATATTGCAAACTGACCATACATTGTACACATTTTTAAAACAGTGCAATGTTCACCATTTTTCTTAACAATTCTGCATTTTTCAGATCCATTCCTGCAGTAATTTCTGCGACAGCAAAACCAATGTTGTTGCTGTTATTTAAATTAATTGAATACTATTGCTTTTTGTCGATGATTTTGGACTGGTGATAGATTTCAGAGTCTCCATATCCCATCCCTAATGGATTTTGCATATTTGCACTAAGTCAGGAAGTCTGAACAAAACACAGTTTGCTCTTATTTTGCAGGACAGGACTGACCCAATCTGAAATTTTGCCCCATACAAAGAGTCACACATGCAGAAAATTGCAGGATGGAACTGAACACAATCATGAGGTTCAAACAACTGATGTTAATGATTACAGATTTGCTCTACCCCCTGTTCAGGTGTTTCATAAGCTTCATACAGTGCTACTTGCCCTCAACTAAGAGATTTGTACTCTTGTACATATCACCTCTCTACTGGCCATTGCCAGTACTGAATATGCTCTATAGAAGCCATGGGACAGTCTCCTTCACCACCTCTGCTATTTTTGAGGATGGGGTCTAAAGTTGGGCATTAAAATTAGTCATTAGGGTTTGAAAGTGCAGCATATAGACCTCCCCCCCCAGGAAACATCCTTGTGTTCAACAGCCTCATGCTCTGCAATAACAGGGAAGTCCCTTCCAACATGCAATTTCCTAGCCTAATGGGATAAACAGGTACTGGTTCACCAGGGTCAGAAAAGCAGTTTGTATTTAAGGGTCCTTCCATTCCCCATAAACCTTTGCCAATGAGATGCTTTCAGAGATGTAAAATTAGTCCAGCTTTCCTAATTATATGTCTTTGTTGCAACAATTAAAAAAAAAGGCACAAAGCAACAAAGCCAGGGCCTCTCTGACCAGCTCACAGGTGTAGCATCTTCTTTGCACGGGAAAGGATTTTCACCAGGGACTCCTTGGTAGGCATTGCAGGAGCTGTCCTTGGGCATGTTCCAAGTTGTTTGTGTCTCCACTCCCTATTTCTACTTCTCTGTTCTCCTGAAGTAATTGATCAACATGTTGATATCTGTTCTACAGCCTTGTAGAGTGGGTGATACGAAACCAAATTTTAACTTTTATTTAATTATTTTCTATTGTCATTTAAAATCTAGTTGTTTATTCCATTAGCTCTTATTTTAAAAAATGTTTTATTTATTCTCTGCCTATACATTTATGGATGCATAGGTATATGGATACTTCTCTGGAAATTTGGAGGTAAGATACCATTTGTATTTGTATTTGGAGGTAAGATACCATTCTACCATCTGTCTTGGTAGAATGTGTCACAGTACTACTGAAGTGGGGCAGTTGGATATCTTGAATCTATGAATCAAGAGAAGGACTATGTTTTTATCCAGGAACAGATTTAGAATAATTCATTGTGAGATTAAGGCTGATGAAAGCTGAGAGCAAATCCAGGCACTTGTCTTGCAAATACAAATAAAAAAGTAAAATGAAGTCTTTGTCCCTTTTGCTTAATTTTTAGATAGTTCTTAATGAATGTCTGACGGATGGTGATAGATTCTAGAGAACTTCATATTCTATTTTCAGTCAAAAGGCTATGACAAGACTGTCCATGTCCTCCAAGTTTTCAACAGCTTATATAATTCTGTGGTTAGAATGATACGTAAACTCCTGATCCAAAGAATTCCAGCTTCTCATAATGTCACCGGTACAAAAGGTTTGTTTTTCTAAATGGACATAGACTGTTACACAAACATGTCTAAATGTTGCCTATAACACTCAAAATGGGAACACAGCTGCAGAGTTGGAAAGACCTCTCACATCCATCGAACCAGAAATTTAAATTGGACGAGCATGCATGTGTCTTCTTCTGTCCTTGTAGATCACATAAAATATGGGCTAGCACTGTTCTTTCCTGATTTTGGCATGAAAACTGTAAGAAATTAATGTTATTGTACAATTCTGACATAATTGCTTCTTAGAAACTGTCTGTTTTCCTTGCACTTTTTTATAACAGTACTTCTCATCTGTGCATCTGAATGCTTTTGACATCATGACCAGTTTACACTGAAAAGAAAAATGTAAAATTTCGTGACATATGGTTGACAAATGCACAAACAACACAGCAGGAGACATCCAGGCTAAGTTTATGTGCAATCTAAAAAAATTATTTTCTAAAAGCTATACACCATCGAGACATTGAAACTAGTAGACAAGAGATACATATGAAATTCTACCTGAATAGTACCTACACTAATTATGGTGTGGTGTCATATCCCTTAGTAGTCACTACAACTGCTCTGTAGTGAGCAGAGTCTAATAATATTGTTTGAAAAGTTCAGTTCACAGTGCAAGTAATCACTGCCTAAAGCAGATGACTACAGTTGTTCAGACTCAGTGCAGCAAAACCTTTGAATCTGTCTCCTATAAAGCACTCCTCTAAAAGCTCTCAGCCCACGGCTTGAACAGGTTCACACTTCTCTGGGTTAAGAGCAGGTTGGCTGGCTGAGCCCAGAGGATCATGGGGAATGATGCCACATCCAGTTGGAGGCCTGTCACAAGTGTTATCCCCCAGGGATCAGTGTTTGGCCTGGTTTTGTTTATTATCTTTATTGGTGATCTGAATGAGGGGAATGAGTCTACCACTAGCAAAATCCCAAACTACAAGCTGGGTCATGGTGTTGATCTGCTGGAGGGTAGGAAGGCTCTGCAGTGGAACATGGAGCATTGATGGGCCAAGAACAATGATATCAGGTTAAACAAGGCCAAGTGCCAGGTGCTGCACTTTGGTCACAACAGCACCAGGAAACACCACAGGCTGGAGGATGACTGGTTGGAAATTGGCCCAGCATAAAAGGACCAGGGGGTGCTGGGGGACAGCCACTGCACATGATAAAGAAGTGTGTCCAGGTGACAAAGAAGGCCAATGGCATCCTAGCCTGTATGAGCAAGAGTGTGGCCAGCAGGACCAGGGCAGTGACCATCCTCCTGTACTCAGCACTGGTCAGGCCACCCATCAAGTGCCGTGCCCAGTTCTAAGCCCCTCAATTCAGGAAGAACATTGAGGCACTAGAGCAGGTCCAGAGAATGGCAACAATGCTGGTGAATGATCTGGAGCGCATGGCTTATGAGGACTAGCTGAGGGAGCTTGGGGTGTTTAGCCTGGAGAAGAGGAGGCTCAGGGGTGATTTTGTCATTCTCTACAACTGCCTGAAAGGTAGTGCCATGGTGTAGTTGACATTGTGGTGTTCCATCGTAGGTTGGATTTGATGATCTCAAAGGTCTTTTCCAACCTAATTGATTCGGTGATTCTGTTATTCACAGAATGACCTGCCTTATCTGGTATGGCTAGTTTGTGCAACCAGTTCAAATGCATACGTGTGAAAAGAAGTTAAATTAATCCCACCCTCACTGAAGGTTTTATGAGTATGAAGCATCAAAGTCAGAATCTTCTCAATTTAATAAAACAAATGTCATATCTGGATGATAATCTGTGCTCTTTCTATAGTTATTTGATATATGATGGTGAATTATTTCAGTAGTAAAGTGAAAGTTATGAATTATGGATATTATGAAAAGAAGCAACTAACCAAAGTTTAAAACTGTCACACAAATTAGTTCTGTTGCAACGGGTTGGAATCAGCCTTACAAACATTTTATTCTAACAAACACTGTGTTGGACAGTTGTGTCGCCCTCCCATTTTGCGACTTTTGGCATTTTTATATGGTTATTTAAACTATCTTTCATTGAAAAGATATGTGTGCTATCAGACAAGGTTGTTTTAATTCATAATAATAGCTACAGCTCCTGAAGTCACAAACATGCATTTCTTTTTTATTTATTGTACTATTTGTCTTTGTGTTCTTATTTGTTGGCAGAACTCCTAAGGTCCTGCAGCAGAGAGACCGACTGATTTCATCAGACACAGTGCATTGTGATGGATGTGGCAAAGTTGACTCTTTATTGCATTTTAAACACATTTTAAAGTCTGCCTGATGTGTTTCACCAAGTCAGGGAAATCAGGATGATAATATAGGATATGGGGTTGACATAATTTGTCATTGTAAGATTGAACTCAATACACTTTCAAGTAACATCTTAATCCTTTTGCCCTCAAACTCTTGCAGTAGAGTGTTTTTCTTGATATATGCATTCTACGCCAAAGTCCCTAATACAATGATTCAAGAAGCTCTAAACCCAGCATAGACAAGGATTTCCCTAACGGGAAAAAGTGCATTTTCGCCTGTTTTCTTTGACTGTTGGCCATGCCTGAGATGACAAGATATGTCAGCTAAGATAATCACCAAATAAAAATAAGTAACACTCCTCATCTTCTTCACTGACAGCTGTCAAGAGACTCTCCAAGAACCAGAAAACCAGTGAAATGAAAATATGTTCAAGTTCTGTTTAAAAGATCTTATATTTCAGATCACTTTCTGCATTTAAATTGCAAGGCAGCAAAAATGCCTGTAATTTTTATCACAAATACATTAAAAAAAATAAACAGTGAAAATCAAAACCACAACACAAATAAAACCAAATACAGTAAACAAAGCTAAACGAAAATAAGAAAGAGCTGTACCTGTCGTGCCCACAAAAACTAGTTGATTCTCCCAGAATCATGCTGTCTATGCAATTGATAATTATGCATGAAATTCACCTGTCATCACCTGCTAGGTCTCCAGTAAATCTGCAGACAAAAGACAGAGAACCATTTTGCAACCCAAATAATCAGGCCGAAACATGTAAACTGCATTTAACTCAAAAAAGTATTCATGTTAATAGATTTTTTTTGCAGTGCTATTGCAGTGTAATTCAAAATTGTTAGAAAACTTGATTTTCTATCTGTCTACATGAAAAGTGTAAACATTTTATATAGTTGTATATAATTTGTGTATGTTAAGTATGTTTCATACTATTAAGTGTATGAAAAGTGAGTGGCTGGAAAGCAGGAAGGATGGATGTTTATAAGCTTATTGGCCTTGCCTAAAAGGATAAAATTACTGAAGAGTTAGGGATATTGATTCTTCATTAAATGCATACACAGACTAAAGTTATTTCCAGATGAAATAGGCAAGAAGAATAAGCAATAAAGCTAGCCAAAGAGGACCAGTTTATTCAATTCATCCACTGCAAAAAAGACAAGGGCAAAGGTCCTGGCCTTCAAGACCATCAGAAGGCTAGTTTTCAGTCTATTCATTTAATCCAGTTTAAGAAGATATGTAAAATATTATTAGTAATAGTAGTAGTAGCATTAATAATAATAATAAATAATAATAATGTTATCTTGGTATATTTTGTAATTGAAATTTTAATAAAAATTCAAAGACTTTAACATCATTAGTGGTGTCACTATGTTCCTAAAAGCCTTAGTTATTGAATGTGAAAAAAAATTTCAAAGCCAAGTTCTATATATATTGTGAAAATACTTGAGGAAATTAAAGTAATAAAGAGGGCACATTTGAAGGATAAAAGCAGCATTTCATTACAAACATATATGCTAATGCAAATTATTGTCAAGAGCTAATATCTGGAGCAAAATTAAGCTATGTGGAGTCTTTAGAGTACATCTTCTGGGTTTTACTAACTGAGGGTTTAGGTATTTTTGTATATGTTTTAAATTTATTCAACCAACACTTTCTTTAAGAGTTAATTACTTATATGTTTATAGACACCAACATAAAAGTTACAACTGCAAACGCCATATTTAGCATACTATTCACCTCATCAGAATACATTCTACAGGGCTTTATAATGTTCTATCACATTCTTTTAGTGCCATATTAACATAAATAAGTTACGTTTGCAAACAATTAAGAGGTAAATTACAACTACCTTAGAATAATAGTCTGTCCCAACTGAATTTTACACTTGCTACTATAGTCAGCTTTAGGCAGAACGCAACTACATAAATAAAGACTTCTGGTCTTTAGCTCCAGAGAGTGATCATTTCCTGTTAGACCTGTGTTGTATCTGCCAGACCTATGCAGATGTCTAGAATGAGACTTAACTCTAGGTACAAATGTTCCAGGAACTGAATAGTATTTTAAGTGTATACTTTGAAGTGAACTAAATTATAGTGTTGGTCTGGACTGCATTTCCTTCAATAACTAGATGTTCATCAATTCTATAGGGAGCTTAGATACCTAATGAACCTAGACACCTAAATGTAATTCTTTTACTCTCAGACTTATTTCACCCTTAGATTTATACATTCCCAACTCTCTGTTACTTTCATATTTTATGTATAAATTTCCTAGCAATTACTCTCTTCCCACTCCAGGATAAAAAGAATATAATTTACCAATCAGTAATAGGTTATAGGGAATAAAGAATTATCATAGCATCACTCCAAGACAACACCTACATGGCAGGTATCTTTACTTGAGCTAATCACCACAGACACCCTTCGCTGTCCCTAAGAAAAGCTATTGTAAGATTTAGTCAATCTTATCCTCATATAGACACTTCAAGATAATTCAGTTGCTTCTGTATAGGTGTCTAACGACATTAAATGCCCTCTGTGATACCCCACCTGAGCTTTTGCTGCCAATTAAGTAAGTAATTTGTCTTGGTTTCTTTCCCTGCAAACCCTGTGTGGATGTCAGAAGTCTCCTAGGGGATCTCAAATGGTAGCTGACATCAATTCTGAAATAGCAGAATTAAATTGTTAAAGAAGTCTTGTTTGACACAGAATTGTCTGCTGCTTTGCATGGACTGTGATGGGCACATAGGACAATCTTCCACTAGTCAGTGTCTACAGGGTAGGCATTTGATTTTGACATTTAAATTTCATAGTATTTTTTCCAAGTTCTACTGATCTCTATAGCCTAAAATCTTTCTTCATAAGTAAAACCTATCACAGGCAATAAGGCTTTCTCTTGTGATTGTTATTTCTGAGGATGAATGTTCTTTTGTTATGAAAATGACTCTTTAGTAAAAAGAAGCTACTACAAATACCAGCATGAATTAGAGTTGTGTCACACTGAAAAGACTTGAAATGAAATAAATAAATTTGCTCTCTAACTACCTTACTAAAAATTAAATGAAACTGAGCTTGATGAGATGGTGAAGCTGTACCACTCAGTTGTTCAGAGGAAGACTTATCAGAGGAAGTCTTAGAGGAAGACTTAGAGGAAGACTTATCAGAGAAAACTAAGACTCTGCTAACAATTAGCAGCAGATTCAGATGAGGTTTAAGAGATGTGGATATTAACAATGATATAATAACGATGTCTGCTGGAAATTTTCATGAACATATAAACAGTTAAATTCAGAGACTACCGTTGAAGCATGGGAGTTGGAATGTTGTCATTGTTTATGTATGTATGCAAAAAATAGATAGATATGCATATGTAGCAATGTGGGGTTTTAGGATTCCATGTGCTCCTTTGTCCCCCTGCTCTGTATACCATTGGTTCATTTTGAAATATGCTCTGCTGTACCTCGAAATCTATTGGTGGGTTCCCTGTCTTCCCTTCAGACTCCCTGGGACTGGCTCTGGGGGAGACAGTCCCTCCCCCTTCCTTTCCCTTTATAAGTCGATGTCCAGATCAGCTCGAGGTCTTCCATCTCTGGGCTGCTAGGATCTCATCCCTGCCCTGTCTCCCTTCCCCCTTCTCCTTCCCTGCACCCCTTTTCCCCGTTACCCCAAATAAACCTCTCTAGCAGAACAGAGATGGAGTCCAGCTCTTTCCTAGCATCACTATATTCCTGCTTGAATTGATATGGTTGGAAGACTGACGCCATGCCGCAGAACCTCGGGGGCTGCCTGCCCCAGATCCGGTGGGATTTACAAGAACCAGGGACCCCGGTCCGGGGGGGGGAGCCAGCCTGTGCAGCCCTCCCGGACCGTGTTACATCATGCATATATACAATGCTATTCAAAATTATGTAAACATCTTTGAATTCACATTGAAAATAATATTTCTAATGTATTATTTCCTGTTCTATAAAAATTATCTTTCACAAAATATGAAATCAGTATTATAAATGTAGTTAATGCAGCCTAAAATTCTAACCCAAGCTTCCAGCTGACAAGTTTCAGTAGGAGTGTTGAGACCCAAAACTGGCCCTCATTGTGTCCAGTACTTTCAGATAATAGTTTAGAATTGCAGGATTTAGTAATACCTTTAAGACAGCAACTTAATTATTTCAGATTAAACCAGAGGAAAAATAAAATATGAAATATTTTGCTGTGGAAAAAAGACCAAGCCAGAAACAAAGCACAAGCTTATAGGAATTTCTTCTTGCAAGTTTTTTGCTGATAATATTCTTTCCTTCCATCCAGAACTGTTTGTATCCTTCTCAATTCTACTTAAGGCTGATGCTATATTAATAAAACACAATTGGCAGTTGTTGCCTTTTCCTTTCTTTTTTTGACATGTGATTTTCTTAGAGACTCAGAATATGATGCAGGCATTTCAAAGGAACTGAAAACAACATACTTCACAATATCTTCCTTTGTAGTGTTTAAATTACTCTTTCTGATAAGGAAGAGAAGGAGTTTTAGCAGTTCTCATTTGTAGCATTCAGAAGCTATCCCGTCTGACTGTGGTATGGATGTATTGGTGGAATCTTCAACAGAAAATGAAACTATTAAACAAGTAGGCAAAATGTAAGGGTGAAATCAAAACAGTCATAAGGGAATTTGACAGCAAGAAACTTGATTTTTCCATTCTCATTCAAGGTCAACACTGTGTTATTTATGAGGGACTTAACTGATTTATTGGGGCTTCAGCTCTGAAGGCAGAAAAGTGGTGGAACCAGTCTCAGGAATAATTGTGTTATCATTGCTATTTCCACAAATAATTAACCTTCAGAGAACATTGATAAAAGTTATATTGATGCAAAAAGTATATCCTCCAATCCTTGGAGAATCAGTGATAGAAATAAGCTTGTAGTGGATCTCCAAACACTGATGCATGAGAAGTGAGGTCTGCATTAAATGTGGAGAATAACATGCAGCCTGCTGCAGGTTATTTTTAGCAGTTCAAGTACATGCAAAGTTTGTCAGACAATTTGAGAATTTGTCAATTATACCACCTCTTGAATTACCTGAAAGAATCATAGAATCCTTCATTTTGGAAAAGACCTTTGAGTCCAACTGTTAACCTGACTCTGCCATGTCCACCACTAAACCATGTCCCTAAGTGCCACCTTTACCCATTAAAATACCTCCAGGAATGGTCACTCAACCACTTCCTTGGGCAGCCTGGGAAGACAACCCTTTCAGTGAAGAAATTATACCTAATATCCCATCCAAACTTCCCCTGGAACAACTTGAGGCCATTGCCTCTTGCCTCGTCCCTTGTTACTTGGGAGAAGGGACTGACCCTCACCTGGCTACAACCTCCTTTCAGGCAGTTGTAGAGAGGAATAAGGTTCCCCCAAGCCTTCTTTTCTCCAGCCTAAATAATCCCCGATCTTGCAGACACAGATGTCTATTACTCCAGACCCTTCATCAGCTTCATTTCCCTTCTCTGAACACACTTCAGTACCTCAGTGTCTTTCCTGTAGTGAACACAGCACTTGAAGTGCAGCCTCACCAGTGCTGGGTACAGAGGGACAATCATTGCCCTGTTGTGCTGGCCACACTATTGCTGACACAGGCCAGGCTGCCATTGGTTTTCTTGGCCACCTGGGCCCACTGCTGGATCAGGTTCAGTAGGCTGTTGACCAACATCTTCATGTCCTTTTCTGCTGGGCCATTTTCCAGTCACTCATCCTCCAGCCTGTTGCCCTGCCTTAGGATGTTGTGATAGAAATACAGAACCTGGCACTTGGCATTGTTGAACCTCATGCAGTTGGCCTTGGCCCATTGATCCAGCCTGTACATATCCCTCTGCAGAACCTTCCTACCCTCCAGCAAATCAACTCTCCCACCCAAATTAGCATAGTCTGAAAATTATCAAACTAACATGCAATTTAAAACAAATTTTCACAAGTAATATTAACTGAAAAAAAGCTAAAACAAACAAACCAAAGCCCCGCAAAATCCAAACAAGAAAAACAGCAGAAACCAAACAGGAGATATAATCAGTTGTAATACTAACCACTCTCCAGAGAGCAAAAGGCCTAACTGCTTCTACATACCAGTGACAATTAACTGGACTTCTTGTCATTATAGTTTTATCTTTTAAAAAAATACTACTACAGCTACCAGTTCTAAGACTTACTGATAACATTAAAAAAAAAAAAAAAAAAAAAGTAATTTTTTTTCTCTGAAATGTCAAATATACACTGTTAATCATTAACAATTCCTTTTTGTAGTCTTCCATTTCTGGAAGACAAACAGCAGCAGTACAGTCTTTTTAACGTTACTTGCATAATTTAGCAGCTTGGCATTTCCATTTGAGGGAAAGATATTGGAGATTTCAGACACAAACACGTTTTTAAGCAAATCTGAAAAGGCTTCTGAAAAGCCCTTTCACTCAAAGTTTGGAGAAAATTAAATATAGACATATATTGAGGGTAAGTACATCACTGAGAATCTAAATGTTATTGTAAGTGTACTAATGGTGTGCTTAACTATATGACATCTCTCCTATTTAGTGGGAAGTTATTGGCAGCTATAAAGGATGACTTCCAGTAATGCAAAACTACGTGTGCTACTGCACTTTCTTTCCAAGTCATTTTTTTTGCTTTACAATTGTATACACAAGGCCTTGTATTATGCTATGCATGGTCCAACTCTCCTCTTTCCTTTGGGTTATTTTTCTTGGCTCAGGAGCAAGTCTGAGATAACAAAAAACCCCCCATTTTTTTGGTCTTCTCATTACATTGTAATTTTAGTAAGGGTTACTACTGAATAATGAATTCCAGTTAAGCTGAAATTTTAAATCTTTCTCTACCAGTAAGACCATTCAAACATAATGAAACAATAATACCTAAAATTAAGGGACATCAGGGTTTATTTTGTCAAATGTTTTTTACACATTTTTCCCAGTGTCATGAATCATAAATGCCTTCTGGATTGAGATCCTTCTAGAAAGGAGTTGGATAGTTCCAGAGCACAAAGATAATTAATATAGATCTTGGAATTACATCTCCTTTCACTCTCTCCCTATGATGTGAGCAGCAGCCACAAAGGCAGCCTTGTTAGATGAGGCAGATTACTGATCAGAAGAAAATGCCTTCTGAAATACTTTTAGAGAAATTGCCTGCCAGCCTGGGAACTGTGAGCATGGGAACCGGAGCTGGGAACCAGAAGAAAAAAAAAAGGTGACATCTTTGAAGTACAACTGAGCGCCTGGAAACCGGACACATCCTAACTGCAAACCCAAGGAACTGCAATGACAACTAATGGTCTTAAGGAGATTAAAAAGAATTAGTTTATAATAAGGGGTAAAACATCCAGAGAAAGTACAGATTAGTACATACTGTTGGCTGTTCTAGCTTCAAGAACAGGAAAACAATTAGAAGAAAAAAAAAAAAACTTGGTCTGAAAGAACAGGAAGCATCATCATCACTTGAAGTGGCGGTGTTCTGATGTTCTGTGCTTTATTACATCTGTTTGGTACAAAAAAGACTCAATTTTTATCCAAAATGGAACCTCTCTTTGTGAGATCTTCCCGTGCTGTGCATACTTTTTTCTTAAACAGGCCAATTTTTCTGCACAAGCCTTCTATGAGGCCTTGGACCCTCAGTGGGCACTTCTAGGTGACTCCAAACCCTGTGACATGGATATCTTCACAGTGAAACTGGTGTCTCTTATTTTCCTGGGCTCCTTCTGGGCCCACTTCTGGGGTCAGTTTGATTGGTCCACCTGCTTTAGGGTGTTTGGGTCCCTCTCTGAAGATAAAGCCTCCATGCCTTTATGCATTACAGTACACAAAAAGGTGTGTAATACACACTTGTAGGTTCAATAACCCTTCATGTCATCACACCTTCTAAGATAACAACTGTTTTAGAGAAGCAGTTTTCCTTGTTGGTTTCTGAACACCCTGCTTGTTATGACTGGAGGAGTATAAAGGTGGAAATCCCATAAAGGTGGAAAATCCACCAGTTTTTTCACTTTACTTTCAAATCCTTATGTGTGGGATCAGAGCAGTATCTGTCCTTATGGCACCCCCAGAGGCCAAAACTAAAGAAGAGAGGAAATATTTTTGCAACTGTATTCTTTGATATAGACTTTTAATGATATTGTGTGCCTAATATTTGCTGCACGTGCATTATATTTTGTTTAGTAGAGCTATACATTTTGAATTAAGAAAGAAAATTCTGTGCTAGAATGGAAGACTGTATTTAGCCCTCATTTATATTTATTTACATGTTTGCATTGGTGCCCCCCAAGACAGGAATATAAGACTGACAAGATGAGTTTAAAAGCCAGGTGCACAATTACCATCCTGATTCAGGGTGCACATAGCTATCATTAGGCATATTAGCATTCATCACCAGCCTTTGAAAGATGCTAGATCACTGTCTTCTTAGAAAAGCATATGACTCATCTCTCTGTCTACATGTATCTGTATATACAGAAACAGAACCTAAGCAGTGTACAAATTTTACCTCTGTGAAAAGAGAGATGGATCAGAGAGGAGCATATCTGCAAACAAACATCAAGGTTTATTCTATCAACTCTTTTTCATCTCTCATGGGAAGTCTGAAAACTATATGCAAAATCTATACCACCTTCTTTTGATTTATTTTGTCTAAATGAAGCAAAGGGAAGCCTTCTGTGTAAATAATTGATGTTTGTTTTAATCAATTCTGTAACACCTTTAAGGCTGAATTTTGAAAAGAAAAAAAAATCATTTTTTTCTGATTAAAATCAACAATTACAGCCCTTAAAAATAATTAAAGATGCTACTTTTCTTGGCAAAGTAGCAGTTCAGTGAATCAAGCATCACTACCAGAAATAAGATTGTATCATGGGCTTCTAGTACGCAGGCCAACATTAACTCACAGAACAAAGAACAGGACAAACTTATACTTGGAGTGATATTGTCCTGTATTTTTCTGCTTCTTTTCCCCCCTTTTTTTTTTTTTTTTAATGTAACTTTGCAAACTGCTTCTCTAATAACTAAATATTGCTTTTGCTGTTGATTTGTTTTGTTTGTCCTTTTCCGTGGCTACAATGACCTTTTGTTAATCATAAACTTCTTGATTTCCTGTCACACTATCTCTGGCGTTCTTAAATAGAAACAAGAGCTCTATTTGCTGTGTAGCTGGTTGGAAAATAGTGTCAAGGTGACTGTGGTTTTGGTAAGATTTCTGAAGTGTTTCTGAAACCTAAAAGTAATGAGACTGAGGAATGCCACTGCCCTAGGTGTCAAACATAAGCTCTGCACTAAATCTGACTCAATAATAGGTTTTGAACTTTGTGGGAAGCTTTCTAAAATCTGGGTTTATTCCAAAAAAAGGCTGAAATTAAATAGCAAGCAAACAAAGAAACATAGCATTTCTCATGGACTAAGCTGCAGCTGTCCCACGAAACTGACATTCCCAGGCCAGTACTGAGCAGATCAAAGGTAAATAGCACAGTGTTGTACAGTCCAGCTGGAAAAGAGCTATAGACTATCCACTTCTGCTTCATAGCATGATCAGACTTACCTAGCTCATGCCTGTCAAGTGTATTTTCAGGCTGCCCTCAAAAGCCTTCAGTCTTTGAGACTTGAAATATTCTTTGGGCAACCTAATCCAACTTTCTTAAAGTCCCATAAAAATCTCCTTTGTGGCACTTAAGCCTCCTTTTCATCCTGGACATGAAGATTGATTATATCTGTGTAGAGACAAGAAAATCAGAGACATTATTATTTTGACTGTATTTATTGTTTCATACATTTTTGTTACAATCCCTGTTAATATAGATGATAATATCCAATATTTATATAGGGTTATGGGGTTAGGTTTTGGTTTTGTTTTGTTTTTTTGGTTTTTGTTTGTTTGGTTTTTTAGGGGTTTTTTTTGTTTGTTTTTTGTTTGATTTTGGTTTTTTTGGTTGGTTGTTTTTTTTCCTGGGTTTTGGTTGGTTTGGTTCTGTTTTTTTGTCCTTCCTTCTTTCCTTCCTTCCTTCCTTCCTTCCTTCCTTCCTTCCTTCCTTCCTTCCTTCCCTCCCTCCCTCCCTCCCTCCCTCCTTTTAAAATCTCATTTCAAGCAGTGTATATGTAGATCTTAGCAAGAAATGTCTTACTAAACCTTTATTGAAGATGGTTGTCAATTAAACTATTTTTACAGGACTATATTTTTTTTTCTCCCAAGCCATATAAAATAACAAAGTCAAATTCTTTAAAATTTGTGACAGGAAGATGCACATTTTACTGTTAAAATTACTTGATAGCAAAATGGTTATCAAGCAATGTGAAGTCATTACAGGATACTTAAGCTTGCTGAAAGCCAAAAAGTAAGAGTCTCTTATATATAAAAGTTAAGCCAAGATTTCATTTTTAGTACAAATGAAATAATGAATCTAATCTTCATTAGTCTAGATCTAGTTGTTACCAGAAAATAAGAATGCAGATGAAATCGCTATGCACACACTTTTTGGATTCAGCCCATATTCCAAAGATTATGCCCACCCTCCCAATGTCCTTCTGGGACCTGAGGTTGGTCTGTAGGTGTCTGTTACATGTGAGGAGGTTGACTGGGAGTTGTGGACTTGGGGAGTTCTTTACAGGAAGGACTATGATGTTCATGTTGATGGGTCTCCCTACCTCTGTCTAAGGGCCCACTTGTGGTAACTGACACATTTAATAACCCACTTTCACTGTGTTTCTCTTTCTTCATTGATCTGAAGCTCCATGTTCCATCCCAATTCACTACGTAACCACATGCTTTAGATGTGGGTATTTTTTTCCTTATTACCCCTAAAACTAATATTGTCCAGCTTCATGCCAGAATTTCTTTAATTGACCATGGGTGAATTATTCACACTGTGTTGTCTCCAGTGCCCTGTCTCTGCCCTGACTCTTACCACACCTACGCCTGAGCTCCTCTGCACCGTGTCCTGTGTCCTGACTTCTCCAGGTCTCTGCTGTCCTACCATACCTGTATTTCTCCATGTTATAGCATTGTATAAGAACTGGATATATTTCTATGCAGAATAACTACTTACTGCAACTATGGTTGTGCTGTTCTAAAAATAGAGCAAATCAGCTGTAGTCACCTGATCAAACAGGGAAATTTCTGTCACTGCTAAACCAAGCAAAACAAATTTGCAGGCAGGTCAACAAAAGTTGAGACAGAGCAGGCCTGATAAACCCCAGCCCTGAGGCCTTACAGACTTCCAGCATTAGCAACGGCAATGCTGTCTTGCAGTGCTACATCACTGCAAACTGTTCTGCTCACATTCTCCTTTTTAATTTAAAAAGTCAGGAAGCAGATGTGTCATGGAGAAATTTAGGGTTGAAGTAGCCACGAAGACAGAACCACAATAGCCAAATGCATTAGATTTTATTTTGGATATTAGAAAAAAGTGTTCATGAGAAGAGTTGTCAAGAATCGGAAGAGGTTGCCCTGGGAAATGATTAAGTCACCATCACTGGTGTTCTTTCAAAGACCTGGACCTATGGCACTTAGTGTTTGTGGTGGACTTGGCAGTGTCAGGTTAACAGTTAGACTCAATAATCTTAGAGGTATTTTCCAGCCAAAATGATTTTATTATTCTATTATTTATTTTTTTTTTTAATGAATGAATATTAATATAGTGGTTAAATTATGGTTTGTATTCCATGATCTCTATCCTACAGCAAATCCACTTTCTGGATGGAATACAAACTCACACAAAACACTGTGGTCCAGCTGTGACTGGCAAGCAGCAGAGATATGAGGAAAAATCACACTCTCTCCAACACATCAGCATGTACGATTTGGCTGGTAGCCTGGCCATCACCCACTGCAGCTCAACCTCAGACTCAGCCTTCTTCAAGGTTTTGGTAGTCTGTACATTTATTCCCACCAAGGGTCTGCTGTTTTCATAGCTTTTTTACTTTCCAACTCAGGTCGTAGCCATATGCTGACAGCAGGCTTATTTGTCACATCACCCAGAAAAGCAAGATAGCTGGTTTTGTCTGGTTTACTATTACAGTTTTGTTTCCCTCTCCAAACATGTTTTAAAAATGTAAACAAATTAAGAATTAATTTGTACTTTTTAAATCTTTTTATTTCCTGTACATAGATATATACCAAGGTCTTGGTGATCTTGTCCATAATAATTATTTGTTTTTCCAGTGGACAGTTTTGACCTGGACAGCTTTAGTTAATGTATCACTTACTGAAGCAGTGCCTTTCACCCCATAACAACTTTTTTAAAAATCATTTCAGTCCAGCCCAAAGCACATGAATATATATGCATAGTTTTCATACAGTTTTTTCATAAATTACTTGGGTCAGTTTAGTAGATTCAGAGTAACTATCAGCCATTCACTTTATATTTGAAAAATCAGTAGTTCCTCAGAGAACAATGTTTTATCCTTGCTGCTCAATGAAAACAGTCTTCATTAAGTAAATTAAAACAAAAAGGATTTAGCTGCATAAGTTTTGCTGTCAAGCCCAGCATCTCTAGAATTTCCATAATCATCATTTTCTAAATACTAGTATTGCAAGCTATAATTTGCAACCTATAACTGTGGCTAGCACAGGTCCTTCCCGTGGGAACATTTTGTTATATTTCATAAACAAAGATAAAGTTTGGATGTTTTGCAAACAACGTCTCCGGATGAGGTCAGTTCGGGCTTGGCCAGTTGGGCCTAGGGGGAGGTCTCGGGTTGACCAATCTGGGTGACCTCTGTAAACTCTATATATATGGAAATCAAAACAATAAAGGTCTCTTCTCTCTTTCCTTGTCTGAGAACTTGGGTCATTCCTCAGCTAGCGGCTCAACAGCGACATATAACCATTCAAGCATCATAGCAACTGTGCCACATAGAAAAGAGATGCCATAAAAAGCTAAGGTCTAGTATCACAGTAGAAAAGTAAATCTGACAAGTGGCTGATAAAATCAAATCACCCATGAGAGACAGAATTTGCAGAAAACAAGACATTTCATCAGTCCCCCAGAATGGAAATACTGTTTTAAAAACCACAGAATCTCAGAATCACAGAACATTTTTGGCCGAAAAAGACATCCAAGAGATGATCGAGTCCAACCAATGACCAAACACCACCTTGCTAACTAGACCATGACACTGAGTGTCACATCCCATCATAGGGACAGTGACACCACCACCTCCCTGGGCAGCCCATTCCAATGGGCTCAACAATGCTTTCCATGAGACAATTCTCCTTGATGTCTAACCTGAACCTCCCCAGGCACAGATTGTGTCCCCTTGTCCCAGCTGCTTGCCTGGGAGAAGAGACTGACTCCCACCTGGCTAAAGCCTCCTTCCAGGTAGCTTTAGAAAGGGATAAGGTCTCCCCTGAGTCTCCTTTTCTCCAAGCTAAACAATCTTATCTCCCCTCATAGAGATATTTGAACTTCTAAAGAAATAAAGACACAACTCTAATTTTTCTGATCATATCTCCTCTTTAAACTGCAAGAATGATTTTAAAGCAACCAATGTGCAAATCTCTACAGGCTAAATTCTACTGATGATCAACTCTATCTTCTCTAATTATTTTTTTTTTTAACTTGACCGTCTTTAAGAGTTGGAAATGTGTTGGCTGTTTACGTAAATACTCAAAGATGCTTAAAGGTCTATTATATCTCTGTGGCTCTTTACTTCCATACATTCCAAGACAGGAAGTAGATAATAACTTTGCCCATCTTTTATAGATATATTCTTTTTAAATGACAGCTTTGTTTCTTTTTTTTTTTAACTTTGCACAGTTTTTATAGAATCCAAGCTACTGTGAATTGAGAAAAGAAATTTTTTCTCAAGTCTTGCAACAATGGAAAAAAAAGGAAAAACTTAAATTGCTATAAAAAATAGCATGCCAATGATAATTCCCAAGGTAAAAATCAGGGTCCTGGTGGGGTAGAGAGGCTGGTTTTAACTCTAAAGTATTGACAAAAAAAATGCAGAAGAAACACATTTTTCACACATCTTTGCCAATGGGGGGAAAAAATAAAAGATGCCTGATTCTGGAATACTCTGTAAAACAGAAAAGTATTATAGAAAAAGCCAGTTCAGCTGCCAACACTGAAAACTTACACAAAGGGGAGATATGAATTAAACAATAAAGAGAATTCAAAAAAAGATAATCTCAGTGGATTGATTCAGAAGGTATTTGGAGAGTTGTTTCATTTACAAAATGCAGAGGAAATCATAATTGACAGGCATTGTACCTTCTTCCCTCCAGTTCTGGCAGCAGACCAAGGTGTGTAATAGTGAGGTTCTGTTATGATTGCCAAATGCAGGTCATTAGAAAGAGTGGAACTGAGTATAAGACATTTTCAAAGTCATATAAAAGAGTATGGAGAGAATTTTCTATCTTGGTTTTCAAAATGGGCAAGGCACCAAATGTAATAAAAGCAGGCTTCAAAGAGGCAGACTGATGAACACCGTGAATTTAACTTGGAGATCTTGTTCATACACTATGACATAGTCTGGTATATTAGCAGGAAAAAGGAGAAACTGCCTGAAATGTCTGATTCTGGTTTTTAAAAATTAAAGCATAGTAAGAAAAGCAGAAAAAATCATCCAGAGGTGAGACAGGCATGGGCTGATTGAGAGGCAGGTAGGGGTGGAAGCAACTAAAACCCCTACTCATGTCTGCTGTACATCTGTTAAGACTGAATGGTTTTCATAAATAAACTCACTCCCTTTCTCCAAATATTCTTCATGCAGTAAGTTAGAAGTGTTTCCTCATGTTTTATGTTTTTCTTTGTGTATAGAAACACAAAAAATTATCTTTTTAAAAGTATATGTATTTTAACTCATCATTTTATCATCTACATAAGATGTCCAGTGGACTTTTCAAGCAGACGTAAAGAGGAACACTAGGGGAATGTGTAATTCCTCTGCTTAGAACAAGGACCAAAGGCAAAAAAAGCCGAAAGAAAACAAGGCATTTTATTAGGCATCAGGATTGCTTTCTCCACTATACATATAATACAAACCTTACTTGTAAATGTTGCAGAAAAAGCCGTTGTAATGCAATGTAATAAAACCCCAAAATTCCCACAGATTAAGAAGACTGTATAATGTACATTTATAATTTCTTTATAATTAAAGAACATCAGAAAAGCAAAATAAATATTTCTTCATTTTGATAGACTAACCAAAAGAATGGTTTACTCTATGGTAAAGATTAGGATAGCTGAAGTTTATTCACTAAACATGTAACCAAATTAAATACTCAGCAATATTAAAAAGGAGGGATACATGCAGTAGGTCCAGTTAAGCAGCAAGAGTTTTGAATTACATAATCTATATATCAAACAAATATTTTAATTTTGCATAAAGGGAGTAAGCATAAAAGAGAGAAAAACAATATATTTTCATAAATAGAATTTCTTTGTTGAACGCAGGTGCTTTTCAAGTTTTCTTCTAGATTAGTTTGGTAGTGGAATACCAAGAACCAGTGTGTGATCCAGTCACAGCTATGCTAATATTCTAATAAGCAACAATTTGGACTACAATGGGCTTTACTGTAAATATGTAAGCTGCTGGATAGTTTTTACACTATCATTATTATGATTATAATTTTAGATAACAATATTCAGCTTTACAAATACGTGCTCATGCTGTACTCTCTTAGCTCATAAATCAAGCCCCATATTACAGCCTCTATAAATCTACGCTGTTGGGAGTGATGATAAAACTTGACACCTACAACAGATGCCCCAGAAAGTTTGTGAGATAGAGCCACAGACCTTCCTAGAGCTCCTGGCTCAGCACATACAGATTTTTTTAAACATATATGAAGACATATGTTATGAAATTACTGATCTAATATCCCTAGTTTTATCAAATTCTGTTTAACATTGAAACTTCTGAGTTTACTGGTTTTCTTGCCTTCCTGGAAATCTGAAAATGGAAAACTGCATGTATGGTTATTGTAAATACTTCTTTTTCCATAACTTGTCTGAGGTTTTTATGAAGAAGCACTAGAGCTTCTTAAAAAGAGTGTGAAAGCAAATAAACAGAACTTTAAAAAATCCTCCAACAATAATGAGGATTAATGTTTTGGGGTTTTTTAAAATAAATGGCTGGTTTATGTATGAATAACTGAAAACCATTATTTTTTTTTAAAGGGAAACATTTTAAATTTAATTTTCACAATGAAATGATATTTTCTTCCCACAGAAACTGTCTTTAATAACACTCATTTATGCACTGGGGCAAATGATGAATTATCTGATAAAAAAACCCAAAAAACAAAAAAATCCCAAGCAATAAACTAAGCCAAAGGCCAGTGTAAAGATGTGAATAAGAAATTCTGATAATAAGAAACCTTTAGGAGGTGAGCAGAATGATTGGACAAAATCACTTAAGATACGGGAAACTTATACCTGTGGTTTTTTCCACACATTTCTGGAAGAGGACACTGGAAAATGTGAATGTAACTGACAATTTTGTTATTTTGATATTAAATGCTATTTTACATTGAAATAATTTTATTTTTTTAGCTGATGGTATATCTAATAATAAGATTAAATGTGAATTTTTAAAATCCATAAGATCCCTCCACATGTAAAACATCTGAAAATAATGGGGAGAGCTTTGATTGCTCTCCCTCTCCACATTAATTATAGAGAACAAAGAATTTCTTCCAGAAAATTTGCTATGTCAAGCTTGAAAATTCTCTGTGAGCTATTGTGCAATTTTTAGTCATCCAAGCCTGAATGTCTGATCAAGGACTCCATGGAGAGGGAATTCCTTAACATATTGTACCTTTAGATAGATCTATCCAATGATTAATCATCTTCAAGTTATGCATCATATCTCTTGTCTGGTTTTTTTGCTTTTCTCAACCAATAATTGCAAATTTGAGCTAACTACTATTTTCAGATTCTTTTTAACATTTATGATATGCTAATTTTTTTTCACTGTAAATCATGTTTTAAGAAGTTTCATAAGCTTCTTATGCACAAAATAGGTAGTTTTCAGATCATTATTATAGTACTTTTTATTGCTTTTTTTTGAAGTGAATTTAGTATTCTAAAAGTAGCTTCTGTATTACTGCATGCAGAGTTTCTGCTACTTTCCAAAACTCTTTCACAGTGTTTGGAAATCATTCTGCTTACATTAACTGTGATTACAGCATGGACTGCATCATTATCTGAAAATCCAAGTAGCTTGTAAATATCAGCTCCCATTTTGTGGGAATTGGGAATATCAGCATCATCAGTTCAAAAGAGCAGCTAGCTGGGCAGTACATGATTCTGGCATACATAAAGAACTCTTCTTAGCAATCCATGGCTAAAATTAAACTTCATGACTGTAACTCAGGCAAAAGTAAGACATTCATTTTAGACCTAGCTTCTTCTTACATAAGTAATATATAGGGAATTAGAGAAATCCCTCTATCATTAAAACAAAATTCTGATATTGTCAAAAATGGAACACATCTTTTACCTGGAATCAGAATACCTGGTTAGTCCAGTAAAAATTTTAACAACTCCCAAAAAAAAAAATAAAGAGTGCACACTAGAACTGTTACAGTAATTCTAATATTCCTATCCTGAATTTATAGAGAATAGCTCATTATAACTGACATTAAATTTGTCATATAAGAAAAGTGCCTAACATCAGTCTCTCCTTTCTGTATAACACATCCCTTCCCCATGTACCTGAGGTCCACAGACTAACAATGCCAGGCTACTGTGGCCCAGGCCTGTGCCTCACAGGGAGGGACAGCAGCTATGGTTTGTGCCTTGAAAAGAGCAGTGTCCATGGCAGGTACCTGTGGGTCCTTCTGCCCAGGACTATGCTCAGAGCCTTGGGGGTGTATCCCTGGAAGTACCCCTGTGCTCTGTGTTGGTCACAGGACGCTGACAATCAGGAAGGACCTTGGGAGGCCTCTACTACAAACCTGCTCAAAGCAGATCTGTCTGTTATAGATTGAGTCTCAAAAAACCAATCAGAGACATAAATCCAATTAAGGAATTTATTAATTAAGCAAGCATTTATCAGCCAGGACAGCGCTGGGGGCGGGGGACCAGTCCCTTGATGGTCTGCCGCACCGCCCACGGAGGTTACAGGCCATTACTCTTTATAGTCTTTTTTACCCCCTCCCTTACATTCCCTCGTGGGTATTGATTGATGTCTCCTCGGGTGTCGTGATTGGCCGCTGAGCCGTTTAGTCCTGTCGTTCTCTGCGTTGGTTGGTTTCCATCGTGGGGTGCGCGCGAGCTTCTCGGGGGGGGGGGGGGGGCGTTTCTCTTGCAAGCATAGCGACTTACGCTGTGACTATCTTGTGAGAATTATGCGAAGCAGCTGCTCGGCCTTGTGGGGGGTTTCGCAAACCTGGGGCTGCCTTGCAGAAAGAGTTAAAATTTGTACAAGGTCATCGTGCAAGCCTTTAGTATAGCGGGTTAGTTTTAGAACAGAAACTATTTCTGTAAAAGCACGCTAAAAAGCAGTACTTGACAAAAGTAAAGAGTTAAAACCTATTGATTTTCTAAACAGTTTCGTGAACTATAATTTCTGTAACTTATCACACTGTCAGGTCAGGTTGCACAGGACTGTGTCCAGTACAGTCCTGAACATCTCAAAGGATAGACATCCCAGAAACTCTCTGAGCAAGATTTCACAACCCTTATTGCAACACATGCTTCATCATATTTAATTGGGATTTTCCAGTGTTCCAACCTGTGTCCATTGCTTTTATTTAATTTCTGTTAAGAGTCTGTCTCTGTCTTCTGTGTACCTTGTTCACACACTTCCTGAGAATGTGCTTCAACCTCACTGCCTAGGTTGTTAATAAAGATTAGACAATACCATTCCTTGCGCTTAGGCCTGAAGAGCTTGTCATTTTCTGGACTTTAAAGCTCTGATCACAGCACTTTGAGCCCAGCAGTACAACTAGTTTTCCATGTCACCCACTTATCCAATTCATATCTCACCAATTTGATGATAAGGAGGCCATTGGAGACTGTCAAAGGACTTGCTAAAATGAGGTATTTTCATGCTAAAGGTCAATATACTTGCAATGATTAAGCTACGTTTGAACCTCTGTTTACTGTTCTATTCAAATAACTATGGTAAACAAGTGATTTAAAGAAAATAGTTTTGCATAGAATTGAACTGAGAATTCTGACAAAAAAAACTAAGCTGCTATAATTCTGAATATTGTACTTCTATACTGTACTTATACATCATAAATAATAACCATTGTAAGACATGACACATGAGTTTGAAAGTTCATTTGTGTCTTATTCAGTCAGATAGCAAATAAAAGCAAAAGACTACACTTGAGTCTGTCACTATGAAAATACCTCAGAGCACAGATCCTAACCCCTCCTCTTCCTAATAGGCAGTATGCTTCAGGACTAATTAGTTCACCCATTTCATTGCTCCAAGAGTACAGAAGACAGATGATTCATGTGAATCATTGGTTCTAAACCAAATTAATCTACAGCAGAATAACAAGTTACTTTTAAATGTTTCCTATACTACTTTCTTCTCCTTCTACATGTATCCCATTCAATGAATAGACAGTTTGTAAAATTCAGACAAACAACAAAAAATTATTTTTTGTCAGTAATAATTTATACTTGGCTAAGTGTAAGGCCATGTAAAATCATGATATAGGGATACTATGTCAGTAGTGCTGAAGATGTCTTCAGTGAAACGGTTTGAGATAAAGACAGAACAGCAGCTTTATTTTACCACACTCTTCAGTGGTACCCAGTGCCAGGACAAGGAACAATGGACATAAACTTAAACACAAGAAGTTCCACCTCAATATGATGAAGAATTTCTTTACATTGATGGCGGCAGAGCACTGGAAAAGGCTGCCCAGAAAGGTCAGCCTTTGTGGGATATCCCTCTCTGGAAACATTCAAAATGCACCTGGACATGTTCCTGTGTAACCTGGTGACACTGCCCTGGCAGCAAGGTTGGACTAGATGACCTCCGGAGGTCCCTTCCAAGCCTAGCAATTCTGTGATTCTGTGAAGATGCACCTTTTTGAACTTTTTTTCACTTTCATACGTAAAATATGTTAAAAAACGGAATGATTTTCCTGTCACAAACATCTAAAAATTGAGAGGAAGAGCAAGAAAATATCAAGAGTAAATGTTAAATCACCACTGAATGGTATGCAAGCAATAGAGAATATGCACAATAAAGCATAGGACTTGAATACTTCAGCTCTTCATGTTTTTCTAATTTTTTTTTACAATATACTGTGTATTGTTAAAGGCACAAGTATGCTTTTAAAAGCATCCCATCTCCTGTGGAGGAAAAGTGCTTTCTGACATTTTAAATCCTACTCACACCATTAACTTCTACAATACTTGAAAGCAATAGATGAGCTTTTTCAGTACCATAAGTAGAGAAAACATATTATCTATGGACAGAATAGATTACTTTTTACTGGTGCAGTAATTTTATTCTGAAATCCTATTTCATTCCTTTTTTTATTTTCAATGAAGTTTCTAGACCAATCTTCACAATTAGGTAAGGGAGAAAGAAAACTGAGTCACTAATCCTGTTTATGAAATTTCTGTAGCAAGAAAAAAATAACCTGGATTTTAATCTTCCTGTGTTTAAAATAACTACTGGTACATTTTTAATATACAGGAAAAAAGGTGGTCTATGGATGCAAAACTTGGCCATCATAATAGCATTTTCTATTGACATTGCAAAGAGAAAAATTCTGTCTAAAAAGCAAAGTGTGGAATCTTAAACTCCTTATGGAAAACAGAGCTATAAAATACATTCATTCATGCTCTTTTTTTGGTGCACATATTATTGATGCTGATTTTATCTAGTTGAAAAGATTAGGAGTAAGGAAAAAACTTCTCTGTGATAATAAAAGAGAATTGAGGAAGATTAATTAGAAAAAAGGAAAAATAAGATAAGCACATGCCTAGAATAAATAGTGAGCTAAAAATAGAAGGAAAAGCATCTAAACAAAAGAAATAAACAAGCCAACTATGAATTTTGTCTACCTGCCTAGCATGGAACTTTGCATTATCTTCTTCACAATAATATTTTGATCTGCAGTTCATTCTTCATTTACTGTGGTTTTTAATTGCAAGAATGGATAACATATATAAATTGGAGTTTCAGCAACTTACTTGTTAGAGAAAAAGAACTTTAAGTATCTGATTCAATACCACATGCAAGAAATAAAAATACAAATATATCAAGGCATATAGTTTATATGAATGTAGGAGGAATTTCTGTAACAATAAAGTCTACCTGGTTTGCACTGGAGAGTTTGCAGGTTTCATGCTAAATGTCAATAAAAAAGGCACAAAAGAATACTAAAATTGTTTTAATAATAAGGTAAAAATAGAAAGTGAAATATGGATAATGAGTAACCATTACGTCTCCAGTTGTTGGGAGCCTCACTTTCATGCAGCTTTCAACATATGGTGAACAGACAAAGCACACTACACAGAAATGTCATCCGTGGAGTAGTTCAGACTCCTTTTCAAACCATGGTGTCATTTTATTTAGCGTGAAAAACAAAACTCAATTTCTTGCCTTGACACATAGGAGTGTTGTCTCTACCTGTCCACCAGAGGCATAACCTGAAAAAAGCGTGGAGTTGGCAATGTTGGCACCCTGTGCTGACGCCCTTGCGCTGCCTTTTCAAGTGCCCATGTCCCAGGAGCTGTAGGCTCTGCAGCTCTCTGAATCCTAACCTGAACCCCAATTCCTCAAATACAGTATTTTCTATAATACTCCTAATACAATATTGTGTGTAGAATCAATCAATATACTGCAGAAAGATACAAACCCCTTAAATATAGTCTTTTCCCCTTAAATATGTACCCTTTGTCCTAATTACACATATTTATCAATGGTAATAATCGATAACACCTGCAGAAATAAATGTATAGCTTCCTCCTTTTTTTTAAGTTTGAAATTTTATCAAAACTGTAAGCTGACAGAATATATATATATATAAATTCTTACCCAATTCCTTCATAAGCCTTTTCTGAAGAAGGAATTTCTAAAGTGTATCATTATGGTCTCATTTATTTACCCAAAGTTCTGTTTGAGAAAAATAATCTCTCATCATTTGAGTATATTTGAGTATTAATATGAAACAAAGGCCAACATATTACACCGAACCAGAATTTCAACAATTTCTTGTGGATAATTGCTTCCCTGATGAAGAAATATCAAGCACGTTGTATTGTTTGCAATTATATACATATACATACACATGTACATGTAGTAATATAACTTCCAGTGTGTCTAGCTGGAGAAATATTTTAGTTCACAAATGTTCCCATGATACACTGAAAATTGTCAGAATTCAGTTTTCAGCCAGGTGTTTGAGAGAAACTGTTTCCATAAATACTTTGCCTGTGTGTTTTTTTACAGATATGCAATTTTGTTCTCAATGTAACTGATAGCTCTCCTTATTTCTTCTTTTTTCTTTCTTTTATTCTTTTTTTTTTTTCTTCCATCTTCAGGAAAATGTTTCTTCTGTGCTCCAGGAATCTCAGTTAAATCCTAAAATTGGTATACTTTTAATAGTAATAATACTTTTGAACCACTGAATCAGTTGTATGCCCTTGAAGACAATCACAGTTTGCAATTATTTTCCTGATATATCAAACATTTGTTTGAATGTAGCAACATTTTTTGCTCATAGTTCACTGAGAGTGAAGTTACTATAGAATATCATTGCATGATAGATGGAAAATGTCCTTTCCAGACTGAATGTATTCATGCACAGTTTATATCAATTTACTCATGTGTCAAGATTGCTCTGTTTGGATAGCTATCTTCCATCATTTGTAGATATATAGATTGCAGTTATATGTCATAAACAGTCAAAGATCTATTAGCCTCTCATCTCATTTTTCTAGCAATCCTTGCATCCATTTATTCTAGTATAAGCTCATATTTCTTAGAGTGAACTACCAGAAACATCTGCTGTATTTTAGACAATGTCATGTGAGTGACTTTTACAATGCCATTCTAGCTATGACTTTTTCTGCATTGCCTATACTTATTCATTTTCTTAAGAAGTAACTTGAGTTCTGTGCTGGGCATAATAATTCTACTTCTCATTTTGCTGTAAGACAAGTGGCAATTTTAAGTATCTCTATTCCAGTCCAGAACAGTGCTGGGATAAGAGAAGTCTTGGCAGCAATGACTTCAACATATTCCTGTCTGTGTTAGTTTAATATTTAACTTCCGAGTGGAGAAAGACCAGAAAGGCTCTGGGAGAGTTTAGGATCCCAGATGAATAAAAGAATAAAGTACTGATGAAGAATTGCCAAATTTGCTCATTGTGTAAGAAAAAAAAGATCAACTTGTACTTTAAGTGATGAAGACATCAAACAGACAGAGACACATTTTTCTCTTGCCAAAGCCTTCCTTGAAACTTCTCTATTCTCATAAAATACATGTGGAGGAACCTCCAAGAGAATTCTTCTTTAAAAGGGAAGATGGAGAGAGAACAGTATTTCCTAGTCGTATCTCTAGCAACTTTATGTCCAATAGGCAGCAGAAGCAATGACAAAGAGGATTATGCTCTGTTAACCCTATGAATAAACTCAAGAATTCTGTTCAGACTATGATCCCACAATATTTATACCATATGTGTCCATGACATGATTACTCCAGTGAACCAGTTAACTTGATTCTGCATGTCCAGAAATGCACTTCGGTTAAGACATCAGGGCAGAAACCGTAAGTCTACTCATGCTGACTGTATGGTTACACCAGATTTATCCTGTCTCGAGAGCAGATGATGCATTATTCTTTATAAAATGCCATCTGTTGAAAAGTTCAGCAGCTAAAAGAACCCAGTTTGAGCAGTCATGGATTTTTAATTTTCTTTTTTATTATAAGACCAACAGTTTCTCATCTAGCTGTGTTTTATTTTCATGTGGAAGGGGGATTCCTAAAGATGTAGCTGCTCTTTTACTAAAACATGGCCTCAAAAATCCATTGTAATTGACAGTTCTGAAGTGTTTTGATGTGTTCTATGCATGTGATCCCCAAGAAAGCAAAGGTGCAATTTCCATCTCCCTCACCTAGCAACAAACCATACCATTGTGTAGGACTTCTCTTTCCCTGAAATTGGTATCTCAGTGGGAGGGTAGTAAAGGTAGTGGCTTTTGCCTACACCTGCCAATCTGCCAGGTGTTTTCCCTCTTCACCTTTAAGAAAAAAAATGCTATTTTTCTGCCCTTTGCAAACGAGTGAAGTAAACAATCCCTGAGGGAAAAATGTCCGTTTAACCCAGGTGCCTAAAAGTTGTAATGTCATGGTGCAACAACAAGAAATTTTCTATTACTTTGCTTCTCACATACACAAAAGCTTTTCTTGCTTTTGTAGTGAATGAAATGATTTAACACATTTTCCAAGTCCATTTTTCTTGTGTGTCTGTGAGATTGATATGGTTTCTAGGAGGTGTCTTCCCCCTTTGTCTTAGGACATGTGTCCCTCTCTAGCTGCAGTTAATAGTAGTTTGCTCATGTGGAGACACATACTGATTGTAGGCACCATGTCTTACAAAATAATCTTTGCTAATGCCCTAGGCTTCCCTGTCCTCTAGGGATTGGCAGTTCACTGCTATTTTGCGGCAGTTACTATAATGTCAACATGAATCAGAAAATATGAAACAAGCATAATTTAAAGAAAATGAGAGTTTAACAACAAGAGCTCCAGGTTTATCATAACTGACAAAGGATTGTACCAGAAATTAAAGTGACAATAACAAAAAAATCCAGTCTTAATGAAGGCAGGATAAATAAAATCTTTTTCAGCAACATATGGATTAGCCTCAGTTGCTTTTAATGATATGTAGGAGGAAAAATAAACATCCTTGAATATCTGTCAACATTTAATAAATCAGTTCTTAATATTAGACTATTATATTGCATAGATTAGGATTGTAATATTGCATTATATTATATATTTTTACTGGAATTATAGTACAATAATGCTACAATTATATATAGTGAAAAATAAAATAATACTATGTGATATAAAGTATAATTAGAATGTAAATATAGCATTTTAAAATTAGTGTTTCTATATTAAATTCCTAATTATTTTTCTAAAATATTATATTTCATATCATATAATCAATATATAAATTATATCATTAGCTGATAGAGCATATAAATATATTTGTTTATATTATATTTTACTACATAAGATTTATTTATCTTTCTAGATTTAATAATCCAATGTTTTTGTTTGTAAAATAATGTGTACTATTATCCTATTTATAGCAATACTGTTTGTATTTATAGCTATCAGACATATAGTATGAGATTCTACTTCAGCTATCTGAAATAAATCCATGCTTTAAATTTCACTTTTGAGATGAACTTCCAGAACTGAAGTGGTCTTCAGCAGATATTTCAAAACGTAAAGGAAAAAAAAATCACAATGTCTAAAACCTAACAGGTAAAAAAGAGTAATCATTTCTGTGCTATAAAATGCTTTTATGATAATATGTCAAACTGATAACACAGCGTAGATATATTTGTTTTGAAATAGTTTCTTGTGATTAAAATTTAAGGTAGAAAAATACTATTGTAAAGTGAACAATTCTGTTTATTTTTCATTCTTTAGTCTGGAGAATATGAACATCAGTCACTCACTGAGAGTCACTTAAAAAGGCTTCCACCATTTTCAGCTGTGTTGGATGGCTTAACTTTTCTTTTTAAAATTCTGTTCATTTTGGCATGGAGATGACAGAGAACAATATCTACAGCCCTTTGGAAGTGTTGGTCCTATATATTATTACATAAGTTAAAAAATTCCATAAGATGGATTTAAAATATATTGCAAAAACCCAGATGTATCCCCATTTGAATTCTATACTGGTTCCTCTGATATCTCTTTACAATAAAATAATAGCAATGATAAGTATCTTCACATTTCCCAAACCTACTTTTTAAATTGTTATAACCAATATGCTCTTGCTCCTCAAATTTTATTTCATTTTCATTTGATTTCATTTGAGATAATGAGACCTTTTCACTAAGAAGTTGTACCCATTAAAGCTTTATGTATTTTTTCAGTTGTTATCTTTCAGATGCCTGCCAAAAAGCACAGAAAATAATAGGAATGAGTGATGTCCCTCATAAACTTGTATTTTAGTGGCTCTCATTTAAGAAAAAAAAAAAAGCCAACAATAAACATTTAAGACTTCAGTGAACAGCATATTTTCCAGTTGGTTTCCCAACAAATTTCTTTATAGACCCTGCTTGGATGGTGTTTAAGTGAACAGTACATTTTCACTTATCTAAATTGAAAACAATAACTGCATGAAATGAAACTGGACTACATGTTGCAGAATTAGTATAATTCACTACATGAATGCAAGTGAAATGCTATGTGTGAGATTGACAGGAAATAGAAATAAAAAAAAAATAATAGCATAGAAATAAATTACTGCTTATTAAAGAAATCTGCACAAAACAGAGCTCTCTGCTTAACTATTGGCAAAATAACTTATGCAAACATCACATAATATCATTAGGGATATATTCTGTCCTTGACTGTGAAATGTTTAATTTAATGTTTGTGAGAGTCCTGCATCGCATATCAGTGTGATGAAAAACTTAAGAAGAAAGTAACTCCAAACTAGTATTTCATTTTTATATTTAATTATTGCCACTTCTGCATAAGTTGCAAATTTTTTGTTTCTGAACCTACAAGCAGTTTCTATGTTATTAATAGTGCTTTCAAGTACTGAAGCTCTAAAGTGTATATAGTAAATTAATACAACTTGATATTAATAATCACTGTTAATTATTGTTAATTACTGTTAATTATTAAATTTAATTAGAATGGTAAACTGATAAAAACATGTAAGGAGAAGGCTGAGGTACTCAAGAACTTTCTCACTTCATTCCACTGGTTATCTCTTTTCTCACAGCTCTCAAGTGGATGGACTGTGAGGTAGGGGCTGGGGAAGCAAAGTCTCTCCCACTGTAACAGAAGATCAGGTTTGAGACCACCTGAGGCATCTGAACTTACATAAGTCTATGAAACCTGATGAGATGCATCCCAGAGTCCTGAGGGAATTGGCTGACCTAGTTGCCAAGTCACTGTCCATGATATTTCAAAAGCCACGGCAGTCATATTTATCTCTTATTTATCTCACCTCACTCTTTATCTCACATAACTTTCTGTTTTAGTTCTGCTCTCTTGAGTAACTGGGCTTTTATTTGGAGGATTTCTTACAACACGCTCCCCCTCAGATTTTAAAAAGCCTGTTGCAGCATATGAGAAACACCTGATAATCACAAACATCTGAAATTTACTTGAGCTAATTTGATTATCTAGCAGCAATAAAGCTGCAATTCTAAACAGAGAATACGAAATTTTATTTATGGGAACACAGTGCATACCAGAATAAATTTTCCCTTTACTAATACTTACAACAATAAAAAGGTAAATAGTGTATTAATAGATAACCGTAAATATCTCTCTCTTGCAAAGGTATGCTTTACAGCTGGTATATTTCTTTTACTGTTCTTAAACTTCCACCGATGATTTTCTTTTTCATTGACTGCCAAAGCAAATTACATAGGGCAATGAAAGGTAGTATACAAGACAAGGCTGTTTAAAACTACACTAGCCGAGGTTCCGTCGGTGCTTATATCAGAGACTTATTTTTAATTACTTAGATTGGTCAATTTTAGGGTTATAGGGTTAACTAGGTATACAAATAAAAATATATAACCATTCAAATATTAATTTTGCAGCTTTCTACAGTACTGCAAACTCTATCCAACTTCTGTTGCAGAAAAACCCAGCAAACAAAATGAAATCTACAACCAAACAAACCCACCAAATATAATTTTTAAATCTATGTCTATACAATTAAGAGTTTGTCTTCATTGTTATTATATATGCATAGCTTAAGGAAACAATGCAGTATGCTGGGACTGGAAAGGAAGCATGGGAGCATAACTAAGGAAATGTTTTACACAGTGGAAGAGACTGAATATATGTACTATGTTTCCTTATCTGGGAGAAGCAGACTGAAGTTGCTATTGAAAATTATTCAATCTGTCAGGGAACATGTGGTGTGTGGGTTCTCTAAAAACGATCTTCATTTTGTCAGTTCCTTGGATTTAAATTATGACAAAATGAATGGCACTTCTACAAACTGCAATACTCTTCAAATAAGGATTTTGTTTGTTTGTTTTCTGGAGCAGCTCAATTTAGTCCACTCACAACTCAGTAATTACCTCTATATAGAATACATGTCCTTTCAGTACATTTTTCTTTTTAAACCTGATTAAATAAGACATAAGCAGTTTCTCACTAGTTATTTTTTCACTATCTTTGTTTTGCTCCTCCGTAGCAGAACGCAACAAGTGTTACTTTGTGGAGGTAGAAGTAAGTTGGAGTAGGAGATTGTTCCATGATGTTTCAGGAGTGCAGTGAAACAGAATATGACTCATTTAGGCCTGGCGGTTCTCTTGTATCCCCATGACTAAAAAAGCAAAGAATTTTTTTCCTAATTGCAGTGTATGGTGTCAAGCTGACATACACTCTATTTTGGCAGCAAAGTCATTGCCCTCATACCACAATAGTAACATTGCACTGGCAAAAATGCAAGGTTTCCTTTACTGAAGCTCTTTAGCTGATCTTTTTTCCTCTGCCAGTTACAAATCAAAAGGTTGCGAAATTAAGAATATAGAATTACTCATAAATAGGTTATATAATTGGCCCTATTTTATGGAAGGATATTCAGAATATTTTGTGCTGCTATCAATGTTGTAAAAAGGAGCCTGCAACGGGGCATGCAAGTTTCAATACATAAAGAAATAGTTTTTCTTTATGAAAAATTAAAACTCTTTTAAAGAATAAGGCCAGAAAAATTTGTGTGAAAGGTGTAATCCCTTGTGGTGGGTTTGACCTTGGCCGTCTTCCACGCCTTCTATTTTTCCACTCTTTCACTCTCCCTCTTCAACAGGACAGGAGAAGAAAATTAGATGGAAAAGCTTGTGAGTCGAGATAAAGACAAGAAGATCACTCATCAGATACCTTTGTTAAAAAAAAATACTCCAATTGGGTAGAATTATTTTAATACTTTGCCCATTAAAAATAGAGTAGGATGACAAGAAAAAACAATGAAAGTTAAACAAAAAACCACCATCCCCCCACCCCTCTGTTTTTCCCATTAGGAAACTCTCTCATGATTTCTCTACGTCCTCTTCCTGAGCACACAGGGATCGGGAGTGGGGTTGTGTTCAGCTAATAATCAGTTGCCTCAGATGTTATTTACTTCTCCTGCTCTTCTCCTGCTGCAACATGGAGTGCCACCTATGAAGACAGTCCTCCATGTACTGCACCAATGTGGGTCCTTCCCACGGGCAACAGCTCTTCACAAACTGGTCCAGGATGGGCCCTTTCCATGGGATGCAGTCCTTCAGGGGCAGACTGCTTCAGTGTGGGTCCCCCATGGATTCACAGGTCCTGATGAAAAACATGCTCCTCTGGGGCTCCTCTCTGCAAGACACAGCTCCAGCCTGCTCCAGTGAGGGGTCCCCCATGGATTGAAGCTTCCTTAAGGTCATATCCACCCTCTGAGTCATGGAGTTCTTCCCAGGCTGCAGTCTGTGTATCGACTGTTACCTATGATGAAAATTTTCCTTAACTAAATGCATATATATAAAAAAAGTAGCCCACACTCCTCCAATAATCCCATGATATTAGAATATATTAAACAATGTGAAAAGGAGCAACATCAGCAGTCATATTTTATTTCAACCTGTAGTTCAAGGTGTACAAGCACAAGAAGCACAAAATTTGTTGAAAAAGTATAAGAAAATAATTTCTTGTGAAGTTTACTTTAATGGTATAGCTTACCAATGGCATTTTCTAAATGCATTTATTGCTTCCATTTCTTGATTAGTGAAAAAAAATACTCAAATGTTCTTTTGAAACTGTAAAAAGATATGCTTAATGATTCTTGCATATAATATACATCCCAGACATCAGCTGTCTGTTGAAATGAATGCACCGAATACATCAATAGAGACAATGAAAAGGTTCCTTGGAACATCTGGCAGATAGTCCCATGCGCGAGAAAGCCTAAGAAATGTGATATACCATATGTGAAGCAAAGATTTGAAGAGATAAGGAAGGCTTGGTATAAACATGCCTTTGAAAGTAAAAAGCACATGACCAGAAGACATGAAGAAAGTCACTGAAGTGTAAAGGTTGTAATATTCAAGGCCTTGTATATATAAAATTATGAACTAGTGATACATGTTTTATAGAATCAAGAGAATATTCCAAAAAGAAGTCATTTACATGTTCATATTGTCATATATTTATTGTTCATATCAAAGCTCTTTATCAGTCAAGTTGGTTTTCTTTCTTCCTATGAAGGAAAGGTTTATCCACAGTTTTCTTCACACTGAAATGTAGTAAAATTCTTCCCTTAGATTTTCAGATCTCTGAGCTTTTAAACATAGGTTTTTTTTTCAATTTTATTTTTGTTCTGTTTTCTGAAATTTCTTTTTTCTTGTTCCATTGGGTTGCCCCACATTCAGCCTAATTTGCTATCCCTATTTTTTTAACTCCGCAATGGTGTCTATTGGAAAGAAATTACAGGAAACACTGTGCAAACCTTGATTTTGTTTGAAATGCCTTCATCAGTTTAACACTGCTGTAGCTCAAAACATGATGTTTTTTCTACCTAAAATGTGTAGGTGTAGAATATAATATCCTGATGAGCTTTCCTATCTCTAGCTCAGTGTGGAACTTTTCCTAAGTTTGCAAAATGCTAATTCATGTCAACACCTACCCCATTTAAACTGACACTGACAAAACAGCAAAAGTAAGAATCGTATTTTTTCCAGTTTATTTTTTAGATTTTCCTCTAACTTACAAATTGCCCTGAATCTGAAACAGCTTGTCTTGGCTCTCAAACAGAGTGAAGCAGAATTAACATGTAATAGAGAAGGTAATAGAGGTCTCATGAATAAAATATACAAAACTTACATATAAATAGTGACACTGAAGTGTGTACAGAGCTATTTAATATTGGTTTGGATTGCCTCAGTTTTTCTATAAAATACTGTTATTTTTCCTTAGAGAACACTTAAAAATACATTTCCAAAGAAGATTGAAAGTTGCTTATCTTGTTTGAACAGAATAAGTCACTGAAAGAAGAAAACAAGTACTGTGTATGTATTTCTGTGGAGAGTTTGGTAATATTTCAATCTCAATAGCAATAATTTTAGTAAAGTGTAGCTGACAGGAAAGGTGAGACTAATTAAAGAAAACAAAATCAAATCACTCGACAACCATTCATATATTCATTAATTTTCAACGTTCTTAATACATATTTTTAAAAATAAAATTCATATCTTTAATTAGACTATACAAGCTCTTATATTGTTACTTATTGTGTGAATGAAAATACGTGAAATAAAGAACTATTTTGCAAGATATTAGGAATAACAGATACTGATTTTTCTCTCTTTTTTACAACATAGGAAACTTCTTTTCTGAAGCTCTGAAACTGTATAACTAATTTTTAATTCTAAAAAAGTGAAGGAAGGAAGAAAAAAGAACATTACTTGTAAATTGACAAAAATTTCTTGTCAGATGGAGTATTGCTGTATTATCGTGTTCTTCCTAAGAAATGAGAAACAGTTCCAGCAGTAGGAATATTTCTTCTTGGACCTCCTCCAAAATTAAGAAATCAGAAACATAATGAAAGAACTGTTGGCTGGGTGATTACATGGAAACTCAGAGTATCTGTTCACTGAAAATGCTTACATCACCTTCTTACCTTCTTATGTGAGAACATGGTTTTGCTGACTCAAATAGCTCATGAGATTTTCTGGACATCTGCCTTTGTTACTAAACGGTGTTACTTCTCATTCTTAAATCACAGTTTTCCGTGCTGACAGTTCATTATAGACTGAGTAGCTATTTCAAGAACCAGTCCCTAATCTGAGAGAATCCTGGGGTTTTGCACAGGATAACAAAAACTATTTTATGCAATTCTTTCAACACTGAAAGTTAACACGGAAAAAACTGCTCCCTGCTTGTAATCTGACATGTAATTAGGAACTTTATAAAACAAAAAAAGAAATGCAAATGAAAGATCACACCTGCCATGTCATGCTAATCTTTAAGCAAGGTTTAAGGAGTTCCTTCCAGTACTGGTAAAATATCTTACTTTAGCTATTTCCCCAGCTGTACACAGTGTTTTTCTTTTTTACTTTGTGAGGGGAAAGAGAGGTCTGTCTGTTTGTAAACAGCTCTCTAATGTAGCGCTAAGATGTCATAAAAAGAAAAATTGGAATTACAGTATGTATAAGCCTACACTTCAAGTTTCATTATTACTGCTGCTGACCTGTCTGAATTTGTTTATTGAAAGGATCAGAAAAAAATGTGCAGACATTTTGTAGAAAAATGACATTTTCTAGTAAATACGTTTTTTGGCAGAGGCATCTGGCTATTACATATCTATCACTGATATATGTAAAGTGTTAAATATTATGATACCTATGAAGAGGAGAGGAGTAAAATTTAAAAAAAAGTAAAAATTAAAAAAATTGGGAGTAATTTTTTCATTGCTTTAGTCTATACTTTAAGCTACATCATATTCTTATTCCAGACCATTCAACAGAATATCTTGCCTTTTGCTGAAAGTATTGATTTCTTTATTATGATTATAAATTAAAATGTATTAAAATAGATGCACTTTCTTTTACTCATCCAGAATTTACCCTATAGAAAACAATTGCTGTTGGTTCAGATGTCCTTCTCTCTGTTGTGCCGACTGCAGCATCATTACACTCTAAAAGCTCTGACTTAGCACTCTTGCAAGAGAAGCAGTGGAAAAGTGCCACTGTCTAAACCACAGGACAACATGCTAATAAATTGAAGAGAAAGAATAAGAGAGGAATTAACTAAAACTGAATAACATGGTTCCTCCTTGGGGTTTTGTTTGCTTGTTTGTCTTGCTCACTTCAGTATTGGCAAATGTTGATTACAAGTCAATGCATAAGTTGCTGTACAAGTTAGTTAAAAAGAAATAGCTTGGTACCTTAAGGAGTTTATCATCCCCTAAAAAAATTAATTGCAAACAAAATAATACAAAAAAAAAAAGAAAGTGAATCTTACTGAAGTTTGCTCATCATTTTAATTGTGTGGTGCATTCACAGATACTTAATTTTGCTATCATAATTTTGGCAAATTAGTGTGTGTTGGTCTATATGTATCTATATGTGTGCATATGTATAAGTATATGATTATGTATATAGAGAGAGTACTCCATGTCAAAACAATGTAAAGAATACCTGAAATAGCCTATAATGATGAGAATAAGGGGTTTTTTTTCCCTATATGAGAAATAAAAAACCCAGAACTGGAAGAAATAAATTAAATAAGAGTGTACTATTACTAGCAGCTAACAGAGAATTGAATTGAAAGAAATACAGATCATAAGAAATAGAGAGAGGCCTGGAGCAATAAAACCAGACAACAGATAAACTGAAAATGTAATCAATTTTGATAAGGTACAATGGCACAACAACGAGTGATTTTTTTTTTTATTTATTACTAACGCTGGTTTCAAATTATAATTATGTGGAGTATCATATAATAAAGGGTGTGTGTAACAGCAAAAAAAAACAGACACAAAAGAGGTAGATCTGAAATAAGCTGTGTAATTTCAGATAAGGAACAGATATAATATGGACCTTGTTCATTGTTCAGAGTAATCTTAATCAGTTTGTTGTGATTCAATCAGTTCAAGATATGAACAGTATACAAAAATTCTATATAATTTAGATGTCTATGTTTTTATTACATCTGATGAATTATGAGGGGTTTTTTTAGCTTGACTTGTAATTTCTTTTTCTTCCTTTTATTTAAAAGGATAGTTTGTTTCTTCTCAAAGCCAAGTAATGGCAAGCATAATTCCAACAATTACAAATGAAAAATTCTTATTTTATCTATTGTTGAAAAAAGATGGGAAAAGAGATCATTTAAGCACAAAGACTATAACTTTAAAAAAATTAAAAGAGAGAAAAACCCCAAAAGATACTCTTTTTTTCCCCTTTAAGTTGCCGGAATGTTCTTGCAATCTCTATATTCTTCACACCTAGTAAAGAAGAGGAAGGATTTCTAGCTCCAGAGAAACACCTTAATTATTTGATTTTTATTGGAAGATTAGGTAGCTTGAAGATAGACATTTTTTGGGTTATAATCTTGCAAATATTTTTTGCCAGTACTGTAATTAATAGCAACATTGCTAAAGTGCACAAAGTGTTGCAAATGCTAAATTAAAATATATTTGGTTCTGTCCTGGAATACTGGAACCCTATTTGCTTTCCCTTATCAATACTTCTCTTCAGTTCATAAATTAAACTATGCTTTAATTCAGTTAAACCTTATTAATTTGTTACTTACTGGTTCACTGCTTTTAATTCAAAACTTGTGGTTTTCTATCTGAGCAGCTACCTCACTGTAGAAAATCAGTTCAGAAACATTCTGTTACAGCTGCTCTTGAGGTCTTAAATAATAACTGGGAAGCAATTTTGAAGAGATAATTGAAACGACATATTGCTCAAATCATGCCAACTTTATAAACATCTATTTAGCATATCAGCCCTATTGCTAAGCTTCAAAAGAATTGTTTCTTCTTTCAAGGAGACCTCAATGACTTTTTCATAATGGAACAATGAAAACTAATACTCATAAAAAGTAGGAATCTAAAAATAATCCCTCAATGGCTGCAGATAGCACAAACAATATTTTTTATACATCATTTCCACTTACACTTAACATAGTTCTGCCTGATACTTGGCAAAAAAAATAGTGTTGGTCTGTCAGACTTTTCAGTTTTTTCATGTTGGAAAAATGGAATGATGTTGAAAGAATAGCAAGTCATGGTGCAGTGCTAGTTCCAAGTCCAGAAGGAAACATGACTCAATTTCATGCTTGCCTGATTGTACAGGTTAACATTTTAAACAGTGTTTCAAAGAATTTTTTAAAGTTCTGTGAACTCCACTGGTAAGATGACTTCGAATGAGGAACTAAACTGGTTTGTGGTTACCTGAGGTATTTTTGGTTTTCCCCAGCTGATTACAGATACTGTTTCCAGTTATGTTGCTTACAAATTATTTTCAAATTTACTTCTGCATTGCTTGAATTGCTAGGAAAAAAATCTTGAAATACATTTTTTAAGTAGAAGTTAGTTCTGTTAAGTTAATGTATGTAGCTCTTTTCAAGTATCAGAAACTTGCTGATATTTAAAGTGCATGACAGATATTAAATGATATCCACACATCTTTCAAAGTCAGACAAAAAACCCTCAAACTTTGTTTTCAAACATTGTGTCCAATTACTGGTCAAGCTGTCCATTTCATTTCATGTTCACACTGACCAAGGGTACAGTAACTCATTTCAATAAGAGCACTTCAGTTTTGCTTCTTAAATCACATGCAGTGGTACATACTGGTTCTAACTCTGTACAGTTTCTTCTCCTTATTTTTAATTACATTATTGAGGAGTAATGGATATTTCTTCTGAGTCTCATAAATTAGTAAGCTTGATAGCACTCCACTGAACACACCATTACATTTAACACAGTGTCCATTGCCAAAGTGAAGAGAACATTCTTTTAGAGTCTGGGTCCAACCTCTGTGCTCAACCAGGGTTATCCCAGAGCACACTGCCCAGGATTGTGTCCAGACATTTCTTGAATATCTCCAGTGAGGGTGTCTCCACAACCTCTCTGGGCAATCTGTTCCAGTGCGTGGTCACCCACAGAGTAAAGAAATTCTTCCTCAGTGCTTTACTGCTGCAAAATTGGTGAGCCATGCTATGAAACCAGCAGCAAGTACCAATCAGGTAGATTTTTTCCAAATGTGATATAGCTTGAAGGATGAAGAATATGTAACTTTTGGAACATTGAGCAAGAAATACTCTCCAGAACAGTAAGAACAAGAAAGACTAGCCTGAAATCCCTCTGCATATCTCTAACATAAAAGTCAAGAGGGCAAGGTAAAAACTCACCTAAGTTGCGAACACAAGCATAGTCTTGCCATTATTCAACCAGACTTAATTTTCAGGGTGTTCCCAGGCAAGGTTTTAGACAACTGGTCTTTCACTGTTAGACACTTAGTGGACCAAGGGCAGTGCCAGTTTTTACATATATGAGTATGAAACACAGACATGTTTCATGGGTGTAGGGTGAAGGGAAGATGAGAGTTTAGCAGTCTTGGCCCTAACGGTGCTCTGTAATTGGCCTCAGGATAAGTAAGTGGTCCCTGGTTAATTTTAGTTACTAATATAGGCACAGCTTAAGACAAGGAACTACTGGAGAAGATCCTGTAGAGGGCTATGAAGACAATTAGGAGAGAGAAGCATCATGCTTGTGGTGGAAGGCTGGGGAAGCTGGACCTGTTCAGCCCAGAAAAGAGACAATTAAGAAGAGATCTTATCAATGCCTACAAATATTTGAGGGTGTGTGTCAAGAGGACTGGCACAGGCTCTTTTCAGCAGTGCCCATTGACAGGGAAAAGGGCAATGGGCACAAACTGAAAGAGAGGAAGTTTCTTGTGAATAAGAGGGAAGACGGTATTATGAGGGTGACAGACCACTGGAACAGGCTGCCCGGAGAACTTGTGGAGTTTCCTTCTCTGGAAATATTCAAAACCTTCATGGATGCAATCCTGTAACTTTCTCTAGGTGAACCTGTTTTAGTAAGGGGGGGTTGGCCTAGATGAGCTCGAGAGCTCCTTTCCAACCCTCAGCATTCTGTGACTAAAATGGAATGAAAGCTCTGGGAAAAAGAGCTGTTAGAGCTTCTGTGAGATTGGGAGAACTTCTGTGAGATTTCCTGGACCAGAGAGGAACTGGAGAAGTTGTAAACTTAAAGCTCGGAACAAAAGTGGCACAGAACCCCCTGGAGAAAAAGATGTGGAGCTGAGAAAGGAAGGAAGATTTACTTATAAATATAGGATTAATTAGATTCCCAAGAATAAAATGTTTATATTAGTCTTCTGTACTGTGAATGCTGCAAGTCATAAAGGACAGCCAGAACCTTTTGCATGTAAAGACGTTTGTCTTAAGTGATTTAATTTTGACAAGTCAGGGTTGGTTCCAAAGTGTAATAAGATGAAGCTTCACATGTACTCCAGAAGTTCCTAAATTATCCCTTAAACAAACAAGGCTTTACATAAGGTTTCATACTATCCAATAATTTCACTTTTCTAACTGTAAGGCTGGATTTGTTATCCATGTTACAGGTAAAATATTTATTTTACTTCTGAGGAGGCATCATGTTTTGAGAAATAATTTGGTTTGGTGAAAAATGTTGGAATTTAGTTTGGTGACATATTGTAGAAAGCATAATATTAACTGTTATAGGAAAAGGATCTGTCACATTCACATTAAATAATGATCCTTCCTGAAGAGGACAATACTATACCTACTCTAGTGAACGGTGTCCCTGCCCACAGCAGGGTAGTTGGATCTATGTGATCTTTAAACTCTCTTCCAACTCAAATCCTTCTAAGATTCTGTGGTTCTATAATGTTGTTAAACTAAGGAATGAACAAGGCTAACAAGACTAGATAACAAATTTCTGCTGTAAATCAACTGATTAGTGTCCCTGTCAGACTCTTAAGAATAAGAATTCACAGTGAATGTCCTTCCTTTGCATCTCTTCAAACAAATCAGTGCAGTCTAGTATTATTTTCAACAGTTCAAGATCTGTTTTATCTGAGGAGGAAATAGCTGCTCACCTAGAGAGCATGGCTTGCAACAAAAAAGTTCAAGATTGTATATGCTTGATTTGTCCTACTTAGTAACTCTTATTGTCTTTGGCTGCAAAACCCCACTGTATCATACTGCAGTTTCCTTTAGAAGTTTTCTTAAGACAGCTCACGTCTATTTCTGTTCCATATAAAGCATATATTGTGGGGTTTTGTAGTCCTCTGCAGGGTAATCCTTTGTTATCTATAGTTATCTGAAACTTGTTTTCACTGAAGACTTGTCCAGTACGATAGATGATATAACACATATTTGTTTTTGCACTGTTTATTACATGTGCGATGGCTATCACTTGTTTTTTAGTAAGTATGGGAACCAGAAGTGAAAACCACCTGCTTATTTTGCCTTTGAGTTGTGACTAAGGCAAAATAAAAGGTTGGTCTCTTTTTTTTGGAGTAACTAAGGATAACTCTGTTGGTAGCATATTCTGGAATGCTAAGTGGGGCAGGTACAAAACGAGGCATAAAAAGCAGGGAGCCTGCAATGTAGATAAAGACAGGAAGACTCCTTTCTAATGACAAATAGGGAACAAATCTTGAAGATGGGAAGAAGGCTTCCAAAAGGACACAATACTTTGTTATAATCAAGAAATTAATTGGTAATTGTTGAACCCATACTTGTGCAACAAAAAGTTTGCTTTCAAATTTCTCTGACTCAGCTGATTTGAGTGTTTCCTATTTCAGAAAAATCATATTTCATTTTGTATTCTGATACAAAATGGTTATGGGGGTGGAAAGACATTCTGCAGTTTTAATCATTGTTGTTTAAATTAATTTTTCACCAGCCTTGTTCTAGTCCTATACAACCACCATGTTGCACCAGGAAGACATTAAAGAAAGGGATCCTACTGTGAGGCTTGGGTTTTTTTGGCCATATGTCTAGGTAGAACAGCATTAGGCCCATGAATGTCTACCTGTTGGTCCTCATTTTTTCATTTTTCACCTGTTCACACCTTCCCCCCCTTACATTTTTCCAAGCGTTGTCTCCCATAACAATTTGTTTTCTCTCCAGATTCCTGTAGAGATAGTTTATACTAATTTATAGGGGGAAAACCCACAGGAAGAGTAGCCAGAAGAAAGCAGGTCAATCCACTCACTTCCTGTGCTACAGGGAAGAACTGCTGGCCTCAGCAGTAGCAAATACAGTTGTTAATTCTCCTAAAGTCATTCCTGAGCCCTTTCTTCCACTGAAGGATAAAGTAGAGACCACCATGGCAGGGATGGACACCTCCATGACTCCACAACTGACCATCATTGCTGTGTTTATTTAATGGGACCGTTCTGACTTCTCTTTCTGAATGTTATACATAACAGGTGGTGGAATGGGCAGCACTTCTTATATCCGTCCTAACCATCAGCTGCAGCTGTGGCCTATAAAGATACCTAGGGAAGTAAGGATAAATATTTTCTACTTATTTTCCTGTCTTTCTGTGGTTTACCATTGTGAGAATCAAGATGATTGAAAAAGGAATGATTTGGGATTCAGCCTGAAACTCCCCAGATAGCCAGTAGGGTATGCATTGCTATTTCTGAAAATCTATCTAGAGATTTTTTTGATAAAGTAAGTTTTTCATGAAAACAGGACTTGGCTGTTGATTGTCTGTTTCCTTTCTGTTCTTATGAGGCAGGATGTTTTAAAAATAAGGCATAAATGGGACTTAAAAATCTTGATTCTCATTTTACTAATAAGCATCTTGTAACTTTAAGGTCACTTTACTCTGTTACACTTTATTAAATAGGATGGAATTTGATTATTTTTCTCACAAAAAAAAAAAAAGAAAGGTAAAATACTGAATAGAGGGTTGACTTTAAGACAAAATTTATACTTTTTAAAATGTTCCATGTTTAAAGCACTGAAAAAATACTGTAAGCCTTTTACTACTGTATTTGACTTATAAAAAATTGAAACATTGAAATGATTATGCAGTAATTCAAGACATCTAGTGGAAGGATAAACAGTTTAGATTTAGCTAAATTAAAAGCATTCTCATTGCTAGTATGACTTACTATCCCACCATTATAAACCAAATCCAGATGATTCTTATCTCTTTTCTACCACAAACAATTTTTTAATACATACCACAGAATTGTCTGGGAATATTTGAATTATCATAAATAGAAAGCTATTTTTATAGAAGAGATACTTTTATCTGAATGTATATTTGGATAGAAGACAAGAATCTTTAAATGAGTTGTGGTTTTTTTTTTTTTTTTTAGCGATAATGCTGATACTTTTCTCCTCTACTTCCAAGAATAAGCTTTAGCCAAGACAATTTTACACAATGGGAAATAAGATGGAGAGAAAGCCATAGGAAATATAATTTCTCATTTGAATCAGCATTAACATAAATCTCAGATTTTCACATTGTGGACTGCAGAGTAGCTGTTATAACCTTGGACTTCACTTGGAAACACTCAAGCAATGCATAATTTTATGCATTTGGACCCAAACACAACAAATTTACTAAGTAAGAACCACACTTTGAGGCTCACTGAAGTCAAGGGAAAGCAAGTCCAAATTTCAGTTACTTTTGGATTAGGCCACGTACGAAAGTATGAATGAAATGAGTATGTAGGTTTGCATATATATTTGAGTTTGGGGTTTCTTTAGGCCTTCTACATGTAGGACATTGTTGCTTTATCTTCAGTCTTATTAAGAATTACCTCACAAAATTTCATGAAACTTCACAGATCCCTTAAGCAAATATTTCATTTTAATAGATAAATTTAAGAGACTCATAAATCATGAAGAAAAAATATTTTCACATTGATATAAGGAGTTTTTTTACATGTTTTGAATTATATATTTAATATACTATTTCCTGGTGTATCTCTTTGTTTCTGTCAAATAACAGGGTAGATCACCAGTGTGTTTGTAAAGATTTTTGCCAACAAATACAATGGGAAATATTATCTGAAATCAAAATTTGAAGTGAAATTTGCCATTCTGTCATGAAGTCTTGGTGATGCCATCCTAGGCTGCACATTACGCACCTAATAGACTGTCCTACGCAATTATAATCTTGCAAACTGTAGTAAACCTACTAATAAAGATCATTGATTAAATTAGAGAAAAGATAGTTCTGCAGGTCTTGCAACTTAAAGATTAAGGCCAGCTCAGGGGTAATAAAACTGAGCTAAAGATTACATTTCTCTCTCCAGGTGAAAGTATAAAACCAATCTTTTACCTGCCTCTGTTTTCCACATTCTGTGAGGCATTTGGGAAAAGAGCCAAGAGGATGTAGTTGACACAATGCTAAGTGCTGCAATGACGAACTTTTAGGAACCTGGATTCCAGACCCCTGGGCCATGCACCTGCTCTTCTTGAAAATGTAGATCTCAAACAAATTGTATGCACAGTGTGAGAAGTTACTTGGAGTTAACTACACAGGAAGTTTGGAGAGAACAATGAAAGAAGAGCATAATCCGCTCCTTTAGCAGATACTTAGAAACACCACTTGCGCATATTATATTTGTCCTGAAGACATTCTCTGATGTCCTTCCTGTAACAAAGAAAGACAAAAATGTATTTCCATCTGTGTGATTCTACATCCTTATTAAACAGTAATTAGAAGATAAAACACTTGCCTGAATTCATTTTCCTCTCAGCAGCAAGATACACCTGCCCAGAATAAAACAAAAAATTAAACAGTTATAGGCAGTAATAGCAGTTTCTATTCTTATTTTGCAGTTGTGTACTTCTCCTTTATTTTTTTGTCCAGCTGATAATATGATTCTACATGCAAAACGTTTCTGCGCTTGCTATGAATTGTAATTTGCATTCATTGAATAATATTTTTGTACATTACATTAAATATCTATTGGATAAAGCATAGAAATAATTCTTAAAATGGCAAAGGAAACCCATCACATTCTACCCTGTTTTAAGTATCTAAGTAAGATATATGAATTTTAAATGCTAACAGATTTAATAACTGTTTGTGTAACCCTGTAGCTTAGCAAATATGGTATCATTGTGCTACTACAAAGCCAAAGGCTTTGTCCAAAATCTCCAAGGCTTTACTACATTATGACGTTGCACCTATTCTTCTAATAATTTTGATAGATGTCTGTAACTACGAAATGCTAAACCCAAATGAGTGCACGTAGAATAAACTGTTAGCCTTGAATAAAATTCAGTAGAGAGAGCTTGATAAGAAAGCCTATACAAGCATGTAGATGTGATGATGAAAGAGACTCCATGCCTATGAGCAACTCACCAATGATCAATTATTAGTAATTAAAAGGATAAAGCATGGGGAACAAGGCAGCCTTTTTTTAGGGGTTATAAATATGGATGTTATATGGAAATGAAGACCAGTGAAGAATAGAAAAAGTTTAAAAAAATTCAGAAAATACATAAAATTAGATCTCACCTTAAGGCATCAAGGGTGAGGAAGAATGAACACCCCTGTTAAAATTATATTTTCCCTTGTAGAGGAGATGGCGTGCTGATGGCCCTTTCAAACTCATAGCTCCCAGTTCCTTCTTAGTGAATATTGATTTGACCCTTAGACCCAGAAGGGCACAAAAAAATGGCTTGAATGGAAGAAAAGGTGAGGATGGTAAGAATTTTCTACATAATTAAACTCAAAGGGTTAGTGCCATTATGACTGTACTAGTAACTGTTCAGCCAGACCAATGCAATCTGCTGTTTAAATTGCTTCTTTTGAGACCATCTCTGCATTGGGCTGCTCTCGAGGAACAGCTTTAAGGTCAACCCACAACAATTCCCTATTTTATCACATTTAATTAATTTCTTCTTTATTATTTTTACATATTTAACCACTGTAGCCACAAAGACATCTAAAATGTAGGTCACTTCAAGTTCAATTTGACAAATCAAAAAATCAAAGCAAAAGAAGCATAAACCAGAGCCAACCTCATGCCTAGCTGAAATAATTGAAGTCATTACAGTGTTTTTAGTGACTGAGTCTGGGAACTGAAGGATTTTCCCACTTTATCAAAAACATTTTATCTAATAAAGCAGAAAATTACCTCTATCAGTCTAGATAAGCTTCTCTCCTTAATCATGCGTTTGAAAAGTAATAACCTATCAAAAAGAGACTTCATGAAAAGATTTAATCTAGCTAAGTATGATTTCACATTTACCTGCTATGCAGTCTTCTGCCAGTTGTACCCAGTTGGTAAGTATTGGATCCATCAGCTATACAAGAAGCCTATGCGGTGCTTTAATTTTTTTCTCGGATCTGACTCTAGTTTCATCTGCTTAATGTAAAAACACAGTTTCATTTGTCAAAAACAGATGTGAAAGTAATTTTAGAGTGACAGCAAAACGAGGGGAATTAATGAGTATATCATTATAGGGAACATATGTGAAACAGTCACAAAGCCATTTGACATTCATAATTTTGTGACTTGCAGCACACTAACTCTTCAAGAAGTTTCTACGATAGTGTGTGTAGTACTTTTTGTGGTAGTTTCTTTCTTTTTCTTTTTTTTTAAATTGTTATATTAAAACTGCATTTTCTTGGTGAAAGATCTACAGTCATTTGTGAGGCTGATATTTAATTATTGTAACTCAATGAAAATTTGACAGAGTTGGTAATAAACCAGTTGCACCCAGAATATTTCATTGAGGATTATTGGCGAAGCATAGAAGTCACCCTGATCTTTCTAACCAAGTATAAGTCAGTTTTGACAGTTGTTATGTCTTGTTTAGGAGTCAAAACTCATTATAGTAATGTGACAAAATAAAACAATCAAAAATACAAATTATATCAGTCTCTCATCTAGACTGAAGTCCAGTTTTTCAGTTAAGGGATTTATTTCATTTGTTTCTTCCTTTATTGATCTTTTCCACTTATCTAAATTTTTAACTTTGAAAGAAAATTAAATAAGAAATGTTAGAAATGAGCAAGAATATACTTTTCCAGTTGCTAGAATAGGATTTTATTTTCTCTTGTGCAATTGAATGTATTCTGGATGAATGCTTCCCTGCAAACCTGTAGAGCCATTTCATCAAAAGCAGATGAAATGTGATCAAACTTGTGATAAGGCCAGAACTAAAAGAGAATATACGGTGGAAAGAAACATGGTGGGAGGCTGAAGTTCCCATAATTCTTAGTCTATCTAAGTTCTCCTGAAGCCTTTTAAACCTTCTCAGTCAATAAAATATTCCAATTAAAAATTAACAAAAATTAATCTAGCAGATGCCATTGGATATATTTTTTACACCTGGAAGTTTCTCGTAGAGAAAATGGAAGAATAATGAAGAAAATATAAAGATTGCTTTACGTTCTACCAGCACTGGAAGTAGAGGTGAGGAAAGGAGTGTTTCTAGTCCTATACAAATGATACAAACTTTGCACTGGATTTCCAGAGAGAAAATAGTTGTCCTAATGATACTCTTGTGACTGAGATCCTATGACTTGTGAAAAGAGGATCATAACTAAAGCAAAGCTCTTAGCACAAGTACAGAACTAGCACCTTATGAACATTAGATTTCTATTTTCTGTGAAAAGGAATAGAAATGGAAATAAATCCAAATAATTTCTTATGTCAGAAGAAATATATTTTATAAAATAAATAATATAAATCAAAAGATTACAGTTAAGCTTGAATATCATGAACATGGGTCTGTCATTGTCATGACAATAAATAACAAGTTTATAATATTAATCTGTTATTGTAAACTTTTTCTTTAATCAGAATGCTGAGGTATAAAATTACCTTATTCATCACTCTGAGATCCATGAATTAAAGTGACTGCAGTACAAGTCTTCTGGAAGACAGGAAATCATGTATTATGTTGTCAAATAGATTTAAATAACTTCATGTAAGAAGGAGCAAAATAAGGGAAGAAAAGGGAATAGAATCTAGGAATTCTTAGCTAGTTTGGTTTCTGCCTTTTCAAAAATTTCTACTTCAAATTCTTTAGCCATACCACCTTTTAAATAAAATTGGACTCAGGATAGAGATAAAAAATTGGTGTGGTCTTTTTATTTCCCCCATAACAGTCAAATATTAATATAGAATTTTTCCACTGCCCATTGGAAAAAAGAATCTTCATGTTCTTTAAGGATGCATCAGAACTGCAGGGTAGAAACCCTGCACTACTGACTGCTAGTATAATTTGTCCTGTGCCTGGATTTTTTTTCAAGCAGGGGTGTAAAGGGAAATATTTTCACAGAATGGAAAAGGTCCAGGTCAAGCATCATGGAGACTACATGAGGGAGCAGATAGAGCATCCTGGTTATTTTGTTTCCATAATGTGTCAGCAGAATCCTCACAAAGACAGTCTACACTACTCATCTGGAGTGAGATTTTGATTGAATCTCCCAGTCATCACTGTTACTTTGCTTTAGTGTGCATTACAGATTGGTACCCAAGTGCTCAAACTGAATTCCTTCCAGATGAAGATGAAAAATGTGATTCATGACTATACCAGAATGCCATACATGCATATAGTTCAAAACACTAGAGATGAATTAGTTTGAAGAAAAAAAAGTGAAATATGTCTAGAGCAGATATTAGTGCCTCAGCACCAGCTGTTCTGCTCTATAGATCCACTCTTATTGGTCCTCACTGTATAGTTAGTGTAGACATCACCTTATTCTCACCACAGAAATCAGGAATTTCAGCTTAGATTGAAGTCTCAGAGTATTTTTGTAGGACATGTAGATAGGTAGATGCACCCTCTATACAACTTAATTCCTTTGGAAATGTTGCTTCTCTTTCCTCAGTTTTAAATCTAAAGAACTATTCAAATTATGGGTTTCTTTCATCTTCTTTCTCTTTTCTGCCAAATAATTTCCCATCTTGTTCCTAATGGAAAGACTGTATTTCTCCTGTTTTGTTTTTTTTTCCAATACAAGCATCTACCACAGTATTAGATATACAAGTCAGCATTTCAGTCCAAAACCTGCTTTAGAGGCCTGATATAACAAAGCAAACTCCCAAAAGGTAATGTAACTTGGAACTACCATCCAAGGGCTTCTGACAAGTATTCACAAGGCAGTCAAGCGAGCTAAAGTTCCCTTTACAGTATGTAGACTGCACTACATTGCACCAATTCTTCTTATTGATGCCACAGATTTATCCAATGCAAACCAATTCGTTTTTTCTCAGATCTTTAGACGGAGAGCTACAGTGTGAATGAATGTAGCACATTAAAATACATATATTTTTAATATACTTGCATTCCACTTAATGTCCCTTTTTCTACTCACCTTGATGTATTCCATTTGTCTTACATTTGTTTTATTTATCTAATTTAAATATAGACTTCAGTGTTAAGTAAGACAGAAGAGTGTTCATAAAAATTGTTTTTCCCTCTTTGTTGATTCCAAACAGCTGTGTTTCAGTGTTGGTTGGTTTACATCAAGAGAGACCCTTAAAGCTCATTCTTTCTTCTGAATAAAACCCATCATGGTGGAAAAAAGGGGCATAATAAGTAAAAAGCATTTAGTTTGCAAAATTTAAAATGTTTTGTTTCCCAAAAGTTTATGTGAGCTGTAAATGCATGATTCAGTGAAGATCAAAAAGACCACTCGTACAATTCTGGATGTTCAGAGCAAAAATATTTGTACTGAGCTTACAAACAATGGCCTAAAGCACTGAAAAGTTAGGGAGTGCCTCATTTTCTCATAAGGCAATGGTTTCTTCAGAAAATGAACTAATTTAATACACTTTTTATGCATTTTTGCAAAGTTTGTTATGGGGTAAGGATCATAATTTTATTGCTGCAAAAGTTTTAGGGACAGACATGCATTTCTGTCTATTAAATATAGGTTGGATTTGAGATGTGAACTGTCATTTTCAAATAATAGGACAAAACTACAATAATCAGAACAGATCAAGATTCAAAAGGAAAAATGGAAAGAAGGACTCCCAAAATTTCCTTTTCTTGCCTTCATCCTAAGTTTCCTTATATAAATTTACAAAAAAATCACTTATATTTGTGATACTTTACACTGCTGTTACTTACTGAAGGCTTCTAATATACATCCTCTTAATGTAACTTCATCAGTTTGGCCAAGTGAAAACAGCAGAAGGTGTATATTATACAGAGGAAACATTCTAAATGCATCAGTATGGATGTGAAATAACTCATTGCATTGTTTGACTAGTTTTCAGCTCTATAAATGGCTCTATACATATACAGAGATACATGCTCCAAATAAATTTCTCTTTTTAATCTGACAGCTGAACCTGATGGAAGATGTTCCCTGATGTGAAAAGACTTTGGTCAGTCTCTCACTGTCAGTCACTCAGAGCACAAACATGCTTGATTTTTCTTGATGCAACACTGATTTAGGGAAAATCAGGGAAAAAAAGTAAACAGCATTCCTACAGCGAAGAGAACAAGCTGGAAAGAAGCTTCATTTTTGTATGTGCATATCGTAGTTGATTTCATTCTTTATCTGCCAGTTATGAAGTGTTTCATTTAATGGATCATATTTTCCCTTGCCTACTAATTTTAATAATTTGTAATTATCTTGAAAACAAAAGAAAACAAAGAAAAACAAAACAAGATTGACAACCCCCAAAATATGGCTAGGGAAAAAAAGTATTAATTTTCAAAGAGCATTTTTATCTTTACATAATTTAATTCATGTTGACACTGCTGTCCTTGAGCTGTGAAAACTGTGTAAAGTGTACTGTACTGAAAAAATGTATCTACCTTCACGATAAAGTGGGATTACAAAGCTAAAAAATATTTGAAAAAAGAGAGCATCAATAATTTCACAAGTGCTCCCCCACTGCAAAATATCTGTTGAAACCATGCTTTTCTCTTTTCAAATTCTTCTTGGCACACGTTAAATCACTTGCTGTGGGGTTGTTTTGGACAAAATGTTTTTGCTGCCAGGAATGGCTTAAAAGAAGTGGTTTTTCTCCAGGGTATTTGAGGAAATAAGGATAAGAAGCCTGAGTTTTGCCAAACAAGGACTTCAAAGCTTGGCCTACAGATGGTTATGGATGCGTGCAATACTTGCACTTCATATGTAGCAACTTCATTTCACTTCCTCCTCCATCTTTTCAAGTGTTTTTTGAAATGCCTTCAACAAAAGAAGTGTGGTGTACGGGTGGGAGACATTTGAAAGAGAGTCCTTTTAAATAAAGCTTTGAATGTCGAAGGAGATGTGCTTATGGTGTGACAGATGACAGTGCTTGTTCACGGAAGATTTCATTTTAAAGAATAGAGCTGGCCTGAAAACTTGAGACAGGAAATTTTTGGCTTCATTTTTCTTCTAGCACCAGGATTAACTGATTCAAGATTTCTGTGATTATAATAGCTTGGCTTTTCAAAGAAACTCATGAATGTTAGAATAAGAGTGCAAATGAATTAGGTTTAATTTTGAAACATACAAAACACTTTGAGAGAGTTTAAGAGCTCTTATGGCCCCAGTTTTTATAAGCAATAAGAAAATTAATCTTTTTATTTAAAAATCATAAACTACAACAAAGAAAAAATAATATTTATGACATATAATTTTATATCATAGATTCGTATAATAGAAGGATTTGGTTGGAAAGGACTTTGAAGATCAAAAATAATATGCAAGATGTCAATGTAATAAATAAGAGCAGTCATACTCACATGTATCTGTTCTCACATCTATACCCTGAAACATTTCTGAAAGACATAGCTGAGGTATAAAATTTTAGGTGCTAGATAAGGCAATGAACTATCTTAAATTAAACGTCTGCAGTAGATGTGGCTAGATTTTTAAGAGAGATATTGTGAATCCCACTATTTAAATTACAATTATATCTAGAGAAAGATTTCTATCAGAAAATCTGACACAAAATTTCATTCAATTTTATTTTAAAGGATGAGATAAGCGAATGTAGGACATTCTGTTTCTGAAGCTATTTATATGTTGAATATTAAAATAATTTGGTTTTGTTTGATTTTTTTCCCCCTTGGGGCATTATGAATGTCATACTGAGCTATATGTTCACATGGATAATAACAGACTGTCATTTCTCTTAAGCCTGAGTATAAATTCTTGCAAAGAGTACATATGGGAATATACAAACCACTGTTAAAAAAAAAAAAAAAGGAAAAGAAAAGGGGAAAAAATTGGAATCTATTTATACTGAAAAACACTGCTTTTAGGAGAAAAAAAAACCTGATTTGCCTGAAGTCCTGCCAGTATTATTTTGAAGGATGGAAATAAACATGTATGTTCTATTTCAAGGGACATTACACAGATTTAAGAAAACATTACTTTTGGAAAATAGAAGGGAAATCAATTTCCTCTTCAATTTCCCACCATCCCTTTTTTCAGAATTCTTAGTCAAACTCTTTTCTTCAAACTTTACAGTCCAATCTTAATTTAAATACATTTTCATAACATGATCTATGCTATTCTTCAGCTTTGAAAATTTGACTTTTCTGTATTTGGGTTGCCTTAATTATGCATAGTAGTATTTAATGAACTTACAAAAAAATAAAATTTAATTTTAACTTCTCATATTCTAGATTCACATGCTTTTATTCTAGTGAAAATTAAAATAAATTTAATTCTTTCACCCTGCACTGTCTTTCCCTCTTATATAATGATACTTTATGCATTTTCTTTGCACAAGTCTCAGACTTTACAAATGCTTTTTCTCATTAAGTCAAAGATGCAACAATGATTCATGTATCATGCCTTCCTAAGTAGATTAATTTTATGAAATTATTATTAATACCATCAATAGATATAGCAGTAAAGAGAAGCCACAATTTTTTTTGTTTGTTTCTGAAGGAATTTGTACCTTCTTTTCACTTCTTATCAATCACAACAGGAAAAGCTGTTAGCAAAATGATGCATTTACTATGTGTTCATTAGTTATAGGAGAATACTTAGTCAGTGCTAGCCATGTTGGTTTAGAATATATTTTAACTTTATTTTAAAGTGAGTAAAGTAAGTTTTTTCTCTCATTTCAGAAAAAAAAAAGAGACATAGTTCATAACTCACTACAGAAATCTGCGCTTCAGTTAATACTGAAGAAGCAGAATACAGCTAAAATGAATTACAGAACTGACTTATTAGTAAGCCATGGATATTCAAATATGTCTTATTCCATGGTTTTGGTGAAATATTATGACAAATCAGTGTGATCAGTCTGATGAATTTCAAATTGAGTTATTCAGCTTGTGTTGGTATTAAGTATTGATATTCTCTGGGAAAAGAGCATTCTTCTGCATTCTTCTGGAATCTGGCCTATATGTGTTCCACGTGAGCCTAGGCTGCATGTGGATGAGAGCAAGAGGGAAACCTGGCCGCCAAAACATAGGCTATATTTTTTAGAGAATATTATCTACATATTTTAATTAGGGAATTAACATTAATAGTTAAGAGAATGCAATAAGGCACTGTTTTACTCTGCTAGAATGATATTTCATCAGAAGCAGCATCAGTTAGTGGCTTTTTATTGTGTGCATTTTTGTACTGATCATCTGTTCCTCAGTTTCCATGACATTTCCTCAATTTCAGTGGCTTCATTCTGGATAGTCTTGATAGGCTCGATAGCTGGATATCTTGATAGTCTGAACAGTCTTTCTCAGATGTTGTTTGGCTGTGTGGGAGTATTCCTTATGCTGCATCTTGTGTGATCCTCCTGTCTCATATAGGGAACAGATCAGAGAGGCAGATTTAGTAGCAAATGGGCAATATACGTGTTAAGCAGTGCCAGACAACAAGCAGAATTTGGAGAAGATTCCGGTGTCTGACAAGTGATATTAGTGGGAACTAAGGCTTACTGGACAGAAATGATCATGTAGTAGGCTTTTGTAATTAGAATGGTATGGTGGATGTATGAAACTATCTAATATCCTATTGAAACAGAATAGAGTATCTACTGCTTCTGTTCCAGAGCTCAAAATGGATTCTCCCATTTTGCTGAAACAAAATCTCTCATCAAATCCTAATGTAGATGAGGTATTTAATTTCCGTGTACTCATTAAATTATAAAATTTTTAAAAAGTGGCAGAGGTGAACAGCAAAAGTATAAAATTAAGCAGTGGAAAGCAATAGAAAGTAATAGATATGGAAATAGAAGGTGCTGAGAAAAGACATGCAAGGCATGTTTTTGGATATTTAGTGGAGGAGTCAAAGACAGAGGAATACACAGATCAAGGGAGTTTGTGTTAGAGCAAGTATGGGGACATAGCAGGGAGAAAGGCATAAAAAGTGTTGATCAGTTACAAACAGGTTGCTAATCCATAATCAATGGCCATTCTTTGCACCTGGTCACTGCAGTCTCTCCAATTTTCTCATTGGAATCCATTTCTAACTCTTTCTCAGGGCAAATAAATCTGTTCTATGTATATGAGTTTGTGTAGGGATTTGACTGCCAGCCAGCAGAGCATGGGTCACATACACTTTCCACTAATGAACTTGCATCCTGATCAGAGAGGGGAGCAGGAAAAAGCCATAGGTGTTGTCTGTGTCCTTGTGTGCTGAGTGTCTGTGCTGATTTGTTTGTCTGTCTGTGAATATATGTACACATGTAGTGTGAGCATGGGTTTGCTGCCTCCTCATGATACCTGCCCAGCCTCTCTGCTGGCTGTACCCAAGGACAGGGAATTGTGACTGCCTTATCTCTTTCAGACAACTGAATCAGGCAACTTCTAACTGAAATGAGGTTAAAGGGTTAAAAATCAAGATTTGTAAGGGGTGGGGGGGCAGAGAACTGGAAAAAAAATCGTGAGAGAAAAGAGAGAGAACAGTCTATAAGTGACAAGGCTGGGTGGTGGGGAAGAGAAACGGGCAACAGGAAACCTTGTAGTTTCTGTTGCAGCACCAAGAATTAGCATGATATTATATATGTAAAGATCATTGTTTTTCATTTCACAATACACCAGAAAATATGGACATTTCACCTGTTTTCTTGAAACATAATAAAGCAACCTTTTGCACCTACTCAACTTCCCAGCACAAAGGCGAGTAAGATGCAGAATGAATGTGCTATTTGTTTAAAGGGTATTAGGTATGTTTAGACTAGTCAGTAGGGAGATAGAATTATAGAACTAATCACTATAAAATAATCCAAGGATCAATGTAATGACAAATGCTGGCATCAGCAATGGAAATAAGCTATATGTTGCCAAGTGTGCAGAAACAAATTTATGTACATATTATAAGCAATGATCTGGATATTAAACAACAGTGCGTGTACAGTTATCCTGTCTTTCGGAGAAAAAAACCCTATATTTAATTAGAAAAGCAAGAGTATATAGGACATAAATATGGTGTGTTTTCTGTTATGTGCTCAATGCAATCTACCAACATTATTTTGTCTTGAGAACAAATAAAAAGTTAAAAACAAACCAAAACAATTAAAACCAAACCAAACCAACACTGCTTCTTACTGAGTACATACAAAAACTCCCACTGAAACAAAATGATGTAAGCCTTTTGGTCCTGTTTTGGTTTTGCATAGTCAATTAGAACGTCTTTACATACACTCTATAAATTTTTTGTCCTATACTGCTATGAAACCCTGTCGCTTTGAGCATAGAACTGGAAACTCCTAATTATGGACAGCAAATATTTTCATTAGGCTAGCTCTTGCATCATCGTACTCTGCATCCTCATTAGGAGTGCTTACCTAACCAAGTGAAGAAAGTCCTCCTCAACCTCAGGAGGCCTGGTGTTAACTTATGCTTTCAATTTGCTTGCTTTACTGAATTCATATCATCCTTAATGAGGGTGCTGATACACATTATCCAGCTCTGTTGCACAACTTGCCATCTTCACTATCATGTTACACAGCAAATGGGTGCCACATTTTGGTTAGCTAAAATGAACGGTGATAAAAGTGTGTTTTATTGCACTATTTCAGGCTATTTTCCTCTGTGTAAGAAGTAATGAAGCATGCGCATGCTGTCTCTGAAGTTCAAGCTCTAGGGAGCAGCATTTTACTGTAGGAATAGGTTCGTGTTCTTAGTTGCCAGAGTAATTTAAGGCAGAATTTGGAAAGACTGCATGTATCTAGTCCTCTAGAACCCTTAGCTCTGAGCAGGGTCTTTGAGTAAGGAAGTACTTGCCTTGTAGCAAGTCATAGTAGACAGTGAGTTATTTGCTGAACAAAACTGATGCCTAGAAATAGTTGCCTTCACTTAATTTATGATGATTTTTTTACAAATTATTGCCGCAATTTAGAATCAAATCTCTCTATACAAATGGGAATACCAAAATTCTCAGACTAAGTCATAATGAGCAACTCTATTCCAAAAGTACCTGACACAGAAAAATAGACAAAACTAGTATGAGATCATGAGAGTGGATCATGAAATCCTTCTTACTCCCATAATTTTGTTGACTTTTTTTGAAGCCCACCTAAAAACTTCAATGAACAGTTTATTGACCTTAGATCATCTTGACAACTAAATGCAGATTTTTACTGCTTCAGTTGTTATTGTAGGAGCTTTTTGTGTTGTTTGAGTTTCAACTTCAAGGAAAAAATAAAAGACTAAATCATAGTTAAAAATGACACTGAGGCTGAGAGACAAGGGTCTTTGTTAGTTGAATATTTCAGGTGGCATAATGTCACTACGCATTATTTTCATGATAATGTGACCTACATGATCTGAACCATACTAGAGACTCATTTTATTTATTTACTTACAAAAAAGAAAGGTTAAACTAAAAATATGTGCTGGGAAAATACTGGAAGCATTAGTATTTGACTTTTTTTTGAGCCACTTCTTTTTTCTTTAAAACTTTGTGTATGTTTGCTGGAAGTCATTTGCTTTTTTTCAAAGTGCAACTAGTTGTGACTGAGCTTTTGATTTTTTGTAATCAGCTAAATAAGGAAAGTGTAAGGGAAAGATTTCAGGTTTTAAGATCAATATAACAACTTGACTTCAATTGTCTTTGAGGTGTCTCTTGATTTAAAATCCTTGTAATACCATGTTTAGTCCTTATGGTATTTCTAAATCAGTAAGCTTCGTTCCCGAAGTAGTTAGACCACTTCCTATGGGATTGTTCTTTCCAAAGCTTAATTATTTAAATTAAGTAATAATAGCATGTAGTTTTTCAGAAACTGTCTACAACTTGCTGCAACACTGTTTCTGTAGTTTTTTGTAGTCTGCCACACTAGAGACTGTAAAACTCAGACAAGAAGTACATAATAATATTTTTCATGCTAATATTCATATCCATCTGTCAGTATGGAATTTTTCCTGTTCAGAAGATGTAAGACCACTATTTACAGGACATTATTCCTATCCAGATAGGACAGACTGAAATACACTTCAACAATCAGCTTCTCTGCCAAGAGATCCTCCTGTTTTCAACTATTGCCAATCTGAAACTACATGCTTCCTGAGATGGGCAAATATCTGTAGATATTCTTCAGCCTACATTTGCAGCCTGTTTTTCTACTCTATGTCACTATTTCTTCTCCCTCCATTTTTTTTTTTTAAACCTGATTTATTGTTTTGATTTTTTGTCAATGCAAAGGGCATATGGCTTCTTCACTGATACAAATAAAATATACATGAGCAGTCCCTTAATGACTTTATTCTGTAAATAAATTAATAAATTTAGGAATACAAATTAATTTCCCTGAAAATCAGTTACTTTTGTGCTCCTTTAATTCCCTCTTTTATCAATTTCTCCACATCTTTGGCAATTCTGAAAGTAGTAAAATATTTTAAAATTTTATCTTTCCAGTAGATTGACTTGGAATATTTTAGCAAGTGCTTTGATTACATCATCAAGATTTTAAATTTTCTAATATGCAAGCCATGTATGTCTATGAAAAATACAGCTGACATAGTTTAAAGAGAAAACCAAAAATAAAATGTTGTTTAATGGTGTGGTGTCTCTTTGTAGCTATATAAATTACTACAGGAATATTTGTGCAAAAAGCTGCTATACCAGGTCATCAGAAAAGACAGCATTACTTGGCAGCTAAACTTCCCATTGGGCCACTATACAAATTTACAGTAAAAATTGTCAAAATCCAGAATATAGAAGTGTCATCCTGTTTTTTGAAGCCAAACAGTCTCAAATGAGCTGTCCATGACTGTAATGTAAATGTTGTATCAAACAGAGAGAAGTAAATAGATACATCATCTGATTATTTGGTGAGCATTAGAGGCAATGGACCATAGGATGGGGCTGCCACTTCATGGAAAAACTGCCAGCTGCCTGTACACACAGTTGTTTCTGAGGTATTACAGAATTGATAATAAAAACTCTTTCAAGTCTTAGGAATGTCATGCTTTTCACAGATCCAAAGACCTCTTGTCAGTTTTGTGCATATTAGCAACGTAAACTTAAACATCTTGTCACACACCCTCAGTAGGGTTTTAGACAAAAAGTACAAGGACAACTTGGTAAAACATAGTCACCTACTTCCAGGAGCTCCCAGAAAAAAGCCATGACAGCTCACACAACTGCTTGGCCTTAACTACTTTTCAGTAAACCTCTGTATTTAGCACGCAGCCTCCAATCTATGTGAAAACACAAAATATTTTTTAAATCACAAGATTTTTTATCAGTGCAAGATATCTATTTGGACAACATAAAGTAAAATATAATGATTTAACTGGAAAATAATCCCTACTGGAGGTATAGGACTTGCTACGTCATAGGTCTGCATGTACCTATTACAATGTCTTCTATATCTGTCTCAAACCAATTCTGTCATGAGTCCAAAAGTCACTAAGCTTTGAAGTGAAAGAACAGAACATTCATTTGCACCAGATTTCATCAGGAATTCATTATTTTAGCACATGTGCATAGAGTAAACAAATGGTTTTACAAGCCAAAAGAGAAAGATGAAAAAAATCCACAGCCATCAGGAAATTGGTTTTATATTAAAAGGCAAGACCTATTTAAAGTTAATGCATAATTAATTCCAACAATTTGTAGCTCATTTAGAAGCTATAATATGACCTAAATTATAAGCACAATTTCATTGCCTTTAAATTCTGTGTCTCTGAGGACTACAAAGATTAGGTGACTATGCTTTTCAGACATAGCTATAAGGTGCTGATTTTGTAAGTAGCAAATAGATGCTCCCTAGGAAAAAACATGTCTTCCCAGAAAAAACACTGTTTGTATTTGCTAGGACTTTTCAATATAGTGAACAATAAGCTGAGCGAAAAGAATACCAATCCTGTACACAAATGATGTTATATTTCATATGATCTGCATAGATCATATGTAATTCTCATTGTTCCTGGAATTTCAGTAGCATCAAGAGTGTTAAGGTTATGTTTTGCATATTTCAATTATTGTTTCTTCTCGTTCCTTCAATTGAAGCAAAACTATATTTATTGCATCACTCTAGATGCACATACTTTTTGATGGTATTTTTTTAAAGTGTTTTTCCTACTCATCCTGGCTTCTAAAACTGAATTTTTATCTTTCTTTTATTATTTTTATTGACTGTCTGTGTTAATTTGATTGCAGAACTGCACTGTGATTCATGATAGAATCTTCTGCAGTTATTTAGAATAATTTTTGCTGTGGTAGTTCATGAAGAAGCAGATATTTCAGAAGTGTCTAGCACTGTTAGAAAGAAAACAAGCAAACCAAATCTTTTCCAGTTTTGGAAAAAAAAATCGAAAGAAAAATAAATTAGGGGAAAAAAATAAGACAGGAAATAAGCCTCACAGTGTTCCAGTGATTTTCTTATGAAGGTAATTAAAATAAGGGTGCAACACCATTTGTGCTAAGAACCATGTGCTAAGAAGAATGTGCCAGAGCTGCCAATTTCATTGCCCAGTAGGAAATGTGCCTTCTAGGCGGTCATTAAAGAGTCAAGTGGGCTAGTATTTTTCTGAGATCAGGGATGGTCTGGCTATGTGCTGTGGTTTTGAGTCACAGATGGTCTGCAGATTTTTGTCTGAATGCAACTGCCAACAAAGTTTTAATTCTATTTCAAAAACTAAAAATAGCTTTGATTAAGAAAATTTAAATAAACCTTTATGAAAAGATGTTTTAAAGGAATGAATAAAAGACAAAGTGTGTTTTATTTATATTTATTATATATTTATAAAGGTGGTATGTATGTGCATGTACCAAAGCTTGAATTTCAAATTGTGTACAAGTCAACAAAGAAGAATATCCAGAGGTTTTTTTTTTTTTTCTTATTTACTGCTGAACCAGTTTTCTTATTAGTAAATTTAATGTTTAGGTAATTTCAGTATTGGGTCTGAACAGTTGCCCAGATTTGTGGCCGATAGCACTGCCTAAATGAGAAAACTCAGAAAACTGAAACTCTGGAGAGTTAGCTACCCCTCAACTAAAATGAATTTCCAGTTCAAATCTTATCTCTTATCTGTTTCATGTTGTTCTACCATCAATGAAAATCTGTAACCAAAGGAAATGATGTTATCCAAATTAGCATATCAGCATTTGACTCTCAGAATCTGTTCCTTGCCTGAGGAGTCAGCAGTTTGGAAAGGACTCTTAGTTATTATACAACACAGTAAATGTTTCCTTGGGTAAAATGCAGTTCCAGATGGTCGATTTCTAAAGTTAGATATGTAAATATAGCTGGCTAAATATGGGGGTTATGGGTATGTGTATATATACATATATATATAAAAAAAATATATATACAAACATTCCTGAGGATATTTGAAACTCTTCAATTGTCTTTTGCAAAGGCATCTCGTAACATTTAGAATATGTGAGTAATAAGAGTGGTGCTAGCAGATAATCATGACAACTGAGGGTCTTTGAAATGACATTAAAACTGTACATACATGGCAGCTGAACTGAGACCCTGCTCAGTATATCAGCAGGCTACAGAGAGCTTATTCAGATTAATCAATTGGTTACATTTTGCTGTCATTTTAGAATACCCTAAGGTATTTATCCTGGTGTCCAGCTGCCACCCCAAAAAGCCCATGGCTCTCCCATAAATCCTATTATATCTGCAAGGCCATGGTGTTATGTCAGACATCTCTGACCATTTGATTTTTACACTTGATGACATCTTTACAAAGTTGGAGCAGGCCATAGATGTCTGGTTTGAGGTATGTTAAATCACTCTGACTTCATGATTAAGGTTAAAAGTTGGTGCTGTGAGGTATCACACTGGGGTATCACTGAGAGATATCAATGGTTCTTCTGAGGTTCTGTTATCTTACATGTTATTTGTTACAGTGAAAATGTATGTTCTATGTGTCTTGGATAACCTACAGTTGTCCACCTCAACACCTTTCACTGAGAACCCAATTTTCGTTCATTGAATGCGACGTTAGGTATAAGTTGACTGTAATGGAAGCTTAGTTATCTATTTAAAACAAGGAGATATCTATTTAGAACAGGGGGATATCTATTTAAAAGAGGGAGACCTTAGTATTGCTTAATTTTTTTTTTTTTATCTCCAGTGCTATAAAGCAATTTGAGGTGCCCTACAATATTCAAGATACCTGACTAAAGATGGTGGATGATGCACAGGATCTGAGTGACTCGTGGTCTTTGGTAGAAGCAAACAGAGACCAGCTAGGATAGACTATAGGATGATTCAAGGCACATGAATAGTTCTTTAGTCCAGGCTCCTGTTCAAAGCTGACACAGCTCTGATGTCACACTGGGACATCCAGGACTTTATCCAGACAGGTCTTGAAAACCTCTGGGTATGGAATTTGCACAGTTTCTGTGGGCAACCTGATCCATTGGGTGGCTCATGGTGTAATTGGTTTTCCTGATATCCAGTTTGGACCTCCCTTGTTTCTATTTCCATTCATGTCTCTCTTGCCCGCCCATCACACATCCCAACAGACATCGTCTAAGTATTTGGGGGCTGTTGATAGGTTCCCTGCAGCCTTCTTTTCTCCTGGTTAAACAAAATTAGCTCTCTCACTCTTCCTCACATGAAGCATGATCCAGTCCCTTTGTTGGATTCACTCCAAAATGTTCACCAAACCTACAGGCAGCCCTCCAGATGAAGCCTCACAAGGACTGAGGGCAGGGGAGCCATCTCTTCCCTCAACCTGGTGGAAAGAGTTTTCGTAATGCAACTGGGATGCTGCTGACCTTTGAGACAAGGATTCATTGCTGATCTGTGTTTAACTTTTTGCCCATCAGTATGCCCAGGTGTTTTTCTTCAAAGCTGCAACAGGTTCCCAGTACAAAATCATATGAAAAACACTTCTAAATAAACTTTTGCATGAAGTCCTGAAAAATCATCACATATTTTCTTAAGTAAGTGTTTCTTACGGGAGGCTGTTTATAATACTGGATAACAATAAATATTACATATGTGATAAATAAGTTGACAAAGAAGGAAGAGTTTAAAATATGCTTGGGATAGCTAGACAGGTTAGCTGGTCATTATAAAAGGAAACTGTCTTTCATCCCTCTCAGAAATATTGTGGAAATTTACTGGTGACATAAAATATGCGCTGTCTTCCTCATAAAGGAAATCAACAAAAATTCCACTGTTATCATAATAGTGACACTGTAGAGATGGGCTAGCTACTGTAATGAAAATTATCTGGTTTTTTTGCGATCCAATATTTCTTGAATAGTGTTTTCTGTCAAGTAATGAAATCTAGATTTCAAAATTCAAAGTAATTTCAAAGTCAGGGTGCTGTTGCAGTCACTTTTACAAGATGCTTGGTGATCAGCTGTACAAGGTAGAAAAAAGTGGAGTTTAAAATAAATCTGGAAAAGAACAGATGTTAGTTTATCTATGACTTGTTGTTAATAGAGTTGAACAGAGTGTTCACAGAATTTAGACTTTATCACCATACGAAAATTTGTGGATAAAGTCAATATAGAGAATAATTGCTTGATAATCATTATTAACAGTGAAAGCTATTTTTTTTTTTTAAATTAAAAGAAGAACCATGACATATGGCTATAAAAGTCATTTTTGTGGGAATGTAATCTAGTTAATTTGCCTCTCTGGATTATGGAAGCAAATAATAAAAACCCTGAATAAAAAATGAAACAACGAAACAGCCTCTCCCCACACTAAATCAAATATGGAATGGTTATAGTATTTTCTTATGTGGGCCCTCAGATTCTGTTTAGTGTAGAAGAAGAATAATCTCACTTTGTTTATAAATACTGAATTCATGGTCATATTTTGAAGTAAAACAAAATATTGAAATTATTAATAGCATGTACTACATGATAAAAAATTTTTAAAATCAGCACCATAAGTGCTTATTGTATTGAAGGACTGTGATTTTTTAATAGTTAACTCTATAGGTGTATTTTAAAAACAGTGGTCAAAATGTGTACTTACAACTGATTATAGGTTTTGGTGATTAACCAGAAGATAGGAGCAAAATCCATGCTCTGTTGATGAGATGGACTGCAGTTGTGGTAAGAACGGCAAAATAATTGAAAGATAAAATATATGTACAGATATTATCTACAGATATCTTTGAATGTCTCCAGTTTCAAATAATGGGAAAGGATTAAATAGTCCTAAGGTTCTGCTTTTGTGTGCCCTCAAGTTTAACCTAGGCTTACGTGGGGTTTTCTTTTCCAAACATCATCTGAGGATGTATAAGCTGTAATCAAGAAGGGTGATGAAAGTCTTCAAATGTTATTATCTTTCAGTACTTTAGCAGAATGGATTAGTCTTTATTAACTGAGTCTATATTGCTTGAATATGAATATATATTCCTTCCTGTGTTTACATATCTTCCTGTCAACTTGTATAATTTGTTATTAAAATATAATTTTTCTAACTTTAAAATATGATACATGAACAAAGCTCTTTATTATATGAAGATCCTGTCATTCTAACTTTGGTCCACATTCACTTCTCTCTGGAAGTATTCCAACACATTAATCTTTTCTTTGTTTACTTCAGAGATTTTCATGCTTTCACAAACATGCAAATATTGTCTGTTTGCATCATTAAAAACATGTAATGGAAGAAATGAAAATAGCTAAGTCTTCTTAATACAATAGCAAAGCTTTTCATTTTACCTGAAATGCCTGAGGGAATAGAAAAAAAAGCATGAATAGTCCTATTTTTATGACAATCAAGATCTGTAGCCAAACTAATTGATGCTGTAGGTAGAAATACCGTATTTCAGAGTGTGAACTGTTTTTTTGTTCAGTAAGTTTAGATTCAAGGATATAAATGACATTATTTTAAAAACATGAACTTTAAAAAAAAAGATAAATAGAAAAAAATTCATGCCAAACAACATAGATTAGATTTGTTAAGGTGCCACTGTGACTGACATTCAGTTGTTTCATTGTGCATACAATTTCAAGAATGGTGTGGGTTAAAGAATTCAACAGTTTATCCTCATGAGAGTCTGCATTATTGAATGTTTAACTCTTTTTTCCTTCATCTTCTGAAAGGAAGCAGCTATTTAACAAGGAGCAGCCTTATTTGCCAAATGCTCTTTTTAAAACCATTGGCTTAAGTTCCTGCTGTAGACTGCTCTTTTCATTTGAAATAAAATTAAAAAGAAAGGTGTCACAAAAGAGTAAAAGAGTGAATGTCACAAGGAATATTAGTCGGATAGCTCTGATAGAAAAATTTCTTCAATGTGACAATATTGTTACCCAGCTTAGAAAGAATCAAGGTGAATGGATACTGGCACCTGGATCCCATTGCTACAGATAACAGTCTTGTAGAGTCCCAGTGGTTTTTTTTTTCAGGTTTTTAACAAGTTAAAAAATTCAATCCTTAGAGATTTGTGCCTAGAACAGAAGACCACCTCACTTTTATCTTCATGTTAGTACAGAGTTGATTATTCATGGTTGCCAGAGGTTGATTCGTTATGGAAAATTAATGTATACATTACATGTCTCTGTAGAAACACAAAAATATGGAAATATGGTGGGTTTTTTTTTTTTTTTTTGTTCAGTCTTTCCTTTTAATCTCTGTGCTATCTGCTAGGGAAGTTACTGTGGAATTGTACATTTGGAAACTGAGGTTCTATGAAATGTTGCTCTAAAACATTTACAGAAAGCTATTCAACATTGTAGGTTACAAGTATCTTAAGCCTATGATTTTTGAGCCCTTTTGTTCTCTGTTTCTCCACATATGGTAGAGTTTTATGTACGGAAGAAAGAGAATATCAAAGATCTTTTTTAACTTTCAAAAAAGGCACAAAACCAGAAGTGATCAATATTGACAATGTTTAAATTTAGAAAAAAGGTCATCATGTTAAGTATGAACCCTAGAGATTTTACCTCCTCACTTCCTCAGCATTTAGAACTTGAAAACCTCCATTTACTAAAAAAAATCTTTTCTTTTCAACCTATATAAATGAAAATGTGGAATTCTTTTAAAATTAGATAGAGCATGCTTTTTTGATGATTTTTTTTTTTTACTATCATTTGTAGACAAAGCAATAACTGTCTTTCAGGTGCATTAATTAACCTGTTTCTGGAAATTAAGTATGCAAAATATAGATTGTTATTATCTAGATTCTACAGTTCATATATTTTATTATGACAGTTGAATTTTTTACCATACAAAATAATAATATTCCCTCTGTTGTTGATACCTGTGATTACAGAATGCAACAGAAAAGGTGAGGAAAAGGATTACATGCTCTCCCTAGTTCTTCAGCTCACAGAATGAAAGAAACAGCTTGTGATACATACAGTGTTTGTGGAGGGTCTGGAAAAGGCTGAACACAGCATGAAAAGTTGACACTCAAGAATTTTAGGCTCCTAATGAGTTACCCTCTCTGAATTAAAATTTGGGTCCTTTGCATAATTAATGGCGTCTGAAGTATCTGTTATCTGCAGGTCCAGAGCCCGTTCATTATGAACTACAGGCATCTAAAAATCTCTTTATTATCTTAATTAGAAGGAGAAGAAGGCAAAATTGCAAAGATAACAAAAAGCAAGACCAAGTACTCAATATGGATTGATTGTTCCTTTTCAGAAGGTATTTTTTAACTCAGATAATTATTTCATGTCCTTGCTATTTTCTTCCATTCTAGTATACCTCTTCCTGGTCTCCTGCTACATAGAATAATTGGTATTTCAACATAGCCTGCTGCTGCAGAACTTCCATTCCACTTCATACAATTTGCAAAGCTTTGTGTAATTGGAAAATTAATTTTTTTACTTACACTGAAATTAATTTCCGATATCATTCTGCGCGCATTCATTCTGCACATGATCTACATTTATAACACTGGGAAAAATGTTTGTGATTCTTGTCCGTTATTTCACTGATACTTCTGCTGTGCCTTTGTAGTAAAAAGTTTTCCCTTTTATATGTTATATATGTGTTGTGCCATTATGCAAGGATTTACTAATTGACAACAAGAAACGGTTTTAAATAGCAGTAATCCTTATGTTCATCCTTAAACAAGGTTTATCTATTCAAGTGTAGATTCATTCTGCCTGCCCTCATACTTCTTTTAGCTTCTTAAATTAAGAAACAGTCCTGTTTTTTCTCTCTAATTTTCATAAAGTGAACAACTTCTCTTGTGCAGTGTCACAAAGAGCAGATTTGCCCTCTGGCCGTGCCAGTGTCTCTCCACTGATACAAGAGGCACTTGATGGAATATACCCTTACTCAGATGTATTAGCTAAATGCCTCAAGTTCAGTGGGATGAATCTGGGCATAAATAAGTAAATTGAAATCAATCTTCCCCTGTGGGAACAAACTCTTTACGGGAAATAATAACTAAAAGCAAGTTAGCATTACACTCAAAATATTGTTTATGGGCAAAGAGGAAGAAAAATACATATGTCTGTAATATTAAAGCCAAAAGGTTGTTGTTTCTTTAATGAAATCGGAAAAGTCCAGTTCAATAATAACCACTGTTGTAGATTCAATTATTAAAGACAAAAAAATGTTTTCAATTTTTAAAAACTAATTTTTGTAAGAGAATTGAAAATGCAACAGTCTGGTTTTATGGTTTGCTCCATTTCTTATTATCCCTTGTTATATTGATAAAAGTCCATGGTTGGATACTTTTAAAGGAAGCACTCTGCTTCTGTATACACTTACAGGTGAAACTGTGTCAGCCTCTGGAGTCCTCTGCTGGAATGAATATGCTGTTACAAGCTTTTCTCCCTCAGTATCCAGCTGTGGTACTTTGTGTTTGTTAATAAGCTTCTACACTTTTCTCTTGCCTCAGCGGTCTGCAGTGTTATGTTACACCCCAGTTTACTATATATGGTGCCCTTTATATGAGTGTTAGATACTAGTTTTTTGTTCTGTTCATCACCCCAAAACCCAGTGTTATCCATCTCCATATCTGCATTTCTGTAACCGACAGTGTGTGAGTTGTTTCTAGGTGTGGCATGTCCAGGGCCAACGCTGTGCCTCATCTCTTATCACCACCCCATGCCTGAGCTCCTCTGCCCCATGCCCCGTCTCTCCACTTCTCAGAGCACAAGATGTGAATTTCTCTGTACTACATCACTGCATTAGAGCTGTAAATACCTAATTTTATGTGATTTCTTTTTTGGTACTATCTGTATTAAACTGTTGTAACACAAAGGTGGAAGTAAAGAAAAATTCAGACAGAGCAGGCCTGGCAAGTGAAGTACCATGCTTGTGGCCTATTAGTAGCAATGGCAGTCCTGTATGTCTGGACTATGCAATTACATTATGACCAAACATGTAAAAAGGAAATTAGATCCAAAACTAGAAGGCAGTTAGGAACTCCAGCTTTTTTACCCTGCAAGGACAAACTTCTAGCACATTTTTTCTCTCCAGCAGAATAACAAGCCTCAAATGGGCACATGGGATTTCAACATATTGCCTGAGAAGAGCTACATTCTATAAATTAGCATGGGAAGCAATCTGTAGGATGAGCAGGAGCTGTCTATATCTGCGTGAGAAAATGAGAGTGGAACCCATGTGGACTCATGTAACAACTTCAGTGACATTAGGAGGTTCTACTTAAATGCTAAAAACAACACATACATAATATATAATATATACTATATAATATATAATAAACATCATAATGTATATTAGATAATATTTAATATATAATATTTAATATATATTACATATTGTGCATTATATGTATTTCATATCATAATCCAAACATAAAGAATGTGTATATGAAATACATGAAATATATGATAATGTATATGTACTGATGTAAACATATATAATTACATCAGTTAAAGTTTATGTTTCATATATTTTCTTGTATCAATCAAATTCTTTATATTTGGATTATTACTTTAAGAAACCTATACTCTGTGTAAGAGATTTTTTTTTAATTTTGGAACAAGTGAATTTGGAGATGAGACTTTCCTTTACATTTTTGGAAAATGATGAAAAATTTACAGATTATGCAATACTTTCCCTGCTCATGAGAAACACATACTTCAAAGTTTGTTTGGTCCACAGACCATGCGAGCAGCTAAATTTCAAGCAAATACAAAGTATAGACCCCTGAATGCAAACAGTCTTGTCTGTTTCATATATTTGGTGGAAGGGTATGTCACTGTGTATTTTTAAACTACCACCAAATGGCCTTGCTTTATCTTCAGGGGAGGTATAGAGAACATCATGTTCCTGGTTGGATTAATGCCTGAAAATGGCAACAGGCCAGGATATCTCATGAAAATTAAATAAATTACAGTACTGCGCAGTGCAGGATGTGTGTTCTCAGTCACATGGCATGAGAGTGGCCATGGAATGTGTAACCCTCTACATTTTACACCATCTTCACTTATATGGACACAAATTCTTTGATATCACTTCTATATTCAGTCAGGCACAGACTTCTGCCCTGAAATGTGTTAAGGAGAAAAATGGTACTACTTGTTACTCGGTTTAATTTTTCTCTTGACAAAATTATCAAGATTAGGGCAATTTCTTTTTCTTTGACTGGTATTCATTAGTTTTTTTAATAAAGTGAAGGAGACATTTGAATTCAGTCAGTAGGCATCAATGAGATGGTGAAAACAGACCTCAGTGAGTCTCATAGTTAAAAGTAGTTCTCATATTAAAATATACTTTACAAGAATAGATTTTACTTTGGCCTTTTTCCAGGTGTGTGGCTTGCAGATAATGTAAGAAATATTTAAGTATGCAAGGGGGAGTTAATTGGTGTTGGGAATGGTTTTGAACCAGATTCAAAATGTTTAATATTTAACATGAAGGGCTGGCTGGTGTTTAAAACAGGTGATTATGTTCTTTGCATTTCAATTAAAAACATGTGTTCCTATCTTAATATAAAAACTTCAAATATCCAGAGCTTTTTTCATGTAAATGTGGACGTGCTCTACCATCTGTAAATTAGATTTTTTGGGTTTTAATTATTTTTATTACTTGGCACGAATTTTAAGCAGGTGTATTTCATTTATAATTGGATGAAATTATGGTCCCATTCAAATACAGTATATTTTTTCAACAGGATTAACAGTTCTCTGAAATACAGAGTAGGTATCCATGAGGCTATACATGGCACATATGTTATACATAAATAGGCAATGCTCCCTTTGTAGTGCAGGGTTCTGTTCCTGAGAAATAAAATTGTAGGCACAATCACTTCTCTTCTATGGTGAAATTACAGAATCAGAAGTAAATTATTAGCCTACTGCTAAAATACCAAACATAAGTATTGTGGGTGTAATTGTTCTAAAAATGTCTGCTAAGAGGTTTCTGAGGTGTGGTGTACAGAGCATATGAGGGTGGTCCACGGAGAGCTGATTAAATCCATAATACTGACATTATTACTTATTTACACCTGTAAATCCCACTGGGGATTATAAAATAATTCCACAATAATATTAAAAGAAAATATTTGCTTTTATTATTCCAGGATGTTTCTTATCACTCACTCATTGGTGGAAGCCATCTAGTTGAGATACATAAAAAACAAAGTATCACATTTTAGGAGAAATGAAAACATTCAGTTTAACATGGACATTTTTGAGTACAGTGAAGACTGTCTTATCTGTGTTAAGATCATATCTACTGGAAGAGAGAAATATATGTAAACACCAAAATAAAAAGGCATTACTCTTATGTGTCAATAACGCACATCACAAATATTCTGTTACTTCCTAGATATAATGTTAGATGGAAATGTGTTAATTTGAAAGAAAAAGGAAGTAGGAATAGAAAAGAAGCTGGAAAAACATGGAAGGAAAAAATTCTTTTCCTGTTAGAGTACTCAAAAACTTGTAGACTGCAGACAGGTATTGCGCTGTCTCTTCAACAGTAAATCTCTAGCTAAGGTGGTATTTATGTCATATACTACAGTTCAGACTAGAGCTCCTTGAGCTGCAAAAAGAATTGCACACAAAGGAGGCAGAAGAGTTCTGGGTGTTTTAGAAAAATGATTTTGCTGCCTACCTTTCATCTATGCCTCTGCCCAAAAAATGTTTCTGATGGAATTGAGTTACAATGAAAAGTAAAATTTTAAAAAAGTTTCTTGTTGCTATTGTTCTTATATTTAAAATAATTAAAGAAGATAAAAGAGAACAAGAGTAGGTGTATTGCATATGTGATTATTTTCTAAAATTTAAAAAATGGTAAATATACAAACGTTTTAATTAACTAAATGAAAAAACAACAAAAATAATTTTAAAAGCTCCATGGGGTTTTTTTTTCCTTAATACCTGAAAATTAGATTTTATTTCCTTTTACCTATAATGCAAGAAAACAAAAAATTCTTTAAGGATGGAAATAAATCCAGTGATTCCATGGAGATGGTTCATATTCATGCTCAGAGCACATTTCTTTATTTAACATGGTACACCACTGATATAGCACTGTTAGGGCCAGAAGCACAATTATATCAGCGTCTTAGGAAAAACAAAAGCAGTATTTCTTTGACTTGTTTACCTTTTAGGAATATATTCTGCATGCCATGTATTGTAAATATTCAGATACGCTTCGCAGTCAGTAACTGTATCACAGGTCCCTTGTTTTCAAAATGATTCTGAGCAGCTACTGAGTTACAACAGTCTCAGTGAAAAAAAGCTGTGGTTATTTATTTGCATGTGTCTCTGGAACTGTTAATTCCTTACTGTCATCTGGGTGGCTTCTTCTGTAGGAAAGCTGCATGTGGGATATGGACCTCAAAATACATTATGTTGGAATCATGAGATCTGAAGATACAGAGAGAACATCTCTTATTACCACCACAACCCAATAAAATTATCCTCCCCTGACTATTTGACACTGCTGGATTCCAATATCTGCAAGTCACTGAGGGGAAAAAAGTATGACATATCTTTAGCAAAAAGAAAACAAATTGTTTGTTTCTCTTTTGATTTTTACTAAAAATGAGTGAGATAACAAATTAAAAGTTACAAATTTTTTTGTGACTTGCATATGAGCCCAGATCTAGGGGTTTTTTCCCCCCCCCCCCTATAAAAGCTGCTTTCATTTATTATAGAGGGTTTTGTGTGTTGGGTTTTTTTATTTTTATAATATTTTCAGGTCCTTCAATTCAGCATTATATTCAGACAGAGTACAACTGAAATTAACAGGATGAACCCTTCATATAGTTATTTAAATAATTTGATTCTATAATATTATTGTCTTGACTCAGTTTTAAAAGATTGATTTAGAATAAACTGTCAGAATTGCTACTTCATTCTAGTGAAGTGTATGTCAATTATTATGCATTAGATAATCTTCAGATTAGTTGAAATTCAGGGAAATTTTTTGCAACAACTAAAATAAGTGGTATTCTAGTGGTTAATATCTTTATTGCATTACTGAAAATTTTTGAGTTACTGGTAATGATCAATGTAGCACCTTTGAACATAATTTTGTTGTTCTGTGAAGAGAATGAGCTCTATGAAGCTAAACTGCTGCGCTTCAATATTTGTTGATCAGATGTTCAATTCTTTAAAGTAACATTTAAAAAATCAGTCGTCTTGCCAAAGCCCATCTCAATTACAATCCCTGGACTTGGGTTGCATTCAGGGGCTTGAAGCTTTTGCTAAAAGAAATTACTTCTTTCAAATTAGGTCAAGTGCCATCACTGTCAACACACATAATAAATATCAGCAGGCTCTAGGGACAGTGGATTATTCTTGCAGCTGCAAAGTACATTGATTTTGGTCCTCAGCATGGAACTCTAGTTAAAGTAATTCATATTTATGCACTAGAAAAAAGTCATGGAGAGAGGCTGATTGGAAGAATGAGTGTGGTGGAATGATTTCTAGAAGCATAAAGATAGCAGACAATCTAGTTCAAAGGTATTAATATATGTATAATAATCTAATAATAAGCAATAATTGAAGCAAATTGAACCATGAGCTCATATACACAAATTCTAAGTGTCTAAGTACCGAAAGCTTTAATTGTAGAAAATTACTTTAAAGTAGTATGAGTAGCCACTTCAAAATACAGCACAAGGTCATTACATGCTATGTATACACTTTTAGTGGTAGTAGTAGTGATAGTATTGCATTGACAGCATCCTCAAGTTAAGGTTACATAAAGAAAACAAATGTGGAATTTAGTTGCCTAAGCATAGTTAACTGGTTCTATTTGATCACATCATGGGCCATAAAGGATTGAAGATTGTCACGTGCTTGACAGACAATGAAGAGGCCTACAGGACACTCACATCATTATGGAGCATAACAGAAGGCTTGGAAGGAAGTCATAAAATACCTCATATATCCCTGGATACATATTTGACAAGTGGAACACTGCCTGGCTCTGGGTCATCAGAAACTGGCCCACAGTAGTGTGGATTTGCAACACACACTGCTATGACCTATCTAATGCTTTTGACTTGAAGTAACAACCAAGTTTTTGAGTAAAATTCAGCTGTAGAAGACCTATGCTTAGCACAGCACCAGATGAATAGTGATTCATATATAAAAATAAAAACAAACATGCAGTTCTAAGTGTCTAAGGTTTTGAAGGTCTTGCAGTTTTTGTATTCCACTACTCCTCCTATAGTCTGAGTGTAGTTGTGACAGTAAAATAAGTGCCATGCCATAGAATGACACATACAACCAGTGTGCCATATGGTGCATGGTGTCATTAAAATCAGATTGTCTGCTATGCTTTCTATTGAAAACAAAACCAAACAAATCCAGACAAACAAACAATAAAACCCCTCAGAACTAAAATGTACGTAATGCACTGCAAGATGAGCATTCACAGGATAAACATTCCAAGCATGTTCTAACGTAAAGACACATTGATGGCAAATTCTAGTCTCTCATCAGTGTAATATGTCTACTGCAAAAATACATTAACTGCAGAGCTGATTTCCAATAAGATTTTTTTGTGTGTGCTTGCTAGAACATTAGTGAAACTGCCTGTTTTGTCTTAGATCACTTAAATCTTTCTCTTTGAACTCTTAAATAAATACTTAGTATAGAACAAGACAGAAATAGTGAAGTAGGTATGTGCATAAGTAAACGTCTTTTTCTTTGGATTTTAAATGTAATAAAACCCTTTGTTCAGGTTTACCATTCTTAATTTCTGACAAAAAATACGTTGGCATTCTTCTGGCTCTTTTTTTACTGATGCTCTTGAAAAAAACCAAACATTATAGAAGACATTTTTGCCCCGCAACTTCCCACAAGGGCCATGGAGAGGTATTTCCTTTTATGTTCTCTAAAAATTTACCTGAAATAGCAAACAATTGTTCTTTAGTCAAACAATGTTATTTATATGCATAAGATCCTTCAGGCATTTGCAATTTCATCCACAGAGACTCTATTTCACCTTCAAAGCATGTAAATCTTTGTATTTCTTCCCAGAAAGAAAAAAAAAGGTTTGACTTGTTCAAAACCTGAAAATTACTTGTAATAAAGATAGAAAAGAAAAAAAGCCTCAGAGATAGAAAATAAAAAAAATCCTCTATGAAAAAAGTAAAAGAAAACAAAATCCTCTTAAAGAAAAAGCTCTTATTATGATCTACATTCCTCTATATATCCCATCTGATCTTTAACTCATGGATCCACAGTGTGCAGTCCAGTGCAGACAAAAGTGATCTTCTAGAGTTACCTGACAGTGGCACAGTGGCCTCTAATCAAAATTTTACAATTAAAAATAGGTAGCTAACCAAGAAATGTGTTTCAAATAGGTAATAGTTAAAATTATAATTTTATTTTATTTTACTCAGCGTTCTATTAATTAAGAATATAAAATATTCAAGTCTGAAATAAAAGCCTTTCTAAAGAGACCTAAAAACAAGGAAAATGCTTAACTAGCAGACTTGTAAAATTTGACATTTTTCTTGCAATTACATGGAAATTTTCATGCACAAAACTGGATTGGTTATTTTTATACTTCTCCTAAAAACACACTCAATCTACTTTTTTGTGCACTACTGGGTTCTCCATAGTAATCATATTGATTAAATGAGGTTTGCAAGGCTAAGAGCCGTAATTTCTAGATGAAAAACAAAAAGTTATTTGTAGGAAATACTTATTTAGGCTTTTGAGAGAAAATGACAAATAACAGAGAACAGAGGAAGCCATAAAACACTGCAAATGACCTTTTAAATGGAGTATGACTGAAATAAGTATTTCTGCCATTCAAAAACCGTTGACATCTCACAAATGTGCAAGCAAGATAAGATAGCGTTATGAGGTAATCAGATGAGGTAATCACAAAGGACAAAGGAATGAGTCAAGAAACAAATTTCCTTCTGGTGCTGTCCTGAAAATCTGCCAGGCTAGGTCTTTGAACTCTGTAAGAGTAACTTCACTACTCTGAGTTTGTTCAGTTTTCATTACACGATTAAGTGCAAATCAGTTTAGATTGTGTTCATGATTCTCTTCCTGGGTAACAAGGATTAGGAAAGGATTTGTCACTATGCAACATCGTTATAATTGCCCATTTTATAATGAGGATACCACAAATGATTTATATGGGCTCAAGAAGAGCCATCACAAAAGATCTGAGATAATTTTCCGTAACTCATTTTAGGATAAGTGATGGTTTGGACCAAATTCAACAAATTTAAGAAACACTGTGCTTTGACTGCTATGAACACAATAACCTTTCTGTAGAAGCCTGATGGACCCACAATAGTACTTTTTGTTCAACACTCCTGTGCTCAGTTTGGTATTCCCACAGAAATCTTGGGTAGATGAAGGGGGTTTGTGTCCGGGTCACACATTTTACAATCTTACAATAAAAATTACAGGCAGCTTCATGAAATTCAAAGAGTTCTGTGTTCTGTCTTATTAAATGTTTATCGCAGCACTGGTTTCTTTGCATGAAATTAACTTAGAAAATATTTCTTGATTACCGTTATTCTCACTGTGGGAACACAGATTATATCTGACTTGAAATGAAAGAAATCATTTGTTTTCCCTTACTGATGAAAAGTTATCTCTTGGATTTGCACTGCTAGCAAGCTCATTTGGATCCTATTGTATACACGGAAATAATTTCACTTTTTTTTTCTCTGTGAAGCTGGGGTTTTCAGGGCATGCATTAGATTACATGCTGAAACATACAAAAATATTTTACCAAAACCTGTATGAATGCACAAGTAACACCTTTTAATTTTTCAGTCAGTGATAATTTCATATGAAAGCTTTAAGAAAAATACTGGAAAATCAGAGTCAGAAAAGAGAGCTATTAAAACTGGAATAATACCTATGGTTTTTCTGATAAATAGTAGATGGGAAAATTTCACAAATTAAAACAAAAAAAACCCAAACAAGCAAACTCTAGGGACAGAGCTGGAGTATCACTATCCTTTGAACAGAAGAGTCAGTGACATGAGTTGTTGGGAACAGTTCTGCTGTTGCCTCCCTGGAGCCCAGAAGCAGCAGAGGCTCCCCATGAGGGCCCACTGTCCCAGCAGGTCAGCCAAAGGGCACCATGCCAGCCTGAACACAGGGATGGGCTGAGTCTCGCCCAGGACATACGCCCAGAGGCGGCCTGGCTCGGCAGGACCATGACTGGGCAGGACAGGGCTGTGGGTAGCTGGAGACCAGCTCTGCTGCAGTGTCACTGGGCTAGGGGATGAAGAAGGGGGGGGACTGAAATGGAGTCCTGGGATATGGGCATAGAGCCCTGGGGAAGTCTGGACAAGGAGAGCAATTACAGAATTATGGGCTGTTTGAGGTTGGAGGGGACTGCTGGAGGTCATCTTGTTCAACCTCCTGCTCAGGCAAGGTCACCTGTAACAGCTTTCCCTGAACCATGCCCAGAGGGCTTTAGAAGATCTCCAGGATCTTTGACCTGTCCCACTGCTCAGTCACTCTAGCAGAAAAAAAAAAAAAAAAAAAAAAAAAAAAAAGGTTTATTGATGTTCAGAGGGTACCTCTTGTGTTTCAAGGTGTGGCAATTGCCTCTGATCCTGTCCCTGTGAATCTCTGAAAAGAGTCTGGCTCCCTTGTCTTTGCACTTGATTTTTCTTTCCCTTTATTCTGAATTCAGAAATGAACATTTCATTCTATTTGGAATGAATATTGTAACATTATTGAATTTTGGAACTAGTATTTTAACATTATTGAATTTTAACATCACTCAGCCCAAGGTGATATAATAACTTGATCTACTGAGATGAACGAGGTCTCTACTGTAGGCTTTGCTACCTTACATCCTAGGTGTAAGATTTGGACCTAGATTGTTTTTTGTCCCACCTTTCATATTTGGAAATGAATCAAAATATTTAATTATTCAAGCAGTATTGCTCTCAGACTGCCTCCAACTCCATTGCCACCTTTGCTTTCCTTTTATATCTCACATACTGCCAAAGTGTGTTACCTCTGCCTGTTGGATATAATTTTTCCTTTTATTTGTGATTTTCACACATGGAATTCATGATAAGTCTAGTCATTTTTGTATCATTTCCTCATCTGAACTCCTTACTTCTCACTACTTTCATCCTACTCATGTCAGTCTTATGAAAAAGATACTGTCACATTTAAAGCTACCGTAATTAGAATGTTCAGATCAGTGAGGGAGATGAAAAACACTTTTCAAAGTAACACGAAGGAGTTCACATCTCACCAGGGAAAATGGTGAATCTTTCTCATTTATTTGTAGCAAGAAAACAGCCATTAAAAAATAGTTTAAGGAAATAAAATAATATTTCATAGCAATGAATATTAGACACAAAAATATATTTTTATGCTGCCAAGAAACTTCACTATGTTTTCTTATCCCAGCAGGTAGACTTCTGTATTGGATTCACTTAACGAGGTGTGCAAGGGAGAACAAGTGTGTGGTCTGTGAAGAGAGGCCAGGGGTTGTCCCGTGTTAGGTGCAGTTTGTTCCAGATGGATCCAGCAGACTCAACACAAACACAGCTGAGCCCCTAAGCAAAGATGGTGGTGCTTTCTATAAATCATATTTCAGAAGAGGCAAAAAGTGCTACACATGTGAGACAGAGGAATGACAAACAAATTTGAAACAAGCCTACAGACATGTCAATCATATAAGAAGCATGGGGAGAAGGTGCTCCAGGTACTGGAGCAGAGTTTCCCTTGCAGGCAATGCAGAAGGATACATTGAAGCAGGTTTTCCCCATGCAGTCCATGGGGAGGATCACCTTGGAGCAGATATCCACCCTGCAGCACATTAAAGGCCTCATGCTGCAGGAGATGGAAATGCCCCCAAGGACGGTGCAGCCCAATGAGACCCTGTGCCATAACAGGTTTCTGGCAAGAGCCATGCTCATTCAGAGGAGCTGTGTGGTTTTCTGGCAGGACCTGTGACCCCATAGAGGACCCACACTGGAGCAATCTATTCCCAAAGGACTGTAACTCATCGAGAAGAATCCATGTTGGAGCAGTTCTTGAAGAGCTGCGGCCTGTGGAAAAGATGCCTCTGAGCAAAGGACTATCTCCTGTGGGAGGAGTCCCACTCTGGAGCAGGGAAGAGCATGAAGAGGAAGGGGTGGCAGAGCAAATTGTTTTTACTGCAACTCCCATTCCCCTCTTCCTCATCCCCCCTTGCACCACTCCAGAGTGGGGAGGGAGGAGGTAGAAGAGTTGTGAATGAAGGAATAAAACTGAGCCTGAAAGAAAGAGAATGGGGACGGGGGAAGTGTTTTTGTCTTTTTTTTCTCATTGTCCTACTGTGGTTTTCATTAACAGTGAATGAAATTGCCCTTCCCCAAGTTGAGTCTGATTTGCTACAAGGCTTTGGACAATCAGATCTAGTGGAAGGTGTCCCTGTCCACAGCAGGGGATTGGAACTAGATGATCTTTAACATTCCTTTCCGATACACCCCATTTTATGATTCTGTGATACATATATTATGTTGTATTAACTCATAGTCATACAATTGAAAAACATTTTAAGCTGAATTAAGGTTGGTTATTTAATGTGTTCATATCCAAATGCAAGTCTAATGCAGATATAAGTGAAGACTCAGAAAAATTACACCTTTGTGTTTTCTTGCTACGACTTTGGCTGCCTTCCAGTCAGGCATTTAATTCCATCTATATTAGACAATGCATGACACAGTAACTGGAGGAATGAATTGTGAGATCACAGAGGCTGTAGGATTGCTTTCTAATTGACTTTATATGGAAGATATTTATGTGGGCATTGTGAATATGAAAGTTGTAGCTGTCATAAGAATCAACAGGAACATCTGAAGACTCCTTTAAAACAATATTGTCCATAGTGGGTTAAGTCTTACAAGAAGAGGTTATAGAAATCAGCAGGTTTGGGATACATCTTGAATATTAAAGGACACTCTTTTTAGGGGAAAGGAATCAACCTAAATATGTCACATCTCTTTTGCTTTTTTCTTCTCTCGTTTCTTATTAACAAAGACATTTTTATGGAAGCAGAGGTTTATTTTATAAGAGTTCATCTGCTCCTTCTCTTTTTTCCTCCAGCTGAAGTCATAGTCCTCTGACCTCACTATAATTGTCAGAACCCTTCGTCTTGATGTCACAGAAGTGGCTACAAGTACACATGAAGAAAAGAAGAGGTTCTTCTTTGTAATTAAAGTTTGCTTCCTTTACCCATATTAAAAAAAAAAAAAAAAAAAGGAATACACTGCATCTCTGATGTAGTAGTGGGAACATTCCTTTATTAGAAAAACTCCTTTGAGTTGTCTCACTGGTATTAACTAATTTTCTGCTTTCCTCCGTTGTGTCTCAAATAGAGAACTTAGGAAAGAATTTGTATATTAAATATTAGAAGTTTCTGCACTGTTATTTAAATTAGGTCTTGCTTCAAATATGTTATGTACTATTACTGTAGCTATTTTCTGACTAAAAAGGAAGATAACCTGATGTGTATTAGAAATAAGAACAATTATATTTCCTTTTGAGCATCTTATAACAGTGTTTTTCATGAGTGTACATTTCCCCTCTGTAAATACATGCAAACAATGTTTCAAATTATAATGTACCAATAGACATTAAGGAAGGAAGGAAGGAAGGAAGGAAGGAAGGAAGGAAGGAAGGAAGGAAGGAAGGAAGGAAGGAAGGAAGGAAGGAAGATTTAAGATTCTGAAAACCAATAACAGGAATCAGCAGATAATCTGAATGCTTAAAAATTGGTTTCATAGGGACAATAAAGGCAGATTCTAAATTAAAGATATTATTATGCTTTAATATAGTTAACATCATGTCAGTTTTGTCAGTTACTGAGGTGTTCTGCCAGATTTGACTGGTGTAGAGTTAGGTGGGTTTTTTTGTGTAAAGTTATGGCATTATTTTAAATATATAAAAATTTTATATATAACGTTTTAAAACAAAAGTAGAGATCTAGACAATAAACTGTACGGTATTACAGTGAAAAAAAACACCTTAGCATTTTGCAAAATAGTTTTCAGAACTGGTATATACAATAAGAAAGAAAATCTTTTCTAAATGTCATGACTGGTCCAGAGCTGATGGCAAAATTTTACCTCATGCTGCCATATCCAGGTCAAACAGAAAGACCTTAAATGTGAATAATCAATAAATGCAATTAACAAAATTGTAGATTAAGCACTAAAATACATCTCTCTTTAATGGAAATAAGGTAATCTTTGCATCTGCAGCAGTACAGTGCAGGATATCAGAGCGATCAATTCTGTGTTGCAGATTGTGAAGCAGGGTAATTAGTTATTTTTTGTCACAGCCTTCTGTAGCCTTATTAAGCCTTACTTCAAAGACAACTACGCCTATGTTATCAGTTGTGGGAAGCTTCATGTAATTGTTGCTACAAAATTCTTTTATCACTGATTAATCATTAATGCATGCAGTCCTGGTTCCTCTAATATTATCTTGTTGTGGTACTTTTCAATGTATTTGCTAACTTCTGCTGTCAGTGCCTGCCAGTAGGAGATGCTCGGAACAAACTGAAACTTAGTAATGAATTCTATATAAATAGAGGAACTCTCATTAATTTGATACCAATATGACAATCAATTTACATTATTTGACAAGTCTTTAGTAGTATCAGTGTTGTAGATTAACCTAGGCAAGCAGCTAAGCATCTTGAATTTTATCCTCCTTAAAGTGGGATGGGAAAGGGGATTAGAGGGGTGAAAGTGAGAAAATCATGGGTTGAGATAAAGTTTAATAGGTAAAGAAAAAGCCACACACACACAAGTAAAGTAAAACAAGGAATGCATTCTCCAATGCCCATGGGCAGATGTTCAGCCAGCTCCAGGAAATCAGGGCTGCATCACATGTAAAGGTAACTTGGGAAGACAAACACCATCACTCTGAACATCCCCTCCTTCTCCCCAGTTTATACACTGAGAATGATGTCATATGGTCTGGAATATCCCTTTGATCAGTTTGAGTCATCTGTCCTGGCTGCATCCCCTCCCAGCCTCTTGTGCACTCTCAGCCTCCTCACTGATGCAGTGGGGTGAGAGGCAGAAAAGGCTTTGGTTCTCTCTAAGCGCTGTTCAGCACAAGCTAAAACTTCCAATATTATGAGAAAATCCAGAATTCATAAAAGGTCCTAAAATCAGAACATTGTATTTTGTTGAATATTTAAACATTTATCTGAGGTCTGAATTGGGCCATCCTTATCCTTGTTGAGAAGATTCTCTTTTTCTCAGTCAGATCAAAAAACCTGAGCAAAATAATGCTTAATTGTGAGTAACAGTTCAGATTGATTGTGTGTTGTTCAGTGACATGAAGAAAGGGTGAACTCTGACATAGCTATCAAACACCCTATTAAAGGGACTTTTAAGCTACTGCATCATAGCTTTATTGGTGTATCTTGCTTAGTTAAGAATAACAATAAATGCTATTTTATAGTCTATTTATTTATTTATTTTATTTAGCAGTGAATTACCACCTTTGATTGCATTAAAAGTGATTTTCTAATGTTTCTGTAAGTCTCTTGATATTCAAATAATTTCAGAGATGAAATGGTTTCATGAATTATGGGAGGAGAGACCTACAGTTTCTTCCTGGTTAAAGGTCCTTTACCTTTACATTTAAATATTTGGGACATTCTGTGGTAGTGTTCACTTTTAAGTGTTTGTGGCAAAACAGGATATGTTTATCCTTCTCACTTAACTTCAGCCCTATGGTTCTATAAAATTTTCCAGCATCACTTGGAAAGAAAAGGAAATGGTTTCCTTATATGTGATGTTTTCAAAAATAGCTTTTCAACCAACTATTTAATTAATGTTCTTTATGACTCATTCACATGTTAAAGGATGAAAATCTTTGAACTTAATCACTTAGTCTGCAGATAATGTTAGGAAAGGAAAAAAGACACACCAAACCTTGAATAATAATTCTATTAGCAGCCAAAGATTCATAAGGAAAATTTCCCAGAAAAGTTTACAGCATGTTTGGGGTTACTTAAAAAATGCACTTTGTAGGATTTTCTCTGGTTTTGAAATTTAGCTAATGACTCATTTCTCGGTTAACTTTTTGATGTTTGACAGATTTTAATGATGAAAGAAAAAGGTGAATGAAAATAGTGATAAACAGACAAGATTTCCAAACAAGAGTTCACTGCTCTATCAAAATTGATATCAATAAGTAATAAAGGCTGACGGTAGATTTTTAATAAGTAAATGAATAAATAAAATTTTCATCAGTCTCATGAATAATTTTATTAATAAATAGGTGAATTTCTGAAACAGTGAGAGATAATAATATTTAAATTCAGGGTTTCTGTTTTAGGAAATCACTGGAGTGAGTAGTGACTGTGATACAATTTTTACATCTGTGAGCAAAGCATATTTATTTCAAAACTGAATTTATTGATTATTTCTGGTAAAACCAATTTTAAAATGATAGTTGTGATCACTTCTTAATTTATCATTTTCTGCTTGTCTTTGATGAATAATGGATGGATTATACTCTCTTTGAGTTTTTGTTTCGCTGTTCTCTTTTGGAATGCTGTAGAACTGAGGACTCTTAAACGAATGACATTATTTTACTTATGTGTATTTTCATGGATAAAATGCACTTCTTCATTAATCTTAGCTGAGACCCAATGAGAAAACTCTAAAGTTTATGAATTTTAATCTGAATCATATAGCATTCAAATGAAGGAGTACACATACAAATGAGATTTTTGATTTTGCTGCTGGATTTTCCTTCTGGTAATTAAACATGCTTTGCAATCTTTCAGGTTAATTGCATGCTTCATATCTTAAATTCACTTGAAAGTAACAGTTGAAGAATTTTTCCCAAAGTGCTCCTCTGTATATGTAAAAAACCCCGGCTGCAAATAAGGAAAATCACATCCAAAGTAAAAGTAAATACAAAGCAAAACATGATGGTTGATCGTCAAACTCCATCTATATTTTTAACTACACTAACTTCAGCTGCAAATATAATAGTGTTTGAAACTAAAACCTGGCAGAAATCCACTGGGCTGTGTTCTATGTACCTGTTTTCTAGAGGCTTGTCAGTTTTTGGCAGTTGTTCATGTAGGTTTAGTCTGAACCAGATGATCAACATCTGTGGGCCTCACAGCAACATTTCTGCTGCTGATTCAAATGTGGAAGATGTACCTTCTTTAAACATATGAGACAGATTGGCAGGAAATTTAAAATAATTTTGGAGGAACTAGAGTTTATTAGTTGCTTTTTAAACTTTAGTCTTGAAGGGTTCAAATGACTGGATAATATCCTGACTTCCTTACCCCTGAGAAACATCAGTGACATTCGAGCAACAGACTCATTTTAGTACACACATATATTCCAATATATGCGTGTATATATAGAATGAGTCAATATGCATAAGAGTGATAATTCTTTTTACTGGACCTTTTACTCTGATATATTTTAACAGAAGTTTATGAATTGGATTGCATATGAGGTACATACACAATTTTCTTATCGGAACAATTTTCTTATCTGGATAAATTTGAAGCGACCCAAAATGAACACATATATGCACATCACAAACTAACACACAAAAACCCCTTGATCTATATATAAAATAATCTAGCTGGAAGTTCACCTAATAATACACACTAAAAATATTTCCAAAATAGAGATAATTTATATAAAATGTACATGAATTCTCATGAATTTTTGAGTCTTTCTCCTTAGACATACTCAAAAACCATCTAGACATGATTTAACTAGAAAGACTTCTTGGAGAAAGAAACACAATGTATTTTAACATTTCAGTGACATCAGTGGTTCCTTAAGTGGAATGGGTCCTTAACTGTAGTATTTTACTTACACATTATCTCTCTGTCTTACCTAATGAGAAATGCTACTCTACAGAATGCTTTATAAATACATTCTGGAGTTATTGACCTGCAAAATATGTATTTATTTTTTTATTATTCTAAGAACTTCCCAAAATCACAATTGGAAAAAAGATCCAATACACAGACTAAAATAATTTAGTGGAAGGAGTTTGTTATTCTGCATTGTACAATGACAGAGAAAATGGAAGGACAGAATTAGCGAATGACCGTGACATTATATGTACTGACTTTTGGCAAAGTGATCTCTCATTCATACATAACTTTTAATTTTGTTATTTTCTTCTTAAGCTGTTGTATGATTTGTCTAGGTTTTCAAATATATTTGTAGGGTACCATCATGGTTCATAGTTACTTCTGATTAGTATTTAAGTGATTTTAGAATTTTTAGCACTGTGTACTCTTAAGATTCGTGATGCTTCTATTACAGTAATTAATTTTCAGCTGCTTATAAATTAATTTTCCTAAATGTCTCCCTTAACATAAAGTTTTCTGAAAAAAATTCTGGTTCAAATGGTCCACAACCATTTTGTTCTGATGCATAAACTGAATTGTAGAAAATAGGTAAATGGTATTTAGAAGTTAATATGTTTCGAAGCTTGGAACCATGACTTGAAATTTTTAAAAATTACTTTTGATGAGTTCTCATTTACAACTGTGAATTGTATCCTGTGAATTGTATCCTGATTAGATTGACATATTCTTTGCTGTTAGTTACACAGATCTGACAGCTCTCAGATCTTCTATAGACAATGTGGATTAGAAATGCTTCATCCTACCAGGTAGATTCTCTTCTACAAAGGTTTTCTGATGAGAGAAATGGGTCTTCTCTCTCTCACAAGACTCATAGACTATGAGGAATGGAAGCAAACATCTAAAACTTTGGAACGGCAAGAAAAAGAGAGGAATAAGGATTCCAGGAGAAAGGTGGTCTGGAAAAACAAAAGAAAACCCAACCCAAATTAAACTAAACCCAGAACTGGTTGGGATAAGATATAAATTTGAGGTGAAGGGTGGGCAGAAGAGCAAAAGAAAATTGATTCAGTTGGTCAAAGAAGTTATCTTGGACAGCTGTGAAAGAAGTTTGCAGAAGCCACAACACACAGTAGTCCTCAAATCCAAATCCTCAGCTATGACAGAGCTGTACTGGACTTGGTATTTTCCAGTTTCTCAGATCTGAGAAGCATCTCCAAGTCAAGGAAGACCAAGAACAAATATTAATGAAAAGGCTAAACCAGCTAGGGATTATCTGCAAACTGCTAAAACTACCACAAAGTCACTATTAGTCTGAGTGGCAGCACCTAAATGAAAATTATCAGGAAATGCTAGCAGCATTTTCAGAGGCTGTTGACAAAAAAAATGGCTGTTCCTAGAACTTGGGCTGTGAATTCAAAGTGTTTCCCTAGTTGCTTACGTGTGTTATGAAACATGATAATACAGGAACTTGAAGGAACATATATGAATTCTTTATCAGTGGATTCTTCATTAGAAAAAAAAAAAAAGGAGGAAATAAAATACTGAATTGTAAATGAAATGTACTACATTTGAAATGCATTACATTTTAAGGTTAGCAGAAGTGATGTTATTTTGATGATGTAAAGGTACAAATTAAATTTCAATTGATGTAGAAATTTCTACTGATGATTAAATGCTATCTGTAAACAGCCAGGAATGAAGTTGTATTTTATTTGTGTAATTCTGTGGAAGTCTGTGAGTTAATGTAGACCATAGGTTGCATCAGTTATTTTCATGGTGTACTTCAATTTCAGGCTTGAGGCAAGCTCTTTGATCTTTTGCTAACCAAAGTTAAGAAACAGAATCAGTACAACAACTGTGACCCAACTTTCTTTAATGTCTCTAATATGAAATAAAAGAGACTGATCTATGAAATCCATAAATGCACTGAGGTAATGGAGAATCAGTCCTGACACCCTATAGTGAAAAAAAAAAAAAAAAGAAGAAGGAAATTTTTATTTTTAATTACAAATTTCCACTCCTATAGCTTTCCAGGGGTGATTAGTTTAAAAAAAAATTGGTACCAGAAGAGCAAAATGTTGTTTTAAATTAGTGAAACAGACAAGAAAAATGTAAGGACTCATCAGATGTTTATGAATATATACATATGCACAAACTCATCAGATGTTTATAAATATATACATACACATGCACATTAAAAAAAAAATACTGAGGTTGCTCTGATACCGAGAGCAATGTTTTTGTGGCTAGCACAGGTTCTTCCCGTGGGAACATTTTGCTATATTTCATAAACAAGATAAAGTTTGGATGTTTTGCAAACAACTTCTCCGGATTGGGTCAGTTCGGGCTTGGCCAATTGGGCCTAGGGGGAGGTCTCAGGCTGACCAATCTGGGGCACTTCTGTAAACTCTCTATATATGGAATTCAAAACAATAAAGCTCTCTTCTCCTCTCTTTCCTTGTCTGAGAACTTGGTCATTCCTCAGCTAGCCGCTCAACAGCGACAATGTTTTCTCACCACTTCTTAGGGTCAATCACAAAAGGTCTGACAGATGCTAGGTCTGATAGGAGCTGAATTTGAATAACTCTATTGATATTCTCCTAATGAAAATAGTGCTATTTATATGCATGAAACTTCATTAGAAACTGAATAAGGAAACTTTAAAGACAACTACAGAAGCATCAGCAATTTAGTTACATATATATGCTTAGGGAACTCTTGCAATTACTGAACTGGTTATGCTATTGAAATCATTAAGTATATTTACAGCACTTAACATTCATATGAATCTGTCATTATTTACTACTGTACACCTCATTACACTGTAAAATTACACTGAGTTTAGAATGAAAATATAATCAAATGTGCACACCCACAGATCCTGAAGAGTTCTGAGAAGTTTTGTCTGGCACCAGACTTTTTCAGAGGGAATTTTCATAACTAGCTAAAACATAAATAGCAAATGGGATGAAGGATGAATGATTTTCATGAAGAATTTATTCACTGAAAGGGTTATCAAGCATTGGAATGGGCTGCACAGAATGATAGAGTCACCATCCCTGGAATTGTTCAAGAAGTGACTGGACATGGCAGTTAGTGAAATACTTCAGTTGTCCTGGTGGTGTTAAGTCAAAGGTTGGACTCAATGACCCTAGAGGTTTTTCAAACCTTAATGGTTCTATGATTCTATGATTTAATTTTTTATATGTTTTCTCTCTATACTTGCAAAGCTTACTATCAAAAAAAAACCCCCGTGGTTATGTGAAAGATATGGAAAAATTTAACTCTATGTATCCATACATAATTTTTCCTGCAATATTTTTGTTTTATATGCCAGATAAAAATACAGTACTGATATACTGGTAACCTTTGGGAATGGTCAAGCACTTTGTCTCAACTGATTTTTTAATTCCATAAAATGAAAATGGGTGGCATTGAGAAGTGCCTACTGTTTCTCTGACAATGTGCTCGTGTTTTTCTTACATTCTTAGCTGACAGCATTTTCCCTCTGTCATAAGCAAAGGTACATATTATGTATTATTACTTTCGTTCTACATCCCAAGTCTTTATTATTCCAGCATTTTTCTTTTAAATCAACTTTTCTTTACTGTAGCATTACACAGAACAAATTTCTGACCAAAGCTACATCCTAATAAGGACTAAGGTATTTAATGCCTTTGACAATGCATGAAAACTTTTCTAAAAATTTGTAGCTGAAAACCAAATTAGCAAACAGGATAATTTAACAAATATTTTATATAACAGACAAAAATCTTTGCCATATGATGTTGTAGTACATGAAGGGTGGAATATCAGCTAGCTAGGAACAAGAAAAATGCATATATCAATTTAAAAATCATCTATTACAGGATAATTAAATAGAATATTTCTTTTTTAATTACTAGAACTATACTTTATAATAGTATGTCTAACCCTAGAAAAAGAAACAACAGAGACATAAGAGTAATTTATTTAAAAATGTGAAAAAATGAATTATTCACCCAAAATAGCAAAAGCAATGCCTGTTATGTAACTTCTGCAGAATAGTTACTCAGCAGAACATGGTTCAAAAGCCTAGAAAGTTTTCTAGCAGGCTTCATACACTTTCTGTTCACAACTGTAATGATAAAAAACACACAAATCAAACAAACCAACCAACTGAACAAAAAAACTCAAAAATAGAACCAACCAGAAGGAACATTACTTACATCTTATCTCTTGGCAGTGTAACATTAATAAAGCTTTTAATTCTTGTCTCACTGCTCATAATGCTTAACCTTTGAACAATAACTTAGTAAAAATATAGGAATTTCATGTTCAACCTCTAAATTCAGATTTTCTTTATTTACCCTAACTGAGGAAATCAAGTTTTGAAATTTCTTCTGAAAATGTCACCAACAAAGGACAAGACAGACCTTTAAATAGAATTTGCAACAAGAATATATTAAAAATATTTCAAATCATGGAAAGTTTGTCACCCTTATACTATTATATAGTATCATAAATAGGCTTTTTTTCGTATATTGAGATTCACATGGAATTTGTCAAAACCCTTCAGGAAAAAGGAAATTATAGTTTATTATTCTCTAATCAAACTTATACAGAGTGATAAGATATGTATCGATAAGTCAGAAGTTCCTACACTTCTGAAGCTTGATTCCCACATGAGATATTGCAGCCTGCTTGAGCGGTGTATTTACTAATTATTGGACTTTGAAAGAATTAGACAGTCTTTGCCATGTTTAAACTGCATATTTTTTATAAAGCTTTTCATTAAAAAAAAAAAAAAAAGGCTGTCAATCACTCTCTGGTTGTTTGCTGGGGTTTTGGGAGATCCATCCTTCCTTCCTTCCTTCCTTCCTTCCTTCCTTCCTTCCTTCCTTCCTTCCTTCCTTTCCTTCTCTCTTTCTCTCTCTTTCTGTCTTTATTTCCTTCCTTTCTTTCTCTCTTTTTCTCTCTCTCTTTTTCTCTTTCTTTCTTTCTTTTTCTTTCTTTCTTTCTTTCTTTCTTTCTTTCTTTTTCTTTCTTTCTTTCTTTCTTTCTTTCTTTCTTTCTTTCTTTCTTTCTTTCTTTCTTTCTTTCTTTCTTCTCTCTTCTTCTCTTCCTCTCCTTCTCTTCTCTCTCTCTCTCTCCTCTCCTCTCCTCTCCTCTCCTCTCCTCTCCTCTCCTCTCCTCTCCTCTCCTCTCCTCTCCCTCTCCTCTCCTCTCCTCTCCTCTCCTCTCCTCTCCTCTCCTCTCCTCTCCTCTCCTCTCCTCTCCTCTCCTCTCCTCTCCTCTCTCCTCTCCTCTCCCTCTCCTCTCCTCTCCTCTCCTCTCCTCTCCTCTCCTCTCCTCTCCTCTCCTCTCCTCTCCTCTCCTCTCCTCTCCTCTCCTCTCCTCTCCTCTCCTCTCCTCTCCTCTCCTCTCCCTCTCCCTCTCCTCTCCTCTCCCTCTCCTCTCCTCTCCTCTCCTCTCCCCTCCCTCTCCTCCCCTCTCCTCTCCTCTCCTCTCCTCTCCTCTCCTCTCCTCTCCTCTCCTCTCCTCTCCCTCCCCTCCCCTCCCCTCCCCTCCCCTCCCTCCCCTCCCCCCCCCCCCCCCCCCCCCCCCCCCCCCCCCCCCCCCCCCCCCCCCCCCCCTCTCTTCTCTTTTCTTCTCTTCCTCTTCTCTTTTCTTCTCTTTTCTTTTCTTCTCTTCTCTTTTCTTTCTTGTGGATTGTCTTACATTTTCTCAATTGGAAGGCAAATTTGCAAAGATCTGCCTTGTTTTCTGGACTGTAAAAATGGGACAGAAGTGAGTAGAATGCTGATCTGACATGGTACTTGCCCATATGTCATGCAGCAATGTGTTTTTTAAGCTCTCTGCTGTGTAGCCTGGAGCTTAAATTTCCAGGAGTTATATGTCTGATTGCCATTTATCTCTCCTAAATCATCTCAGGAATGCGCTCAAGCGCTTTAGAGCCTTAGCAACTCTCCCTGCATCCATCACATCAGCACTTTCAAGCTAACAAAACATTAACCCAGTGGGCTACAAAACTGACTTTGCATTGTTCCGGGGACTTGAAACAGGAAAGAGCAGAAAACAGCAATTGCAGTTTAGGGACATGTCACCATGTAGTGGAGATCAGAGGTGTTCCATGGACAAACACAGTATAATGTGGACAAAATATGTTTGTTCTCATCTTGAAGAGATTCAATGCTCTTTAGAGTTTAGAAGAAGACAAGTCTGGAGTCTGTGAGAGAAACCTGCTTTTTCACCACCATGTCTATTAAGGCTTTCAAAACCATTGCTACAGAACCCTTCAGGTTGCAAATTTAGACGAGTTCTCTCCTTGTGTCCCAAAATGGAAATACTGTGAACAGAATATTGAAACAACAACTACAAAAAATGCTCATTTATCAGTTTTAATAAGATCATTCCATTTAGGATGCGTGTGCTAAAAAGCCAATCTATCTCATAGTCTAGTTTTAGTAACTTCTCAGAAAACATCTAAATCAGAAACTGGATAGAAATCCTGTATTCATGTGCTTTTCTTTCTGTCAGTTCTCTGAATTGATATTACTTGAATTCCCTCTAAAAAATGCATATCTATACCCTCCTAATACAAGCTCTTAAATAGTTTCCTTAAAACTTTTTAGTTTGGAAAATATTTAAAAGCACTTAAAGAAATACAGAAAATCTTCTTTACATCAATAGCTAAGAATATTTGTGGTTTCAAGCATTTGTCCTTTTGACTAGACATTTGATTCCTTTTGTTGTGTGCTGTAAGTATTATAGATTTCCTGTAGACAGAGTCTCAGGTTTACTCAGGACATGTGGGTTCTTTGTAGAAAAATGTGTGGTTTTCTTCCCCCAGTCATGGTTCAGACCACTCCAGCATCTCAAGTAGTATCTGACACTTTGCTAATTTCCAGTCAAACTTAGAGTTTAGGAATTGGGTCTACTTTTAATTACATGAAGCAATCAAAGAAAGGATACCCTGTGATAACCCAATTTAAGTCCTGATCAGAGACATTATTGCTTAAAAACTTGTTCGTAGAGGGGATAATTGTTAAAGGACTGAGAAAAAAATGTCCATAGAGTTTGGCTAATGCAAAAAAAAAAAAGTGCGTGGAGCATGCAGTGTGGGATATATTATACATTATACGAAAGAAGCAAGGAAACTTGGAGTAGAAAAATTCTGAAATGGCTGAACTACAAAGATGGAATGCTTCATTTTAAAAGACAATAAGTAATGAGAATATGGAAAAACAGATGGTAAATACTGTCATTTTCTCATTTTACTTTTTCTTTTCAGTGCAAGTGTGCACACAAGTGAAACAAAATAGCTGGAACAGGTGTTAAAACTCCAGCTTTAATTGATCCAAGTAGGATGAATCCACCTAATGTTTATTATTCTATTCACTTACATGCAGTGAACTAGACTTTAATTTGATATAACTTTAAAAAAATATGTTGCACTTACTTATTTTTTTTTAAAACAACTGTACCCCCACTCTGTGTGCACATTTTACACTCCAAGCGGCTTTCATGTACTTTCAGGAAAAAGGAAGATAAACCACTGAAAGATAATAAGAACAAAGGTACAGACAACTGCGAGAAATTTTGATTTCCTTTAACTTCCTTCTTTTTTTTTTTTTTTGTTTGTTTGTTTGTTTTAATTTCTTTCCACACTATAACGGTTCTTGCTTTTCATCCTTTCCTCACAACCAAATCAGTCTGACTTTGAGGAATCTTTTAGTTGGAAATACATTGTGACTTAAGTTACTCTCTACAGCTGCTGTGCAATATCTATCCATTTCAGAATCATTTAGTTTGGAAGGGACCTCTTGAGATCATCTGCACCAACCCTTCCCAGCAGGTTCAGCTAGACCAGGTTTCCCAAGACTGTATTCAGTCAGGCTTTGAATATCTTCGATGTTTGTGGAAGTGCAGTTCTGTCTGCCATTAACACAGAATGAGCCCATCTATCAAATGTGTAACAACTCAGTTTTGCAAAGAAATAATGAATTACAGTGTAGTAGCAGGACTTCAAGAGTGCTGGAGTTTTTATAGTAGTCCAGCAATAAGAAACTTTCCAGTGCACATAAATTAAGTCTGTAATTTTTGTTGGGAATTTTGTTGTAGGTTGTTATTTATCCTTGATGAAAACTGTAAGATATCAAGTTGTTTTCAAATGCTTCAGAATTACAAGGCATTTACTATCCCTGAAATAGTAAACCAAAACCAACCAAAATCAAAACCAAACATATGAAACAAAACCAAACCTACACCCCTCATGTATAATGGCCATTATGAAGTTTTCATTGGTTTGTCTTTTTTTTTGCTTTTTTTAAACCAAATTAATGTTATCATTAAGAAATAGTCAGTGCAAATTTTCTGTATTCATAAACTGACTGTTATTCCTTATTCAAGTAGTGGCATAAATCTAACATTTTAACAGGGAGGTAACATTTGGAGGACAGTCAGGGAAATAAGAGCCAGAAAAAAATTATATTCTATCTAAATTTGGAAAATATCCAAAGAGGTAACAGCTCACATACATGCATCCAATTACCAAGGAAAATTATTTTATTTTCTTCTTCAATAGAACTTGTATAATTTTAAATTGAGGCTGAGAAACAATGATGTACAGACTTTTTTAGAAGAGGTATTATGCATCATTAACTATAATAAGAGGAATCAATTATTTGTATATCTCACAGTGATTTTGATTACTTAATGAACTGAAAAATATGTACTAGTCAATGTAACTACAACCTGGATGCAAAAAACATCCATAGCAGTTACAAAAATACAAATCTTCCTCAAAATAGGGTTAAACAAGTGAATTAACGAAAAGGCTAAACCAGCTAGGGATTATCTGCAAACTGCTAAAACTACCACAAAGTCACCACTAGTCTGAGTGGCAGCACCTAAATGAAAATTATCAGGAAGTACTAGCAGCATTTTCAGAAGCTGTTGAAAAGAGTCAAATGGCAGTTCCTAGAACTTGGGCTGTGAATTCAAAGTGTTTCCCTAGTTGCTTACGTGTGTTGTGAAACATGATAATACAGGAACTTGAAGGAACATATATGAATTCAACTGAAATAAAAGAAAATTAAGACAATGGATTTAAACTAATTCTTCTTTAGGTAAAATATAGCCCTTAATCAAAATCAACTAGAGGAAGGAGATGCAACGCAAATGTAAATATAGTAGTCCCAAAATAGAAATTCAGGACACGCCAATGATAATTGAAGTCTTTATGCATTCTGTGCACCTAGAAGTAATGATCTCAGAAGAATAATCTCCTCCTCAAGATAATGAGAGCAAAAAGTGCATGTACATCCCTATGTAACATCCATAATGTAACCATTATATTAGTCCAGTTAAAATAATTCCCTTCTGACTTGCATAAAGAAGTCCAAGGCATTGTTCTCTTTGAATTGCAAATATTGACTCTGCTACTAGATGAATTAGAAACTATAGTTAACCTAAATCCCACAATTTTCTATTGGCATAAAAGCCTTTTTAGCACATTGCCTGTAAGGTAGTTATACTTTAGATCTTGGAAAACACGCCAAAAAAATACTAAAAATGTTATTCCTTAGGAATGTTCCCACATTTATTTGTTTTGATTTAAAATATTTTGCATATTTTGTCAGGTTTAATTTCTCCAAGCCTTTCTTTAAAATATTGAGAAATAATGACACACGCATTTCTATATGCTGGCATGCTTGTAACAGCCTGAGTGCCTATATATGATACAGTCAAACAGAATTATATTTTTAGACAATCCTGTCATATCTCCATTGTACCTGTCTTGTAATATTAGTTAACTCATGTCTGAATTTCTGTTTCAAGGTTTTCCTCTAGCTCTCTGTGCAGCTGAGGTTAGAGATGTTTGTCTGGAATGGCTATTACAGTAATTTCCTGTGTTATTCTATCCCTTGCTCTTTTGATAATAGCAGTACTTATGTATTCTTAACATCCTTTGCAATCATATATCTTAAAGGAGATCTACTCAAAACATTTAGCAGTTTTATATCTTGATATTCCTTTCTTCAATGCTTAGGAACAAATCATAACCATTTCAAAAGTTTTCTTGAATTTCTCTATTGTTATTTTAATTATAGTGTCATTAATCCAGCTTGATATAAAATCATAGAATCATTGATGTTGGAAAAGACCTTAACCAAAAAGATCATCATGTACAACCATTAACCCAGCGCCACTGTGTTCACTACAAAATCATATTCCCAAGTGCCCCAACCACAAGCTTCTAAAACACTTCTAGAGACGGTGATTCCACCACTTCTGTGGGCAGCCTACTCCTGTCTCACCACCCTTTCAGTGACAGAATTTATACAATTATCCATTCTAGTTATAACCAAAGCTGTTATGACCATTGGAGCATTGTGAGTGCTTTTGTTTATTTTTTTTATTCACTTTGACTTCTCTTTCATCATTTATGAGAGAATTTAATTATTAATGTCCCCTAAAACAATTTGGTCAATGATGACAATATAGCTTGTTTTTCTTGTTCACATTTTTTCATCAATCATTAAAAAAAAAGTGGTTAATTAAAATATGCTATTAAATATATTAAAATATTTATTTTAATATATGTAATTTCATAGTTTTTCACAGGTTTTTTTGACACCATAATGCTTAACAAGTACACATGTAGCTAGAGTAGCAAGTCAAGGTAAACACAACAAAATATGGCAGAGTGAAAACAAAGTAAGCTGATATTTTTTTGAAATATAAGAATTTATTCCCCTATTATGCATTGCAAAATGACTATTCTAAAACCACTCTATTTTTTAGATCTTGTATTTTTTTTGTACTGGACTTGGGTGAAACAAAATAACATGAAATTGGTACTAAAATCAGAAGAGGAAAATGATGATGCTTCTGGGTTTCTGTTGGTTTGATTTTCTTGAATTATTGATAAGATGTTTTTACTCTGCTGCTTTCTGACTGAAGAGTAAATAAAATAGGACTGATCCTCCTGAGTTATTTCTTGAGGGCACAATACATGGCCATGATAGAGATTCTTCAAGACATACAGATGAAAAGAATACCCTTGTTTTATTTTCTCATCCTACCTGTCTTAGTCAGCATTGCCTCTGATTAAGGTTACTTGGAGAGCACATAGGGCTATGTTTTCATTCTGTTCTGATTCTGGGATCTTCTTTGCTATAGCAGTATAATATGTTTGAGGACTGATGATGTGCTCAGTGCTAGACCTCCATTTTTCATATGAGGTTATAGCATGTTGTAGGATGTCTACAACAGTGTAGTTGTTCAGCTGCAGACTTTCCAAGACTTGTGTCCTCAGGTTGTTAGTAGACAGTGCTTCAAATTATAAACACTAGTTTTTAATTGTTGAGAATCAAGTTTTTGCTGTTGTTGTAGTTTTGAGGTATTTCAGAGTCTTGAACTTCATTACTTCAAAGCATAAAATGACAAGAGCTTAGAAAATGTATTCAAAATTTGAGAAGGCTTGTATGCACTGTTTCAATTCAGCCCAGTTTCTACTGACCATTGTAACACTACCTGAAGTAACTGGAAATATCAGTCATAGAATGTTATATTCTTCCTACCAGATCTCTTCTGGACTCCTGAATTTCTTTGTAAATATACACAATAAATCACTCTTTAGACTAGCAAACTTATGAAAAAATAGAAGTGCATTCTTTAAACAGAAACAATTGAAGGGGTTTAAACATTATTTCATTACAGTGCTCAGCAAGTAAAGCCTAAACAGTTCAATAAAGAGAGGAGAGCTGTAAATAAGGTAGTTTTGTTGCAAAAGAGAGCTGCTGATTTCCTATTTTCTTTAGTTACAAGACCACTAGCTCCTGTTTGGAGACAAATGTGCCTTTTCTGTTTCAACATTTGTGTAGCAGAGGGACCACATAGGCCTGAAGAAAACCCCCTGGTTTAATATTGTTTTCCCATGTTTGATGCTAAATTTAAAAATGTGTATATATATGTATATGATATATTGTAAATAAGTCTGAATATTTAATCCAGTTTTGAATCACAAATTAGTAGTGGCTTCCAAAGATTGGTCATAATTCTTTTTATATCATCCTAATTTAGCACTGCTTCCCTGGGAACTAAATGATAATGCCATATACTCTGGGAAAAAAAAAACAACAACAAAAAAACCAACAAAAATTAACCCTTATTGACTTACCAGTGCCACTGCACAACTTCAATGCCTAAATATTCAGGTTTACTAACTCTGTCAATATGTGCTTGATCTGAAGAAAAACAGAAATTACTGTCAAAATATCTTTAAGGGTTTGTGGATTAGTTTGGCTTGAAAACTTGCAAATTTTCAGTTTCTCAGGAAATTTTGCTGCCTTATGACTCTGACAGGGAGTGAATTACAGTGAGAGGCAATATTCTTCTATTTCTGGCAGTTTGAGAATAATTAGAACTAGTTAATTAAAAGCAATGAGGGCAAAAGGGGGAAGCACAAGGTTAAGTGCTACATCTCCATAACAGCTGTCATCCACTAGAAGAACGGAAATTTTAATCTCAGGAATGCAGTTTGTGTAGGAGGCTTCCTCAAAAATAAAGAATGAAAATCTGGAAGGGATAAGGAGGCTGTCCAATCAAAATGAGTTACAACTAACTTTAATAGTTGCAAAACATAATAATATAATGATGAAAATGACATAAACATCCAGGAGACCCTGACAAACATATCAAAATGAAATGAAATTAAATCAAATTAAATTAAACAAAATTAAATGAAATGTACTCCATCAGTGTTCCTTAGTACATCATGCCAATATATTAAAGCAAATATTGACTTGGTCTGGTTCTGTCATTGAGGTAGTACTTAATGACATGTCTATTGTATCTACTGATTAAAAGTTGTTTCAACTTTTGATAAAATATATCTTATTTCCTACTTCATGACAAATGTATAAATACAAAAGAGTATCTTACAGCCCATTATGACGAAGTTTATATTTCACTCAGTATAGTTACTTGACTCAAAACTTAACTCATAAATAGTTAAATATTTACCTCTGTAAGGAGATAATTATCTCACCAATGGCACTGGATGGAAATTGATTCAAAACAAAAGACACTTTGCAAAGGACAAACAGTAAAGGAGGTGTTAGCTAATCTAAATGGCTAACATCCACCTAATCATCAAAAAATTACAATGGAAAAACACAGAAGAAAATTAATTAATTATTTATAGTAAACCATTTTTTAAAAATAGTGGGTTTTTACTTATGTCTTGCATGTGAAAACCAGTTTTAAAGATCTCTTCTTATTTGATTAAAGACGCTAATTTCTACACCACATGACTCCATGCAAGGGCTTCTCTAATAAACTTTGTCTGAAGCTTCCACTCCATTGTGACACTCGCCACTCACAAATCTCAGTGGGCCTTTAAGAAAATGGAACACATTCGTTTAACATGAGAAGTAATTAAATGAGCAATAACTATAACTCTTCTGTGAAACTAATTGGATAAAAAAAAAGTAGTTTAGATGAAACAGTAAGCAATGTCTATAGGTTATTTTCTCAATGTAGGCAAAAAAATAGCCTTTTTTTCAGTAAAACTTTCTGTTACACTTTCATTCTTGGCATATTTAATTTTGACTGGAATTTATAAAAAATAAAAATATTAATTTTGTAAAAAATACAAAGGAGGAGGGAAAAAAAGAACACCCTTCATCCTGCTTCTACAGCTATACAGGATTTCAAGCCATCACCTATGCTGTTACAGAATTGCTGTTTGAATTCCATGGTGCTTCATTGTGCCTACAATAGTGCTGGATTTCAAAAGAAGAAACCAAAATAATTCCAGATAGTTTGAAAGAGGCACTTGGATTCAACTAGTTCACTGCCTGCTCAAAGCAGAGACAATAAAATGCCAATGGATCAAAACATTTTAACTGTTTCTCTGCCAATCATGGAAGTCTGAGCTGCACTTTTGTCTATAAAAATTTATGTTGCTCCAGTTAAATGTATGATGTTAGGTTATACAAATATCTCAATACAGTATGTGAAGTTGCTGATTCATTTGGGAAATACTATCTTCAAAGAATCCTTTATATCATTGTGCTGGTATAAAAATCATTACAATCTTTTACTCTCTTAATCTTTTTACTTCTTTGCTTTGTAAGGAAGAAATTGCTATTTTTTTTAGCATGAAATGTCAAAAAGTGATGTTTAGATCTGTCTCAGGATAAATTTTGAAAGTATTCAAACTCTTGAGTAGTTCATCTTGTCTCGGAACAAGAATTTGAACTCAGGAGCCATTCCAAACCCTGTTTTGTATTATTTCAATTTTTTTTTTCAATATGAGTCCTAAATGTTGTAAAGTCTCTTCTAAACTGAAGAAAGTGCTGGATATCAGTCAACCAGAGTAAATCAGGTTTTATCTTTGGCAAGTTTATACTTTTCCTGAAGAAGAAAATTGTAACAGGACCCAAGAAAGACACTGAAAAAGAGCTGAAAGACTCAACATTAATTTAAGACAGTGCACATAGCAACATGCTGCTTCATGTGGATTTAACTCTTTAGACTTTCCTTTAAAAAAAGACCAAAAAACTGTAGAGTCATATATTGAAATTACTTAGACAACATGATTGAGCTACTGATCTATTTGATTTACTTTTTCCATTCTGTTTAATTCCAACTCCCATCATATATTTGTGCATCTTTTCTCAACACTGCATTCCTCAGAACCTATACCTCATGTCTTTAATTTGCCATTGAATTAAGCAGCACCTATCAAAATGGTCTTCTAAAAAATTATCAGTTTTCAAATGATGGCTTATTTGCAGAGAAAACATTGGAATGATTTTTTTTTTACTAGCTTTACTATAATATCAATATTATTTTATTTCTCTTAGGACTGATCTTTAACCAGATAGAATTTAGGATAGGAATTGCAGAGATCACAATGATTTTAATTAAATCTCTTGCATACACTAACAACGTGTGTCCTACTTTATATTACAATAACTTTAATATTATAGGAGCTCATTTAGATAGTATATAGGTATCCCTAAATACTGTCAAAGAACTTCAAATTCAACTCAGAAGAAATCTTCCCTTTCATTTTTTATATGGTTCTTATAAAGCGTATGATCATAACCTTCAACAAGTAGTGCTGTGCTTTAGAACTAATCTTTCCTTTGACCACAGAGTGTAAGCTGCGGTCAGACTGCAAACTGAACAAAAGGTTGCAATATAGATAACATTGCTCTTCTGTCTTTCATTTCCTAGAGCCCCATCTGTATTTGAGTTTGTAGGATTAACTGATTGAAGTCTGTGGTGTTTCACATTCTTTCAGGCAGTCTGAATACCCAATTATATTTTTTATGAAAAAGAATAAGAAAGGCAGAAAAGTTCATCTATGCAGTACAAGCGAGTACATCATTAGAGCATGAGCATCCTACAACTAAGAACAGTTAAAGTCTTGTGTGTTTTCACACTGCAGTTATAGTAAATGCTTCCTATAGCATATAATTTAAAGTTCTAAACACTCTAGAGATGGACATGTCCATAAATAAATAGATCATATATTAAATAATGAAAGAATATGTACTGTCATGCCTTTTAAACAAGACAACATAATATGGCAGCATCGGGCAGGAAGAATTTGTTTCTTGGTAGTTTTTTTCATTTTGTTTTTTACTGATATGTCTTACTTTTCTTTCTTACACTTAGGAAAACACTCAGGTACATGAAGAGCAAAAAAAACAAGTTGATATTGCTTATAGAAACTAAATGTTGCCACAGGGCTGGAGAAAGGCTCACCTACAATATTGCTCAGGTCAGCACTCAGTGACCATGCCTGAGATGAAATAGTTTCACAGGCCATGGGCAGGGGTGGGAGGAGGACACAGTGGATTCTGAGCAGGGACTAAGAGTTACTCCTTTTAGTGCCCTCAGAACCCTGACAGAAGCCTGCTTTTCCTCTCACCCAAGCAAGTTTGGTCCTCCTGTCTCACAGAGATCTGGTATCAGAAGGGACATGCTGTACAATGTTCTGATTGCTATGGGATATCAGGGGTCTATTTCACAGGATGCAGAGGTGGGTGGGGAACTAGAAAAGGAACATAGCTCAGGCTGGGGCTTAGATCCAGGTCAGGAACACAGCAAGACCATGCGGGGCCATCACAAAGGGCACTTAGGAGTGAGACAGGAAACCAGGAGCTTATACAGATGCAGAACAGAGTCTTGAAGCTGAAATAGGGGCATGACACCGGGGATTTGGTGTAGTGTCAGGATCATGGCAGGGACAGGGTAGGGCATTTGGAGCTGGGCAGAACATCCAGGCTGTTTCTGATGTTCCTGGAGGGAGAGGACACTGCCCCTAAGGAGCCCTGAGTGGACTGGTGAGAAAGGGCTCACTCAGGTGCCTGGGGCAGTCAGCAGTTTCACTCTGTGGGGATATCCAAAAGTCAGGGCCAGGCTTTTCACTTTGAGGGAGCCATGGGGGCAAGGTCTTGGACTGCAGCGGGCTAGTCACCGTGGAGTTTGGATCAGAAACCTGGACTGACTTTCAGGACACAGCCAGGGTTGATGTCTCCCATGGGGCCAAGCCCAGTGAAGCTGCCAGGTTTGTCTGGAGCCCCCTGATGAGTGCTCCCTAGCAGGGCCTGAATGTGGCAGGAAGCACCAAAGCCGCCAATAAGGTCTACCAACAGTCCCTGAGACTTTGGTGAGCTTTGAGCCACGGCTGGGATTGTTTCCCAGCAGGAGCATGAGGCTGCCAAATGGGGGTCTGAGAAGCCAAGCCAAGGGGGCAGTCCAGGTGTCCCTGACTGGAGACAAGGTAACTTCAGTGTGGACATGAAGGGTCTTCCTACAAGACATAGATGGAGACAGGCACACGTACAATGGTTTCACCAGGCCTGGATCAATTGTATATTCTGGGCCATGGGTAGACAGGGTGTGTCAGGACTCAGTCAAAGCTGGTAAAAGCTCCTGAGATCCATTTTTTGCACTTCAGACCCTGACATGTATGTTAACCTCTATTTTGTTTTGAGCTCATTTTCTAGTACTGACATTTTTCCAGTGCAAAGATTTTTTGTACAGGCAAGTGGATTTTCCCTTGGACAAGTCTAGGTTTGTTTTTTGCCTTCTAAACTGAAATATCAGGTATGTCAATGAGAACCATTGGTTCTGTACCTTGTGGCAACATGTATATTATATTTATTGTAACACCTATGAACAACTCTGGTGCTCTAATCCACTTTTAAAATCATTTGTAAAAAGCTGAACAGAATGTGAGCACTGTTTTGACAAAGAGCTTTGGAAATTACACAGAATTTGTAGCTGAGTGTCTGCCAGATGAGAACATTGAGAATACAGCCCATGTCCCCAAAATAATGAGGTTTCTGGACTACCTGACAGAAATTTGACAAGTACATTTTTGCTTTTAATGTACATTTTCCTGCTAAAAGTTACATTAATAGAGAGAAGTTTGACAAGGTAGAAGGAAACATGGTTTTTCCAGAAAGGTCAAAGGAAAACTGGATGAAAGCTGAATGAATTTCAGAGGTTCAAAGATGCAGTAGTGAAGCTGGCAAGAATATGTTCAAAGCTAAAAAAGTACTTTTATTTTCTCTTTTAGCTAAAACACATAAGGTTGAAACTGGCAGGAATCCTGCCTGCTACCATATAATGAAGGCTTCCTGTAAGGATTAGGCACAGGAAGGCTATCAGAAATACCAAATTTGGTTATGAATTTAGCTAAACTGGGACAAATTTGAAAAAGGTAATTAGTGGTGGGTTTCTTCAGAGGAGAAAAGGTTGAAGAAAAGAAGGGATCAAAATGGTTCACAGAAGTACAAGTTTAGAAAATGGAGAGGAGAGTGGAATAAAAAAGGATAGTTGTATGTAAACTATGGAACAGTACAGCACACTTGTCTGACTGAGCCCTGTACCTGATCACTGCAATCTGTCCTATCTTGTTATTGAATCCTGTTCTTCACTATTTTTCGTAAGGTTTCACTCTGTGCATATGTACCTAGAGGCTAGCACCTGGAAAAGGGGACAGAGTTCACAGACAGTACTCAGGGCTGCCTGCAGCTGTAGAATCTGGAGTGTATTTTCTGTCAGGGTATTTCAATCGTCCGTATGTAATATGTGTTTACACTGGTAAACTTCAAACTTGACTAGCAGAAAAAATGAGCGCAAAAAAAAGTTAGCTGTGTTCATGTATGTGGAGGCTGGAGGTATTTATGTGGATACCATGACAACAATGTTTTCTGTCTGTGTTTTTTTTGTGGCCAGACAAGCTGGTGGGGAGCGTGCATGTGTATGCATGCATGTACCTCTCCAGCTGTATCTCTGGAATCCATGTTCAGTCCTGCCATTGCCCAGACCTGCCAACAGGAACAGAAGCAGCTGCATCCATCCCACCGAGATGGAAGAAACACCCTGGATCTGATAGTGCACAATTATCAGCACCAGGGGCGTGGGAAGACAGCATCCCCACAGCCCAAACTCCAAGAGCACGCGACTCCCTTGAAGCAGTCTGTTTCTGACAGTCTTCTCTAAAGTTAAAGGACCTGCATATTCAGACAGCAAGATAAGCTCTGAGGCTGTCAACAACAGTTTGAAAACCAGTAAAACAAGGAAGATACAAGCATTTGTTTAAATGGCATAAGTGAGCAACTCAAGTGCCGAAGAAGTTTTATCATGTTAGCACTCGGCACACCTCTGTGCATACAGAAGTGAGCACACCAAAAGAATCTGCAGTGCTTCGCTGATCATTTGCCAGTGTTACTACACTCTGATTCATTAGTTTAATGTGAAACTGCAAAATGTCTCCATGTATAAACTGTGTAGTTTTGACTAATAAAGTACATTTTCCAAGTTTCTTAATAAGTACCCCTTCTGTCTTCTTGACTACGGTATTTTCTTGCATATCATATCCAACAGATCCCACATGGCTAATGAAAAACACAAATGAAGAAACTTTAGTAGACTAAAGTTAGCAAATCCAGAGTTAATATCTGGGTTCAGCATGGATGACAGCTCCCTGCAAATTTGTCAAGGGTACTCCAGGGACCCTGTGGCTCTAGTACATGAGGTGAGGGTGTGACTGCCAAAGTGGCTCCTGGGTAGTCTGACAGGTAAGTTTTCCTCAACACAGATAAAAGATGAACCTAAAATCTCAGGTATAGAATCATTATTTCAAGATTCTATCCTTTATTTCAGTGTTGCAACCCTCTTCTTCCCTTTCCAGAGACTGAGTTTGACCAACTGTCTTCTGATTGAGCAGAGAGGTATACGAGATTACTTGTTTCCTTAACAATATTCAGAATAAAATGGGAGACAGTTTTTTTATACATTGGTACAGACACCAAGGGACATTTTGTACCATCTCACTAATTTTATGCTTCCATACTTCTCACTAATTTCATACTTCCATGTTTCTTTAGTATCGACCTTTCCTAATATGTAATGCAAATTTAAGATAACATGCAATCCATAATGTGAAACTGCTCACTATAGAATAGACTTTTCTTTTGCTTGGTAATGTTATCAAATGTTCCCCATCACTCACCAGAACCTGAGTTAAGGCTCTGTCTTGTGGTCTGTGAGACAGAAATAGACGGTGCTGTGGGAGATGGATGAGTACAAAGCCTGCTACAGATTTTGCAGTAATGATTGTTCTTACTTGGAGGGCACTCAGAATTGATGGGTAGCAATAAAAAATTTCAAAGTTCAGTAAAAGAAGAATGGCACATGGAATGGATGGGCAATTTTCTGCTTTTCTAATGACCATCCATGAGACCTTTATAGGAGCAATATAAAAATAAACTTGCTTTTTGTATGCTTTATATTTTATTATTTTTTAACTGGAAATATCTTAGCTATTACCTAGTACTATATTCAGAAGTAAATGGTTTACAGTTGTTGATAAAATGTCTTTGTTGTAGCTCTTAAAAGCCTTAACATTGTAAAACCTTGTAGATTCAAATCTCATCCATCTGAAATTGTACAGGGTGCAGATTTTTAGAAGGACCAGCGAAGAAAGTCGAAATATATACCTACAAAGGATATTCACTAATGTGAACTTGGAACGTACACATTTCATTAAGAAGATTTGAATAGTTCAAAATTTATTATATTTCTCCTTTTTGTTCTTAAAATGATACTCTTTTCAAAACTTGAGACTTTGTTGTAAAGTTTTCTGGCATACATATTCCAAGTTATTTTATTCAAACTAGTTAAACATTCATAGGCCACACTAATCTTATGCTATGTATACTATGCTTCCATCTTGAAAGATGTTATACAACTAAATTATTCTTTTTCAAATATAAAATTTCATTTAAGACTTAAGGATGGATAAAGAGAGACAAGATAATCTTAATATTTTTTGTTTCCTCATGTACTGAAATGAACAAAAATATGTCCTGCTGAAAACTCTTAAACTACTTTCAAACCACATATTTAAATGTATTACAGATTTATTTAAATAAGAAAGGAAGAATCATTTGACTCCTTTTAGGAATTGTCGAAAATGAGCATTTGTAGTTTCAAAGCAAAGAATTGTTGTGTTTTTTTAATTTGCTATTTCAGAATGCAATTGGTTGACAGGCATATTGATTTTATTATTCATTTTGCTATCGACCATGGACCAAATTCAATGCTCAAATAAAGATTGTCTTATTTAAATAAATATTGCCTTATTTACATCTTATTTACAGATTACAATACATGCAAAGAAAATTTAAAATGGATTGAATACACTTCATGAGCAGTGTGTATTTGAAGTTCTGCAGTTTAATAACAGTATGGCTTACAGCATATGCCATATACCTGAGTCACATTGTTCTCATTGTTCACATTGTCTTTGAAAAAATAACCCTTAGTTTCCCATTGTAGCCTTCAAATCATGGTTCTTAGTTCAGAGGTGTGAAAATGTACCATGAAGGTGCAGTATTCTGTGGTCAAACGTAAAAAAAAAATATATTATTATACTTGTAACCCCTGTAATCAGATAACCCCTTGATTTTTAGGAGTATCCTTTCTTGGCTTTGTAGAAATACATAAAGAAGGGGAAGATAAAACATTAGGGAATATAGAGACCAAAGGGTAATAGATTAAAAAGGATTAGAAGCTGGGGGTCCATTTGAAAATAGCTGTGAAATAAACTGAATCTTCTGCTACACACATATCACTGCGATAATTGATACCTCTCTTGAATCACAGACAAGAAAAAGAATGATCCATGGATTGTTGAAAACATAGAAATAACTTAGGGATTTTTCTTTTCAATTATGTTATCCAATTATGTTATTCTATTCAACTATGGTATGTCCGTTATTTTCCCTGCTATTAGTTTTCTGTTGGAAATAAACATTAAAAAAGCCAAAAAAACTTTCTAAAGATATTGCCAATGCCATCTTGCATGGAAAGAAGAGACAATGTTAAGAAGTTGAGTCCTATTTAACGTTAGATATTGCAGCAAGACAATCATGATCAAAGTGACTTTCTGCAAAGAAGAGAGGCTGTGTCATCACTAGATTTAGAAAAGTGAAACCCTCTCTAGCACCAGTAAAGTAAAATATCTGTTCTGCATGGCTGCTGCAGTGAGTGTGGATCACTGCTCTGACAGGTCATACAGATTCTTTACCGCTTCGTGAATTTCAGCTGCATCATCACCAGAGGTCTTTGTCTCAGTGGGTAACAGATCATTCTTAAAGACCCTTAATAGCAAAAATGTCAGATATTAAGCTGTTATGAACAAAAGTGCTTTAGTAGGAAATATTTTCAAAAGCAGGCAAGCTAGTTCATACAAAAAAAATCTAATAAATTTAAAACCTAAATATTTGTTTGGCATACCTATTCCAGTTCCACTGTTCCCAGAGGTGTATCTTCTGTGGCTCTCTGAACCCTTTCTCTAGCCCTAATGGAATGGTGATGCTGCAGCTGAGGGCCCCCTGTCAATGGGCGGCCCAGACTGGAAAAATATGAATGCAGCATTGTTGGTGTCCTGCCATGGTCCTTGGCATGACTTTTCCTACCCCACTGTCCCTTGACTGTAGACTTCTTGGGTCTCTGAACCCGATAAAAAGCAGAATAGCAGTTTGGCGCTGCACCCCAGATTCCCATCACCAAGGGTGGTCCAGATTGGAATAATATTGGGACAGCCATGTTGGTGCCCTGTTGTGATCCTTTTGGCATGCTTTTTTCAGAAACAATGTCCCTGGAGCTTTAGGCTCTGTGGCTCTAAGCCTAAGCCAAATGTGAACCATCACCCTCTGTGAGCCCTAACCCAAATCCTAACCCTAATGGGATTTTAGTACTGCAGGTAAGTTTGCAATCTCTATGGGTGACCATCATTAAAAAGGTGTAGAGGCAGCAATGCTGGTGCCCTGAAATGACACCATTTTCCAGACCCAGTGTCCCAGGAATTGTGGGACTTCTGGCTCTCTGAACCCTAATCATAAAGAAATCTTGGTGCTGTGCTCGAGGTGCACATCACTCTGCTGTTCCAGTTTAGAAAGGTTTGGAGGCAGCAATACTGTGCCCTGCCATGATACCCTTGACATGCCTATTCCAGCCCTAGTGTCTGGAACTGTAGGCTCTGTGTCTCTCTGAACCCTCACCCTAACCAAATTCTTTGATAATGTCATATCTTCTAGTGCTCAGGTTGTATACCTTCACACAAAATATTCTACCATTACACGAAAGTAAGAGCTGCTGGAATTCTGCCCAAGGCCAGGGTATATTTCTTTCTAACCCCACCAATATTCTTTCTTGCTTGTATGAAGAAAAACATATTGTGGTTGAATTAAGTGTAGTTGTGGTTTTTTTCTTTTTTTAGCTTATTCCCTATTCAGGATTTATATCTAGTATAAAATTGAATTCACGTGCTTGTGAGTCAGGGTAATAATCTATAACATATTTATTCTTGTAGTAATTACATTTTGGGAAATATGTACAGGATCCCTCCATGTGAGGTGGTTTAGAACTTTAGAAATCTAACAGAAGTGAGGAATTCACACATGGATTTATCTGGCTGATGGAAAAGACACAAAAAAACTATATATAAATCTTAACTCTTAAGAAGATAAGTATGTAAAGAATGTGAAATCTCTTATTTTATCCGTCTTTTGTTGTGGGGCTACTTCTTGTCATTTATAGTAGTTAGACAATGATCTCTGGTTTCAAGTTTTGAAGAGTTTTTTCTTCCAAAAGTTCCACAATACTCATCTAAGAGTAAAATTTAGAATGTACAATTCTAGCTCAAGGTAATTTTAATTCTAGCTTTTTTCTTCATGACCTTGAAATTGTTTTTGTATTTAATTATAAGGTCTGTGTGGTGTATTAAACAAGGTTATTACCTCTATGTGTTTGTTTTGTGTTCCAGAACGTAATGGAAATAATTAGGTATGCCACTTCAGACAAGTGCTAACAGATCACTATCTGTGATTTTTACTTGAATGACAATATTCAAATACAGTATTTTCAAACATAGGTGAAAGTTTATTAGCTCTTTCACAACATATGGATAGTATAGTTCAGTCCTTCAAGGTGTACCAGTCACCATAGGACTTAAAGAGCAAAACTGAGTTGTCTTGAGAAAACAAACTTTTAATGAATTGTGATATACAAATTTAGAATAATATTTTCTAAAATTGAATGACTACTGCTCTGACTGACTGGAAAATTGAAATGGCATCAAACATTAGACATCTGTGGGAACAGATGCTTTAAAATGTTCATGATCTTAATTAACCTGTTAATCTTTAAAATGTGTTTTTATAGTACTTTAAAATAAATATTAAATAAGAATTAGATAATAGGAGCTCAAGGGTTCATTTCTGTCATAATGTCATTGTATTGCCTTTGTTTAAGGTACTTGGACATGTCTTTGTATATATACATAGATATATACATGTATATACATGTATATATCTATGTATATAGCTATACAATGGGTTTTAGTAAAACTTATCATCAATTGTTCATCTTGAAGTCTTTTATTTTTAAAAGATCAATGGAGGGGAAAAAGAAAGTAACAGGATTCTTCTATCGTTCCCAGGTAAAAAATCTGAACATTCTTCCTAGAGATTGTGAAGTTATTAATATGAGAAGTAGGAAAAAACAAAAAAACTTTCATAAAACACAGTATCTGTCTGCTGACTCACAATATTTTTGGAGTTGTCAAGAAATTCGATATTTTTTCTAAAAAATTTGATTTTTTTCCTGTTATAAGAAACATGCATTTAGAACTAAAAGGTTTCTACCTCTGTACTTATTTACAAGTATATACCACATTTACTATTTTTGTAACCTGAATTTTTTTGATTTTCAGATTTTCAGAACCGGTGGAACTGGTTTTATTTCTTAAATGTTTGAGGCTGGCAACCTTACTGCTAGCTTTTTTTTTTTGAATTGTAGGACCTGTGAATACATTTAAGAAAAACTTTTAGGACCAAACAGATTTCTCATTGCTTGCCTTGCCAGTAGTCATTAGGGAGGAAAATACAATTAAATCTTTACAAGTGTCAGAATGGACCAACTTTTCTGTCAAAGCATATCATAGTATTTCCATTTCTATATAAAGACAGAGACAACATCAAGCACAATGGAGACTCGGCTGAAAAGTGAGGGAGACAAAGTATTTTACACATATGCTTTTCAAAAGTAGAATCAAATACTGTAGAGGAAATTTTGTAGAAAATTCCTCCCCAATCCGCAACTTGTACCCATATTTTTTCCCAGAACTTCACCAGCATTTTTTAATCCATTAAATTAGAAAGATGAACTCCACTGACCAGAACATTAATCCAGATTGACAGAGGAAGAAAAATACAGTGCTGCTTGGAGTAATTTGGTCAATATTGTGCTCCCAGAGCAGCAGTTAAGTTTAATGAGTTTAGGAGAATCCAGAAGCAGGGAAGGAAGGTGATCCATCTTTCAAAATCTTTCTTGCCTCCTGAGCAGCTGTATTTCCTTGACTAGGAATTGGATAAGGCAGATATATAGTGCAACATTATATATCCATAAATTTATTATATATTCACCATATATATATTCAGTGCACTATTGTTAACATAATAGGAGTTTCTAAGGGGAATAAATATATCTGTTACATTTGCATCATCTACTCAATGACCTTCTGGGACCTGAGATTTGTAAAGCTGGAGAGATTCTAAGCTAAATTGAAGACTAGGATTTAAACATGGGTAATTGGTTCATTTCTTGATGGTATTGAATTTAATGCTTACACTCATCTGTTGCAATCTCTTTCAGAGGTAGCGAGGCTCAAAAATCCAGTCTGGCATCCCATGAATTCCTGACATCTAACAAAAATGTGTAAGCTAATGAACTCTGAACCGGTGTCAGAAATGGGGAAGGCTTCTTCAGCTATTAATTCAGCAGGAATGGTTCATTACCTGCTCTGTGCCTGTAACCTTTGGCAAAAGTTTGGAAATTGCAACCAACATTTTTGAACATTTTATAAAGGCTGATAAAAACTGTGTCAGGCTTTTCAATTGTGGTTTGACAAATGCTTAACCCTAGTACTTGCATACTGCAATTGTGTGGGTGGATAGAGCGTTTTTTTTTTTTTTACCCCTGTTCAATTCCATTGTTATGAAATTGCCAAATAAGGATATGGATAGCTAAATAAGGTGTATTCATATTTTAATTTCTTGGCTTCTTATACTGGGTTTTAAGTTGTGTAGGGAGCAACACCAAGATAGTTTTAAAAGTCTAAAAATAGATCAGAATAAGTAGTATTAGGTTTACTGCACTTTTATAGTATTAAAAATGTATGTATGATAGACTACAGTCTATAATGCATACATACATTTGCAACAATGCACCCAAAAATAACAAAATTGCTAGAAAAGACAGAAATTAATTTGAATATGGACAAAACTTTCACTCAGTACATTCTTGTTACTTTGACACAGCAAAATTACTCAAAAAATGTGGTCTTAAAATAATCTATAAGTGACCACCTTTACATTAGTGGACTTTTGATCTGGGGTTAAAAAACCACCACCAACAAGCCAAAACAAACAAACAAGTCACATAGCTTAATTTTGCTGTATTGTCGCAAATCCTCTGAAAAGATTTACCTCAATTTTAATCTGAAATATACCATACCTATCACTACTATTTTCCTCAATTTGTGTAGGTAAGTGTTCTACATTTGGCTCCCAGTTGTCTAAGACAGTACACATTTCCTTAGGTAAAGCAAATCTATCTCTGATCTGTATCAATGTAGAGGTGATAAATGTGTAATCATCATTGTCTTCTAAGACAATTATTTAACAAGGATTTGTGGCATGTAAACGATCACTCTGATAATTACTTTGTGGTAGATGCTCTGCTGTACTATTTGTGTTGCAAGAGCAAGTTTTAGTTGTATGTCAGTGTTTGAACAGATGTAAAATAGAAAACATTCTAAACCAAAAATGTGTAAAACAGAAGTATGTCTCTGGGTGTTTCCTTTTGTTGGCTATTAGAGGACCATCTGTTGTGGAATTTGTTGGGTTTTTTCCTTCTAAACGTTGTAATAAAGGCATAAATTTGGGTCTCAGATGGGCCATGCATACTAATGATGGCTAGAAGAGTGAGTGAAAGAGTCATTAAAGAAAGAGAATTTTCTTGACTGAGATTTTCTTACGCTGAATTACTATGTTGCCCAATTTTCTAGCCCCGAAAGGAAAGCTGATATCAATGTAGTCAACAGTATTGTAGTAACACTAGTAAACTAAAGTGTTTGTCTTCTTCCTGTCCTGCTGTGCTATAACCTTACGTTTTATTACAGTTTGTCCATGATCTTTAAAAATTTAAACTTCCCTGGGTTTTTTTTCCTGTTGAATATCATTAAATGTATCTTGCTTTTCTCATCATGTGTTCTTAAGGAAAATTAACAGCTAACATTATCAACATAGCTATTTGATATGATACGAATACAGGATATCAAAATGCAAAATTATTTCTGATCAAGCACAGTAATTTTTGTTTTCATATTCAATGAAATATTCATATTCAATAATTTTAATCAGCATGCTAAGGTTCTCTAAGTACAGAGGTATAGAACAGATTTGAATAGCTTTAATTCTCTGTGTAAATAAGGCCTTAATAACATCATTACTAACATCATTACTGATTTTAGGCCACATGTATTTCACTTTTATTGTATAAATTATATTGTATAAGTACATTCAGTAAATGGAGAAAGATCCTATGGGAAATAGTCAAGCAAGGGTTATAGTCAGGCAAATATTACCCCCATCTTCAGAAGCAAGAAGGAGGACTCAATGAACAGCAGGCCAGTCAGCATACCACACCAGCAGTCCTAGGAAGATTTTTGAGGAATTTTTCTTGTAATTATGTCTAGGCACAGAAGGAAAATGAGGAGTTTTGGGAACAATTAGCACAAATTTGCCAAGGGCATACACTGCTTGATGAACCTGACAGTTTTCCATGATGAAATGACATACTTAGTGAAAAAGAGAACACTAGATCTTTGTTTTAGAACTGGAGAATGTAATTGGTAAAGAAAACTCCATGAATTTATTTTAAATTTTAATTTAACAGTTTAAAACTCTTGATCAAATTAACTTAAAAATAAATTGCTTTATTGCCGAATAAATTACCCACCAGATCCCTTTTAGTTTTTAAATCTAGAATAGATTCAGATGCCATTTACAAAACTGTTGAACCACAATTCAAACTGATATTCATCTGTCTATTTTCTTCCTTGTATATTTAGAGATTATTTACTTCTAGCTTTTGAAAGAAGAAAGTGTTTATAAAAATTTTAATTTAAGATATGTTGACTAAACAGGAGCATGATTTATTAATGAAATGAAGCATTTACAATTTAAGAAAAGTTCTGTTATGGCCCTCTGGTGCACTATTTAAAATGTACGTCAAACTGGACAATTACAAAAACAATCAGAGTTTTATGGAGCCATAGCCTTCATTAGACTAGAAAGTATTATCAATTAAATGCTACTTAACTTGCTCTTTCAATTAATCTTCTAATCTTCATGTAATGCTGAAAAGGTCAGCTGTAACACAAAGCTTCCTTGAAAGATTTAAGGGTATGTGTTGATGGGTGAAGATGCTGATGTAAGTAGCCATAAATGTTAAAAGGGAAAAATTACTGTACAGAAGAAAATGCCTGTCCAAAAATACTAACAGAGAAATTGACTGTCTGTTTTTGGACTGTGAACCTAAGAATTAGATCTAGGAATCAAAACAGTACAGCTGGCATCTTTGAAGGGCAGCTAGGTACCAAGATAGAGGACACATCCTGAGATAACATTGATAAGCACAAAAAATACACAAATCTCTAATAATAATTAGTCATCTGGAAAAAGTGGAAAACAGTCTGGGAAAACAAAATTTCTCAAGAACAGAAAATATTATGATCTCTTCTAATCAATCTGTGTTACACGTGAAAATTTGAAGTTAGAAGCATTTATTGGCTGTTCAAAGTGATGATGTCCTGAGTCCTCTTAGGTCCCTGTAATATAAAAATAACTTAATTTTTATTCAAAATGAAGCTTCCTTCTCTGAGAGCTTCCTATGTTACATATACTTTTTGTTTGCTAAAAGGTTGAATTCCACATGAACTTTTTCCAGGATCTCAGGCTGACTTCAGGTTCTGTTATATGAATCATATTTCAAGTGAGACTGAAGTCTGTTTTTTTTCTAGTCCACCTCTGTGACCAATTTTGAGGTCAGTTAGATTGGCCTCCCACCTCTGGAATGGCTGAATTCCCTTCTGGAATCAGTTTGTTCTTGTCTCTGGGATGGTTTGTCACCTTCTGAAATATAATTCACTTGATACTTGTATTATGTATCTATAGAAATTATCTACCATAGGCATATCTGCTGCTATATTATTGTGAGATCCTTCTCTAATGATAAGTTTATAGTGGCCTGTAGTATTTTATACCTACTTAGTTGCTGCTATTGCTGGTTGTTACTATATGATTTTTTGCTGCTAGTACTAATTGCTGTCCTACTCTTGGTTGATACCACGTCACTGATGGCTAAGAGCAGTTTTAGCTGATGGCTAAGAGCAGTTTTTATATACTCCAAGATATATTATCTTTATTCATCATAGATACACTTGCCAGCAATTGTTTTTGTGATAGTTTACATGTTAGTGGTGGGTTTTGTGGTATTTGTGGTACACAAATCTGTAATACAGAAATTTAGAGGATAAATGCTTCTGTGTTCTTGTGTAATATAGAATCCTACAAATCCACAGTTGTTATCTGTAATAGAATCATAGAATCATTAATGTTGCAAAAAACCTCTAAGATCATCAAATCCAACATTTAACCTAACACTAATAGGTCCACCACTAAACCATGTCCTTAAGTACTACATGGTTTTTTTTGGGTTTTTTTTTTTGCTTTCTTAAACTTGCTACTTGTTTAACAATTATGGCTCATTAAGCCATGAAATGCTAAAAAGGGTTAAAAGATTTGATGTAAGCATTTGTAAAACCTTCAATATTGCTGTAAAAAGAGTTGCTCAAGAGGGGATTCTTGTGGTCATAAAATGGAATTTATTAGTTGGTATCTGTTTCCCATAGAATTTTTTGTGGAATGGAGTTTATATTGCTACTGAGCAGTGACATGCAACTTGCCTAGGAAATGGGGCTGCAGTGATGTGTCAGCCTGGAAGCACCAGAGGGAAAGAGCCTGGTTATGAAAAACAAAGTAAGTGGAAGCAATAAGGTGCCATTTTATGTGGAGATTGAATCTGTTACCTCTAGAAAATGAAGGAAGCTCTTCTCATTCCTGCATCATGTTAGTTAAATTAAATCCAGACCTGAAATAACAGGTGTAAACGGTAACGAGAAAGGGAACAATTGTGCCCTTAAGGCAGGCAAAAATCTGGAACTCTGGAGTCTTTTTACTATTTCCAACATTCATGTAAGAAATACAAAAATTAGAATTCAAAATAACTCAGGGTGTGGACAGTGTCAGTACACAGAATAGTAAAAAATACAGTTATGTCTTCATATTTGGCAATAGAAGACATAATAGGGTTTTTTTACAAGGTTCATTACTAGATACCTGCTATTTTTTCCATGAAGGACTTTGAATTTTCTTTTTTAATTTTTCTTTTTTTTTTCAGATTAGATGCGACCTTATTTGAGAAGCTAACTAACTAAGGATATGATCAAATATAAACAGGAATTTTAAAAAGTCTACATTTAGATGAACAACTTGAAAAGATGTGTGAAATGTTCTTTTTATTTTTAATTATAGGGAAAAAAGTGTAGTTAATATCAGAAGTCCTATGCCCAAATTGAAAAGATATTTTTTCTTCCTACTGTTAACTAGCTCTCAGAAAATGTATGCATATTATAAATTTTGTTCTTTTTTCGGTATTATATAGAATTCTGATACACATTTTTTAATAAACCACTGGAAGAGATATTGAAGAGAACTGGTCCTTAAACCCGAGCCCTGGGGAACATCACTAGTGACTGGTCAACAACTTGTTGTTACCCCATTTAGTACAACCCTTTGAGCCCAACCCTTCGACCCAACCCTTCAGGTATATTCACCCCTCATACTGTTAACGTGTCTGGCTGTATGCTGGATAATTTGTCCAGAAGGATAGTCTGAGACACAGTATTAAAAGCTTTGCTAAAATCTTTCACCCCTCTACCCCACATCCGCTGCCTTCCCTTCACCCCAAGCTGGGTAACATTGTCAAAAATGGATATTAAGTTATCAAGGAATAACTTTCCCTTCATGAACCCATGTTGGCTTTGACCAATGACTGCATTGTCTTTCAAGTGTTTTTCAATAAGACCCAGAATAATCGTCATAGTTTTTCCAGGCACTAAGTTATAATTACCAGGGTCTTCCTTCTTGTCCTTCTTAAACACTGGAATAATATTTGCTAGCTTTTGGTCAGCTGGGAACTCTCCAGATTTCCAAAGCCATTGATAAATAACTGAGACACATCCCTCAATAACATTGGCCAATATTCTCAGCTCCCCTGAATGAATCTCATCAGGCTCTGTAGACTTAAGGGCATTCAGTTGCTGCAAATCCCATCCAAGTTCAAAGCCATGATTCCCCCAGTCACAGTCCTCCACTCCAGGGCTCTATTGGTCCCTGAGCCCATCATTGGTTTTAAAGGCAGAGGCAAAGAAAGCATAAAATGTCTCTATTTTATCTTCCTTCCTATTTGTGAGGTGGTCACTTTTGTCAAATAATGGACCTATGTTTTCTTTAGTCCTCCTTTTGCTGACAACTATTTTTAGACTTTTTTTTTCCTTTGCGGAGATTTTGATTATCTTTGAAAATTAATCTGCAGTTCTTCCACAAGAAACTTTATGATGGATAGTTGAGTCCAGATAAAAATTTTTAAAATTCTGGATAACATGATGTTTTGCACTTATGAGCTAGATATCTGGAAATTATATTATCTTGCATAGATGTACAGAATATACTGACAGTTTTGTAACTGAGTTGCTGCACTGCCAAGCAGCTTCAACAGCAGCTACCAAAGCCATAGCTAAAGCCATCTCCACCAGCTTTAGGAATAGAATAAAGAGCAAAGACCAATATGGCAAGCTTGCACATCTGTTTCAGGAAGGACATAGAATAGTTTCATTTTGAGACCTCAGAACAAGGATGACTGGAAGAAGAATGTCTATGGACATGTGCATTAGAAGGATATCTATTTCCTGACATGTTTTAAATCAGTTACCAGAAGGAAAGAAAATGGTAAAGCAAAGGAGAACATACACGTCTATCCTGATGCAAATGTCCATTGTCATTTGGAAGTTCACTGCTCAGAAAATTAGTGCCAAATCAAACTGGTATAATAAATGACCTATCAATCTGTTGCAGAAATCTGTACTATTTCTTGTACACAAGAAAACTGTTACTCTGTACTTTAGGATTTGCCTGTCTCCAGGAAATTAGTAAGGGCTTTATTTGACTGCCATTACTGGAGATAAATTCACATGAAAAGATGTTGGGATTAATCAACTCTGTGAATAGGAATATTTCTATGACAGAAATTCATCTATGAAATTCTAATCTCAGAACATGTGGTTAAGACAAATTTAATGATGGTGTAAGGTTTTCTGCTGTAAAAAAATAAATCAAGGGTTTTCCTTTTTCTGGGGATAAAAGACAAGTTGACTGTTCAGACTGAATTATATTTATTCTGAATCAGAGTTTTGTGTACTGAAGGCATCTCACCTGCCAGTTCTGCCTTTTTGCAAGGCAATATTTGTCCCATAAGCCTCTATATCCTCTTGTACATGGTGGCACTTCAGCTAAAGTCAGGATCCTAGGACTCATTCCCTCTGACTGCTGTCAGAGGTCTCAGTTTTGCCTTTTGTCACTTGTAAAAAAATTCTGGTTTTTAAAAAGAGACATTAGATTAAAACTTGCTGAGATACTGTATTTCAGAATTTCTCTTGAATTCTTTTCCATCTTTAACCGAAAAATAAAAAAATAAAGCTAGTACGAATCAGCATGGGAGCGTCATTTTTGCACCATAATTCTTTCTTTCTGCAATACTACTTGGAAATGTCTTTTCTGACCAGCAATGTAGCAGAGAATCCCTTGTGCCTGAAGACTATGCCTGGCCTATAGAAGTCAGACTTACATTCAGAATAAGGCCTAAATCCAGCCCTTTTGATGTGAGTTTTTCTTGAGAAAATACCTTATTTTATTTTTTCACTTCTGAGATGGTAATAAGTAAAAAATTTTTTCATAGTCTCTCTAATATAACAGAAAGATGTTATCTAAGAGTGTATGTATGGCTAGTTTATTATTACTATTATTTCCAAGAAACAGAATGGTTCTGCTATTACTACGTAATAATAGCCTGTGATCCAATTGTCTTAGCCTCTATTGAAATAATTAGATAATATATTAGAAGTGATATTACTGTTCCCAAGTGAAAGTCTGGGAAAATTACCTGGTTTTATTACTTCTTTTAGTAAGAACTCTTCTAAAAGATCTATTCTTCAGTTCTGTGTTCGTGCAGAACATAGCATAACAACTTCTGGCAGATCTTTGACTAGACAGTACTACTAGCAATAATTATTATAATATTTGCTACTATCCTGTTCTTATGTCCTGACCTGACACTGATTACATAAGAATAAAGCTATTAAACAAAACAGCTTCCCACTTTGGGACAGTAACCTTATTAAAAATAACTGTGTTTCCATATACAGTATTCAAAAAAATTGAAATATATTATTCACCAATTTTAAATTAACCATTCTGTGCCAATAACTTCTGCTATTTGTTGAACATACAGCAAGTACAAATATTCTTTCTCCAAAGGAAGCTAAGCTTTTTTTGCTAATCAATATTCAGGAGAAACTACCAAAAATGCTAAGCATAAGCAATTTAATTTTACTTTTAAAACATTTGTTTTTCTACTCATGTAATTTTTCTGATTATATTAAATTAATTAATCACAATTACAGTTCCAATGTTGGCTTTAAAGAAGAAAGCATATTTCAAAGCATGGAAAGTGGGATCACAACAAATATCAAAACCTTCCCTAGGAAGTTCAGGTACATGGTACAAATGCACACATTTTGTTTTGGTTGTAGTTCTGTTGCACAACTCAGAAGTAACAGAGGACCAAATCTTCTTTTATGCCCTCAGGCTGCAAATAGAGCCAACAATCTGAGTGATTCTTCCTTATGTATCCCATTTAAGGAACTGGTATCATTAGGTAAATTAAATTACTGTTGTAAAATTTGTGCTTTTATGATGTCCTTTAAAAGTGAGTAATACACTCTGTAATTGAATTCAGAGCAATGGAACTGTCACTAAGTAAGCTGTTGTTCTTTAGAGAATAACCTCTTATATTCCTTTTATGCATAAAATGATACCTGTGGTTTGTTTTTTATTTCTATCCCATTAAATTACAGTGACTTCAAATACTTCCACTTCCAAGCAGAATCAAATTCCTTCCTATTTTGTCTTTGTACAATTACTATAGTAGGACTGCATCTATTATCTTTACACACCCTTTTTATATCTTAGCATCTACAGTCTTCTACTGCACATTTAACCTCTCTTCTTAATTAAGAATTAAGGGACTTAAGGGAATTAAGGGAATTAAGAACAGAGAAAAAATGAAATTGATTTAAATATGCAAAAGTCTAGGTAAATTGCTTACTTCTTTGAGTCTTTCCTGCTTTCCTAACTCATTTTCTTATTTCACTTCGTACTTCACTTAAGTGTGAGCATAACACACATCTAATTTTGTTCCTAATTACATATTTTCCATTTACTTGTCCTGCACACCTGTTCAACACTCCTTTAATCTCTCTCTGTTACTTAATTCTTGTGAAGTGTGATTAATGTATTTTTATTGAAAAGGTTTTACATTTTGGATACATAATTCTGCAAGTGATTTTCTTCTGTAGAGTGTAAGATACAAAATCTTAGTACATAGATTTCTCTAGTTGCCTCTGAGGATTCATGTGCTGGAACCTAATGTAAGGAACTGCAAAGATATTAGAGAACCTGAACTTTCCAAAACAAAGTTTATTTCAATTTTCAAAATGAATTTTTAGCAACACAGAGATAGATTTTTCTCTCATTATTTTTCATGATAAAGATATGTCATACAGATTCTAATTGAAATATCTACATTGAACTTAAAAGCTGGTCAGCAGCTGATTATGTTTGTCCATTGCACTACATGAAGACTGCCACTGTCACTGTTTGGTCCCAACAAAAAGCTCATGAGTAAGCTTATTTGTCTCACACTGTTTCTCCTGCATTGAGTCATAAGAATATCAGCAATAGAATTTATACATGTGTTTGATAAGGTTTTCAACATGCTCTACATTGGAACATAATGAATAATGTAGGGAAGCAGGGGCTTTAAGAAATCCTACAATAGACATGAAAACAAACAAAAACCAAAAAAATCTAAAAAACCCCCAGTACTGCAAGTCTAATTAGAATTCTTTATAAGTTTTTCAAGCTGGATATGAAGCAAGTTTGTTTTGGACTTCATTCTGGTCAGCTTATTCTTCTGCAAACAGCTTTCCTTTTGTTAAAGTGAAAACATTTTTAGATAATATCAATCCAAGAGGAGTTGCAACCACAGTAAAAAATGGTCAAAAGGTAAGAAACACAATTCACTCCATTAAAACTATATGTGAATTCCTGTGCTAAGGAAAATCATATCAAAGTAAATTTGATCTGACTAAGCTGTTCTGTATAAATTGTATAAGATATTTTAAAAATAAAGGATCTGTGTTTTCAATAGATTAAAAATAGGGTGTAGTACATGATACTACATGGTACTGTTTTAATAAATTAATAAGAGGTAAAATATTCTTTGGGGTTCATACACTATCATTTGTATAAAAGTTAGGGAGGAAGTAAAGAATTAAAATTTTATATACCTTATTTTTCTTTTTTATTTTACTTTCCTCAAAAAACAAAAGCAAAAACAAAACAAAAAAACCCCTACAACAATCAAAACCTTGGAGTCTGTTGTTACCTGTGCCTACAAGGGATCAGAAAAGTAGTTCCTAGGTAGTTCAAGAGGGACACTGAAATTTATCCTTCAATATACGTTTTTGAGATCAGGTTAGACACAACAGTCAGGAGCTGTTTAGGGATCTTTAAAGAAAAGGTATATTTCTCTGATTCTCCTTGACCTTATGACTAGACTGTTAAGATCTTTATTGCAAGGCTTTACATCCTGTCATAAAGGACATTTCTAAAGTCTCTAAACATAGCAATAGCCTTGGATTCTTAGAGACTTGGAATATTTGATCAATGGGATGTATGTACACTACAAATTATCTAGAATGATAGATCCCACATGTATGAACAAAGAAGTGAATTTTTGTAGTTATGTTGGTGTGATTCATACTAAACTGAGAAATCAAGAAAACACTGGCAGAGACTTTGTATTTATTTTTATATTAAAAGATAAATAAAATCAGATAAATGGTAATACAAGAATGGATAAAGCAGAATTATTTATAAATTATTTATAAATTATTTAATAAATAATAAATAAATAATAATAAATAAATTATAAATTATTACAAATTCTCTTTTTATCATTATCACAGGCAGTGAAATTTTAATCATTGGCTGGATTTTCTTTAGCCTTGATTAGATACACATTAAATAAAAAGTGCATTACTGATGTAAGAGACTGTGAAGTAAAAGCATCTAGCTTAGGTAGAGTAGAACATATGCCCAACAAATCACTTTGGAAAAGAGTGTTAAAACAAAGTCTACTGAGGTTTGTAGCAGCTTAGAGTGATAGGGATAAACAGCACCATAAACAAGAATTCTTTTATGAGAAAATTTATTTTTCAGAATGTTAATTGGAAAACACAAATAACAAAAACGGAATGTCATGGATATCACAGTAAAAAAAGTTTTCATCAAATAGTTATTAAAACATTAAGAAGTGATGCTATTTTTGACATGTTTTGGGTTTTATTTTTCTAATGATGACATTAGAGGAGAGCCATAAAAACCCAATCTTGGACTGTATGTTAAAGTTTGATCCAATTTAAATTAAATGGGAAAAAACCCCAAACAAACAAGGTCTGGAACTAATAGTTTAGATTCAAGTAAAGCGCGAGTTTGGTACACCAAGGAAAAGAAAACTTAAACTCAAGATTTAAATATGACATATTAATGAAAAAAAAACTTCATATTGTAGGTCATTTGTACCCAGAAGGCATTGTCTTAAATTTTTGGAATGCTCTGATCTGATGATTGGTAATACAAGGTCAAGAATCACCATTAGTATATGCTACTGCATGATCTTGAAGAATGTGATAATAGAATGAAAGAGAACGGATACAGGATTATGCATTTGGAGCAGTATTTGAAGTATTATTTTCTTAGCTTTCCAAAACTGGGACTAAGAAGGGAATGTTACTTTCTTTTAAAATGAAAGGAAACTTTTATTTTAAACTGAAGAATGGTGCAAATAAAAAAATATAAGCGGCATAGTAAGAAATATAGATACAAAATTAGAAAAATGTTTGTCAACATCAAACTCCAGAATGCTGATGCCAACTTAAGAGACAAAAAGGAAGTCCTTAGCTGTGTTATAAGTGGATTTTCAAAAATTATAGAAAGTTTCATGTGGTTTACTGGAGTTGGAGAATTTTAATGAATATCAAAGCAAATATCTATTGATGGAGGAGGTGGAAAAACCCAAACCAGACTAAAAATGAGCAGTCCTTTGCACAGATCAGTTTAAATATTTAAATTATTAACTTCTCTTAAAAACCAAGTTAGCATAACTTGTGTATGAAGACAGAAAAAAAAATAGTTACCTACATAAAGACTTATAGGAGATATATTTTTGTTTCCCCCCAAACTATCAGAAATTTCAAGAGCATTGCAGGCCAAAAACCTCAGGGCACAAGCTTTGTTTGTAAATTGCAATACTATCAATGCAGAGAGAACTGCTATTTTCTCACAGAAGTATTTTGCAGTGATTTAAATTGTTAGACAAAGAAGATTAGCTAAGAGAAAATGTTAAAACTGTTAGCATAGTTTTTACCAGCTAAATTAAAGTAGCACATCCCCATTTTGTCTGACACCTGCACCACATTTATTACATCCCAGGAAGCAAAAAAAGGAAAGAAAGCAGTTTGTTAAGGAAATAACTGAAAGTGTTCCAGTGTTTTCACATCTACTAAAAAAATAAGGAAGCCAGTGACAGTATTCTAGTTAAATGTTCTCACCCCTAAAACATGGATTTGTTTTCTTGCAATTATGCCTTCCACAGTGTGTTTCAATTCATGCTTGGAAGAAAAGCCTAATAACCTTGAAAATGGTTTCCTACTAAATGTATTAGAAGCAATGATTTATGTTCCAGGAAGAAAAGCACCCCCACACATTACAGTATAATCATTTTAGGGCACAATGAATGTGGCTACAATTTAGCAAATGCTAGATTCACATAACTTCAAAATGCCTAATAATAAATCATATTGTTGTGATGTTCGTCCTTATGGGACAATATATATGTACAGTGTGCATTCACTTTAACTCTTGCAAAACATTTTTATTCTTTATAAAGAGTATTTGAAGACTGCTAGTAGAGTTTGTTTTCTATTTCTTAAGGTAGGGTTTTTTGATTTGTCCTATTGATTTATGAGTAACCAAATTTCATTTATCTCCAGCATTAAAAATCTTGATTTGTGCATTATAATACTAAAGCATCACATTCCAGTGTATATTTTGCATTCAGATGTCTTAGCCATAAAGACAGTATCAAACATTCCTGTATAGAAAATAATATTTTCAGCTTATCTAATCACTTGGTGTTATAGATATTGTTAATTTTTTTTTACTCTGCCTTTAAAAATATTTTTACCTGTAATAATAAATTTTAAAAAGTAAGTACCTTGCAAAACACCTTCAGAGAGGAGCTGTTTTCTGGGGGGTATCAATACCACATATATAACAGAGTGAGCATCATACCATGCACTTACACACTTACATGAAGTATTTATGCCTTAATTTTTTGCTATCATCCTTTTTTTTCCCTTTAAACAGATTTATTTTTAAATAATTCCTGTCTTTATTATTTGCTTTACAATGACATTTTAACTAACTTTCCCTCATTTGTGTCCCATCCCCCCAAAATGGTCTTTTTCCTCCCTCTTACCAGCCTTTGGCATTTCAAGGCTACAGTGATTATTATTTTGTAAGAACATGTCTCAATTGATTCATATGTTTCTAGGTAAAAAGGGAAATATGGAACAGGAATGAATTGCTTTGTAGAAAGCTTCAAAAGACAGTTATCTAAAAAACATTTTGATTATGGCAGGAAGCATGTGAAATGGAAAGTTACCAGCAAACATATACTGGGGATAATCACATTTATTTGTAGACTTCATCTGAGTATCTTCCAAAGTTGTGCTCATATTATCATATGCAAATGGTACTACCTTGCAAAATTTCAAACTGATTGCATAGTTTTGCTTTTCAAAGACCATTTTCAAATATAATTTGTACAGTTTCTTTTATGACTTGAAAATATTCAAGAAATAATGGCCAATTCAAATACAAATTCACTACCCATGAATTTCTATGTTTTCATGCTTTGAGGCATTTTTGTATGTTGTAAAGAATATGTATTTTCCAAAACATCTTTAATTGTTTTCTCAGTGGAAAGAGGAGTTAGTTTATGGTCTATTTGGTAATATGAGAGATTTTAGATTAGCAAGTTCTATTGCTTTAAGTGTAGTTGAAGCTTTAACAGTAACGGTTTATGTACAATTTGGGTTGTTGTGGGTTTTTAATTTGTTGTTGTCAACAATTGGTCTATGTAACAACACAGTGAGGACAATCATGGATAATACTACATTATGCTTTGTATTTGTGCACTCCCATGTAAATAGTCAATAATATCTGGGGAGCAATTCAGTACCAGGTTAAGACATTCAGGTTGTCTATAACATCTCTCTATTAGTTAGATGTCTTCATACACTGGATTTGTGACCACTGTTCTGCTCATCCTAAAATACACATGCATGTTTGGTGAGTTGTACACTTTTTTCAGGCAACACTGGGCTCTCTGTATTTGTTCATAAATTCCCAGCTAATATTGTTTGATTTGTCCTGTGTTTCCCTGCTTGATCCTCAGTAGCAACAGGCAATTAAACTTAGGTCTCTGAATTTGAAATTTAGATTTCTTAGAAAGCTATTGTGGCTCAGTTTTGGGCTTAGACCATAATATGTGGATTAGATAAAATACAATTTTATTTCATGGAAGCTGACATAGATAAAGTGTTCCTATCTTCAGCTCTTTAAAAAAGAAAATACAGTATTTCAAACAACCTTTCATTCCAATTGTGATTTCTGGCTTTAATACAAGATTTTTTCTAAAAAAGTTCATAATTTGGAGGCTTAAAAATAATGCGTAAGTATAAAGTAGGATCTACAGGTCAAAAAAATATGGATTTATCTAAAGCAAGTAGTTGAATTTGGGATAGAATATGAAAACAGAAATAGAAAATGAAAATAAAATTGCCAGAAACATGAAATCAGCTTCAGCTATTTAGTGGTTTGGATGGCAATGTTTCTTGTGGTTTCCCTACTGTTGGCTGTCAAATTATTTCATCTTTTAGTAACATAATGAGTGCAAAGTTTAAGAGATTCCAGATGCAAAACTTCCCTTTTTTTCTCTCTTTTCTCTTCATTTTTATGGGATTAACATATTAGTTTCAGCTTTTTGTGTCTCACACCAGATTTTTTTGGTAAAATTTTATGAAAGCAGGCTCTTTTTCCAATCTTTCCCACAAGACTGTGAGGATTCCCTGCAAACTCTCCTTCTGATTTGAACACACAAGCTGCATAATACATCCAAGCCCCCTAAAGACTGGTGTCCTTTTCTGTTTCTGAGCTACTGACGTTGATTAATATGTTTCAGGTCTCTTTAGAAAGGCTTGCACAATTTTTCCTATCTGCAAAAAAGATGTGGTGTGTTACCATGGTTCAAACTTCACTTACACACAAAATGATTTGGATCTTAACAAAACAAATACTGTTTTAGAATTTTTAACAGCACATTAAGCTAAAAACAAAAAAAAAATTGTGGAGGCATCCCCTCTTGTGCTTATTTTCCTTGCTTGAGTTATCTATGTTTATAAACCTCTGTCTGAGTAATGTAATTTCTTTAAGAAAAAGTCATATACATGTTGGCACATTTATAATCATTATTTCAAGTATGTAAATCACTGAAGTTGTAGAGTATCAAAAAGTTTTTATGTTCTCCCCCCCCCCCCCCCCCCAACAAAAAAAGGGGGGGGGGGGGGGGGGGGGGGGGGGGGAGGGGGGGGGCCCCCCCCCCCCGCGGGGGGGGGGGGGGGGGGGGGGGGGGGGGGCCCGCGGGGGGGGGCGGGGGCGAGCCCCGCCCCCCCCCCCCCCCCCCCCCCCCCCCCGGGGGGGCGGCCCCCCCCCCCCCCCCCCCCCCCCCCCCGGCCCGCCCCCCCCCCCCCCCCCCGGGCCGCGGCGGGGGGGGGGGGGGGGGGGGGGGGGGGGCCCCCCCCCCCCCCCCCCCCCCCCCCCCCCGCCCGCCCGGCGGGGGCGGCCGGGGCCCGCCCCCCCCCCCCCCGGGGGGGGGGGGGGGGGGGGGGGGGAGCCCCCCCCCCCCCCCCCCCCCCCCCCCCCCCCCCCCCCCCCGCGCCGCCCCCCCCCCCCCCCCCCCCCCCCCCCCCCCCCCCCCCCCCCGCCGGGGGCCCCCCCCCCCCCCCCCCCCGCCCCCCCCCCCGCCCGGGGGGGGGGGGCCCCCCCCCCCCCCCCCCCGGGGGGGGCGCCCCGCCCCCCCCCCCGCCGGGGGGGGGGCGGCCCCCCCCCCCCCGCGGGGGGGGGGGCCCCCCCCCCCCCCCCCCCCCCCCCCCCCCAACACCCCCCCCCCAGGCCAGGCCCCCCCCCCCCCACCCCCCCTGGTGTGGTTTTTGGGGGGGTGGGGGGGGTTGTTTTTTTTTTTTTTGTTTTTTAAAAATAATAAAAAAAAAATTTTTTTTCTTTTTTCCCCCACCTTTCCCCAAAACCCCCTGGTTTAAAAAATTGAAAATTTGGGGGGGGGGGGGGAAAGAAAACCCCCTCCCTTGGCCGGGGGGGGGTTCACCCCCCCTTGGCAGACACCTGTCTTTCAAACCAAGACAGTTCTGTAAAAATGCAAGTTTGTGAGGTTGAATTCTGCATTAAAAAAGAAAAATAGTCAATACTTTCATTGTTTAATGTTGTTTTGAAAAAAGACAATTTTCTGATAGTCTTGTAAGAAATAAATAAAATCAAAGGACATTTTAAATTAGACAAACTCTTGGACAATTACTTGGAGAAACAAATAACACAAGAGCATTAATTCCATAGTTTCTCAGCATAAAATAATATAAGTGTCTATAGCTTTTCAACCCTATTCTCAAAACTTCATATTTTATCTTACACAGCATATCTAATTAGTGATGCTGCTATATCTACTCATATAATATCCTTAATTTATATGAGTGATTTATGCATTATTAAAAGGAAATCTACTATCACAATGAAATTATGATAGTTATTCTGACTGTCATTAATAATAACCCTAATAAAGACAGAGGAAGAGAAGAGAAAGAAGGGGAAGCAAAGAAGAAAATAGGACCAGAGTTGGGTAGTTGATTTGCCATTTGGATACTAGGAAAAATCTGTGCAGCTGTGTCCTAAGGATGACACAGACTTTTATCTTTTAATACAGTGGTACCCATAAGCATTTAGCATATGCCATAACATTTATGCCTAATTGTGCATGCAGTTTACAACAAATTCTAGCTAAGAAAAAGTACTACTTTTAAGCAAGCATTCTCTGCATGGCTTTGGAAAATTAATCATGTCAAAATGTTACAGTTCTACTTTTTGTTCTTAGACCATATTTTACATCTTTTTATATTGTACCTGCATGATGTATGTCAATGTTGATTATTCTTACTTACTAGAGCTCTACATGAATAAAAATCTCATTCAACAAGGGAACCATAGAGCTTTTTGTTGTCGACAGATTGTACACTTACAATAACGCTTTCAAAAAAGGATTTTAATGTTCGAAAAAATATCTTTCCTCTATTGCTTATGTTGCTGTCATCTGTACACAATTAACCTATTGCATCAATACCTACTGAGCTACCTGTTACATGACATTTGAGGTTTACAACTGATATTTGGAATTTATTTTATGATTGATATTTGGGGAATGTTATCAACATTTTTATCAAGGGAATATAGTTGTGTATTTACCAGCTGAACTGTCTTCAATTTATAATTGAGAGCAAATGTGATGCTTGGGGTTTCATTACTGTTTTCCTTCCTTTTCTTCAAGGTAAGTGAAAAAAACTTAGCAAGATAAATTTATCATAATATCTTTTAATTCTGAGTTCATGTTAGCTGTTGGCACTAAAGAAATAAATCATTATGGTATCTGAGATAATGGAACTTCAGAAGCACAGTGTATATCACCATGTTGAGGCTTGTGTCCCAGGAGCATTTCTCTGGCCCAAAAATGTTCCATCTAAAAATCCTGCATGAAGAAGGTAGAATGAGAAGCTTGTCCCCTTCCTGCAGTTACTTCATAGGCTGGATACCATGGATTCATTAGTAAATCCATGGAAAAAAAAGGTCGTCATGGATTCATTATCATTTCTTATATGCACAAAATCCAACATAACTGACAGAAACAGCCTTATGACTTTCATCATCAATAGGCATATTGTCACTACACTGCAGTTTGTATTAGTCTGCCGTGGCAATAATTATGAATTCCAATATAGTTCCAATGAATAGTTTTGTACCTTAAGAGCTTCTTATGGCCTAAATTACTTTTTCCCCCCACAGCTTTCTCGTTGTCTTAAATCAGTTTTATGGGAAGTACTTCAGAGAAAAACCACTAATCCGTTTTGAAATTTAATCCCAAACAAGTTTAAAGGCAACAGTAAAATTCTTTCCTATGTGCAAATCAAATAAAAAGAACCATGGGCTTTATGGCATCTTTCTGGGAAACGTCTCTATTTTTAAGTTTCCTAAACAAGGAAACAAATTGGTGTTCCTCCTCTCTGAATTATCAATACGATCTAACAATGCAAATTAAATCTTCAGACTCTTACCACAAATCCACATACCGTTAACACTGAAAATCAAATCTCATGTTTTCATCTCAAGATTATTAGAAACCTGCATTATGGTTTGTTTCTCTCATGGACGGAATTAGACTGAATTGTATATGAAAAAAAGAATAAAATTACTAAATAGAAAAAAAATTATTCCAAATTAATATTTCTGTTTAAAATATTGCTTAGCATTTTCTTCAATATATCATTAAACTAATTAGAAATTTTACCTAGCTATGAATGTTCCTGTGCTGATTTTGGGGATAGAGTTAATTTTCTTCACAGTAGGTAGCATGGGACAATATTTGGGATGTGTGTTGGAATCAGCATTGATAATACAGAGGTATTTTTTTAACTGAGCAATGCTTGCACCCCATCAAGGCCTTTTCTGCTTCTTGTACTCCCCTACCAGCCAGGAGGCAAGGGGTGCACAAGAAACTGGGAGGGACACAGGCAAGACAGCTGACCCCAAATGACCTAAGGGTTATTCCATGCCAAATGGTGTCATGCTCAGTATACAAAGGTGAGGGAAGAAGAAGGAATGGGGGAATGTTCAGAATGATGGCGCTTCCCAAGTCACAATTAGGCATGTTGGAGCCCTGCTTTCCTAGGGATTGCTGAACACCTGCCTGCCTGTGGGAATCAGTGAATCTCCTTACAATTCAGAACACACTTGCAGTCTTGCAGTTTCCTTCAAAGTCAGCTCATAATTTGAGTTCCTGGCAATCTCATTGTCTAAAATATGTCTAAGAAGTTGCTACTTATTTCTCCACAGTTGTCTTTTCTCAGCAAAGTATCAAACCTTATTTTAATTTTACCGTTATTCCATTTCCTCTTTATTATGCTACAGAATATTTTTTTTTTTTCTTGGTGCTTTAGGGCTGATTTCCTAAACTTCATATTTAAATGAGGAAGATTTCATATTAAAGAACCAGAAAATACAAGGAAAAAAGACGTAAGCCAAATTGTGTGCCTTTGAAAACAAAACCACGTGTATTTTCTTTGTGCTGTGAAATTTTCCTTTTGCAACTTACTGTCTATGACTTTCACTATCTCACGATTTCAGATAAGTTTATTGACAGAATATGGTTTAGGATGGTTCTTTTACATATAGTTAATTCTTCTATCTCTCCATGTGTGGAGTAGGGAACACTGTTTATTATGGGTCCTGAGCATGATTCTTGGGCCCTGCAGGTCCCAAAGCTGTGTTTCAATATTGTCTCAGGGATTTCTATCTGTCCTGGGCTGAGGGTGTGCAAGGGAGCAAGACAGCAAATTCACTTTATGTATTGTGGCCTGTCAATGCCCAAGACCACATCTTGGTCATGTGTTGTTTAGTAACATAGATAGAGCTACAAGAACAAGTTGCATACATCAGCTTTGTCCTAATTTGTTCTGATTAGGTTCACATGGACACAACTAATGGCTCATAACCTATATGTTGCTTATGACGCTATTGATGTTCCATTTTACACAGTGCATTCCATGCAAGGAAAAATTTGAGAAAGAACAGTGGTAAAGAAATATTTCTTTGTCTGTAGCAATACCTTTCTTTCTATCACTGCTTTTCTCAGATGTCTCTGGGCTGTGTCAGAATGCATAGAATGATTGCAGGATAGCCCATAGGTGCAGTAAGTGGGGAACTTACTCTGCAGGAAAAGGGTTCTTTATACAGACCTTCCATAGAGATGGTCTGTTATTTCATTAATAGAATTCTAAAACATACATTTTTCTGAAAGGGCTGTTGTTTCTATGATATATGCTATCCAATGATATTTGAGATAGATAACATCTGAGTTTGCAGTAATATATAAATTTATTCCTTTGTTCTTTACTTCTGTTTTGCTCTTCTAGACTACAAAAACCAGTCACAATAATCTTTAATCTTACCAAGTCAACATTAATCAGTGAATGAGTATGGAACATATACAGTTGTTCAAAATGGTTGATTTAAATAATGTCTTTAAGAAAAGCAATATTCATTAAATAAGCTTTTCCTCTTTTACTAAGTATTTAGGATTTCTATGGTACTGTTTTAGTACTAAATATGATAAATTTTTAAAAAAGTTCTATTTAAGCTATGAGTTTAATTCTACTAAACATCGTAATTCCTAGTTTCGTTCCCCAAAGGGAAATTTAAAATGTATAATTTCACTCATCAATTCACTATATAATTAATGAAGAGTGATAATCGTGACATACAAAATTCAGAAAGAGGTGAATGAAGAATAGGGAGCCACAATCTTCTGTCCAAAGGGAATGCTAAACAAATTAATCTTTCTGAAACATTTCTTTGTTCAAATGCCACTACACTAACTTCCCACATCCAGTAGACTGGGCAGGTTTTAGCCAGCTGATCCTGTCTAGATGCAATAAGTATGAACCAAACTGGGCTACACCCTCTCATTTGAATTTCTTAAACTAATAGAAAACATAACAAAAAGCAGTAGTTAGGCTTATAATTGAATTCCAAAAATGGAAATCTAGGTACCTCTCATTGATCTCCATGATTTTTAATGTGCTATATACCAACTATTATGTTTTTAGCTCTATATCAGACTATTTTCATTACCAGCATAAATAAAAGATGGATAATGACATCAGTTTACACTTTCCCTTTACATTTAATCACAACAAACATTAACTGAACCCTAAGTCAAATCCTATTCATTCAAACACCTGTCAAATCAATATGTAAACTATTATAGGCATAGAAAAGCATTTTTGAATGTCATGGTAACCAACCCATAAAGATTTAAAAATCATTTATGATGCCACATCAGTTGAGAGATGAAAAGGTGATATTTTGGTAAGGATTAAAATAGTGTCATTTTTATTGAAAAAAACCATGGCTTGTCCACATTGGCATCTGTACTGTTTACATTCAAAACTATATCTGGTGAGTTTGTTTTACACTTTTCTTTGTACCACTTTATTCTGAGAAACTGGGTTATAGAATCACAGAATGGTTGGGCATGGAAGGCAGCAATGGAGGCAAAAATATTCTCTAATTGCCTGAACTCTTTGTATACTATTTTAAAAAGTATCTATTTTTATATCACCAGAAAGTGTCCAAGTAGGCACATTTAAGACATGGTTCAATTCCTCTTATTATAGAATTGACCCTTAAAAGTGTCTTAACCTTGATCATAAAGCAAATATTACCTGACTAGCATTATTGTGCATATTGAATCTTTGGGTTCCATTTCAGACCTTTGGAATCAGTAACATAAACTTGACTACGGTGTTACTTATTGTTAAAGTAAATAGCAGAGACTAATTCTATGTCTTCAAGCAAAAGTAATAATTTTTTTAGGTGTAATCTCTAACACTAAGCACAAATTCTGTGGCCTCAGGAAACTCTCTGGAAGGTTGGATTTTTTCAGTCCATATCAAAGGATTTGTAACATACTAAATTAAACACCTTATATGGATTCCATTTACTGTTTGTCTGGTTTTGATTTTATGTTGTTTGGTGGCTTGTTTTCTTAGAGTTTTTTCTTCTTTTTTTTTTTTTTTTTTTTTTTTTAATGGAAGGTTAGTTCTCACTTCAGCTGCTGTTTATCATAGTCTTCATCTTTTTTGACCATTCAGTCTGAAGCACAGTACCTCAGAAATATTCAATTTATATGTCCTTGCACAGGACATGAAAAAGTGAGATCTCTTCCTATTAGTCCCACCATATCAACACAAGTAAATTCCAGGTCTGACAGGATCAATAGATGTGTACATAAAATTATTGCAGGCTAAATTTTTATCCTACACCTAAGAACAAAATCTTTGACCACCTACAGTAATGGATAACCAGTATATGTGCTGGATAATACTCTCATTTGAATAAGACCATATATTCATGAAATTAATTGAAACTGGAAAGTAGTACAAACAGTAAAATATTTCTTTTAAATTCAGGATATACCTAATTTAAATAATGCTAACAGATGGCTATATTTTTTGAAAAAGACAGAAAAAACAACTTTTGACATATTATCCACATATTCTTGTTCTTTGTTTTGCATGACATTCTTGATTCATTCTAGTCATTATTGCACTTTTTAAAGAAGCATTAATTTTTATATTAACTACAATGGAGAGCTATGACAAAAATTAGCTTTTGTATATAATTAAAGTTCTTTTTTTTTTTAAAATCAAATATAATTATTACCCATGCATGCTGCATCACATTCAATGATAAATGAAGAACAAAAATAAATATAAGACTGAAATAAAGAAGAAATAGAGAATGTAGTTTTTTGATGGATGGAATTTTTTTACTATAAAAGTAGTAGACAAAGAACAAAAACAGAAAGTGATTTAACCTAGGACAGTGTCTCTGATCATTTATGTGTGTAGCTTCAGGCTTTGTCAAAGGAGGCAAAGTAAGAAGTAATTCTAAAAATATTATTTTAGAAACTATTCACTTATCAAAAGTATCAACAATGATAAATGAAAATGTCTAAAACCAGAGCTGTCAGTGGTATGACTTAAGCCAATTATAAGACTAGCATGATAACCAACAGAATTGCGATCCTGAGCCATGCCTCATGGCATGCCTCATGGGATGCCTCTACTGGGAACTTTTAATGAGTCACTTTGAGCAGTCTGTTTTCATTTGCATCAGAAGTTTCCAAATTCTCTTGAAATATTCCCTTGTTGCTTTTTCACCCTCCATCCTATGCTACATTTGATTTAAATGAGTACATAGATCTACATATAACAAAATTCTGAATCCCCCGAAGGAAGTAGTATTTCTAATCTTTGAGATTAGTGTCAAGTTTACAACTCATTCCAATTTATTAAATACATTTTCCTAAGAAAACTCGAGTTTTAAAATACCTGAAAAATTGTTTGACTTGTCAAAACTACACTGAAATGTACTCAACTATTCTAATTTTGTGTATTGTGTATGATAGGTAGATAATAGACATGAAAAGAAAGATTCCTAAATTCAATTATTTGGGCTTGATAGAGCCCAAACTCACTTTCATTATTTAGACTTTACGCAAGAGCACTGAATCCCCCTCCTATTCAATTATTGTAAAAAAATCAGATAAACTAAGGAGCAATGTAACTGTGCATTCCAGAAAGCAATGCTCACTGTGGAAGTTCTGGCCCCTAGTCACTGCTCCAAGGACTCTGAAGGTATTTTCCTTCAAATTTCAATGCAGTGAAGAGCAGAACTCCCCCTAAGGTACCACCCTAGAACCAGATCTACAGCATCATGTCTTTTGTTTACACTTTCTTCTGCAAGGAATGTTCAATTATTTCCTGCAAATTGTTAAAGCTTAAACAGCACCCGCTGTAGAACAGCATGTAATTTTACTCCAGAAAACAACTAGTTTTTGCTTATTGGATTTGTGTGTCTAGGGAACTCCCCTGGGGAATTTTCTGACATCCTTGCTTTGTTTCATACAAGAATGATAGTGATGCTTGTTCTACATTCTAAATAAGCAATTTAGGATGTTTTTAACCCTTGAAAATAAATATGGTGCTGAGTTTCCAGGAAAAGTGGAAATATAAAAGTAGAAAACTCACATAGGGAAAATTCCAATTTTTTGCAGTTTTCAGAAAGTTACTATATATACCATTAGTCCCCTCAGGTAACTAAAATTTATAATAAACAGAAAGGTTTTGTATTCATAGTGAACAAGATTTGGTATGATAATGGAAGCAGCAACAAAACCAAAACAAAAAACAACAAACAAGACAGAAAACCACAACTAGGGGCTTAAAGATAAGGCTTTTCTGTATTCATTCCAGTCAATATTGAGAAAATGCACGGGAATTATTTTGCAGGATGTCTGAATTACAAAAATAAGGAAGGCTAGAACAAATAACACTGCAAAGAAATGCCCCTCTTTAAACCATCTGAGTGAGAAAAATATGAATCTATGATGCTTGAATAAGGTTGAGACAAATGGAAGAAATCAAAAACACAGGTCAAAGCCGTTTCAATCTAAAAATCCAGAACATTTTTTCTGCCTGTTGTCATCAGGCAATGCTGGAGCTGACCTTGGTGCTGAGCAAAGTTCTCTTCAGAAAGTTACAAATGCTTCACAGAGTAGAGGAAATTCTCCTGATTGTATTAATCTGAAAAAAAAATGGAATCAAGTCTTCTCAAAAAAATTCAAGTATCCAAGAAAAAGGTGTGCCTAACTTTCCCTTAGCTATATATCATAGCTATTTTTGTAAGGAAATGAAGAAGAAAAAAAAGGAACAGTTTTTAATTCAAAAGATAACCCTCAAATTCTGCTGAGTAAGAGACCAAGTTGGCTAAATTGCAGGTTTTTTATTTTCAGTCTCAAAGATCAAATACAGAGAATGTGTAACACTTGTATCTTGTAAACATGAATAGACAAAGAGGTCAGGGGACATATGAGATATTATTGTTGAGGGACTAAGAACAACATCTTTCTCCAGATGCATATTAGTCACAATGTCTATTAAAAAAAAAAAAAAAGTTAGCTTCTTGCTTCACAGAAGGATGAAGAAAAAATGTAAAGTGTGAAGCATTTCGTACTTTTTAAAATTAGACTTCAGAAAGTTGGTTTCAGCTTTTATTTCACTTACGGTTTTCAAATTCTTTGAAAATTCATTCTCGACCCATAGTTATTAGGAGCACAGGAATCCATTGGTGGGGAGGAATGGGAATCAAAACCCAAAAGCAGTGTGAATAAACCTACTCACAACATCAGCACACTAATACCACAATATCCCAGGTCGTTTCAGAGATTAGCAGCATGACCTGAACTAAACTAATAAGAGGTCAGATAATTTTCTGTCAGACAGCTTCATTAAAGACTGAATGTCCTTATCCAGCCAACAAGCTCAACACATACCTTGAATAATTATCTCATATTTCCTCTCTCTAAGAACAACTTTTAACTTACACTTTACCTAATATATATTTTAAATGTGTTATGTGACTTGATAAGCCATTCCCTACCAAGTTTGCATAACAGCTAGGTCATCACTGCATTGAAAACCGATGACTTACATTAACATTTGCTGAAATAAAGAGCCAAATGGAGGTAAACAAGAGATTCAAATCTAAAGATTTTATTTCAACTTTTTCCTCACTTTTTCTCTATTTTTCAGTCATTTGCCACCTTATGGTGTCTGGCACCTTCATTGTTAACAATATCTTAGCATGCATCCCTATTCTTTAAAACAACAAATCATCCAAGTCCTCAGATTAGGATCCCCTGTGCTTGTACCATCTCAGCAATGAGAGAGCACTGTAACTGAGCCAAACTCAAACTTAAATGCATACATTGCCAAAAAGTTCCTCAACTCCTTGTAGAACAACATATTTTCATTTTTTATTTCAAGTTCTCTACTGGCTAATAGAGACTGCCTTTTTCTTACTTTAAATAGCAACTTTAAAAAAATGCATGCATAAAATGACAAACTTCATACCTGTCTACTAGATAGAAAGGAAGAAAGAATAAAACATGCAGATTGTCTGTGAAGGGAAGTAAGATTATTGGTATCCGTTAAAAATTCACTCACTTCAAATTCTAAAAGCATAGCCTATGAAATGTTGTGGACAGATAAGTACTCTGAAATTTTCCATTTAACATCAAATCAGAACAAGTGAAAGAGTTATCTGTGTTTATTCAGAATGAGCCAGTATTCGTTTCTGAGCTGACAAACATGATCCTTGATTGAGGTCAGTTTAGCACTTACAAGAAGTTTTACTTAAACTACACCTCACTTCTTCAGTCAGCTTGCTTTAAAGAAAATAAAAATAAATTTTTAAAGGAAATGTGCCTCAGTATCTGACATGTGGGAAACAATAATACTTTTCTCTTCTCTTCTAATATTTATTTGGATTACTATAAAACAATATGGTCTATTTATATTAAATATATGCATTTATTTTATCCATTCATATAAAACATTAGAATATTGTTTCTGTATGTAATTATGTGAAAACATACACTATAACCAAACCACATAGAATTAAAACTTTTCTTTCCTCTGTTTTTTTTTTTTTGTTGTTTGTTTGTTTGTTTAAACAAGAGAAATCAAAATCCTTAAAGGTTAATTTCTAAGAAAAAAATTCAGTGACTAGGTTTGGGGAAATCTGTACTATATTCAATTTACAGAAAATCACAAAAACCATTTATTTTCCTTACTGCTATGGACACTAAGAAACAGATTTTTCAAAAATCTCCAGCAAAAATCCTACCTTAGTGTCAGGAGACTACTGTCTTACATTGTTTTTTACCCACAGACAAAGCTGTCCCCTCAAGCATTACAAAGCACTTCATGTTTGTGGTTTAGTTCACACTTTTAAATACTTCCCTTTCTTTTTCATTACTGTAGAAAGTAGCTTCAGCTGTGAATCAGTCTCACCTTAACACCACGGAAGTTACTTAAGACCTCAATTTATATAGGAAAATTTATTAAAATGACTTTATGCAGGATCCAGCAATTCTGGTCTGCAACATAATTTCATATTGTAGTTAAGAATATTTTCCTAAATACATTCAAGACAGATAAGAAAAAAAGAAATTGCCTTAAAATCCTTGACTTTATGTTAAGAACATTTTTCTAATGGAATGATGGAGGGGAAAAGAGACAGAGATCTAACATTTTAGTTATATTTGCCAAAGTCAACAAACTACTAAGGAGCCTGTGTAAGATAAAATTTTATACTGGTCTGTGTGTACTGTGCATACACAGTCACTTTTTATTTATTTAGTTCAGAACTGTCTAGTCATGTGCTCTGCTACACAAAATTGGGGTATACTTTTGTATTTCTTGCAAAATAAAATACTAAACACATATAATTTAGAAGTTTATTTAATGTGTTGTAATCTGAGGATTAACATATGCAGGGAAATTAAAAACAATAGCTTTTTATGAGTGATAATGAAGGACAAATAAATATATTGAAGATAAAATACATCACAAATCATGTCAATATCCATTTCTGTTGCAAACAGTACTTAAAATGAATGTTCCAGACATTTTCATTTTTCTCAAGCTAAACAATTGTGTCAATTGATAGCAAGTAAGCCTCCCATGATGTGTTCTCTACATAAATTACTAGGTGTTTTGCATTCCCTTTTCTGGGATGTCTTTTTAGAGGAGTTTGTTGTAAACTCTGTTTATAGGAAACTTTGAACAAGGGGATTTTTTTTTCCACTTCAAAAGTATATGTTATTGTCACAGATATAATCTTATAAGAGCCCTTGTAACTGGCTTGGAAAAAATCTATTTTGTGTGCTAAAAATTGTAATAATTTCCTTATAAAGATGGCTACTATTTATACCTTGTAGACTCTTCTCTTACCTTCCACAATTAAACTAATTAAATTTGAGTATGTATTCTGGTTTTCTTCAAGAACATAAAATTTATTATTTGATGTTTTTAACTGTATTTTTGAAATCTTCACAGAAGAGCACAGGATTCCACAAAGAGTAGACCTTAGAAGCAGAGTTTGTCCAATAAAAGAAATGAATCTATAAAATCCAGGTAATAAATCAATAAAAGTGAGACAATTAAGAAATATAAAGTAAAAAATTACTTATGGCTTAAAAAATTATTAAATTTAATTGTATTCTCTAATGACATAGTGTTCCATCAGTTGTCTTGACAATATGCTTAAAAAAACACTAAGTGAACTCTATGACACTGGGAAATCTATAAGTAGTAAAACAGCCAAGAGGACACAGAAGGATGTTCAGTATTTCTCTCTTGGCATTGCTACTCATTTTTTTGTGGAACCTAACCTCACAGCATTAATTGTGATGCACCCCAAGAGAAGTCAGTCAGAAGAACAAGACTAAAGTTAAATCTTCGGGAGTTCCTAGTGAAAATCTCCACCTCATTGCTGTTTCCCATGTAACAGCTAACTGCTATCTAAGACAACTATTTTAAATAATGTAGATCAAAACTTTTGAAAACTGTTTGAAAGTCCATTATCAAGATTAAATTAAACTGCTTCAAACACAGTAGATTAATTATGTATAAAAGAAAATGTATTCACTACAGTAATTTACTGAATAACAAAGGTTTAATGCCCTATTTTGAAAAGTAGAAATATGGAGTACAATAAAAATGTGTTTACAGAGTGACTTTCCTTGAATTGTGTTTAATCCAGAATTTCAGGAGTTTGAAAACTGGTTACCTTCTTATTCAGAATCCAGTCACATATTCCTGAAGAATAAGGGGAATAAATGAAAAATGAGGAAGCACCAAAAAAATTTGCATTATAGGTATGTGATTTAGTTCAACCTAGTTTTGTCTGAAGATTTGAAGTCTTCTATAAAACTAATGACTATTCTAAATCACTGTTAGACAGTTATTGTCTCCTCTAATGATGTGTCTTATATGAGTAAGAACCAGCTACTGTGTTCATCACTGACAGAGAAGCTACTAAGGTCCTGTAGGAGGGCAGTAGTCTGGGAATATTTCACAGTCCAGAAACAACTTCCAGTTACCTCTCAACTTCATCCCCAACTGTTCAATTTCTGAGGGAAAACCAAAATAACATAGCTGATGTATGATCTGGTAGTGCGGACCATTTTCCCTTGGTTCAAATTTTAGACAGTGGGAGCTAAGACACTGTGAAGAGTGCCTCTGCCTTGTTTATATCTGAAAAATAATGCCATCGTTTGGGATTTACTTGTCTCAAGACAGATTCCATGATATAATCCAGACTTGTCCTTTGTTGAGTCACATTTATTCTAGGCACATTGCTGTGTTGATATTGAGAAAACAGAAAGAATTATAAATCAAAAAGTGAGATTATGAATTCCTCACTGCAAAACTTTATGAAACTCACGTAAGGTTCAGGATTCTGAATACCATTATTTCAAAGCATGAGTACGATTATTACAAGATTTGAAAACATGTTAAAGATGCAGTAAAGAAGGAAGAACAATAATGATATTGTGAATACTGCAAAATATTACTTAAAGATACTTTTTTACCACACTGGGGTTTTTTTGTTGTTGTTTGGTTGGGTTTTTTTAATTGGTTGGTTGGTTTTCTTTTTTGGGGGTTTCTTGTCTGGTTTTTTTGGGGGTTTTGTTTGTTTTGGGGTTTTTTTTGTTATGGTTTTGTGAATGCAGGTGAAGAGATTAGGGAGGGTGTTAACTCTATTGTTGGCTTTTATTTTTCATGTAAAGGAAGGAAAGGCAATAAACAAAACCTTTAAATTATCTTAGATATAATGCTCTTATAATTGAAAAAAAAAGTGAAAATTGTAAGGTGTGGCAAAAGTACAGCTGCTTGCGTGCAAATGTCAGATCCAGAATAAGATTTTATAGTTATTCCTGAACTTTAAGCTTCTTGTTTTGAATAGTGCACACATTCCAAAAATTATCAGCAGTATGTAGCTAAGAGATCCTTAAGTTTTGCCCAACGGTGTCTGTGGCTCAGAAACATTCTTCTGCATCAGCTCCAATGTCAACTGCCTGCACAAAACCAAACTCATCCCTGTAAAGCAAAAAACATGAGACTAGTAGGGCAAATGAAGAGCAAAACTAATAGTCAGGAGTCTCCAGGTCTCGCATAAAACTATCCACAAATCCCAGATTCTGGAAATTAGCATATCATGAAGGAAAAACAGGTTCAGGGAATCTTGCCATGTGCTTTCATTCAAGTCAAAGTGCTTATAAAAATTGGGTTTGCTCTGTGTAAAACAGGATTAGTTACATATTTATAACTCACTGGGGTGCTATATTTTTTCAGGAAAGCTTAAGCATTGACACAATGCTGCAGAATATATTAAGTCCTCAGAGTTACTGTAGTCTATGAACTTTCATTTATTTGTCAAATGCTCTTTCTATTTTACTAGGGGACAGAGAAGGACCCTGAAAATCTATGTTTAGTATCTCTACTATCTGTTTGTATCAAGTGAATCAGTTAGGTTGTGGAGTCTGTTATATTTTCTACCACCTAAAAAAGTGATTGTGGATCCATTAAAACCTTCCCTGCTATTTTCCTGTCTGTATTGAATTTCTGAAACTGCTCATGATGTGGAAGGAAATTAACAAGGAAACAATGACAAACTTGTCTTACCACAAACACCTGGTCATCACTCCTGAAAGACCTCCTCCCTAAGGCTGGGATAAAATCACCTGTGGCAGAGAACAACTGAGGGATTGAGTGAAAATCCCTATATAAAGGCTAATGTTTGCCTGTCCCTCACTTCTGAACTAATAGCTTATCCCTTCACCTGCTGGTCAAGGTCGGAGTACAGGTTTTAATTTGCCTATTTCTTGCATATTTAACATTTTATGTCATTGGTGGATTATTTTTCTCAAGACTAAAGAGGAATTTTTCCCTAAGCTTCAGACTAAGTTTGAATGGAATAAGGAGGTACCCGGTTTTTTGGCAGAAAACTCTGCACTTAGTATGCAATTTTGCAAGCTTCAGGTACTAATTTCAAAAATGGAACTATTTCCTGATAGCACTCAGAAAAGGGGCTGAGAAAAGTGTCTCACAGGAGCAGCAAGGAGTGGTGTAACAACTCATGCATGCAGATTCTTTTTTCCTTGTACAGCAGAAGGTTAATGTGTCCTAAGCACAGGCTGAGAATAGCCTTTCTGAAAAAAGAAGAAGTAAAGAAAGGAGTGAAGGTCTGCATTACTACATTAATTGGTAAGGGCACAGGTTAACAAAACAATGTCCCTCACATCTTCTCTTTTGACTTGCAAATTAGAGACAATACCAGCAAGAAAACCAAAGCCATTCTTTGGAAAATAGAAAGGTTTGGGCAGGTTTGAAAACACGCCTTAAAAACAGTGAAAATACTTTCTGAAGGGTATAATTTTCAAATTTGAAAATGATACGTATTTTTAAACAATCAAATTGAAAGGCTGATATCCCAGCAGACCATGTTTGATTACTTGCCCAGAGTGTAACAAAGAGATAGGCTTGGAATTCTTTTATTTTCACAGAAAAAAGAGACACAGTCAGTGAGGAGTTGAGTGCTTCGTTTAATGTATTCCAAAATGTCTTGGGAGAAAATCCTATCCTTTAAAATTTTGGCTCTGAGGCTTACTTAGAGGACAATAGTACTAATAAGAATGTAAGACTTCATGTCATATCCATTTGTGTGGGATTTCACATCTCATTGTTTGTGAAAGGTAGCTGGGTTTTGATCTGGTTTGATGCATGCTTATCAAAGAACAGTTTAAAAGATATGTTTATATATGAGACCTTCTTTGTCTCTTTTGAGCAGTGAAATCTAATCTTACCTACTTATTTACAGAGTGAGACAGAAGTATTCCTGAGTGAATCACACAGAGAAGCCTGGGCATTTTGCCAAAGAGTACTGGTAGGTCTTCCAGCTGGAAATATATATATATATTTTATAACCCACATTTACTTTTGAGGAGATTATTTTTTCTCTTTCAAGGTTATTAAAGTTATTCAAGGAATCTTTTTTCTCCCTTGTCTGTACAATATGCAAAACATCAAAAAATACGAGTGTCTGAACACCTTGTGCTTTGAACCAAACCTGTTTGTGCTTAAAATAACAGCCATACAAAAGATAATAGGAAAAAAATCAAATAACTAAGTCACTAAATGCATTTTGAAATATTTCAAGGTAATTTACTCAATTGAACCTGTATTATGGTGTTTGCTAAAGAGCCAGTGATAAATGATTTATGAGGCACAAAATGGCTGCTTCACTCGACAGGACAAACAAAAACCAAATTTAAAAAAATGTGGTCTTAAGTAGTATGGGACATTTTTACTGTAAAACGTTGTTTCCTTACATTTTTTATTGTTTATCTCTGCTTTGAAGATCAATTGAGATTTTTTTCATCATTGTTTTCTATATTCAACAATTTAGATAGAAGTCTTTTTTTAAATGAGACTGAAAGAAGAAATAGTTTTCTCTAGCTGAGTATATCTAGGTACATTTGAAAACTAAAGTTCTACATGTATGCTAATAGTTTGGCAAACCTAAAAAGACAGAATGACAGATTGTTGGTCACTACCCACCATTTGTATTTACAGTAGGTTTCTATTCTATACAGGACATAAAACATTCAGAAAAATGTTAGGTTTATATATGCAATGGGAGATGATAATGTACTGTAGCCCTTTCCCTATGAGAACAGGCTCAGGGAACTCGTGCTGTTCAGGGTGGAGAAGACAATGCTCTGGGGGGACGTTGTAGCAGCCTTCCAGTACCTAAAGGGGGCCTACGAAAGAGTTGGAGAGGGCATATAGTGATTGGACAAGGAAGAATGACTTCAATCTGAAAGGGAATAGATTTAGGTTACATATTAGGAAGAAATTAGAAAATATTTACTATGATTGTGGTGAGGCACTGGAACGGGTTACAGAGAAATTGAGGATGCCCCATCCCTGGAAGTGTTCAAGGCCAGGTCGTATGGGGCTTAGAGTAATGTGGTGTAGTGAAAGGTGTCCCTGCCCATGGCAGGAGGGTGGAAATAGATGATCTTTATGGTGCCTTCCAACCCAAATCATTCTGTGTTTCTAAGAGTCTATGTATATTTGTACTTGTTTATAAAGTTATTCCACTGTTGTCTGCTATACTTCACCTAGCATTTTTTGCAAGATACTGTGTATCCATGGTAAAAGCTATGTTTGTTAACATCAACATGGCTGTTTGTACTCATTGGCATATGAGATTCAGAAAGAACATCTAAAATGTGTTATTTACATTATTCTGTTGCATAAAATAAACTGGAGGGAAAAATCTGGATTTCCACTTTATATCTAAAATATTTTTAGGCCTATGGTTGACTCAAACATTTATTCTTTCTCACCCATCATTATTTAATCTGAAAATGGTACAAGTAATCTACATTAGGATAAAAAATGAAGTCTTTCTCTTTCAGTATAAAAGAATTTAGTCTTTTTTCAACCCTCTAATGGAGAACATGAGGGTCATCATGATTTTCAGGTTTGATTGGGCAGAAAAATTAAAACATTATTGTTTAACTTGGAATATGGCAATCAAAATATTTAGCTGGAAATTATCTCTGTTTTGCAGAAACTAAAATTCTATTACCAATGCAGCATTTTTTTATAAGATCGTTTGTACATGCATGAGGAGAGATGTTGTATGTAGGATTAAAAGAAGCAGAAGAACACAAACTTTCTTGCTAAGTACACTAAGTGATTGGCTTCATCATCTACTACATAAAGAATAAAATTTAGTACATAATGTAAAAAAGTATACTTGTTAAAGTTTCTTAAACATACATCCTTCCCTTCAGTCTTAAAAAATTCTAATGAGGAGGGATTTCTTTTGTATTTGCATTTGCAATTATTTTAACTTCAAAATTAAATTCAAGGAGGATTTAGCAACTGCTCATATAAGCCAGACTTAATGTATTTCATATTTGTATGAGAATATAGAAGCTGGAAACAAAAATAATTTTTACATTCGAAAAAGCTATTGAATTCCAAAACTAATATGGATTCTAGAGAGTTTTTAAAAACCTATCTGTATCAACTACATCCAGTAAATAATGTTGTGACTACTGCTTCATTTCCTTTCCATTACAAGATCCTATTAGTAGGGAAAATACACTGCATTCAAGTAAATCAAATGAAAACAAGACGTAGGGTATTCGAAGAAATACTGGTTGGTGTTTTTTTCCCTTTAAGAAAATTAATGAATTTGCGTTTATTATTTTTGTATTTTGGGTATCATCTTTTCTTATAAATTGTGGTGACAATTTTTGAGTGCTCATGATTTTTCCAAACACACACAATGGTTTTTGTAAGGGAGAGAGAGGGGAGGATATGAAATCTTCTTTCTGTCCAAGAAGAGAAATATAAACAGTGATGGAGACTGACAACCTTTTATAAACCAAACTTCACTGAGGCAGTAAGAAAAGTGAGCAACAAGCACCTGTATGGCAACTCATCCAATGCCCTGACTGCATCAGACTTCCAGGACACTTGATGTTCTAGGTCATCTGTCAGCAACAAGAAACTGGGAAAATGCATTTTAAATGCAGGTAAAACTCATACCACCCTTTGGTTCCACAACGGCAGTGTGATTCAAAACAATCCTTCCTTACACAGCTAAGGTGGGCAGCATCTTGCCTACACTGACAATGTCATCAAGGATCAGAGGGGCGAAGGAAGGGTGTCAGGAGGCTGTGACATTGTTCAAGGCTCAGGGTGTTAAGACAGATAATTTTTCTGTCATTACAAAAACATTTTCAAATTATGAAGAAATTAAAGAGGAAGTGCCTGTAGATACTAAGTGCATTTGGATGTGTTGTAATATATGAGCAATTTACAGACTGGAGACTATTTTTTATATAAAATAGATCCCAAAAGAACCATAAGAACCACTCTGAACTAGGCAAAAATAGCTGTGGCAGCCTGAATTACTCTATTAGGTAACACTCTGTGACTACTGAACAACAACCAAAATAATTTTGCAAATGAGATCAGCTACAAATTTAAAGGTGTAGAAGGGTACCTGTTTGTAAACATTAAATGCATTTTGAGCTAAACTCATGGGTAAAATTCTCGTTATTTATTAAGCTTATAATTCTAGTCTGAGTAGTCAAGCCATTGAATCACATAATTAGAAAAGATATATTTCTTTGAAAGACTAATTTGTTTTAAAGCCTAAATCAGCAGAGAAATATGTCCTTAATGTACAGTTATTTGCATATTCCCATGTTTTTATTTAAAATTCTCAGTAATTTCTTTCTGTGCTGCACTTATTATGTATTTTCTTTATGTGTATGAGTGAAAATGTGCACATCTGCGTATATTTTCTCTGCCATTTTCACAGTCAAGATCGAACTCTTTATCTTGCATGGCTTATAAAAACAGCCTGCCCAATTTTAATTTTAAAATTTATTAAATAATTTCAAGTCAATTTATATTTACTTAACAGTCACTCCAGGAGTATTTGTATCTATATGAACAAGTAATCTTTATTAAGGCATTTTGGGAAAAGAAGATGTAGACAGCTGTCTTTCTTCTACACGTGTACTTTATAGATCCTAGTAAGATATCTGCTCACTGTTATGAGCAGTCCTATTAATGTGCTTTGTTGTCTACACAAAATTCAGGATACTTTCTATACTGAATTTAAAAATACAAACATATTTACAAACAAACATATGAACTATGTTTTTTGATTAATGATTAAATAGGAGTCAGAGTAGACTGCATTTACTTTTCAATAGTTACTAGTTCTGATCACTCATTTGGTCATCTGTAAATAATAGATTAGAAATAAACATAAGTTTTTGATAAAGCTAGACAAAGAAAACCTTCCACTTGTTTATCTTTAGGATGTCTCTCTGTGATATTGTCACTCCCCTTTATTTCGCTATAAAAGAGCACATATTTTTCCTGTTAATTTCCCTGTAGATTCCTCTAGTGTTACACCTCTCGTTTTTCAAGAAAAGAGCAGATGCAAGAAATCAAGGCTGGGACTGTAAGTCCTTCTTGCTTGTCAATGTAGGAGTCAATGATACTGCCAAGAGAGATCAAACATAGATAGGTTAGGGCTCCAGGACAAGGCTGAAGAAGTTAGGTCAGGAGCCAAGGTAGATCTCTTTTATTTTGTCAGTAAAGCAGAAAGGCTCAGGTAGGAGCAAAGACATCCTGCAGGCCAACATCTGATCACACAGCAGGTGTTACATACAAAGCTTTGGGGTTTATGACTACTCCACCTTCTATGAAGAATGAGCAATGGTTGGGAGATAGAATACACCTACCTTACAAAATAAAACAGCAGCAGGTTTGTCAGTAGCCTTGCTAACCTACTGAGGTAACCTACATTAAAACTAAGTTTGTTGGGGCATAGTGCCTAATGTCTGAAGAGAAGTTTAAACCTAGAAGTCATTATGTCTCTGAAAGACAGTATAGTTGCGGATGCTGTTTCAGTTTACCTGCAAAAAAAAGTGTCACTGAGGATGAAGTGAAAAATGCCTGTTTGATGGTTGCAACATGGAAAACAAACAGTTCAATTGGACTTAAAACCTTGTGAGCAGTCTCAGAGCAATATTTGCCTTCTGATTGCAGAACCATTATGGGATAACATTTGTGACTAAAGTTCTGCAGTTAATGGATAAAAGTAATTTGGGAAGGATAGGACAGGAAAGCGGGGACTCTTCGTCTTGAAACTGGTGATTAGTCACTCAAGAATTTATCTGAAGAAAGATTTAATCACACTGGTATCTGCTCAAAGGAAAACAGTGGTCACAACTAGGAAGATTTCTACAAAGGGTAGAGGACAATTTTTATGCAAGTGATCAACAAAACTTTAGGGGAGGCATCCTGCTGGATCTGCTAATCATGAACAAGGAAGAACTTTTTCAGGATGTAAAACCAGAGGGAAGACTTTGCTGTAATGAACTTGAGGCTTAAAATCCTAAGAGAAGCGACCACAGCCAAAATAAAATGGGAGCATTTTATCTGAAAAATATGCTTAATTTAATCTGAGAAATGTCTACATTATAATTAAAATGAAAACTGGAAAATAGTATACTTTTTTTTACACTGTTTTATTTTCTTTGTTGAGGAAACAAAGTAGAAAAGAAAACAACTTTCTTGGATCTACTTGGAATCTCCTAATTTTGCAGTTGATAGTTTTTACGGATATACATTTTGAAGATGCATGTCTAGAGGATGATAAAAATAAGAAATATAAGTACAAACTGGTGCAGACCATTCTTGGACATATAGTTGATATTTCATCAGAACAAACTTTCAGGTTCCACGTCTAGAAAAATAATTTGGGCCATTTTCCAGATTGACAAACTACATATCCTCTCATTATGGTAAACAGAGTAAAGATTCCATTGTATTTATGTGTTTTATCACAGAAGAGCAGGCAATAGATCCTGTGACAGGTGAAGTGAGAAATGGGGTCTCTGGGAATCTCAGTTTATACTGACGATCATATAACATGAACTACTTGTGTAAGAATTTGAAGACAGAGATATTTGAGGTTTGACTTGGTTTTAATGATTGCTACATTCTGGCCGTGGTATAAAATTTAACAGTTTTTGTAAAAGGGCAAACAAATACAGAAGACAACACCCTAATGTGGTCAACGTCTTCCATTTATAACTGAATCTGCCTGCAGCATCAGACTACAGATATATGTAGGAGTTAATTCACTTTTTGATTTTCTGATTGAAAGAAGTTTTAACCTTTTTCCTTTCAGTCAAACCATGTGAATAGCTGAAGAATGAAAGACATGCTAATATTTTCTTTTTTCCCTTCTACATGTAAGAGGTGATTGGTTATTTTTTGGCCCAGCTGATGACTATCTGTCCGATTGGTATGATCGGTTTTGTGCAAACACCCTCTGAGACAGATTTTACTGTCCTGTTCATACACGTTGCTGCATCCACATTTGTATCTTACCAGACATAGTTTGACCAAGAGGTAGCTTTCAGGTCAGCCATACAAAGAAAGTTTGCCCTGAGAAAGAGAGAAAAAGAAGGCAAGAAAGAAATTATAATGGTGAAATAACTGAAATATAGTGTGAAAGAGTAGTATCAAGATCATAAAACAAATACTTGGAAAAGAAATATCCCAAGGGTTAAAAAGTTTTCTTAAGAGAGAGACATCTTGATAAGAGATAGGTGGGTACTGTACCTTTTTTTGCTTAAAAGAAGCTAAAACTAGAAACTTTGCATTTCAAAAGTAATTTATGTTCTCTATATTGGATTTAAGCTTGAATTTAAACATGTACAATATTTTCAAAGGAAAAAGAAGGTCTGTGAAAGAAATCTGGTAGTAAAACTAAGTGTTGAAAGGCAGTTTCTTGAGTAGTATTCGGACTACTTCATGTTTTGAAAATGCCAGAGGATTTGATCTTTTTCATTGGTTGAATGTGGCAGAGTTCCCCAGTGGGTCAGCTTTCTTTCTCAGACAGGAGCTGCATAGACCTGGGACCAGAGAGTGGTTTGGATGTGTCTTAGAATATACTTTTGCATAAAAAGAAAGTGCAGATTCTCAAACAGTCTGTGCTTCACTTTCTCTTTTCTCAGCAATCCATTACAGATGAAGGGAAGCTTCTCTGTGTTGTGTCCATACAGTTTTTAAAAGGGTTTGCTGACTGTTGGAGCCCCCAAGTAGCATTGCTGGAATAGAACAAGTGATGGAATTTTCCAACAGAATAGAAATATGAGGTTTTCTGAAATCTGTAAGTAGGTACTTCTACTTAAACAGCTTCACAGGGAATTATATGTTTGTACATCGATTTTAGTGAAGGAGTAGTATATGGATCAATAAATTTGTTGTATATTGCAAGAAGTATTTGGGTGCAAGTGCTGTATTTTACCACTGTGCCTCAAAGAATTTAACAGTACCCCTAATGGCTGTATAAATTTTATATGGAAATATACTCTGATTTTTCAGCAGTTTCCTCCATTCCCAGGTGTTCCCAGATGCATGATACTTTGAACAGAATGTGTGATTGCATGTTCATCAATTTGTACACATTATTATACCTACATTTTATTTAAACATGATTAAAAAAAGAGAAAAATTAGGAAAACCTTAGATGTGAATACATCATTATGCATTTATACAATATAAAACATGTCTTCAGAAAATAATATAATCTGTCTGAAAAACACTCATTATTGCCATATTTCGGCAACATTTGAAATGTGAGTCTTAATAACAATGGCTCCATAAAAATTGCATTGAGGAAGTTGAATGGTTACTTCACTGCCTTTGACTAAAATTTGCTGATGTAAAGTTTCTAATTGCCAGCTCTAAGCTTCAAAAGTCAGGCTGGGTCCTTTCAACATCCCAAACCATCACCAATAGATTGGACCTTGTCAGCCATATTATGCTCTGAATTATGCAATTTTTTTTCCTACTAATTTCCTTCTTCTAACATTCCAAAAGACTTTTCAGGAAAAAGTCTCATGGGTATAATTTGGGTTCCAGGATGCTGACTATTTGTGAAAACAAGCTATATACAAAGAAAGTAACAAGTCAGTTGAATTCTTCTGTTATGGTGAATATTGCTGCAAAATTATAAGTTAAGTCCAAACAGCAAAGGAAGATTTCATGCCATTGAAGAAAATGGAGGGTCTATTTCCCACAGTTTCCCGTTGTCAGCAAGTGAAATCATTGGGCTCGGAAAGCTTTGCATTTACTAGCACAGCAGAAAAGTAGTCAGTCATTTATTATATATACTGCTTCACAATGTAATCTCTTATTGTTTAGCAGTAGTAGAACTGTCAGATTAAAAATAAATATTTCATGACTTGTAACAGTAATGAGTTCTTGCTTTGATGTATAATCCATTATTAAACTCACCAAATGTTTTTTAGGCTAACTTATGTGGGTCAGCATTAGGCCTTTGTAAAATACAGCTTTCTAGCCAGATGGTTAGAGGTTGTCATTAAATTAGCTTGAATCAGTTGGTATCCCATCAGTTAATCTCATGTACTATAAATGGAAGATGAGTATTCTTTGTACTGATTATGCAACTTCAAGCATCTGCCCATTTTCTACTTGACTAGGTCCTGTCTGAAATGGTCATTTCCCCAAACCTGCTAGAGCCAATCAAAAACCTGCCCAGTTTGCAAGAAGACTGCAGGCATATGGCCATTCGGCTTATATTTTCACCATAGGGTACTTAGCCATTATGTATGAGTATGGGAAACTATGTACGATAAAGTCATTAAAGTGCTGAACAGTAAGAATTATGGCCATGTTACACATAATGACAGCACTGCAGAAAATGCTCATCTGTGTATATTTTCCAGCTGAATGGTTATTTTATGAATGGTATTTAGTTTCCTATGATGTGGGAGAAAGCCGTCATTCTTGAGTTATTTGACTCATATGAATGTAGTTAAACTTTCTTGCAATCATAATGTTCTTGTTAAGCCGTTTGGGAGCATAGATTTGTAGTGTACACATGGACTCCTAAAATAAAATCCCAGATTTTGTGAACAAAATTACCTGAAAAATAGGGAAAAAAGCTGAATGCAACCACACTTGGATGGTTACTGAGTAAATAACACACCATCAATTATTTTCCCATATTCCTTCTGCAGGAATATTGAACAGATGCAAATCTACTATATGGATGATAAGTATACCATCTTAACAAGACAAGTTGCAATCTTATTAACACTGATAATCACAAGTACTCTTCATACTTTATTTTCCTTAATAATAACAACTCCTAATTAGATATTAAAAGCCAGAAAAGGAATTTCTGAAGTGTATCTTCTTTTATCCAAATACCATACCTGACACTACAGTACAGTAAATAGAGTAATGCAGTATGGTGGCAATCAATAGTGGTAGTGGATTAAGGAAACATTTATAAGACAAAACTCTTGAACTCCTAGTAGAGATAATAATTTAAAAAAAAATAAATAAATAAAAAGAGGTAGGTACTCCCTATTCTATCCAGGACACCAGAATAAAGTGATTACTTTTGAGTAGGACTTCATGGAGAGTTACAGAAAAGAATGTGGTTCAGAGCTCTTAAAATTTATGTGTTACATGGCAATACTACACCTGGATGTTGTAATAGTATTGTACCTGCTTTTCATTAAGTGATGGGAAATAGAAAGCAAAATTTCTTTCACTGCACTTCACCTGTGGAGCATAAAAATGCCCATAAATACCATTTAGATGTTTTTTTCATATTATTGAACAAATGTGTCTACTTTCTTAAGTAACAGAAACAGTGAAGTCCTACAGACACATTCTTTAAATTTGTAAATTCCAGAAGTAATTACAGGGTTAAATAAAAAATTCTTAGCACAAGAATAGTCTGAGACTGCACGCACACTGAAAATATAACTTTATTTATGCCACTGCTTTCTAGTCTGTGGCAGACCAATTATGTGGATGAGATGTTTCACAGAGAAATGCTTTTATCCGAAGCAGAGACGCATAGAACAGTCTGTCTAAAGAAGACATTCCTGACTCCCAAGTTATGCCCTTGAGTAGGAAGGTTAATAACACCTGTGATTTATTTTGTATATTTATTATAAGGCAAAGTAAATTTCATTTCATGACAGGTTGAATCTACATCAATATCCAAAAATGGCAAATGAGACATTGAGGACAAAATGTTCCTGTATTCCTTTCCATATACTTATTGATAGAACTGTAGGCAACATCACACTCCTGCTGGAAGCCTTTACTTCCACCTCAGGGATATCCCAAAGTAACTAATATTCCAACAACAGATTCATACTTTCTCCCAAAAATCAGCAGTAACTTACTCTGTTGATATAGTAATGAACTTCCATGGCTGCCCCAAGTTGGGCTGCAGGTGGAAGGGCTATGAGGAGACATGAGAACCACAGAATCATATGATAATTTGGTTTGGAAGGGACCTTAGAGATCATCTACTTTCAACCACCCTGCCATGGCCAAGGATGCCACCCACTTGAGCATGTTGCTCAGGGCCCCATCCAGCCTTGCCTGGAACATTTTGTATAGCAGACCTGCATATGAAGGAGTTTTTGTGATTTTTTCTGCCTGTTGCACCACTGAGGAAAATTCCAAGGAAAATATCCACTAATCTCTGGAACAGATATTGAAAAGGCTTTCCCCTCTTTCCTTTCTCTGTTCTTTGTATCACACTTCTACTGCAATTCCAGGGTGGTTTTCAGAGGTATCCATTCACGACACAGAAGGGATACATCCTGGACAGGATATTTCTTGGGTAACTCTGTTTTCCATATTTATACCTTTTTTTTTTCCTTTTCTCTAGCTTTGTGTTGAACATCTCTTAATAATATTGTTATTACATGTTTTATGATGATATGACGTATAACAGTTGTTATCAAGAGACTAAAAGTTTTGATAGTTTTAAAAAGTCTCCTCTCCTATTCATACAGTAAATGAAATAATAAAATGAACTTATGTAAAACTTTGTTGTTATTAAGCAAATACATAATTTATTAGTGCTTTGTTGTTTTTACAGCTAAATTCACAGAAACCCCAGGACTTAGAAAAATTCTCATCAATAATAGAGAGCAACTAAGAAAACCCCGTATCAGCGTAAAAGATAAAAGAGAGCAAGAGGAAAAAGTTACTTGCTTTTTGTCTGTTGAAATTAGGAAAATGACCTAGATTAAATTTTTCATGAAAAATCACAAAATATTAAATTTTGTTAATTTTTAGGGAGGTTTTGTATTTCAACTCTGTCATTTGTCAGGGACATATCTATTGACAGCCATCTTGGCTGATTTTTATGTGGATCTTACATTATTTTTAAACCTTATGTGGCAGTTAAAATAGCACAAAAAAAAATGAGTTTTTTTTTTTAAATGAGCAAGAAATGTAGACCAGGTCTTCCCTCCTATGGCTACTCTTTTCCTATGTGTTTTCCTCCCACTTTACACTCTAAAATATAAATATTGATTAAGATTATTGAATATTTTCCTCTAAAATTAATTTCCATCTGCGTCTGAGGCCTGAATTTGTACACTTAATTTTAAGCTCTTAATTGAATAGTCAAAACTATTAGAATAGTTAGGCTCAAAAGAGAGACTAAGGTGACTAATACCAGGAATCAGCTTCATACTCTCAAACAACAGTTCAACTCCTCTAAAATCTCATTCTCCTTCTAAATGTGACTTATTTTTCTTCACTAGGATAAGGTTCCAAGACAACTGTCTTTGTTTTAGTTGAGTGCCTCAGCCAAGAACTTCAAGTTAGATGATTCACTGAAGTGTGTTCATCATCAGGGAGTGATTCTATTACAATGTGATTGCTTTAGGGATGTCAACACCACCAAGAAGAGAAAAGGTTTGTCCGATGAAAATTCTCAACCTAAAGAGCAAATATGAAGTACTTTTTCTCACTTTTCAAGAAGACTTTAGAAAAAGCCTCCAACTATTAGGAAAAATTCACAAGTTGTGATCATGATCAGCACTGTGAAAGTTAGAATTTGGGCAATACATACGGATTGCTGAAACTGGAAGAGAAAGACGCTGAAAGTGGGATGGGTCAGTCATTCTTGTTTCACATGCTGTATGCCTCTGTCATTTAATCTGTAAGAAATCAGGGCAACAGCCATCTGTACATCTACAAATAAAAACCCTCATCAATTAAGTTTCATGCTCAAGACCTGCCATTATTATTTTAATAATATTCAATCAATTTAATTTCGGAAAATTACATATTTATTGCTTTAAAGTTTATATTTGCGAAGGATAAAATTTCTACTGTAAAGTCAGTATACTAGACAGTCCTTAAAGTTCTAAGTCAATTGCTTTAACATGGTAAAATTCCCAATTGTTTTATACAGTTATCTTTGCTTCCAATTCAAAACAATAGCTACTCTGAGTTGTTTCATTCAAACCAAAAGTCCCCAGTGACTGTAAATTCCCAGTTCCAGGGACAATATCTTGGTTATACAAATATGCAAAGTCAAGCATATTACAAGACTCCCCAACATACTGAGAATGTCTAAATTACCTTTTTTTACAATTGTTAGATAAGAAAATATATGAATAAATGAATTTACTAAATGGACAACATATAGAACCGGTAATATATTATTCAGAAGTGGTATTGTACCAGTGGTAAGAATTGCAATTTTTATTCTGACACTCTTAAAAGATTGAATAAATTATCAAAGAAATTATCTTTGGCCACAAGCATGAATAGCATAATCTTGAACAAAAGAATGCCAGAAATTTTAATATTGCTATGAGATGTTATTTTTTATTACAAAAATACAAATAATATCTGATGTATCACGGGCTGGGAGGGCTGCACAGGCCAGCTCCCCCCAGACCAGGGTCCCTGGTTCGTGTAAATCCCACCGGATCTGGGGCGGGCAGCCCCCGAGGTTCCGTGGCAAAGCGTGAGTCTTCAAACCACATCAATTCAAGCAGGAATATAGTGAGGCTAAGAAAAGAACTGGACTCCATCTCTGTTCTGCTAGGGAGGTTTATTTGGGGTAATGGGGAAAAGGGGGTTGCAGGGAAGGAGAAGGGGGAACGGAGACAAGGCAGGTAGCAGATGCTAGCAGCCCAGAGATGGAAGACCTCGAGCTGACCTGGACATCGCCTTATAAAGGGAAAGGAAGAGGAGGGACTGTCTCCCCTAGAGCCAGTCCCGGGGAGTCTGAAGGGAAGACAGGCATAGGGAACCCACCAATAGATTTCGAGGTACAGCAGATGCATATTTCAAAATGAACCAATGGTATACAAAGCAGAGAGACAAAGGAGCACATGGAATCCTAAAACCCCACGTTGTTACAAATATCCAGCACCTGTATCCAAATTACAAGGAAAGCATATAATATGTCAGGGCTGAATAAATACCTTATGGAGATATAAAGTGTATGAAAATTAATAAAAAAGCAGTGGAAAATATTTTAATTGTCAAATTTCTTGAAGCTTTAAAAGTAGAAAATAAAGTAAAAATGGCCAATCATTTTGTTGAACAAACAAGGAAAACTATGTGTAAGTTTTCAGCTTCATGAATAAGAAGAGAAGATACAAATGGTGAGACCAGCCAAAGTGGATAGAATAGGATGGAGGTTAAATCAAGTACACAAGAACCACAAAATTAGTATTTTACCTCACATATATAAGGTAATATTTATCCATATGTTAAATTATATGAATATAAAAACCTGTCTAAAAGACTGGAATAACTGCAATTGTGAAAGACAGGTAGAAACAACATTCATATTGCTTAATATTAAAAACCAGTATTCCACTTATGGAATAATAACAAGGACTTTTAATGAAATCATCAATTTCTGCTGCCTTAACAGAGAAATCGCAAATATTTAAAACAAATCTATGTATAGCCCCTGAAAAATTACCATCCCATGAATTTGACATCAAATCTAGCTTAGCCTTAGGACATACTTTGAATCACGAAGGAATAGATCAGCTGGGCATGAAGAGAAAAGTAAATTACTCCAAGAATTTAATCAAAAGGTCATGACAGTACGTTAACCTAAGATTTTTGTTTAATACACACATTTCTTAATAATAGCAATCTGTCTAAACTTAACTGACGATAAGGAGGATTCAGCCATACTTTCAGACTGGAGGGTAACTGACACTTCATCAAGTAGCTTCCTCATCACGGTAGTATGCATCTTCTCTGGACTTCTGTATGTACAGTTTGCATAAGTAGTCCTAACTTTACTTATCTCACATTCTTAAAGACTGTCTTAGGAGGTTCAGAGGCCTGGGAGTCCAAAGGGCAGGCTTTAGTGTGGAAATCTTTCATTATCCAGGTACTTGGAGTAACCTTTCCTGTCTTTCACTTTTCTAAGTTTTGGCTTATGTTCAGTATCTCTCTGTTCCTCTTAGGCTGCTCATTCTTGCTTTCACCTCCTGGGAAAGCCCATTTTTTGATTAAACTTCTCCTGGAATTCCTTGTCAACCCACGCTGTCTTTCTGCCATGGATGCACAACTTTATTCACTTCAGAATGTGCCTTGTAATTTGCAAGGTTGTCCTTGAAGATCTGCCCTGGCTAACCGTCATCACGGTCAAGACTGCACTGTTTTCGATCAGTTCACCCTTTTCCCTTACTGTGATTAATGGCCCATATTAGTATTCTTAACTACTAATTAATAAAGCATGTGTCTTTTTCATCAGAAATAATGTCTCTCTGTTTCCATATTTTTCTAAACATAGTTCCATTCTTACCTTAACAGGTCTTAAGGGAAAAGATGAAAGCCCTTTTCAGGCATCTCCTCCACAATATTTCATATTGGTTTTGTTGCATATCTAGAATTAAAAATTCTAAAAATTTCTCTGGCTCTGACTTGTTGTTCCCATCTGGTATCTCTGCATATAACACAAGGAATAAAATAGCAAATAAAACTATAAAACTACCATTATGAAAACAATTCTGCTGGCATTCTGTGGAGTACATTTTTATAGACAGTTCACCCTTCTTTGGATTTTTTTTTTTTTTACTTTACCAGTTTCTCCCTCATTATTTGTCTGCCTAAAGCCATCAAACTGTTGGATTTTTGCTCATTAAAACTGATTGTTCTTACTGGACTGAGATCCACAAAAAGAAAGAGAAAATAAAAAAAAGATAAGTTTAAAGGTCTTTCTCTTATCAGTAGAGTTTTTTCATTAAAAATCAGCATGTATTTTTTAAAAAACCTGAAATTTGCTCCCTTTCCTAAACTTATTTTTATCATTGCAAACATACAGGAATTCCAATTAAATGAATGGTATAATGATAATTTACCTTTATGTAAGCAATTTGTTTGCTTATATTGTTTGACTATGTCTACAATCACTTGAGTTTCAGAAATGGGTGCTGTCTATATTTCTCTTTGCTAAGCATCTCTAGATGGACTGATTTCATAAGATTACTCCTTTACTAACAGTACTACTAACATTATAAATTTGTAGGTGGCATTGGTACATCTTGTAGGGACCAATTCTGTTGAAACAAAGTATGTGAATAATTCACATGTAGGCTCAACTAAGAAAGGGAAAGCTAAATATTTATTTGAATATTAGAATCATATACAATTTTCACAGAGTTTACTTTCATGCAAATTGCACTTAATTAGAATGTTGTTACCAATAATTTCATTTCTCACTGAAATATTTAGTTTTTCAGTCTTTGGTCCTGTTAAAAAATTTAAATGTAATTTAAATTTAAGTAATGTAATTTAGAATTTTGCCAATGGGATTTCAGCTTTCAGGAAAAAGGGGGCCTTTAAGCCATGGGCTATTCCCTCTCTAAAACAAAGGTTCTTCAGTCCAAATCTAAGACCTAAAAGCTTTAAAGGAAATTAGAATCAGTGAGTATTGGAAAACATTTTTTATGATATGATAATTTCAGTACTTGGAATTTTGAACTGTTTTCTGTAAACAAGTAAAACTACAGTTTACAACCATGATTTCAGATATCAACTGTTATGCTAGGCAAGAAAATAGCAGACAACTATAGATTAAATTATTAAGCAATGCAACATTGCTAATTCAGATGTTGATGAATTTGCATGAATAGGTAAAGAGTATTGTATGTGGATAAGTGTGTGCATATGTGATTATCCCTCTGCTTGTGTCATTGTGGACATAATACAGTACCACAATACTATTTTATGTTGCTTACAACACACCTATGATAAAATTACTTATGCTTTCAACTTTGTACCTTTCAGTCTGTATTATGCTGTGAACAAAGCTATTATGCTTTACTTTAAAAGTTAGCTGACTGTGACCATAGTTCAACCGTTGTGTATTTTATTTCAGTCTTGTTTAAATGTGTAGACATGTACACATTTAAATGCTTTGCTTTGCTGAGCTGAGATTTATTTATACATCCTAAATGCCAACACTTCAGTGTCTGCTTATATTTATAGTCAAAGCAGATTTCATATCTGAAAACAAACCTTCATAGCTTGTTATCAAGTGGAAATAAATTAAGTAGAATCAGATTTTTTCCTGTTTCCCTTTCTAGACATGATGCACTATCATACAGCTATTGTTTAGTAATACTAAAAAGAAGCATTGAATTATTCTGAGTACTAGTATCCAGCGTATTAAATAAGCAGAAGAGAGAATTGTATCAAAAACAATAACAGAATAAAGTTTGAAGACTCTCTTCTAATAATATTTGAACATATATGTTCAATAGTTCAATCTGCTTAATTCTTTTCAGTTAAATAAATTTTATTCATTACATGTTTCAAGTATCGTGGGATACACAACAAAGAAGTATTTGACAGAAAGAAATGGTGAATTAAGACTTTACTCTTCAGAAAAAAACTTCTAGGTGGCAAACACTGTAAGGTTAAATTTACAGATAATAAGGCGATCCAAAATACATTACAAACCAAAGCTTTTCCTTTGATGCCAGATTAAAGTTCTAGGACAGAAATTCAGGTCAACACATCCAGGTCTGACAGAGACCCTGAGGGGATCTACTGCCTTAACCAATCATTTATTTGTTTTTCTTCTGTGATATGGGAATGTCTTGATGCATAATACTTTAAAAAATGAAGACACACAGGAGAACTACCAGTAAGTCTGTAATGTAAAGTTTTTAGCTTTGACTTAATAGCCTGAAGACTTTAGCCTAATCTCCTGCTCATTTATTTTCAATGCCAAGTGGAGGAAAAAATGGAATGAGTTGGAACAAAGATGCCTGAGGGATCATTTGCAAATGCCTGCAGTAGGAAGCCACCTGGGACACAGAGTTTTCCAGTGTTAAGATACCTGCTATGATAAACTTTTTACATGTTGCTGTGGTCACAGGTAGGAAGAAAGCCGCAAGAATGAAACAAGTATTTTTGACTATACAATTAAAAGTTTGCTTTGTAGAATAAAAGACATAGATAGGAATGGTCAAATTAAATGTATCAGCTAATGCAGTAACTGATCAAAACCTCAACCTTATATGACTGGAATAAACCACTACAAACTCCCAGACTTGGACAGCTTAGTCTAACCTGCTAAAAAAGCAAACTACTATGATTTAGATACAGTGAAACAAAAATTTTGGAGGTGAAGCCAGTATTTGGCTTTACTGTTACTGGCAAAGCCAGTAACAATACACTTAGTAGTGGTGAATACAGTCCCACACAGCAGAACTGGGAAACTCTTATACTAGCTGTCTTTTTCAATGCCAGCTATTGATCTGGCTATATGATGTTTACTAGATCAGTTAACAACAGAATTGGATTTAAATGAAGACTGTTGTTCTTGATTAAGACACATTCATATGATATATATAACTTTTACTTTTTAACTTATATGATAAAAGCCATTAAAACTGAAAAATAGCAAAATATTAGGTAGTAACACTTTCAGTTTAATGGTTAATAGAAAAACTTATCTAGGACAAAGAAAATGCATGCTGATATAGAAAGGCAAAAAAATCTAAGGATAAAAAAGGAAAAAAGCTGTATTCCTGAAGCAGATTACATGAATATTTAAGCACTTTTTTTCTGTAAAGAATATGAAAACATATGCACACCAAATGCATTTTTGCTTTATTCTAAATAGAATCATAACAAGCTTATTTTGCTCTATGTAGCCAAGCCATAAACATTGCTATATTCCAAGTTCTCAGTAAGTACAATATTTCTACACTTCTAAAAACTCCTTCATTTCTTGCATAAAACATAAGATCTTGCAAATACTTATCAATGTACTTTTAAGGCATTCCTTTATGATAGAGAAATGCTACTTGATGTAAAACTGGAGGCCTGTTGTATGTCTACCAACATCTGTTTGTGACTGGATTCAACCACACAAGATGTTGTTGCTGTGTTGTAACTGAGAGAAAGAGGCATGAATACATCCTTCATTGTGCAAGAATTCATATAACAACCCAGACCTCCTGAGGTTGAAATTATGTGGAACTATACAACTGTACATAAAGGAATTTGTTTGTATAAACCACTATGAGTTACTTGTTTTTAGCATGAAATTCAAGTGCCCAGTAATTTTTCATAATTGGGTGCAAGATATTTCATGGATGTACATCATATATTTTGATCCTGGTAGCCAATGCTATGTCTCTCAGAATGCATGAGCTGGGCATCTCAGCAAGTAAGATCCTCTGCACTTTAAATGGGTATTAGATTTCCTGTCTAAAAGGAAGTAACTGCGCTAAGAACAAGGTTTCTTTAGCTGTTTGTATAATATTTGAAGGCAGAAAGGAAGGAAGACTAGAAATCAGTGTAGAAGAAACAATACTCTTCACATTTTGTGTTGGAACCAGTATATTTGCAAAAGGCATCAAGAGCAGATGAGACAAATCGTTTGTCCAGAACACAGCAGTTGTACTGCAAGATCCAAGCTTTTGATATTGACTTGCTGTTACCTGAAATACTTATATATTAAAAAAAAAAAAAAGGGAGGAATGCTGACAATTCTGAAATAGTATGGACAAAATATTTTATTACTGCTCAAAATAAGAAAGCAAAATAACCTACAAAATAACCTCACAAGAGCTTCAGACAACTAATTGCATTATTTTTTATGTTTACAGTTCCCAGATTAATGAAATCATGCCCTTCAATCATAATTGCATGCTCAGAACCCTTTGCTACTATTTTCCTAGCCTGTTTTAAAAAATTAGTGTATCATCTTTTCCATAAAGTGTATCTTTCTATAGAATAAACCTCATGTTTTCAAATACAGATATGCTAAATACTGAAATGATAAGTCCTTGATTTCTAACCCTCTTTGATACGAGGCAGGAAGTATGTGTACTATTCTCAGGACATATCAAAGCCCAAGGAAAGAAAAGGGCTGTGAGATTGGTGCCAGACAGCTATTGTAGAAAATTCTGTGGTTTATAGGTCATGTTTCTGGAAGCAGTATCAAAGTGAAGAGTTTTCAGTTTGCCTACTATGCCCTAGGCTCAGAATGAATTGATTGTGAAAGGGTTATTCAGTCTGTAAAAAAATCCCCAACCCATTGTGTCTCTACAGGAGTGAGCACATTTAATTAAGGAAAAATAAAATTACCATAGGGAGCAACAAAAAATCTTTTCTGTTCTCTTGAGAGTCTTAAGAAAAATAGATGACTGAAGTTAGGAGTGATATAATCTTTTTGCTAAAGAAATTTAAATAATTTGAGTATTTCAGGTTCTTAAGTCACAGTTCCTATGTTTACATGAAAATAAATAATCTTAACTGCATGTGGAATGTGCTTCACAGGGGAAATAGAAAGCTGTTTGCTTTAATGAATATAAATCCATTGCCAAAGCAATGTCAAGATAAAATTGCGAATAGCAAAATTAATCAATTTGAATTTTCAAAAAATTTGAACTTTTGAAAATTCAATTCCCTTAAATCTGTAATCTAAATTTAATTTAAATGCAGTATGTTATTCAGCAGTATGGTTGACATTGTTCCAAAGAACTCAGACAAATATCATTATGGTAGTAAGCTAAGCTTTTTCAAAGCTTTATAAAACATGTAAAATATCTTCAAGTGAAGTATTATTTTCCTTTCCAGTAAATTAATAGATATGATTGTCCCCTGCAGCATATTTCTATTATTTTGTTAGCATAACATTTTTTATTTCAATGTAGTATAAATATCGATGCAGCAAACCCCTATGAAAAGAGGACAGGAGTAGTAATATAATAGCCTTTCTAAAAAATTGAATACCAAAATTTCACTACATTAAGAATAATACTAAGTTTCTGTTTTAATCATATAAAATATGGACATTCTAATTTACTTTTCAAAAAATAATTATAACAAGATTTCTTTTTCAGGAGAACCTCAGCACCAAAACATATATCTTCCATTATATATCTTCGTGAAATTTACAGTCTTTTCTAAGATGATGTGGCTTTTAGGATTTTGTGGTGGTGTTTAATGACAAATTAGTTTAAGGTGTGTCAATAGATCAATACACAGATGAACTTATTTGCTGATCTATCCTGCCAACAGCAGGTCATAAATAGTAATTTAAAATTCTGAAAATATAATTATACTACTTGAATCTGAAGATGATCTCATTTACACCTGGAAGAAAATTTTAACATTGTACAATGAAGGATTTTGCTTTGTTTTATATTTATTTTTATAGGTAGTTGGTTAGTTTGCTTGTATGTACTTATTTGTACTGTTTTGAAGGGCAAATATATCTTTAATATTGACAAAATTGTTATCATATTTATAGTGGTTTACAGGTTATAGATGTTCTGGTGGAGAATTGAACTAGAGTCTTTACTAAATTATTGAACTTTGCTTCCTTTACCCATTTTTTCCTTGCTGACTTCAATTGAACAGAAAGTTTGCCCTTCCCTCCCCTATTCCCCTTCCACTCTCCTCCCTCTTACAATTTTTTTTTTCTGTTGACAAAGACAACTCCTGCTAGGTCTTGCTTGTGGATATATTCTTTTATCATCAAATTGAAGAATTTTGTTATGTCTTAAAAAACAAAACAGGCTTTTGAATCTCAGATAACTGCACTTCATTTTATAGAGCTGCATTGGCAATATTTCAAAGCCACGTCTGCATGCTTCTTAAAATCTTTCACACTGCTGTGATATGATGAATCAAAACGTTGTGTGTTTTGGCTTATCGGAGAAGCAGGTGGTCCTTTACTGCAACCTTAATTACTACCTGAAGAAAATCATCCACCTGAGAGCAGTGAATGAAAGACTAGCTTTTAGAACTTTGCTGTCATGTGGAAGAGGGAAAAAAGAGTGAAAGAAGGAATATTTATGCAAGAAAACTGGAACAGAACAGATACAAAATGTTTGATAGCTTTTGCTTAATTTTGGAAATCTTTAAATTAGCTACTGACTTGTTTTTACAGTTACCAAAAAGGTCTGACATAGATCAGACAGCTCTGCTTCACCAATCTTCATGCAACTATGGTTTAGAGGAAACAAACAACTAAATAGGAAAAGAGATGGGCTCCTCCTATCTTAATGATACTCTAAATATTGCAGCTAAGATAACTACCTTACTGTGCTCTTTAAGTCCACTGGAGAGAGCAAGATCACAGAATGACAGATTAGTTGATGTTGGAAAGGATCTCTGGTGGTCATCTGGCCCAAACATGCTGCTTAGGCAGGATCACCTGGGTTTAGCTGTCCAGGACCATGTCCAGATGGCTTCACAACCTCTCCTGAGCAACCTCTGCAGGGTTCAGCCTCCCCAACAGTGAAAAAGTGCTTGCTGATATTCAGAGGGAATATCCTCTGACTCAATTTGTGCCCATTGCCTCCAGGCCTGTGACTGGGCACCTCTGTAAAGTATCTGGCCCTGTCTTCTTTCCAGCCTCCTCTAAGGATTTTATGTACACTAACAAGTTCCACCCAACTCTTCTCTTCTCTAGTCTAAGCAGCCCCAGAACCAGCCTTTTCTCACAGCCAAGATGTCCCCAGTATGTCCATGACTCTTACACCAAGAAGCCCAGAAGTAGACACAGGACTCCAAGTGTGGCCTTGTCAATGTTAAGTATAGGGGAAAGACCTCCCTCAATCTTTCAGCATCCCTCCTAATGCAGCCTAGGATACCATTAGACTCTCTGTGGCAAGAGCACCTCGTTGACTCATGGTTTGTCTCCTGCTAGGCCTCACCCAAATTTAGTATGACAAACTGCATTCTAAAACTTATTTCTCTCCATTGTCAATAAAGAAAATATATAGTAAGTACATCAGTAATTATTACAGTATGTAGACCAACTTATTGCTCTAATGCCAGTTGGAAGTTTGCCTGAATTTCAGAGCATCTCAGGTGGGATTAAACATCTGTTTTTAAACACTGAATATAGTCAGTTGCCTGTGTTCAGAAATTTTGTGCATGCACTATAGGCACCTGAGACACCTGAAGGAGGGCATACAGGTTCTCCTCTGGAAAAGAGAGTGGTAATCAAGTCAAATATTCTAGATATCTAAAATGGTATTAGGTCTGTTTTTAAGAAATTTTTCTTCATGTTTGGTGTGCAATATTTCCAACACATATGCGACATTCAATTGCATGTGCTGGAGAAATCATATTATTTCAAAGACATCCACTGAAACTGGCAGATATGAATCAGGATTTGTAGAAAAGACTTGACCCACAACAAGGAAACCTGGAATAATATTCTAGGATCTACTAAATGGCACTAGACATCATTTGTACAAGTGGCTCAATCAAGGCACAGGTATTCATATTTGAGCTCTAGATGAGGATCAATCACAGAAACCTGGTCAGCTTCCAGCAGCTGCTGCTCTAACAGCTACTCCAGAAGGGCACAAGCTTATCATAAATCTTCTGCCTATGCTTTCTTGGATAATCCAGACATCTCAAGAAGCACTAATGGTTTAGTTAAAAATCCATGCATAATCAACACTTTTTGCCATTTGATTTTTCTCTAGGATATCTGATACAGGACAAGAAGACAGTACTAGGTATCTATGAGAATATCAAGGGAAGGATTTATCTTGAGTGAAACCTGGCTTCTAGGCAGAATGCCCAAAATCATCTTAAATTGCCAGAGATTAGTATGTATGATCAAATTAATCAAGTCCACAGCAAATACAGCCAGTAAAGAAAAAGGCTTTCTTAAACAGTTTCATCATAGAAACTACTTATAGGCCATTAGCAGCTTTGTAGATCTGTTGGCAGAAGTTAATGTTAGATTAAAGTGCTGATGTTAGTTGACGTGTAATTGATGTACAAGACCATAGAACATTACTAGGCAGAAAATTAGGATTTGCAGGAATGAAGTTTGGTAGGCTAGCCCATGTCACCTGAAATGGCTGGGCAGATGAATTTCAATTTTGCCTTAATTGAAAAGTTCATTTTATTTCCCCAGGACACCTACAAATGCAGTGGTATCACTGCATTGAGCTCCAAATACTGACAATAGCAGGAACTCAGGTGAATAGCTTGTAGACACCACTGCACAAATATGTCTCATTTTAGGTGTGTTTCTGTAGTCCGGAGTCCAACTCAAGATCCCACATATTTGTATTTCCTCAGAAGCTGACAAGGAGTTACTAGCTTATGTATCAAAATCTCTACAAAATCTTTTGTGTGTGCCTGCCTTCTCTACTTCACAGGAAAAAGCTTACATCTGAAAGAGATGTCTTTTATTCTATTAGCAGGACGTTTCTTTGTGTGCAATAAGTGATATTAATAGCAGTGCCAACACTATGAAACTAATTGCAATTTTATTGTGAAACAATGGATTTATTATTTGAATAATGGATGCCATAATTGCAGAGGTTTTTTAGTATTGAGCTGCATGGGTTTTTTTTCATAAACAAAATTATCTCTTCAACTACTTATACATAGGCAAGGGAAAATGTTAATTTTTCATTTCACAGTGACAAATGATTAGATGCTTCTGTCACAATGGATTTCTTTAGTAATTGCACTATCTAATTTTCTGCAAAAGACAGGTACTCTAAGTAAAACAATAAAAATATTTTTTAAATGGCAGCATTCCCTTTCTCATAATTCAAGTGGCAGGTTTCTTTTCTGTACCAAGTTCTCGACAGGAATGAGAGGAGAAAGGAACTTTATTGTTTTGAATTCCATATATTGAGTTCAGAGTCCCCAGATTGGTCAACCCGGACCTCCCCTAGGCACAATTGGCCAAGCCCACTGACTCAATCCGGAGAAACTGTTTGCAAAACATCCAAACTTTATCTTGTTTATGAAATATACAAAATGTTCCCACGGGAAGAACCTGTCTAGCCACAGCAGGTGTTAATTTTTAAAGGCAATACATACTTGTTAGCAGGTGTTTGAGTGAATTGATTTGATCTTTGCCAGCCTTCTAGTAAAGTAGTTATATGCCTGTGGTTCTTTTGATGGCTATGGTTACACTAATCAAAACGATATTTCATTTTCTCATGTTATACCAACAATTACAAGACAGACATACAGATGTTTTAAGTAGCACTATTTATTGTCTCTATAATTAGCACTACTTACTGTCTTTAAAAGTAAATACTTTTAATAGAGGTGTATAAGTAAAAGGCAGAATTTGCTATATGAAAATTTTCATGATATGTCAGTGTATTTATCCTAAGAAGCTAAATTTGGGTAGAAAACATGCAAAATAACATTGTAACTGTCTTTCCAGACCCTTTAGTTCCCAATTAAGGGAGTATTAACTGAATAGACACATGAGAATGGCTCTGAAATTAGTATTTTCTTGAGCAGATAACTTTGTGAGGCCTGATTCTAGATGTTAACAAGACTTTTGAGGCTGAAAATGCATTTAAAGTCAGCAGAATTTTGAGGGACATTTTCAGATGGTCATTTTGTTACAGTAAGATTGTAAATGCAAAGTAGAACACAAACTTGGGAAAAATAACTCATGTATTCTTAAAAAAGCATAAGCAAAACCAAAAGCAATAAATGTGGGATGCTAAGAAATGTTGATGTATAAGTGCACAAAAACTCTGTATAAGAGCAGATGTGAGTTGTTAGAGTCAGAGAGAATAAGAGTATGGACAAAGATTAATGGAAAAGAGAAAACGGATTTAAATTGGTAATATTTAGGTGTAGTTTGGGAACCACTAAAAGAGATTCCATCAGAAACCAAATAAATTTATTACAGGTTCTTTTAGAAGGTTATATAATTCAGATTATTTTAAAATTCAGATTATTTAGGATTTTCTAAGTGATATCAAATAAAATATCATGAATTTTCAATAAAAGTCAAAGAAAATATTCATAGCCTAAAAAAAAATAGATTGCTTGCAATCAGCGACCATAGACAAGATTCTTTGCTCCATCACACACACTTCTTTCCTGTTAAATATAGCTTCTGTGCAGAGGGAACAGTATTCAATACTGAATTGTATCAAAGCACACATCGCTAGTTTTTTATACAGTAGTCAAGACTTCACCAAAGTGTTTAAAACAAGAAAACAATATGCTAAAACTAATTAGCATATCTAATTTTGTGGTCGTAACAGCCCAGATACCTCTCACCCCTGACAACATTCAGTGGCCACCACTGACCAGGAAGCCCTTCCGTCTGATCCAGAAGTTTCTTGGGCATGTTGTACTATTTGTTTGCCTTCTCAAAAATACCCTGAGGCCATCGTCATAGTTCTCACTGATTGCCCAGCTGTGAACTGAGAAGTGAAGCTATCTAACTGTACAGATTTACACTTTATAATACTGTTCCAAAGTTCTTCAAACTGTAGTGTACAGGAGAACGCTGTTTGGTATTCTACCATGGTGCTGATGCACTGAATGATACAGGGCAACAACCTGAACTGTGGTACTGATGTGATTTTGACTTGGGCCAAACTGGATTGCAGAATATGCAGAAAAGTTATACCAGCTGACCAGACAACAGCCCGGAGCACATTATGCACACTGCACTAGATGTAGTCTTGCAGTGTGCTTATATGCATATAACTCTGACAAAATTTACTTGTAGCACCTTATTTATTTTAATATGAGCATTGCAGTAATGCATGTGAGGGGAAGTCTCCAGTTTTCTTTTCACAACGTGTATTTATCATTTTGATCTTTGGCATTTTAATATATTGTTCCATTTATTTAAAACCAAAAATATCATCCTGCTTCATCACACACTACTACTTAGGAAGCCTTGCGCATGCATTTGTAACTATTACAGTAGCACAGTTGGAAGACCTTGACTTCTCTGAAATATTTTTAAAGCGTTACCCCTTTCTTTCTTTTTGGCAAGTCATTTTTACATAGGAAGAGTCCAAGGCTGCTCATTAGAATCCCTTAGTTATGCAAAAACCAGACCGATAAGCATCTTAAATACAGTATCAAAATTGAATATCATCCTCTGACAGGTTCCAAAGCATACATTGTCAGCAAAACTTACGGAATGTTTGAGTGACATGTTTTAGCATAGTTCTGATACCAGAAACCTTTGAAGTGAGTTTGTGTTAAGTGATGAGATGTTCATCTGCACCCAGAGAAAAAGGCAGAGAGAAACAATGGCAGGAAGAGTAACTTGGTTAATAACCCATCTTTGTTGCTTCCAGGCCCACACAGGAGATCCACCGTCTCATCAAAGGTCTTCACAAATGCAGAAGAGCACAGGGACACAAGAGGAAGCATGAACCAAACTGCAGACTCCCAAGGAATGAAAGCCTTATCTGAGCAGCTCCCAAGGCTGCCCCAGCAGAGACATCAGCCCTGTTGGCAACCTATGAAGCCCATCAGGATGAATCATCAGAACAAGCTCTCCAGAGCACCTTACCACCTTTTGGAATAATGGTGCAGTTATGAAACATATTGTGGGTAAGGGGGAAGATGGGTTTTGGGACCAGGAGAGTGAGGTGAGATTGAGACAGCTTGCACTGGCAAGGGCCTGATGCCTTGGGAAGTTAAATGGCCACTTAGCAGCAAGTGGGGAGACTGCTGGGCAGGCTGTCAGGACAGCTGCTGGAGTGAATAACCCATACATATGTATAGGTACATATTCTCACTAGTAGACCTCTCTCCTGCTAAGATGGAGGAGAGCAGGATGAGGCAGTGGATACTGTCTTGTTCGGGAGAGCGGTCTCCAATCTGTGCGACCAGCCATGTCTATCTGCATGTGTAGGTGTGTATATGGACTGCACATACTATCAACATGTGCTCAGCCTCACTGATAGAGGGATTAGGGGATTGAGTAGAACAGAGAGGAACCTGGACCCTAAAGAAGGACCCTCTGCCACAGGAGGTCTAGGTCGCATTAGAGGAAGAGCCTTCTACATTCCCAGACTCTTATGATGGCCTATTTTTCTCTGTCAAACTATGACGTTGTTTCTTAAGGACTGAATGCTTGCAGATCAAGCCCCTCACAAGCAGCAAGATTTATGTGATATTTTGAACATGCCATAAGAATAGCATGTGCTGGATTATTACTTAAGAGAATTAAAAGATGAATTATAATAAAACTTTGTAAAAATTTAAAAGCTGCTTTTCTGTTAACAGGAGCACCCTTTCAGTTTATACACATCACTATGAAAATATTGGTATTTTGTAACAGATCTTTTCATTGCTCGTGCATTTCAATTTTAGCTTCATTGTTCTCATATCCTGCCAGGTCTACCTATATTTTAGAATATTTTATGAGAAGCTCAGGAACTAACAGTTTATCTCTTCAATTGCAGTGATTGGCCATGTTACATGTCATGCTATATGTAAATGTTCATAAATCTGTGAGCAGATGGAGATATTTTGCTGGTGACAGATTGTTGTTGTCTTTTCCTCTGAGTGAAAAGCAGTTTAAGACACATCCTTAGCACTTCCATTTTCAACTGACTATATATGAAAGGGTGCAATAGCCTCTCCTGCAAATGCCTTGAAGCACACCACTTGTCTAACAGGATAGATGTTAAATCTTCAAACCATTTTCCCTCTTGGTAATTTCATTCTTAAACTACATCAGACAGCTCCCTCAGTATATTGCTATTTATGGGTCTTATTCTAAGGCATTTAATCCCTAACTGAATTACAATGACCATCTACTTACCATGGAGCACTTTTTGCATTTTGTCTATATTTGTTTATGTTGTGGTTTAACCCCAGATTGGAAGTGAGCCCCATGCAGCTGCTCACTCACACCACCATGGTGGGATGGGGGGATAATCAGAAAAGTGAGAAAATTTGTGGGTTCAGGTAAAGATAGCTTAATAGCTAAGCAAGAGACGAACATGCAAGCAAGACAAAGCAAGGAATTCATTCACCACTTCCCACAGCCAGTCAGGTGTTCAGCCATCTCCAGGAAAGCAGGGATTCATTGCACATAACAGCAATTTGGGAAGACAAATGTCATCTCTACAGACATCCCACTCTTCCTTCTTCCCCCAGCTTTAAATGCTGGGCATGACACCATATAGCATAGCACCATATAGCATAGCACCATATCCCTTGGGTCAGCTGGGTCAGCTGTCCTGGCTGTGTTCACTCTCAATTTCTTGTGTAGACCCCAAACTCCTGGCTGGAGACGTTATGTGAGAAGCAGAAAAGGCCTTGACTCTGTGTACGCCCTGCTCAGCAATAACCAAAACATCCCTGTGTTATCAAAAGCTGATTTCAACACCAAAAAAACCAGACCATAGTCCCACAGTAGCTACTGTGAAGAAAATTAACTCCATTCTTACCAAAACCAGAACAGTTTATCATAGGTTAACTCATTTTCCATGAGTCAAGAATGGATGCAGATCATTATTTAATGTAGTTCAAATGGGTAATTAAAAAGAAAAGAATTTAAAATACTAATAAAATAAGATTCTAACAAGAAATAACAAATCAATTATTAATTATGATATTCTGCAGCTACATGTATACCTAATGAATCTCCAACTACAATAGGCATATCATACAAAAGAATAATATCTAGGCTTCTTTCAAATGTATGTTTTTATTTATGGCTATTTATATGATACAGATAAAACCCCTTCTTTTTCTGAGCTGTGAATAAATCAGATGATGATTACCTTAAGTAAAGTCATAGTATGAAGTCTATTATTTCAGAGTATGTTTTTATTGAAATTATTTCATTTTTTTTCTATTTGTTTTATGTAATTTCTGGTACTATTGTTTCAACAAAATCTTTGATAAATGCTAGGTACTGACTTTCAACATACAGGACACATATTCTAATTCTAGGAGTCCACTGTCTGTGTGTATGTTAACACATTGGCAAATATATAGAAGTATCACATATCTTTAAAATTTTCTCTGGCATTACCATTTTAGATGCTATTATCTTTAAATCTAGTAATATTACTTCATGTAGAAAATAAATTGTAATACCAGAAGTATTTATTAAAATCCCTTAAAATAAAAATAATAAACATTAGCATCTTACAGAGAAATGCCTTTGCATTTTCACAACTTTAAAATTATATTCATTATGATGGTATTTCAGGTGTCCTTCTATATTTTATATATATAGCAGATGAAAAACTAGTGTTTGAAAACTTTCTAGAATAGCTTTCAAGGCCAAATTTTTTTTTAGGGTATATTATATCATGATTTGAAAAACACGAATTCTGTCACAATTAAGAGTAATATTACCATTTTAAAGAGAGTTTAGACCTCAAAGATTAAATCATTTCATTGTAATGTTCTTAAATATGAAGTATGCCTAAAACAGTTTTACTGATGTCTGGTACATAACCCAGTCACTCACTCAGCTTTCTATTTAGTAAGGAAAACAAATTCCTGCCAGCATTTTTTAATTTGTGTGTCTAAAGGCTAAGACTTTTATTATGAGCTCCTGTTTATTGATCACTTAACAACAGCAAGAACAATTTCATAGTTTTGATCCAGGGAGGATGTGCCATTTTGTTTATGGATGAATCTTGAATAAATCATTTAACTTTGCTGACACAAATTATTAATTTAAATGACTATACTTTCAAATTACTCCAAATCATCGTTTTATTGTCTTAGAAACAGAAATATTTTTTAGACTTAGAAACAACACTTGTATTTCCCTGTATTAACACCTCTATTTTCTTGTAGTCATGGCTTAACATTCCATCAGTGAGGGCATTTTTTTCTTATTGTATTTCTTTTCCAACTACTGTTAGCCTTTTGGAAAATACTGCCCTACTTACTGAATCATGCAAAGTCATATCTCTAATTTGCCCTGGAAACATAAAGTTTCTTCCTTTTAGGCACTCTATCTTTGCTTTTTGAAAAAAACAGTACTATAATGGCAGTCACTGTCATGTTGATTAAATCAATTATAAGTGTATAAATAATATGTAGATGTGACCTTGAATCACGATGGCTTTATCTACTTATTCTCAGTTCATATTATACCAACAGACAAACATGATGTATCCTTAAATATATATGATTAAAATGTTCTTTAATACTAAAACTTGTACGTGGACTAGGTGATCATAATTTCAGTCCATTCACGTGACTTTAGAGCTTTCTTAAAAGCAAAATTTAAATATATCATTTTACATATTTGTGATGGTTGAACTAATTTATGCAAAATTCATAGAGAAACCTAAAAGATCTGATCCTGAAAATTATAAGTAAAGGTAGTGAATGTTTTTTAAGGTCAAATACATAGATCTTGACTTCATGCAGAATTTTTTAGGTGTAATGAAATTTTCTCATATAAAAAAGATACTCGTGAACTCGCATTCCCTTTTTTTTGCGCTGTCTATAAAAATTCAGGTGTTACTTCACATTCTTGAAAAGCCTCTAGACTTCAAACAATATTTGAAACATATATTTGATAGAGGTTTTTTTTTGTTTTGATTACCTCTTTGGCCTTGGCTTAACAGGTCAAGTAGGCAAGACCAAAAAACTTTCTTTCCATTTCTGCAATATGTTTCTGAAATACTGCTTCTGCAAATGTGTCACAGGAAGTTATATCATCCCTATGTGCCAAATTCTTCCTCAGTTTATTCTTCCAATATAAAGTGCCTGATCTTTGAATAGTATGTATTCAGAGATTTCCAGATTACTTTTATGAGGCTGTGGTATGCTGCTATGTTGCTTCAAACTCATTTACTGACAATACTCAAACAACATTTGTGAGAAGGTTTCTAGATCTGGTAGACATTTGCTGTTGATATATCTGCTAGTGAATTCTTTCAGAATCTTCTTTTTTATGTCATTTTTTTTGTCTAAAGCACAAGTGGAAAAACGGAGTATAGAAATATGCGTCCGCAGGGAAAAATAAATCAACAAAACAAGAAGCTATGAGTGGTTTGTATTTCAGATGTACACTGACTGCACTTTCAGAGAAAATAAGAACCCATAATGATTTGTGAATTTATAGTTTGAATCTATTAGGATAGATTAAGTTCTACATTGAAGATGAAAGTTATTAAAATGGGGAAATTATTCATAACCATTGCTTATTTGTGATATCTGAGGAGAACCTGGGAGAACCTCAGATACCTGCTGACTCCAGATCTGGATGGATTTCTGATAAACATGAGTATCCACTTAATTGTAAGAGAGAGAGAGCGATGGTGAAAGCAATACAGCAGCCACAGCGCTTAGCATTTAAGCTTTCTAGATTTTTCAGCTCCCAGTATTTCATTACTTAGTATGCCAGTAGTTGTGCTGAAAATAGAAAAATTACTTGCTTTAACACTGCAAAGATTTATTTAAGGTGAAAAATTGTCCTTGAGCACCTCTCTGTCTCCAGGTCACTCCTGAATTGGAATGCCTGAGGCTTTCTCTGAATCTCTTATTGCAATATCCCTAACACACCAATGTTTTTACAAAATTATATGATAGAATGAGTTAACGTCTTTTTCACAGACAAAAGAACAGTCAATTTTTCTCTTGTACCCTTTGCAAAAACTGATGAAATGACTTGCTATACACCATGTAACTTTATTCTTCTTCATTTATGTCAACATAGCAATATATATTTAAAACAAAGAAAAAATAGATTTATTATTATAAATTTTCAAATTCACTGCACAGTAAGTTTGGGAAGGACCGTCCTTTCACGTAACAATGGATATAGCTATTACGACTAGCAGAAGAAGAAAACATGACAAAAATACAGAAAAAAACGTACACATTCCTACTCTTCCTATTTTTCCCTTTGTCCTGGCAGATCAAATTTTCCTCCAATATTTTCCATTTCAAAATCAAAAATGGACTTTTTTTGGTTTTTTTGGTTTTTTTGCTTTTCTCTTTTGTCTGTTTGTTTGTTTGTTTGCTTTAAGGAGAACTCTCTGCATTTCAAAAGCCTCAGAAAAGAAAAAAATAGTTTAAATTTAATCTTGAAAAAAAAAAGATATTGTGAGAAATAGAGCTTTACAATGCCCTACAGATTTATTTGAAATGTAATGGTGTTTAGATCAAGTTGTCTCCCACAAAGCCATCTGCAGATTCTAGGTTAACAATAATAAACTTAAAACATTCCTGGTGCAGGGAGTCTTTTAAGTTACAAACACAATTACAAATTGCAATTCCATAGGTCACCAGTTTTGGGGAAAATTCTCATTACTGTGGCCTAGTGAATCTCTTCAGGCTTATCTGAGATAAATATTCTGACATAGGTTTTCTAAGCATATTCCTTTTGTTTGTATGCAAAACTTCCCTAGATATTCCAGCATACATAACATAACATAACATAACATAACATAACATAACATAACATAACATACATTTAACTACCATGCAGATGACACTCTCTAGGAGAGGAAGTAAAAGCTCTTTATGGCAGGAAAAGCTAGTGTACACATTTCTCCTTTATATCTGTAGTACATGAAACAAGTTCATGAGTAAATGGATGATCATCACACTTGCTTGAGCAAAATTTATTAGCAGATATACCAATAAGTATGATTATAAAATTATAGAATTGTTAAGGTTTAAAAATACTGCTGAGATCATTGAGCTCAACTGTATGGTGCAAAAAGACCTAAGTTTCCATTTACATTAGAAAATAAACCTGGCCAAGTAATCTGAGCCAGAAAACCATGAATATTCATTGATATTAGTACCACCCTCTTTCTTCTACAGAATCTGAATTTATTTTAAAGCCAACTTCAACAAATCAAATAATAACTAGGTAAAAAATAATAGTGCAATATCCTACCTGATAATACATTTATGGAAAGCTCTTCCATAGATTTTAGGAAATTTGTGCGCTGAGAATTGCATCTGTTGAACCAAAAATTTGGAACATAATTTATACTTCAACTTTTAACCTTTCTGTTCTTGATATGATCTATGATATATATAATCTCTACAACTGTGTGTTTAATTTCTGGCTGTCTTAAATGCCTCCATCTGTCTTAGTAATTTCTTTGTGGATTTAAACCAAATAGATGGGTTTTTCCCCCTTCCCTCTCTAACAGCATTTTGTTTGCTTTTTACTTTTGCCTTTTTTCTTTTTTTTTCCCTTTTGCTTACATTTTTCAGCAGACTTATTTCTAGGAAACACATGTAGTTGTCATTTTTGAGGAAATGTGTACAGTTTGACTATAAATAATGAATTGTCTGAGGACAGCAAATACTAAGTTTATAGAAAGCAAAGTGTTTGTAACTACTCATATATAATTCGTGTCTGAAACATGCCAGAAAATGTTTGACAAGAGTACAGAATATATTTCTTTGATGCCATCAGCCCTACCTTGTGAAAAAAAAAGAACCTGTTATGTGTTCAGGCTTTCAACATGCCTGTGAACACTGTTACCTGGAATGTCACTACTGACACACTATTTTATTCTTTGCCCATAGGTGTAATCTGAAATAAAAACTTCTTATAAAACAGATTGTTCCATGAAAAATGGCAGATAGGAATGTTCATATGCAGAATTGTTGTTTGCTTTTGCATAAAGCAGACAGAAATACTTGCTAAGCTATGTATTGAAAAAAATAGTGTCCAGATGCTAAAATCTCTCACTTTTTAAAAATTTTTATTCTTTTCCACTTCTGGAATTGAACACAGAAGACACTGGATTTCATGGTGCGGGTTCATCCTAGGGACAAGCTCTCATTCTGAGTGCAGGATATGCCCGGGTGAAACCTCTTAATGCCTCCCTCTGTGGTCTTGTTTAAAGCTCTGCCTTGCTGTCATGGCGCCTGGGGGAGGAGGAAAAATTGAGTAACATCTGAACATCTGAGGGAAACCTGAAACATTCTCAGTGCTAATCATGCATTTTCTTTTTTAGACCTTCATTACCTTTCTTCTATACTTCTGACACTGTCTTCTACACGACCCTTTTACCACATTTTAAAAACAATGAAACACTGACATATAATGCTTCAGCTTGGAATTAGATTGTAGGCTCTTGTCAGACAAATAAGATCATAAAGGAAATGTTAGACTTAAGAATCTGAGAAGTTTCTTCCACTAAAATTTATGTTCTGTTCACGAAAAAATTCTGCATTCCTGTGTCAGGAGACTTTTCATGTATAGACTTTTCATGTGTGCTCTAGATTAGAGACTATGCTAATGTTTTCTTTTTTTCGTTTCCTATATAAGTCAATGGTCTATAAAATTCCACTGAATTTTAGTTTTAACAAAAGAAGTAATGCAGAACTGCATAAATCTTTTAAAAGGAATCATGTCAGTGGTATGTCCTTGCAAATCTAAACCACTGGATCTTAAATATCTGCTATACAAGATTCCTTTTAATGAAATTTACCTGATTTAACTAAGGCAGCTGTGTTAATCTAGCTGTGTTGGGAAACATCTGGACAAATAACCCTGGATTTTCTGTACTCAGACAAAATACACCCATCAGATGCCCACACATATATGTATATTTACACATATATGTTACTGTGTATTTTTTAATTTGGCAGACTTTGACAGCGTGCAGATATCCTACTCTGCTCTCTCTGTTTCTTATCTGTCTGCATGAGAATGACAAACTTCAGGTTTGTGAATTGTCCAGAAGGTCACATATGTAAATCTTGGTGTCTAATTGCTGTAACCCATAGTGTCATGAAAGGGAGATGGGATATATTTTCTATGTTTGAAGTGTGAGTAGTGGTAGCTCTTTTCATTATTCATCTAAATATGAGCCAAGGATTTTTTTCTTTTCTGTAGATTTGATAATAGCTTTGAGTAGTGGAAATGAAGAAGGGAGAAAGATTCAATGTGTGAGAATCTTGAAGAAAAAAACATCTTAGTTAATGTATTTTTTTGCATTTTTCATGGCATTTACTTTGGAAGGAGAGGAGGCTAGGTAAGCAGAATGATTCCAACTTGGGCTGGAGGATAGGAAAGAAATTTGAAGGAATTCTTCTTAATTTAATTTGTACAAGACACTGCATAAAAATTAGATTTTTTTTTTTTCTTAAAGCATTTCAGCACGTAAGAACTCTGCTTTTCAACCAGTAATAATGTTGCTACATTCTACTACAGGAGAACTTTTTACACAGTTCTCTTTTAAGACTCCTGAATTAAAAAAATTATTCAGAGGTAAGGTGAAAAGTTGAATGTAAACACGGTTCCTCTATAAGTGTTATAAGCAATAAAACAATTGCAAATTCAGGACATTGCTGTCTTGCTCAAACTTCATGAACAAAAGTGTTAATTAAGGTTATTAAAGGTCTTGGTAATGGTGTCTTAAAAGATACTCTATACTTTACTCTTGAAGATTCCAGTCATCAAAATCTTCTAACTGACAGGGGGAAAAAAAAATTCTTATTGCACCATCAGGAGACAATCAAACTTGAGGTTCATAGCTACATTTTTTTCAGAGAATAGGCTTATTTTATCATCATACTTAACTGCATACTTATTTCATTATAAAATTTACAGAGTACATAACAGACTTGTTGAAACATCAGCAGTCGTTTTGCCAAATCCTGAAATCTCAGTAGTGGGTGTTGATAACCACATTTTCTGGCTATTAGATTTATAGCATAAACACAGCAATCTGTATAGCTTCATTAGTGTCATGATTATGACATATCAACCCAGATGAAAGAAGAAAGGAGTTAATTTAAGCATAAGGATAATAAACTGCATAACACAGAATGTTTCCCCATAGCTCTATGAGATAAATTCTTTTCATCTTTTCTATTAATTTTTCTGATGTGAAATTGTTCCTGTCACCACTTACCAAAACAACATGAAGTTTTGCTCCTAAGGTTAACTTCTCCTCATAGTTAAAATATACAAGCTTTAACAACAACAGAGCATATAATCTGAATGATGACTAGCTAAAAACATCTGTAGGTGTTGTAGCTAATGTACCATCATTTTCAAGAACATGATAATTTGCTGAGGTGCATGCACCTAAAATGTCAAGAAACGCCATTAAAATAAATACTCTAAATAGTAGGAATGTCACTTCCTTTATTGTCTAAACAATTTTTTCCATTTCTTTAAGGAGAATAATTGAGATATTGAACCCTTTCCTAGTCTGACACCCACCTTCTTGTGATGTCCATTGGTGACAAACATAACATGGTGGTAACAACAACGAGGTCATGGGTTTGATCCCTGTATGGGCCATTCACTTAAGAGCTGGACTCAAAGGTAATTTCCAACTCAGAATATTCTATGATTCTATGATGTATTTTTTGAGGAACTTCAATTTTTCTCTCTCTCTTTTTTTTTCTTTGCCAGCTCTTCCTTTGTGTGTTGAGTAAATTACTCAGGCATATTTAATAAAAAGTGTAAGGACTTCTTTAGAAGTTTTATTTTGGACTCCAGAAAAGACTGTCATAAGTCTTCATGACTTAGAATTCATTTTTATACTGTAATTTATTATCTTTCTAACCTGAAGAGGAAAGCCCCGTAGTTTTCTAGGTATATATATTCCTTATCTAATCTACATGCCTAGCTGCAGACACACATGTGCATATGGTGCTTCACTCCCCTGCCCCCCCATCCCTTTCTTTTTTCATTTGCAAAGATTTGGACTAGTATAACTAAGAAAAAAATGAAACAAAACAAACAACAAAAAAAAAAAAAAAAAAAAAACACCAAAACCCCCCCCACACACAACCCCCCTCAAACAAACACTAACAAACCCCCCAAAAACAAAAAAAAAAACCACAACCAAAACACCAAAAATTGAAGTGCTATAATTTTCATAATGCTGCTATTTGCTAGGCAGTCAACTCTATGGGTTTTGAAAATTTCTGTATTCAGCAGTAACCTTGTGCTGTTACTGTGAACGTTTACAATTTCTGTGTATGTCTCATGCATGCACAATCAAACTTTGAATGTAACATGAATTCTACAGAACTAGAAATAAACCTCTATGGTTTTCTAGTGTGAAGAACTGAGAATAATCACATTGCATTGAAAAGATAATTAGTAGAAAGTGCTGATATGATTGCAAAGGATGGGTACAGCTGTTTGTGTCTATAAGGAGACACAGCCAGCTGTATGTGCAAGGACTTCATTGCAGTATGACAGCTTTCTTCTGAAACCAGCACAGCTGAGCTGGGAGGAAACAGGGCAAAAATTTCACTTTTCAATTATGCTACTAATTTGTACTGTAATACTATAAATTATATTTTTCCCATCCTTTTTCAGAATTTATTTGAAGTTCTGTTCCTTTTTTGAAGATGAAGAAGACCAAGCCTGAGGGCATGCTAGTCTACTCAAATTTCATGACTTCCTCTGTTTAGAACCTTAATGCTTAAACAATGCTTCACTGTACAGAATTAATTTTATTAATACAATTCTATTTTGAATGTATGGGAATAAGTTCTAACATAATTTCCAGAAAAAAACACTTGGTGGCCTTGGAACAGAGGGGACCTTTTAGACTATGGTTCAGGCTAAAAATGACTAAGAAAATGTTCAGGAATAAGTAATCCATAACATTTTCAGAGGTCAAATATTTATAGCTATTGTGAATAAAACCATATAGATATATATATATCTGAAAATCTGCTGAAATTCACCTGTCAGACAACTGTATAAACTGTGATTATTGATAACTTTGAATAAACTAGCAATATTGCCAGAAGAAACAAGACAATAACTCAAACATTGTTTGTCCTTCCTCTATAAGGAACAATCTGACTCCTTTCTCTATCCATCAGCAAAACAACTGAAATTTATATTCACAACTGGGTGGAACAGTAATTTCAAATGATAAAGTCTTGTTTTCAAAGGTCCACAGTGCCTTCTGCAGCTGTGTGTCTGAGTTAAAATCTTCCCTTGCTTTTGGGGGGTGAGGGAAATTCACCCCCATACAAATCATTCATTTAAGCACAGAAGAAAATTCCGTACTTTTGGTTTTATTTATTCAAGGTTTTATGCTTCTTAATGAAATTTTAACAGGTAAAAATATTTTCCTAACACCGACCACCACAGGATTGCAAAAGCTCTATCTATAATAACTCCTATTTGGTAAGTTGCTTCAGTCCCTACTCAGATATTGTAAAGCTTTTGATAATGAACTCAATCCCATCGATTCACTTTTTAAGAAGGAAGAGATGGAGTCACTTCATCCTGTTGTTTTCCTCCTCAGCTCTGCACTTCCTACTGGTTCAGCTTCAGCTTCAAGGTTCTTGTAGTTCTTACATTATTCTGAACCACTTTCAAAGATGGTGTACAACACATTTTTAAATAGAAAATGCGAATATCTACTTTTCTGCATCATAGCCATTGTTCATGAATAGTATTGTTCATGAGTGAACAACTTGATTTTAAATATGATAAAAGTTCTGAGTTAAAAGGGTATGGAAGCGTACATGTTCAAATGAATTTTAAGGAAAACTGAAATCCTCTCCTAACCACCCTTGTTTTTATGCTTCAGAAAGTAGAAAAACTCCTAAATATAGAGAAATAGCTTGGATTTGTATCAAATTGTGGGCAGGATGAGGGGAGTATAGCTTATTTACAATAACTGCCAATTAAGTACAGCCTCCAAATCTGAAGTCCTTTGCTTTGTTCTCCTTTGATGTTACAGTGGCACTAATTCCACTTCTATGTTGTTTTGGTTTTTTCTTGAGGATCTTGGTGCCATACTGGTATAATTTCAGTCACAAAATAGACTATTACCTTGGAGAACCCATTAATGAAATATGCAGCAAAAACAGCTACTGAAACAACAAAATGAACAAAAAATAACTTTTGGTGGGTTTTTTTAAAGCCAACAAGAGTGAATGAGAAAACCTCACTTTTGCAAAATTTAAAGAACAATTGCAAGAAAAGTGATGTGGGATTTTTTTTTTTTTTTTTTTTACTGTTTGAAGTTCAGCTCCTCCTGTTTATGACAAAAATTCAGTATCTAGAGGTGGTCTGCATGATTAATTTTGAGATTTTAATCCAGTTGTGAAGGTACAACTCATATAACAGAGTTGTTAAAATGTTGACAATGAAAAGAAATGTATTTTTTTGTTGTCATCTTTAACTCTTTAAATAAAAATGTGAAAAAAACAAACACTTTAAGAAAGCCAGAGTTGAATGTTTTAGAGAAATAAACCTTAAAGTTTTTTCCTGAAGTCTGCTGGAGTCAAGAATACCTTAGAAGGACTTAATTTCTGTCTCTAGTCTCCTACTCTATTATTCTGTATTCTGGTGAAGAAATGCAGCTGATTTTGACATGAAAAGTAAACACAGGTCTTTGCTATAATTTATAATTTAAAATATTTAATTGAAATATAGAAAAACTTGATATCAAGAAGCATATTGTCATACTGACGATGATTTGCATGGCTGATCTGTTTGATTTGTTATTTTGATTTAATGTACTACAACATATGTAAGAAATGAGATCAACATAGCTACAGAAAAGAAGCACAAGTAAAGTGTTAACCATGCATAACGATAATCAGTCAAGCAACACATCAGTCTGTCTCACAATTCCACTTCATAAGCTAGTTACAATGTACATTACTAGGCAGATAAACAGAAAACACGTATTTATTGCAAAAGACTGTATATTACTATACAGTTAATTTATTTTTTTATTTAAGGAAAAAGTTAGATTAACTGTTTCTGAAATGAGTAATAAACATGTAACTATAATAAAGGGCAGATAACTGTGTCAGAGACAATTTGGAAGCATTCTATGAATACCAAAGTCAAATCCATATTATAGAAATTAAAGTTTATAATTAAATCTTATAAAATAAGGTTCTACACTGTGCTTATAATAATTTGAGTTTGGCATATAATTTGAAAATATTATTACTACATTAATTTAGTTTCCATAATTTTACATGTGAAAAAATGGCTAGAAATCTTCAACATGAAATGAAGATGGAAACAGTTTTACATCTCCATTCTAGGTTAAAAGCATCCTCCTCCTCCTCTACCACATTCTCTTCCTCCTTTCTCCTCATCACCATAAAACAATAATAATGATAAATTATCAAGTATCATATAACATTTACTATAAGTTTATAATAACAAAATCCACCTTTTTGCAGTCATAACAATATTAAGTCCTTTATTCTGCCAGAGGTCATCAAAGGATGAGAAATCTTTCTCTGATGATATGCTAACAAAATCAGGTCTTAGAATACAATGTAGTACTCTACTTTAAAAAACATACTCTATGAGAATTGACTGTGAAACGAATACACAGGTCAAAAGAAATATAAATTTTGGGGAGAAAAATACCAAGACAAAATAATAATGAAGAGAAGACACCAAAACTCTTCTACCTACCTATTTTTACATTATTGAATTACCCTGTATTACTATTATTGTTATTTATTATCATTATTAGTTATTATTATCATCATTATTATCATTAGAATCATTAGAATCATTAGAATGGAATAAAATTAGAAAATATAATCACAAATATTATTTTATTGTACATAAAAATTAAAGTCTTTCAATATTAATATTTTCCTTTTATGAAGTTAATCAGCTGCTTCCTACTTGAATTAAGGATGCTTTCAGTTGCCTAGTTTAACAATTCCATTTTAAATAGCAACTAGCAATGACATGACAAAGCCTAGGTCATAAAAAAAAACTACGACTCTTTCCAGACTCACTCCAAAGTCCTCATTTACTCATTGAAAGGGGCTGATTCAAGCGCAGTTCAATTCATTATACACCCATGTTCATGTTTTTAAGCAGATGCTAGCAAGGCTTTGCACGACATGCAATGTTCCCAATGCCAAAGAACAGTGGGCAATCTGTTCTTCGTCTTTTGAAGATGACTAGCTGATTATTCATCTCATTCCCTAACTATTAAGGATGAATAAAGTGCTTTGGAATACCACAAAATGAATCAACCTGAAATTTTCACAAAACTGGGGAGGAAGTTCAAATACTTTCAAAATCAAAGTAATATTAGAAAGTATCATTTACAGAAAGCAAATATATTTTAAAAAATAAAATAAAATTTTTGGTAGAATGTCTGGCCTCAAAAATATACAGTCCCACCAGCGTTATCATTATACTGGTTTAAAATTGTTTGGCAAATTGTTTAAGAGTTATGAGACTTCACCTTTTGAGATTCACCAATTTCAATTGCCTATTGCATCCATGATTATTTCAGCTGTACCCAGTGAGCCTCAGTTTCTATAATTGTAGCATCTTAGATTATCTGTTATATCTCAATATACTGCACATTATAGAATATTTTTTTTTTTTTAATACTAACTGTTCTTAGAATTATTAGACTGGAAAGCTCAAAGGATCCTATTATTAAAAGATGAAGTCAGAAAAGCTATTTCATTCATAACTAGTCTCAAGTTTCATTTTGAGGAAAGAATCAATAGCATATAATAATGCTATTTCTCAGCTGATTTTCTAAAATCACAAAAACTTCACAGAACTCCTAGTTATACCACCTGCTAGTGTAGTAATGCACAGGAGAGAGATTTTTAGATGAAAAGCACATTTTAATTTGTTTTTCCAGGAAACTCATATTATTCTGTCAATAGTTGTTTTTAAATATGATAGGGAGGTGTAATTTTTGATGGTTTTTTGTTTCTTTTCTTTTGACTGCAAGTTTTCAAATGTTTAGTTTCACATTAAATAATGTATGCGAGTTTATAACTTAAATGTGCATATTTTCTGAAAATTTATATATTACAGGGCAAAATTTAACAATTATGTATTCATACATTCATAAATTAAATACATTCACACTAATTAAATTACAAGTATTGAGTAAGCCTGGCACTGTGAACATATAACCACAAAAAAAATCTTTGGAAAAAAGTTTCCTTTGTGATGGAAAGCATAGACTGGTCTTCCAAAGCACTTAAATTCCTTGTTGGCTATGTTGCTCAGTTCTAAAATGTTTTGACTGTACACTTGTCTTCTCTAAGAAGAACAAGATAGGAGATTATTCCTTTTTAAGTGGAAGAAGAAAGCTTATCTTGTGGAAAAACTGTAGCAATATTCTTTATAATTATATTCAAATGTTACATATACAGATTATGAATAGCATGCTAAGGTATAGGTCTACATAAACTATAACATCTCCAAAAGTTATGGATCTTTGAATTAGCATCAGTGGATTTATTCTTGCATTTTATGTAATTGGAAATTAGACAATGTGGTGTAAGAAAAAAATCCTGACACTTTCCAATCCTGACTTCATAATAAATTAACTAAAGAATGGGGTTGTTCACCATTTCCATGTGTTCTGAGTACCCAATAGGCTTGCCATAAATAATTATGACTTGTTCTCTTCATGGAGACTTTTATGCTTCTTCTGTCCAAGAACCATTCTTAGGACCCCTTCTGTTGTTCGTTACACCAACACTCCTTCCAGACCTCAAAACCTTTCTTTCCTTTTTGCAATGAAAAGCTTAATGGTCCATTCCAAGGTGGGTCTGTGATACAGGAGTTGCAATAGCATAATTTTTTGTAGCTCTAATAACCTAGATTAAACGTTATGTACCTGTCTGCTGGGGAGGGACATGACTGCCTGTTGCTGTCAGGCTACCTGGCTCCTCCCTTCTTCACTGCCTCCAGCTCATTCCTTTGGGGGCAGTAGCAGGATACTCAGTTCTTGCTGTATGTGAAGAGCTCAGAGAAGGGCTTTTGCCAAGGAATCTTTGCAGCTGCAGTGATTCTTATCCCACCTGCTTTATGAGGAATTTAATCTTCCAGTTTGGTTTCTACTTAACAAAGACTGAACAAAAGGGAAACTAAATTTAATCTGATTAGACAGTCATATTCAGTTTACTTTCTCTACAGAAGGAATTACTAAACATCAACTTCTGCTCTGTCTTTATGAGTTAGTGTCAAAGAATGCATTCTGCTAAATCTTGTACAGAAAAAAAAAGCTCTTTAAAAAACAAAAAAACCCCCCCAAAAAAACCCCAAAAAACCCAATACTTCTGTAGAAATGCAGACTTTTAAAAGAACTGAAATCACACGCTGATGACTTCCAGTGAGCAACTCACACGCAATGATGCAGCAAGAGACAAACTCTTTTCTGTTCACAATTGTCATTATCATTATGATCTCTCTTTAAAACCCTGTCAAAGAGGAAAATGGATGTGTCTCTGGACTTGGATTCTCAAATAATATGGAGTGGTATGATAGCACTTAATAGATTGATTATATTGACTGCAGATCCGATTGTTTAATCTTTGTTCATTAATAGCTCATATAGAAGGATTTTGAGGGCTTATACTACTTTTGTATTATTTAAAGATTTTCCATGGGTACACTTAAAGTATCTCTTAACAGCTGGTTGAAAATTAAGTCTAAAATTAAATATGATACTGCCTGAAATGATTAATAAAACAGTAAGTTTTATTGTGCCCTTAAGGTAGGTTCTTTTCACCTTATTCAAGGCTTTTAGAAATTACATGGTTTTTCAGAAGTAATTTAGGTCCATCCTTAGTCAATGAAAGAGGACGGGTGCCTCCTCAAAGCAACAGTCCTCCTGATGTGATATATGTGTCTAACTAGGCACATTGAATTCCTTCTGGAAGCGAAACTTCCACTTAGGAAGACAACTTTGACAGAGCCTGATAAACTATTTCAGACTGGATATCTAATGAATAAAATCAAAGAAGGCTCCTACTCCAAACATAGAGCTGTAAAAGGGCATATCTTTCACAGTTTCTAAGGAAAATATTCCCATGAAGAGTTTTAAATGCAATACTTGACATAGGAAATAATTTTTAACTCTGGAAAAATTAAATTTTCACATTTTTCAGAACATGTTTTAAGAGTGTTTATTTGTTTTTATACCTTTAAAGCTATATTTTTAAATTGTAATTTCTTTGGGGAAAATATTCTACTAAAAATTATCTAATTACTAGAATTCATGGTATGTTTTACTAGAACAGTTTACATATCACAAAATTAGTTACTTTAATATTTATTAAAGAAAAAAAGAAATTCTGAAGCATCACATGACAGAAAGTGGAAATGTGATTTTGGTCTCATTAAAGCAATGAAATTCTTGCCTGTAATGTCGGTTAGAACAGAAATGAATGCCTCAGGTTTTCTTTGGAAACCTGGGCTGAGCTGTTGGTATAAAAAAGCTTTTGGTCATAGAGGCACTGGAAATGTCAGTATTGGTGCAGCTATTTTGCACATACCTTCAGTAGAGGTCAAATTAGCTCCTGAGTTATTCAGCTAGTTCTGTTTGCTTTTGCTACAGTTGCTTCCAACATAGATTTAAACTTGCTTACTTTGTATGCTTAGGAATTGGAAATTTAATCATGTCAGAATAATTATACTTCTCAGTGTCACAGGAAGCCCTGCCAGGTAACTTTGTGTGACATGGCCATTCCAAAATATTCTATTTGCTGACTTAACATACGCATTCTGAAAACTTGCTTCAAAAAGTGTTTTTAATGTATATATTACTGCAAAATAAATATTTATTTTTGTCTCTAGTATATAAATAACTACTGAAGCATCCTTGCTGAAGATACATGGAATGTTGAAATATTCTCTTCTTAACTTCCCATCAAAAAATATGTTTCCAAAGCAAATATTTCTTTATTATTTTGAATAACAGACTCAGACCACACACTCATAGCTGTGATTAAAATTGTTTTTTCATTATTTTATTGCTCAAATTCTGTTTTACCTTGCTATTACTTTTTGCTATTGATATTCTATTGAATATTTGATTCATTACTTTTTTTTTTTTAAGTTACTATAACATTTCTAATTTAGCAAGCATTTTTGTTCCATATAACTTCAAACATTCTGTAACAATTAAGTAGATATAGTGCAAATCCTTTTTTCACTTTGTCCTTCCAGTTTTCTCATGTATGTCACCCTTTCTAATCCTCTTTTTGTTAGTGGATCATGCAATTTGTAATTCAAATGAAATTTTTTTTTTTTTAATTCAATATGTTTTCAACTATTATTTTCTTTCTGCTATTATTACAGAAATATTTTGAAGAATCCAGTCAGTAACCTATTACTTTTCAGTTTCTTCCAACTATTTTTACAGGAAATACAAGGAACCCTTTCTAAGTTTGGATAAGACATAACCCTCTTAACTTACCTGGACTAATCATGAACAGCATCTAGAATAATTTATCTATTACTTTTACATACATTTAATTTTTCCAAAATTACTTCTTCTACTGATGAAAGCAGAGTTGATTATGCTGTTTTCAGTTTGCTGTATCTGTACCATATATTATTAGCATTGATTAAAAAAAATGAGACAAAGGATAGGTATGAAATAAGCTGCTTGTTCATCTCTCTCTTTGTTTGTATTCAGGGACGGCAGACTTTTACTAATGAAATTCTTTTAGGAGAGGCATCATTATTGCAACTGCGGTAGAAAGGGGTCTAAGGACAGAATAAATTGAAAGTCCACAGAACAAAGATAGGCAGAAGTCCAGAAGTTTATCTGCAATACAAAGGAGACCCAAAGCCAAAAAACAGAAATGGTACAAAGGACTCCTTCCATCCTCAACAAGCCACCTAAAGCTGTGATTTCACTGAAATTATTGTGGCATTTGAGATTTTGTCCCTTTTTCCAGCATGTGAATGTTTTTATTAAAAAAAAACAACCAACCAACCAACCAAACATATGTCTTTACCCTACATTACATAGGTTGGTTGAAACAAGGACAGGGAGAGATCACTCACCAATTATCATAATGGGCAGAACAGATTTGAGTTCAAGAAATTAGCCCAATGTATTCTTAATAAAAACAGAGTAGGGCAATGGGAAATAAAACACAAATCTAAAAAGCACCTTTCCTCCAACCCTCCCTTCTTCCTGGGCTCATTTTTACTCCTAATTTTCTCCGTCTCCTCCCCCACAGCGGTGAATGGAGACTGTGATCAGCTCATCACACATTGTGACTCCCTCTTCAGGATGAGGACTCTTCACATTCTTCCCATGCTGGAGCATGGGATCCCTCTCACAGGAGACAGTCTTCCATGAACTTCTCCAATGTAATTCCTTTCCACAGACTTCAGTTCTTCATAAATTGCTCCGAGGTGGGTCCCTTCCACAGGGTGCAGTCCATCAGGAACAAACTGCTCCAAGCGTGGGTCACCCATGGGGTCAGATCTTCTGCCAGGAGCCTGCTCCAATGTGGGCTTCCCATGGGTCACAGTCTCCTTTAGGTACATTCACCAGCTGCAGCACGGGGTCTTTCACAGGCTCTAGGCAGATATCTGCTCCCCCATCTACCTCCATGGGCTGCAGGGAAATCTCTGCTCTGGTACCTGGAGCACTTTCTCCCGTTCCTAATTCATTAACTTTGGTGCATACTGGGTTCTTGCTGTCTCATATTCTTACATCTCTCCTATGACTGCTGCCCCACAGGTGGATTTCTTCCCCCCCTCTTCTCAAATGTGTTGTTCCTGAGGCACTACCACCATCGCTGATGGTCTCAGCCTTGGTTGGCAGGAGATAAACCTTGGAGCCAGCTGGCACTGGTTCTGCCAGACATGAGGGAAGTTCCTACCAGTTTCTCACAAAAGCCAACTCTACAGCCTCTCTGCTACAAAATCTCTGCCATGCAAACATAATATGCATATTTTTTTACAAAAATCAGGAGATCTTGAATAAGCGTAAAAGAAATACTTATATTTGTCCAAGTCTATATAGGGTGGATGGGATGGGGACAGCTCAATTTGAAATTTTCATTGTCTATTATGAAGTATAATACATTAAAGATCAAATTACAAAATAAATATTTCATTTCAAGATTCTTAAATGGAGTATTTAAAAACAGGACTGAATTAACAACTGGTGTCTGCAAATAATTTGCTTGTTTACTGTAATTTTAAACTGGTGCTTTGCTTAAAAGGTGTAGAAGTAGTAAGGAGAAGGCTGCCTGCTTGCCTTGGCAGCAGTGGTCTAAAAGAGCTCTATTTCTCTTAAGCAGGGAAGAGGACTGAGAACAGAAATGTGTCCTTGATGAGGAAGAAACTTGTGAAGCAAAGATGAGGCTGGTGAAGCAAAGATGAAGCTGGTAATGAGAAATAATGTCAGTGGAGAAACAGGGATACAATAACATGAAGGAAAAAGGCATAAACTCAGACTTACATATAGGGGGGAAAAACCCCAATATTTTCCAGAATCAGAGGGAACAGTTTAGACCTGGCTGATAAACAGAAAGCTGTTTCAAACTGCTGGATAGATAGCAAAAAAATAGGAATTCATCTGTCCTTTGAGGGGACAATAAAAAAAGTAAAAATAGTCTTTAAATAATTTCTTTTTATAAATTTATTTTTAAGTACATATATTATCAAGCTGTCTACTTCTGGATTAGGTTTCATTGAAGATTAGTTTTCAAAATTCAAAGAGGATATTTTTTTTTAACAAGTGCTTACTTTAACAAAAATCCACTGGTAAATCTACTTCAACATCCCAGGTTAGTCACATATTGTGGTGATACACAGAAATAGTAAGAACTGGGATACCAAGTTCTGTTACCAAAAAACTGACACCAAAAAACTGTTTAGAGCATTCCTGGGGCAGGGTTCTGTGAAAAACAAAATAGATTAGTACCTTCATTCAGATACCAGAATATCTGGTAATGGTATGAGCCTATTAAGTATGGTAATGTCATGGACCTATTCTGGCCTATTCTGCCAGCACCAAAATACTGGAAAACCAGGATTTGGTGGCTGCTGCAACCTAGAGAAAGGTGCCCTATAGATGGGACAATGGCTCTAAATTGTTGGAAATATTTCCAACTGATGTCTCCTGCTGGAGCTAGAGCAGAGCAAGGACATTGTAAATTCTGCATGGTAGTCCCATTTCCTCAGTAACGTTGGTGATTCCCATCACCACACTTATATTTGTGGCTACCTTTGATCCATATTAGTCCATCCCACATAGGGCACTAAAATTCCTAGATGAGAAACCTTGAAAATAAACATTGTTTCTCTTTGCTGAGCACTTCTGTGTATGGGAGTTTTCCTACTATATCTGTAAGTTACAGATAACCAGTTGTTTTAAAGGTTAATTCACTCAGACAAAAGTATATTTTGAAAATAATTAGGTTTCTAAAATTACTAAAAAACATGAGAAGGACCTCTTTGTGATGAGCATGTGTTTTCTGATATAGCTTCATCAAATGCATTAAAGGTTTCGGAATAAAAATGATTTTTGATGGTTTTAGTCACAGAAGAAAGAGTCATTTATTGACCCTGTATGATAGAATTACGATTCTCTCACAGGATTCTACAAAATCCTCATCTAAGATCCCCGGAGGTTGCCAAGTCTCTCCATTCAATTGTAACCCTGAGCTGAGAATCCACAGAAGTATGTTAATTGTATCCAGGCGACTTTGGATTTTCTTCAAAGTTATGGCCTTAGAAATGAAATCTAAATATTGATTAAAGGCTCTGATTTACCAAATAAATCAAACACTTGATTAAATCCAATTAAATTAATGTTGGGCTTTTTTTGCTGAATCAGAATGGTAAAAAATTAGGCATAACTTTAAAGGTTTTTTTGAATATTGACCTGAGAAAAGCTCTTCTTTATAGCTTTGTGGTTTGGTTAGTTTGGCATTTTATGGATGTGTGGTCAGAGGGGAATTAAAAATTTTAGAAAAATCTTTGAGAACCCTTTTTTCCCCCTAAAAGAGAAATTAATCTAAAAATAGCATTTTTAACTTTCATTATATAGTGCCAAAATGTAATATAGAAAACTGCTTCATTTGGCCACTCCTATATATCTTTTTTTTTTTCAAAAAAGCAGCCTTTATATTACTACAAAATATGAATCTGGGTTCCCAATTTCAGGAACCCTTGTAGCAACCCCAAGCCTCGTCATCATCTTGAAGTCCTTGGAAGACAACCAGGCAAGGAGCTAGCAGGGCTTGTTGACAGAGTTTTAAATTAGCTTGGAAGGGGAAGAGGGACAAAACAGGCTCACCAGTGATGAGCAATTGGGTCATGTGACAAAACTTAAGGAAATGAGCACTAAGAAGACCCCTCAATCTCCTTCACAAGGTTTTGGCTACAATGTACCACACCTGAAATGTTTCCACACTAACGCACACAGCATGAGGAACAAACAAGAGGAGCTAGAGGCTTTGTCTCAGCCCCAGAAATTTTACATCGTTGGCATAAGTGAGACCTGGTGGGATGAGTCCTGTGACTGGAGTGCCCTGTTGGATGGTTACAGGCTCTTTGGCAAGGATAGGCAGGGTAGAAGAGGTGGCACTGCATGTCACAGAAGGGTTAGAATGTATGGAACTTGCAGTTGGCAATGGCACAATTCAGAGCCTCTGGGTGAGAATCAAGGGGCAAACAAATAGTGTAGATACCATTGTGGGAGTCTACTAGAGACCTCCAAGCTGGGGCGATGGCACTGATGAATAATTCTTTGAGGAGCCAAGGAACTTCCAAGGCAACTGTCCTTGTTGTAATGGCAGAGCTCAATTTGCCAGAAATTAACTGTGACCATCACACAGCTGGTACAAGCTGGGCCAGAACATTCCTTAAAAAAAACCCAGAGTGACAGTTTCATGGAATAGGTCCTAAGGGAACTGACTTCTTGATCTACTGCTTGTCAACAGAAAGGATCTCATGAGCAAAGTCAAGATTTGCAGCTTTCTTGGCCACAGAGACCATGAAGTGATTGAATTTAGAAGCTCTGTTGACAGGCAGAAAAGTGACAGCCAAACCTCAACTCTGGACATGGGGAGAGTGGAATTCAGTCTGTTCAGGAATTAGTAAGTAAGGACCCCTGGCAAAATGTTTTTGCAGGTGCTGGAGTCCATCAGTGCTGGACACTGTTTAAACATAATTTCTGAAGTGCACCGGGAGCAGGCAATTCCTAAATGTCAGAAGTCAGGAAGGAGAGGCAGAAGGCCATCTTGGCTGAACAGGGAACTTCTCTTGGAAATAAGGTGAAAACGGAGGGTGTATGCCCAGTGGAAGCAATGTCAGGTGACATGGGAAGAATAGAGAGATGCTGATTGCCACTACAGGGAGAGAATTCATGTGGCCAAAGCTCAGCTGGAGTAGCAGCTGGTAAGAACTGTGAGGGACAGTAATAAGAGTTTTTTTCAAATATATTAATGGCAAAAGACAGTGTAGAAATAATATTCGTCCATTATGGGATGAGGATGGTTACCTCACAAACAGTGACAAAGAGATTTTGCCTCTGTCTTCAATATGGATTATGGAACAAAGGACTCTCAGTGCCTTGAGATGGAGGACCATGACTGCGAGAATGATCACCTCCCAGTTGACTGTGATACTGTGCAGGGTCTGCTGCTCCAGATGAATCCCTACAAATCTATGGGGCCTGATGGGATTTATCTGAGAATCCTCAAAGAGAACGATGACGCCATGGCAAAAGCCCTTTCAATGATTTTTGGGAGGTTGAGGGATCTGGAGCTCACTGGAAGCTGGTGACCTTTGTCCTCATTTTCAAGAAGAGCAAGAAGGAGGACCCTGGAAACTACAGGTCTGCCAGTCTCACTTCAGTGCCTGATAAAGTTATGGAGAAGATTATTCTGGGAGGTGTTGAAAAACACCTGAAAAACAACACACTCTTTTGGTCACAGCCAGAACAGTTTCATGAGAGGAAAATCCTGCTTATCAAACTTGATTTACTTTCATGACAAGGCAACTGCCTCTCCAGGGAAATGGTGGAGTCAACATCCCTGGAGGTACTTAAGAAAAGACTGGATGTGACCCTTAGTGCCCGGGTCTAGATGACACAGTGGTGATCAATCATAGGTTGGATACAATGATCTCAGAAATCTTTTCCAACCTAATTGATTTTGTGATTCTAAAAAAAAAAAAAAAAAAAGTTTTCCCTTGATTCATTTGGATTTGTTTTGTTCTGATTTTCCTGTTGTTTTCATTGTTCTCTCTGTAATCAGATGTCCAGCTTGATTGATTTGGTGTATGGTGCTTAGTTGGCAGAGAGAAGCAATTACAAAGAAGAACAGTTATTTAGAAGTACATTTTGTATGAATGATGCTAGCTAATGTCATCTTTCTAGCTTTCCTATTACTCATTTGCTATTTAATTATCCATATGTCACAGTATTTTGAAAAACATGTTCAAAACATTTTGGCTTCATTCTGTCTATTCTGGTTTCCCCCAGAAGATGTGAACTATTTTAAAACATGAAAATGGGAATGTTAAAAAAAATCTATTGAAAGGTCATGAAAATAATTCCTATAATTGTTTGTATCTATGTGGACACCTGACAATACAGGTTGTGCGGACACACAGCTTTAGCATGTGTATGTCAGCATACATTTATTGGCATCATAGAAAGAATTCTCCTTTGAAAGCATATTTATTGAAGAGAAAAGGATGCCTCAAAGCAGTGAAAAATCAGGAAAAAATGTGAGATGCCACAGTGTGAACACCAATGCAAGAGAAGAAAGAGGGAGGTACTCTGATACAGAAGCAGATACTTCCTTGTAGTCCATGGAAGACACCATAGGAGAGCAGATATTTTCCTGCATCCTGTGAGAGATTGCAGTGGAAGTGAATTTTCCCTCTAGACCACAAAGGGGAACACTGCATATCAACTGTTTATTTAAGTTTTTCTTCCTGAGGAAGGGACTAATGGAGGCTGGCGAAGAAAAGAAATCTCTTACAGGACAATGGAGAAAAGGACAATCTTGTTACTCTTACTGGAGGCAGCAGTAATCAGCGCAGACAAGTTGGACCTTGATGGCAATGTAGTGGCAAAGACAATGGTGGAGTTCACACAAATGATGAACCTAACATCAAGTAAAAGTTTGTTTATCCACCCCTAAGTCAGCTGATGATGCCAACTTTTGTACGAGATGTCAGCATGATGCAAAAGTATACCACATAATTTTGCAGACAACACTGAACTGGGAGGAGCTGTTGACTCACTTGAAGGCAGAGAGGCCATGCAGAGAGCCCTTGACAAATCAGAGGGCTGGACAATCACGTATGAAGTTCAACAAGGGAAAGTGCCAGATTTTGCACCTGGGACAGGGAGACCCTGGATGTGTATGCAGAAGGGGGAATGAGATGCTGGAAAGCAGTGAAGTGCAGAGGGACCTGGGGCCAATGCTCTCAGGCAAAAGATGTGGCTCTTGGGGCTGCCTTGTTAAGGGCCAGGAACTGGACTTTGATGATTTAGTGGGTCCCTTCCAAGTCAGGATATTCTATGATGCTATGTAATTAGCCCTTGGGTTAACATGGGCACAATATAACAATTAGAACTGGAATTTTTTCAAAAGTCATGAATGATGTAGACTATACAAATTGCTTATAGCTGTCCACTGGGCAAAATAACTGCCAGCTCAGTATGGGATGCTAAATCTATCTACATTCTCCAGACAGTTCACAAGGCCATGGGGTGGAGGCCCGGTGACTGAAGTCATGAACACCCTGCTCTGAAGTCCCATGGGAAACCAGCGAGCACAAGCACTCTGTGGAAGTGTGGATGTTTATGCCCTAGTGAACACTAAGCGACTAAATGCCTCTGTAGTTTCAAACATTCTGACAAAGATACTAATGAGTGCCCCAATGTATGAAATAGCAACTCATTTAATTGTCCACTAAACTGCATGTCAGGTTTGCACAGGAGTAAAGGTAAGGCATGTCCAGTCGAGAAAATCCCATCCTGTAACTGCCAGAGACTGGGTGAAAAGATGTAGCTAAGATGCCCCTGCTGTGGCTATGATGCCTGATGGTTTTTGTCTTTTCTCTTTATACTCTTTTTATACATTTTTATACCCTTTCCCTTTCCTTGTACCTTTCACTCCCCATACCTTAGCCCCGCATGTCTATAATCCTTGTACTCTGATATTTAGCCTAGTTTGGGGTTCTCTGGGGAAGATGAAACATCCCTACTATGTCAGAACTAGAGGCTCCAACCTTGGATGGGGCCTCCTCTCTGGAACATATTTTTGCAAACTAGATTGTAGCCTCATTTAGGGGGAATAATTAGAATAGGGGAACAATTACTTCTTTTGTTAAGTTTCTTATTGGGGGATTTTAGGTAGACATGTTATTTTGTAAGGTCCATAAAATTGTATACATACTGTACACAGTGTGTGCTCCTTGGCGTGATTCTACCTTTGACGAGGGTGCACCTGGGATCCCATTGAAACCAAGGTAATACCCTTTTTTCCCCATACTGCCTTTTTTCCCTATGTCTGCCTCACTTTACCAGCTTTTAAGGAATCAGCTATATCCACCAGTTTAAGAAGTGCTTTGTGCAAAGCTGTGCATGCAGCAACACCAGCTAGTTACAACACTCTTGTCTTAAATTGCCATAGAAAGTTCATTGTTGCCCTCTCACTACTACCCCAGGCTTGTGACAAACATTTTTTGAGTGACTGTCTTTCTTCTACTGGATGTCTTTGAGTGATCCTTTGACCCTTTTGGGTGAAGTGCACCCACCTTCTTTGTACCCTTGAGGGAGAGGCCTCCCATGTGGGTGTGAGTTTATGCATGCTTTGAGTCATTGTCCTTGTTCATGTGCTAACATTCCTGACTGCTGCAACAAACCTGTAACCTGTTAAATGTCAAAGGCAGCTCATCGTGGTTACCCTCCTTGTTTATTAGTTTTTCCCCTTGGTTTTGGTTGCTAACTAAATTTTGTCTGAATTCATTATCTGTGTGAAATTGGTTCTGTGATATCATGTTAAGGCTAAGATTTAAAAAAAAAAAAAAAAATTATGTTTGTTACAAGAGATTTTCTGGCCCAAATAATTTATTTTTGTTTTTTCTAACACAAAAGTTACATGCAGATTCAAGCTTTTGAAATTCTACAAAATTCTTTTGTTTTCCTTTACATTATAATTCAGTCTCCATCTGAACACTTTGCTTGTTTCTATTTTATTAAATAAGACAAAGACACTATAAAGATCTGCTGTCAATAACCGGTCCTGTTAAAAAGTATCTGCAACCTTCAAAGGCTAAGAAGGTTGTGGAACTTGGCTCATGGGAGAGCAAGTTAATAAGCAGAAATGCAAGCTTGCCAGGCTGTCGTATCCAAACCCCTTAATACTTTTTTGCATGCCTCTTTTCTTCTACCCTCCTTTTTACCCAAATAAAAAAGCAGCTGTTCAATTAGATTAGTCTTTCTTTTTCTCTTCATCTGTCCTCATACAGAACTTCTAGAGTAGAACAAAAACAGAAGATTATCATATTCTACACAGGGTACTTAAAATATGTTTGTTTTTGTGATCAGTGTAGAGAATTTCACCAGAAGAATACTGTCACACTTTAGATACTGTGTTTTGTTACAGACAAAAACCTCCACAATCCTTTTATATACAGACAATTATTTAACTTCTAAGCCAAAACATAACAGTTATCATTACTTAGCTACAAAAGCTATTGATGAATATTTTATAAACTATTACAGAAAACCTTCATTAATGACATCTTTGGGAGTGCTAAACAAAAGATGTGACTAAGACCAACCACTCATCTCTGGTGTTATGTGTTCCTGCCCATGTCTCCGGAGCTCCCTGGCTGACTGCAATAGTCTTCCTCAACGTGGGGTTGTGGGTGTTGTGCTGGAGGTCAGTGCCTTGCAGCTCCTTTGGCCCATAGCTCCTCTCAGTATGTGCTTCTTCATACACATTTTTCCCCCACCAGCTGTCTTTTTTTCCTTTTTCTCCAGGTAGCAGCAGCCCAAGCATTCAAAAAATTTCTTACCAGAATTTTGGATGGATGGACGCAAAACAGTATAGTTTGATGTGTGAAGCTTTGTGTTATGTTCATGGTTTTTTTGTAATTTTTAACTTAAATCCATCTGTAGGTCCTACTTGTCAAGATTTAATCTTCTAATGGCATCAAAGGGAGTGTATTTCCACATATCCTGTGATACTCCCACTGTGATAACTGAGGCTGCTGTTAGACTACCTATATTTTTCCTTATTTTTGTGAATTTTCACCACTTTTTTTAATACTCTAACCACATTTCAGACTGTTATGAAGCATTTATAATTTGGGGGAGGGCAGGTTGTTTGGTTTTTTTTTCTTATGATTTATGGCGTTTTTTGGTCTTTTGGTTGGTTGGTTTGTTAGTTTGTCTTGGTTTGGTTTTTTTTTATGGACTATATGATCTCCAGAGGTTTCCTCCAATGTAAATTATTATTTTTGCTCCCAGACTTAGAAAAGCCCTTTACATACTTCTTCTCTTCTTTTGTATGCCTAATGATTCTCTGAAACTTTTAATCCTGTTCTGTATTTCCACTTCTTTTTGACACTTTTTTATTTCTAAGCTGTGAGGCTGATAGGTATGATCTTAAGAGGAATGCCATTTAAGCTGTCCAAGAAAAAGTTTGGGTTTTTTTAATGACATTACATCTGAGGAAAAAGCTTTGCTAACACATATTTTTCATTCTTCCTTTCTCTTTCCACAATTTCTCTCTTCTCGTTAGGGAGTTAAACAAGATGGAAAGTCATTTTCATTTTAGAGGCTTGAAGGAGAAATCTAGTGCAATCTGCCAATTTTTGACCCTTGAAGACTTCAGATGCTAAATGTGGAGCTTTAAGTTAAACAATGGTTAAAAAGGACGACAGCATGCTGTTGTTTCTATGTCACACCAGTGGATTACTAAGCAGGATTTTGGGGATAAGTATGTCTCTGCTGGGAAAGCTAAGGGAATTGATAGGTCCAAGCTAATAATTCCATGCCATGGTACTAAATAATCTGTTGCTTAGCAATGTGAAAAAGAGGCAGAGAAAATAAATATTTAGGAAGGCTAAGGAAAAAGAAGGAATCTCTTTCAAATGTGTTAGAAATCAAATAGAAACATTAATCTGTAAATGTATATTTGTCATGTAGCTTCTCGTGATACCAAAGATAAAATTGGTGACTTTCGGAATTCCAAGTTCAACCTTATATCCCCTTAGAAACATTTGTGATTACCATTTGTAACAAGAACAAAAATAATAGGGCATAATATCTTCAACCTCTCAATTTTATAAGGTTTTTCATTACAAATTTCTATATGAATATTTTGAATTGTGAAGTGTTTGTACCAATTATTTATTTATTAAAATGCTCTACTAAAAATAGGTAAAATTTTATCATATATAAATTTCAAAAGGGAGTTGAAATACATACCATACAGCTTTATGTTAGAGTGCCACAAATATCTCTAATAAAATACTTTGAACATTGTAATTTCTAGTTGTATATTAACCAAACTGTGAGGAAACTCACTCACTTTGTGCCTAGTTTTGACAGTGCTCCACTTACTAATCATAATAGCCTAGAAGGCTTCCTTTGTGATTTTATTCTGTTGGAAAGGAAGGGTTAAGGAAAATTTACTGCCTTCTGTACACAGAGAGAGGAAGTAATTTTCTGCCATGATTACCCCGGCAGGAGACAAATAAGAAAAAGAAAAGCATAAACTGGATGCTTTCCAATTTCACTGTTCTCAAAATCTGGCTAGGTGGTTTAAACATGGTAAGATTTTGGATTTTGGCTCTTCAGGTTTTCCAATCTTTTCCTCATTTGACCTTGCTAAATATAGGGATGTAATCTCTGACTGTTCCTTTGCAGCAGTTTTCTGTATGTACATATTCTAATGTCAAAATGTTTTTCATTTTACAAACATACAATGACAAATGGCTTAGTTTATACTCCCTGCCAGCATTTAAGCAGGTAACTTGCAAACAGTCAGCTCAGCAGATGGTAAGGCAGGTAAACATATCTGTTAATCTATGGAAAATGCAATCAGAATAGATGGTAACAGGATGACTGCTGAGAAAAATGTGAGGTACTCATATATTCATACAAATATGAGTCTGCTCTAATTTCATTTGTTTTTAGCTTAATTCTCTGTGAAGCAGACTTAAAAATCTACATTATCTGAAGAGTTAATTCATGGCAAGAATTAGCATGTTTAAACACGGGTCATTTCAGTCAGAATTAAATAACGCTTAGTAAAAGGCAACCCCTTTGTGTAAAGAAAATTTAAGCTTTAGGTGAATATTTTCCAAGAAAGCCATAATATTTTATTTGCAAATAAAAATAGTCAATGTTTGCTTGACTTTGGACCATATTTTCTCTACTTGTAGTTTAGAAGATAATAATAATAATAATCATCATCATCATCATCATCATCATCATCCATTTTAACTCGTGTTAAAAATAGTGCCACATTTCTGGTGGGCATAATGTGCTTTACACCTGCTGTCTTCTTTAGGAACAGAGGTGGAAAATATTTTGATTTTCCCTGGAGGTAAAAACCAAACACCTCTCTATTTAAAGAGTTTGTACTGAATAACTAAGGTCTGAAATGGATCCCCAGTTTAATGATAGAAAACAATGATTATATACTTCTGTATGAAATTTTCATACAAATTCGTTTTGAACTGTGCCTGGCATCATCTGTTCAAACCCACAAAATACTACAGATATAAAATTCAGTTGTATCTGATAAGCGAATGGAGGGGATGTATGATTCTCTTCTCCTTTGCAAATGCCTATTAGTGGCATTGTAAAAAAGCTAGTGTAGATACAACAATATTAAAGTTATGGGGGCTTGTCATGTTCTTTGTATGTTATTCCACCTAAATCACCTCCTTTTTTTTAAGCAATAGCTGAGGTTTCTTATGAACATTATCTTTAGTCTGCACACTGTTTCATTTCCCTTTTTGCAAGGCTTAAAACATTTCTAAATGCCTCATTATGAATCAGCAAAAGGTCAATTGCAAATGAAACTCATGGAAAATAATGAGGGAGACATGACTGAACTGCGTTTTATCTACACTCCTTCAAGACAGGTAAGCATAGTGAAAAACATGAGAACACTTTTGTAACACTCAGGCTCTTGCAAATATGACATTTTAGCTAAATAAACACAATCTCATTGTGAAATATCTGCACTTTCTCTTGGGAATTTGCTACCAATACAGTTTCTGGTTTAGTTTGTATAAAGGATTATACAGTTTACTTCATAGTAACACACTGTGCAATGTGATAAAGTGAGATTCAACTTCAAAACTATCAAAATAAGCTATTATTAATAACAATTTGAAATAACTATGTAACAAACCTTTTATGTTTGAATTCTACAGAGTTCTGTTGCCCAACCTTAAGTTTTAAAATAGTTTATTGTCCTCACAAATTTCTGAAAGTCAGGGTTGGTATGGTTTGGGGTTTTGTTTGTTTGTTTCTTTTAAAGATTTCTCTAGTCAGGTGAGTAAAAGCAGAGAAAATCTTATTTTTAGACAAATTTACCCTATGTGTAACAGGAAAAAAATAGGAAAAAATGGAAAGTAAAATACATAAAAATATTGATTTGATTTATTACATTGCTAGGGATTTGAACTTTAATAAGAAAAGTAATACTACTGAAATTAATATATTAGAATGTGCATTTCTCAAGTGAGTAAGGAAGAATTGCATGTTTGAACCTTGTATTAATGGAGAAAAAATATTTGAGCAATATGACATGGGAAGAACATTAGTGTCATGATACTAGATTACTTGATTTCGAGTGAAATTCACTCACAGTATTTCATAGCAGTGAAATATAATATAAGGGAAAAGAGTGCTTCTCATCTATATTCCCTCTGGCCAACTGATCCTTCCTGCACCCCCATCCCCACAAAAACCCGGAAAATTATGATTTTATCTTTTGAGGAAAAAGATTAAGGATTCAGCTTTCTGCTTTTAGAGGTAATATTTTTGCTGTTGGTGCAACTTTCTTTTAAGGTCTTTCTGTGCTAGAAGAGGCAGGTACATTTTAAGTTGTATTAAAAGAACAAAGATGATTTTGTTTTCCTGTATTTTTTTATTGTAACCTGAATTGTTAGGCTATGGGTTTTTTAAAATTAATTGGAGTTCCCTAGTGACTGAAATTCATTGTTAATTGAGGGCCTGTAAGAATGAATTTAATTGCCATAGGACCCTTCCCAAGGGGTAATTATGCTCATCAACTAAATAGTCATTACATTTTGTGCTAGTTACCAGTCTTGCTAGCAGTGTCATCAGAGGTCAAGAATTGAAATGGTGTGAGTAGAATCTAAGTTACACTTTTGGTAATTTATGCATAAAAACTGTTCGTCAGACTTTTTTTACTATAGACTCATTCTTAGGTCTGCATTTGAAACTCCATTTCTACTCTGCGTGATCCACATGATCTTTCCTTGTAGTTCCTGCCAGATTCCATTTTCAAAAGAAAGTTCCTCTTTTAGAATGGTTGTGAGATAAAGAGATAGGAAGGAATGTTGAGAGTGTATATACATATTTTGAAGAAAAACAGCTGTTGGTCAATGACATCTTTCTCTCTTTAAAATTCTTGTTTAGTAGAGACATGTGGATACTTTCAAATCCTTTGGAGCCTCTAAAAAGAGCTTGTGCACAGTTCATGTGCCAGACCCATTGTTCATGTTTGATGCCAAAGCATGATCACAAGAAACCACATCTTGTACATGGTTAATCTATAAAAATACTACGCTGAGCCTCTGTGCCAGAACATCAGCTGGTGCTTCCTCCTGCAGAGTGGCTTTCACATTCTGGCATTCTTCTCTGTATTTGAACAGGCTCTAAAAGCTCTTGAACTAAAAGATGGTAGAGATGGAAAAGCAAGGCTTGCACTTTGCAGCTTAGATGGAAATGGTCCCATGTACATTATCTCTATCAGATCCTAATTTTGTACAAGTAACTATTTTCAGGCATCTGAAAATGGCAGTCAGTCTTTACTGCCCAGTTCCATATTGAGAAGTTCAACCAAAAGTTCACTCATTTTGTATAAAGATGGTACCTGAAATGCCCTTTTTTATTGCTTTTTACTCAAGTAAGGTAAAAGTAACATCTTCTTGTAATACCTTTGTCCCTGAGACTGTAGTAACAAAGCATGTTATAATCACAAGAATAAACATCAATACTACACAAAAAATGTATCTAAAAAAGAAAATTACATCATCTTAAATGTTGCACATATCCATGTATGCCCCCATGTATGTATCAGTGTGATTGCTGAGGGGACTGGTACAAAGGATTCATGGTAGAGTAGTAGTCCATGGAAGATTTTTGTTAGATTTTTTTGAGCCTGGTCCACCTCTGGATGCAGAGCAGTGAACCCAGAGGAACAGTTTGTCCTCAGTTGCCTCAATTTCTCTATCTGGATGTTTATGAAATGATAGTTGCTTTAAAGGCTTCGAGGTATACTTGCAGCATGCAGGACAAAAAGCATGACACTTACTTTCCGTATAGCACATTAATTTTACTAAAGAGGCTGTGCTCTTTTTTGAAGACATCAATATGCAATATTAAAATATTTAAACAAAAGTACATTTAAAAGTGAAACCCCTTTTGCTATGTTAGAAGAAACAATATGACATTTCAAAGTAGCAATAGAACATCATGCCACCTCAATTTGTATTACTAAACTTTGAAACACTTGAACACTTTAAAACATTAAGTCTGGATGTAGCAGCACAGAGTCCTGATTCCACAAGGAGTTTGACTGGGGACATGGGAGTTCATGTTCCTCTTGCCTCAGCAGTTTTGCTATTGCAGGTATAAAATGAGAAAGTGGCAAACTGCAAATTGTGTAACTGCAAATTGTGTAACATAGGTGAATGTTGTCTGCATTTATTCATGAATAATTGCTGTGACTTCTTCATCTTTATAGGAGTCCTTTGAGTCTCTAAGTATCAAGTTAATTTTGAAGAAAATGCCCCAGAGTTCCCAATATCGGTAGCCACAATACAGACAATAACTTTGAAATACTGTTATACAAGAAGTATAAATGACGATTTGTAAATCTCAGTACATATTTGTAAATTAAATTTAAGAAGATTTATTAATAAATTATAGAAGCTTAACAGGTAATATAAATGAGTGAACATGCGAAGCTTAAATTAAAATATTAGATCAAAAATCTGGATATTAATATTCATTTGGGAAGTTGCAGAACAGGAGTAAAGAACTAAACATATTTGTATCCATGTATATGTGTTCCTAAAAACTTTTTTTTTATCTCAGACTTTAATAATATTGTTGCACTATGGCAATAAAATTTTGGTAAAGAGGTTTTCAGAATTCTTCATCTCTCCAAAACTTAAAAGAAAATAATATTTAGGGAAATTGTGAATCTCATTCCTTTTTTCCTTTTTTATTCCTTTTTCATTCTGTTGTTTGAAGTATGATTTTGAGAAACAGCGTCTCCAAAGGTCAAGAGATGAATTGATGTTTGATGAAATTTAAAAGAACTGAAAGTTTTTACAATATTTCATGTGAAGTAACTGCAAATTAAAGACCATCAATGAACAACGTAATGTTCCTTTAACCTATTGAAGAAAAAGTCCTAAGCCCTCCTGAACTAAAGATTAGCATGAAAAAACTGTATCTGAAGTATAGATGACAATAAGTGTGGCTTCGCTTGGTCTTGGGTCCGGGCAGCACGCCCCGAAGCCACACAGAAAGGGCGACCTGCCGCGCCGTGCGCGTGCTGGGCGGGCCCCGGCAGCGAAGCTCACCGGCCGGTCTGCGGAGTCCCTGGGGGACGGAGGCAGGCAGGAACTGAGGTGAGATGAAAGAATGTACGGCACGCAGTCTGCAGTCTTCCAAGGATTTTATTGAGGGTCTTCAGGTGAGGGTCCAGGGGCGGCGAAAGGGGGACGGAGAACGGGAGAGGATGAAGGGCTGGAAGTCTGGATGCTGCGAGCCCCAAACTGACAGTTGCAGGAGATTATAAGGGGCGGGAGATGGGGAGTAGCTAGCCTTGAAGGACCAACCAGAGAAGTCCGAGGGAAGAGGGAAAGGGGTACAAACCAATAGGCTTCTGATGGGGGAGGGTACAAAATTCAAAAGAACCAACCACGTACAGTACTAAGGAGAACAAAGGAGAAATTTCTAGAACATAATCCATATAGGGAAAGGGGCAGGGGAGAGAGCAGAACCAATGATCTTCAGGTCCGGTGCATGCTTAATTTCCCCAACCGCAGGGGCTCATGGTTGGTGTCCACAGGTCTCCATGACCTAAACAGCTCAGGCTGTCACAGCGCCCTGCGGCTGGTCTCTCAATCACTAAAACTTGCAGGCACGCACTGCTACAAATAAGAGAAATGTTGGCCTGTGAGTTATGCATAAGCAAAATAGAAGTACAACCAACAGTAAAGAAAAAAGACAAATGTAATACCAAGTGTCTTATACAGGATTTGCAGAGGATAGTATAGGGTTTTGCATTTATATTAATGGCAAAAGTTGCTTAAAGGGCTTTCAAAATTATATTGGAACAACAACAAATTTTTTGAGAAATGTAAGTGGATAATAATTTTTCATGCACTTTCTTCAGTAATTTCCTTTCTTACTGAAAACTTATCTCAGTAAGTTTTTTTAAAAATAGTTATCAGCCATTTGGGAGTACGAAAATAGAGGATACATGCTCTTTAGTATGCATTTAAATCATTAGTTTAAGCAGATAATACTGACAATGTGAATACTAACTGCTGAAGTAAGAAAATATTACTCTTCCTGAGAAGTCTTTATAAAATAACAGAGATGGATGAATTTGATTTGACAACTTGCCATAAACACTGGAATCACAGAATCATGGAATAGTTTAGATTGGAAGGGACCTCCAAAGGTCATCGGCTGTGTCTTTGAGTACTGCTGCAGGTACAAAAATGTATCCATTACTAGTTTCAGAGTTATTACATAAACAACAGTAGGTCAAGAAATCCATCTGCAAACTGTTTTAGAACCTCATGCTCTGGAAAGCAGGACCCTTTTGAACTTCCATCTTGATTTTGATACTGACCAGTTTATGACCATCTGTTCAAGTAAGTTTATCTCTGTTTATGCCTTCATTTAGCTAAAACACAAGCCTATACCTTTTTCTTCACTTCCTGTTTTTCTTAACTGAAATGAAATTTGCCAGAGTGTTGATCTTAGTAATTTTGCAAATATTACTAGCTAGATTTAAGGTTCTCTAATCCCGATTGATGAAAATTCCGTGGATAATTCCAGAACATGCTTATGGAATAGATGACTCTGCTGTTGCAGCAAAGTCTGGTTTTGTGATAAACTTCAGAAGCAATAACCTAATATCACTTTTCTCTCTTTGGGCTCATCAATGAAAATATATGTCCCATTATATTGCTTTTTGACATTGATTTCTATATGTTTTGGTAAAATTCTATATAAATATTACAAGCAGGTTAGTCATTACCAAAGATTGAAACAAACTGGGGGTAAATATATGATGCTACATAGTAAGTTGCAGCAGTGTGAACTCACAAGCAGCCCTCCCCCAGTTGCATGTGAGGAGAGCTGCTCCTGAGCCTAAACACACAGGGAGAGCTCTCAGCGGCCGTGAGCTGTGAAGCTGTCCAGACGGGGTCCTTGTAGAATCATGACAGGTAGAGAAAAGCAGCTGTTCCATTCCATGGTGATTTATTAGGATAATAAGGGGAGGGACTGGGGAACTGTGGAGAGGGCAGGGGAGATGGGGAAGGATATGAGTTCTATTGAGGCCGGAATCAAAGAGACCTGGTTCTGGGTCCCACCGGGCTTTTATCCGTGGGGCTGGGACGTGGTCCTGACTCACATCAGCCAGTCAGGAAGGGTCAGGGGGTGGAGGGAAAACGCGTTACAACAGTAAGTTACCTGTGCAGTAAGTAGCAGTCAATTTCTCGTGTCTGGCAACTTTGGGCAAATATCTGTATTTTACTGGCAGCAATTTCAAGTAAGGTGATCAAATTGTGGCTTATATTTGGTGAGAGAAAAAGAAGAGCACAACTACCTCTTCTGTTGTTAATTTGTTACTGATGAGAATCTTCTCTGTTCTCAAGGCATCATTGCAAGAAACAGGAGAATTTTTCCTTTTTTTTTTTTCCCCCAAGCAGATACCGCATAGCTTATACGTATGAAAGAGATCTCTTCAGAAAGTAGTTGATTAGAAGAATTCTCTGAACATGTAGCAATATCTTTTCAATTGCAAATGCTTGAGGCTAACACAACTCTAAATTATATTGTTTCATATCTTTTGATTTGAAACAAAAATATGAACCGATGGCTGTAGCACTATTTCTCAGAAGTAATCAGCCTTAAGGAAAGAATTAGCTTGTTAGTGTTAATTTTTACAGTAAAGAGCTCCATGTCCTTCAGGAACTGCCATTAATGCTTTTTATATTCATAACACCATAACATTTTTGCAACCATTATTACAAATTGGCATTTTCATAAAAATGATGCAACTCTTCCCAAATGGAGGAAATGTACAGCTCTTGTATCAGTAGCATGTAAATTCTTTCATTTAATGAGTTGGCAATAAAGGAAAGAAAACTGACTTGTTCTCCTCCAAGATCCTTGGTGGAATGCTGTATAAAATGAAGAAGGAAAAATTGAAAAAGTAAAAACTAGGACTACTTCTAATCTTAAAATTAAAAAAAAAAAAAAAAAAAAAAGAAGTCTGTTTTTCATATTGAAATAACTGTATATGCAGAACAGTTTTGATTTCAGTATTTTCCCCAGTAAAACATGAACAAAAGGGAAAAGGTAGATGCTTTTCAAGATCTTACGTCTGTGTTATTTCTCTTATGTTGCAAGTTCATCAACATCATTGTCCATCTGTTACCCTGATGATAGATAAATACCTTATAAACCTGTTGATAAAAAGTGCATTGTTTGAAATATAAAAATTCTGCATAAATACACACAAGTCTTGTGTTAGGAAAATTTGTCTAAGTCTATTACAAACTAATTTTAGAGTGTTCCACATTTTTAACTAGAGAGAAAAAGCAGCAAACAGCAAGTGAAATAAATTCTTTGGTAGAATAGTTCTCTCTCCACTAGCTGCTGAGGAAGTCTCTGCAGCTGACTTAGCTCCTAAGTTCTGAATATCTGAAATAGACATGATTTCTCCTTACACTCAAATCTCTTTAGCCTGAAAGACTATAATATTGCTAAATTTTTTTTTTTAATCTCATCCAGCTCTTAACTATTGGTAAATAAAGACTTAGGTGGATCCAGTCCTAGAACTTCCTTCTTTCAATATATATGTCTCAGTGTTTCTTGAAATACCTGTTTCACCCTCCTTTTTTATTACATTCTCTCAGTCCTTCAGTTGTTTAGAAACCATGCCATTTTTTTCTACATGAATTTTACTATAAAACATAAATTTTTTCAGAGAAATTCACATTTTTCATGTCAGATGCAGGACATGACTGACTGACCTCCAAAGGTTTTGCTATTATTACACCAGACTAAACGTCAGCTCTCTCCTTGCAAGTATGTATATTGCATTAGACATGTTAAAATAACTTTAAAGGAAAATTGCTTATCTTCCACCTTAACAACTCCAAAACCTTTCATTTTGGAAGGTACAGACTCCCATGGATATGAAACAGAATCTGAATGATTCAAAAACTTCAAAATGGTCTGGGGATGGACATTCTATTAACGTTTAAATTAAGAAAGCTCTGAAGTTTTCTTTTTTTAAGGTCTGCAGTGTCTAAACACAAGGAGCATTACCCAAGACTGAGACAAGATTAGAATGTGAGTCATTTGTGTAGAAATATTGCACTGATATTAATTAGTGGATATGATATTTGGGGGAGAAATAGGAATTCCCTCCTCAAAAGCAAATGCAGAGAACAGCTGAAAACCAAAAGCTGTCATCTAGCAAATCCACAGGTATGACTTTTAGCATCTTTAGATTAGGGTTTTTTTGGTCATAGTTCCAAAACACTTTTTGTCTGATTTGTGCAGTGATCCAGATTAAACAAAATTTGTTTGTAAATAAACAGTACTGCATAGAATTAAAGTTTCTTAGAGGAAGTTTCTTGGAATTGATTACAATCTGCTGGACTCCAAATGTTACCTAATATCTTATGTCCAAAATAGCAATATTCTCATGCTTATAACAAATCACTATGACTGACCACCTTGCATTTCCAGTTTAGATTATTTTATAGACATGAAGTGTGCAATATTATATTACATGTCAAATGAAGTGACATGTTACTGATGTTACTGACTTCAGATGGATAGTTAAGGCTCCTTTGGCATCATTAACAGCAGAAAAAAAATTAAAAAAAAGAAAGATAAAAAAAGAAAGAAAATAAATTGCTTCCTACAAGGTTACCAACTCAGATAATCTAAATAATGGATCATATAAGTGCCAGAAAGCAAGGGCATGATATGCAACTTTGCATTACTTCATTTTTTTTTTGGTGTATTGGAAGCTGGAACATCATGTTTCTTTAGCAAGAAATGGTTGTTTTCTTCAGGTTTTTTTCCTTTTCCTGTGACAGAAACCTTTAAAATAGCATTGGTTTTGCAAATTATGGTGAATTTACAGCCTTGTGAAATTATAAATATCCTTGATTCAAATATCTTTTTAGTTTTAAACATGAGAATACCACACGTTTCAAAATAAAATACCATTTTATTTTCAGATATTCTTCAATTCACCAGGATTAAGGTTTTTAAAGATAGATTGTTTCCCCCTTTCCATACCTGTTCTTCAGTATGTATTTAAATAGTTGTCCCTAAAGAAGGAACAGTAAGCTGCAGAACAAGTAACTACTGTCCTTACTGCTTTTTCAGTATATTTGTATACATTTTTGTATAAACTATCACACAAATTAGAAAAAGTGTTGACTAGTGAAAAGAAAAAAACAAAACAAAACAAATTCTTGAGAAAGATGAGTTTATATTACCTGCAAAGTATTATTGAAGAATATTTACTTTTCTCCAGAAGAGGAACAGAATTCAAACGACATACTGTTAGAGTAATTATGATGAACAGTTGTTCTGAGGACATTTTCTGGAAGAGGAGCAGTGTGGAGGAGAGGGACTGTAAACAAACACGCAACTTATGTTTGTTCTGTAACGGAATGCTTTTACTAAAAGATCAGAGAATATAGTGTATACTTGCCCCAGATGTGCACCGTGATTAAATGATTCATAACTGGAAAGTCTAGCAGCTCCTAATGCAGCTAGGAATTGATGAAGATGCACGAGAACCTTCTGTTTACTGTTCAAGAAAATGTGTAGTCAAACATGAAAAAGTAGAACAGAAACATTAATTAAATTTCAACATAATTCAAAAATTATCTTTGGAAGTTTTGGATCAAGATGTTTGCTTCAAGTTCTCACTTAAAGTGAAGAGGTCCAAGTCAATCCACAAGCCCAGGCAGAAATGTTCCATAGAACACCAACAGTCCATCTAAGAAGATGGAGGAAATAGTGCCATTTTGCCCTTAATTTATCTTAGTATCATAACTTTTTCTGCTGTCTAAAACCTTCTGTAGGAAAGTATTTTTGTCAAGTAATTATCTTTCACTTAAAATGCCTCCCAAATATCTTTCTCCTCTTTCTTATTGTGATGTGCTGATGTCTCAAAAAGTAATGAGAATTTAGGAAGGAAAAATAGTCAAGGAATTTATTGACAACTTGTAGCCAAGCTTCAAAGAAATTTTGCTCTGTAGTTTTAGGGTGTTTCATAATTAATTTAACAATTCATAATATAGATGAAAATAAAAGAGAAAAAAATAGGAACAGAAGTTTTATCAAGAAAAAAAGTAGTCGTATAATAACTAATTTGTATTGTTGGATATCAGCATGGCAATCCCAAACTCTTGTCATTGCAATAACCTATTTGCACGTCTATATGGAAAATTATACAGCATATTTGTAGTCCTATATTTGCTAGATTCTTATCTACCTCATTCACAAGACAGTGAAGGAAAACGTTTTAAAAACAAGAAAGTTTTCATGCTGTTTTTGAAAGAAATGTGAGATACTCAACACTTAACATACAGGATTCTTTACTCAGGAAAAAATGTTGCCTGCAGCGCTACAGATGCTTTTAGAATAAACACTCAATGACAGGCAAGAATAGAAACATTTGCCAAAGGTCCCAGCTGTTTTCTTAATTCCGGTAAATTGTATGATTTTCTTCTGAATCAACACATTTGTTATTACTAAAGTATTATTCTGCCATTAGAAATGCAAAGCAATTTGGATGATGCCATCCCATTCCCAGCAGGTGAGGACCATACCATCCAGCTGTTAATCTATACGGGCAGAAATCCATTCATTATGCAACTGCATATAACTATGGCAGAAATTAATATGGTTTCAGACTGGGTTTAAGAAGTTTTTAATAGTGGGAGGAGAAACCAAGAAATGGAAAAAGTCTTGCTGAGGTTCAAAGCTGAGTGTTAATCTTGCTTTTCTTGACAATTTAGCAACGTCTTATGTAAGGATAGTAATACTTAGCTTGCTGCTGAGAGCATAATAGTTAAGGCCTCATTGTAAGCTATTTGTCAAGTTCATTTTAAGTGATCAGCAACATTGTCAGAATAGCTCGTTTAATTCTGTTTTATTGTAAATTCTTATAGGTATATTATAGATGCACATATAAGGTATGCATATGTGTAAAATATATTTATATAATGTCAAACAACATTAAATAAAATATTTTTCTAATTATTTAAAATGGAAATGGATATAAAAATTAGAATAAAAGTCTGTGGTAGCTTTTTCCTTCAGTAGAGAAATAAATTAGAATTTAATTTGTTGATTTTATAGGGTATACTGTTAGTAAATAACTTTGTATTAAAATAGTTTTCTGTGAAATAAACTCAATAATACAGTAGATGACTGGAAATAAATTAGACAGCAATACAGCAGATTTTCTTTAATTTACATTTCTTAATATTAGTGATAGCAATATATTTTACCTTATACTCCCAATATATTTCATACGGTGTGATTACAAACAGTGTATCAGGATGCCTGTAAATAAGGCAAGGGTGAAGGTTAGACTATATTGAGATTCTGAAGGAAATTGGAGTTGCTATAATGAAATCCACAGTAAAAAATTGTTATGACTAAATATTCCTATTATACATTTCTTCTTTGTTAGGCAGAACAGTGAATATGTATCAGCAAAACAATTTCTTTACTTGGTTTTCTTTGGTTGTGCAATGCATGTCCATGGTATATACAAGGGCTACCTTGGAATGTTGTGAATAATTACAGAATTACCCAATATGTTTTTTGGAGTGCAGGAATGAATAATTTCAGAAAACTTGTTTAAAGGAAGCATTTTAGAGTATTCTTTTAAGACTGTTTCAGAAGATTTTAATGTATCATTATATTTAGCTTTATTATAAAATAGTATTTGGAGAACTTGCATTCTTTACATGGAAGCTGATGGACATTAGTCAAGACCTTGCTAGTTTCAGAAATGCTCCAAAAATATATTTGTTTAAGGTGTAAAAGGCAGACAAGAAAATACAGTTCTGAAATTATTACCCATGATTTCAACTTCAAATATCAACAGAGAGCTTTTACATTTGTAGTCAAAGTGACACAATCTTTTACTAGAGAGTTCTTTTGATAGCAAAAACTCTAATATTTGTTTTGCTTGAGGATTTTTTTTTTATTTAGAAGAACTGTGAGATTTAAATTGAGTTTGAAAATTCTGCAAAGGATTTTTCTGCATCTGACTTTCTGAGTTAACTACCATAATAACTACCAACATTTATGAAAAGTGGATCTGTTTGCTTTCTTTTTCTGTATTATAAACTAAACTTGCACAGATTCTTGCCATTTTTCCAAATAAGACCATCTTCATAGGTGACATACAGGCAGTGCAAGGAGAGAAGTCAACAGATTTTTAGATATCATGGGAAATTTGATGGAAATTAATATGGAGGTCAAAGTCACTTTCTGGAATATGACAATTAGAGTATGAATAACTTTTTTTTTGTGGAATTTTTGAAGTCATAATATAGTCTTCTTTGACTATTTTCCATTTGTGAAATAATTTGTTTTAAAAAGCTTTTCTTTAATTTTTTTAATTTTATTTTTTGTGAATTAATGATGCCAGTAAAAGTGATAAACAAGAAGTTGCTCTTGCTTATTGTGAAGAGTAGTAGTCATAGAAAAGTCTTGCTTAAAAGTATTAAAATGCCTTTTGCCATCCTAAAAGTAATGTAAGTATACATTATTTTAAAAGTATACATTCTTTAAAAAGCAAGCATAATTAAAATATAAAGTATTTGAATATTAGTGTCTGAAATTTTCATATGATTGCAATTTTTCAGTACCTGGACTGAAGTGTGCTGAAAACTATGAAATAATATACACGTTCATAAATGAATTCCATTAGTTTAACTCAGCACATAGGCAAGTTAAAGTTTTAGCAAAGAAGTTTTTAATAGTCAATAGAAAGCTAATGAAGCCAATTTAATATTATGATATTATGTGAGAGCAAACAAATGCAATTATAGATACAATCACCATTAACTGTTGATGATGTTGTTAAACTATACGTATTTAGCTGTTTTACACAGAAGTAGCTTTTGCATGCTTTGATTTCACAGAACAATTTGCAGTAGCTGCAAATATGTGGTTCTCCAAAATAAAATAAAAAATTTACTATTTTGTCAATTGTTTTTAACACCACTGATAAATCACTGTACTTCACAACATATTGGCCAAAATATGGGAAAATAAAAGAGGTTTACAATAATCCTTAATCATCAATAATCCTGTTTATGAATGTGACTGCAATTCATTGACTGCGTTTCTAAACAATTTTAGTTTAATAAAGGACTATAGAGGAAAACAGAAAGCAAACAAAATCTATGGAAAAGGAATGCATGAAATACTGGGAGTAAAAGATGAAAGAAAACCTCAAAGAAAAACATTTGTTGGTGGACTGTTTGACAACAGGAATTCAGACAATAGAAATTCAAACAAATGCTGCTACTAATATGTTAGATCAGAAATTGCATTCTCTAATAAAATTCATATTTCTAGAAAAGAATTAGATGGTCTTTTTGAGCTAAATGTGTTTCTCTCTTTTCCTTTCCATTGTCTGCACAGAAGTGGGAACATGACGTTGGATGTGACTACCACATCCCTTGTATGCTTTGATCATCGAAAAGGTATTGTCTGACAAAAAGACTTGATGTTGAAAGTCTGGTCCCAGGCTTTCTACAGTAAGATGAGCTGTATTCTCCTCTGTCAAGCAAACAACAGAGGGAGTTTTGTCTAAGACCACATAAGCATAAAAATGGCAGATGTCTTTACTTTCAGCAGCTTCAAATGATCAGCCTGAAAAAGCATTCATCAGCAAACACACAATAGCAACTGCTAGATGTCAAAACGAGATGGTCAGAATGATCAGTGTTACCTGTGTTTCATCAAGCAGTGGCACTATTTCCTCCTCTGGCTGTGTAGTCTGGCCTTTCTCAGTGCAGTGATACTTATCCCACTATTCTCAACAATTAAAGAAACAAACCTCTTGATTATAACAAATATTTTAAAACCAATGACCAACAGATATTAAATAAATAAAATGTAAAAATTTATAAATAGGGAGGTAATTTCCTGAAATTATTAACACCCTGACCTGAAGTTCAGATGATGTAATTTCTGGTTTGTTTGTTTTGTTTTGTTTTTTCCAAATATGTTTTTTAAATAAAGCAGCATCTATGCTTCACAGGATTGCACTTTATTTTTTTTTCAAACTGATGTAAGACATCCCAGAATAGATTTCAGTAACATAATCTAATGCAAAAATAAAATATTTTAAACTAGTTGTTTAATGAGAATCCATATTCTGAGTACTGGAAAAAAAGATTTTAAAGCACAGAAACAGGTTTCTGTCTACAACACAACAACAATTAACATTATTTTTTTCTGATACTTTGTAAACCTGGTATGATCTTTACCATAACAATGTATGGCTTTTGAATTGATTGGACAATGCATGCAAATGAACAAAATTCCAATATCTCAACAAAGATGTTGGCTAAAACATGAAGTGCTGGGTAGAATAGAAATGTTTCTTTCAGGTAGTTTATTTGCCTTCAAGTTACAATAAGGTTTACCTTAGTTTATTTTTACATTATATTTACTTCACAGTGGTGAGGCACTGAAACAGGCTGCCCAGAGAAGCTGTGAATGACCCATTCGTGGAGGTGTTCAAGGATGTGTTCAGGTGTTGGATGGGGTTTTAAACAACCTGGTCTAGTGAAAGGTGTCCCTGCCCATGCAGGGGAATTGGAATCTCTAAAGTCTCTTCCAAGCCAAGCCATTCTATGATTCCATGGTTTTACGAACCAGCTGTTTTTTAGTACTTGAATCAGACTCCTAAAGCTAGAAGTATAATCATGGTACAGTAGCCAGCTCTGCCCCTGTTTCTCAGGTTCAGGTTATTCAATCTGGAGATGTGTTTTTGGTGGTGTTTTTGGTTTTTTGGGTTTTTATTTTTTTGTTTGTTTGCTGTGTTTTGGTTTTGGCTTTTTTTTTTTTTTTTGCTTTTTTTAGTGACTGCAGTGGAATTCCTTCACCTCCTACTTGAGAACTGAAGCCATTCCTCCCGAATGTCCTTTTTCAAGTCTTTAGTACACTTATATACAGCCCCTGCTCACTTTTATACACCTCAGCTGCTAAACCATAATCTCATTCAGCTGACTCCCTAGAATCCCTTTTTCTCCTTAGTACCTGCAGAAAGTGAATGCAACAAATCAAGTGTTTCATATGCCGGTAATAAAGGTTTAAAGAAAACATTAATCTCCCATTGTAAAAAATTCTTCTACAAAATAGGCAATCAACATACTAAAGTCTTTATATAGACAAAAACACCCTTGCAAAATATCACAAACAACAGAGGAAAATAGTTCACAAACAATATCCCTACAAGTCACAAGCTGCTGTATCAGGGAGATGGAATATTTATACAACCAGAATTTTGGGTGACCTGAAAATGTAGACTTTTCCAGTCCCTCACAGAGAATGTGATTAGGGATTCAGATCAGCTGTTTGTCTGATGCAACTCCAGGAAGGAAATTGCAGTAGGCATCATTCCACACCATGTGCCTTTAAAATAAGTATGTAAACAAATCTTCCATGTAAGAATCTCAAAAGGTCTACACAAAAAATTTGTCTGAGGGAAAATTAAATAAGAGCAAGAAATTAAAACCATTAGCAAGCCAAATTCAACATCCTACTCAAGACACACTTAATGGGATATGCTGTACAATTTATAAATAACATTATTCTTTCTAATACCTACCCTGATCTATAGACTCCATTATGTGAATTACACACAGTTGCAGTTTAGTGCTTTGGAAGAATATAAATTCACTACATCCATAAATAGTAGACTTGAATCTCTAATAGTCTTGGAGTTCTCTTCTTCTCTCACCTTCTGAACTTGCTCTTACTAGGTGAATATGTGTTATGATCCAATTATTAAGGTTCTTTGGAAATACCTCTGCCCGAATTAAGGTACAAACGAGACCATATGCCAGTCAATAGGTTTATTTGATAGAAAATATGAGAGAGAGAGGGAAGAAAAGAGAGAAAAAGAGAAGTAGGAAAAGAGGTGGGGGGGACAGAAAGAGGGAAAGAGAAAATATCACCATCCGTGGATCCCAACGATGTTGCGTTGGTCCTCTCCAGCTGGTCTTCTTGGTGGTGGTGGTCCCCCCAAAAGCACAGGATGCCATGGGTTAATATACACTCAGGCCAGGGGCAATGTCCAGGCATGTTCCCCCAGGGGAGGGGCAGTCTCTAGCAGCAGACTCTGGTTGCATCACCTGCAGTCCTGTGGTGCAAGGCCTAGCCCTTTGGGGGGTCTGTGATGGATTGTGACTCCCCTCAGCTGCCTCTCACGTGAAAGTCCCATGGATGTGGCCTGTGGGGTTGGGGGTTCCACAGCTGGGCCAGTTTGTGTCAAACCTGGCTTCTGTGAGCTGTGCTCTGCCCCCACCCCAAACTCAGCCAGGGATGATCCTCAGCGACAGCTGGTGGCTTTGGCCTTTTGGGAATGCATTCCTTTCCCTCAGCCTGAGATGATTGAGCAATAGGGTTTCCCTTTATCTAATCTCAGCAGTTTGACTCAGTCCAAAGTCCCAGTCAGGTATCTTCAGAGAGGCTTCTTTGACTGTAGCTTCTTTATACACATTTTGTTATAATGAGCAAAACTTTATATCAGTGTTTGAGGCATGAACTATTTCAGTCTCTGACAATATGTTATATTCCTTAGTGTGTTTTAAAGAAATTTCTCAGAGAAGGAAATCAGAGGAGAATTTATAAATATCAAAACCATGGTGTTCCTGTCAATTTCAAAACTGTAACTAATGTAGATACATCAGGAAAAATATTCAATGTACAACCCTTAGTCAGATGACAGTTCTGCTAGTTGTAATTCTAAGTTGAATCCAACATTTACTAATGCACAGCAAGAATTCACTCCTTCCAAGAGGATGAAGTAAGAGATGCATATAGCGATGCCTAGGGTAGCCTTCAGGCCAGAACATTAACATTCAAGCACAACTTAGCAGTTGGCATTCTTAAATGTGGCTGTAGGGACTCTTGTGTTGCAGATTCCCGGGATGGTATATCTTGAACTTACAGCACTCTCTAAGGATGCTATAAGTTGAAAATCTTTAGTGTTTTCTGACAACGTTCTGATGTTGCTTACTGCAACAGTGGATGGGATTTGCAGTCAGACATAGCTCAGGATGAATGCTGGCAGTTTACAAAATGCCTTACCTATGAATGATTCCAGAACCTGAGGGTTGCAGACTGCTTCTAGAAACACTTTAGCAATTAAAGAAAGGACAGAATTCAACAAATCTCTGTATCCACTGAACTGGGAGAAGGGGACACCCCTTTTTGTCCTCTTTACATCAAACCACTATGGTAAAGTAGGAGTATTATGCTGCAGAGTGAAATAACTTTCTACCTCCTTTTCTGTGTTCTAAAATCTCATACAAGATCAAAAGCATTAAGGAGTCAAGCACAGCAGGGGAAGAGACAGTGGAGGCATAGCTTTATATGCTTTCAGCAACATGAGGCTATCTGAGAATGTAGATTCTGCTCTTATTTGAATGTAAAAAAGGAGTCAGTTGGTAATCAACTGCATTAATGTCAAAATGGAATAAGTTAATCAAAAGAGAATTATCCAATGCTTAATTCAACACTTCCATTCCAATTGTTAGCCTCAGTGCTGAGGCACTCAGAACATGACTTTAGAAAAATCTAGTATGAACTAACTGTTGTTACCAAAAAAAATGTATAGCATTCTTACTTTCACAGATGGAATATTTCACCCCTGGTGAGGCTAAAGCACTTTTATAAGTACATTACTGAAAACAAAATCTTTGCAGCATAGCTGCATCACTGTCAGATCTTTATTTAGTATCAGTAACCATTCTGAGCCCCAGATTAAGGAAATATTACATAATTCTCCAAATGTCCTGACTAGAACTCCATATTAAAAAAAACACCAGAAAACTGTCCTGAATAAAGAATGACATTTGTATTTTAAAACAGTAGGTGACAGAAAGGATATTTGCTCCCATCTCAGTCTCAATTAGTTAAATTATCGTACACATTGAAAGCCCAGGGAGAGAAAAAAGATGGGTACAGTTAAGAGACCACAGTTACAGCAGTGGAAATCAATTGCTAGCAGGAACCTAGTGCAAATTTTACTTTTTGGACAGCAATTTTTTTTTTCTGTATGATCAGGAGCAAGGAATGATGTGACAGTTTACATGGGATGTGTGTTCTGACCTCTGTTAGTAGAGCATTCTCCATTTTGAGAAGCTTGACTTCACATCCAGGAACTATTATTTATTATTACCAAGGGTGATAAACTCAGGTGCAAAAATCTAAGAGTCTAGAGAAAGCTCCTAAATTCTTGTCTATTATCAGATTTGTGGCTCTTTCAGCCAAAGACATCTACTGATGCTGATATACCTAATAAGAAAATTTGTGCAAACTCTAGACAAAATGTCAGAACATGTTAGCTAACATAGTTTGCAATTTACTATTTTAGAGTAGATAGAGTAGAATAGGTATTGCTACAGCTTTAGGGCTGATGAGGAAGAGCTGTCAAGATGGCTGAGGTGGCCTCACACTCTTTCATTTCTAGACAGCTTTGTATCTCCCTATTGAAATTCTACCCAAATTGTAAGAGAGTTATATGCTAAGCATTGAACTGTACTTCTTTCTTTTTCCTATTAAGCAGTTTAAAACCCATATACACCCTAATTTTAACTTCTAATTAGGAATACCGAACAGTTGGGTACAGACAAATCTACAGCATGTCCCAGGAAAGGTCTGGGTGACCAGACCTGAATGTAAATGGAATGCTGAGGCTTCTAGTGAGATTGATTGAGGTGGGTAAGACCTATTAGTACACTCACAGCTCTGAGAAGCATATTGATGAAAATACAAAATTATATATGCAGATAATAGAATTGAAAGCTGCACTCCTGCAACTTGTTGCTGATTCACCACTGCATGAGAATAAAGAATTTTAAAGTGTGTTGGAGGTTTGAACTGCTATAAGGTACCTAATTTCTGATATTATTAAGAATGTTTCTATACCTGATCACTGTTGACATATTTCTTGTTTCATATTTATAAGGAAAATTTTTGCTTAGTTTTCACTGACATCCCAAGACTGAATTGGATATCCATTAGGTAAAGATGGCATTAAAAAAGCTTATTGCTTTTCTGCACAGCTGTGCTACCATTCCATAAATTCCTTTTTCACATGCATGTGCTGAACTTATTAATGTCCATCTGATTTCAGTATTACATATCACACGATGCCAAATAGGCAAGAATTGACATATACCAAAGAGTAGATGTGGGTTCTGACATGCTTGACAGACTTCCAGAAAAAAATGTGAATTTTATGTTACTCCAGGCAGAGGGATTTTGCAGGGAAATCATGAAAACACCACCATCTGCTGCACATAGTGTTCCACTTCTATTGTAGAAATCAGGAAAGGAAAAAGGAAAACAATAATTATTTTGATAAACTGTAAATGATAAACCCTTACTTCCAGAAATTTTGCCATTGGGACAAAAGAAAAAAATTCTGCCTTTAACTTGAAATTGCTTTTGTTCTGCAAAATTAGAGACAAACAAGCTGTGCCAGGAATCCATGCACTAATGAATGCCAGAGTCTGAAGTTATTCCATGCAGACAGATGCAGCATAAAACCTTTTATATACACCTTTTATTTTTTTCAAGATTAGTCATCCTTGATGTTTGACAGCATTCCATGCACCAGAAGCCAAGTACAATTTACAAGATTTCCTGATTTCTGAAGTTCTGTCTGTACTTTAGAGGCCAGGAATCTTGCAATTTTCACCACTCATCAAACAAAAAGCAGAACACTGTTGAAAACAACAGTGGGGGAGAGAGAAAGAAAGTAAAGATCAAAATGCAACAGCAGGGAAGCAAGTGAAAACAGCATAGAGCACTAGGTGACTAAAAGTACTAGTGAACAGGACAAGAAAGTGGAGCTCAGACAATCCATTTCAAGTGAGCAGCCAGTCTATATTTGCATGTTTGTCCACAGCATTTGTACACATTTTTTGTTTACAGTTGTCAGAGTCCTTTTTATTGTTCCCAGATGTGGAAAAAAGTTTTTTGCAATTTGAGCAAGTTTAGCATTAACTCCCTCCCTACCTCCTACCCTCCCTTGTCTGAATGCATATTTGGTTACTGAAGAAATCTGAAAAAAACAACAATATTGCAATTGTCTTGTTAATTATATATAAAAGTATACTAATCATGTTGTAGTCATATATGAGAGTATCACATTAACAATTATTTTTGATTCTGCCAAGTATTGTTCATTCATCTGATAAATTGAATTAATACAATGGTTTTCACGCTTTTTATCATAGCTGACCTTCTGGCTAGAGACATAAAATAAGATATCTTTCAACAGAGTAAGAGGGTTCCAAAGGAGCTCCAATTTATGTCCCTTTTAAATTTTTTTTCATTGATTCTACTGTACAATATGCTTATAAGTGAAACAATTCATCTTGTCTGAATCAAAATTACCTTTTCATGACATTCTCAATACACATGAAAAGAAATAGTAATTTTAAAGTTCAGGTTTTAAAAATACCACATTCATAAAAGTATCAAGAAATAACATATTCCAAAACTTTTTCACCCTTTAACTGTTCTCACAGCCCTGCTGTGCTGTCTCTCCAACAGAGAGCAGGACTAGAGTTCATGACTATGAGGCTGCTTCTGTCTGTCTGTAAAGAGCCTCATCCAATTTTTTTTATTCCTGGTCAAGTGGCCTATAGCAGACACCCACTGTAGTGTCACCTTTGCCTGTCCTTTCTTTAATCTTAACCCATAAACTCTATCAGATCATCCATCCCCAGGCAGAGTTTAATGTACTCCAGCTGCCCTCTCACATAAAGAACACAAGAGTTCAAAGATTGAGACTGATCTAGAGTGTCCTGATGTCCTGCTGAGGTGGAAGAACAGATGCAAAAGTAGTATAGGTGAACTTCTCAATATTGGAAACCATTTTTTAAACATGAGAAAACCAATGCAAAACAAAAAAATCCATGAAAAGAAATATTAAAAATTCTTTCTTTCATTTAATGAATACATTTTTTTCAAAGCCAAATACACTCACATTGCAGATTCATTTCAGAACAACCTCAAAGTCTGGATGTCCTTGTTTGCAAGGAGCAGTAATACTCACAGAATAGGGTAAATTTTCATTACTTATATTGTATGCTCCAAATGAGTTATTTCTTTTTCTGTAAATGAGGTGATTTAATGTGGTTGTTAATAGAAAGGTTCTTCTTCCTTAGCTTTTTAGCACCACAGATAAGATTTGTTCATTCAGATTAGGTTGTTTTGACATTTTTCTCATCTAACTTCAGACATGAAAATAGTTTAAATATCTACATTTAGACACCTAATGGGTCTAAATTATCATTGCAGATAGACTTATTCTCCTTAAGGAAATCATAATGTAATTTACATCTGATTATTTTCAGTTCTGCTTATAACTGAGTGTTTTCTTCCACATTTTGTAGGCTGTTCTGCTAAATGTATTACTGTGGGGTTTTTTTTTTTGCCTTCAGAAACTTAGATTTTCTTTATTCTCATAATGTACTGCCAACATGTCTGTCTGGCAGATTTTTTAATGAAGGTATACAGTGATAAAACTCTTCTATAAGTAGTCTCCTAAGTACAAGTTGGTCAATAACCAATTGCTTTCAATACAGAGAATTAGAAATATGTGTTATCTTTCCTATAAAATTTTGACTAAATGCAGTAATTACCATTTCTTATTTAAAATTGTTAATACATGTCCACCAAATAATGTTTCATCTATTTTATTTTCCACTCTTGATGATTTATGTAAGTTTCCTGAGTCTTTCTGAAGATTTCTTTGTGTAATGCCTTTAGACAACATTTTATTCTTTTATTTACTATGGAAACTTGTGGGGGGGTTTTGGGGTTTGTGTTGGTTTTGTTTTTTTGGTGGTTTTGGGGGTTTTTTTTGTTTGTTTGTGGGTTTGGGGTTTTTTTTTGCTTTTTTAGGTGTTTTTAGTTGTGGTTTTTTTTGTTGCTGGTTGGTTGTGGATTTGCTGGGTTTTTTGGGTTTTTTTTTCTTTTACATAAACTGACTTTGTTTTTTATTTCAAAAGGTACAGAACATTATCACTGTCAACAATTTTACCACTAATTTCAATAGCTTATTTACAGACACTAGTAAATGTTGTAGGGCTGTATGAATATGTTCCTCTAGGGGTATTTTTCTCTCTTTTTTTTTTTTTTTTTAATCTTCTACATTATTTAGAATGAATTTATCTTGAAGATTATCTATTCTAGTTGTGCATTTTCTTCCTTAAAGGATATGGTTCAGTGATTATTAAAATGCATGCAAAAAACGTGAGTGGTTTCATGAGTCAGTAAGCTTTCATGATACAGTGAGGGAAATTATTGTTATCTTGGGAAAAGTACTATACAATGCCATACAATTTCAGTTCTCTGCATTATTTAACAATACTGAGACATTGGTCAATATAAGAACTATATTGTTTTCCTAAGAATTTTGACACTGAATAGAACAGGGTACTCAGAGTTTTCTTTCTCCTGAGTGGGTTCTAAACAACTGTCTTCAGCCAGAAATACCACACAAATCTGCAGAAGAGCAGCCTGTGCCTCTAGAAGTAAGGATAATAGAATAGGAAGCAAAAGAGGAGCTTCGAGAAAACTGGGATGATGAGTTTGGATCCACATTATCAGTCTAGGCATTTGTTGTTGCATTAGAAGTACTAGAAGAATGATGACAAATATGGCATAGCTTTTGATAGAAAACCAAGTTCCTTTGTTGAAAGCACTAAAGTAAATCTGTTCTGGAATACATAATGAATACCAAGACTGAGGTATTTGAGGGCATATGTATCTTAAAACTTGACAAATAAAAAAAAAAAGAAGAAAGTGGAAAGCTGAGAATATGGACAGCAGGATTTAGTCAAATGCATAAGAAAATGAATTTAGCATAAATTACCACCTCCCTGGTAAATCTCAAACCATGTATATTAGAGATTTGTCATTAGCTGCATATCTAGTGGACATTGCAGGAAAATTCTTCAAATGTCTGTCTGGCCTGAATAAATTCTTGCCATTAAGTAGCCAAAAATTAGTGTATAATGTGATGGATATGAGGACAGGCAATTTGGTGTAAGAGAAATTGGTGTTTAAAACAGAATGAGCTTAGCAGGGAAGCAGAAGGTAAGAGTGTTGAAAAGTTGATATCCAAAATAAAAGGCTGTGCTGAAGTATTGGAAAATTTACTAATAATTTATGGGGAGGAAGACTAACATAGATATTTGTGACAGCAGCAGAATAAGAAAAAATCTAAGAGACAGACAAATACACAGTAATTATCCAATAGAGAAGGGGTTTAAGAAACAGGGAAGTTTTCATTGTTTATGGCAAAAAGCTGTGGCTAGCACAGGTCTTTCTCATGAGAACATTTTTGCTACGTTTCATAAACAAAGATAAAGTTTGGATGTTTTGCAAACAGCGTCTCGAGATTCGGGCAGTTCAGGCCTGGCCAATTAGGCCTAGGGGGAGGTTTCTGGCTGACCAATCTGGGTGACCTCTGAAAACTCTACCTATATGGAAATCAAAATAATAAATGCACTTTTCTCTTTTCTTGCCTGAGAACCCAGGTTTTTTCTCTCTGCTAGCGGCTCAACAGCAACAAAAAGTTATTTTTTTCCTACTTCATTGGTTAAAAAAACTGGGAGAAGAAGGTCTCAAATAAAGTGGGCAGCAGTCTCAAATATGCTTGGGCAGCTAAACACTATGTGATCATTTCCTGTGCAAGGAAGCAGCACATAATTCTTAATAACTTTCACAACCACATCAACATTGATTGTGTTACCATTTGTCAAATTTTAAAATAAATTTGTTGCAGAAAAGCTGGCATAACTTCTAGATGTTTCCAAATATTTTGTCATAAATGTAGTACATTTCTAACTTTCTTGGACCCACAACTGCAACCCGTGATCACAGTAAGTATGTTATACAATGGGAGAACAAATGGTATTATATCCATTTTGTAGGAAAAATTATTCATTGGGGACTATAGCTGCTATAGCTGCAGATCCCATACTTCCTTTTTAGGAGTTCAGATCAGGCCTAAAAACAAGTTGTTAATTGCCTTCTGAACTTGTTTACTTTGCAACAGTACAGTTATTGTTCTCTACTCTGTAAGAGGGCTTTGTAAAATGTCCGATTTAGTTTTTAGTTAATCAATTAAGATTGTATCTTGGTGTTTAGGTTCAAGGCTGTTGTGCTATCATTCTCTCTGATGTCATATCAGCATTGGAAACAGTAGAAACATTTTTTTTTAATGTCTATTATTTATTAATACAGATATGATACATAATTTTCTTTATAAAAATGAAGTTTAGAAATACCTTTTTCTAAATCTCCTATTAAAATAATTTGAAAGTTTTTCTAAATATCAAAATTTTAGTTATCATTTGTGTAAATTTATAATTTCTTAACATTTCTTTTTAAACAGTTTATTTTGCAAGCACATTAGGTTCAGATAACTGTCCAGGTCAGGAATCTTGGGGTTTAAATAAGATCTAAAGGTCATGATAACCTCAGAGCGTTAATATGACTTTTTTACTTGTGTAGAGCTTCTCCATCGTAGCTAAGAACCAATGGGTCTAAATTCCCTTGTGGTAATTTAGTAGAGGGACTTCCATGTTTCTTCTGAGAGGTCAAGGTAGTGGCTTTGTGGTTTGGCGGGGTGGGTTTGTGGAAGTGAAATTTCATCTCCTGCTGTTAATGAAGAGTATGCCCAGCTTCTGCTGACACAGAGGAAGTGGACCAAGATTGGTCATTGTTACCCATTGTGGATACCATGGGGAATGGAGTGAGTTGATTGTACAAAGCAACAAGTCTTGCACACACTGACCAACAGAATTTCCTGTTGTCATAGAGTACTGTACTAAATGAATCTCTTTTCTGCCAAAGGTGGTATCTCCTATGTACTTATCTACCAATCCAAATTTTGCATTCTATCATGTTTTGCTTTAACCTGTTAAGGCATTCCATGCCAGTGAAGTTTGGTTTGCAGGTTTTTGTTTTCAATATTCTCTCCTAATATTTCTAGTATTCCTACATAAATATTTTAACATAACTAGCCAGGCACAACCAGGGGAGAAACACTGCTTGGTGTACCTCTGAGGGTGGAACACAATTAATGATCTCGGTATACAATTCAGAAAGAGTGTGACTTCAGCCATGACAGTAATTTCATCAAATGGTAAATAGTCTCCTACTTCGACTGAACATATAAAATTTAATCACAGGAACCTGCTTTCCTCACATGATTCATTTATGTTTTTCTTTCCAACAGCAAGAAAAAAGGAATATACAAGAGCAAATATTGTATATTTGTATATTTTCTCAAATATTTCTAAATATTTGAGAAAATAATTTATTTTTTCAAACAAATTATAGCACTTGGGAAGCCCTTAAGGATATTGCAGTAGTATAGGTGCTTTTAATAATTTTGCAATGTCTCTATATAGAAATATCTTCACAGAGTTTTTAAAACAACACAGGTTACTGAAGCGTTTATTGAATTGTATGAATATATTAACAATGGATACTCAGACAGAGAGGGCTCCAGGGGCACCTGTTCTCTGTTATCAAGGAAATTGCCAGACAATAAGTTTCCTAAAAAAACCTGAATGAAAAATTTATGGAACAGGTCCTAAGGAAGTTGACTTGTAGAGATGCCCTCCTTGATCTACTGTTTTTCAACAGAGAGAGTCTCGTAAGTGATGTGGAGAGTGGTGGCCAACTTGGCAGCAGCAACCACGAAGTGGTAGAGTTTAAAACTCTGTTGGCAAGCGGAAAAGTGACAGCAAAAGCTCAGCTCTGCACATGAGATGAGAAGGCTTCAGTCTGCTCATGGAGTAATGACTAAAGTCCCCTGGGAAAATTTTTTGGCTGTTTCTGGGGTCCATCAGTGCTGGACACTTTTTAAACATCCCTTCTGAAGCACACCAGGAGCAGGTAATTCCTAAATGTCAGAAGTCACACAGGCAAGATGGAGGCCATCTTCGCTGAACGGGGAACTTCTCTTGGAAATACAATGAAAAAAGAGGTTGTATGCCCAGTGGAAGCAAGGTCAGGTGACATGGGAAGAATAGAGAGATGCTGATTGCCACTGTAGGGAGAGAATTCATGCGGCCAAAGCTCAGCTGGAGTAGAAGCTGGTAAGAACTGTGAGGGACAGTAAAAAGAGTTTTTTTCAAATATATTAATGGCAAAAGGCAGTGTAGAAATACATTGGCCCATTATGGGATGAGGATGGTTACCTCAGAGAGAGAGAGACAAACAAGGCAGAGGTGTTGAATGCATTCTTTGCCTCTGTCTTCGGCATAGATTATGAACCAAGGCAGTCTCAGTGTAGGGCTGGACTGCTAGAAAGATCAACACCCAGTCAATCCTTAAACTGTGCAGGATTGAGCTGGATTCCTGCAAATCTATGGGGTTTGATGGGATTCATTCAAGAATCCTCAAAGAGCCAGATGTTATCATGGCAAAAGCTCTCTTGACAATTTTTGAGTGGTCTTGAGATTCAGAGAGGTTCCAGCTGACTGGAAGCTGGCAAACATTGTCCTAGTTTTCAAGAAAGGCAAGAAGGAGGACTCTGGAAACTACAGGTCTGCCAGTCTCACTTCAGTGCCTGATAAAGTTTTGGAGAGGATTATTCTGGGAGGTGTTGAAAAACACCTGAAAGACAATGCAGTCATTGGTCACAGCCAGCACAGTTTCATGAGAGGAAAATCCTGCTTATCAAACCTGATTTGCTTTTATGACAAGGCAACCCACCTAGCTGATCAAGGGAAGCCAGGTGTTATAATCTGTTTGGATTTCAGTAAAACTTTTGATACTGTCTCTCAAATGTCGGGTGGGCAACTGGCTCATGGGTTGAGAACAAAGGTTTATAGTGAATAGGGTGACATGAGACTGGTGGCAGGAAAACTAAATTTTTTTTGTCCTTCTCTGTTGACTGTTTACATAGCCAAGAAAGAAGAAAAGGAAGCAATATTGATCCCACAAATATTTTATTTAATACTGTGTGTTAAAAAGTCTCTAAGACAAAATACATTTCATTTTTTTTCACTGTGAAAAAATCAATGATTTTACAGATTTTTCATGTTTCATCCAACAGGTTCACTAATTAAAAATTAAAAGCAGCACCATATAATAATGATAAAATCATCCAGAAATAGCAAAAAATAGCACTAAAAATTACAAAATCATTTTTCCCCTGATTTACTACAAGAAAATCTTGTAGATTAATTTTATTTTTTTTTTCATAATTTGCCTTTAACCTTTTTCTAGAAAGGAATCTTTACAAATGAGTAGCAGACCAGTACTTTCAGCAGGGACTTTTCATGAAGCAAAGCTAAAAATCTTACAAGCAGAAAAGTCAATGATATTTTTTCTATCACATGAACAAATAGATAAGTGGAAACTATGTTTAATGTTCTCATTATAGCATTTTATACTTACTGGTTAATTGGCTATTACATTTCTGCCCAAATAATATTTGTAAAAAAATTTTTGGTATAAAAAAGGATAGCAGGTTTTTCCTAAGTACAACATATTCCTTAGGGGTTGGTTTTTTTTGACTTGAAGTGATAAAGTACAGTGCTCATTTCCCATAAAAAGTATTTCTTATATACTTTCACTTGTAGTCATCTGTTAAGCAAAGAAATATGCTTTCTGTTGTATTTTTTGCCTTTCAATATAGGTAAATGGCACATAATAAACCCAGAAGTTTTGGGTTAGCAATTTTGGTGCGTTTAGATCTAACACAGAAACTTTATACTTTCAGACGTTCTTATTGCCAGGAAAACTCAATATAAATATTTAACATGAAAATTATACAACAACGAAATATTATTTCTTGAAGTTGCTGTTGGCATATGTGGTGTAAACACGATGATTCAGTTTTTATTTGGCCACAGAATAAATGCAGCTTTTTCCTAGCACCAGCATATTTGCACCATAAAATTGTGTTAGTAATTGGTTCCAAGTCTCTCTAGGATTCCATTTATATTTATAAATAATATGTGTTGCCTGCTTAAGGAGCATTGTTAGTCATTTAAAAAATGTCTCTTCTAGTTTATTCAAAAGTAACTATGCCCTTATTGCTGTGCTCTAAAGATGGTACTAGACACAATTTTCCAAAGAAATGTCGTCCTACTATTCTGAACTCATAGCTGGCCAGAGGAACTCATGTGTCAAACAGGAGATAGATTAAAAAAATAGAAGAAGAGAAGTCATAAAAAGTTTAAGTATCACTTTCAACAGCAGTCAAAGACTGGGAAACATCCAGCTCTTGCTGATTTCAAAGATTGCTAATACTTATTCAGTCCCCCTGATATTTAGAAAACTTTGGCAATGAATGAAAGTATTCACTGGAGAGGAAGTAGTTCTTGAAAAGTCTAAAAATAAACACAGACTATGTTTATTTCACTGAAATTGACACTTCCAAGTATCTCAGAAATTTTATGAGGAGAATATTTATGATTTGACAGTTTTATGATAATAGAACAAACTAAAATATTTTTGTAACATTATTTCAAACTATTCTGAATATTTCACAAGAGTAGTGATTTTTACAACACCAGAAAACCTCCAAAACAAACAAACAAATCTCAAAAAATTGGAAAAAAAAGACCTTAGGAGTCCATTTGACACATACTCCTGCCTGAAGGCAAAAATCACAGTACATGTTCTTGTCTAGACTGTTTCTAATGATTTCCTGTGATAGAAATTTGACAGTTTCTCAAATAATCTAACCAATTTATACCTTATATTTCCTGCAAAACTCTCTCTGTGCCTCTCTCTCCCTAATTTAATGTATTCTTTGTGCTGTCTAACACTGGTTTGAAGAACAGAATATTCCCTTTTTCTGTGTTTCAGGCCTTTACATCTAGCATTTCCCTTTCTCTAAATTAAATATCCCCTGTTCCTTAATCCATTTTGTACATCTTGTTTTCTCAAGTTCTAACTATTTTCTTTCTCTTTCTGGGTTCTGTCCAATTGGTCTATATTGTCTTTGTGTGTCCCAAAATTAAATACATAATTGGAGCAGATGACTTACCACTTTCCATGTAAGATGGAAAAAATCAATTAATTTTGTTTCAGACAATACATCTATTGTACATGTTGTACACACAACAGTGTGAAAAACATTTGACTTATTATTATACTTGTAACTTGCAGTTCCCTTGCTCATTTCTACTGCTTACTCTCTAATGCTGTCTCTTCCATTTCTTCACCCAATTATTGATAAGTATAAACATTTGGGGCTTTTCCATATCAAATACAATCTCTTGACTCTCTGACTGAGTTGTTGATATTTATGACTTAATACCTTAACTGCTTTCAAATCTTTCCCTGTGTGTCGGTAGCAAAATTGACAAAATACTTTCTTTTTTATTGCTAATTAAGTTGCTAATTAAGTATTATAAGATACAGAATAATCTTGCAGTTTGACAGTAAGTAAGAAATAGCTAATTGCACAATATAGCTTTCCTATCAGTTAGATGTACAACTAATGGTGGTTTATCTTCCATGAAATAGAACATTTGTTCCTGTGGTGGGTAAGCCCTGGCTAAAACAGATCTGACTGGGGAAAAATTAACTTAATTTATTCCCTCTTAAAATGGATCTAGTAGTTAGAACAACGACAAATATTAAACCAAACTTGTTTCTCCCAATCTCCTCATTCCTATGATCAGAATCCTCCTCTTCATTCTTTCTTTGCCTTTCATTTCTGATTCTTAGCCACACAAAGAAGTATAGGTGAAGGAGGTTTGGGATATTATGCTTGTAACTTGCCCTCTCATGCTTTCTCTGTAGAGGACTCTTGCACAGATTTGAGCTTTTCAGGTAAAAAATTTCCTCCATTGTGGGTCTGTCACGAGCTGCAGGAGTATCTGCTTCAGTGCAATGCTACAGGCTTGGGGCTGGCTGGCTGGAAAGCTGCTGGTGGGAAATTAACCTGGAGATGCTGGTGCACAGCCATCTGAATATGACCTGTCAGTGTTGGATTAACAGTTGGACTCACAATCTTAGAGTTCTTTTCCAAACTAAATGACTCTAGGATTCAATCAAGTGATGATAGGAATCAGAGTTCAAACAATGGTTTTAATGTAATATAGCTATATTTGTTGGTTCGCCGGTAGTTAATAAAGAAGTAATTTTAGACTGTAACTAGGTAGATCTTGGTTTTGAGATATATTCCATATTGAGAAGACTGGAAAAAAAACCCTCACGTGAAAATATTTTGTCACTGTTCATGCAGAACTAAGGAGAGATGGAAGTTCTCTGAAGTGTTCAGAGAAATGTTTAGTGTTTCACGTTTGACTCATTGCTGGTTCCCTGTCAACTAGCCCTTCAAAGAGCTTCCTCCAATCATCTCACACACTAAAGTTCCTTCACCACAAGGAGCCTTGACATTTTTTAGGGGCAATATGCCAGCTAAGCTTTCCTCAGCAAACACTAATTTCCACACCTTGCTGAATGATGTATGAAGAGTCAGTGAGAACCGATTACACATCCTGGCTTAATGGATGAACATACTTTATCCTGTTTAACAGCTTTATCAAGTGGACAAGAGGGAGGACAGATTGAAAAGGAATAGTCCTGCATTAGGTATAAAACTTTCGCTACTTCAACATGTTGCAAAATGCCAAATTAAGTAATTTCCTCATCATTACTTGTAATTATGCTGCTGAATAAATAAATTTTAAGGATAAAGCCTCTATAATGCAAATTCTAACCTAATGCTTTACTTAATGTCATTAAAATGCAAAGCCCAGTTAGTGAATTGTTAACATTTCTGCTTCTGTTCAGCTCCACACAGATCATCCTGCAGTACCTTAGAGCTACCTTTGAGCAATGTAAAGGGAACAGGGTTTTGATCTCAGAGCCATCCAATCTATTAAAACGAACAGAAAATGCCAAAGCTTATTTAAAGTGCATATTTCACTAAGCCTATCTCTTTTATAAGATTTCTGAACCACAAGCATTAAAAGGAAGAACCCCTTAGTATTGGAGCATTGGATTACTGGATTCAGTGGGTTACTTTGGGAATCTCTTTTTCAGTATCCTTTCTTGCTGCAACATTAACTTCTCAATAAACTATTAGAGACTATTAGATAATACACTATCATAATAATGTTTACCTTTTCTTTCCCCCGTTGAGCTTTACTACCATCTTGCGAAGGATAGAAGAAATAAATGATGATATGTTTGGTGTAAAGTTTTTGTTGACATGAAGTTGGAATGTCTAGAACTTTTTATGGTTCAGGTTGATCCAAATGAATGCTTTATATCCTTATACTAAATATAGTAAAGAAATAAATATGCTAAAAATAAATATTAAAAAAGGCACATGTGATATAAATTTCCATGATAATTTAGAAGTGATAGAATTTGCAAAAAATGCAATTGTCATCAGGTTTACTCATCACTACTCCTCATCTATAAACTCATCTCTTTTGAGTATTCCTTTTAAAGCACTGTAAGAAAACAATGGTGGAAAATATTGAATTCTCTCTCATTTTGTGCAGCACAGCAACAAAAATTCAAGGTCTCTGTGACTGCAAGATGACACTATGATTGTTCTAGGGATGACACAGACTTACAGATTATATTTCAAAATCAGAAGAACCTAAATTTTAATCAAAAAGACCTTCCTCTAAGCATAGACTATCAATTAAGTAACTAAGTAAACAAAGAAAGCAAGTCCCTAAAATTGCAGATCAATGAGCTTCAGATGGGACCCTATGTCATATTATTTTCTTCTTATGTTGTGATCAATATTTGCAAACTTGTATAAAAAAATATGGTTCTCAAAAATCTTAAACATAAATATGCTTATTTCAGAACTTTGGAAGTAAGGAGAAAAATGCCAACGTTCTAGAGAGTTTTTAATGAGAAATCAAATGAGTTTATGAAATTACAGTTCAACTGAAAATAGATTAATTAAATAAAAACAGGGATAAGGAAAAGCAAGTTTATACATGTGATGTAATTTTATAAATTTTGAATCTTATAACTTACTTTTACTACAGTAATAGACAATTTTAGATTTAAAGACTGTCTAGTTAAGAAGTTCTAAGATTCATGTTATGCATGGATTGAGACAGTAAAGATATCCAGGGAACCTGAGAACTGCAATAATAAGGTAAGTTTTTCTGGAAATCCTTAACCTGGCATGAGTAATAAAAAGTATTATGTAAGTAAATTTAACTGTCCATCTTCAATTTTAGCTCATATCTTCATCTTACTTTTGCTTTCCTTTCATTCGGAACACTTTTTGTTCTTTTTCTATATTCAATTCTTAGTGTAACTCATATTCTATTTTGCCCTTCTTTTCTTGTCTATTTTTATTTCTATTTTATATCCTTTTCCTGCTTTGAAATCTCTGTTTCTTTTTCTTTCTTTTAATGTCCCTTTTTCCATTACTTGTTCTTAAGCTCTGTTCTTTTTTTGTGGTATTTCTTTTGCTTTCATTTCACTTGTTTTAGATTTTGGGGTTTTTCTTTATTTAATTTTTTAGTTTGCATTAGCCTGCTTCTCTAAAGAAGTTTTGCTTGTGCAAACATCATACTTTTTCAGCTGTCTATCTGTCTCACATCAGTAACTTCTGAATGTGATGGCTCATTAACCAAAGCTGACAGAACAGTGCAGAGTCTTACAGACAAGGCGTTTCCCAACAGGTTTGGGAAAGTTGGCAGTTGGCCGGAGGGCAGAGATCCAAATCAATGTCCCATCAAATGAGAGGCAGTTCCTACTTGACCTCATTCTGAGAAGCAGCAGCCGAAGATGTTGGTGCTGCTCTCAGCCAGCCCTGTGCACGCTGCTGCTTGCCTTGCCATGCAGGTGAGGAATAGGGGTGGGTGGCAGCCTCAGACACGAGCAAGGGAAGAATCTTTGCCAGCAATCTGCAGACATTGGGCAACTTCTTTAGTTTTCTTGCTTATTAATTATAATTTTCTCCTCTTCCTCCTACACTGCCAAAGTTTATCTAAGCCAAATGCTTTGACTCTGCAGAAAGTTGTTGCAATGCTCGAGCTGTTGGATTTGTCCTTGATATTCACGACAACTGACTTTGATGACCAGGTCTGTTACCCTGTGTATAAAATTGACTTATTTACTGTTGCTAGATGAGAAAAGCAGATAGAATTATGATTACCAAGTTGATATTTTTAGGATTAAAGCCCTAAATTACCACATAAGAGAAGTAAAGTCACTTGGACAGTTTCCAAAAGCAGGAACATCTGAATTTCTGTGTTTTTATCGTACCAGGAATAAGAACTTTATGTTGTTCAATTTTTCAACATCTGTATTTATTTTTATGGGTTTTTAATAATCTTATTCATTCCAATCAGTGAAACAAACAAACCCCAAGTCATCTGCCTCAAGAGAGTAAGCACAGTAGAAGGAGAAAAATCATGCACAAAGTACACTAAATTCAACAGGGAAAGAGATGCTTCAGCTAAAGATACATGCCTGAATCTTCAGCTAAAACAGGTGCAGCACAAGAAGTACACAAGAAAGCGCTAACAGGAAACCCAGGTAACAACACAATCTATAAATTCAGCTATTTATAGATTTTAAAAAAAGTCACACACGCCCCCCACTAAAGGAACATTGCTAGAAAGGACCAAAACTGTTCTCTGCAGAAAACAGCACAAGTACCTGCAGCCTGCTCTCTTTCAAATTCCCCGTGACTTTGTGAAACTGCACTTCTTTTTGCATAACAGTGTTTAACTGTAGGTTCCTCACATATCCTACTTAAATCCTAAGCAATAACTTAGATAATACAGACTCTTGTGTAAGAGAGTAATTTTATATGTAAGCTGTATGTACCAGAGAAGGCATATAATTGAAGTTCCTTACACTTGGCCAAATACCATAGCTGCAAACTGTTTGCAAAAGGTGGGCATAATCTGATCCTCTTGCAGTTACTCCATTTTGAAAAGGGGGCATCCAAGTATTTTTAATTTATTTTTTATGCAGTACACAATCCAATCAGCATAAGTGAGGTATATAGAGAGTGTATCACAAATCAGATGCCACAACAGTATTATGCAATGTTTTGTTTACTTTCTAGATCATTTTATGATTCATTATGAATCCATTTTGGATTTCATTTCCCCTGAGAGCCAGAAAACTTCATGTAGATAGGTATGAAAGCACTGGAGAAGTTCCAGATCAACAGGGAAAGATGTAGTATGCTTATGAAACATCAAGACCTGAAGGATGTCAGTGTTTTCTCTTGAGAAAGAAATAGCAGGAATAAATGCGGGTTAAAATTTAGATTTTGGGAAGAAATTTTAAGAGAAAATTTACTGTGTTTTAGAGGCATCTATTGCCTTCAGTCTTATCCATTTTTACCTGAAAAAAAGTATTAATTTATTGCAAACTAGGTGTAATTTAAACAGCAACCTACAGAAATCTACAGAAATAAATGAAAAGACTCCTGGCAAACAATACAGAAAACAGACTGTAAAATAAAATGATTAGGAAGTAAATATATAACATGCATAACCATTCTATCTCCCAAATCCCTAATGTTTGTATTCTCCTTTCTGCCATAAATAAGTATCATTGATTTTTATTTATCATTCTATTCTCTGCTACCTTTGAGCCCACTTTATCAGAAATGTCCATAAGAATGCATTAATTTAATAGACCTCTTAGCCACTGCTCCTGCTAGCATCACCTACGATTCTGAATCAAAGGAAGTGTTTTTTTTTTAAAGATTGTATTTTTTATATAATATACCTAATTTTAAGATGATAACTGCCAAAAGGGTTTTTATCATAACAAAGCTGCTGAGAAAGCCTTGGTAAGAACTGTTTTAGTTTATCTTTTAAAACACTGGAAAGCCTGAAATTCTTCCTAAAATATTTCCTCTATTTACATTTCATTTACCTACTCTGAAGTCCAATATATGTACTTTCAGACGTCATAAATTAATCTAATCTAGATCATGTCCTTAACTATCTTAAATTTCATGGTTTTGAAGCTCTGATGCATTCATTCAAACAAGCGACACACCTTGGATACCAGCCTTTCTAGACTAGAAACAATGGGTTATCTGATGCTCACCTAAAAATCATAGGAAGTAATTAGGAAATAAGCCTGTATGATCAAATTCTAAGGTAAAAGAGATGTGAAACTTTGTCACAAAATAATTAAATCCACTGAATTTGGATCCTGTATTTAAAGCTTAATCTGGATTTAAAACTAAAGCAAGTGAGAAAAATAAGAAATAAATGAATTTAAAAAACACACACACAAAAAAAACCACCAAAACCAAAAAACCAACAAACCACCCAAACCACAAACAACTCAAACAACTCCCTAAAACTAAACAACTAGAACCCCATAAAACCTTCAGGGCAGCTTATCAATCACTGTGCCTCCAGCTAAACAAAGCTCTCATTTTATCTCCAGCAACAAAGGCAGGAACTACTCCCAGTAATTTACATGCTTGCAGTTTACAGTTGTAAAATGTTCATTCCTATGTTCTTTTAAACATTGGCTCTTTGAAAAGAGATCATTTTCCTCTTTTAGATCAAAAGAGCAGGAAACTGTGTATTGAATTTCAAAAAATCTTTCTGCTGGAGTCTAAGTAATGGCTAAATGAGAAGCCATGAAGTAAGGGCTTTATTCAGTTGCTGTTACTGACATCAGCCTGTTTACACACTGAACTGAATTACCTCTTGTACAGCATATTTGTGTGACTCCAGCAAAACAGCCATAGATGAAACTTGTTCCACCACAGAGTCAGATATTACCCAAAGCGCCTGGAAATGTTCTTTGCCTACTGTTCTCAATCTGGTGCTAACAGACAGAAGAAAAAAATCACTGCACAGTTTAGCTAGAAATTTTCATGCCACCAAGGCAAGAGCAAGAGGCACTGACAACTGAGGCATTCCTCTTGTCAGTTGTGAAACAACAGGGGAATTGAGAGCAAAGATCATGGTATGATGATCTCATTGTGACCATAATTTAGATTGTTGTTTTGTGTACGCCTGAAAGAGACCACTTACAGCTGAGAAAAAACTTTGTGGGAGAGAAGAAATTATTTTTAAATAAAGTAGCTCATGCAAGTCTTCTTTTTCCCCTTAAAACTGAAGTCAGCCCCAAAACTACAAAGTTAAACTTCTAATGTAGGCTAAGTGGTATGAGCATTAAGTAATGACTACAGAAACACAGAAATGCCATTGTGTCAGTAAACCAGAAACTTATCTACATTTTAATTAAGTTAGGGAATTTGGCATGCACCTTTTCAATTATTTAATAACCATATTTTTATATTAAAAGTTCCATACTCTAAAAGTGACTTCCTCTCAGGTAAGGACAGATACACCACATAATAATCTAGTAGAAGCCCCTTTTCTCCAATTATATATGTATTTGGGGGAAAACCAAAAAATCACTGAATTAAAAAACAAACAAACAAAAAAACCCCAAAAAACCAAAAACCACTGAATTGCAATCTAGTACTTTGTTTGCAGTGGTGCTGCTGCTTTCTTTGGATCTTGCTTATTCTTTCCCATTGTCAGTCATAAATTGTTGATTTTTTTTTTGAACTGCGGAGTTGTATAACATTCTTATGTAAATCTTTCCTCATCCTCCAAAGCAGCAGACCTCTGCTGAGAAGACAAGCAATACTGCAGCACTCTGCAACAAGATTTAAGGGCTTGAGATGTGACCTTTGGGTGAGTACATTTTAACCAGGGAATTTGATTATTATGCATAGCACCATTAGGGACGGCTTCTCCTTTGCTTCATTTACAAAGGCATAGAGCAACTCCTCCATCAAGTTAGCAGTGCCTATCTTGGAAAATTCTGCTCTGAGTTCCTGAAATTATATAATGCCAAGTTTGTCAGCCTTCACACACAATCACAGGGAGAAATGTGGTTCAGGGCTCAGACAACTGTTGAGCAGTTCCACCCATATGACCAACTATGCTGAGTCCATCAATCAACTTTTTTACCCAAAGCATCATCCTCAACTGCTGAAGTAGAGGCTGAGAAATGCATCTTACTATGTTGTAATAATTCTTGAGGTTTAAAAGCCACATTTCAAGCAATCGGTCAGAAGTTTAGTACATTTACAATGAAGAGGAGAAAGGACGAAATAAGAAAACAGTTCTCAGTCTTGCCCAGCTCATTATCTTATATTTTTGATTCATCCTTCAGAAGTTGGAGAGCTTGAGACAAAGCTAAATAATTCTTTGCATCTGATTTAGGTTCAGCCTACCTCTAGTCCTTATTAGTGCTACAGTTCCTTGCTTGAAAGGGTAACAAGCAGCTTAGATTCTTCCTTAATTCTTTCCAAAGCATGTTAACCTCAGAGACATTTATTTGAAGTGAGCTGGGGAAAAGTACTCTTTTCCTTTTGTTCAACAAAGTAAAGCTAGGATGTTTATCTTCATGCAGTCTGCGCTCTTAACTGATTTTATAAGAGGAGAAGAATACATCAAATTCATCTGGAGGCTTCAGCCAAATCAAATAATTCCCATCTCATAAAATATGCTTTTAGGGTCTGATTTTTAATTTACCATTAAAAAATGGTAAATTGTCCATTAAAAACACTACTGAGGGGAAAAGAAAAAGTCAAATGAATGATTTTGTAGAACTTAATGCTGGAGTTATAATTATGTCCTCAGAACATAATTATTTAGAACTTTTGCTTTAGTGGATCTTCTGAATAGGTAGAATTATTAAGATTCTGAATTAATTAACATCAAGCTTTTAACAGTTTTAATATGTAACTTTGGAGAACAGACAGGGGTCAAGGTAAGGGCAGGACTTGGTAGCTTAACATGCTCTTTTCTTTTGGGCATCTGGGGTGTCAGTAGCTTTGACAAGTAGCTTTTTTTAGCAAAAGACAAAAGCTTCCATGTACAAGCCCTAGAATTATTAACTTGCATTTTGATGAATAAAAGGCATTAGAAGCTTTTTCTAAACCAGAATTAGTGTAAACATGCCAAACTATAAAAGTATGCAGTTTTGATCATAAAACAATGACAAAAAGCACAGTTCAAACAGCCTAGCCAGTAAGAATGTGCCAATAGACTTGCAGGATCATAAAAGGAAGACATCTGAATATGAAGCTTTCAGTTAATTTTTCAGTATCTCAACCTAAGTTTCTAAACAGAATTGAGCAATTAATTACAATAAATGAATAGGGGCGTGAATGAGGTCCCAGACTTAGGAGAAATAAGAGGGAGATTGTCATTGATGAACACTACAGAAAAGCAGAAAATTAAATGAAACTGTGCACTTTAAAATATATTTGTCATCGTCTCAAAACCAATAAACATTATTGGTAGAATAGCATGGCTTGGCAAAAACTCGTATGAAAGCTCCAAATTTAGGATTTTACAATTCATATACCAGCTTCAGTACCTCATTCAAGGTACTGAATGTACCTTGAAAATTAGTAAAAAATTAGTTTTACTATCTAATCATCCAAGGTCTTATTTTGTTTTGCTACTTCAAAGTACATAGCATTTCTATTGATTTTAGAAGTGGCACTAAGCAAATTTCTCTCACGAGCTGATCTTCCGTCAGTTGATGATGCAAATCAGTAACTCTTGTGGTTTATTTCACTCCTCTTGGACACTTTTTAGGACAGAATAGGATATTCCCTGGAAGAGCTTCTTTTACTGACATCTAAGGGAGCCAAAACACCTGTCTCAAAATAATTTCTGTAAAATTACAGAAGAATGGTGTGGTGTTATGTTCGTAAAACCTTACACTCTTTTTCAGAAATGTAATGGAAAGATACTCTTCCATTCCCTTTTCAGGATTCTGGTATTATCAAGCTAAGGGGATCATTGTCCTTGCCACAGCATTTCCATCTATATTCTTTAATGAATATTTGACTATTCACCAAGCTGACTAGCATTTTTCTGGATATTTACAATAAAGCGCTGAAATGAGATTCAGCCACAGAGTCTTCATTAACATATCCTGGTTTTCAAAAGTGGGTAGAGCTTCCACTTCCTCCCAGATTGCTGCACAGAAAGAGTCAATGTATGTATGGTAAATTAGCCCAAGGATGTTTAGTGTTTTTGTTGTATAGGGGCTGCAACAGAAAAATGTAAGTATAGTTAAAGTAACAGTGATATGTTTTTTTCCAAATATTCAACTATCACCTTCTGAGTTGAAGAAAATTGAAAGTGGTTTACTTGCTATTTAATTTCTTCCTTTTCTCAAAGATAATGTTCTAAGCCCTAAGTTGGCTTACAAAAAAAAAAAAAAAAGAAAATATATATCAGAACAAGAATATAACTGAAGAATCAAGTCCAAGTAAGGAAACATGATGTTATTTAATTATATTTGAGGTGTTCTACATATTTCTATCAATTGTTAAAATAATTTATTAAAAATAATTTTCCTTCTTATACTTCATGCTTGTATTGAAATAAATTATGCTAGGCAAAAGAGATTGTTTTCCAAAAAATTTGGTACCAGAAAATGTAAAGATTATATGCAAACCTTACTTTGACTACTTTAGAAATGAAACTTAATATTCCCTTTTTTCCAGCCCTTCCTTTCATCCAAAATCTACCCAAAAGAGTTTTCTTTGCCTAGTGCATCAAGAAACATGGAGTGCCATATTAAAAGACCCTGAAATAGATTTCTGAAATGGAAGAACTCCTTCATATTTCAGAAATTTTTTACTAGAAGATTAGTTCAAAACAATCATATTGCACTTTAACTGTTGACCTTTCTTTGGTGATGGAATGCTTTCTCTTTACAGCTTATCTACAAATTAGACTTGTAGTGACCCCAGTACATCATGTCTGCCTTATTACTATGAGTTAATAGCCTTCTGAGGACTCCTTTTGTTCACAGTTCCACTGTTTATTCATTGTGCCCAGGGGTCAGTACTTGCTCAAACCATCAGTAACTGCCGAAAACATCTCACATTTTCTTTTGAACCAGCTACTGATTCTCAGACAAAAGGCCCTATATGGAAATACTTAGCAGTGCAGAGCTATAAAAAAATACGGTTTCCAAGCATATGTTAGAGGAATAATGTAAGGTTTGACAGAATTATTTCCTAAGATTTATAGTAGAATTGGACACTGTTCAAAAAAACAAAAGTTTTTTTAATATAGAAATGGAATTATAATACAAACCAGGGCTGACTGATACAGTTACAGGTACAGTGATATCATTCAATAAGTTCTCTAATTTTTCCAAAAGACTATGTTAAAAAATTTTCTTTAATATTGCAGATAGAAGAATAAGTGAAAATAATGCTGCTTTCTAGTATTTTGGACAATTCTAAAGTGAGGAATTTGTCTTTAAAAAGCAATAATCAAAGGAAAATTATTGAAGGGCTTATTTCCCAGTTGAAACCACATAATTGAATATTCTTTCTGTTTATTCAGTTACACAGGTTGACTAATTTTAAATCGTGAAGGAAAATATATGTTCAAGAATAAGCTTATAACAAGGTTATATAAACCATGTAAGTCAAGGTTTCTCATGTAAATCAAAGGGAAGAGATTTTAAAACTATTCCTTCAATGCAAAAATAACCCCATTACTCTGGATCACATGAGGCCAAACTTATTACTTACAGCTCATTGAAAGGTCAGACTAAATACCACAGGCATAGAACTCTCCAGTCCTAAACTGTCTGGAAAGTTGCCTGAGTAAGGACTTTAGTTTTAAGCCAAAGTCGTACTTAAGAGATGGACTCAGCAAAAACTTCTATGTCAATCAAGTGAGACCCAGATGAAAAATAGGTCTGAGAGCCCACATTGCAATGGCTCCGAGGCAATGGGTGTTCTGCCTTCCTCGTGTGTTTTTAAGATCACCTCAGTGAAAGTGCCTCTGCCAAGGTGGAGAATGATAATCACTAATTGTCCCCTATAAGGTCCCAGAGGAGGTTGCTCAATGTATGTGTAGCACATCAGTTCAATCAGGGTCACTGCAGGAGGGTGCTCTATCAGCAGGAGGCATTACTTTCCAGGCTTCTGATCTAGCTGAGCTAAGCAGTACAACATATTTCCCCTGAAGTTTGTTGTCTCATAGAGATTGCCTGTGTTTAAAAGATGGGCTTATGAAACAACAAGAGCAAAGCAATTCTCTCCCTAAAACACATCACCAATAGTCTGCTTTACGCCTGAAACATGATTCTCTGTCTTCTTGCATGTTTATTTTGACTGATTTATTATATATCCCTTGGGTGAAGAGAAAACTGACAGTTCATGGACTGTAGAATATTTTATCTGTTTAGAAGTGCTGGTTGACTAAAAACTAAACAGTTAAGAAAGAAATAAATTTTAGCAAGATTTTTTTTTGTTGTTGGTTTGGTTTGGTTTGGTTTGGTTTGGTTTTTTAAGAGTAAAAAAGAATTGCAGAAATTTTGGCATTTTGCTAATACTTTGACTTTTAATGATCTTTAAATTTTTAACTTTTCACTTTAAAAATCTGTCATAGCAACTAAAAAGTTTTTAATTAATCTGAAAAATGTTTTCTTCCAAATTTTACATTGAAAATATTTGACATTTAATATTTCTTTGAAAAGAAAGGCCACCACAGAATGTGCAGTGAAGATACAATTCTTATCTGTCTGTACCCATTAAGGCAAGAAATAATACATGTGTGCATGATATGTTCCTTATACACACATGCAACTGCACACTAAACGTATATTTCAAAGTAGTCATGTCAAGAAGGACTTGGGGGTACCAGTGGATAGATAACTCAACATCACCTGGAAATGGGCACCTGCAGCTTGAAAAGCCAAACATACCCCGGAATGTGTCAAAAGGTATGTGACCAGCAGGTTGAGGGAGGTGATTCTGCCCCTCTACTCTGCTCCTGTGAGATCCCACCAAGAGTGCTGCATCCAGCTATGGGACCCTCAATATAAGGACACGGGTCTGTTGGAGAAAGTCCAGAGGAGGGTCACAAAGATGGCCAGAGAACTGGAGCACCCCTCTTATGCAGACAGGCTGAGATTTGGGATTGTTCAGCCTGGAGAGGAGAAGACTCTGAGGAGACTTCATGGCAGCCTTTCAGTACCTAAAAGGGGCTTATGAGAAAGCTGGAGAGGGACTTTTCAGAAGGGCATGTAGGGATAGGACAAGGAGGAATGGCTTTAAATTGAAAGAGGGCATATTTAGAGTAGATATGAGGGTAGTGAAACAGTGGAACAAGTTGCCCAGCGAAGTTGTGCATAATCTGTCCCTGGAAGCATACAAGACCAGCTTGGATGAGTCTCTCAGAAACCTTGTCTCTTGGAAGGTGTCACTGCCTCCAGCAAAGGGTTTGCAAATAAATGTCCATTAAGGTCCCTCTCAACCCAAACCCTCCTATGATTTTATGATTCTGTGATTCTATAAAAAATGTAAAAGAAGATTGAAGCCTATTTTTTTCATAGACTAAGTCATCTGTCATTCTTACTGACTACTGCTGAGACAGCAGTATTGGTCAAAAAAAACCCCAAAAGCAGAACCAGCAATGGCATTTTCAATATTGTGTTATGCAATTCTGTTCAGAAACTTCAGTTAATTTACCATGATGATAAAATACATGAAAAGTGTTTACACCTCCAGTAGTTCTTCCCTTGAGGAACTGCACAGAATTATAAGCCACACAGAGCCAAATTGTAGGATCCATGACAGACAGAGAGTGAATTGTCTTGTCAGTCTCACAAATCTGAGGATTGCAAACGGAATCTCATCAAATGCAATTGCTATTCCACTTTGTACATCAAATGCCTCAACTAAAATTCCACATTCTCCTGTGATTGAATGAACTTGCTCCTTCTGGACAGCTGCATTCCCTGAGCCTTCCAGTATTGTGAAAAGATAACAGAACTGTCTGAAAGAATTAAAAGTGAAAGATGAGTTAAATAGAGGAAATTCAGTGGTCATTAGTGCTGTGTTTTTGTCTATCTAGCTGCAGACAGAGAAAGACAGGTTTCTTCAGCTTGCATTAAGTATCCCTTCATCAAGATCAATGTACTCCTCGGTGAGATGGTGCTGAATACTTGATATTACGGTAAATTTAATTGTTAACAAATACCAAAAAGAAAACAATACTTCTCCATCCTGTCTGTTAGGCTTCTATTTTATAAAGACTTACACGTTCTTGTTTCTCTAGAGAACAAAGAGTATTTCTCAGTTCCTTGCAGATGTGAGGTTTATCTGAAGTGGTCTCAGTTGCTATCAAAGGTGATATAGCTATTTTTAAAATCACCAGCAATACCAAATAACGCAGTCTTTTCATGTATAGTAATTCCAAAATGTAACCTGAAGCTGGACATTGTGAGGGACCCTGTGATAGGAGCTACCAATGTTGAATTTCACCCTCAGTCTAACTGAGCAACCGTGGCTAAGCAGTGTCTAGCAGGTCATATGAGGTCAGGACCAGCACATGTATGTTTGTGTTTCATTTATTACAAAATGAAATGGGATTTCCTGATGATCCTAACTAGTTCTGATTTGATAATGTCTAGGTTAGTATTTAAGTCCATGTTCAGCAGCAAATCCCATGATGGTCTGACAAACCCTTTGAATCAGGCAGCTTTGCTCTGTAGCAACTCGCCACCAATGGCAGCTCTGTCTTGTAAGGAGGGAAGATGTCACTGATTAGCTCTCAGTGATCCATTTCCTCTCTGAACACAGTAAGTCTGTGCTTCTGATTCTTGTTCTGTGGAAGTCTGTGTTTTTAGCCTCAAATGAAACTAATTCTGATTTTCATGAACCTTGCAGAGATAATTGGTGAACAAACACGCATACATTCTATTAAAATGTATATTTATAAACAAATATCATGGTTAAACATGTAAATAATAATAAAATATATAAAGAAAGAAACAAATAAATCACTCTTCACTAATAAGGGAAAACACAACAAAGGGAAAATTATGGTAAACTGGATTCAAGATTTAAAGCAGATAATGTTAGTGTAAGGGCTAAAAAACTAACTTAAGGTTATCCTAAAAGACATATCTGGAAAACTCTGTGGTTATTTAAACCTGAAAATCCATATACAATAATGTGTGAGTATTTTCAACAACTGCAAATTTAGCATGCAGATAGTTTGAATTTCTCTGATATCACACACCAACCATTTTAAATAAGGGCTTAACTAATTTTGCATTTAATCATGACATACAGCTGTTGAGATTTAAGACAGTTTTTATTTAAATTTAGCTTCTACTAGAGTGGAAGTGTGAAGAAGATACTCTAGTGTGGTATTTCGTAAAGTTCCATATTTCTAGTGTGAAATATGACATTTAAAATGACATATTTTTAATTAATTCATAGCATAAATAGCAGTCCTGAGTTCTCAGAATCTTCTCTTTAGAAGTTAACATCCTCAGTTTAGGGAAAATGCAACATGTGCAACATTTGCTCATTTAAAACAAAGGGACTTACTCAGATATTGTATTGACATCTTTTTGACATTTGACATACAATATGCATGAGGATAACATTCAAATTGCTAATTTTTGGATGAAAAAGTTAGAAGAAAAACTGAAGATTCTCCTGTAGTGCTAAATCATATGTGTTATTCTTATGGAATATGCTGAAAAATAAGTTTAGCTGTCTTCCAAAACACTGACAACCAGAAAATGTTTTCAAAGTGATCTTTATTTGTCTGAAGAAAGCATATAGTTCTACTGTAAGTGTTTTGAGTTTTTTTTCAGGCAATCAATTCTGCTACTACCTATTTATAAACAATTATCAGAGCCCTATGAGATTAATCAAAATTAATAAAATGCACTCTTGAATGATTTCAGTTAATTATACCAAGCAGAAACTTGGCTGAGAGGGTCAAGTGTCTTAATATGTACTCAAAGTGCTCAACATTCTGGAATAAAATTACTTTGATCTTTGAAAAGATTAATAGAAGAGGAATTAATATCACTAGCTGCATAACTGCATATTTTTCCAATATATGTATTTTTGCGACAGGATTTTAATAGAGGTCTGGAACTTCATAAGATAAAATAAACTATTCACAAAAAGGTTACTTTCTTGAAATCTAAGGAGAATGTACACAGATCTATAAAGGACCAACAAAAATAAACTGAGAAGTGCAAAACATCCTTTCTAGAAAAGACTTACGTGTGTTAAAAATAAGTGGCCTTATGGGCCCAAATTCAAAATATGGAGAGGAAAAGAGAGTTGCCTGTTATTTTTCTTTACTTCCAAGAGAATAAATACACTCAGTCATCTGGAAAGGTTGGGTTTTGCCATTTGCTTGGTTTTATTTGGTGTTCATTTAAGAGTACAGAGACTGGGAAAAAACATGGTCTGCAATGCATGTGCTTACAACCCACACAGATATGGTCATCACCTGTATATTTGCTCATAGCAAAGCAAATAAAAGTTTGTTCTTCACTGGAGCAATGAGACATATGGATAGAGAAGGAATTTTATACACTTAGTATTTAACCATATTTAATTATACACATTATTTTTTCAACATGGACATTTGCTTAAAATGTTTAATATCTTGTATGAATTATTTTAGACACAAACAAATGTATGTGGTTTGTTCTTTTAATACTAGTGAATAACTGACAAAGATAAAATGTTATTAATCTGTTTGCATTTATAAAACATCAGTGCACAAAACATATTTTGGCTCTGTTTCCTTAGCTATCTAGGACATTATCAGCCACGCAGAACCATATGTCATCAGAAATAGTAATAAATTATCAGCTCCTTATTCTTTTAGTACTGGGGACGAAAAAAAGCTCAAAACCCAAAGCCGAAAAAACTCAGGAACCTGCAAAAGTAAAACCTACTTTATATACATTAAATGGATGTCTTAAAAATTCAATTTTGGGTCTCTCACCAGTTTTAAATTGAAATGTTGAGATTAAATTTTCAGGCAGCCTGAAACAGTTTTTGTATTAGTGTCCTACTTAGAACCACATGCAGACCTCTTAGGTCCCTGTTTGTACTGAAAACTAAGCATCTAAGCAACAATTTCGTCAGTATGATTCCTCTTGAGTCCATATCAGACTCTCCACAGATTGCTTCCCATAGGGCTGTACATCACCCTAGACAAAATTTAAGAACAGTTACATACTTAAATGGCTCAAAGAATTGTCCCAATAAGCAGTTTGAACAGCATGGTTACTACACATTTAAAAGGGGAATTCAAATTCAGACCCCTAAATATAGATGTCTATAAAGAAGTTCTCTATATGTGATTTAGTGAAGTATTCATTAAATCCAAAAAAGGTTTGCAGAGATGCCAGATTCCCTACATGCTTAATCAAAGCTGGTTCTGTCAGCCCCAGTGTTTAGAAAGCACCCATCTGTAGAAAGTTTTAGGTCTTCCTTCAGAGGTAAGCAGTTTCTAGTCTCAGAAACTCAAGCTAATGTTTAGCAAATGTATTCAAGCAGGACAGTAAGAAGCGCTAACTGTCCTTAGGTCATTTGTTTTCCCCCTCCCCCCTCAGACAGATTAATAATGAATATGGTTGTTTGGTGAACCTACAAGAATTATTTCTCCAGTATGTGCATTATTTGTGGATATTACTCTTTAAAAGTGCTCATTAAAATAACTCTTATTGAAAAATGTGTTGCCAGAAAACTTTGCCCAGATGAAAAGTACAGGCAAAACTCAATCCTGAGGTTTAATACATTAAAACTAAAACAAAGAAAATGTTTCTCTCTACTGGTCACAGTTTCGGTACTGAAAGGTATTTTCTTTACCCAAAATAACATTTCACTATTTCAATGGAAGAATCAGATTTGCATCAGAGAATTTTGTAAGATTAGACTTCAAGATTTTTTAAGGGTATGTATTTTAACTGTGAGTTTTTAAATTAACATGTTAACATGTTGCTTTGCTCAGTAAAAACACGCAGGTAAACAAACTGATGAAGTAAGAACACTCCTAAAATACATTACTGAAAAAGGTATTGCATAGGGCTGAGTTAGAAAGAATGTCAGTCTTAACAAAGCAGCATTGAATTAATAAGATAGAGGAAAAAATTTCTTCCATGAGTTCCTGAGAGAACGATTTATCACTTGCTTGTTGAGCCTGACTGACTGTGAAAAGAAACAAGCAATTTCACCTCAGAGACAGCACATCTTCAGAATTTACTGTGACACCCTGACTTTCAAATTTTTCAGTCAAGTCCTCACAAAAGAGTCATATGATTCTGCTTGCCAGAACTCAGGCTCAAAGTTTAAATGAATGGTAGAAGTGAAGTTTCAAATTTTCAGCTGGAACTGGACCAATTAAATTGTTCAGCTTGATTCTGTCTTTAAATTGCATCAGGGTATTTATGTTTCTCTTCGCGTGTTTTACTGGCCTCATAAGATATACTGCTTACTGCTAATGGAACATATTTAGGGGCTTTGTTAACACTCCTGTTGTGTTTCCTAAACTGAAAAGAAGTTTCTGGGGTGCTTTGATCAAGACAGAACATTTTCAAGAGAATTTTTTATGGATTATAGGGCTTTAAAAACAAGTCTGCTATATGTGCTGCAGAGCCAGAGAGATGAGATTTTTATGCATCTGAATTAGAATTAGGCTTCATGAGAGCTCAGCCATTGAAGCCTGCAGAGGTTCTCAAGAGAACACTTACAGAAAAATTATTTTCCTCAAATCATATGCTTTTTATGGTTGAATACTGAGAGTTGGATTTTATTTCCTATGGAAAGCAGGGTCAACATAGGTTTTTTTATGTCCAGAATATGACAGGGCCTAGAAGGTAGTTTCTCAATGTCTGCTAAATCCCTGCGGGGGATACTGTAGAAGGCAAAGGAAAGGCAAAATCATTGAAATAAAAATGGATTTGCTTTTTCTGCATATTTTTCTGCTTCTTAAAGATAAATCACTCTTTATTTTTCTATTGTATAGTTATATGGGAGACATAAAGCATATATTATATTGAATTTCTTACTGACATTATGGCATTCAAACAAATCGTGCGTTGCTTTTGAATTATTTAAAATTGATTAGTCATGTGCATTTTCCCCCAGTCTATAGATCCTAATTCAAAATGATAATTCTGCACTAACACTATGAATATCTCAGGTATGATCAGAATCCTTTCGATGAAGTCAGCCCTGAGCCTAAGTTTCTCATTTCTGCTGCTGTTTGTTGCTGACAGTTTGGACAGTGACCCTACTCTGAACTTCCTTGCCATGAGTAAGGAGTTCATCATAGTGTTTTAGTCTATTCAACAAGAAGAAAAATCTTGTTATCATCAGGAAAGAGGGAGGAGGAAAAAGAGTTAAGAAAGATAACTGTCAAATCTATCAAATGATGACAAACAGAAAGAATTGCCTTTAGAGCTTTTCTATGAATTACCTTGCTCTAGTACCATTAGAGGACTTGAACGACCTATAATAATAATTATTAAAGTTTTATATTGCAACATATACATAATAATGAATAATGCAGAAAAGCTTGTGTCTTTAGAACAATGATTTAATTCTTACACAAGGCATAAGTCTATCTGATATAGTGTGGGAAGAAAAAGAAATAAGAGGGAATGTATTCTTCCAAATGGATGTAGAAAGTAAAGCAATTCAAGGCTTTCTTAAAAAAAAAATCCTCAATTTATTTATTCTTTTCATTTTGGAGGCTAATATCTAAAAATATCAACATAATAATAATTTCAAAGCAAATTCTGTGGTGATAACCCTGTCTCTGGTCAACAAACTGCTATGCTGAGGAATGAGCTCTGGTTTCAGATATAATATAATAATAAGAATAATAATAGTAATAATAATAGTGATAGTAATAGAATTACACACCATTTTCACATTTTCATTTTAAATTTGCTCACTGAAAGGAAGGTACAGCTTCTACTTTTGAACTGAAATATAGGTCTGCATTACTCTGATTGGTGCAGAAGCTTCAGCAACTCAGTTTTTTAATTTACCCATCAGAACAGTTCTGTAACTAGGAACCCAGATTTTAGATCTCTTGGTCAGTTTTGCATAGTGTTTATGAAAGATTCTTTTAATGGGAGTCCTCATCTCTGACTATAGGATATTTTGCCTGTGCAAATTTTGTGTAAGGATATCCACTTCCTTTTTCATGCAAATATTTAATAAATTACTCAGAAGGTTCATACTTAATTGTATTCAGCTTTTATGTGTGTAGTTGAATATGTGAGAGAGAAGGAAATGAATCATGCAATCCTAAATGAGAGAACTTCAATGAGATAATCACAGATTATACTGCATAAGATCTTTTCAAACCCCCTTTCTACTCATTAATTTTCCAGAAGCAGACTTTAAAGGACATAATAATTTTGTTTGACATAGGTAAATGATTAAACTTACTTCTTAATACAAACTGTAACGTAACATGGACCATCTGGACCTCCATAATCAAAATCTGAAACATAAATTAAGTATTATAAAACATGCTTACCAAGTTTTTATTTGGCAGTCATTGATCTCTATGTATTATATTTGTTTATTTTCACTTTATGTAGATAACATTAAGTAACACTTTTTAAATACAGTTAATATCCCAAGTATTTATTACCCATTTTTTTCTCTCACACAGACCCTTTTTGGATTACCTTATTAACATGCTGTTGTTCATATGCTGTTTGAAGTTCTGCTAGAAAAGTTCTGCAAACAAAGTTCAGAAGCATTTTAGAGTATTGACACCTGAGAAAAGCCTGAAGTTGAGCCTCTAGATATTGAGAGTAAAAGCAGGATCATTATTTCTGTTTTTAGTGCACCAATTAAGGTGTATGCTAGTGATTTCCTTCAACAAATTCACTTAAGGTATATAATACTTCAATCTCCAGCTAAAACAAAAGTCTAATTTTGAGCAGATTTTAGTTTAAATATGGGCAGGTCAGTAGTTTCCTTGGGTATTCCTGATGCTTTTGGAATTATTTTCACTATTTAGACTTTCAAGTAGAAAAATTAAGGGAAACTCTTTTTCTTTCAAGGATTTCTTTCATTAAAATAGTTGAAATTTTGGCTCAAACTATGAAGTGAGAATTTAGTCAAGTAATGGATGCATTTGTTTATATTTTGAATGAGTAACTGGATGAATTTCCAGCTTACTATTCAAGGGAACTGAAGGTAGACTTGCCAGTTGGTAATGTTTGCTATCACTTGGCATATGCTAGTGCTTGGTATCAAAGTGACGCCTGCAAAGCAAGCAGCACTGTTGATTTTAAAATAACAGTTTTACAGTTTAAAAAGAAACCATGAAAAGACCTATTCTTTTCTTGACTCTATTTCAGAGCTCCCTTCAGGCCTGAAAGAGTTTCTCCCTCTTTCATGCCATTGTCAGAATTAAAATCTTCCTCCTTTTTAATTTGAGAAGTGAAAATAGTTTGAATACCACATCAGAAGGCAAATTCCACTCAGGAATACAATGAACTGTACTTTCTTTCATGGATGTATTAAAGATAGCTAAAAAAGGGCTAATAGCGATAAAGAAAAAGGATATGAGTTTCTTCCTATGCAACTGACATCAAAGGGTGATATTTGAAACTAAAATAAAAACTATAACACTTATAAAGTATTTTTGGGGTGTGTGTGAGAAAGTAAGGTTTTTGTTCTACAGTGACAGCAAAATAAAACAAGTCTCAATTGATCTGTACTTGATTGTTAGCTGGCTAATTCAAAGAGGTTCATTATTGACTTCATACCTCAGTGGTACTAAGATACTTTGTGTTTAATACTGAAAGAGTGCTGGTGTGTGTGTGTGTTTGCATTCCAGATTAGTAAATATTGATATTCACCTTAGCTGCAGGCACTGTAAAGGCCAGGCCTTTTGATTTTCTTTCTTATGAGGTATGTGCAGGTGTGTGTATAAGGTCGTGACTTTCTGTGACATGTGATGTGGCAGTTAATATCGTATTCTATTACATTCTGCTTATACACTGTAACTAATTTGATTGTATAGATTGTTTTTTGTGGAAATTGTTCTGTAAATCTGTGACGGCAAACCAAAAAGTATAACCTAACGTGGTGTCTGACCTTAAACATAAGATCAAATATTTGAGTGTAAATTAGAATATAGTTGGGGTATCCTTCAGGGTGGAGATCTCCAAAAAGAGATGTTTAGGCCTCTTGCAGCATCTTCACTTTCTGCTCACTTTGCTAGAGATTCTAACAGCCACAAAGTTGCTATTTTTTTAAAATTTGATAATACTTTATAACTTTAAAAGCTCTCTTTCTGGTCACATACCTTATTAGTATGTTTAGTCCCACTCCAAATATAGATTCATGTATGAATCCATTTAATTTGTTCTATATGAAGTAGATGATTCTATTGCATAACCATTTCAATCTGAAACAAGAGGATACCTTTATTGAAAAAAAACTTCTCATATCATGGTCCTATAGGTATCTCAATATGAAAAAATGTTAGCACTCGTTTGGAACATGAGGGAAGATTAGCAGGACTCTCTACAGAAGCCAGCTTGGACAGACTTAATAGTAGGATTGGTCACCAGAACAGTTCATACAGTTACTTCTTGGATCCTGTGACAGTAAACCTTTGAAGAGTAAAAAATCAGACTCTGTCTCCTCCCACACTGGGTAAGTAAATATCAAGCACAAGTTTAATATGGATAAGGAAATATCAGATATAAGTTTCCAGAAAAAAAAAAAAAATGTGGACTCAGAAAGGGAAAGCAGATGTTTTAATTATGCTGTTTTCTTGAAAGAACTGCTTTTTATGCTCACTGTGCCAAGAGAGAAAAAAGATAATTTCACTATCAGAATAGTCCAAATCTGTGCTATAGAAATGTAAATTTAGTAGACTGTCCATTCATTATTTAAAGCTGTTGGATTAAACAATACAAAGTAAGAGTAGAAGCTGCTGTCTAACTCTAGTGTTGAGGCTATGCTCCATTGTGATTTTCCTGCTTGAAGAGTGTTTCCATAAAATCTTCATAAAAAAGGGAAATTTTGCTGATGATAAATAATGAAATTTTTAAATTTATTCATGAAAAGTATTTTTCTGTTCTAAATCAGTGTTGTTCACTATAAATATAGTTTATAAAGTCCAATGTTCTGAAAAGCGTTCAAAGAAAAGGAAATAAAACAGTTCAAATACATATGCCTTAAAATTACTTCAGAGGCTTAGCTAAAAGGAGTAAGAGTTTCCATGATATAAGCATACATTTGCCATCCAAATGAGAGACTCATTAGAAAATAAAAAACACATGTTGGAGCAGTCTGCAATGCACTTCTTTTTATCACAGAGCCTTTGATTATGCCAACCATGTAATTGTATCTTGATTCTTCCCACAAGAGTTCAGATGTGTTTCTGTACAGACATTCATATTTTTATTGACTACAACAGAACTACTCTGAGTGCAAAAATTTAGTCCATTATGTTTGTACATGACCAGGTCTGCTTTGGAGGTTAATAGAGAAGATTCAGAGAACAAAACATAAACACAGCAATTCAGGAGTCATACTCTAAGTTACAATAAATATGAACTAGTGTAGGTGACGTTAACTTGAAAGATTTTGGGATTTGATTGTGAGCACTCCAGATACCTTTTAAAATAACAGAAAAACAGGTGGAGTGACAGCAGTAGTTCTCAAACAACCAATCTGCAGATTCAAAAGGTAGCAGTAAACTTTTTACTCTGTCATTTTTAGAAATGACAGATGGGAAAAGATGATATGAATATGTGCTAATGATTCTCAAACTAAGAGAGAGTTAGAAGAAAAGTCTTGAAAGATGTGCATAGGAATGCGTGGGAATTCTGGTTTCTGTGCTATACAGAGGAAAAATAAAAAGTGGAATGAATAAAGGACTTTTGCAAGACATAAAAAGAAAAAAAATCCCAAAATTATTTGGAGGGAAGAGTAATCAGACAAATCAGAGAAGAAACAATTCTGATAAATTCTGTGGAAAGTGGAGACAATAAAATGTCCAGTATCAAAAGCAACATAAAAAAAATTCAAATATGATGCTATTATGTTTGGATTACTTCCCATTATATGGTTGTTTTAAATTTCCACCCCATATAAGAAATAAGGCAAGAACATGACAAATCATTGAAATATTTAACTATAGATGATTTATTATTCAAATTTTAGACAGTGTGAAATAAACATTTTCTCATGAGTGATCTAGGCAAATAATTTACAAATTAATGGAATGGTTCTACATTTCAAAAAAATTGGAGATTTTGAAATTTATAGCCATTTCTACATCTTAGATCCACAGGACAGATCCTATTAAGAATATTTTATGTTCTGATTGTATGAATTTTCTGTGTTTACATGTCAGTTAAATAAAAATATAATTATTTAAACTCTTTATCACTGTGACTCCAAGGAATCAATCCTGTTTTCAAATTTCTTTAGTGCTTCAGACATGTCTGCAGCTGGGCCATGTGAAGTGATTTCCTGCCTTTCTGATGACAATGATGTCTGCTGCTGTCAGAAAATAACCTGAATATAAGTACTAGTGCTAAAGAATAGTTTTTTCACCTTTAAAATGCATTTAATTTTATTTAACAAACATACATGACACTCTGGTGTAATTTAAAAGTTCAAATGCTTTGTTTTAAAGTGCATTTTAGTTAAACTGAATGATGCCTAAGCGTCACCTGTGTAAATAACTTTTTGAAGGCAAGCCCATTTTATCTCTAAAAAGCTTTGATTGTACATGGAAACCATCTGTATTTTGTCAAAAATATTAAAGTACATTTTCTTGTACTGATTGTTCAATCATCTGTGAGCAATTCTGCTTTGAACTGCTTTGGATAATGGAATGAGGTACTTTTAAAATTCACAACATGAAAATTCTTTACCCCGTTTAGCAGAAGCAAATACTAATGTAACTTTTATTCTAAGTGTCTGTGTCTATTCTGAGTATCTACTTTTAAACATTTTTTTGCTTTGATTTGCTCCTTTCTAATGACTTTGGAAACCAGGTTCCTTGTAAAGTATTCAGGAACCTTTGGTCGGTCCTTCCTTCCTTCCTCCCTCCCTCCCTCCCTCCCTCTCTGGATTATACCTACTCGCATGAAAGATCCCACATTGAAATGCCTATTTTCCAAGCAGACAAATTAAGTGCATTACAGCTATTTCTCCCTAAGCATTCTCCAGGCTGACCAGCCCCAGCTCTTTCTGGACCTCCTCAGATGTCAGACACTCCAGCCCCCCAGTCATATTCATGGTCTTTCACTGAACTCCCTCTAGATGTCCAGATCTCTCCTGCATTGGGAAGCCAGGGCATGGACCAAGAAACCCAAATGTGTTCTCAGCATGTCTGAGCAGAGGGAGGATCACCTCCCTTGACCTGCTGAAAACACTTTTCCTAAGGGAAGCACCGACTTTCTTTGTGATGGGGCACATTGCATGCTCATGTGATATTTTCAAACTATTGCTTCAGATTTGATTGCTTCTCCTTTCTTCTACCCCAGATGCTTGTTGGCATTTTGGGGTTTTTTCTTCTCCTGCCCTTATATAAGTTATAATTGTTAAAACCAAATTTTCTTATTATTGTAAATATCCCCTTTTCCCCCTATTATTTGTAATATTTATTTTTTGCCTGAGTATAATCAAAGGAATAGCATGCAGAAACAAAATAGGTCATCAAAGTGAACTGAATTACAGCATTCATTGTTTTGACATGTCACTTTACATATGCTTTTCTACTACCTTACCATTATTAGTGTTTCTATTTCTAGCATATACTTAAAAAATCTGATCTATGGGACTCTGAAGACTGCTTTTTTCCTGTATTTTAAAGACCATGTAACAAGAGGAATAAAAATAGGCTAATATTTTTTTTCCTGCAGTAGAATATGCTTTCTTTAGGAAGAAATTATTGAAAATTCTGTAACCGTCTTGTGAAAAATGAAGAATATTTCAAGAAATTTTATGCTTATAAGGAACCATACAAAGATCTTTTTCAAACACTTTTAGGCAGTCATTTAAACATAGGTATAGTTTTTGTTTTCCCTCATCTAGAGGTTTGACATCAGACTTAATACGAATAATCTGGGTACAAAAAAGGAGCAAAATCTGGAAATGGGTGTATATTTCTTTCTTTTTTTTTCTATTTTTTTCTTTTTTTTTTTTTTTTGTTTGATTTGGTTTGGTTTTGTTTTTTGTTTTAATTGGATGAATGCTATGGGTCTCTTTTTCCATTTGTAAAAAACAGCTAATCTGTGACATCTGTGGAAACCAATGTATTGTGTCATTTAAGCAAACTTTGCATTCATAGTACAAATGTGCCCCTTTTCAGGGTTATTCGATCTGTAAAGTCGGGTGAGTTATATATTCCATTGATTTGTTTTACTAACCACTATGGAATCTGTGCCACTATGTTGTGATATTTACTAGACTGTGAGTTGAAAGACAAATTAAAAAAAAATTCTTATAACAAATCCTAATGCAGAGTTGATATGTCCTTTTTTTCACTTTTTTCCTTCATTTAGTTGCTATAGAAAAGGAAGTCATACTGCAGAAGAAATAAATAAAAGAAAATACAAAGAGAAAGACTTCCATCAGATACAATCAAATTCTACATACAACAATATTTGTGCAAAGACTATTTTTTTGGGGAGAAGATACTGTTCACAATAATACTCATTTAAATGGGGCCTTAGGAGAAGCACCACAGCCTGTGCCTTTAATAATGAATCACTCAGTGCTCTGGAACAATCTTGGGCCCTGAAATACAGCTCCATATCCCATTACCCTGTTGTAAGGGCCTCAGACATGTTTTGTGTAAGTGCTAATAGCATTGTCCCTAACAGTTTCTGGGCACAATCTGGGAGGCTGAATTTTCCAGGGACTGTTCAACATAGTCAGTTCTCATGCAGTAACCTTATGCCAGAAGCAAAAAGAGAGTCCTGGAGCAGATGCAGACTACTCTATTTAGCCAGCTTCAATGCTCTTGAACACTCTTGGGCACATTTAATTTAGTAGTATAGGCATAGCCAAATATTTCCCACCACAGTTTTCCAGCAAAATATCAGTGATGCTTATTAAGATATCCCTAAGATAAAATAATTATGGTTTATTTTAGGAAAGATTTGATAATTGCAGCAGACAAATAATTGCAAGTGCTATGGATTTAGCCAAGCTCCCTGTTACTGTTAAGGAGAGATTAGCTTGTATAAGTTTCTGCATGACATGTAAACCAATACAATGTGTTACTTATGAGCTCTGAAGTGGTTGGTAGAAGTACTACTATCAGTGACTACCAATTTGCATGAGAACTATCTTCAAATATTTACAAAATGTTCTCCAACAGCTATTTTAGGGGTGGGTTTTTTCCTCCTTGAAACTGTAAGAGTGTTCATTCAATTAGAGTTCCACCACACAGACCAAGTTTACAAAGATCTGAATATATTTCAACAATATCACATAACTTTGTGTTATTTGCCTCTCACAAAGCACTGGTTCAAAGAACTTTTCAGCTATGTGATCTAGGATTTTGTACTTGTCTGCCTGAAATAAAGAAGGTCTGTAATCTAGTTACCCTGGTGTTTGATTTTCACACCTGCCATTATCTCAAAATATATATGCATGTATATTTTATTCTCCATTTCTTTCTGATTTTGGAACAAATACAATAAAGCTGGAGTTTTTCTTGTTTACTTTTAAAATAAATAAATTAATGAATGGATGTTTTTTCAGGGAAAAGGTACCAATGATTTACAGTGTGCTCTAACAACAGAAAGCAGATTAAGAAATGCAGAGTGAAGAATTAAAAAGTCTACTTGCTAGGCCCACATAATATGTTAATGTAAATGATTTCATGGCTTGTTTTCACCACCTACTTCAGATCTTGAGTATTGGTCACAACAGATCTCCAAAAATGATACAGGCAAACACAATTACATACATGACAACATATTGTCAGAACAATTTCTAAAGTATTCCAAAGATGGGGCTGTGGATGTGTTCAAGGATCCCTGAAGTGCTCAAGGCCAAGTTGGATGGGGCCCTGAACTACCTGATCTAGTGGAAGGTGTCACTGGCTATGGCCAGATTTGAGCTAGATGAACTTTAAAGTCTCTTGCAGCCCAGGCTATTTCATGATTCTGTGATTAAAGACTGAAAGTAAGTGTGATGGGTCTAAAGTTACTATATCTGAATCTTTAATCTTGCAAGTCAATGTGAAACTACAATGAACAAGTGCTATTTGCAAAGTTGTAGAATTCAAATATATTTGGATTAAAACTGTGAAATAGATATCCAATATGATAACACAGCAATGATATTTAAAAGACAAGTGATCAAAAGTAATTTTTAAATGGATTTTTTAATTAAAAGTTGTCACATACTATAAAAATTAATTATGATTCATTCATTTATATACATATATATGTGTATATGTATATATTGCTCTACAACATGTACATTCTAATTCAGTTGCAGGATTTGCCACCAATTTGGAGATGATTTTAAACAGTCTTATTGGCTGCTAAAACATGTAAATGCAAAATCACTTGATGTCTTTGGAGACACCTTATTGTGGCTTTTCAGCACAAGAGGGTTGATAAGAGAGAGGATTTGTACTAAGGCCTACAGTGAGAGAAGAAGGGACAATGGTTTTAAACCAAAAGAAGATAAATTTAGGTTTGCATAGGAGATAAGGAAGAATTTCTTTTTCAATAACAGTGGCGAAATACTGGAAGGTGCTGTCCAAAGAAGTTGTGGATGCCCCATCATTGGAAATGACCAAAGATAGATTGGATGGGACTTTGCTGGTGGAATGTGCCAGTGGAGATTTTTGCTGGTGGAAAGGCAGGGGAGTTGAACTGAGTGATCTTTAAAGGTCACTTACAACCCAAGATTTTATGGTTCTGTGAAAATCTGGCCCAATATTTAGCTGCTGTGTAATGTCTGCAAAGGAACAGAGAACATTTTCCAGTATAGAACTTAAAATAACTTAAGTTGATGATTACTGGAAAAAGGCATACAGTTTTGAAAGAAAAAAATGTTAGGAGATTTTTAATTGATATTTAGCAAAACATTATTAAAATATCTCTATCTTTTTAGTGTGTTTCTATCTGTAAAATTTCAGCTTTTAAATGTGGAAAGCTGTTCTTTCTTTAAATAAAGAATTGCTTGTTTTCTGTACACGTCTATATTCTGTAAACAGTAAAACTGGCCATTCAGGAAACGAGATATTACCTATCCAAAGGACATCTGCTGCAGATGGTTTGTCTTTGGCAACCATATGTCATATGCATTTTGGCAAAAAGGTATACGACTTTTTATTTGCCAACTATTGTGCAGTAGCCAGATATTTTTGAAGCAGATCTATAAATAATACGTTTCTCCACCTCTTTGTCTCTCTCTGGTTTTCTTTCTCTCTTTGTTTTAAACCTAATAATATCCCCTATGAAAAAAAATGTGGTTTGTAAAACAACAGATGAGGAGGGTCATACAAATTCAAAAGAAAAAAGCAAACTTTATAATTCTTCAGGTTTTTCCTTACAAATCCTCTCTCACAGAACTGGAAACATTGAAGAGAAATGTCTTAAACCTGATGACATACAATTTCATGTAAGGAAATAGAAGATGTTTCAACAAGGTTAAAATAGAATATTTTGCTTTGCAAGGTGTCTCTAACAGGCTGCATGCATATAACTGGATCTATAAAGACAGCTTGAGATGCACATTTTAGTCATGCCATGACTTCATTCCAGAGCATAGTTTGGGTAATGTCATTCCTTTTAACTCCTCCCCTGTGAGAAGGAAAATCACCTGTGATTGTAACACTGCAATAGATATTGTGAGAGGTGCAAAAATATTAGAAACTAAGTGTAGGAAATACTGCTTCATGACTCAAAGCTGCAATATAACCTTTCCATTTTTGAGGTGAATAGAGATCATAACTTTGAAATCACTGAAGCAGCACCATGCTTGAACTTAAAATTCGTTGAGATAGCTAGGCATGGGCAATGACCCCATTTCTCTTTTCCTATATCGTTTAGTTGCAGGGAATGATCCACTTACTTGTGCAGTATCAGCTGTGGAAGAGGCCCTTAGTGAGAAAGGGTGTTTGCTTTCCAACTAAAATCTTTTGCAGTATACATCTGATGTAAATAGACAAACTTGGCTTTGATGTTAATGCCACTCTTTAAAGTGCTATGCCATTCTCAAGGCAGCTAAAATAAGATAATTCACACCTTAAAACTGGGGCTTTTTTCTACGAAGGTCTTGTGGTTCAGAAGTAAATCACACTGTTGACATGCTAATGACTTGAACCCCACTGAGGGTGACCTTGTTGCCATTTCCAAATCAATTGCACTAAAACATTTTGTTTTAATATAATTTTATAATCAAATGCTTTTGAGCAACTACATTTCATAAGATTTTTTCTGAGGGTTTATAAGTCTATAATATGCTTTCCACTCTGAGGAGGGATGCACAGGTAATTACACAAAGAGAACAGCTGAGTGTGAAAAACAATATTTTGTTTAAAGACCTTTCTTGAAGGAGAAATTGTTGAAGTTAAATTTGATTTTTAGTTGAAAATAGGGTTATTTTCCAGGCAAGTTTCTGAAGCAATTTAATGCACCTTAAAGAAATTTCAGTTTTATATAAAACCTTCATAAAATATGAGCCCTTCTAGAAATATATATTTTTAGTATGTTTTCTTTAATTTTTCATACTTTTTATTTTTACTTTACTTTAGAAACAAAACCCTTTCCATATTTCTCTTCTTATTTCGTGGTTTTCCCAGTAGTGTAGATCCAGTGTAGAGTAACATAACTTATAAGTACTGGACACTTTTAACTAAACGCCATCATTAGGGCTCATATCTTTCTGAACTTTGTATTCATACACCTGTTTCTAGGATAGCACGATTTGCTTTCCTTTTCCAACACTTGCATGAAGTAAAATATATTTTAAGTTGGCAAAGCATGAAACTCAAGCATTAGAAACAATCATCAGATTATGCTTCTCTAATGTCAAACTTAAAAAGGTAATCTTAGATAACTTAGAGAGTAAAATATTTGTAAGTGAATAACAAATATAAAAATCATCTCCTCTGTCCAACCGTCATGACAGTTCTCAGCTTCACTGCCAACTAGATCCAACTCATGGTTTCCAAAGCTGTATATTCCTACAACCCTCCAAAGTCTTCCTCCACTTACACATTCAGTTTTTCCTCACTTGCTTTCAGTGATACATCCTTTATCCGTAGTCCTCACTTCAGAAGCCTGAGAAGAAAAAACAAAAACACTCAAAAGTGAGAAATAGCAACACACAGGTAAGGCTGACCAGCCGGTGCCTTATGGACTGGCAAGGAAGGCAGCATGATGAAGCAAAACTCTCACCTTCATGCTCTCAAATCCTTCCAATCATAGCGCTTGTTACCCTTATGAAGTTACTTATGCTGGTACTTCTGTATGATCAGACCAGATCAGACCTTTCCTGCTTTCCAGCCTCTAAGGAAAATATCTCAGTGAATGCACATTTTAAACCTTTTCAGTGGAAAATTCACAAACTAATTTCAGTGGAAACGATTGAAAGAATTTTGAATTTCAGTAGGCAAGACCAGGACATTTTGCAGATGTTACATGTATTTACCCTTACTTTTATGAAAGAACTAGAAAATTTTACTGAATGATGAACACATTAAATAAATCCAGGGGGAATTATTTAATGTGAAGTAGTTATTTTACACAATTAAAATTTTTATAAATTAATTATATTGAGAAGAAAATTTTTTTAATTTATTGGGTTGTTATTATTTTCAGGGAGGAGAGTTAAGGTACTTGAAAAAAAATTGAATGTATGATTGATATTTTCTAAATAAATCAGTGTGATAATAAGAGGGTGACTAAAATGTCTTTATTTCTCTTTCATAAAACCATATAATATCTCAGGCTTGTTAAAATCCATTATGTGATAATAAGTTGTTAAAATAACTATTTGAAAGTAAAGGTTGATCTATTACTCATTTTTACCATAAAAATCATATTTTTCCAAGAAAAAACACATCTGTAATATTTGTTACTGCTAATAAATACAACTGAGTGTGTTTAAATTCAATAAATGCTCTCTTTAGCTATGGTTATAGTTCTCCCCCAAAAGGCTATATAATTTTCTCTTGAAACAAATTGAAGTAGTATCACCAATCCATGTTAAAAGGTTTTAAATAACAAATTGTTTTACCCAAAGGGTTTGGATAATTTCCGCATAAAATTGGCTCCTAAAAAATGTCAGAACTATTTAGAGTGATTAATGAAAAAAGCACTTTTTGCTCTCATAATCTTTTACAATGCCAATTCCTTCAGCATGTTTCAATAAATCAGTTATGCAAATGCCTTTTGGAATACAGAATATTACGTTTTCACTATCCATCAAAACTGTAAGGTAACTTAGAGAAATTGGGTTGTTAAAGAATGAGAGAAAAAGAATAAAAGAAAGAAAAAAATAAAATGTCTATTTGTTTTTTTCACTTTATGGTATTGCTGGAAGACCATTACATGTAGAATGGAAGGCTAACATATTTTAAAAGTGAAAAACAAATGCTTTTCCATATATTTTTATATAGCAAAAGATAAAGTTTCCAATGTCATTATTTCAATACTCAACTAACTGTTTTTAAAGGACTATATCAAGACCATTTTCTAACAAGCTGTCTTGAAAACAAAGCAAACCAGAAGTTTCAAAAAATCTGTATTTTATCCATCTACCAGAGAAATCATCAGTGTCTTTGTGCAAAGCTGTGATCTTAATGGTATCCTTGCAAAACAATGCAATTTAACAGATTTATGTCTGAAGTATTCATGCTTTGTAAGAAACTAAAAAGTTTTTACAGAGTTCTCTGACCCATTGCTTGAAGCACCTGACTGTGGTCTCTCTCAGAATATCTCACTAGGTGGGGAAGTGTTATGGTGAGCCCAAGTTTCTATAACAAGAAATCTCAGGAACCAGGTTATTTTATATGTCTTAGAAAAATTTTTGATGATGGGAATTTCATGATGATTTTCTTTTGTGACCACCTGACAGCTGCAGAGTAGCTTGCTACTTCGCCTCCTGTCATTTCCACCCAGATAACACATGTAGGTTCTGTAGCATAGATAAGGGCAAGCAATCCCTGTTTGACTGTAGCAAAATAGCTGGAGTGTATGAGATTTGTTACTGCCCAGAAGTGCCTGCTCTTTCAGTGTTATCCCTGAATTCTCACCTCAGTGAGGCCAGTGGACAGTGTCAGGTGCCAGGTCTGTGCAGTGACCTGGCAACCCAGATGTGACTGAAGTGTTCTGTCTGCTCACTCCTGCCGTCTTACATGAGCAAACCTTGTGCTTTTGTTATGCATGGGATCCACAAGGCTCTCTGAAAAGATGTTACAAAAAATGAAGGACCTAGGACTCTGAAACATGTTGTGATGCATTTTACGAGTGATGGAGCCTCCCTCTTGACTAACAGCAAATGAGATAAGATGCAGTTACCCCTTTAAGCCCAGAAAGGTGAAATGTTATTCATACACTAATATGCAACTTACTGGCAGTAGGACTGAAATTCTTCCTAATTTTCTACAGTGATAAAGGTGATGAATTATATATATATATATATATATTATTGATTTTGGACTCCACCCATTACCCCAGCACTGCCACGTCCACCACCAAACCGTGTCCCTAAGCATCACACCTACATGTCCTAAATTCCTTAAGGAATGGAGACTCCACCACTTCCCTGGGCAGCCTATTCCAACTCAACAACACTTTTGGTGAAGAATTTTTATGCTAATATCCAACCTAAACCATCCCTGGCACAACTTGGGTCTGTTTCCTCTTTTCCGGTCACTTATTACTTGGGAGAAGAGACCTGTGTTTTATCATCCAAGGTCTCATCTGCTAGTGGGCAGTAGGCTCTATGTGTATATTTGTTTAACTTAAACAGCAGATGGCATTCTGCTGAACTTCTATGCCCATGAAGCATCCAGACAGTCCTTCCATGTTCTGCTTCTGGTAGTAAATGAAGTCCAGTAAATTTCAACCAATCTTCTTGTCAATCATATTGCTTAGGATGAAAAAGCAGGGAGTAAGGCGAGTTTCCATTGTATTGTATTATTTCCACCAGGCTTTTTGCTCTTTATGTGACAGTTTGAAATACTTCTTCTCAGTCAGATTCTGTTGCTCTGAATAAGTCTGCATACAATTAAATGAAGTTATGTGAATTTACATTAATTTATCTGTTTAAAATACACAAGAACTAGTCTGTAATTAATTACCCTAACCCGCAAAAAATGAATACATTTATGCACATGCAAACCATATGCCTTCTTAGATATTTGTGTGTCTCCATGCGTGTATACAAAAATTAAAAAATGGTAAATATATCCTCCCAGCAATCAGTAAATCTATCATCTATATGGAACCACTTTTCATCCCAGTAATACTAAATTGGCATATTGGAAAATGATGTTAAACAACACAGAATGAGGGATCAGCTTAAAGATAACAGTAGCTCTGGGAAATATATATATATTTTTTTTTTACTTTTCTGATGCAGTGAAACATGCTCTCAAGCTTTTCTGCACTGAAATATAAGCTAAAAATTTAATTTTATTCAAGGGGGAATCCTCATTAATTATATGGATTTGAGCAAGGAGACATTAAGGAAAACAGGGCTTGTAATGAGATCTGGCAATGTTACAACTTCTGCCTGCAAAGAAAAGAGAGCAAATATTGTAGCATATGTGATGTATCTTCAGGCATAAAACAAAGAGAGTTTAGTATCAGAATAAAATACACTTTCAATCAATCTACTTGTGTTTTAAATAAATCATCTCATTCAGATAGTTTGAGTGACCCATGACACGTATTTCTCATTGTCCAGGATAATGAATCATATTGGTTGTGGAGATTGATCATGAAGATGATTCAACTGGCTTATATATATTTACTACATTTGCTATTCAGAACAATTCAGAAAACAACTTTATTAAAGTAACTGCTTCTGTATCATGCTTTAAATTGTTCTCTTTTTTCCTATGTGTTTTTATTTTGTTCCACGGAAATCCATACTTTGTTAAATTTTGTTTGCCTGGTGCCAGTGAGGTTGCAGCTAGTGACTTGGAATAAATGGTTGGTAATTTGGGTTAAATTAAAGCATATCTCTAGAACATTTTTCCTGTTCTTTGTTGGGGAAAAAAATGGACATGCTTCATAAACTCTACAGTTTATTGTAAGTGGGCTACTTATGCATTTTCCTTTGTCAAGCCAAACCATACCTCTGTTGTCTTGTAGCAAGTAGAGTCTTCTTTTTTTGTGGCTTGGGGCACCCTGTGTGAGGCTCTGCTGTTAGCCACCCTGTTGTGCCACTTCATGTAAAATTGGCTGCTTCTCACAGAACATCTTCAGTGGAAATATACAGCGAAATCTTCAGCAGAAATAAATCCATGATATGTCATCAACCTGTACTGAAATGCGGCTGTATACACCTTGTCTCACTGTAGAGATTAATTTCCTTTAGTCTCAGTGTGGAGAAAGACATTTCTTAAATGCAATTGAAACCACTGATGATCTGGAAACAAGGACAAGCTCCTCTCCAAAAAAAAGAACACTTAATTTAATTCCCCATAACCTGATATTGCAGCATGCTAAGTAGAAATTATGTCTTTTCTAAGGTCTTTAAAGTTTTACTTGAATTAACTTCAGGGAGAACACTCGTAGCTAAGAAAGCTGCCAGTTATGTCTGCCTCCATATATGAGAGAAATTACAAGTTCCTTTTATATACACTTAGGTATTTTTTTCTATTGAGATGGTAATTTTCAGATTTATATCTTCATGTGATGAGTCTCTGCAACTACTTTTCAACAAAATAATAAAGTGTCTTCTGCACAAATACAGTAAAGTCCTTGAATAATAAAACTAAATATCTATGTAAGAATTTTAGTATTGGAATAACTGTATTTTGTGTCATCAACTGATGTGAAACAGCTGATTACTAAATTTGGAAAGATAAAAAGCCTCTGCAAATCTTGTTATAAAGAAGAGTTTATACATCTTATTCAGTGAGTATATAACTGAAAAGATGTAAATATTCAAGTTTAAAATAATATTTTGAGAATTGAAACATGTCTCTGGATAACATTCGAACTAAGTCAGTCATCTGAGGTAGGAATTCAGCTCTAGCTTGTGGAGCTGAAGGACTATCTTAATATACAAAATGGATGGGAAAAAATGAATATTTTACAAACATCCATATGATTTCAAACCATCAAGCCCTCACCCTGTAGTGAGGGTCAACTGCAATCAAATAATAACTCTTGAGGAAAAAATCACAGAACAGCACCAGACTCTTTCCAGCTTAAATCTTCAGCAACACCTCCACCTTCTAGAGTTTTCTGTGAAAGAGTACCTTCAGTTTCAAAGATCATTAGAATTAAATTCTAAGCACATAAATGTGATTAAATTCATTTGAAAAGTAGTTCAAGCTGTTTGCACCGTATGTTTCATCATACATCAATATTTTAAAAACATTTGAAAATCTGTTTCAACTTTGTCTTTAGAAGACACTGTGTCATCAGGTTTTGTATTTTTGTTACTTTTTGATGTTTTATTTCACTATGAAGTGAAAGCTGCATGAAATTCTGAACTATCTACTAGTGTGACTACAATATAAGAATGTTAGAAAATATGTAAGTCTTTCTTTTTGCTTCTCATTCTTTTTAGGACTTAATTATCACTATGTGCATTTTATCTTTTCCAGGTTTTATTATTTGACAGTTTAAATTAATTAAGTATAAACTGAAAACATCTGTGAAGCATAATCTGTCTTTGAATAAATATTTCATATACCTGTATTATGAGTCTGTTCTGTCTGTTGCAAAACTCAAAGCACTACTAGAGAAATCATTTATATTGATACTGTAATGAAATATGGTAGGTATACTATATCTGGTCTCTGAAAATTATATAAATTAATAAGAAATACCAAATTACTTAATTCATCATCTATTCAGCATCTTAGTTTTACACTTGCCTTACATGCAATTCCATTTTAATAGTCATGTCCACACGTGAAGGCTGAGGTTTTAATATTAAAAATTCCAAAACGGTTTCCTCCCTCCTTCAGTTGACTTTTTCCATCTCATAATAATATGTTTTGAGTTTCCTTTGCAGTTCCAAATGCAGGAGTTTACTATTTGACCCTTCATTTAACAATCTCTTTCTTCTCAAAATTGCTGAGAATCAATATGTTTGGAAGAACATCTATATTAAAATAAAACTTCCAAAACTTTTTAAGAGACACATACATAGAGACACACACACACAGAGTCTTGTAACATCTGTGCTCAGCATTGCTCTGGTATGTGGCTGAACTGACTGACTTACAGTGAAATTAAGTGTTAAGAAAACCCTTTTATAGCTTTTGCTTTTTTTTTTTTCCCTTAAGTAGGCAGCTTTCCCCAAATGTTCCATCTCAGGGTTTTTAACTGGATGCCTAAGAACACGAGGATGGTCTTGTTTGTGTTATTAGGCTACATCAGTTTAACACTGGTTTTGGGGATTTTTTTTTGTTTGTTTGTTTTTTGAAGAAACAAATTTCCTCTAACATTTACATTACTGAAATGAACTACTCCATGAATTCCTTGAATATTAGTCGAACTCAGGAAGTTTTCTCCCACATCCATGTCAGAATCGGCTGGTTGCTAAGATGTGATCAGAGAAGATAATGCCTGCACCCTGCCCTGCGGGCATGAAATGTTTCACTAGAATGGAATCCAAGCAATCACAAAAGGCATTTCTTGCACTTTGGATCAAATAACTTTTTTCAACATTTCAAACTCTACTTCCCTCGCAAATTAATCATACTTTTTAAAAGTGGAAACTGATACTACACCAAGGAAAATCTTTCCATAAGGTATTTAAAACAATAGATAGATATTCTACAAGTTTTCAAAGATCAATGAGAAAGGTTTTAGCCAATCTGAGCTCTCCAATAAACAAGTTTTAAGTACTTTAAGACGTAAGGAAACATGATTTTTGTAATCTTCATCTTTTAAAATATTACATGTTTGTTTCTTCTGACTCCTTTTTCCTCACAAAAAAAATTTTCCTCAGAATTAAAAATATATAGGTCACCGTGGAGCCTGATTAATTACAGCGAAAAAGTATTTACATGTCTCTTGCTATGACTTGACCAGACTTTTACTAAGGATAAAATAACTTATTTTTTTGGATAATAATATAGAATTTTAATGAAGCAAGACCACGGTCCCAGCAATGAAACTTTCAAACACCTTTCTTTCAGCCTTCACATTGAAATGCCAAATAATCCCCACTGTTAATTTCCCATATCATAAAAGATTTGGGGATTTATCTATTCTCAGTACTTATATAATGAACAAAAGCAAACTAAACAGTGAAGATATTAAGGAATTTTACATGCTGTAAACTTTAAACAGACAAAGGCATCAAAGTCAGTGCTGCAGGCAATAAGCAACCTACAAAACAATCACATTTCAGGCCATTTCTCCTGCTTATGGGGATTTTCATAGAGTAAATTATACTTAAACAATGCCCTGTTTAAATTTTAATTTGGCAACTGTTACTTAAAACCACACGCTTTTCTTGCATACCATAGAAATAGCCTAAACAATTCTTCAGCATTGCTTATTTCTCTGCCCATAACTTATTAAGTTGCTTTTTATATCCAGACATTCTATGTTTTAACGTCTCTTTTTTCAGACAAAGGATTATAACTGGTGATGAGGGGACCATAAATAAAATAAATAAATAAATATTGTTAAGCACTGATATTAACAGAGTGGGACAAGGGAAATGTCTAAGTGCTGAATTTTGATTTTGATTGGCCTTTGACATTAGAATTGAAACAATGAGTTACCAGAACAGAAGTGAAATTCATGCTAATTTTTCTACATGAAAGGATGTCTTAATGTGTAGACTTTATTTTCTGTGTAGCCTCGTGAAAATATTTTTGGTGTGACAAAGTACCTCTTCAAGCAGTTTTCTGCAAAAACAGCCTCCCATGGTGAATTTCAGCTTTTGGCAATATTGTAATGCAGATTTAAACAGAGTACATGCAGAGTCAGTATTAGGAAAGGGCGGGGGTGGAAGAGTATAAAAGAGATGGTCCCAGAACTACTTGAAAGCTCTGCAGAGTACAGTATTGCTGCTTTTACTCAGAAAAAGAAAAGAAAACATCTAAGAGAATTACTTGTAGAGAGGGGTAATAGTCTGCTATTCACAAGCAGTGAGAGTTCAGAAGAACATTTTATGAGATTTAAATACAGAATACTCTGTCTCTGTGGGTGTCTTAACTGGCAAGTACCCTCTTTCTGTAATGTTTGTTACTGACTAAAAGTGGCAATGCCTATTGTTTTAAATTTTTATTGCTCTCTCCAGGCTCATAAAGCAATGGTACAGAAGTTCTGAGACAGACACACTAGGAAAAAAACCAGAATGCAATCACTGTTCCTTTTCTCTCAACTTCCCTTGCAGAAGTTGCATAGACTTTATTGCTGTTCTTCCCAGAGTAATGAATTCAGCATAAGTGGAAGGACACAATAATAATTCATCTTCTGCCCCATTCCTCATTCTTCAACATCTGATAGATCTCACAGTAGTTTTCTTGGGTTTTGTGTCTTTTTCTGTGAAAGCATCTGAAGGGTTTCCAAGTGAGTAGTGCTGCAGGTAGATGTGCTGGGGAGCATGCATGCAGCTTTCCCACAGCTGTTAAGAGTTATGCCTGTAGTTCTGGGCACAGACTGGCTCCCAGGACCTTGGAGTGTAAATTCATCCCTAGCTTGATTTTACATTGGAGTGCAGTGCACAGGAGGTTTAACATAATTCATAGTAGGCTTACAATATATATGCCAACACATACAGCTCTGCTTTTATTTTCTAGTTTTTAGCCTTTGGTGGATGGAATAATAGGAAGACCTGTTCTGGTCTCCTGATGCAGTTCTGTGTGTAAATTTGCTAGACTATCTATAGGTGCCATCTTAGAATCTATTCTAGTTTTTTAGAACAGATTTTATGAGCTAGTTCAGTGGGTTTTGCTAAGGACATATGAAAATAATGCACACAGTCAGCAGCTACTGCCCTACAGTTTACTTTTCCAATTACTGATACAGTGTCAAATTACTAGGTGAAAAAAAGGGAGACCATAGTGTGTGATCCTCCTTGTATAGCAAAGAGAAGATTTCCTAAATTAATCCATGTGTCAAAAAGTAAATGATAAACAACTCCTCTGACTATAGGAGTTTTAAATTGAGAATGTTTTGAAGTGGAGGGAATCAATGTAAGGGTGACCTCAGAATTTCACTCTCATATATTCATAGGCATATATCCTTCTACTACTGTCATTAATTTAGGAACAGCATATACTTTACATTGATTACATGAGGAGATTGCTGTATACTTACATGTATCAAAGATCAGTGTTTAAATATTGGTACTAGTTCGTAGCACTGTAATGTCCCCGTCAGCAACAGCAATTTTTCACACATTATCAGTTCAGTTTCTTGTGTAAATTAGCTGGAAAAAGTGTGTGTATGTACTTTGTTCCAAATCTTGTACTGCTCTCTTTTTTAAACTATCCCTGCATAGAAAGTAAAGATAAATAAACACATGAATAAAACATTGAGTTAAAAAAACCCAAACCTAAACAATCAGAGAGTTAAGGAGAGTGGGTTCATTTCTGTAAGCAGGAATTGGATTTTACATTTGAGAACACTGTTACTTTCAAGCATCTATTAATGTAACACAATTGAAATAGATAGAAACTTAGGTTTACACAGATACACTGGATTGAAACTGTAAACTGATGTTTATGCTTAACGATCAGTGTTGTTATGATTCTGTTTCTGTGGAGAGGAAAGACTACAGACTAGAACCATTAAGGAGAATGTAGCTCTCACTACATGTTCTCTACCTTCTGAAGTATTTTGGTTTGGTTATTACCTGACTGACAGAAGATTATAGAGTCTAAGGTGAAGGAACCAGAACCCCGCTATGACTTTTTTTTCTGCCAACTTCTCTGACCAGCTTCCCTCTTAGACTAGAAAGCTAGCAAATAAATCCATGAGGCAGCCAAAGTTAGGAGGGACATGGCTTTTCAGACTCATGAAAGGGTGCATTAGTTTGAAAACAAACCAGTGGGAGATCACAAGTCAGAATTATAATTTAATAGGAAAATTAAAACCAAAAATGCAATAATACAAGGAAAAAAACTGTCAGAGTTGGACACAACCTGACACCCTGTTAGTCAGAGTGAAGTAGTCAGCAGTCCAAGTGAAGTAGTTAGGTTGAAGCAGTGATCCTATGAAGGTCTGGTCTCTACCTGAATATCCAGTGGTAGCTCTTGTCCTCTAGGAACCCAGTAGAAAGGGCCAGCTCAGGCAGTTCCAAAGCCAGATTATATCCAGGTGGGAATGCTTGGCTCCTCCCTCCTGGGTGGAGCATCTCACAATAGGATGAGATAATTCACGAGTCAGGGGGTGGCTTCTTGATGGCCCATTGTCTGTTATCAGGGGTGAGTCATAGCAGGAGATAACAACCAGCGCCCCACAGCTTGTGGAGGTGGTAATGGAATAAAAACATTTATATTGCAACCTAGGACAAAGGGTAAGGTGCTGCTCATGCTTTGTGTTGAATTTCCCCCTTATATTAAGTTCCTAACTGTAAGAAGCCTTTGCTTTAAGCTTTTCTTAGGCTGAGGCATTGCATTTCATAGCTGCAAGAACACACAGGTAATGAGTCTTAATTCACAATGGAACTTAGATATATTTATTTCCCTTCTAAGGTGCCAGCAACTCTGGGCATGTGGTGTAGCAAAACTAGAGACATAAAAGTATATACTGTAGAGAAAGAAAGCAGGTGTGCTCTTGGTTGTCCAAGAAGCTTAACATTTAATTTTAATCATTCTCTTTCTTGGTCACCTATGTTGTACTTTAAACCTGGGTCCTTTATTCCTGTACCTCAATTTATAAAATGTAAAATATAAATAAATAATCTGATTCCCTAGGAATGTCAGGAATATATACATATGTGTGTATATATATATGTGTGTATATTTTTTTTTTGCTAGTAGTTAACACCATGTATTAAGTCAGAAATTTGGTAGATGTGAACTATATTTAGCTTTTATTTTTGTGACAACAATGCAGTTCTGAAATTCTTGGCAATTTATCAATATATTCATCAGGCCACAGGACAAGGCTCAGCAGAAATATTGATGTGTTAGGGATTTTTTTGTTTAAGTTCCTGCTTGTTGGTTTGTATTTACAGATATGCACCAGATGCGCAGCATATATCTGCTACTATATAAATAGTAGAAGTTCTGCAGATGAAAATATATTTACTTTCAAATATTGAAATTCAATTGTGATAAAAAAGGGAAAACCAAAAAAAAAACTTTGACTGAAATTTAGCTGACCTTGACCTTTTGTATACATTTCTCTCACAGAATTTTATTACTTTTGCTGGGATATTATCTACCTGTGACTGAATGTAAATGACAGTTCTAGGTTACATGCAAACAGAATTCTCAGCTAAATTCTTACTGCAAAACTGGTAATATTACATGAAACTGAAAAAGCTGACTTTGATTTCTATACCCCATGGTGAGTTTGCAAGGCTGGTGCTTAGTGATAAAAGATTTTGTTCTTAAACTGAAGAAACATTAAAAATACAACATATAGAACCCTAAGATGACACATTTAGCCACTTCTCAGGAACATAACAATTGAAGCCTAGTTTCTCTGACAATTTAATCTTAATTCTTAACTTGTACAGCCTCCACTTTTTCTGTTTATTTAAATAAAGCAACCACCATACCTACAGCTGCTTTCATAGTCTTTATAAATAGCTCTTTCCATACTTTCACTGGTGATAATTTGATTCTTTGAAGCTATTCTGTTTTCTGATTAAGCTTCATTTTACAGAGCAGTCTAATTATTTTGTCTTTGCCTCACTTTCCTTCAAGCTATCCAAGCTATTTTTTCCTGTCTGTCATTCTTAGGTAGTGCATTGATCTTGGATGAAACTATCTCAAGCTGTTCTCCATTGAGGTCATATAGTTTAGTCACTTCTAGAAAGTAACTCTTTATACAAATCCTTTTGAAGGATTATTTCTAGCCTCTGTGAGAGCTTATTTCTTAATGGATCTCCAGCACAAAGAAGATGGGATCACCATCAGAGAGTTTAATGTCCCCCATTTTTTATCACGCAGAAACAGGTTATTGTCCTATTGCCAGCAGACCTAATGTCTCCATAAAGTGTTTTCGTGTGGAGTGTTTTCTCAGGATGAGATAGTACAAAATATATAGGGTTCTCTTAAATGTTGATATTCCTTAAAGACTACTTTCACAAAAGAGTAATGATGCTGATGTTCTGCCTGTATGTAAGCTCTGCCAGTTTTTCTGTTTCCTTGGAGAGTTTGCTTCATCTGGTGGAGGGTCCTGTGCCTTTGTTAGCACTGGGGGAGCAAAGGCACTTTCCTTGTTGGCCTTCAGCGTCAGCCTCCCTCTTGTTTATTCTTTCTGATTGCTGCCAGTCTTGCATTCTTTTCAGGGATTCTTTTCAGGGCAGTCCTGTTCCAGCAATGGGAATAATGAATGTATGTTTCTTCTCTTCTTTTTTTTCTTTTTTTTTTTTTCCTCCAGTCTAGCATACTCTATAGTATGTTACTGAGGGCAAGTTCTGGGAAGTGGGAACAGAAAGATTAAATACCCTGAGGGTCAGGAAAATCTTACAGAAAATCACCAGCTCTCTAAGTGGTCTAATGAGTACAGCCATTCAGTCTGCAGCTTTTTTTCACTGGGCTTGAAGTTTATGTTGAAGCCCAAATCAAGTGAGATGTCAGCCAGTGTGTTTCCTAGTGGCCCAGCTGCCCCTTGTGTGCCAAAGTTAGTTAGCCACATTCTCAGTTGCCACATTTTCAAAGCCTGCTGTTGTTGCTTCTTAAAATCAGAGCTTTAGATTTCTAATATTCTAGTATGAGTACTTCCATATTCCAGTATGACAATTTCCAGAGGCTTTCTCAAAGTCTGACCTCAATATTTGAGTGATGATGCCTAAAAAATTTTGCTAAGTCTAACCTAGTAAGTCAGGTACAGTGGCTTAATTCAACTCTCGCCTTAGATCACAAGAGAAAATAAATCTTAATTCATTTCCTGTTCCTCTACCACACAACACTTCACATGGTTTAGTGCAGTTTACAAGAGGTCTGGATCAGAGGTAGTTGGTGTTGGAAAACAGAATTTCTGTTCAGAAGTAGATTTATGTGGAGATAATAAAAAATATTTGCTAAAAATATTCAAGTCACAAACTCATGTGTTTAGCAGGGATTACTTGTTAGTTAGAGCTACTATTTCACAGCTGTGGTATCACTGAGTTTTTGGATGCTGGTAGTTCTAGTTACTTACTGGAAGAGACTGAGAGGGGCCTGATGGTGGATGCTCTAGAAAAGGTAATGCTAAAAATTGGTATCTGCATACTCTAGTACTGTTCTACAACAAATGTAAGCAAAAGAGTGAAGCTGAAAAACAAGCAATTAAAAATGTGCTGATGCTAGTTTCAGAGAGGCAATTCATATATTTTTCACAGCAGCAGAGGAACTGAGTATATCTACTGTGCCAGGGTTAAAGAGGGTGTTGCTGTGTTGGACTGCACTGTGTGTTTTGCCAGAGAGAGAGGACTTTGTGCACAAGAATTGCCATTTGATCTCTTAGGGGTTTAAAAATGGAAGAAGGGAAAAAAACCCAACAAAACAAACTAATGAATATAGAGGCTTGTGTTTCTCAGCAATTCCATGTTGCCACCTACTTGCTCTCCTAATGTTTTCCATCTTGTCACCTGGCGCTGCCTCTGACAAGTCCTGCCGAGTGATGAGCCATCCGCTCACACTATTACGTTCTCAGCAGGTATAGACTATTTTATTTTTAAATCTTATGTCAATTTTTAGTATTGTACCCTTTGTCATTCTACTTTCCTTCCAGTGATCTCTCCAGGTATGTTCTCTGATGTGAAGGGAATTCTCAGCTTGGAAGTATTGGTATGGTTTTATAGGACAGTGACTGACACAGTAAAAATGTGAAGCCAAATGACAAATTGCTACAGAACCCAAAGAAGGAGAGCCAAAACCGAGGGAAGAACTCCTGTGGGAGGAGAGGGAGGCAGATTGCAGAGGCACAATATTATCTTTTGTCTTACTTTTTTGATAAAATGTCTCTGGCTTTTACTCCAAGAAGACTTGAAAAGACAAATATCCTCTTTTAGTTTTCCTAGACGCCTTGCTTCCCAAGAAGGTCTACATGAATATGAAAATTCTGAATACATCTCTCCCTTTGAAAATATGGTCATGTAACAGTGGTAAGGATGTGAATGGCTCTGTGACAACTCGTGGTTTATGTTTAGCATACTTTGTGACTGACTGATTTCATATAAAAGTAACATAAAATTGTCAGAGAATATAGTGTCTCTTTTTCTTTAAATTTCCCTTTTGTATAAATGAAATTATTTACCAATTATTAGTTTCTTAAAGTATTTTCTTTTGCATGTTGAAATGATTATAAATGAATAAAATTTCATGTCTGCATTTTGCAACAAAAACTACTATCAGCATTTCTCTGTGAAAGGAACTGTGCTCTGTATGAAGTCTGAAAGGCTAATGCTCAATCATCAACTTAAAAAAAAAGTTTCAGAGTCATGTAAACCAGAAAAATAATTAATCTCAGACTCATAATTCTCCTATTTTTAATGAAGATTTTTCAGATAGTAGGCTTTAAATGCCATGAAAGGTTTTGGACATAGTCTGTTAATTGCAAACCAAAAAAGAATTGTGTGAAATTTCTGATTGTATCTGCTTCAGTTTAAGAACAGAAACCCTTACACAGACTAAGGCTGTATGTCTGGAAGTTACAGCATAACTGTAAACTAGAGCAAATCTTGATGCATCTTTTAAATTAGACAAGCTGACTGATAAAAATGTGCTTTAAATTTTCATGATGAGGAGGGTGGACTCATGATATGACTAACCGAAATTATGGAAGGGATACTTACTAGATTGAAACAAAGATCTCTTCTAAAATAATGTAAAGTAATGAAGTAGAACAGTACTGGTATAGAGTAGCCATGCTGTTTATCTCCTCCTGTCTGACTCTGAATATTAAACTGAACATTGCACCACACAAATCCCTTCCATGCTCTGTACCATGCTTCTCTTTCTTTCTTTTTTTCTTATCTTCATGATGCAGGTAGTAAGACTGAATTCTCTGCTCGTGTAAACGAGCAGATCTGCTTGAGGCCATAGATCTTTTCAATGACTGGATGGAACAGAGAAGGAGAACCTTTGTCAAAGATCAATTATTTCTTAATTGTAAGTACTACCACAAGTCTATTAAAGAAAGTTCCTATGGGAAATGAATTATCAATGTAACAGGAATTGGTGCCAAGGTGCCCTATCAGTTCATGCTTATTCAGCTAACTTTGTTCCACTTGACTGTGCCTCAGGTACTCTAAATAATCCATGCTTACAAGTTTTAATATCTCACCCTACTTCTGAATTGCATTGTATTCTTGCATTTTCATTAGTCATTGTTCCTTAGTTAAATGATACATACTTGACTTAATTTTTCCTGTATTTTTCACCTATCTTTCCATTTCTGTAGTTTCCCAGGGCTTTCCAAAGCATTTTGGATATAAGATTGAGACATCACAATTTTCTGGTTATGAGGTAGTAAGATTTCATACTTCAAATGTGATCACACTAGAGATTTGTAATAAGGGCTGTGTCTTTCCTGCATTAGAATAATCTTCATACATAAATGCAATCCAAAAATTATTTTTGCTTTCCTTTTATAAAACTAATCCTAATATTTTATGTCTCTTTCATTGTAAAAGACATCCTAAAAAGGATCCATCACTGGAAGGACATGGCTTGAGGAAAGAAATAGCAGTATAATCACAGCCAGAAAGGCTTCAGTTAGCTGGCATGGACTGTGCTGCCAGTCTACTAAACAAATGAGGAATTGAAGGAACATACTCAGTAGAATGTTTTTTTTAATTATTCTTTTCAGCATCATTTCAAGTAGTATGGTTTGTTTGCTGTTTTCACTAGAAATAGCATGGCTCCTAAGAAAATGGCTACTTGTATGAGGCAATGTTTGTGCTTTCTCATTAGATATGTTACAGTATTTTTTTTTTGTCGGTTTAACATATATATGCAACATCAGCAACATCTTTCCTATGTCACAACATACTCTGACTACTTCTACCTTATCCACTTCATTGCTTTTTCGTATAAATTGGCAAAACCAACAAAAGCACATACTAGCGGTCTCCAGAGCTGTGACCTTTGTCCCGCGCTTCCATGTTCTCCCTTCTCTGCTTCCTCTCACACCGCAGGCAATAAATAGTTTAAACAGGGAGAAGCTTTAAAGGTCGGTGTTTTGCAAGTGCCCTAGGCAGGGCTGGAAAGTCCCTGACACTGGTGGGATATGACCTTGTCATAAATTCTCAGGTACCACTCTCTGCCTTAGCACAATCTATTTGAGTTATGTCAAAAATTCTGAGATACCTGATTCATGATTAAGGCTGACTTCACAAAGTCAGAGGCTTCTCTAGTTATTGATTTCATTCTATTTCCACACTATTAAAACCACAGTTTAGCTGCTGGCTGACAGCCCTGGGACTGAGCAGTAAATCAGGAAATGAATGGTAGTTTAATAGAAATATTAGCACCTCAATGGCGTATGAAAGATTCTGACTTGTGATGTAAACTCTTAATATGAAAAAGAAGTGTAATATGAAATAATGATCAGTGTACATTTGTAAGTCAAGCTGCAGGAAGACCATACAGGTTAACTGTGCTGCCCTCTTCTAACAGTCCTGGCAAGTCTCCTGAAGATAAAATAAATGTAGCTGCAATCTGGAGCAACCTAAATTTTATCCCAAATGGTAAGCACAGTAGAAATATAATAGTAGCTGAAAGTTACATGGTCTTGTTCTTTGTATCTGTGAAGCAAAGGCATTCTGAAAATCTAGCTACTAATCTATGAAAAAAAATTCTGAAGAATTACATCACAGCCTATGGTTCAAATAATTTTGACTATTGTTTTCTGATTTATCTTTTCTTTTTATTTTCTTTTCTTAGCAGAAAATCCACAGATTACTATCTTTGTCTGTGGGGTTTTGGTTTTTTCTTGGTCATTCAACAAACCAAAATTATACATGGCTTCTTCACCAAAAAATCATTCTTTAGAAACATTTCAAATTCTTTTTAACTGTATTTATAAATTTAAATCCAGTCCAAAGATGTTTGAGTCAGGTCATGTACTTAGGAGCTCCATCTTTTTATCTGTCTCGGGCTTGCTGTCTGGGCAAAGTGCCTATGGCAGACCCAGTAGTCAATAATGATTCAAGCTCTTTAGTTTTTGTCACCTGGATTAACTCCTTTGTCAATATCTGCTCTGAGTTAATTCTGAATGTGAGCCGGCTCTCCTCACAGTTTTCTGGTTTTGTTTGTTTCACTGTCTTGAACATCATCAAACGTGTGGCAAAGAAACTTTTTCTGACTTGTCTGTATACCCAAGATAACAATAGTCCTTTCTTAGATTTCTAGTTTCATTGGTTATCCTGGTTACTCAACGAAAGACCAAATCTAAAGCTCTCTTACACAAGGAAAAAAAAAAAAGATAGTGACTGTGACAATATTTTTGCTAGTGTTTTCATTGGTTAATCTTAAATTTTATTTTTTCCATTTCTAAGTCCAGAAGATAGACAGCATTCCTTGTGCCATTAGTTAGTCAATATTTTATACCTGTGTTGGGATTTTTCTCTGAGACACTCTTTTCCCATCCAGCATTATCTGTATTCTTCCCTCTGAGATGCAGAATTGATTTTAGACCATAGTAAAATAAATAATTCCTAATAGTGCATATTTTGCTGTGAAAATCAGACTTTCTAATGCCATTATACTATTTGTTTAATTTAACTGTCACAACAACCATCTGCTAATTTCACCAGTGATTGTTTTCATTCTGTATCAATGATAAAGTGATTAAACTTTGGAGGCAGACTAAGAACTGCAGATTGTGTGACACCACTTACTAAAAGTGTATATTAACAATTCATGCCTATATAAAGCCTGATGCATAATGCATTCTGCATAATAATATATACTGTGACAAACTTATTAATCTACCATCACATCACTCACATAAATAATTTCCTTAAACTTTTACTTCTAAATATTCTAAATATTTGAAATAATACATCACTCAACTACTTCTGCCCAAGAAATTTAAGCCTTGATAAAAAGAAATATTGAAGAGAGAGAAAACCAAGTTTTGTAACAGTTCTACCATAATTTTGGGATTAATGTCAGAACTATAATGGCCTAACTAACTTAATTTATGAGTTTTTAATGACGCAACCCACCCTATTCATGGTTTTTAGATGTTGGCATCATACTGGTTTCCTCTCAGGCAACTACAATCTCATCAGTTCCAGACACTTAGTGGAAATTGACCTTTATCTTCCAAAACTTCCAGCAGCTAGCTCTTTTAAAATTGTCTAAAACACATTATCTAGATCTGATAGCATTACAATTCTGACATTAATAGATGGCCCTTATTGGCCTCTTGATAGTGATGAAGTGGGAAAATCCTTATCAGGTGACAGAACATTCACTTGGCTTTTTCCCCCTAAGCAGTTAATACGGTATTCAGATTTTTTACATTCGGATATATAAACAGAGTGCATATTTACACCTATATATCCTGACATTTTTACCAATATCTTTGTTACTCCTCAGGTTGGTTTTTTTTGTACTTACTCCCAACAGTTTCACTTTCCTTATTAATTTTCTGAAGTTATTTCTAGCAGTGACTCAAAATGATCAATCTTTTTCTGAATTTGCTATGTGCAAGTGTGTGTGTATAAGCGTACATGTATAAAATGCATGGTGTGTGTGCCCCTTTATATATTACATATACATATATGCACACTTAATGTGCATTTAATGGTATCAAAAATGTAATAGTAGCCTACCTAATCAGTTCCTCAGAATGTTCATAGTGGCAACTAAGATGTATTCAAACACAGATACTCCTTCAGCATCTTTTTAATTATGAGCATCTTATGACATTTATCCGATCTTTTTTGATCAGCGTTTAATTTCTCAAGATGCTCCTCAAGATAAAGATTTTTCTGATTCTGAATGTGCTCTTTTAACTTAATATATTGTTTTGTATCTGTGTCCTTTCAAATCTCTGTTCATACCACAATAATGGGAAGTTCACCAAATTGAAATTTTATTGCTCATTATGAAGGATTAAAGAGTCTGGTCTGATTGTTCTATTGCATGATTTTATAGCTAGTGCGGTACACCTTGTACTTTTTCTTAGACTGCTAGTGCGGTACACCTTGTACTTTTTCTTAGACTGCTAATTCATAAACATTCGAGATTATTTTTTGGTTGTCAGTGACTCAGAAAAAGGTAATGTATTTTTCATATATACTATGATTTTTCCTTGTTGACTTATCTTCCTGGTAGAGTGTAATATTTTTTTCATTAATATTTGAGCCTCATGAATCTTTCTGCACAATTTGAGTAATACTGCTAGGACATTTATTCTCACAAACATAAGGACTATGGTGTTTAAGCAATTTATTTTTTTCTTCTCTTCCTTGTTTGATCTTGTACATTGAGTTCTTTAGTTCTAAATGTGTGGTGATTTGTTCTCTCCTTCTTCCATTTTCCTGGGTTTTCTTGGGGAATTCCTCTGTATAAAAAAAAAAAATTACATTTAACAGACAGAGAGGTTGGAGCTTCTACAGGATAAAATATGACTGATCTAGAAGAACTCCTTGGTGACTTTGCAGTTACATTCTGGAAATGATGTGGGAGTATATATCACATGAACAGATAGAAGATCCCTTATGACACAAGGGCTGCTCTCCCTGCATGTGTGTGGGCTATGGGAAGTATGCTGATGCTAGAACATGGATTGCCAGCTGCTGCTGTGTCCTCCCCAGAAAAGCACATGTTGCAGGTCACATCAGAAGTTTACCTTACTGAGTCTCACTGTGTGAGCAAGAGGGATGACTGAGCTCTGACCAATGTTGGATTGAGCTGCACAAAGAGAAAAGGGACTTGAATGCACCAAAATATTCTGTCTGGGCTTGGTTGAGATGTACAGGTATAAGTTGGCTGCTGGAGCTGGAAACTGCAGGGACTCATCCCGGCAGCGGCAGCCTGTCAACTGTGAAAGGGCAAGGACCTAGTGCTGCTGAGGGATTTATTTTGCTGTGCACACTGAATCAAAGCTACAAGACACCAAGTGAACGAAGAGTGCAAACTCTGCAATGTTTTATCCAGGCCAGCCCAGCATCAAGGAGGAGTATAAGGTATCTGCATGGCTGAGTGAGTGTTTTGCACTGACTTTTTCACTGCCTACTTCAGACTACTACCCTCAGTAAAACTAAGTGGAGAGTTGCTTGTATTCCACAAGTCACTTCCTTGGATACCAAAATTTGGCTGATTTTTTTGTCATGGCTGTTTCTGGATTAAATGAATGGCATATGAAGAATTTCTGATTTTCTATTTTGATAATAAAGTAAGTCTGTAATAATTACATGGGAATTAAATTACAAGCACGTAGTATATTACAACTATCCCATCTATAGTCTTAAACACCATAAAAAGTACAGGAGCCTGTGCAGGAGCAGTTCTCCCACTGCATCCGGTTGTTACTTAAGGCAGTGAAAAAGAATCCAAATTGACTTGATTCTTCTCTTTTCTACTTAGAGACTAATTCGAAGGACTACATGTCGTCTTTTATTAGAATCGTATGCCTAAAGTTATGTATTTTGATTGAACACATGTATGGAGTGATTTGCACCATGACTACTGCTACCACAGTGGTCTAGGGGTTAAAACTTGACTCATAACACAAAGTTCAAAGGTCACATCCAGCCAAAATTCCTCTGATTCCTATCATAATTGCTACCAGAACTGTCTTACCTAGAGGCTATGTAGCATTAGCCACCATGCTACAGATAGAATTAAGGCCAGATGAGCCCTGGCCAGCATGTAAATCTCCTTTATTTCAGTTATTAACCAGATGAGCACCAGCCAGCATGTAAATCTCCTTCATTTCCGTTATTAACCTGCAGCATGACTTCAGATTGTGGGCCTATAAGAGTTTAGGTCCCTGCAGGTGTCACAGTGCACCTCCATATGACAGATTTTCAGATCAGAGCATGATGTGGAGGCATCTCAGAACAAAAGTGCTGAATTCCATTTGGATGAATGCGATTTGGAAGATTTTCCCAAGAGTGTGTTTAGTGAACACCAATTTCAAATGGGCATGAGACTAATTTTTGTGAATTAGGAAAAAAAAAGAAAAAAAAATGAAGAAAATATGAGACTTGAACTTTTTACCTTCTGTCAAGTGAGATTTTTAGCATCAACAATTCCTTGCTACAGATCCACTAGTTTTAGTCCCCAGGATATATTGACATTGACATAGCCATGAAGTACCCTGTTTCTAATATGTGAAATATATCTTCTCTGAAATTCATGGTCCCTACCCCCATCTCCTATGCACAAGGTAGATTGTTGTTGGTGACTTCTGAACAAGGACCTTTCAAGTAAGCCCTGAGGTACCCTTTAATATAAAATCTGAGATGACAATGTCCCCTCAGACTTCCTTCTTGCATTTGAGCTATTGTATTCCCTGGATGTGAATAAAACTGAAAGATACTTCAAATAAATCCATCTTTCCTAGTCTTACCTGAGAATATGAAAAAAACATCAAGGGATATACATACTCCTGATACTTTAACCAAAACCTGCATGCATTGATTACACTTCTTTCTTCCCTATCTTCCTCCTGATTACCATGTCTTGAACAAGATTTCCTGAAGAGTAAGTAATTGTTCTTTTCATAATGTCCTAGGTTGCAATATAGATGTGTTTAAGTATTCTATTACCACCAGCTGTGGGCTGTTAGCTGCTATCACCTGCTAATGACCCACTCCGGATGACAGGCAATGGGCCATCCGTTAGCTGTTATCAGCTGCTAACGACCCACCCTGGATGACAGGCAATGGGCCATCAGGGACCCACCGTGTGACTCATGGACTTATCTCATCCCACTGTGGGATGCTTTGCCCAGGAGGGAGGAGCCAGGTGTTCCCACCTGGATATAACCTGGCCTTGGAACTGCCTGAGCTGCCCTGTCTACTGGGTTCCCAGAGGACAAGAGCTACCACTGGATCTTCAGCTGGAGACTAGACCTTCACAGGATCACCGCTTCAACTGGACTACTTCAGTTGGACTGCTACTACCACCCTAACAGGGTGTTAGGTTGTATCTGACTTTGTCAGTGCTTTTCCTTGTATTATTTCACTTATTTTTAATTTCAATCTTGACTTGTGGTCTCCCACTGGTTTGTTTACAAACCAATACACATAAATTCAACATGACCCTATAGAAGGGCAACTGAATGCTTGACTGCAGGTTGCCTCTTTACTCTTCATGGTCTGCCTGGCAAGGTTAATTACTGGAAATCAAAGAAAAGCTTTTAGTCTTTTCCTACTCAAATGAAGAGAAAATGTACACATGGTCCTCATGTTACAGCCATTGGACATATTTGATCCTTTTCCTATTCATTTATAATATCATCAAATGAACAGGCAAAGGCAGAAAAGGCAGAATCTGTGTTCAAACCAGAGGGACTAACAGTGCTCTCATCTACAAAATCAAAACAACAGATCTTCTTACTGGGTTTACCTTACATCCAAATTCCTCCTTTATGTAGAAGAATTTTAGTGCAAAAGATATAAACAGTGCAAAAGTTCTAGAGAGGGAAACCTCTGGTCAAAACTGGGTGAACATATAAAAAAATAAACTTATTTTCACCTGCTGAAAGTTGTAATTTTAATTCTCTAAATTTTGCTTTTAAGATGTAATGGTAAATATCATTAAATTTTGTTTTCTATTCTAAACATTGCTGATAACCTTAGTTGGCCAAAAATGTATATGTGGAAGATCACATGAAACAAACAAAACTTTTCCTTTCCCTGTGTAATCATTGTTATGAAGCAACGTGTCATCTGCACACATTTCTCTAGCAGTTGGTTGGACAGGACCTAAAAATAAATGCATATTTTGTGTGTATTGTGCAGCCTTCAGCTAGGACTATATGAATTAAAAGTGTCTCAGTCAAGCAGCCTGGATGAGTTTAATTCTCCACTTACATCAGAGACTATTTGATGAGGGGAAAGGGTACAGAGTTTTGGGGCTCTGGTGTTAGTAGTTGCCATATCTTTAGAGGCCGTCTTTGTACCTGGGGGCCAGAGACAGAGTTTTGTCTTCCTGCCAGCACTGCATCTGTGTCTTGACTGTAGCGAAGCTCTTATCTCCAGGAATAGAACGTTTATGCAGAATTTTCGAGGGATAATCAGACTTAAAGACTGATTTCAAGCTTAGATATGGGGGACGCAATGCCTAACAGGTTGGAAATTTGTGATTGTAGAGCTCCCTCAGAAAGTCTGAACTCTAGGCTTGGTCGCTTGAATCCACTTCTTTCAGTCCCTTTAAAAACAACAGAAATGCTAAGATGGGAGCTCAGAATTCCTAGCTGTATACTTTGTAACATTAAACACTGCATTCTACAGGAAAAAAAAAAAAGAGGGGGTGAGTGGGGGGTAATTCTGTTTGGTAATGAGGACACTGTTCTGGGCATTCCTTTTGGCAGTTCTGCAACATATGTAATTAATGAGTGTTAATTCAAAAGTGTAGAATAATGTCTTTAGTAGGACTCCTGACTCTAGCTGTTTCAGTTAAGAGATTATTTTGATTTTACTGACCTAAATAACAATAATAACATTTCACTTCAAGACCTCAGTATTTTCTGGTATGTAGGACATTCACTTCTCATTAGAAGTAGTGGAGTTACTGCAGATCAACACTTGCCCAGTAATGCAACCAAAACTCTTCACAAAGGGAAATCCCATTCCCCAACTTTTAAAGCTGAAAGAGCTACGCTATTCATAAGCCAACTTTAAGTAGCCTCTTTTAACCATAATTTTTAATGCTGGATTGTCCCAGTCATTAATTTTGACGCAATTTTAAGAAGAGGATAGATAAATTGTAAAAGTAGACTGTTCTCTTCTCCTTCATCTTTATTTTTCACTGTAGTGATTCCACGATTTTTCAGTGATTTTCAAATGCTCATTCTCTTCTTTTTTGGATGTACCTTATCTGATTATGTAAGTGTGCAAAATCTCCTGATACAGTATAAAAGCAATTAAAACAGTAAAGAGAAGCTATAACTAATTTCACAGCTTCATGTTCACCAATCAAAATAAAACACTGGAAAAAAATTAATAGTACACAGAAACAAGTACTATTCTGCATAAATCAATAGCTGGGATTCTATTTTACAGTCCTTGCTTATGTTAACTGCTATTTTATGGTCAGTCTGAAATTAGATTGTATGTGTAAGTACTGTTCAGCCTTAGTTAAGATTGTCAAATGATGTCCTATATATTGATTAGTGTTGTGCCAACATCTGCAATGCTGCATGGATACCAAACAGAATTGCTACTTAATTAAATAAGCAATCACTCAACAGCTGACCTATTGGGAAAACAAACAAAAAGCTGACTAACTAACCTTCTAAATCTCAGGAAATGCAACAAAATCTAAAGAAATTCTCAAAAAAAAAAAAAAAACAACCCAAAAAAACCCCACCATCCAACCCTTAAAACAGAAACTTAAATACAAACAGAGTCACTGGAAATGAACTTCAGATGTTAAAGAAAATCTTAAAAATGTAGTTGTAGTTAATTTAATATAGTCATATAAATAACTGGAACTGAATTTGAAAATGCTGGAAATTTCCCAAAGGGATCAACTTAAAATGGCATTCAGCACAATGTGCATTAAAGTTATTCCTCCTATATTTTAAAGGGTAGGGTCATATGTGTGCATCCTTATGTATTTCACTTGTTCCTGATCCCAGGGCTGTGTTTCTACAATAAATTAAAAACATCGTATGCTGCCATTTTTTCAAGATTTTTTCAGATTCTATGTTTTCTGTTTATGCAAAGTCTGGATCTTACTTTGCTTATTAACAGAGAAGGAAATTCCTTGTTTTCTAGTTTGTTCTCTTCATTGAAGTTTGCATAATTTCCAGCTGACCGGTTACAAGAGTGACAACAAAAAAAGCCAAATACAAATTTACATAATCCCAAAAGATTGCAGTATGTGCCAAGGCAAATATATGTTTAGAGGAAGTACATGTTGCTGAAATATTTGCATGACATTTGTATTTAAGTTGGAGAAATAATAATACTCAATAGTTTTACACACCTGGCATTAAATCTGGAAAATAAACACCTATTACTTCAAGACTAGCGAGCCAATAGGTGTGACTTGTCATTCAGAAAAGTAAACAAAAACAGTGTTCCCTTTGAATTGGAAAACTAAAATTATTTAAATAAATAAAAAAAACCCAACAACAAAAAAACACCACAGAAACTTTCTGTGCTTCTAAGTATGCAGTCTCTTTCTGCTGGGTCTTTTCAGATGCATCACAAATTTACCTTATCAAAGACACTAGGTGTCTAATGGACCAGTGAAGTTAGACATCACTGCTGATGCATCTGGCAGGATTTCTGCATTGTGATGGAACTAACTGAGACTGAAGTGCTACAACTGAAGTGAACCAAGCTGGATTTCCAGCAAGTGTGTGCTTGACATCCAAAGGTATTATACCCACATCAAACGGCTGCTGAAAGCTAGAGAATCTCCAAACATTACAAGAATGTATGACATACATAAATCAACTGCTGTGTATGTATAAAATACTCAAAATGTTTCATAACAAATTACCAAGTTTGTAATGTTACGCGTGAAAGTATTTTCTTTTCACAGGGAAATACTGTAAAGTGTGGCTTTAGCTAATGAAGAAATAAGCAATTTTTTTTTTCCCCTGACCAGCTTTTTGCTATTGTTAGATATGGAGACTAAGAAAGAGAATAATTGCTGGCTGGTGGGAAACGTACCTTAGAAACAGCTGTACATAACACAACCTGGAAAAAACAGCAACCAAATAAACAAACAAAGCAAAACCAAAATCCTAGAGAAAATATCCCCATTTAACCAGGACTTTGGAGTTTGCACAAAATATGCATGCTATTGTGCCTTGTGTGGAGTGAAAAGAGAGAGGAGGTGTAGCACTGTAAAGAGTGCTCCATTTTGTCCATAAAAGAGTGCTGTGGGTTTTAAATCTATGAGATGCAACTGGAGATAAAAAGGATTTATGTGTCTTCATTTCCTCCTCTTTCCTTTTGTGGCTGCAATTTGCTTGTTTTGGAGGAAGTCTGTTGTTTTAGAAATTACCATGGGAAGACAAGCCTGATTCTCTCAATTGCAGAGCTGGTAGGCATATAATGATGCTAAAACAGCAATAAACAAACACAAATCAGAGTTTGGGTTTAGATTTGAAACTCTGTGTGGACCATGAAGAAAATGGATAGAATTCCATATGAAATAAATAGAAGAGAATGTTCTTTATAAATTAATTTATAAAAAATGCTTGCCATATGATTTTGTTCAGAGAGAAAGATATATGTCATATATCTGTTAAATTAAAGTGTCATTTTATAATAAATTAGACTCCTCCAGTGTCTGGGAACAATGCCACAAAGTACCAACAGCTGACCTCAGTGGTGAGGGAACGTATGGTCTTGCCTAAGAAAATGACTGTTCAGCTGGTAAAGTAAAGTGAAGAAATCCTACATGCTCAGGAAGCAAATCCTTGTTTTGTAGTAATGCAATATTCAGATCTCCATGTGCTCTCTTTGTTTCCCCACTCGGTGTACCATTGGTTCATTTTGAAATATGCTCTGCTGTACCCCGAAATCTATTGGTGGGTTCCCTATGCCTGTCTTCCCTTCAGACTCCCCGGGACTGGCTCTAGGGGAGACAGTCCCTCCCCTTCCTTTCCCTTTATAAGGCGATGTCCAGATCAGCTTGAGGTCTTGCATCTCTGAGCTGCTAGCATCTGCTACCTGCCTTGTCTGCCTTCCCCCTTCTCCTTCCCTGCACCCCTTTTCCCCATTACCCCAAATAAACCTCTCTAGCAGAACAGAGATGGAGTCCAGTTCTTCCTTAGCATCACTATATTCCTGCTTGAATTGATGTGGTTTGAAGACTCACGCCATGCCGCAGAACCTCGGGGGCCGCCCGCCCCAGATCCGGTGGGATTTACAAGAACCAGGGACCCTGGTCCGGGGGGGAGCTGGCCTGTGCAGCCCTCCTGGACCGTGTTACATCATTGTTTAAATCTTCCAGATATATTACTTATCTATTTTTTCCAATATTAGTTTATAAGACTTTGAAATATTCCTTTTGTCTTTAGTCTGCTATGCTAGTCCAAGTCAGAAGCAGTAGAGTACCTTGTGGACTTCCGATCTGGACAAACCCAACACATAAAACCTGAAAAGACAGATGGTCCTGATGTCAAAAATGTTACCCTATTGTTTTGGTTTAGTTGTAAAAACCATCTAACCATAGTCAAGCTAAAGAGCTAATGTTGGCAAACGGTACTTACTTCCCCAGCAAGACAGAAGCTACGGAGATTCCAGTGCACAGCTAAGATTTAACTACTGTGTTTTGACATCTTATTGTTCATGCTCAGTCTGCTGTGTGATGTGAGTATTTTAGTTTAATATACTTCTTTTATAATTGAGGCTGACTTAAAATTTCTTCACTGTAAATTATGGCCTTACAGTACATGTCTTAACACATGGTAACACAACTGGTCTCCAGCTTGTACCCTCATTTTCAGACTAACTGTACAAGAGTGTGACAGATAAGGATCTTCATTTCCAGGCACCAGTCCTCTGCTTGGGAAATCATTCAACAGAATGTTATTAGTATGGCAAACAAACAAACTCTCTAGTCTTAATGATACAAACCCGCTGACTCTGATGTAAACTGAGGAAAACATAAAGAAAATCCAGTCATGCAAGAACAAGCAAGAAAACAAAAATTTAGTTTTCTTTGACTTATTGCTCTGTTTCAAGTTGAAATCATCTTGTTTGACATGGAAAGTCTGAGACTAATTTCGATATTTATTTTGCCCTTTTATAATTGAATAATGTTTAGTTCTAAGAGACCTTTTCATTCTAATTTAAACATTACATTCTCCATGAATAAATATTTATTCATTGCATATGGTCTTTTCATTGCATGCAGACCGTTTAGTTTTCAGACTGAAAAAGGTCAGTTCATCAAAGAATACAGGTACAAAAATGAAACAAAAGCAACCATTTGTATAATTTAATGGCGGCAAGAAGTCCAGGCTAACAATATGAATAATGACTAATTTAATGTTTTTCAAAATTCTTCAGTCAGTAAAATGTGACAACATCAAACATTTCTCACAGGAATAGGTTAAAACTGTGTATCTTTTAGCACCTAGAATACAGAGTGAAGTCTCCTTTATTCACAAGACTGAGCTAAACCCTTGAGGGTGCATGTATGTTAAATAGAGCTTTGGAACGTTTTGGGACAAAGGAATGAGAATTTATCTTATGTTAAAGTGTTTTAACAAGCTCTCTACATACTTTTAGGCTACGTTAGCGATAATTGCCCCAGTCCTTTTTCCAGTCTGATACTGCCACAAGTTGTCACTTTGAAAACACACTAATATCATCTGTACATCTTGGTTTATAGATAATACCAACTCTAAGAGACATAATCAAGTTAATAGAAGAATCATTCTTCCTAATGAAAAGCACATTTTTGTTAAAGGTAGGCATACGTGTGGTTTTACTGTTAACATTTTTATTAATTGCACTGATTGGGTATTTATTAACAAGGTGAACTGCAACTTGCACCAAAACAAACTTTTTCTTTTCCCCCTCAAATGAATCACTGCAATTACTGAGAGACATAGATACTGGAAAGAAAAGGACTATAAATAAAAAAACATTGTGGAGCAGAAAGGCCTTGCAAAGTAAGGGCCTTGCTGCCCTTGTAAAATCCTTCCTCACTTCTGTTACTTTGGCTAGCTAGAAAAGCATTGTGGGAATGACTCAGCTAAACTAGAGGTAAAAAACAAGTTGCAGAATTGTAAAACAATAATTAGAACCAATAAATGCTCACACTGTGGGGCTCATGGTTAGTTACAGCTGATACCTGCTCCTATCATGGTCTATGGTGGTTAGTTAAGCACATTTGTTGTGCCTCACAAATATGTAAACTCATAACAAACTAACAGTTTAAGACCCCTGGATTTTTGCAATAAAGTGTCTTCGCCATACCATCGTGGAGATTGTGTGTTTAATGTCATAAAAAACAAGTGATAATTATGAATTATGCCATTTTTTAATTACAGTATAAGCCAATCCCTGTATCCTTTTTATGTTGTATAACCCTAAATGAAAGCCTGTCAAAAAAAAGGACAAAAAAAGGTTGGTACTGGAGGTATTGCAATACTTCTTTATAAGGTCTGAATAAATTGAAAAATTTTGAAACAAATTTTCACATTTGCAGATGTAATTTCTTATGTTTACAGTAGAACTGATTCAGAAAAAAATTTCTAAAATTTCTTCTTTTTTTCCCTTTTTTTTTCATTTTATTTCTTTTTACTTTTCCATTTTAATAAAAGGAAAAGAAGGAAACATATGAATGATTATTCTCTAATCCAAAATAATTTCTGAATCAAAAATAATTTCACTTACTATTTAATGTGCAATGAAATTAATAAAGAGAGACATAAGGCAGATACAGACAGTGAGCAATATGTTAAAGAAACATTACATTAAGTGGCTGCACTACAGTGCCTATCTCACAGAGCATGTTGTACCTGAATTATCTGAAAGTCAGAATGTTAATGAACAGTCCCATCAACCATACCCATAATCATACCAAGCCAAAAATTTAACTTAATTATCAATCCCTGCTCCATGACAAAATGTCTATTTGTTGCAGCTTGGGGAAGTTAGGAAATTTAAGCAAAAGAAGTGAATTCTAACAGAAGTTTGTATGATAACTTCCATGGAACTAGAAGGAAATAGTCAGTCAGATTAATGGTAGAGTATATAGAAGTTGCTCTATCAAATTTCCCTTCTTTCTTTCCAAAACCAGAATTATATAGCAACAGAGATGGAGAACTAATATCTTATGTAATTGTTTTTTGGGGTTTTTTTTGGTTTGTTTGTTTTTTTTAATATTTATGGGGAAACATAGGCATTCAAATATTTTTTTCTCCTTTTTCAGATATTTGTCCAAAACCAAGACCCATCATTTGAGAATTATGGTCTTGGATGTGTCATCACCTACCGAAGATAATATTGGGGTAGCTTCTGTGGGGATAAAAAATAAAGTCATATCTGACTTCCTTGGTTAGTGGACTTCTAAGTGTTTCATGGTCCATTGCAAATTTTTCACCCTCACCTTCTGCTAACCCTCATTATTTGACAAGAATTAGTTACATCTTCCTCTCTTTCTGTCTTCATCTCAGAATATAGTTTCACAAGACAGTGGCTTTTCTTTCAAAGTCACTTTGGAGTAACTGTGCCATTTTCTCCCTTTGATCATAGCTCACCTGCACAACAGCTTGAGCAGCAGCTGTAAACTGGCTCACTGAAATTACCTGCACTGGGAATATGACACCATTTTGACCCCATTCAGCTACGTTTGTTGAAGGACACAAACAGAGACTATATGGGGAGCTCATAAATTGTCTTTTTTGAAAAAAAACCAGTGTCATGAAATTACATCTTTTACCCACTTGCTTCATCTTTTACTTCTCTCCTTGCTAACCTATCAGTTGACTCCAAATGCTAACTATCGTCTTCTGTCAAACTGATCAGTTAACATAATGAACCCCATTTCATGGTAACTGTTCCCAGTGCTGCTATAGTATCAAGTTTGGTTCTTCTTTTTCAGACCTGAAGAATATTTGAAAAAAAAAAAGAAAAACAACCCATGGCTGCTTCCTTTTTTTCCCAACTGCATCAATGGAACTAAAAAAAAAAAAAAAAAAATAGGCTCCTCTCCAGTTTTGGCAGTATGTAATAATGTAAAATAAAGTAAAATAGAAATGCAGAGATTGGGGGAACAAGGTATTACCTCCAACCCAAGTCAAATAAAATTTCCAATGTTCAGGATTTATATTGCTCTTGTCCGTAACATCTTTATACCTACAGCACAAAATCCTAACTGCTAATTTGTAAAGGCATATTTTATTTTATTTTCTCATGTATTTTCTCCATTATAGTGACATTTACAAGCTTTAAGAACATTTTGGTTGGTTTCTGACTCAGCTGCAGGGCTATGACGTTATGCTAATGAAAAACTCATGGGATGGCTCCCATGACTAGGGTGTTGCAGTGGGGGACACAAGTTCTTTAAGAAAGACAGGACTGGAATACAAGGAGGGGGAGTTGTCCCTTTTAAGTGACAGAGCAGCTGGACCTCTGTCTGGAGGTGGAAGAAAAGCTGAGGGAGAATTTATAGGTTAGGACTAAAGTAAAGGCAAGCTTGCAGATACCAACCTGGGAGGAGTGGCTGATACATCAGAGGGCTGCGCTGCCATCTTAAAATACCTTGATTGGGTGAAGAAATGGACTGGCAGGAATCTCATGTGAGCCTCTCCTCAACAGGAAGACATGTCATGTTCTGCACCTGTGAAGACACAACCCCAGATAATATCATATGCTGGAAAACAGTTTTGCAGAACAGAACCTGTGGGCCCTGAGGGACAAGAGCAGCATGTCCTTGTTGCAAAGAAGGCTAATGACATCTGGACTGCATTACAAGAAGTGTTGCCAGCAGGTCAAGGGAGGTGATCTTTCCCCTCTACTCACTGTGACCATATCTGGGCTCCTCATTCAAAGAGAGAGGTGGACATACTCAAAAAAATCCCACAAAGAACCACCAAGATGATTAAGGGACTGGAGCACCTTTCATACAAGGATGAAGAGACCTTGTATTATCTAGCCTGGAGAAGAGAAGGCTCAGGAGGAATCTCATTAATGTCCATAAATGCAAGAGAGATTGTAAAGAGAGGATGTAAAGAAGAAGGAGACAGGTTTTTTTTTTAGTGGTGCCCAGTAATAGGGCCAGAGGCAATGGACACAGATTGAAATACAGGAAGTTCCCTCTGAATATCAGAAAACACTTTTTTTACTGTGAGGTTGAATGACCACTGGCAGAGATTGCCCAGAGAGACTGTGGAGTCTCTCTTCTTAGAGATATTCCAAATTCTTCTGAAAGCAGACCTCAGCAACTGGCTTCAGGTTGTCCTGGTTGATTAGGGCAATTGGGCCAGATCACCTCCTGAGGTCTATTCTAACCTCAAACGCTGTCATTCTATGAATTAGGTTATCAAATAGATAAATTTGAAGTTCATCTCTGGTTTCTCTAATATCTCCAATGTAATAAGGTGATTAACAGCATTTTTCAGCATGACTATGACTGAGATAAAACAGTTGTGTTTTTGGTTGAGGAACTGGCACCTACCAATGTCTTCTGTTTAAAGAAATCAAGATAAGAGATGCATTACCCAGTTCCTTGACAGTGCTGTGGTCTGTTCCTCAATATAATCAGTGCATTATGCTGGGGTGAAAAGAAATGTGAGCAGCCTGCTGAAGCAGTGTCCAAAACAGTCTTTCTCCCTTTGCTTTCCCTCTCTCTGTAAAAGATGTTAAAAATTTATTTTAAGGAATTACTGACTCAAGTTCATTATGCAACCACTTGACAAAGTCTTCCTTTTCCATTCAGGTTGAAAATGGGGCTGGTAAAAGATCTGGCATCTTCATTCACATACATGAAAAATCATTTGGATTAAAGCTGAGTTGAGCCTCGAGAGAGGATAAATTATATATAGAGTTTCTATTTGATTAGTAAATGGACTAATATCTAATGTATTCTAGCAATATTTGGATTTATTCAAGTGCAGAGAAAATAGAATTTAGGTGGGTAAATTGGGTCTGGGCTGTCTGTGGTTTTTTTTGGGGACATTGTTTTGTTTTTTTGTTTCTGTGGCTACATTACATTACAAAATATCAGGCTTAGCTATTACCTCTGACATTAGTTCTAGAAAAATTCAGTTTAATTTCTTTTTCGTGACAGAGTGCTATATAATAGGACAAGATTCTGCAGTGTAATTCTCCTATTTGTACTTGGAAGTATATTGTGAATTATGTAGTGTTCTATTTTTTTCTTACCTCTTTTTTTTTTCTTCATTGTATCCTGTGATTGACATACATGTGAAATAACTACAATTATTCAAATCAAAAAACAGGTATATGAAGGCTATTATTGATCTCCATTATTATATCCACTGAAATAATATTAATAAAGAAACTGAAGACCTGAAATTCTGTATAGGCTTCATTTGGGCCTTAGAGGAGGTTTGGAGAAGTCAGTAATAAAGAAATTACTTTAGGAACTGAAATTTACTTTAAGATTTTATATTTGCCTGCTTTTTCTCCCACTTCTGAAAGCACACACAGGCAGAAGATTAATGTATTGAGATAGGTAGATAACACTAACCATTTTTAAATTGATGTTTTTCATGGTTTCTAAAGCTTCAAACACCACTTGCACCTTGAACAACTTGAGCAATGCTGTCTGAGTATTGTTTGAAAAACAACAAAATCCTTTCATCAGGATGACAGTCTGGAAAAAAAAATGACAAATAATTCCTCCATACAGATATTTTGAAATACTGTGTTTTGATGGGTGAGATTAAGTGTTTTGGATGGAGGACACTTCTTGCTTAGAGGGACAGTGTCAACTTTAGCATCTTTTCACTTAAATAAAGGCTTTGTTTTGGTGCTAAAAAGCACCTTATACTCAGACTTGACTTCTCTTCACAATGTTTTCTCTCTCCTATTTTGCAATATATTGTTTATTTTAATGTTTGTCATATTTTGAAAGCAGGGGTGTTGATGTCTTTTCTTCTTTCTATTTAACTACCCCAACAGAATAACTGCATATTAATAAACATTACCCAGAAAACATCATCTTTTAATTACTAGAGGGATCAAATTTTATATTCTTATAATATCTTCCAGAATTGTGAATGATAATTGGATAAATTATCTATTGATTTTTCAAATAAACCAGGTATTAATTTCAACACACATTAGTATATATTTCACATGATGACCTATTCTAGGGTCTCCTTATCAACTGGAGACAGTGTGACTCTAGACAATAGCTGCATTTTTATTTTTAAAAGGACATCATAGGTTTTTAAATATTGTTACCAGCTTTACCTCCAGTTGTACTGAACACCCTGTTTTCAGATACCCTAAAAAGAGGAAGGAAGGTACTGTTAACATGACAGGAGTTAAGAGAGCTTGATTCAAGCATTTTGTTTTGCCACAGATGACTTCTGTGACATTAAGCAAGCTGCTTTTCCTCCATTCCCCTCAGTTTCATGCTAGCAAAATAAGACAACAGGATGTTGCTCCTTTATTAGATTGTTGTGAGACTATTGAAAGCCTAATCATTGCCCAGTGATGAAATCATTCAGCCAGGAGCAAATGACTGGAAAGCCTGATTCCTCATTTAAATTTGTTTTCATTGGACAATTGCTAAAGAATTAACTGAAGAGAAGGATCACAGCCCTCCAGCCAGCTGCAGGAGGGCACAGCTGAATCAGATTCTTCCCAGGCCAAGTGACTCCATTGGCAATTTTCAACATTTCCTATGTAATACCCTAACCCGCAGATTTCTATGTAAAAGTACCATCAATAATACATTTATGTTCTAATTTAATCCAGCTAGTGCAAGCTGTCTGCTGGAACTAAAGACATTCATCATTTTGAGCCTCTTCTGTAATTTTGTAAATTAATAAAGCACTGACTGCCTCTTAGGGCTTTCAAGAAAATGGCTTCCTTAATTTTCAGAAAAATATTTTATCTAAACTTCAGAATATTTCTTTCAGTTCTGTACCAATTCACATACACAAAGAAATGTCCATGAAGTCATTTCACTTTGTCGTGTTAAATATCTACAAGGGGAATAATATCAAATACCTGTGCACATATGAACTTCATTTCCATAAAGTCTTCAAATACATTTCTTAAATGAAAATAAAAATAAGAAAACTACACTTTCTACTTTGATGTATTTCTATACACTAAGATATACATGAGATAGGGGTATATACTGTGAATTTTGCAAGAACTTCAAGGGCTTCACTTGTGTGTTCTAAGGATGATTATCAAGGAGAAAGGCTTATTACCTTTACACCCTAATTTCAAAATATTTTTGCTTTCTATTTAAGTATCTTTGCAATGTCTTTCTTTGAAAACACAGTACATGGAAAATTATCTTTCTTACATTCATATTAATTTCTCTTAGCTTTATTTTTTACTTTCATAATTAATACCTCACTCCTTGTGGGGTTTTCTAACTCGGCATATGAAAGTAAACATAGACTAGGTCTCACTAACACTAAACATAATTTCTTCTTTTAACTTTACTACATGGTGGGTGAAATTATGGCCCCACCGCATGCAAATAAATGGAAGTGATCTCATTAGGATTACTATAATAAGAATTTCACCCATTTTTCTCTTAGTTGCTGTGTAAGAGAGAGCTCTTTTACTTCTCTGATCATGAAAACATGATCAGGGGCTATAGCTTGCAAGCACACAGGAAGCTCTGAGTGCAGTCCTTTCTGCTCCTTTAGGCTTGTCTGATGCTTTCTTCACCTAGGTGACAGCCATGCGTGGGACTGTCACTTCTTCACCTGGCACTGCTGTAAGCAGAGGGGATTAAGGTCTCCCTTCAACGTACTTATGTTGCCTGTTTCTCAGGACACGTCTAGAACCATCCTTGTCTGCAAATACTGTGTAAAATAATGCTTGAAACCCACATTTTTTGCCTATGTTATTGATCATGCCTAGACCAGAGTAGCCTGGAACTCTCTCCAGCTTAACCTCAAGGTTCACTACAGCTCAATGACTTTCAACCAGAGTGAAACTTAAGCATGCAGCAGTTTTCTTGAGCCTCAATTTCTATTGGATGAAAAAAGATGCTCCATCTGTGATGGCAGGAAGCCATGGATTGCTTCTGTGTGCCTGAATGATTAGGGAAAGAAGGATCCCTGAATGCAACAGGTGTGTTTCAGCAGGGATTACAGAGATTTTCAAATGGGATGATTGCATATAACAGCATGTGGCTGCTTATGTCTTCAGAATACAAGGACATGCATTTGTCAGAAATTCAGTTCATAGATAAATGAATATTTTAAAATAAAATATGTTTGTACCATATTTTTATATACCATACTATACTATATTTATGCAACCCATATTCATTTTTTGTGTGTGTTGGGGTGGGGGCTTGCTTGTTTGGTTTAGATGATTCTTTTTGTTTTTTCTCACATTTTAGTGAGGGTTTTGGAAGCTGAAACCTTTAAATTTAGATATGAGCTCAGGAATTCTAAGCAGTGCAGTAAATATTTTTACTTATATTTATTAAACGACCAAATCCTTAAAAAACACTTGAGGGGAAAAAGAGCTGAGTCAACTTGTCCTGTAAGAGAGGACAATTGCACTACCTCCTGTCAAGATCAGAAAATATATAATTTGGAAGTAAGAAGTTTTCATATACTGTGCTATTATTGTTTCAGGTTGGAAAAAAATTATTTATAGTGCAGAAGTTGTACAGAATACTCAAGGATAATGTAATAATTTTTTTATTATTATTAATCTTCGAGTCAGGTTTTATAGAAATGGCACAAAGGAATATCTGCTATAATTATTTTGAGAGAAGGGCACAGCAACTTCATAAGTCTCTGTGTCTGTCTTCTTCTCCATCGAGAGATCCATGTGTTTGTGATCCTTGTTCAGACATATAAACTTATTTGGTTTATAAATAAATAGCTATCATTATTATCTTAGTCTCTTTTAACACTTCCTGTAGAAATTTTCTTATTATTTCAGTAGTGTATACATTAACATTATCCTTACCAGAATGATTCTACATAGATCTTTGAGCATGATCTTTGCTTGCACAGTTTTGCTTAGAATACAAATATTATTTAAAAGTTTGAGAAAATCACAAAGGCTTTCCTTTTAATTTTATTTTAACTCCTCTAGTTTTTGGACATTACATTGTCAAAACTGTTAGAGGCGAGGTACACAACCCTTTTATGCAGACTTGCAAGTCTTCTCATCATCCCTTAATCATGAGTAAATATCAGTGATCAACCCTCTATTTATGGCACTTTTTTCTGAATGTTTTTAGACAGAGCTATTCTCATTATTTCTCTCAAAAGGCAGTTGCTTTGGAAAACTAGATATTTAGAATTTTTATTTTCTGACTGACTCTCTGATCTTTACAACACAACGAAATCTACCTATTTTTCAAGGAACAAAAGGGTCTTCTTTATTTTCCTAATAAAAATACCTCCCCAAAACAAAAAACAAACCAACCACACCCAAAAAACCATATATGATTTGATTGATTGCAAAGACTTTTCATTATAAATTTCTCATATTAAATTTTAAGGATTTTTTTTCAGCCAGAATTCTACGATTCTTCCAATCACTTACAGCTAATGCAATTGCCATAAAAAGAAAGCTCTTCATCTGAGTAGTTCTACATAATCAAATAAAACAGGTCACATTCATAAATTTTGCAAAAGTACTGTCACAGTACTGCACATCAGGAGAGGTGTAAAATATTATTGGACTGTTAAAGCAAAACCAAGGAAATTCTCCTCAAATGTAATGTCCCTTGGCAACCAGCATGATATCAAACCTTGTTTAAATATTTTGAAATGTCAGCAAACTCACACTATGTTATTGGAACCTAATTTGAGATTCATGTTTCTGATGGGTGGCAAACCAATTCCCTGAGAAATATTGACAAAAACCTCTCACTTATATAAAGTAACATAAAATGATGCAAGGTATAAAAATACTTGGAGCTATCTCTATTAGAGAAGGTTCTAGTCCTGAAATGAAGAAAACAGAGAAAGAAGAAATGGCAGGGAGAGATGAATTTAACTTTTTCCTCTTTACATAAAATCGAACAAGAGGAGAATGATGCTTTTCTCAAATTCATTACTACATTAGAAATTGTATTTAGGTGTTTATTTTAAGGGCAATGAGAAGCTTTGAATAGCAAGTAGGGACAGTTGCTTTTTCTTCTGTAGTTATTTTTACACAAATTAGGTAAAAAGAAAAAGAAATATTAGACTTGTTACATCTTCACAGATTTGAACTTGTTTTTACCATGTCTTTATAATCAGAAAGTGGAGCTTTGTAGCTGAAAGTTAAAGCTGTAACATAATCACCTCATTACAAGATAGGGATTTAAAAAGAAATGCAAATACCAAGAGTCATGGTAAAACAGCAAATATTAGCAATACTGACATAAACATAATATTTGGACTCTGAGAGAGAATTTTTAGCATCTCAGACAGCCACGGAACCTCCTTCCATCTTTATCACTGTCAAGGCCAAAGAGGGAATTCGCAGTTTGGTTCTCATCAGCACCACCACCTCTTTGTGTGGAGGTCATTGCTGAATGGAAACCAAACGGCAGCAACACTGAACAGCTGCCTCAACAGCTTTGCCAGTACAGGGGGTGAGAGAAAGTGAGAATTGAAACGTAGGTCTCCTGGATGCTGTATTAGTGAATACCCCTTCTCCCTCCCTTTTTTTTTTTTTTTTTTTTAAGTCAGAGTTTCACTGTGAGGCCAATGTTGCTAGGTCACTTAGCTGCTTGTCAAACACTACAGAGAGTAAAACAAATCTGCAGAGGCCCCAAAGTTTATAAATTAATTTTCTAGATGGGGCCAACATGTTTTTATCACATGTAACACCTGACTGAGGAACTGCCTTCTACAAATATTTAATGCAAATGAGAGCATGCTCTCACATGAGGAGTCCTGCTGATTTTTTGTGAGAATTAATGATTTGCAGCATTGAGACTGTTCTGTGGACAGTAAGGCTCAGCTGGAAGCTTGTCACAGTCAGTTCTAAATTTGTGCAACATAGAAATCAGTCTGCGCATATTTTCTGCAGCTTCCCATTTGGCTTGAGGTCGTGTTTTTAGCTGGTTGTTTGAAATCGTTGCAGTAACAGTCTTCATTTATCAATTTATTTAACCAAAGAAAGTCACACAGTATCGGTAATTTATTTTTATTGTCTTTTTAAAATTATTATTATTTTTAAAAAATGTGCCTAAATATTTAACCTAATTATGCTTTAAGTATTCCATGCCAAAGCTAATTGAAAAATTAAAGCTTAAATGTTCTCATTCCATAAGTTGAGAGTTTGAGCAGTTCGTGTGTACTTAGCAGATAATCTCTGAACTGGAAAGATGCTGAAGCAGACTTACGTATGGCAACACCAGAGCATGCCATGTGCATTTTAGCACTCAAACAGCTCCAATCCAGGCACCCACGGGATAACATGTTGAATTCATTTCTTTGTGAAAGCTGCTCTTGGAAAGGAAGGGATTTTAATTGAATGTGTGTGTTGAGGAGGATAAGAGTACCGGACGCCTGAAATTAAGTTTGTCTGTAACCTTCAAGGCAAAATGCAAACTAATGAGATGTAGAATTGCCACTACATCTGTTACCATTTGCTCACATTTAAGATGAACACTTAAAAAAAAAATATTCCTCTTATGGAACCCTATTTACTGAAAATAATATAATTTGTGCATACACATTCATGCTGTGTATTTAGAGCTTGAGGAAAGCAACTAAGTGGGATACTTTTCTTCTCCTTAATATTAATATTTAATAAAAAGCTCGAGATGCTCTTTTTTTTGATAGATACTCTTTTAGCCACAGGAAAAATATATCTACAGTAACACTTTTCTTGTTTGATCTCTTTTTTTTTTGGGTCAACTTACTTTCATACACAGACACGCACAGAAACTGCATTCCATGATAGAGACACAATACTGTTAGCAATTTTTATGCTTGAGGCCAGGGAAATTGTATCACACTTGCTTTTGACTCCAGATCAAGAACTGTAGCTGTAGCATGACAAAAATAAAAACAGAGAAAAGGCTTTGAAGGTTTCAAATGCTGAAATTCTTATGTCTGGCTTGTTAAAGTGGTTACTTGTTCACAGTAGCATTTGCTGCCTTGCTAATGATCTTCTGGTTGGGATGGATCCAGACACTGTATCTGATACAGAAGTTTTAAATTTCACAATAAACTGTTTCACTAAGATGCTGGGGCAAGAATGGGGGGGGAGGAAGCGGGGGGGAGGGCGGGGTGGGGGGAGGAGAAGCAAGAAAAAATTAAGAATAAAACAACCAGAACTACAGTATCACAAGATATAGAACATTCTTTTAAAATAAGTGATTTCTAAGTCAGAGAATATTATAACATCAATACCCAAGTTCTTCATGTATGGCACAGTCAAAATTCCCATGGGGAATAAATTACTTTGTGGTCTAACAAGTAGTGTTTGAAGTTTTACTTGTACCTGCCTTTAAAATGCAGTAAAAGAAGGTGAAATTACATGTATTCCTATTTTCTAGCTGCTTAACATAGGCAAAATAGGGTCTCGTATGCCCACGAGGCACAGACACCCTAATTCACAGATCCTCAAGCAGAAAAATATGTCTGTTTTCAACTAAAGACTGTATAGTGATTCTCAAAAGTTCCTCAATTCACCATTCTGTTTGCTTCTGAAAAATTATTACTCTAGAGGCCAAATATTTGTCAATGATTTATGGACATTTTGAATATAATCATTCTGAAGAGAAAAGGGACTCTGCCCTAGGAAAATGTACAGACATCTGGAAATGACATAACTTTTACTGATTATTGATATTAAATATAAATGCTAATGTAAGGTTGATGTCTCCTAATATTAATATTATTACAGATGTACCTTCTATTAATGTAGTTTCATCTCAGCTGAGGTGATGATTAAAAGTGGAATATAGATATGTTCTTCAAAATTTTTGTCTTAATATCAATGAATGTGCTAGAGCACTGAGGATTTGAAATGTTATCTTAGTAAATGTGTCCAATAGCATTAACATTTAGGCAACATAATGATGACTTTTAATTAGATACAGATGTCATGAAGCTTGGAATAGACATTTCAAGGTGGATCAAGGTTAAAAAAAATAACATTAGTGTGGACAAAAAAGTAAAAAATATTAATAATAAAAAAGTCATATGTCTTGAAAAATATTTAAGAGCAGTGTATTGTGAACTAGCAAGGATGAAAAGTATTATTAGGTGCATACAACAGCTACATCCAAACTTTTTTCTTAGCTGCCTAGATGGCATCCTTTGCATTGGCACAAAGACCATGCACTTCTAAGCCTTCACCTGCCATCTGACAAGACATCCCTAAGCATAAGCGTACTGCATGAGCTCTACACATTTGAGAAAACTTAATTGTTTCTACTCCATAAGTACTGCTCAGTGTATTTCCCTCTTTACTAGACCTTTACTGGTTGGAAGATGTTTGGGGAGAAATACCAGACCCAGTGTAAGTTTAACCACATATATGTATGGGATACATACACACATGTATGTATCCCATAAATTTTTTCCCTGTAACTCATTTATTTCCCAGCTCTGAGCTTCCTGAACTTTTTCACTATGAAGCTGGCAAAGACATGGGAACAGGTTGCCCAGAGAAGACGTGGATCCCCCATCCCTGGAAGTGTTCAGGTCTATGGGGCTTTGAACAACCTGGTCTAGTGAGAGGTTCCCTGCCCATGGCACTTGCGTTGTAACTCAAGGATTATTAAGTTCCCTTCAAACCCAAACCATTCTATGATTCCTGCATGCAGCACACAAAGAAAAGAATATATATTTCAAAGCTTGCATTTGCAATTCTCAGAGAAGGCAATAATTTATTTTTTTTTTAAATTGTACAAACGAATTTTTGTCTTCAATGCTTGTGATATATACATCTTTTTTGTTTATTATCACATTCATTTTTTTCTGCATGTAGTTAAGTAGTCATCAAACAATTGGGGGGGGGAAAGTTACATTTCAAGACACTTTAGAAAAGATTTTCATAAAAGGGGACAGAGAATTCTGAAAGGGTACAGAGAGCTCTAAATACCACTCAGAACTGATCAGAATTTTATGCATGCATTTCAATGTTTAGGGTTTTTTTCAAGAAATATTCAACAAGAAAGATCCAACACACAATTCTGGAGAGGAATCAAGCTTGTGACAACCCAGTTTTTAGCAAGCTGGGACTTCTTTTCCTTAATTTGTTTTTTGCAGTCAGTTTAAAGGGAGGTAGTAATTATCTTAGAAATCCTAGCTATAAGGAGTTTAAACTGTGAGTTCACAGAGGAAAACAGTCTGAGTTATTCTCATTTCTAGGAAACATAAAAACTTCAATTCCTTCCCCTGTTTCTAGAGGAAGCTTCTGCATGAATCTGTTCCTGTCCTCTTCCACTACTCTTCCACTGCAGACACATAGGACTTCAATTTCTTGTGAATTTTTAGGCAAGTGCATCCACTAGACAGCAAAGCAGGAGGGAAGACAGATTACAATATTATCCTTGAATACACCACAATGCCTATCCCTGGCATTTAGGCCAATGGATGCAGCAGAGCAGCTATAGCCAGCTTGCCAAGCATTTGTATCCAGATGGAGTTTTTCATCGCTCTCTGAGAGAATTACTATGTTCCCCTGAAATCCTGTGTGTTATAATCATAGGGGAATTATGTTCCCCTAGAGTAATGGTTTTATAGAGGAAAAGCAAAATAATACATTGCTTGTTCTGGGTGTTATGAGAGGAGATGGGGTCTCTGAGGCATAAATCCTGCTGAAACACATGTGGAGAAGGAGCCAAGGTTAGTGAAATATTATCTGTATTGTCTTTCTCAGAGTCATTCCCACATCCTCAAACTTCAGCCTGGGTTTGCTTAGAAGCAGGTGGATGTTGCAGTCAAAAAGACAGCCAGGTACAGAAGTTACATTTGTGCAATAGATGTAATCAAGGAATCAGAACCAGGAGTGAAAAGGGGACTAAATTTCTGGAAGGGTAAATGTGCTCTTTCAGAACCTGTAGCTAAGAGAATGCTAATTAAATAGTCATTACCATTTCTATATCCCAGGAAGCCTGGTTAAATAACATTTCAGAAAGACCAATGAGCTGTCTATGCTACTGTTCAAGATTTTATTCTGTGCATGCGGTAAATCATGACAGAAAGCCCTAAGGTAGTCTTTGAAATGCAACCTGCATGGGTTATGATGAAAGCAGATGAGAATTGGGCTTTTCACGCATTGTTAACCTTTAAGAGATAACAATTAAGGCCAAAATAGGCTGTGACAGTGATCTGGATGACTGTCTTATTGTAGCTATAATGGAAAGATGCTAATACAGGAATAATTTTATCAAAGTGATAAGCTTGGAAAAACAGAACAGAATAGAACAGTTGATTCAGAAGGAACCTACAGTGACCATCTGGTCCAACTGCTTAAATCTAGTCCAACTGCCTTCATCCAGCCTAACTGTCTAGACAAAGAAGAAGAATGCCAAAAGATGCATTCAGCATACTTTTGAATGGATGGATGTTGGACAAGATCACATTAAAGAGCTCTGGAAAATAAAAGATCATAATAAACAAAACACAGGAATATGGACTTAAAAATAACCTTAAAGGTATTACATAAATCCTAGATACTTAAAAATTATATTGATGCACATATTATTGCTTATTATTTAGATGTATTGCTTCAGGTGTCTCACAGGAAATTATTTATTTTTATTCCTTGATTCACAAGAATTTGTAAACATTTTTAAAACCTAAAAATTTGGATTTTTGCCGGAACAAAAACTGAAGAAAAATGCCTCAACTGGCATGAACAGATAACACTGGTATCAATTTTACTTATTTGTCTCTTTGGGTTGGTCCAAAAGTGTCATATCAGCCCATCCATGACAAAAAAAACAAACCAAAAACCACTTACAAATATTAATTATTTAGCCTATTTCTATAATTCATAACAGCACCAAAAATATACCTCGGAAATTTTTTTTCTAGGAGAAATTACTGTTTTTTTCTTGAATGGGATGGAAATATTAGCTCTCTCTTAGGATCAGCCTGGGCTATCTTTAAATACATGTCTGCAATCAGGCACAAGTGTCACAAATTGAGGATATCACAGCATCTAACTTATGTAAGGGATTATATATTTTTTCCCCCCCAGAGATATATCTAGTTGTTTATGCACTTCTTTCTTTTTAAGTGGAAAATAATGTGGATCATTAATATCATCTGTCTGTGAATTAGGGCGATTTTTTTGCTAACAGAAATAGTGTAACATATGAACAAAAAGGCTTTGAGCTCTTATGATGGTGGAAAAAGACAGCAACATGATATAGAGATCGTCCAACCGCTTCTGAAAAGCAGGGTCATAAAATTATATAGTTTCACTCTTTCCTTCTTCCACCCATGTTTTCTTAATGGTTACTTAAATGGTTCGGGCTCTTTACTCAGCACCATGTTCTAAGGCAATCAATATCCTAAAAATAATCTTTCTGTATGCATGTGTTAGTTATAGTTAATAGTCATCTAATATGTTCCTAATTGCACGGCGTGTCATGTCTTAGTCATTTTAGAATACATTTTCTCCTGGAATGACCTTTAGGATGCTCTCTGTGTGTGTACACGCACACACATACATTATTCATGTACTGAAGCGCAGCTCAGTGTAGAAGACCAGGGATGGCATGGACAGCAGCCCTCCCTACTTGCAGCATTTCTGTGACAGAGAAAACTAAATTTGTTAGGAAAGTATGCAAAATATGAGGTCCTTAAACCATAGCCTACTTCAATCGTTGACAAAGAGGGAAAGATTCTTGCAGTTTATTTTCTTTAATGTTCAAATAAGTGCAGTAGCTTGTCTGCATCTCCACAAATCATAGCTGACCCATACTTATTTGACTTCCTTTAGCATTAGCTTTGTAAAAAACCATCTCTTTTTATTTCAGTGACACAGCAGATAAGCTTTTAAAGAGGTCTGCCAGTACTAAAGTTTTGATATGTATACCTCAGTAAAAATATTGTAAACTGATTATATGAGAAGAAAATCAGCAGGCATAACATATGTTTTTCAATTCCCAACCTCTGCTTCAATTAAATTACTACCTGAAGAAAATGATAGTAGTGACCTCCTAGTCTCTGTAAAAAAAATGGACTTATTTCCTCCTGAAACCAAATAAGCCCCTAAATTTTCAATGTTGAGCCTATAACTCAGAAAGCTAAGCCTAAATACTTCCAAAAGTGACCAGAGATTACTAGTTTTCATTCCTTCTCCTTTTTTTCTGGTTTTTTGTTGGGTTTTTTTTCCCCGCCTAGGTTTCTTCACACTAACAGTCTCATTATTGAGGTTTGCAGAGCTGGTATAAAAGATACTTTAATTGCTTTAGAATACAGCAAGTTCAATTAAAAAAAAAAATCTGCCATGTTCTCATTACCTATCTAGCAAAAAATTTGTAAAGATGTAACGCCTTTCTAATGTACAGAGAGAGGGGTGACCCAACCATGGCAGAGGGAGTCTGTAATGTTACTGTGAGTCAGCAAACAGATCCATACCTAGAGTATATACATGGGAAACCACAAACAGTTCTGAAAGCTTGTTTCTTTTAACATTTAAAGAAAATTACATTGGAGGTCAAACTCAAAAATTAAAACCACATCCTATGTTTTAAAAGACCAGAAACACAAAGAAACTGTGTGTGCATTCCCCTTATTGCTTCACATTTCTTTTGCTTTGTTGTGAATAGCTTCACATGACAGTGAAAAGGAGAAAGAGCATAAAAAGCTTTCAAGTTATTATTCAGAAAACAAAGCAAACACCACTGGCATGAATACAAATTGGGATGTTTACTCAGTTTTGCAAATACCAGCTGAGTATAAAAAAATTAGTACACTGTAACTGCTTTTAAAATTTTTGTTTTTATAAAGTTTTAAAGATTAAATTAAAAAAAAGCCTTTATATACCTTGATATATGAAGGAGAGGAAAAGAAAAAATTAATTTTGTCTTCATATATTTACAATGCACAATTTGAATTGTTTCAGGTGCTTGATGGGATTGTTTTTTTCCTTTTCCTTTTTCCTTTTCTTTCTCCTTCTTTAAAAAAAAATCCCTTAAAGTCTATTATCTGAGAATATAAATTCAATTTTATTTTTAAATTTTCATATAGAACATATGCTGTCAAGAATCAGAAATAACTTGTACATTATCAGATCCAATTTTCTACCCAGATAATTGATTTAATACATTGTTTCTACCCTGCTTATAATTTATTAGTCAAGACCAGGGAAAAACAAAGAAAAAAAAGACAAGAATAAGCATATGAGCACATTGAGGAATTAAGATGATTCATTTTAATTTATCTATTGAGAAGCAGTTATGATTAAATAGTGTTTGATTATTGGCAGCTTGGCCATATTAGGTTATTCCAAGAATTAGTTTATTAATTGTTGTTTTAAATGGTTTTAAATTGACAAACTTCTGAAGATTCCATTTGTTTTCCTTTCCACATGCACACATACACTCAGAGTAAAGTTAGATGAAAGCTGAAGTTGAAATTAACAGTGGCCTAAGGGCATTACTGTAATTACTAGGCCGTTTAAAATATATCAGTATCATGTCTAATATAATAAAAGTAGAGTCATTGCTGTAGCACAGTAAAGAACAAGAGACTCTGCAAAAGGCTGTCAGATTCTGTTAGTTGAAATCAGAGCTAAACTAAATGCATTATCTCTGTGATTATGACCACTGTTCTTACCAGAAAATCATCTGCAAAAAGAGGCCCTTTGATAGGTCTGACTATTTTGTTTGTTTGCTTGCTTGCTTGTTTGTGGGTTTGCTTTGCTTTTTTTCCTAAAGAAGTGAATTAAAATAACATGATGAGTAACAAGGAAGCAAACAAAAATCAAGATGTTAGGCTGCAGAAAAATAGAAGTTTTATCTGTTAGATTGTATCATAGAAATGGGCTTAATATTTCATTTTATATTTACTAAGAATTTCCAAGTTAAAGGGATTTCTTTCTCTGCATTAAGAAGAACCACTGACAGCAAAAGCTAGGCAAATATAAAATGGAATTAGGAAAAAGGGCACCAAGGTTTAAGGTACTTAATGTCCTGAGATTGTGAACTGATTTCCAAGCACTCAGATCTTTTCAGGGACAGACAAATGCACATGCAAAATCTGCTACTGTGGTTAGGAACAGGATGCTAGAACCTAAATCAGGTCTATACCATTCTTTCCACCATGTGAGACACATGGCCAAAACCAAGGCCAGGGCAGCAAAAATACCAGTCTGGAGAATGCAGGTGTTTTGTAGAAGGGGGTGAGATACATTGAATTTGTTAAGCAGAGCAACATTCTGCCAGAAGCCAAAAGCAACAAATAGATTTGCTTTGTAATTAGGGAATAGTGAAACCTGTCATTCGCTCTTGCAGTCAAGTCCTCCATCTCCTGGAGAGCTGAGTGTAGCCAGGTGGCTGTTCCCAGGCTTTGGTCGATTGACAGTGGGTATGGCAGGGTTGACGAGCCTCTTTTAAGCTCTGTCTATTTTGGTCTTCTGAGCTTGAAGTGCCCCAAGCCACAGAATATTTTAACTAGTTGTCTCGGTATTTTTATGGCTTTGAGGGTTCTGTTTTGTCTTTTTTGTGTGTGCGTTTTGGTTTTTTTTTTTTTTTTTTTTTAATTATGGAAAAGAATTTTTGTACCTAAATAAAGCTGCCTTTGCAACTAGAATGTAAAGAGCCCTGAAAGGTATCAACATAGAAATAAAACATTTTCTTCCACTCAATTATTGCACAAGGGACACATTTAGTTCAGGATGTTCAACAGCTCCAAAGAGAAAAGACATCTGGGTTCAATTCATAAAAGCCTAGGGCAACTAAACAAACCTTCTAAGATGACATTGAAGTAGGAGGAGGAGGTGCTTGTTTCTGTGACCACAAAGAAAACTCATCCATTATGCAGAGACTAACAAAAAGATACAACTATTTAAAAAAAGATGAAGAAATTAAGGAATCTTTAAGGCAGGAAAAGAAATTGAGGGAATTACTCTGGTAGGTTGTTTTTGTGAGAGTGTTATGGTTGGTGCCATTCCTCTTTACTGCATTTTTAGAGAGAGACAAATGTTTTAAAGAATAGCCTTAGGAAAATGCCTGGAAACTAAACTACAAAGTGTTTTAACTACATGACATTGTTATACCTCACCAACTATCCAGACTGCCACTTGGGTGAATTCCTTCAATCTGCAAAAATCTACTATTCTCTTTCTTTCACTGATTTTTGTGAAAACACTTTCATATTCCCAGCCATTCAAAGACATATTGTGGAATAATATCTCTTTGACCACAGTGGTGAGGGTTGATCAATATTTTTGTGTTATCATCGGAAAAAGATTCTATCATTGTTTCTTAATTAATGAACCTGTAGCCTTCTTTCTTGATATAAACCTTTCTGCTTGATATAAACCTTTCTGCTTGATATAAACCACAATATTAGAAAAAGAAAAGACAGGGCTATATATAGCCCATCATTTAAGTGATACATAATCAGTAGGTTAATTTCCCTTCATAGCCATTGCTATTCTTTTAAGTCTGCAAGTTTTCAATTTAACATTAAGACAAAGAATTTAGGAGCATGAAACAGATCTATATAATATTTAATACTATTTATCCATAATTTATTTCATTAGTCATCTGGTTTCTATTGCTTTGTTTTCCACTTTTTTGTCATCATTTCTTCTCCCAGATAAACCTAATGCATAAAAAAGATTTTTTTCTTCTAAAAAAATATAATCTGCTTTTTCTCTGTCAAATCTATACAAACAACTGTCACATATACTGACAAATTCAAATATATTCAAAATGGTTTCTGATATTTGCTCTTAATGGCAAATATTTAGTGAAATGCATAACTTTCACAGAAAAAAAAACCCCAAAAAAACCCTCAAGAAAACGCAGGCAAAATTCAGTCCCCCATTTCCTGCATAGCGTACTCAAGGAATAGAGGACACTAGGGTGACTTTCAAAGAAATATTACATGAGACATGAACATCTTAATAAAAGCATGAAGGAGGGAAGAACAGAAAATTGCTGTGTTAAGTTCTACAAAGGAACGAGTTAGAGCTTGCATCTAGTGTCCTTATTTTGCACTGGGGTGAAATACCTGAAGATTAGGAAGTTGTAATTTGCAGTTGTTCTTTCTCTTTGATCTACCATGTTCAATTCAAGTGAAGAATGTGCCAATATAAAATTTCTAAGCCATACTGCTGAGGCTGTCAGTCACTAAAATGGAATTATCTAGCACAAAACAGATGTTCTATCTCCTTAAGTATTTACTATTTACTTTCATAAACAATAAAAAAAAACCTGACAAAAAAGTCTTAAACATAAAACAGAGGAAGAGAAAGACAAAAGCATTCAGAAAAAAAAATATTGCAACTGTAAGCAAAACTGAGTTAAAGAAAATGAGAAGCACTAAAAAGCCCAGCTAACAAAAATACTAAAAGTATTGATAAATATTTAACAAAGTAGAATACCTGTTTAGCTATTTATTGTTCTATTTATGAAAAGCTTAAAAAATACAAAAAACACAGGTATGCTTCTCTCACTGGGAATTCAATATGCAAAAGATGTGTGAGATTAAGGTTAAATTCAAAACATCTAAAGTGCATAAACAGATAGTTCTAAACCCAGATTCCCTACAGATCTCTAAACTAGGGTTCTCAGTTGATTACACACTTCACAGAGAAATTTAGGTTCTGTAACATTTTAGAATGAAGGGAGCTTCATTTCAGAATGCTTTTACACTGACTTCAGATACTGAAGTTTTATTACTTTTAATGACTTTTAGCAAAATGTCTACTTGGAAAACATAACAAGAACTTGGTTTTGCTCACTCACTTAAGGAATGTACAAACCTCACAGGAGAATAAGGATACTTGTTAAGGACAACAGAATCTGTCAGATTGAAAGACTCAGATGATTCTTCCGTACTGTCTCGCTGTGGCTAGCACAGGTTCTTCCCGTGGGAACATTTTGCTATGTTTCATAAACAAGATAAAGTTTGGATGTTTTGCAAACAACTTCTCCGGATTGAGTCAGTTCGGGCTTGGCCAATTGGGCCTAGGGGGAGGTCTTGGGCTGACCAATCTGGGGCACTTCTGTAGACTCTATATATATGGAATTCAAAACAATAAAGCTCTCTTCTCCTCTCTTTCCTTGTCTGAGAACTTGGGTCACTCCTCAGCTAGCCGCTCAACAGCGACATCTCCCTAGAAGCAATATTACTGATTTTCTCTGGCCTGGTGAGATTGCTCTCCCCAAGAAGCCCCTATGTGCCCCTTGAAGATTTAAAGCCATATCCTGCATGCCTCCACCTGAACTGTGACCTGTCAATGTCTCACAGAATTATTTGTAACTTCTGCCAGCTTCTAGCTCTGTTTTTGGACATCTTCTGTCTTTTCTCATACTGCACTCAGCAATTTCTCATCATCTCTTCTGTTAAATACACCTTGGGCTTCTGCCTGCAACCTTATCACAACACTGTTAAAATACTGGGGAAAAACCTCTAATTACTTACCTTTGCACAATAGCTTTATGTTCACACCTCTCCTCTCAGCCCAGCAAATAAGAGATCCAAACTGAACTCCCCGTGAAACTGTTTTGTAACAGAAACTGAATTTTTCTGTCTTTCAGGAAAACACCTTAACTGGGTGATTCTGGCTGCAAGGCAGAGGAAATGTTATTTGCTGTTCCTGTCTGGGAATTTTTATGCTCTCTAGTAAATAGGTACGGATTTACCAGTTCAGACAGGGAACAAGAAAGGACATTGCTCTGTAGTTTCAGGGATTGAGAAATCTCAGACTTTGATTTAGTTTGCTTGTTTGGGTTGGGTTTTTGTTGCTGTTGTTTTGTTTGTTTGTTTGTTCGTTGTTTTTGATTGTTTCTTTTTTTCCACGGGGGAGGGTAAAATACAGAATTAGGAAGGAAAAAAGCCAACAATCTCATCCCCAGTCTGGTGTAGGTATACTTGAAAGCCAAAGACTGTTTTTCCTGCATACTTTAGTAGCCACTGTGTCTGTGTTTCTCTTACTTAGCTGGCTTTTTTTACTCCAAACCCTTGACTTGTTTACTGCATAGTAAAGAATTTTTCACTGCACGATGAAGCAACTTCAGAAGACTGTGCAGTCCCCCTCTGATTTTCAAGCTTATCTTTGATTTATTTACCAAAACATTTTTGGAAATTAGAGCTCAGGAAATTTGAATCTCCTTGGTAATGAACAGCAATAATTTGCCTGACAAATATTTTATCCATTAGGTAATAAGAGAATGGGAGACTAAGTCCAGCTGTGTAGGAGAGAAACCAACCACACTGTATTTTGGTGGAGTGCAAATATTTAGGCAACTAGCAGGAATTCTTTGACAATTGTTACAACAATGAATTCCTTGGACAGGATGAATATGTTGCAGTCACCTTAGGACTATGCCAGTTTGTAAATGACAATACACTCAGCTTCATCAAGACTCAGAGCATCACTTCTGAGTAACTCAGGAATGTCTGAAAAGTGTAACTTTTGAATAAAACTTGTGGGAATGGGCAGAATCTGAATCAGGAATTTAAGTCATAATATTAGACATAGTTGTTTCCGTTCCACCTAAGCCTTGCTTCAGACTTCTAAGATGTTATTTGGAACTTGCAATAAGGATATTGTAAATATTTTTTGACTTTTCTAATCTGCAAGTATTCTTCTTTTAAATGACCCATTGAATTTACTGAAGTATAAATTTGAGCTATAAATACCAGATTAAATCTATTTTACAAAATAAAATTTTCATATTTGTTTCAACTTTTGTTTCATTTGTGGCAAAAGTAATATCAGAGCTTAAAAAATACATTTTAATATTGTATAAAATAAACCGTCATCTTCCTGTAGGAATAGAAACAATAAAAAAGGACTTAAAAAAACAAGCAACAAGTAACTTCTGACAAGTGTCTTCTAATTTTAGATTTAAAATTCCAGAACAGCAATAAACAGCATTTTTTCCTTACTTGATGCAGGGAACTAGAAACAATATGCTCATGATTTCTTACATTAATAAAAAAGGAAATCAAATAAAAATGTGACACTTATAAGGACATCAGCTACCTCAAGCATAGAAATATTTAATCTAGTTGGTATGAAATATTCTAAAATACTTTATTAAAATTCTTTTCATTCCCCAAGGAACAGGAAAGAAAAGCTGAAACACAAGTCTTATCAACTGGCATTGAAAATAGTCAACTTCAGTAAATATTACCCCATCAGTTCTATCATTTTTTATTAGTTTTTTTTTTAAATTCCTTTTCCCAAATGGAGCTTAAATTTAGCTATTCCAAATTAGGCTGTCTGTGTCTACCTTCTATTGCTGCTATGTGACACTGCACCATGCAAATATCAACTTAAGTGTCTTGTCATTTCTACCTAACACCAATCATCTTTTTCAGTTGACTTGCACTACGTTCAGCTGTGTTGTGAATTAAAGTTATATACATATATTCTTTTTCCATCTAAAGCAGTTTTCTGAACCAATGCAGGAACTACTAAGGAAGACAAACAAGGAGGGGATGTGCAGAGGAATGGAAGCAGTTGCTGTGAACTTGCATTGACCTTAAATTCTTCATAAAATCCATGCACGTGTTAAGTTTTTCACTTAGACTTCCTTTATAAGGGGGAGATAGAAGTAAATTTAGTCGGAAAGTTTGACACTGAACTTTCACAAACCAGGACTTTTCGCAGTCTTCCAGTAGGAATATGTGATAATATTTCCGGGTTTTTAACTGGACATATAGAGTACAGGGATTGCTGCTCTAAAAATAGCTAACTCCTTAGAAACAGGGGCTAGAAACAGAAAAGGAATATGCAGAGCTAAGAATGAAGAACAGTTCTGAAGCACAGTGATCAATTTCTTGTGTGTCACTTTCCTAAGACCAAGCTTTTTTTAGCCACTGTTTTGTCCAATATCAGCAGGAAAAGACTGTAGTTTCATCTTCATAAATCTGGGGGAAAATCAGTGTTTTTAAGCTTGCCCATCAAAAAACAGATACTTGTGTCAAGAGTCATCTTTCCACTGCTCTGCTGCACTTGTCCCAAATGATATTCCATGAATATGAACAGTATAGTAATTTATACTTTTATTTAGAGCCATAATTCTAGTATCTAAAACATGTGATCTACAATATGTGGTACAACTTTTATCTTGATTATAGAAGGGTAAGTCATCTTGTTCCCTAAACCTTTTCTTCTGTTGTAAAATTGAGCTTTATCTTTTACTTTCACGTTTTAGGATGTTTTCTACTGCATATCATATCTCATTTTGACTGATAGAAAGGACTTGACAAACTTTTTATTATGTTTTTCAGATGCTTAAGTCATTGTTACACTGGAATTGAGGCAGAGGAGAGCCATTAGGATGATCCAGATCTGGAGTACTGGTCCACTGAGGAGAGACTGAGGCACCAAGGTTTTTTCAGCCTGGAGAAGAGGCCACTGTGGGGGACTTAAGAGCAGCACCCATAGCAATGGGGAGGTCAGCAAGGACATAGAACCCAGCCCTTCACAGCAGTGTGTGGCTGGAGGACAAGAGAACATACACATGAATTAAATAATGGAAATTCAGAGAGATTTTTTTTTTCCCTTGTGGACAGTCAAATAATGGGATAGATTGCCCAGGCAGGATGTACTGTTCCAATCCTCACTTTTTTTCAGGGCCTAACTGGACACAACCTTAAGCATTCTTATTTTATGTCAGACTTGGTCATGCTCTGAGCAGCACATTGGACTAAAGTCTTCCCAAGGTCCTGGCTACCTGAATTACCTTGTATCTCTAGGAGCATATTATTACCTTAATAGATTGGGAAAAAAAAATCTTTTATTGTTTCTTCCAATTTGTGCACAAAACTACTTGAAAACAGCATGGGAACTTCCACAATCAGGTAAATTGATCCTCATGGGTAAAGTATGCCTTTTGTTCATCTTGTTATTAATTTTTCTTGACTCAAATGCTAGTACTTCTTTCAAAGTGGAAATCAATATTTATATTTTTATATACACTTAGTATATTTATAAATATTTTCACCAAAAGTATATAAATATAAAATGCATTAATAAATAACTTGAACCTTTAATTTAAATCTCTGTATCTTTTTTTTCCCCTTCGTCACTCTCTGTTTTAATACATGATCAGTTCTGACCCACTTCTGGACCTATACACTGACTTTCTGTGCTGTTCAAAACTCCTGTAAAATAAGCAGCACTATATTTAAAATAATGATGGTTCCTCTGAAGCATGAAGCTCTGCAGAAAATGTACTGTTGGGAAATAGGTGTCCTCAGTGTTGCATGAAGTCAAAGCAAAGAGGTCACCCTTGCTCCAAAGGATTTCTTTCTAAATACATCACAGGAGACAATAGTCACATAGAGAGATAGAAAAAGGTAAAATACTAGGAAACTGCACTGTTAGTTTCACCGGTAGTGACCTTTTGGCTACACATCTTTGAGCCTGTGTATTAGTAGGTTTTTTGGAAGTCTTAGTTTTCTGTCTCTAAGGTTTATCTTGGATTCTCTCTGATTTTTCCTTTAATTTTTTAAATTTTTTTTCCTGGTGACACATGTTTACATGGAATTTCCTGTAATTCAGTTTGTGCCCATATTGTCTCTCCTGTTACTAGACACCTCTGAGCACAGCCTGCCTCTGTTTTGTTTGCACCCCCCTATCAGGTATTTATAGATACTGCTAAGGTCCTCCTGAGCCTTCCGTCCTCCAAGCTGAACAGATCCCTGCAGTGGGGAGGGACTCTCATGCACAGCTGCTACATTCCATGTAAATGGTGGTTCACAGCACACTCACACTCACCTGTGTGAACCCTACAGGCTTCAAGCAGGAGGTGCTCCAGGTGATGGAGCAGAGATTTCTCTGTAGGCCTCAAAGAAGATCATGGTGAAGCAGGTTATCCCAATTCTGACTAGGAAAGACCATGGTGAAGCACATACCCACACTGTTGACCAAGAAGGACTTCACACCAAAGCAAGTGGACAAGACCTGAAGGGAGCTGCAGACCCCCAACAGTTTGCACTGGGGCAGAGTGCTAGCAGGAATGGAGGCCTACGAGGGACCCACACCAGGACAGTCTTTTCCTGAAGGCCTGCAGTCCATTCAGAGGACTAATGCTGGAGCAATTCTTGAAGCAAACCCAAAAAAAAATAAAGTGGGAAGGACTCATATTGCAGCTGTTCTTGGAGGACTGTGTCCCACTGGAGGAACCTCATGTTGGAGCAGGAGATGAGTGTAAGGAAACAGTGGCAGAAAGAGTTTTGGACTGACCCCAACCCTCATCCCCTAACCTACTGAGCTGTTTGGGGCAGAGGAAGGAGGTAGAAGAGCTGGGAATAGACGCTGAACATGGGAAGAAGAGGGAGGTGAAATGAAAGTGGGTTTAGTTTTGTTTTTATTTGTTGCTATCCTAATCTGTTATTAACTAGCAATAAATTAAATTAATTTCTTCACATCAAGTCTGTTTTGTCCATGACGGTAACTGGTGAGTGAGCATCTTACCCTTAGCTTGTCCCAGGAGGTTTTACACTATATTTTCTCCCCCTGTGCTTTTGATAAGGTCAGCTCACCACACAAATCTACTAGAATTTTAACTTAGCACAGTTAACGTAGAAAGGCTGAGATTTCATTTTGGATAGAATTAAGTTGATCTATGAAAGAGACATGCACATATAGCTCTGGTTTTGCAACACTAAGTTGAAGAAGAAAAAAACCAGAACCAGAAGGAAAGAATCCGGGGGACCCCCTGCTCAAAGTTGAAAAAAGTGACTAAGATTTTCTAAAGAGGAGAAATTTTATGTGACTGACAGTTGGAGTCCACTGTATCTTCAAAAGCAATTAATCCAAATAAAGAAAATACTGCAGATAAACATCTGTGAGCTGGGTTTATGAGGCCCATTTGAGAATACTAACTTTAAAGGCATCAAGGCCAGGGACAAATGAAAAATATTCTCCACCATTTTTTATTTGACATTTGGAAGTTAGCAAGAGAGAGTCTGCAACTTGAGGAAAATGCCTATTTGCTCAATATCTCCTTCATAAGAAACAATTCCTTTAATGGAATAAAAAAATACTTGAAGATGTGGTCCAAAGCTGAATTAAACATTAGCTTTCAAATATATATTTTTAAGTCTTTTTTTTAACTTCAAATTTTCCCCTTCAAAAGGAGGAGAACTAGAAATTCCCTATGAATATATATAATCTACTTAAAAAGCTGAGACTCAAAAAGTTACTTTGAGTTTGAGATTTGCAGCACAAGATTTTATTTAAGCATAATTATTTATTATCAGTGTCTTGCAAAAATAGTAGTAGTTATTTGACAATTGTCTACACTGAAGTTTCAGTCCTAATAATTTCTCCATATTTAAATTCGTAGGAGCCTATATCTTAAGTAATGTTTGCAAAGCTAAATAAACTGGAGAAAATTATTAGAGACAAAATTTTACAAATATATAGTGTAAGTTTCAATTAATTTTTTCTTGTTCTCCTTTCATTAATATTTCAGTTACTTTGTGTAGAGGAACAGCATCCTCAATGAGCACATTTCTCAGTATTTGTACTAGAAATTTTTGTGTACTTGTTTGGGAAGACCTCATTCTGTAAGGCTTATTTTAGCAGGAATATCTAAGCTATAATTGGAGTCAAAGTATACCTCCAATTAAAATTCTTTATTTTAAAAACCTTTTTTATTTTATATCCATTTATTTTAGAATTTTGCACTAATCTTTAATTATGAGGTTATTATTGCTTATTTTATATGTGAAGTTCTTTAGCTGAATTTACAACATGTTAGATTTTTTTTTAAACAATTGCACAACTTTCCCTTGACCATTTTTTCCTAAAGAACCAGTAATTTGACTATATGACTTTTCATTTAGACAAGGAAGACATGTAAAGGGTAATAGTCGCATCTCAGCAGGAAGTAGAAATGCTGCCAGTGAAATCAGATGAGGTAATGATCAGCTTAAATATGTAAATGGATGGAAGTTTAGGAGAATCTGTATTGTATTTAACCATTTGGCTCTGAAATAACACTTAAAGCTTACACTGAATACCTAGATATTACTACATGCTTTTTGTTTCTTTCTCTTACTTCTGTTCTGTAGACTAATCATTTGTTTCTATGTCTTAATTTGGTGTTATAAATTAAGTCAAAATTAATACTAAAGAATAGTTTGAGTCCAAAATATGGTGTATATGTGATATAATCATTGCTCCCTTTATTATAAGGGCATGAAAAAAAAATGAATTATCTTTTTGTAAAGATAAATTTTTCATAAGCTTACATTTAAAAATAGCAACAAAAACATTCACTGCCTTCTTTTAGACTGCAGGATCAGCTCTGTTACCATTGTACCCTGTCAGTCTATTTATTCTTCAGTAAGAAAAGGAAAAGCACTGATGGGAACCGACATTAAATTAGAAAGGGAACAGATATGGTGAAGATGCTGACAAACACCAGCATATAGAGAATAAATAAATACTTAATGAACCAAATCTGCCATCTCCAATTACTGCCCTTTCTTTCTTGACCCTGTGTCTTCACAAATTCCCATGGGATCAGGTTTTTACATGAAAATAAACGACAACAGATAACACCAATTGCCTGATATTGAAATATATTTGAGGAGTTGTTTACTTAACAGAGCAGCTAAAAATAGCTTGAAAACTTAAAACTTAAAAAGTTTCACTAAAATAAAGCTGGGCTGTGTTCTACAATGGGGTGCCAAGGACTGCTCAGGTACCACATACGTGGATGGATGCAACAACACTGTAGCAGTATGGTTGCCTACAGCTATTGAAAGAAAGGGACATAAAGAATTCATTGTAACCTTCTCTCATTGTAGTTAACCAGGTGGAGAAGATCTTTGTGGTTATAGTATAGAAGTAGGGTTAAAATCTATGAATGTCCTAAAAGACACTGTTACAAATTTCTTATGACATGTACATGTCTAGTACATGCTACGTAGGTGAGTCCAAGCAAGCTGTGAACTGTTATTACAGAGTTTAGCAGCCTTCATTCAGGAGATTTTCTCCAACCTGCTTAGTGTCCAAGAAGCCCCACCTACTTTAAATTGCAGGCATGAATCCTTTGAAAAGGACTAAACCATATAACGACTCGTGCCAAACATGGATGCTTTGTTGTTTGGAGTACAAAAGAGCATAAAAAAGCTTTTTTAAACAAAAGAAAATCCCTGCTTCCAAAGCTCTTGACAAATGTATCAATGCAAGACTCCTAATAGAGAAAATTTCTCAAGTGCCTGGATATATCTCATTACTGAAGCCACATCACTCTCAACATACTACTGGAAAAAGTCCTGTCACAAAAATGAGGAACAAAGGAAGTTTTTACAGCTCATATTCAGTTTTAACGTGAACACTGAGAACACTGAAGTACTCTGAAGGGCAAAGAGGTAGTTTGTGCCATTTCTCTAGAATGTACAGTATTTCATAGGGAAATGACTTTGGAGTGAAAAGCAAAATACTTAATTACATAAACTTGAGGAATGTTTCAGACTTCCAGTCCTAACTTCAAAAGTGTGTGACTGAAGCCCTAAATATGCAAAGTTTCAGACAGATACACCTCCTTTGACCTTTTAGATTTAATGATTTTTAAGCCCCTGTTGCAACTAACAAGATATTTGTTCTCATCCTCATTTCTAAGTACCTCATTCAATTCACTCTCCGCACAAGAAAATGCAGTGGAAGCTGATTTTCAGGAAATGTTTGGACCAACTGTTTTTACGCATAAAGACTACTTGAATAAAGTAGATAAAGGACACTGGGAAAAAAGCAACCTAAAATAATGATGAGGTAAGAACTGCAATGTCTAAAAAAATAAAAATTAAGAGAGTGTAAACTAAACACACCACTGCTGTTACTATGTAAATATTGTAAATAAAACTGGAAAAATTGGGGAAAAGTGTCATGTATGAGAAAAATATGGACTAATTAATATGTAAGCACACATTTAAAACAACTGTTGCCCACATTATATAGAGTTTGACTTGTATTATGAAAAAACTGATATAAATATATGAGAAAGATGTTTTGTTTTGCATGAGGCACTTCTGTTAAACATGCTTTCCTTACCAAATCTTCTCAGTTTTTTGTAGAAATGTTGAAAATGACAAAGGTTCTGAAGTATTTTTATGTTGACAAAACAATACTGTGCTCTGATTTTGGTCTAAAACTATATTGTAACTTTATTCAGAAGGGACAGAATGTAAGGTCTCAAAAGAGCCATTGATAAAGCTTAAATTTTAGAAAATAATTTTAGGGTAATGACTGTGGTCTTGCATACTAGTGCATGCACACATATTTGTGTAAATTCTTTAATCTATGTCCATCTTACTGAGGCTTCGTTATGTCTCTGAATCACCTGAGTCTTGTGCAAGAAGCATCTCTGTCCACATATTTGCATATGGCTGAATTCACTGTTGACATTCAATAATTATACTGAGCTGTCAGAAGCTGTTTAGACAGGACAGGTATGACTGACTTTCCTCCTTTGCATCTTTTCGGTACAGGCTCTTGGTGAGGAGAAGAAATCTGGCTGCTTGCTTGGCTGCCCAACTGATTTCCTCTAGGGTACATGGAGAATCAGCTCAAAGCTTTTTAGTAGTTCAGGAAAAATTTGGTTTTGAGGTGACAGCAAAATGAATTTAAGGAGAAACTGAGGTCTATTAGTATTTTGAAATGTTGATGATAGAAGGGAGAAGTTTGCCAAGGCCTAGAGCTGTTTTTTAGCAGGTCACAAATGAGAAAGGGAGCCTGAAAAAGAAGAGCTTCCTGGGAATGAAGGTCCAACTACAGGGCTAGGAACAATGAACATGGCTTCCACAGTCCTGTAGCTTACTGGAAGAAATCACTTTTACCCCCTTCTTTAGACTTTTTAACACCTTTTGACTTTCCCACCCTCTTTAGACTTTCCTGGGAATAAGAAGCAGAGCTACTCTATTCTCCTGTTCTACCTCCTAGCTGGGCAGATGATCCCCATCCATAACACAGACAACTGTTTCCCTCATAATTATATCTCATTTTCCCATGAGCATTCCCCCCATTCCCCTAGGAGCTGCCTTCCCCCAGGGCACTTACCTTCTCTGCAGCAGCCCCAGCACACTGCATGAATGGCACAGTGGAGGCTGGGCTGAGAGAAAGACCTAGGGAAAGCAGGTTTGTCTCTCCCCAAGGCTTGTAGGGGTGGAAGAGGTGCAATAAGCCACACCACATGCTGTCAATTTTCTCTTAAAGAAAAGAAGATAAATGTCTCCAAGGACTTATTGGTCACATAGGTAGTCTATCTCAGAGGGACTAGGAAAAATGAGCAGTTTGCAGTGCTGTATGACTTTTAGAAATTATCTTTAAAAGCAAATGCTCTTAGGGCATGTAATACTGAGCATTCCTGTTAGACATGGATAGAAAATCATGGCATTGTGATACAAGGAAATGACTAAATCTTGTTTGAATATACTCAAATATGCTATGCATGTTCAGTTTCATTTCTACAACATTTTAGAGTACGTGCAAAGAAAGGTTGAGCTTTGAAAGTAGTCAGTGCCATTTAAAGCAGAGTGCATAGAAGTACATGAAATGAGAATCAGACAATTAAGACACTAGGTTGCTTAATCAGTAGTTGTTATGATCTTATTATTAAGGTTCTTTGGAAATACCTCTGCCCGAATTAAGGTACAAACGAGACCATATGCCAGTCAATAGTATGGGTTTTATTTGATAGAAAATATGAGAGAGAGAGAGAAGAAAAGAGAGGAAAAGAGAAGTAGGAAAAGAGGTGGGGGGGACAGAAAGAGGGAAAGAGAAAATATCACCATCCGTGGATCCCAATGATGTTGCGTTGGTCCTCTCCAGCCGGTCTTCTTGGTGGTGGTGGTCCCCCCAGAAGCACAGGATGCCATGGGTTAATATACACTCAGGTCAGGGGCAATGTCCAGGCATGTCCCCCCAGGGGAGGGGGCAGTCTCTAGCAGCAGACTCTGCTTGCATCACTTGCACTCCTGTGGTGCAAGGCCTAGCACTCTGGGGGGGTCTGTGATGGATTGTGACTCCCCTCAGCTGCCTCTCACGTGAAAGTCCCATGGATGTGGCCTGTGGGGTTGGGGGTTCCACAGCTGGGCCAGTTTGTGTAAACCTGGCTTCTGTGAGCTGTGCTCTGCCCCCACCCCAAATCTCAGCACAGCTGGTGGCTTTGGCCTTTTGTGGAATGCATTCCTTTCCCTCAGCCTGAGATGATTGAGCAATAGGTTCCCCTTTATCTAATCTTAGCAGTTTGACTCAGTCCAAAGTCCCAGTCAGGTATCTTCAGGGACACTTCTTTGACTGTAGCTTCTTTATACACTTTTTGTTATAATGAGCAAACCTTTATATCAATGTTTGAGGAATGAACTATTTCAGTCTCTGACAGTAGTTCAGCAGTTTTGTCACTGGAGTTATATCAAGGTAAAAAGTGTCTGCCTCCATGTCATTACTAACATACAGGTCATTTGTTTCTCCCTCCATACATTTTTTTGTGCTGTGTCTGCACTGAGAAAGCATAATTTAATTGGCATTATACCTACTTTTTAATGGAGTTTTGACTAATAACTGTTATCTGTGTATAGAAGTGTAAAAGAAATGCTTATAATTATGTTTTTCCTAATACTTTTCATTATTAATGATGCTTGCCACCAAATACAAGACAAAATAGAAAATTAAGGGAGGAGTTGAGGAGAAGGAAACCCATGAAGGAACATTCATTACAAAGTTATCACCTTTGTGAATTGCAAATTGGAAGGCAAGTAAATATTCCAGCAAAGTGCCCCTGTAATTCTTGTTAATTATTATTTCTTTTACATCTATATTTGCCACCGTATAAGGTAGGAAAATAGTTTAGATAGACCTTCCTCCTAACCCAGCAGGACTGTTAATTTTATGTTATGTCTTTATTTTATAGATGGTTTTGATGTGTGCACATACTTGCTTTCCTACAAGGGAGGAATAGAGGCAGTATCTGTTGTATTTACAGCAAGCCTGTAAAGCCTTGTATCCCCTACGGCAAAGAAGTACTTTTTCTTTGTCACCTGTGGGTATAGTAAGCTGTGTAAGATACTGTTTAAAATTACTTTCTTTTTTTTTTAAAATCTTCATTGCTTATATTAATGTTTTGGGTTTCTTTCCATAAAATGAAGTCTTCCAATAGTAGTCTGAAATAGCAGAAGGCTAGGGCATCCCAGATTTTCAAAATTATACTCTTAAATATCCTTGTCTTTAGTTATATGATAATGTTTTTGTTATATGATAACTGGTTTTCCAGCCAGTTGCAGACGTACCATTTCTAGTGCCTCGCACCTAAATAACTGTGTATAGCATATTTTGGGTGATTTTTAGTCTTATAGGCAGTAGGCTGTCTGTTGGAAGCTTTCCTCAGTGAATAGTGGAGAGATGGGATCCCCCAGGATGCTTTGCTAGGTCAGAGTCTGCCACATTTGTTAAAGATAACTCAGAAGACTTAATTGATTTATTCCATTTAAACACCTGACCAAGCCACCTAAGTTAATTGCCATGGCTTACATTGTTCTCTTTGTAGTCAGTGACAGTGCAGGACTAAAGTCTTATCACTAAAGACCTGAAAATTAGGTAAGATGTGTTTGAATTTATATTTGCACTTGAGTACATACTGCTAAATTAGCTAATGCAAATCCTTTCCACTTCTTGCCTGACTGCATACTAAAAGCACAGCATATCATCCCCTATTGTTTTTCCCTCCATGGGATCTGTACTGAAATTACATGTCAAAATAATTAATGATGTTCATGATGGTAAAAAAGGAAATATAAGGTATGATGTATTAGAAAAATGTGAAGATTTAGATGTACAAAGAAGAAACTAAGAATAGCCAAAACAACTGCTTCCCACACCTGAAAAGGAGTATCATTGCTGGATCAGCTGGCAAACACAGGAAAACCTAACTAATAGTAAAAATAGCCTTTCCTCAGAAATTCTGCAAGTTCCTTAAGGCATACACAGTCTATACATTTATAAAGACAGAGTTTATGATTGGAGACAACCAGTGAGAGGTACATAATTCAGTGTCTGGAGAACAAAAAATGTAAGTGAATCAGAATTGAGATTCAAACATTTGCTGAAGTTTAGTGGAGATGAAGGAACAGTTAGAACTTTTCATGCTCCTTATCAGGAAGGATAGACTTAGGTATGACACATTCCTATTCTCCTGCACATTTATTAACATTTGCAAACACACTCCCAGCACAAAGCTACAATAAGCATACAGAGTGATGATTCATGCTCCCTTCCTGTCCCTGAGATTTTCTCCTGTCAGCTGCTCTGTTTAGCCACAGTAATCTCCTGCATGACAAGCTGGGTCAGATGGGATGGTTGTGTTGTTCCACTAGCTTTAGCTTATCTCAGCTAATATCCTTTCCAGAAGTTTAATTTAGTATAATTGAGTTAACTCAATTAGTTCTCAGTAGGAAACTCAGAGTTTCCAAATGCATTTTATGTAGATGTACATTTTTGCATTCCTCTTTAGGTATTAGCTTTCACTTCAGAAAAATGTGATGGTACAGAATTATGCTACATGACAATATGCAAAAAAATAGACTAATAAAAAACCCCAGATATTTCAGAAGGACTGCAGAAGTATGAAAGCATATGAGACTACTGAATTTTAGTTCATAGACTCACAGAGCAATTGAGTTTGGAAGGGACTTCTGGAGGTCATCTGGTTCAAAAGCTCTGCTCTAGGAGAGTCATCTAGAAGCCAGTTTTCCAGGATCATGTTGAGACAGATTTTGAATATCTCCAAGGATCGAAATGCAACAGCCTTCCTGGGCTTTCTGTTGCAGTGCTTAGTCACCCTCACAGTAAAAAATTTTCTGATGTTCAGAGGGAGCAGCCCAGAGTGAGACACAGGACTCTGGGTGTTACCTCTCCAGAGCTGGACAGAGGGGAAGGATCACTCTCCCTGCTCAACCTGATGGTGAAATTTGTCCTAATGCAGCACAGATACCATTAACCTTCTTCTCTGTAAAGGCACATTGCTGGCTTATGGACAACATGTGTGTCAGTCCCTAGCATACAATGATGCAATTGTTGAATTTTAGTTGCTAAAAATGAATATATATCTTCTGAAATATTCTGCAGTTGTTTACAGAAATATTTTCAGTGCTATTATACATTAACTTTTAAAAATTTTTTTAAACACATGCAAGATGCAATTAATTTAGCAGAGCCACTAAAATGATAAACATCTTACAGAAATTAAATTCCCTCCCTAAAATCACAAGTAAATTCTTATACAAAGTTCCAGTATTTTATATTTCCATATACACTGTATAAAAGCAGACAGAAGCAAATGAATTTTAATACTTACTACCTGTAGATCTTAATATGTGGAATCTTTATTTTTATACATCATTCTAAGATAACATTACAGGCTTTTGAAGAACTTAAAGGATCTGTTGAAGGTCTGTCCCCTGCTTTGAGTGTATATTTAATGTACTTTAAAAAGGAATGGCTTATACCTTAAATCTTGAGATCAGTTTTATTTGGATGTGATCCTTACTCTGAAAACTCTTTTTCTTTACTTTCATTATTATTAGTCTGTTCAGAAAGCATATGCTGAATTCATTAACTAGTCCTGACTAGCAAACATAATTTTTGCTGATCCTACCTTGTGCCCATTATTCAACAGTGTATTTTTATTTCATTATTCTAGAGAATGGAATTCTGATCTAATTATCTGGGCTCTCTCTACAGTAGTGAAACAAATAGATTTCAGTGGTGCGATTCAACCATTTAAGGGTAGATGTCAGAAACTTTCCTAACCTAATCAGAACAGAAGCCTGAAGTGACTACTGGACTTCTAGGTGTTTGGACTGCAGATATTAAAAAGTTAGGAAGTATCTCAATTCCTTCCACTAAAGAATATGAGATTCAGTCTTTAATAGCAGAGTCACATATTTAAATTTAAGTTTTAGACTTGTGGTACTTCAAAAACATAGCCCTGGACCTTCATTTTTGTAATGTGTCTATATTGGTGAAAACATGTCAAGAATTGAAGCCTGGTTAGTCTACAGTTGGCAGAAAGTTTGACAAAAGATTCTGTGAAATACAGTGCTAAGAAATATTTCTAAAATAATTCTAAATAACATAATAAAGAAAAGGCAAGAAAAGCAAAAAGTCTTTGTTTCATTAGAAGAGTCCACTGATGTGTATGCCTGCTCTAGAGAGATTGAGCTTTCTTCATCTTCTCTCACACTTAGATACTGAATTTTAAGAAATTCTAATTAGACTCCTGACATGGCACTTGAAAGCCTCCCTCTGTCCCTCAGTTCTAGGCTCGTTGCTGCTCCTACCAGCTGTGCAGCAAAGAACATAGATTAAAACACAGAAAGTGCTCATAATAGTAGAGAACAGGCAGTTCTTCCCTCCGGGAGCAGCTTGGCTGTAAAGATGAATGCATTTCTCTAGAAGAGAAAGAATTGTAACCTATGCCAGTCCATGCTTTCCTTTGATCACAAAGCAGTAACTACAGGTCAGAAAAGCTTTATTCAAGGATTGCAACCATGTGTCACAACTTCCATACAACAGTCAGTTAATGAGAATAATTCAGCCTAAGTGGAAGCTGGTGTGTCTAGACTAGGATGAGTTTTGTCATAAATTACATGATTGCCCACATGACCAGTAAAAAACACTGTCTACAAATAAAACGTGCATAAAATGAGGTGGAATTCCATCTCTCAATGCCTTTTCTTCATTGTGAGGAATAACGAGATGGAGTTTTTCATAATAGACAGGAGTATGGTAGGATGACTCTGAAGTAGCATAGACATACAGAGGAAGAAGCCATAGCGCATTCTGTGCATCCCAATATACATGGGAAACACATTTTCTCCCTGATCCACTCAGTTGAATTTGCTGTTAACTCAGCTGGGCTGAAAACTGGGAACCCTATAAAGTTTTTCTCCCTGAAGATATTATCACTGTTGTCTGACCCAGACCTTTTATGTATCTATGTTTACACTGCAACATTACAATCTATTACAAAAACACAAGTGTGTGGTGGATGTGTTTATTTTGTTGCTTTTGTTGTTTTGTTTTGTTTTGTTTTGTTTTTTTCTGCAGAAGTTATACCAGAAGTAAAAATAAAAATATGGAGAAATTTCCATGTTGCAGATTTTTTCTTTCAGCAAAATACCTGGGGTCATCTTCCAAAAAAATGTTCTGCAATATATCATTTCATATGCTTGGTACTAGAGCCTGACATATTCTGATTGTGTAAACCATGCTTAGTCCCTGAGGAATGTTCATGCGCTACGATAATTCTGCACATGTGCCCCTGGTATTTTTCAGCTGAGGGCTTCAGTTTTAGTCAGGAGTTTACTTTTTCCTTTTTTCTTTTTTTTTTTTTTCTCTCCTTTCATTCCTAGATATCATGACATGAAAACGTGGAATTTCCAAGTGTTATGCATTTAATTTTCTCTGTGTTTTCTTCCATGAAAAGGAATGGTTCTTGAAAAAAAAGTGCATATTCTCCAACATCACAAAAGCTTTTCATGTTTAATTAGCGGAAGCTATCTCTAGATAGGCAAATACTTTCAAAATTGAGTTTCTCAATAGGTAAACTACATATATATCTATCTATATATCTATATCTATCTATCTCTCTCTCTATATATATATGTGAAAACAAAACAAAATAGTCCCAAGTTATTTTATCCCTATGCCTGCCAGGGTGTCTCAATATAGTTCTTGACATGGAACCTATTTTGATGTGTTTTGCACTAAACTGCTTTTGTAGATTCCTTGCAGTCCTATTTCATTGTGAGTTGCCAGGGACTCACTAAAGTTGGACAGAAATCCATGTGTTCAAATGAAATCTGTTGGAGATATACCTACTCTTGAGGCAAGCATCTCAGGCCACAAGATGATGAAGATTAATTTCAACATCATAATGTTGGCTTCCTTTTCTTGTTTCAAAATGCTCACAGAAGCAAGTTTACAGTAAAAAAAAAAAAAAAAAAAAAAAAAAAAGATACTAACATACCCAGTGAAATAGCTGCATATTTGCCAGTGAGCAAAAATCAGAGAGCACAGCTGTTTGGAAGAAGTAACATATGAAGCAAGGGTGAAAAAAATATACTTTCATTAATCACATGCAATAGTTATAACAGTTAAACCATTGTGTTTAGATGAAGATATAAAGTTGCCTGGTGGATCCTTTGGCAGGGTTACTTGCCAGTGTGTTAAGGACATGAATTTACTCTGTTCTTAGCCTCAGGTTTACTGTTCACTGGGCTAACATTAACAGGAGGCATTGCAAAGTGACCTTTTCAGTCTCTTGCAGTTTGCATCATTCTTGAGCAATTTAGTAAAGGAAGAGCATTAGCATTGACCTTAGAAGAGATAAGCCAGTTCTACTTCTCCTCCCAGGTGAAGAGGATGTGGATCTTTTTATGCCTTAGTATGATGGGATGAACTGAGCAACAGCCTGACCTATGAGGTACCATTTCCTACCGCCTTATGAACCTTGTGCTCCTAATAAGTGATCTGGAAACTTGGAAGGAATCTGGCTAAGCTGGGAAGGGCATGCTGGTTCCTCCTGAGTGAGGATGCCTGAAGCTCACTTACCATTGATTATCTTCTGAAGGGTAGCTGCAGGACTCCCAGAAGCAAAAAAGCAAGCCTTCAAACACCCATGTAGGAGGCTAACAGGGAGTTCCAGTCTTATTTGAGAAAAATCTGGCAATGGATGTTAATGGAACTAATCCTTGGACAGATTTTATAGGAAAGTAAGGAGATAAGTTACGTGCCAGCACAGTGCAAATAGAGGAGCATAATGGTGACATGAATTAATAACATGTAATGAAGTGCTAAGCACTGCCATTACTGCTTCTTCCCAGCATGTCTTAAACAGCTGCAGCTGCTGCTGAAATAACTTGCAATAGAGCTTTTTTTTGAAGAGTTTAGTAGAAATTGCACAGGGTTTTATAATAAGCTGACAGTTTATAAATTCTATTTCAATTCCCCCATTATACAATATACACACTTCATTTTACTATTTGACAGCACATGTTCGCTCAACTAAATCGCGCAGAATAAATCACCCTCTGTGTTCTCATGTCATAGCTCTGTATCAAGGGATAAATCACTCCACTTTGAGGCCGCCTTGAATGAATAGAGAGTACCTGTCTGAAAACTATCTGCCCACCAAAATAAGCCCAGAGCTCCTAGAGAACCTAAATTGATATAGCCCCATTTATGTGCAAATGATGGGAGATGAATTCCCACTGATAATATTAGTGTGATGCATTACTGAAAAAAGAGGGAAAAGATAAGATATCAGACTGTTATATGGTGTGGTAGGAAGAAAGGGTACATTGCCTATGTTAAGGTACTGGACTTTCTTTTTCTTTCTTTTTTTTTTTTTTGTAATCTGAAAACAGAAACCAGTCACGTATTCCTACCCACTCTGTTGTGTAGGAAAGACCAGTTAATGTTTTCCAATTAGTGATGCTTAAATAGAATTAATACACTGTTCACATGCCTAAAAGCAATTAGTAAAACACAAGAGTAGCAAATATTAATTGTTAAATTCTAAGGTAATGTAGGTAATTTTTAATTATTGTATATCAGTTGTGCTGTTGAAATGGAGATAATATCATTCTCTATAAACATTTCCAAACATCTGAGCATCTTAATTAGCTAATGGTTAATGAGATTAGTCCAATATAGCATAGGAGAACAAAGATTTGGAATAATAGATTCAGGAATTAATAAATCAAAGAATTACGCATGTACAAAGACAAAAAACTTGCCCATTGTATTAGGAAAAATAGTTGAGGGTATATAGTTATCCATTTCTGTAATCTGCTTTCTGATTTACACAGTTGTAAAATCACAGTGGCTACAGGCCAACAAATCTGAATAAAGATTCTGGTCTGCAAAAACTGTGTATTATTTCGTAACATTTAAAATTTTATGTTTCAACACAATCTCACAAATAGTCCATATTTAATCACTTTTAACTGTGTAGTGAAACACGCTGAAGAAAACCAGGTAAAAACTTCTCAGAAAGTTTCTCAAATGTGCATTAGGTTTTATATTAAACTTTCAGGACATGTGTACTTATCATAAAGAGTACTTTTTTGGTTTGACTTCAGAGTAAAAATCTAAACCTTGTACATATGAGTTAAAAAAAAATCTTTTTTTGTTCAATTTAACAGTAAAATGCTATGTTTCAATTCTTGCTAAAAATTATTTTAAAATCAATTTCAATGAAAACAAAGTAATGACTGAGTGAAAATTGTTTGGTGCTTGTTTGTTTTGTTTTGGGGTTTTTTTGCACACACACAAACTGGCATTTTCTGTAAATAAGGTGCTATTATTTTGACAAAAATTTTTCTTCACATGTAAGAAAATACCCTGCTTAGTATCCTGCTTAATAAGGAGATGTTTGCAGGTTTTGGTACTCACATCTCTTCAGACTCACAGTTAATTGATACCAGATGCAGGTATATGGAAATTTCCATGTTGATGATACTGAGACAGCCTTCATCTTTATGCAGAATAATTTAATCCAGAGTGCAAACCTATCAGTACACTACCTCTGCTTTGGTTTTATCTAAGTTATTGAACTGTGGAAATGGTGCAATGAAATGTGCCTTTTATGGACAGTGACAACTATTGTTTACAAGTTGCTGAAAGTGAAAGGCTAAGACACTACTGCTTTAGGATGTTTTTGAAAGCCTACTTCTTAATACATACAGGGATTTCGACTTTTTAGGTAGCATCTCTTCCTTGCACAGGAAAAAATCTGTGCAAAGAAGTCTTGACACAATACTTCATAGTTCTGTGAGCAAGATTCTTAGATTAATTATCTAATGAAAAGCTCAGTTAACTGCCATGTTTCATTGTATCATATGCTTCTAGATGCTTTAACATGCTGGGTTCATAAATAAAAGAACTACATAGATACACAGAACACAGTATTTTGAAATTCATCTTGACATAATACATATATTTTCTCCTTTATTCCTACATATTTTATCTACAGAATTGATTTTTAATAGGTCTGTGAATACAAAAGTAGTCTGGTAGTTATGAATTCATGTATCCTTTTTCATAATGTTAACCAGTCTTTCTGCATTTTTAAGCATTGCTTTTTTGGTGGCATACAGATCCAGCATGGATGACCTTACCCTGCAGCTCTATACAGAGGTGGTATACATTACCCAGAACAGTCATGCTGAGATTCCAGCTTGTGCTCTATGACTACAGTACTGGTTCAAGATTGTCAGCAACAAGGGGTTTCTCCCTGCCTCCCTGCCTCCCTCCCTCCATCTTTTCTTCCCTCCCTTCCTCTCTCCCTCCTTCCCTATTCTGCACTTCATTCCTGTCATTGATGCCTTGCTATGATCATGGTACTGCTTGCATCCTGTGTACAGCAGCTACGTCCTGTGAAAGACAGGAAATGCTTATTTATTCATAATTACATTTCCCTTGCAACAGACTCTGCTAGATTAGATGGAGAAGACAGGGAGAAGGCAACTGATACTCTTATTTTCTATGCTGCAATGTTTAGTGTTGTCAGCCAGGTGCTGCAGTTTAATACATATTCTTTCAGGATGTCTGTCACTGGAGTATGTAAGAACATCCCAGAAACTCAGTTGACATTTCTCATACACTGTATGTTTTCATACTTTGTAGTGAGAGGGAAACAGGTGAGCAGAGTTCTTTGTTTTGGTATGGGTCTGTCAATATTTGTTTGGAATTTCTTTGTTCATGAGTGTTCAATACTCACATTGCCATGTAGTTTTACAACAGGCTACATAGCTTTAGAAATGCACTGCATACTTGAAGGGGAACATTCCAGGATTTAGTTTAAGAGTACTTTTCACAATCTTAGCTCACTGTCTGAGAGGAACTGCCCTTTTTGCAGAGAAGCATTGCTCTGACAAACATCTCCTTTGTGTCAGGGGGACGAATTTAGGTTCTGTGCTCCTAAAAGAACGTAGCAAGAGAGAGTTCTCCCACCTGCTTTCCTCAGGCAGAGCCCCACCTTTACTCATGTGGCAAGCCTGGGCTGGCCATACAAAGCAGGTCCAGTGCTTTTGATTAGGACACATCCTCATGTGTGTGTGACACATCCTAACTTTGATTAGCCAATGCTTCTGATTAGGACACATCCTCATGCTTGCTCCTGGCTCAGAGCAATGCTTGATTCCTGACTGGTTTTCTGGTAAAGTTTCAACTATAGTTAGAGTAAGAAAAAAACCTCCCTCAATTATTTTCTTTTGGAAAATGGAATTTCATTAAAACAGAGGCGCTGGAGACGCCCTGACAGGCTTTCACAGTGAGACTGCTAGTCCTAGTGAGTGCTGAAGTGTCTCTTCTGGTGCACTGGAGTTGTCACTACCCTGAATATATAATAGATCTACAACAAGTAGAAAAAGGAAAAACAGCCCATGACATTTTCAGTTTCTTATTCCACTTCTTTTTTTCTAATATCAAAACAAAGATCTTGAAAAAGCACTTTTTCCAAGACTTGAGATTTAATTTACCTGGAGTTCCTCTTTTAAACCTGTTTGACTCCTTAACTCTTGGGTTTTGGTTTTTTTTTAAACCTTGGAACCACACCTTATTTTATCTCTTAGAAAAATACGTAACATACAAAAAAATAAATAACTTTTAAAAAGTATGATTGAAGTGTTTTCCATCACTCTGTACCTAACAATTTCTTGGATTTGTTTCAAACTTCTCTGTTTATCCTCTATCAAGTGATAAAGAATGGAAAAGGACCACTTTTTCCTTCTGTGAGGCTGCTGATGCTTTGTGCAGTCAGTAAAATTTACCAGTAGCCTAGAAATCTATCAACACTAATGATAGATTTAAATTCTCAGAAAAAAATATAGAATTGAGAGGAGGAATATCAGTACCCAGAAAATATTCTGAGGTAAAAAACAGAAAGACCATCAGGGATTATGTGTACATTTAATTTTCAATTTTTCTCTGTGAAATCTTTATCTATAATCACAATTTCAGATAGCATTGATGTAACTGCAAAGGGTGAGAACTGAGCTTGTCCTCACCAGACCCTGTATGTTGCGAGTTACCAGCAATGCCCAGGAAGACACAAATTTCATAATGGCCTTCATTAAAAAAAAAGAAAGGGTTAAACTAAAATTTAGCTAGGACTCAAGAAAATAAAATTAGCCCAAAGAATTCGTATATGAACTCACCTGCATACTTGTGTGCTTATTTGATAAATTCGTATAAAACTATTTTCCTGCCCACTGTAGCATATTTATATTAATTTGCACTGTGAAAGGTTTTGCATATGATGTGAAGGGAAAGGTATTCAACCACTTATGTGTCTCATAATCACATCATATGGCACTGGTTTACATTGCTGTTTTTATTGTCAAGTTGCACTGTAGTTCTTGTACACTTGTAAAGATTATCTTGTTCCAATTATACTGAGGTAGGTGTACCTAATCTAAAAAATCAGTCCATTTAAAGATTAGCTAAATTATTGTTTCAGCAACATAGTGTCTTGGTTCTGAGTTTTTCCTTGATCAAAAAGTTTCTTGTATATGTAGGTATGGCAAACTGATTTCTAGGTTCCTTTTCTTAAGTGTCTAATTTGTTTTTGATTTTATCTAAGTTACAGGGCCCCTAACTAGTGCTTTGAATGTGATACAAAATACATTCAAAGGTGAAATGTCCAAGGAGAGAAAAGTATCTTTCTTCTACAAAAAGATCAAAAAATTCAAATAAAAGCTGTTTTTTAGGTATGAAATTAGAGTTAATGTACATCTGTCACAAGGAAAGTCCTGTAAACATTTTTCCTATGAACACAAAAAAAATAAGTCTTTGATTAATGTATGAATACTGTAAATAATTTTCAATCCTTTCTACATACCATAGGAAGGAAATTAAGACTTTTAAGAGTCACTCCTTCTTAGCAACGTTGAAGTCTTCTGCTTCTCATTACCATATTTTAATCACATTAAACCCTTTCTTATAAGAAGAAATTTACTGATTCCTGTGCAAGTTATCATGCAGAGAAGACTTTCCACCTCATCTTTCCTCATTTGTTTATATCTGACGTGAAAAGCACCCTTTCCTGCAGTGGACTTTTCTATTTCAATCATTTAGGATAATTTTGAGAGTTGGTCTTTAACTGGTGCATTCAGTGTACTTTTTAAAACACTTGTACCAGATTTTTTTTTTTTTTTTTTTTTCATGCATTGACAATGTGAGCACAGTTAAATCAGGACTTTTGTGAATACCATTCTGGTAGAAGTGTTCTGTAGAATACCTTGTCTCTAATAGTGTCCAATACCAGATATTACTGGCTAGAGTGGAACAGGCTGTACTATACAATCCCTCAGGGCTTACCTGAGGGTTTTTTGGGGTTTTTTTGTGTGGATTTTACTTTACCTTTTTTTTTCCGTGAACTTGTTTACTGCTTTTAGAACCATACTACAATTGATGTAACTTATGCAGTATTATGACATGACAGATTATGACATGCATTGTAATGAAATAACCAGATCTCCTCTTTATTCCAGCACCTGTGTTCATACTTCCTATGCTACAGATGCATCATTTTGCACTAGGGAACAGGAGAGAAAAGAGGTATTCTGAGATCCCTAAAACCGCACTGTTTGGAGGCTCCCTCCTGTTCACAGACATTAACTTTTAAAATCCAACAAGAAATAACCTTTGAAAAATTGACTTCAAAGTCTCCAGGCGCAATAGCAACTTTTCTTGCTATAGCAGTTCTTAAATTTCCTTCACTGTCTCCACTGTGAGTGACACAGCAGGTATCTCTTTTTGTTCTCTGAAACACACATGAATGCCTACCCACCGGCAGACAAAAGGACCTAAAATCATAACTAATACATTTGTGTTCACTTTAAGGAAAATCAAATGATCAGTCCCAGGTTTTTCTATAGAAACCTGGGGATATAAAAGTTCAAAACAGCAATTCAGAGGAAATGCTGGGCATGCTTTCATACAAAAAGAAGTGTGGTGTACCTTAATCAAACCTATCCAGAATAAGATCAGATCATGAGAAAGAGAAAATTTTATATGGCTTTCCATGCATGGAGCAGACAGAAATTTCTGGAGAACCTAAACCTGTGACTGCTTCTGCCAGCTGGCCAATATTTGGAAGTCACAAAGCCATCTGGCTTTAACTGTGCTTTGCAGTAATCACTGTAAATGACTTTACAGTGCATCATAGAAATGTTCATTTTGGGCACATAATTTACATTGCTCAGGTGTGAAACTTTTTTGGATATTCATTTTCATCTCATGATATAAGAATACCAATGTATTTTCATTTAAGGCTTCATGAGAACTGTGACTATCTTACTGGATTGATTGTGATTCTCAAAATTGATTGAGAATTTCTCAGTCTGGTTGTGGGATTCCAATATTCTCAGCCAACATCCAGATGAAGCACAGTTTTGTACAACCCTGTTTTTCCCTACCTGGGTATTATCCAGTTCTGAAAATGCACTTCCATTCCCTGTTCTTAGTGCTGGCTCTTTCCAATTGTCCATTCATTCTTTCTGACAAAATACAAGCTTTATCATTCACTTCATATTCCTTTTCAAAGCTTATTTGTGTGCTTATAATCAAAGTAGATCATAAAATGTGTTTTACAAGGGATTTAGATCTGAATTGTGATATTTTAATGCATAAAAAAGTCAGTTGTCAGGTACTAAGCCCCTTGTTTAACAGTAAGATTTAATGCTTCAAATTAGAAAACTGAGCTCACTAGAACTATTTCTATCAGACTTTAAATATCATGTTGTGCTTTTGAAGCTTCTCCATTACTAAGCCATTCCTAAAATGCTGACTGTGACCAAGTATTATTAATTACAGTAATATATGTTGTATAATTATACAATATATTATATACAATTATATAAGTATTATTAATTACTATATATATATATATATATATATACTAGTACATATTACACAGTATATCATATTTAAACTGCTTTGCCCATATGAAACCCCCTGTCAGTCTTAAGATTTTTATGGTGTAAGAAGCAACAATATTCTTCTGGTGTGCGTCTTGCTTCTGTTTGCATTACCACAGGATTTTATTTCTAACTTGGTTGTGAAAAATCTATTTGTATTTTTTTTAGGCTGAGTCTTAGGCTGGAATATTAATTTCCTGTGAAAAGTACATGTAATTTTTCCACATATTTTTACATGTAACACTTAGTCAGGGGGTTGTAATCATATGTCCCTGACTGTTGTATGCCAAAAGTAAAAAACCCCATTTTTTAGAGACTCAGAAGTCCCAGTGATAATTCTGTAGACCCAGATAGCCTTCAGTGAGAAGCAAATAGAAAGGCCATGCTGGCCTACAGAAAGGAAATGAAATGTTTCTGGTTTTTTGGCTGATTTTTTTGCACAAATATCGTTTTCTAATGACAGATGGCTTTTACGTAGGATTGTGGTTTTAGGGCAAGACTCCAGGTACGGTCCATGATAACATAAAGCAATATGTTATCATGGAAACATGATCATGAACAGTGTGACCAGAATTTCTACTGTGAGAAAGACTGAGAGGGGTGGATTTGTGGATTTAGTTTGCTCTCACACTTGGGCCATCAAGATTACAGCAGACAGAGAATTTCTAGAGTCATATTTCTATCAGTTTTAAAAAATTCATGGTCCCAAACTGCAAGAGTTATTATTTTTTATTACTAAGTTATCACTAAGTATGAGATTGAAAATTTTTGGTTGCAGAGGTAATTACTCAGGTTTTCAAAGGAATTAATATGGCACTAAATTTTTCTTGGTATTTTGAAACAACAAATATTAATGATATAATTGCAGAATTTGTATTGGTAACCCATCCAAACTGCTATAGAACTTTAAATTGCCACACTCACAGCGTTGTCTGCCAGTAGCTCAGAAGGTAATGGCTTTCTTGGTGCTGCATATAAGCAACACAGTATGGCCACAGGAATGAGTGAGTGTACTTTCAAAGGGGAAAAAATTGATTGAGGATGGCATTAAAGAAAAGCTTCTTGTAAAGACTGGATACTAAGCAATGTAAGATAAATTCCTGATAATTCTGAGCTCTCTTGGCATTTCTGGTCTTCAAGTTCATTTATAGAATCAGCTTTCCTATTTATCTTAAAAAAGAAGAATGAAAAAAGAAACCCTCAGTATACTTATAGATAATATTTCATTGAATATATTTCATAAATGAAAAATCCCTCTACATCTACAGTTACACTGCATGGACTAGTAACAGAGCAATTTGAGGTCATGACCTTAGGATTTCAGTTATCTGTGTAGACATAAGGACCCTTTAACAGGAATTAGTTCTAAGTCCAATTGGCCTAATTTATTAAAGCAGCAAAGATACAGTACCTTTAAGGATTAAGTACTCTTGCATAGATCACAAAAGGTTAATTCTTGCTGAAATGAGTTAAGAAACCTTCCTGCACACCATGAGTTCTCTTTCCTTAAGTCATCTTTTAACAAAGGCACATGCAGATAAATTCACCGACTATTCTTCAAACTATTTAGGGTCAGAACATTAAAACATTGGACACAGTAATTACATATCCTAAAAATATATTTTAAAAATAATAATTTAAGAATAACACTATATCAGTTGCCATTTTTCTTAAGAAAGGCAGCTATGGCAAAGACCAAACTAAAATTCTATCTTGTTTGTTTGTATGTGAGAGTTAAACCCATCATTGTATTAATGATTGAATAGACAGCTTTATCAATACTTCTGCCAAGATAGCCACATACTTGATGAAACGCTGAGTCAGTAAAAGTGTGAAATTCTGTTTCTTTATTATCATCAGTTTATTGCCCTGTGGATTTATAAGAATGATTCAATAGCCTACTGAAAAATCCATTGCCAAATAATCATGGTCAGTCTTTGTTGTTGTAATGTGATGGATAAGGGGTGGAGTGAGTGATAATTGTCCACCTTTGATGCTCTTGTGATGATATTCTTTCAACTTTGGTGTGGGGAATTTTAGTGTAAATTTGTGGAAAAAAGTTGTGAGTCCAGTTCTGGGCTTCTCAGAACAAGAGAGACACAGAGCTCCTGGAGCAAGCCCAGGGGACAGCAACAAAGATGATTAAGGGACTGGAGCATCTCTGACCATGATAGCCTGGGGGAGCTGGGTCTGTTCAGCCTCAAGGAAAGATGACTGAGAGGGGACATCATCACTGTTTATGAGTATCTGAAGGGAGGGAGTCAAGAGGATGGAGCCAGGCACCTCCCAAGGTGCCAAGGAATAAAACAAGAGGCAGCAGTCAGAAACAGGAGCACAGGAAGCTCTGCTTAAACAGGAAGTAGAACTTCTTTACTGTGCAGGTGACCAAGCACTGGAACAGGTAACCCATAAAGGTTGTGGAGTCTCCCTCAGTGAAAACATTCAAGAACCTCCAGGACACAACTGTGTGCCACGTGGTCTAGGATGACCCTGCTCAAGCGGGGAGGTTGGATCAGATGGATCATAGTGGTCCCTTCCAAACTGACCCACTCAGCAAATTTGTGATTACTGATACAGGTGAAGTTTTTGAAATTATGTCTGCTATGTGGGATATTCTTCCCATCACAAAGAAAAGGCTGAATTTGACCGACTTTCTGTGTAAGTTCTCACAGTGGAATCCTACTTGAAGCACAATATTCAGATAAATTAAGTTGCCTTTCTCTTTCTTTCTTTCTTTCTTGGTGATTTTTAAGGTCTCTTCCAACACCAGCCATTCTGTGATTCTATGGTTCTATGACATACTGATGTTCTGGATATATTGTCTTCCTTGTTATATGTCATGTTTCCTAAAACTCAAAGAGAAAAATATCTTATTGAATGCCATATTAACTGATTAAATATGTTTCTCTTCCTGAACTGGTGGTCTAAACTGGCTGGAATTTAATAGATGCATAAGTCCTCACAGTATACTCTCAAAATGAAAATGTATCTGTTCATGAATAGTAAATCTATTTGTGAAAAACAAATATAAAGGTCCCTTTTCATTCCTTGAGTCAGAGCACTATTTATATGAGATTATTTACTATTTCTTATAGACTCACAGTTTCTGAATTTCCATGCAGGATCTCTCTATATTAAATACAGTAAATTCACCTAGAATCTTAGAATCATGTGATATATCATATGATCTAAGCCAACAAACAGAAAAAACCTACCAGGAAACAAGATTAATTTTAACAATTGGTATTACTATACCAGATCAGAGGTAATGTGATTCCACATCTTCAACAGAAATTTTCATTGTATAAATCCTATCTTTGTGGGCCAGATAACTCGCTAAAATAAGGATAGCCTAGGAGACCTCAGGTCAACTAGTAGAGATGTAGGAGGTGTTATTATACACAGTCTCTCTGGCTATCTCTGAGATGTCTTTGTAGAGACATCTACTAATTAAAGAGTGAAGAAATGGTTCATCTTGCCGTTAGTGTCATTGCTAATGGTATTTCTTACAGAGATGGCAAAACAAGATTAAATGTTAAAGATCATATTAGAATAAAATTGTGGTTATTTAGTTAAGTTCTCATGTATTTTGCCAATGTATTTTGCCAATGTATTTTCACATTTGTGAAGGACTGCTGAAATTCCATTTGTTTTTGTTGGAATAGATATAATAATGAAGCCATTTTTAGTACCAAAAAACACACAAAAACTCAGAGCAAAGTCTTAGTCTTAGAAATCTGCTCCAACTTGTTTGCAGACTCTACCTGTTTCTATAAATGAAGGTAACTTCATAAAGAAAACAGATATCATTAGTGGAAGAAAAGGAACAAAAAAGGGCAAGATTTCAGGCTCTCAAATCTTTCATTAGGTGAGAAATAGATGTGACAAAATTAAGTACAGGCATGATGTACATGAATGATTTGCCTGTTCTTTTCCTTTTTTTTTTTTTTAATGAAGGAACAGCCTTGTCTGTGAAATAGAATGGTCTGTTTTACAGGTTTTAGTTATAAGTGATTGGCTATTGTGGATTAAAAAAAAGTAAGAAGTTGTTTGCAATTTGAAATGTTTCATACTTTTCCACTCTTGAAAGGGTATATAATAGGTACATTGAGTGTTTAAGCTATTACCAGGGCAGTGAAGTGTGAAACAGCGAGAATATAAGCAAGAAAGGGGAAGAGCTGCTACTGAAATCTGGGAGATATCTCTGAGATGTTCAATGCAGAGCATATACATATACATATATATATATGTATATATATATATATATATATACCAACCTTAGATAAAATTTTGTGAGTGCATGGAGTGTGTAATGTAAATAATTCTCAGATGTCCATTTTGGTAGCTTTGGGATTTGCTGCATTCTTCACAGACAGAATTTACTGTTTCCATTAATGTCACCTTTTAGCTTAACTGTCTAGACTAATGTAAAGTGTTCATTTTCCTAGTGGCAAGTGATTGCCAGTGGGAAAGTAGCAAATGATTGTGTAATACAACTCTGAAACAAAGATGCCAAAGTCTACTCTTCATCTCTGAAAAGTGTGGCAATATTTATGTCACTTGTAACACTGAAGATTTTTTTTCAAATAGAAATTTAATGTTGAAAATGAGAGACATTGCAGCTACTTTCAATCAACTAGAGCACTGTTAAATTAATTTCTAGTTCTTATCTTTCTATTTTCAAAGGTCAAAACATACTTCATTTTTGTTATTCTAGCAGTGTTATGAACAATGCTTTTTTTTTAAGTGGTAAGCTTGTCCAGTCTTTTCTGCGTTGGACAGGCATCTCTCCTGATACAAATTAAACTTGGATTCTTTTCACAAAAAAGGCAAATACGACAATCTGTAGGCATAAATACCGGAAACACATAAATACACAATGCCAAGGAACTTGTGTTGTTTTATACATCATCGACTGATCATGTGTAAAAATAAATCAGTGGGAGTGTATCTCTCTTTATGTAATTAAATATCTGGGACTTGGCAAATCCATCTATGATAATGTTATCCTTTTATTGGCTGTAAGGGAGTTGCAGTACTGTGAGCATAGGCTGTACTGGACATTTAATTTTCATGTTGTTCAGAACTTCAGTAATTCTTAACTGTCATCTTCCCAAGATGCTTGGGAGGTTAGTTCTAAAATAGAGAAATCACATAAAAACTTGCTTTCATGTTCAGTTCTAAATTCCTAAAAGTATTACTGTGGATTCTTATGCATGGAAATGTGAATATTTGTTTTAAAAGATGGTTTGATCTAATTCAACTCCTAGAAAGTATAGCATTTTTAAAACAAATAAAAGAATGTATATTCAATATCTGATTTTTTGGTGTCACTTTTTACTACCAGTAAAGCTAGTGTTTTTCAGGTTAAAAAATACTGCCTGGGCTAAACACTGACACAAAATTTTTATGTTATGTCTTCATTTGATCTTGAAGAAAACATTTATATAGATGGTTAGTCTCAAAAATAGAGAACTTTAAAATGCTTGGGAGATATAACCACGGGAGGGACAGAGTGTTTTGGGGGAGATATTTCTTAAATAAAAAAGAAACATTTCTCCAACTAGCTATTTGCATGCTGAAGATAAAAGCTCTCTGCCACTTTTAGATTATAAATGTGCTGTATGTGCTCAGTCTTGTGGGCATGTCTATTCCCTTTATTTCATATTTTATTTTCATGCCCATTTTAAGTCCTTCAATTATGGGTAGACCCCTCAAGGAAAGGAATATTCTTCCTGATGAGTAATCCCATTTCATTCAAATGAAATATAGTGCAATTACAGATGATATAAATGTATCAGAGATGAGCTTATTGTTTTATTGGCTTTTTTTTCTTTTTCTTTTTAAATAAAATGCATTAACTAATATAAAAGAAGAGGAAAAAAATGTGAATGACTAAGTGGAAAGGTTTACTAGGACCTTCCCTAAGGGTTCAGCAAACTGAACTGCTTCATAAATTACCTTGTGCTCCTATTATTTTTTTACTTTTGTCATTGCTACTCACTATTACAGTAGTTGGTGATTTATGAGTTATGATTAATGATTCATGCCTTCATGATTTTATTTGGCAATCACTCATAAGTGGAAAACACTTTGGTAGACAAATTAGGCCATTTTAAAAAATCCTAAATTTGTTCTAATCAGTTACCTTCAAAAGCACAGAACATATAGGAGGACACTTTGCTGTTATTTTTAACAACAAAAAAAGAAGTTGCTTTTTGAGAAATTTACAGGAATTTCTGTTCTGATTTTCTTGTCATCATAAAAGTTGAATAAAATTCTGTTTTATATTAGGTACTGAATTCCCCAGTGATTTTGCCTTAATTATGCATGCAGTTAATTGGATGAAATTCTGCCTTCCCTGTTCACCTGTGGCAGTAGTTTCTTACCCTTCAAGTTGTACCTAGAAAAGAATCTCACACACATAATCACACCAAATATTCTGAGTTGGAAGGGATTGATTGAAATTATTTTCAGCCAGGTGTTGCACAAAGTGAGCACATAATAATCTTGCTCACAAGAAGCCTTTGCAATGTCACCAATTAAAATTTGTTCAACTTTTCTCAGAACACCTGCAAAACAGAGACATGATTTTTATATGTTTAGAAATAATCTTGAAAAAATAGAACTTTTTCTGACCAGAATTCAAGTAAAGTACACTTTGAAACATGAAAAAAATACAAATATAGTAGTGGAGAAGAAGAAAAAGAGGAGAGAGAAGAGAGTAATTTGAAGTTTTCCCAAACATATGTGCCTTCCAAATACATTATGAAAGTTAAAGACAAGTTCCTTTTAATAAAATAAAATCACTCTCCAGCCATAAGTATAAAACTGTCCTCATTTCTGTTTACAAAAAGCTATTATCTCTACTCCTTTATATTGTAGTTCAATTCATATATGTGAATGTTTTCCTTTGTCTGTTTTCCTTTCTCAAAGTTTTATAATCTATTACTAAAAGCTTTCTACCAAAAAGGAGAGGAGATATCATCCATTACACCTATTTTTATTTCTCAATAAGTCATTACTAAGACCACTGCTATTACCGTCATTGACTCTGATTTATGCATCGGCAGCTTCAAGCATCATTCAAGTATGAACCTGAAAAATATGTTTTATCAGTTCTCATGCTCCAGGGATACAGAGTTATGATGTGCAATTAATATATTAGTCAAGCATCAAACCTTTCCTTAACGTTTTGCAGCTGGCTTTTTTTGTTTGTTTGGTTTGGTTTTTATTTTTTCTTTTGTGTTGTAACCACTGTAGATTCAAAACAGCCTTCTAGATAAAATGCAATTTGTAAGATAATGAGGAATACAAAAGTCTGTTAATGTTCAGTCCAGCTTGTAATTCTGAATATGCTGTAGTCATGTTAGCCCAAGGAGCACACTTTGTATTCACCACTATTAGGTTTTATTAGACTTTCCTTATTCATTAGTGAGATGAAAGGAAATTATACTCTTTTCTTCTGATATTAAGTTCTTTCATACAGGTAAGATAAATCTTACCTACCTTAGAATTTTACTCTTTTTAAGGCAGAGTATTTACCTATTTTAGTAACCATCCTAGTCAATTAAGAGATAGACTTTTGGGGTTTCAATTCTTTGTTTCAGATATCTACTCTGATATGCCAGACACACCTACTTTTCTCAATAGCGGGGAAGGTAGAGCAGGTTTGATAGTTTATACATAAATGTTTTATGTCATTAGTGAGGCTTCAACTGGAGTAATTTATGCAATTTTCATGTTTTTTCAAAGCACACTGGAAACACTCCTCTTTTAGATGGGGATTACAGGATCTCATTTGCTTTTCTAGGACTTTGCCTACTGTAGGATCCCAACTAAGGAGAGTTACCTTGTCCTTGTTGGCTTGCCAGGTTCTCCAAGACTGCTGCATGAGTGTGCTGACCAACAGGACTTATTACCCACCCTATGCTCTCCCTGCTTCTCAGCTTCCAAAGAGACCAAGTTAACCACCTGCTTGCACTGGGTCTCGAAAGAATTGAGGGGTAACAGTTCTCAAATCTCTTCCCTTTATGTGCCTATTTTTGCATAGTTCATTCTCTTCCCCAGGAATTATTTAATTTCATAAAAAAACACCTTACTTTCCAAAATAGCTCCAGAATGCCACACACAAAACATTGCTCTGTACCTTGAGGGAGGCAATTTTTCTAAGTAATCTCTGAGTAGGTCACAGAAACCACAACTGAATTCAATGTCCAGTCCTTCAGTTTCACTTAACACACACACGGCATGTCTAATCTCTGCTGCTAAGTCTGCATTTGACATAAAAAACCTGACATTTAACAGAAAAAAGCTGAATTAATGGAATAAAGAAAGAATTATTATGGTCCTGGCTTCAGTTAGTGGAGTCAATTAACATTTTGCTGGTAGAAGCAGACAATGGCTCTGAATTTATTAAAATTTACATGAACTACCCTGCTTGCTTGAAAAACAGAACAACAAAAAACTCTAGTATTTCAGTGAAGCACGGCGCCAGTTCTCTAGTTGTTTATCTTTAATGATGCATCCTCAGTAAACACTGCTATATTGTGAGACTTTACAGATTGTTTTTAAATGCCTCGTGAAATGAAGAATAATCAGCCTTTGGGAAATTGGATATTGCACAAATTCTTCTGTGTCTTTTGTACTGAGATGTGGGGATGTTAAAATAGCTCTTTAAAAAGTTCAGATATGAAATGAGCCTTTTAATTCTCACACTGAATGTTAGCAATAGCATCTGAGTTCTTGTACAATATTAGTACACATATCTCAAACAGAAAAATAACCCATAGTAATGGGAAAAAATAACTGTTATTTGAAACTTCAATTTTATTCTGGTCACCTGTAAAACACAGAGCAACTCAAAGTGGATGAAAATATAATATATGTTGTAAAAACCAGGTTATTTACAACAAGAAGGAATTATGATGCTAGAGTTGAACAGTTGCTGTAAATCTGTAGAATAGGTATTTAGTTAAAATCTAAATATCTGAATTATAAGGTGTGACATGCGAAGGCACAAATAATTTGGAAATTAACTGTTAAAGGACTTTCAGTTCGTCTGTTTTTCTTATGTTTGCCAGACTGATGGCAACTGAAGTAATTATTGAAGACATTGCATTATTTTCTATGGAGCATGACACTCATGAGAAAAGCTCATAGTGGTGTAGGTGCCTTAATCGTCAGTGCACTCTTTCATAATCCAGAACGCATGATGAAATAAAATGCCTTTTGGTACATTAAATCTTTTTTACTTTGTATGCACCCACATATACATAGGAGGCTTTAAAGAGTCTTTTTTTTTTTTTTTTCCAAAGGAGAGAGGATTTCAAAATGAGAATGAAGACCTGGGCAGAAAATTCCTACATTTATTTGCAGGAATTAAGGAATTTAGATCAACTCACCAGAGAGATCAAATACACCATTATTTAATCATACTTATTTCTACATAGTTAATGTACATGTGTTAACACAACTGAAAGTTGCTTAATTCTGAAAGTAACTGCTATAATATATAATAGAACACTATCCTCGGGGCAAAGTAGAAAGTACTACTCCTACCCACTATGAAAGCTCTGACATTAATGAGATTTAAGTGCTCCCATAGGCCTTGTGTTCAGGGATAAAAAACAGGAAGCTGATCAGGGAAACTATTAGAACAAATAGACTTAATTCCTCATTTTCCTCAGAGATACCTAAAAATTTCTATGACAATTTTAATGGACAAATTACAAATAAAGTCCCAAGCTTTTGCTAAATTTTCTTAATGTATTCTTACCAAATATATAAAATTGCAGTGTTAAGTGAGCCGTTTAATGATAAACATGAAAATATTGTAGTATTAAGACTTATTAGTCCTCAATCCAACTGTGATATGTCAGCATACTACTGGTTATTCTGGAAAGGTCATATATGCTTACCGTATTTATTACCAATAATTATTTAACCCCCTTTATTTCAAAGTATTTCAGACATGTCAGTCTAACCATGCTGGTATAAAATAGACGAAAAAATCACGCCATGTTTTGAGGAAAACTGGTCAGGGAGATAGAGGACAGATTCTCACTCAATGAAGCCTTTGCTATTTGGTAGAACTCCATGGACTTCAGTGGAACATAAGCACAGACTGTGACTAAGCTCTTAATTTTGTTACTGAAATGAGATCTACCAGACAAGTAATATATAGTGAATACCTACTAAAGAAAGGGTAACTTCAGTGGAAGCGCGTGTATAACAGAATCATGTAGATCAGACAATGATTATGCCTTTGGAGGCAGAAGATATAGAGGAAGTAACCACTGAATAAAACCTGATAACTTCAGAAATACTGTTCACTGTGAAAAGATATCTCAAATTATGTCTGAATTATATATCTGGGACATGTCAACCTTGAATATTTTCTGTGATAGAATGAGTTCTACATTCTTCCTCAGCATAATTCATTAAAAACTTAATTTCAGATTACCTTTTTCTTTAATAACCAATAAATGCTTCCCACTGCTTCCTCTAAAGCCTACTTTTTCTTTTGTTCTTGCTAATAAAAGAAAATAATGTATTACCACCTTCATAGTGTCCCTTTATGTTTTTTCTGGCAAGTTTGCCTCCTTTCCTCTAATTTAGCAAAGCAATTACTCATAACCATTATTCATAGGGCACAGCTTTCCTCAAGCCTTTAAATAAGCTTTCTTTTTTTATTTTCTCAACTCCCTGCAGGTTTCCTGATTCGTTTCTTTGCCCCCTCCTCTTTATCAGATGTACACCACTGTATTTTCCACAGCTGTTTTACTCTTTACTACAATGTCTTAATCCATTTCAAGAGATATATTGAACAAATTTTCCCTTTGTACTTAATCTCTCTTTACAAAGCTAGGAGTATAATGCCCAGAACCCATAGACTAATTTTATTTCACTGGGCTTTAATTTGCTTGTTTTTTATGGAGGAAACACTCACTAATCAAGAGGCAGATGGTGAGAGATTATTTAAATGCTATGCCAACTTTAATAACCTCAGTCACTTTATGAGGTTCCTAAGGCTGTTTCTTGTATTTTCCCTGCAAAAACTTTGTTTATTCATCTCTTTGTTGATGACTTCTAAATGTTTCTGAGTCCCTTTCAGAACTCAATATGAACAGCTTTAGCCCTTTCTTTGCAACACAGAAAGAAACCTGCTTACAAAAGAGCTAAGAATATTCAATGTAATGCATAAGCTACGTTAATGAATCATATGGCTTGAAGTAGCAATGCTGATAAAAAGTGAGGTCTCATACTTTAATGATAGCTGAATTCCTTCTACTGTATTGATTTACTACAGTGTAGACAGTAACCGATATTTTGGTGGGCATTAATTAGGTTTTCAGGGTAATATTCAGCTCACTGAACAATTTTTTTTTTAACTCATAGGTTTAATCTCATTTGAATTAACCATCTAAAGCTTGGTCAAAACAGGAAGATAAACATCTTCACCTATATACTTCTGACTAATAAATCAGCCTATAGTACCTCTCAGTGTTATCCCTTAAATATAGAAGAGGTCTTAAATAGAACACTATGAAAGGGCCTTCATGAATCCATGAAAGTGATGATTTTTAAGAGAAAGGATGGACCTGTTTATTCTAAAGCCAAATATCTCTCCTGGACTTTGTTTGACCTTTTAACAGAGTGGCATCTGCATATAGTCTAAACCTTAAAATGTCACACTCCTTTAGAATCTTAAAATTCCATCCGGAATGTCTTCTGCTATTTACCTTCGTTAAAGGCAAAATTATTTGTGAAAGATGCATGAAAAACAGATGGACAAAAAAACCAATTTAAACTTACTACAGATTTATTTAATCTATAGTAGGTTTTTGGGGAATGCCTACATAGTGATGTGCACCCAGAAATACGCCTGGGCTTAATTTGTAAAGGAGCTGCAGTGGAGAGAAGGGGAACAGGAAACACAGGACATCAGGGATTCCTCATGTGGGGCTTTTTTCCTTTATTTTTTTTTCTCTGTGTCTTTTTATTTAGCAAGTGAAACATTGCTTTACATAATACAGATATAACATATAAATTGAGATATATATATATATATAGGTGAGAAAATATAGATATTATACTAAAAATTACATTTTTTTAAGAAAACAAAGAAGGAGCAATCTAGAATTCCTTCAGAGCCTTTGAGAGATATTTTGCCTTTTGGAGAAAATTATCTCATTATGCACTTACAGGGAAATAAAAAAAAATCTATGATATTTTCAGCTAATTTTGTCAGTTCTTGAAACAACATCTCAAAGGAATCATTTTCTGTATGGGTCAAGGTAAAGAAGTAAAACCATTCCTTTATGGGGGAAGGCATTTGGAAAGTTGGATTCAAAGATGACTTGAGGGATTCATGAGGTAACAGAATTGTTGCAATGATAATTAATACTGTGTGCCTCAAAAGTTTAAACTACGTTTAGGAAAAGAAAAAGAAAAGGCCCCCATTCCCCCAGAGAAATCCTAAAAAACCACAAAACACAAAACCCCCAGACCAAACAAACAAAAACAAAGAGAAGAACTGAGCATAAATGTTTTGAGCTTAACTACCAAAAAGTGATATTTTATACACCTTATAGTGTAACACAAATCTCTGCTAGTTGGTAGAGATTGCAAGATTAACTAACTTATGCCAAAGAAAGCTAGTAGATTTCTGGTGTGTGACAGCTGTGACTCTTAAATTTTCTTTGATAGACCAGAGACACCTTGATAAGGACATGCCAACATTTCCCAGTATATACAGCTTTGTCATTTATAATTTCTAGTCCAATATGAAAATGATGTTAGTAAATGTCTGTATTGCTATTTGACACATTTCAATGCCTGGGCAAATGAAAAGTATTCATCTACAAAACACCCTAGAGGGGAGGAAGGGTGGATTAATTTTATGTGGTTCAATTCAGTTGTTTTTTCAGTTAAGTTCAATGATACTGAAGAAATCACAAAATATGCATTTAGAATAAGAGAACAATAGTTAAACTTCATACACTATTTTATTGATTTTATTTAATGATCAATAACTTTGTAGAAATTAGAATTCCATCTTTTTTTGTTTACATCTAGCTGTGTTTTACATATCAGAAAGCTGTCATGTTTAGAGAATCTTCTTGCAGCAATATCCATTCTTTCTCGTTTTTTTTTAATCTGAGTACCTTTTTTAATCAGGGCAAAACAGATGTTTTGCAATATTGTAAAAATATCTTTGTCTGGAAACTTGAATCAGGAGACAATGAATGATGGCAGTGTCTCATGAGTATTTATACACTGAGATCTCTGAAATCCACATAATTATGGTAGAGCTAGATTAGATCTTGAATCAGCTTCAAGGATTTTGCACTGAAAGTATGTTTCCTTTATTACAGAGTAATAAAAAAATAAAAAGAACTATAGCTTTTCTTCTTCTGTCGTCAATATTATTGTATAGCTATTGAATGCTACTGAATTGGCTGAAAGTCTCCACTGAGAAATATTGTTTCCCTGTATTCTCATCAAACAATGATGAGTGAATTAACTCAATGCACCAGAATAAAATGTGGTGAAATATGCTGACACTGATGAAATTCTTCATTGTGGTGTTAATAAATTCAACACAGGAGTTTTTAAAAGACACTAATATGAGATATTCAGCTCATGGACATATTGTTTGTTATCAAGATTGGTATTTGGCAAGGGTTTTTTTCATTAGACTTAGGGTTTCCCCCTCAAAATGCTGAACAAGAATAGAAAATTTCTAGTTCCTTTTGGATATTCTGGACGAAATTAACCATTTTCAATGTATTTGTTAGCATTGAAATTTTTTCTGGTTTTAATACATGAAAAGTTATTTTGTCTGAATAATAAGCCTAAAGACTGCTTTATTATTAGTGTCTCAGGTTCAATGCATTGGTCTCTGAGGACATAAATCTAAGGCAGACAATTTAGGTATACCTAATCTAATTTTATGTAATAAGCATCAAACTGGGAGAATGAAGTTATTGAATTTGCACTTCTTATATACTACAAGAGCTCACAAAATTAACCTATGTTACAAACAGTAGATCAAGGAGAGTTTTAGAAGCTCTTACCTAGTATCAGAACACAGGATGCTGTAAATATTCATTGGTGTACAGGTTAGGAGCATATTATTACATTTATATTGCCATTGTACTATAAGCATTCAAAAAATGCATGGTAGTGAATCTTCTGAACAATGAAGCTGTTGTGAAGCTTCAGTTCTAAAATGGTGGAAAATTTGTTGTCAGTCCCACAAAAAGGATGACAATCAAAACAGAAGAAAACAATTCTTCAACAGGGCAGATGGAAAATTTTCTAGATTGTATTTTCTTAAATGTTTACATGCTTCGTGTTGAGAGGCTTGTCTTCATAAGGCTTCTGTAAGAAATAGGAATAGGAACCTAAAGTTTCAGTTGAGAAATCCCGGAAATCCTTCCTCTGGAGAATCAAAAGTGTCTCTGATCAGGAAGCAGTTAAGGAGTTGGAGAACCTGGCACCTGAGATTCCTGGGAACTCTTAGAGTTTTGATTTCTCATAAATTGTCTTAGCAATCTGTCTAGGATGTTTCTCAGGATCCTCTAGACAAAGTTTCCTAAGTACTGTTCAAGTGACCTGTTTGGTAGTTGAGGGCTAAGTCAAAGGCTAAGTCAAGGCTAAGTCAAAGGCAGTGGGGTGGGAAGCAGCTCTGGAATTACACATCTGTATTTAAACATCTGCCAACATCTAAATGTGAGCTACTGACAACACTCCCAGGGTTGGCAATGGAGTTGAAATAGTCACACCTAACCTAGAGTTGCTCACTGATCAGCGGAATGTGGTCTCTAAACATCAAAATATAGAATATCCTGTGTTGGAAGAGACCCACAAGGATCATCACACCTCTGCAGGGGACGGCCCCAACACTCACACCATGTGCCTGAGAGTATTGTCCAAATGCTTCTTGGACTCTGTCAGACTAGGGCTATGGCCACTTCCCTGGTGAGCCTGTTCCAGTGGCCAACCACCCTCTGGGTGAAGAACCTTTTTCTAATAACCAACCTAAACTTCCCAAGACACAGCTTCCTGACATTGCCTCATGTCTTATTACTGAGAGAATCACTATCACCACAGAGAAGAGATCAGTGCCTGCCCCTTCTCTTCCCTTCATGAGGAAGTTGTAGAGTGCAATGAGGTCTCCCCTCAGTATCCCCTTCTCCAGGCTGAACAGACTATGTGATCAGAGCCATTCCTCCTAAGGTTTGAGAAATGGGTTTGTATTCCCTATCTCCATTTACTGCCATGAAAGCTTAGACTCATTCCTCTTATACAGATCCTTAGGTGTAAATGCCTACATCTGAACTAGAATTCCACTCTTTATTTCTATTTATATTCAGCAAAAGTCAATTTATTCCTACAGATTTTCTTTTTCTTAATGAATTACAATTCTGCCAGGGATCTTCAAACTTTAAGTGGTTTACTGAAAGGAAATCCAATTTTTTTACCATCACGGGCTTTTAAGTGCTTCAAATGTGCTATGAAAGAAAAGTAATGCCTAATTATTTCCTCTATTCCATTGAATAGTATGTATTCATCATACAATTTTTTTAATCATCTTTTTTCCCCTCTTCATCAAAGGAAAACAATTTCATTCTTTCTTGCCTTTTGTGTGAGAAAATATTCTCTATTCCCATTAGCAAATCCCTTCATTGGCTCTCCATCATCTTTTTTTTTAACCTTTTGGCAGGTTGTTTCACCCAGCTTTCAAGGTCCTAATATTATTTTATCTTCTGAGATTCCTTTTTCTCTTTTCTCATCTGAACTTTAAATCATTCTTCACTCTTCTGTGCACAGATGAACATTAAACACAATCTTTAATGAGCTATCTGCAGTGTCTCTTTCTTAAGTCGATACAACAGATAAAGGACATGATAAGATGTATGAATAGTGATGTTTTCCTTTCACAATATAGTTTACATACATTTTAATAGAGGAAATGCCAGACTTGCAGAAAGTTCCCCCAGTCACCTGTGAATAATTAATTTGTATTTGAAATATATACATATGTTTATGAGGAATGCAATTGATTTTCAGACATTTACAATTGGCAATAAAAGTTGATGTTATTTCAGGGAAAAAAAAAAACCAAACCAGCTGCTTCTGTAGTGCTTTGAGGCTAAATTTAATTCTTAGTCTACCTTTCCTATACTCCCTTGAAACATAAGCATTATATCACTAGTTAATTGTAGGAGAACTGCTGTGCACTGTGGCATTTATTAGAATTAAGTGGTTAAAGCAGACTTCATAATAGTATGAAGTATATCACAAGTACTAAAATTATTGTCCTTTCCAACAAACATAATGGTGTAAAAGCTAGAACAACATCAGAAACAGCAAAAGGCTTGAAAAGGAAAGGTCTTTAATGACCATAAAAATTCCTGCACAGAATTTTTAAAATGCCTCTTTCATATGACTGAAACATAGCTTGCAAGGAAAAGAACAGCTAATGGGAAGCAAAGCTTAAACTTGACAGGTGAAACCACTGTCAATAACTACACAGTTAAAGACACTTAATGAAAGTGTCAGCTGATTTTCCAGACATCTGAGGAGCCTGTATATTAGAACAGATGAAGAGAAAAAAGTAGGAGAAGAGATTTATGATAACAAATAAAAGTTTAGGTTAAGAGGCTTGTTCAGAAAATGTCTAGGGCAAAAGACTTCTGGAAAGCTGGGAAACAGGAAAACATCAATCATGTATGGAGATGAGAAGAGATACTACAGTCAAAGAAACAGAAAGCTCATATGAAAAACCAAACTGGCAGAAAATAACTGATATTGGCAGAATGAAGGGAGAGAACTAGAGAGGAGGAATACGAAAAGATTCATTTTGGTTTGGGAGGGGTGAAAAATGGAATGAGATTAAAAAAAAAAAAAAAGTAGGAAGCAGCAACAGCAGATTTGAGGTAGATTTGCACAAACACTTGGAAAACTGGGAAAGCTGATTAATCAGGACTGGATCTGAGTCAAGAAAATATGGTTATCTAATGTGATTATATCTCTCTGTAATAACAACAGGATAAGGGATTCTAGATGCCTAAATTAGAATTAGATATCTAAGTATTACACACAAATCTGACAAAAATATCATAGGAGTCAGTCAGAAATATCAAAAGGAGTTAGGACAGGGGAAAAAAAAAGCAACAAAACCAAACAAACCTGTGACTAGCACAGGTCTTTCTCGTGAGAACATTTTGCTACATTTCATAAACAAAGATAAAGTTTGGATGTTTTGCAAACAACGTCTCCGGATTAGGTCAGTTCGGGCTTGGCCAATTGGGCCTAGGGGGAGGTCTCGGGCTGACCAATCTGGGTGACCTCTGTAAGACTCTATATATATGGAAATCAAAACAGTAAAGCTCTCTTCTCTTCTCTCTTTCCTTGTCTGAGAACTTGGGTCATTCCTCGGCTAGCGGCTCGACAGCGACACAAACCCACTACCAAAATGAGATAAACAAAAATAACCTAAAGCTAACTGCAACACTTTTCCCCAATCAGAAAGAACCTAGGTCAAGAGAAAACACTTACTATTAAATTGCAAAAGGGAATCTAGAATTCAAAGTGTTATTCAACAGCTGTTTGCCTCTGAAGACTTTTTCCTGTGGAAAAAAATTGTCCTTTTCTGTGTGTGCTAGTTCCCATCTCCTACCAGATATAAATTTCATTCACCTCACATCTTTACTGGGTTCATGCTTTGGGTTGATTAGTAAAGCACACAAGAGAACTGAGAAGAAAAAGGGGGAATAATTACTTTCGTGGGTTTTTTTTCATTCCTAAGCAATTTATATTCATTCATACACACAAGCAAAACACCCCAGTGTAATAACCTTGTTACAAATGTAAATTCAAAAATTCTAAATTTCAAAAAAAGCCAAGGAAAGATTTTCTTTAAAACCATAATAAATTAACTCCCTCATGCTTACACATTTTCATTTTGGTTTGGGTTTTTTTTTTTCCTCCTTTTTTTGGAAGAAACAAGAAAAAAAATTAACTGAGGTAGAATTCAGAAGAATTCCAGAGGACAAATAGTTATATGAAGTAGTGATGAACTAACAATGAATGTGACAGTGGGGTGTTTACACAGTAGTCTAATGGATAAAATTGACACTAAAGTTGTGGAAAAAGCAAGGTAAAATACACATGTGCACACATACATATATTTATAAATGTAAGCTGAAAACTGTTTGAATGATTTTTTAAATTTATAGTGCTACTTGACTTGGCAAACTCACTTAAAACATTTACTCAAATATTGTAAATATTTACCATAGTCAGACATGTTATTGTATACTATAAACAATTTTGTAGCTGAGAAAACGGTTCAATGTAAATTTAAGTTCTGACTTTGTGTTAGAGAAGCCTATTTCATTAGTAACTTGTCCTTTATTCGTAAAGTAAGAGACATGAAATTAGACTGTAGTACTGTTACATGTGGCTGAGCTATTAGAAACAGTGGAACAGAATGTAGCTTGCAAAAGCAAAGGACAGTATAGATTCTAACTTTAAAAAAACAAAAGGATCAGGATTAGAAATTTTCCTAATGAAGAAAATTATAGGCAGATTTTTTTATTCCTTTGTATTTGAATTTCCAAATAGGATTTGAGAGTTAAACTTTTGTCAGAAGATGATCAAACATGTTTTTTGTTATTGTATGTTTAACAACATGAATTACAGTATTGCAAAAAAGTAAAGTAGAGGAATCTTCATTTCAGGCTGCATGTGTTTACGAGGAGTGTTTGGGTTCTATTAATGAGATTGACCTTTGTTGAAGTCTGTAGTAGTATGCTTCAGTCATATATTTGGTGTAGTTTTTATAGTTAAATTTAAGTCAGATTGTGCATTTGTCCTCATGCTGCAAATGAGAGACAACCTTAAAATACAAAGCAGAATGGTCAGCTTAGCTGGCCAGTTTGTCAATGCCTTACTTCAGTGGAACTCACTGAAAAACTACTAACATGGATCTTTACCTTCCTCTAGTGTTTTTTCCTACTTGTAAAGTTATTTCAAAGGACTTCACTATCCAACAGTACATGAAGGAAAAGAATACCAAAAGCCACTACTATTTTAATTTTAATTTGAAATTCTTGAAAAAATACAGATTATTGTCATTGTCCCATCTAACAACTGTTTCATACTCATATTTCATAGCTGCTAAAACATTATTAACTAATATGCCTCATTTAAACCTTTTCTTTCCTTTTTTCATTAAATCTTCAGCTGAAACAAAATGGGCTGGCTTAAAATGTGAGGGATGCCTAAATTCATTGTGTTAAGGAATTTTATGGAACATTCCTTGCAATGTTTGAAGTAAAAGGTTAAAAGTCTGTGTTTGCTTAATGCTTATATGATTTTACAGCACAAAACTGGAAATCTTCATGTTGGAAAATTAGGAAGCATTAAATGTAGTTAACGCAATTTAGTCATGTGGAGAAAACTGGTTGAAAATTCATCTTTACCCACTTGGAATTAATAACCAAGACCAGTAGAAGGTAAAGTCTGGGATTAGTTGATAGGTGTAGCCCAGTTTCATTTTCTGTATGAACCAATAATTTAGGTGCTTTTGCCATCTGTGTGGCCAACAGTAATCAGTTTCCTTTTCCAGGCTGGAATGCATTTTGGGCAATCTATTTGGAGAAGAGATTTGGAAAAAGGGCTTAGTAACACTAAGAATTAAGATGACACAAGATGTTTTATTATAGGCTTCCCTGGATATTCTCCTTAAACTGAGCTTCCCAAAGAAGCCTAAAGGATTTTTCTGAACTAGAAAACATGTTTTATTGAAAACTAACTAGAATAATGCATATATTTTGAAACAGGGGCCACTCAAAGTGATCAGATAAGACAGAATAGATATAAAAGAAACTTACAAGAAAATAATCTCCATGTACACTGTGTCCTTCCATATTGGGAGTTGCATTCACATATAGTTTTTGTCGACTTAGTAGCTCCCCAAATTCCTATACACTCTGCTATAATAAACCTTGGTTGTGCTGTCTGTTTTTCAAATTTTCCTCAAATACACTTGTTTCCACATCTTCCTGCCCTTCCATAAAATCTGGAAACTACTGAGCTCGCTCATTCACTGTCAGAGGCAGACACTATCTCATGTTCTCTCCAGTATTCCCACAACATTCAGTCGTCAGGTTTTAAGTGATGACAGCATAGAAAATGGGAGCAAACAGATATAACACATTATATTCCTCACAAAGGCTGAGACTTGCCTTGTTGCACTAAACAATGCTAAACAGAGAAGTTTATGTCATCACTCTAGGCAGCTCAGAGAAAAATGCTGAAGAAATGAAACCTAAGATAAAAATGCTAGCATTGGCATTACAGAAAACAGAGAACTTTTAATTGGAAAGGACCTCTGGAGATCCTAATACAGGACTAAGTTAAGAATTATATCAAGATCAAGGCCTTGAAGATCCTTAAACATTAATATTTTCCAAAAATGCAATTTTTACCATCACTCTGGGCTTAACCACTCTCATTATGAATTTTTCTTATCCTTATAGTTAAATAGAATTTCTTCTGCATCTGTTGTTTCTTGTCCCATTGTACATACGTTTGAGAAACGTCTGGATCCATCATTCTTTTACCATTTCTTTGTGTTCTGGAAGTCAACAATAATAACCCTTCCTGTATCATCTCCAGTCTAAATAAACTCATCTCCCCTAACTTTTCCAGGTAGATCTGGTGCCCTAGGCTCTCCAAGTGACCTGTTACACATACTTTCTAACTTGTTGGCACTGCTCTGGCCTGGGGGTCCCAAATCTGGGCATACATGGCCACTGGAGCATCCCTGGAATGATAATCACTGTCCTCAGCCTGTCCTTGCTGAGGCCACCTTTCATCTCTGCAGGCACACTTCTACAATATCCAGCTTGCAGTTCAAACTTGCCCACCACCACGACTAGAAAACCTTCCACTGCAGCTGAAACTAATCTCCTGTACATGTGTAGCTCCCTTGCAACCATATTACCTGGCCTACTTAGATATAGAATTTGTTCCCCTTACTCCGGTAAGCATGAAATAAATGACAAGAATATGTTCACTAAATCTCACTAGAATACCTTGGGTGAACAGCTTGCATGAGTGAAAAGCAGTAACATCTGCCTCTATCTCTGATATAGAAACATAAACACTTACCAGAACAGTCCTACCATTTTTGAGAAATTTCTTAAATATATTACACATTCTAGATGTGTAAGCACATCTTAGTGCCTGATCACTCAGGCCATGGGATCACATTGATCCTTTTTTGTTCCCCAGTGACTTAGATGGGCTAAGAAGGCAAACATAATTTATTGGGCTCTTAACATCAGATGAAATTAATCAAGTTCTTTGGGAAAGAAAACCTAGTATCAGGCACTCAGTCCCAAGTGCCCCATGGTATTCCCCAAGAGAGAAACACAGAGATGACTTTGGGGGGGTGGTGGTGGTGGGAAACTAACTAAATCAAGGGGTACAGTGTTCCCTTGTAGGTATTTTTAAATAATTCCCAGATATATGGCACATTATTGTAACACATTAATCTCCAGAAGGTGTATGTATATTATAACAATATTTTTACAATATTTTTACAATATTTTGCTATTTTGTGCAGTATCTTTAGACTCTGTTACAGCAGGAAATATTATTAAATAACTATTAGCCTCAAAGAGAGAGATTTATTTTTTCCTATCCAAAAAAATAGACATAAAGATTTTTCTTTTCAGCATTTTTTCATGAGGTGTTCATAAAACCCAAAGGTTTACTTGTTCTCTTAGAAATTCTGACATTTCTTACAAATATGCAGATTTTACAGTTTATGCTGACTTTGTTTGTTGGTCAGTTTTCCAGTGTGTTCTATGTGGAAATAGCCTTCTTAAAATTTAGACAATATTCCTATGTCCACTATAAAATGAAACAGGAAAGTAAATTCAGCTCTAAGTAGATTAACACTGCAAAATGCAAGACTTTAAAATGCTGTAAGCCTGGATTACATATCGTTTGGAAGATAAAACTAATTAAAACCAGTCTAATAGTACGGACAGCTAAACAGAAAGTTTTTTCTTTCTGATTTGTGTCATGAGAGTAATGCAACAATGGAAAATGGCCCACAAGCAAAGAGATTTCATTCAGTGGCTTGTGAGCATGTGAGCCGTGATGAGAACAACCTGCATGTCGGATATGGCCGGCCTGACAAAAGCACAGCGCTCTGCATACAGTTAGCAACCAGATTTTTCCTGTCATGTTAGAAATGAGTAATTCGAGCAAGATACCTATTAAGGTACTTTGGCATGACTACAGGTGACAGATGTCTTCTATTCCAGTTCCAGGAAACAGGCATTTCTCAAAAAATTGGCATTTTTCTCCAAAAAGAGGAAAATGCAGGGAAGCATGGATTGGGCTTAAGCACTTGTATTGCTATAAAGCTGGTTTTCAGTTATATTCTTATGCTACTAAATTGAATTGCAAATACAAATTTAAGCAGAATAAAATAAGGAATGGGAAGGTACGGGACATTTTTTTTTCTCACATTGAATAACTAGACAGGTTTCTGTTTTAACAAGAGCAGCTCTAAGTTTTAACTTGAATTGTAACTTCATTGTAGCTGAGAGACCTTCCAAGATAAACAAGATTACAGGTCAATGAACAATGGTGTCATAGATTTTGCCAATCCAAATATATATTTTGATGAACCATACAAGGATGGAAATCCCATTTAGAGATCTTTTATACTCTCTACAAAAGAGTATATATTCATGTTCAAATTCCATGACTGGGTGATCTAATTTTCAGCTTTGTATTTATGAAATACCATTAATGAGCTTTCTGCATCCATTGAAAAAAGTGTGAAGAGATCATCATGCTACAGTGATTTCATGTTTGTTTTGTAAATTGAAAAAATAATACATAAATATCTTCACAAATCTTAAGAGTGGATTAACACCACAGATGTAGAAGTAGAGATATCTTTTACTATATTGTTTAACATCAAAAAATGAATTGAATATTAGATAATTATTTTACCTTAAGCAATCAAAATTTATAAAAGTATTCATAAATTAATCTAATATATATACATATGTATCTATTTAAGAGTTTACATTGAAATTTACAGAAGTTTTCATTCTTCTGATATTTTTCATCATACATTTTGATAAGCAACCTGCCTGTGCAGTAGAACAACTCCTTGGCCAGGTCAACTAGTTCTCTATAGGAGGGGAGTGGGTTGTTTTCATTATATTTCTACTAATGAATAAAAATGTATGCTCATGGGCACAAGAAGGGAAACAGTGACAGTGAAAATTATAACTTACACCATTAAGAAGAAAAATATTACCTTTTTCTTTATTTTAGATACAGAAGTATGCTATTCAGAATTTTTAGTTTTTCTTTAGAATTTAAAAAAATTACGCTTGTGTTCTTGTCTGTGAGAATATGAAAAAAAGGAAGGTGTTATTTCCCAATTTTAATTTACCACCCTTTGTTCTTGCATATTAGCATTGATTAATAGTGTTTACTAAATTGTGACAACATTTCAAATGAGAGAAAAGCTAATGCAAAAAAACACCCTTCATAAAAATACCTAGTGTTCTGAAATGAAAAATAAAATGAATAATTCATTCCTGCAATCAGACAACAGTCAGTTTTAATGAAATGGAGATGTATTTGATTCAGTTAATTGGGCTTTATTTTTTTTTTCACAGGACTGAAATGAACTATTTGCTGTCCCTGACAACATCCCGAATAGAAATTTAGCTCTCTCACTTGAAATAAGTATGCCACAATCTTGTGGCAACAGCCTTTATCCTTGCTCTAAGGAAAACAAGCTTCTGTTCTTGTCAGGGCTAGCAAGAGCAGCTAGGAATCTAATATTAATAATTTCTGTTCATGCCAAAGACCCAAAATGTCACCCCACTCTCAGACACTGAAAATGCAACAATTTCTTTTGGAGGTTATGCTGTTCTCCAGCCTTATTTTCCATATTTTGCACTGATGTGTTTAATTTTTTTTCCCTCCTATTAGCTGCTGTATTATGCTTCAAGCATCTGTTTTGCTTTCTCAGTGGCATAAGGGCACCAGACAGACCAAGGGACTTACCTTCTAGTACCCACACTTGGTAATTAAACTGTCAGTGTAGCATGATTTCTGAAGCAGTAATAATGTCTTAGGGATGTATTTCTTTCCATTTGCAGAACAACACCTTAAAATATATGTTAGTGTTTGCATATGTACATATATATCTACACAATTTTATATATAGGTATACAAATACCTATAGATATAGGAGAAATACACAAAGAAAGATAGAAGTTATATAGGTTTATAGCTATCACTGCATAAGTACATATATATATATATATATATATACACATAGCATATCAGCTTATTAGTATGTACAGCACTGTATTCTGCACAAATCTGGTAACCACACTGTTGCACCTTACAAGTATAGGTAGATATTTTTTCAAGGTTGTGATGCTCCCAAATATTATTCTTGCACTGGCACCAAAATGTATAAAAATGTCTTCTAGGAAACAATCTTCTTCTCTGGATTTCATGAAAACAAATACAAACCTAGACACTTAAACAGCTTGATTTTTCAGTTGTAGAATGATCATAAGTTTATTGCTTAGTATGTTATAGTATTCATCTAAAGAACATCCTGAAAAAAATCCCAAAACAATGGAGTTGTGCAACAGTATCGTGCAATGAAAAAGATGTGGTATCTAACATGCATTTTTCCAATGAGTGCAGACTCATTTGATGAGTAAAGGAGCAATAATGAAGGCCTTTGTCAAATTTTATGACATGGTGGAAATTGTGGTTTCCACCATCTGTTAACTGTCTGTTATTTCTGTCACTGTGTTTAACACAGTTGCTTCAGCGCAATGATGAAGAAATTAAAGAAAAAGATACCTTTTTCTAAGCATTATCAGCTGAATCTTAAAACAAAATATGAAGAGAGATAATTGAATATATTGAAAATGTGAAGATTGAAAGAATACACTTTAATTTATGTGGGGTTTGGATAAAGTAACTATTTATGGGGCAGATCTCTTTAGTGCTGTTTGAAAAGTGTACATTTTTGGTGGTTGCTTCCAACAATGTGTCTGTACTTTTCAGTTATTCTGTTACACTGATATCATGATGACAATATGCTTGACATTGTCTAGACAGAAAAATCAGATTTTTCCAGAACTTGCTGAAAATTTTAATTTATTTTACATTCTGAGACAGCAAGGTATGAAATAGAAAGTATCATATAAAAATTTTGTCCTAATTTTTCTTGTAAGCCATATGTAAGTAGTAAAAAAACACAATAAGATCCCTCAGAAGATATTATTCAGGCTGAATAACTCCAACTCTCTTGGCCTTTCCTCACAGCAGAGGTGTTCCACCCCTTGGAACATTTTTGTGGTCCATCTCTGGAACCACTCCAACAGGTCCAAATCTTCCTTGTGCTGAGGTCTCCAGAGCTGGATGCAGTGTTCCAGGTGGTGTGTCATGAAACTGAAGAAGAGGGGTAGAATCCCCTTCCTTGGCCTGCTGGCCACCCTGCATTTGCTACAGCCCAGGACACGTCTGGCTTTCTGGGCTGTGAGTGCACATGGCTGGGTCATGTCCAGCTTCTCATCCACCAGTAGCTCCAAATCCTGCTTGGCAGTACTGCCCTTGATCTGTTCAGCCTGTATTGATATCAGGGATTGCCCTGACCCAAGTGCAGCCCCTTTCACTTGTCCTTGTTGTACCTCATGAGGTTCACATAGGACCACTTCTCAAGCTTGTTGTCCAGGTCCCTCTGGATGGCATCCTGCCCTTCAGGTGTGTCAACCACACCACTCAGTTTGCTATCATCTGCAAATCTGATGAGGGTGCATTAAATTCCACTGCCTATGTCACTGATGAAGGTATTAAACAGTACTGGCCCCAATATAGGCCCCTGAGGGAGACAAGCTGTCAGCAATATTCACATCAACATTGAGCCATTGACCACTACCCTCGGGATGTGACCATTCAACCAGTTTCTTACCCAACAGTCCACCCATCAAATCCACCTCTCTCCAGTTCACAGAGAAGGATGTTGTGGGAGACTGTGTTAAAGGCTTTACAGAAGCCCAGACAGATGACATCTATAGCCCTTCCCTTGTCCGATAATGTAGTCACTCCCTCATAGAAAGCCACAGGTTGGTAAGGCAGGACCTGCCCTTGATGAAACCATTCTGGCTGTTTTGAATCACCTCCCTGTTCTCCATTAACCTTAGCTACTAATGTATTAGAATTAATGTTTACAAAGCCAAATATAATGCTCTTAAAGAGACTGTTTTCAACCTAGGATATGTTTATATGATCTCCAAAGTCTTTCACTTCAAAGGCTAAATGACTTCTTTGTAAATGGAATATTAAGGCAGGCAAATCATTTCATTATCTGGCTATTACATCAACACATCAGGATTCCTTCTGAATGCAGCCTGTTGATATTCCCCTGTCTTCTTTCCAGCTGGCAGTTTCTGGCACTCCACTAAATTTTACAGTTCAGAGTAACCACAACAGTAGAGTCCATTCATAATCTTACACTTTGAAAGACTTTTATATAATGTAGGCCTAAATGCCATACATACAAACAAATTCTCTCAGAGTAGGGTTCCAATAATATTTTTGGCTATTCTTTAAGGGAATTTTAAAATGTCACATATTTTGTAATACATATCACATGTTCCCTTTTTTTCCTGTTTACAGTATATAAATCTAAACATGCATTCTATTTAAAATTATTTTTTTTTAAAGTATATTGGGCATAGATGTGCAGTGTAAAGCTGTCATGTGTGATCCCACCTATATTTCTGAACATGCTTAGTTTCTTACTATTTTTGTTCCTTTCCTTCCTTTGTTAAAAAAAACAAAACAAAACCCAAAACAAAACAGCGTGTTCTGCTGTCTTCTAAACTTCACAGTGTGTAATTTGGCTTGTGGCTTTTCAAATCCTGTCTGAGCCAGGATATATGTTCGGCTTTGTGGGGACACTTGGCAAAACATATAAAATGAAAGCCTGACCTGGACATGTTCCTCTTTCTCTAACAGACTTCCAGAGGCAGGGCAGCTCTGAGAAGTAACTTCCTTTTAAGACAGGCTTCTTATTTGCTCTGGGTGCCAAGGTTAAAGTCTTGATGAAGATTCATCCAAACAACTCTCTTGAATGTCTCCCCTGAAGGCTGTCTGCTGCAGCATCACTTCGTAAGAGGCAGGGTTGATGAACTCCGCTTTTAGAAAAGGAATTATGTCATTAACGGTAATGGAAAGAAAGGGATGTGTTGTCATAAGTGGTGCTAGATATTTTGTTTTGTTTTGGTGTTTTTTTCAATTATTAAAGCATTATGTTAGCAAATACATCTTGCTTTGAATGGGTATTTTTTACAGCCAATCCAATATCTCCTGATAAGATCTGGAGTTTTGAAAGGAATCTGTATAATTGCTGAGGGTACACTGTGCCCCATCATCCAGATGATGGTCTCTCTGGGCCCAGCCATTTAACTAAATTTCAATCCACCTCCCTGTCTGTTCATCCATTCCATACATCAATAGCTTGTCTATGAAGATCTTGTGGGAGCATCAGAGGCCTTACTGAACTCCAGGCACACAATGTCTACTGTTCTTCCCCCCTCTACCAGGCCAGTCACTTCATCACAGAAGTTTATCAAGTTGCTCAAGCATGCGTCTCCTTGGTGATGCCACATACATAGCTCCTGATGGCCTTCATGTCATTCATGTGCCAGCAAATGGTTTCCAGAATTAGCTGCTCTTTCCCCTTTTCATGATCTGGGTAAGCTGCTTCTCATCCTTTCTTCCTGTTCCATCAAACAACGCTGAAAGCTCTTCCCTGTTATGTTAATACAGAACAATTGTAAGAAATGTTTAAAAGTCAGTTCTGAGTTATTCACAGAACTCCGGAAGGCACAGTATGTTAAGGAAAAGACAGCATGTAATGCACAATGGTGTGGACCTACTTGAGGGTAAGTTCTAAGTAAGCCAATACAGGAACCTTGGGATGTGTAGGTGTATCAATTTGGTAGTTTGAGTTAATTATCCCTAGTATAATTATCCCTGTGACCTGGAGAGCTCTGTCTGCCATCAGCAAGTCAGTCTGGCCGGAGGCCTTTGCCATGGCTGGTCAGTGACTGCAGCAGCTGCATTGGAATGAGCTCCACAGTGCATCAGCACCATGACTGAGGAGGCTTTCGTAGCACACTAATAAGAGTGGGACTGAAAGGATCTTTTTATGCTCTTGTACAACAGAGACTGAATCTATTGGGTCCTCCCGGTTAGTCAGAGAGCAGCCCTTCCCGCTCACCCTGTCTCGAGAGAACTGCCCTGCAAATTGCTGCGCCAAGCCCTCCCTGCTGTGCCACACCCTTCCTGACATGCCACACCCTCTCTGACGTACCAGACTCCTATTCGCTTATGCGTCTTTGGAGATGTTTAAATGGCCTCAGCGTTCCAAGCTCTGCTCCTGTTTGGCTGCTGATGCTTCTGGGTCCCGCTGGGGCTCAGGGCTGCTGCTCCATTGTCCCTGAGCTCAGAGCTCCCTGTACAGCTTGATCCGTTTCTCTGCCCCAGACGCACCCCAGTCACTGCTGCTGCCACTGCAGCTTACTAATTTGCACAACATTGTGCCTAAATTATTTGAAATATGATAAATAGCATACAAATAAAAGCAGCTTTGTAAGAATACACAATAAAAAAACCAACCAACCAAAGCACAACACCCACAGCAATGGACCAGAACATAATTTTTGAAGTAAAAAATATTCTTAAGATGTGTCAAACAGATGGAAATATATCTCAGCTCTTATTTATCAGGATCATATGTTGGAGCTAAGACTTATACTACTTAGTTCTGCCACTAATGAGCATTTGAGGAAAAATAGAATCCAAATGCAGTCATGCCCTGGTTTTTGTGGTTTACAAAAAATTGCTTTGGATAAAAAAAAAAAAAAGGATGACCACCAAGAAGACCAAGTGTTTCAAAATGTTCTTTCTTCATATAAAACTATACTTTGATATATGCTACAAATGTAGAAGAATGAAGTAAATGCAGCATTTCTCCAAAAGGATCCACAGTTCTGAATTTCTGTATCTTACTAAACAAAGCTTTAACTTACATCTATATAGAGATATTGCAGTCTGGTTTGCCTCTGCCTAATGTGTGATTTATTTGCACTCTAAAAGTCTGTGGTATGTTAAATATAGGTAATTAGAGAAGGGAACCAGCTCAAGAAAAAAAAAATCTGTAAGAATAAAATAAAATATACCTTTTGGAATCCTAACAACATTCTGGAGTTAGGGTAAAATTGTATATGTAATATCTATTAAGATTCATATATTGTATAGAAAAGGAACCTGTGAATATATTTCCCCCTTAGCTCTCCCAGTACCCATGTTGTGTTGTAACAAAAATGCAGCTGCATATAACAACAGCAGGAAGCAAACCACATCACAAGAATATTTCTGCATGCACTCATACATTACAAATAATCAGTTAAAGAGAAGCAGTCCTAGCTGAATTACTGTTGCAATGAAAACAATCTTGACTCAGGGAATTTATTTTTTAAAAAATTTATGTCCAATTAACAATGATTTCTGATCATTGATTTCAGTACTGGGCAGGGGGGAAAGACCTCACATTACAAAAAAACATATACCTAAGTAAATAGCTTTCCTCTCCCTTCTCAACATTCAGCTTCAGACAAACACCTATTGTCATTCACTGTCTTTCCTTGTTTTAAGTCCAGATAACCCTCATTCTGTCCCATTTTCTTCAATGAGGTGATGGGTAGCACTGGATTTGGGGTGTGGGGTCACGTACTTTAGTGTTTTCTTACTGCTTCTTTTTGCTTCTTACTCCTTTTCCTCTGCTGCTTTTTTCCCATTAGTGTCTCTGCCTTGGCATGTATTGCCCATGGATCTCAGTCCCTCGGAGGTCACCCTGACTCAGCACTGGTCACCTGTGGACACAGTCTTTCAGGAGTGTCCTTCCTTTGGTGTGGAATGCATCCTTCCTAGGAAGGAGCAGATCTAAAACCCAAAACATTTCGTGTTGTGTATCTGATGTTTACTTTACTTTAGACAATCTATAGCCTAGCCTCATTGACTATGCCCTTTTGCAGCTGTAGTACGTCAGGTGTCCATCTGACTTTATCTCCCATTTCAGTAATGTCTGGAAATAAAGCAGTTTGTGCACATGATGATGTGAAAAAAAGCACTGTAACTGGACACAAGTATGAGATTTAATTTAAAAATTTTCCCTGATCTGAATAAAATCCTTATATGGACTGTATCCAAAAGTACCAAAAGAAAGTCAATTACACATAAGTCACATACAGCAATAACATTTTTTACTACTTGAAACATGCATTACAGAAAGTCTGAGAGCACTCTCCCTTTATATCCCCATGATATATCTTTTTATTTTGTCCAAATATATTGTCTCTAAGGAGTCTAACTGACTTTACTCTTCCTTGTAAGTATACATCCTGCAGACTACAGTAAAATGTTATGTTTGGGAAAAGCACGTGAAAAACAATAGTAAGATGCACACAATTCACCCAAAATGTCCTATACAGAACTCCACAAATTAAATTCATCAACTGTAATCCCACTGAATTATAAACAAAGGCCAGCTCATAATGTAGTGTCAACTGCGGAGACTGCTGGATTGTTAGGACAGACAAAAAGAAAGAAAAGAGAGAAAGTGAGTGGGTTCCTCAAAAGAAAGTGTTCAGTATTACTTACTTTGAAGAACTGAGGCTACTTTCACAAAATGTACATTAAAATGGATAATCTAAGTTACATATGCAGTGAAATAATAATCCTATCCAAAACAGGCTGTCATGATCATACACAGTGCTGGTATAAATCTGTGTGCAACAGCTGATTGAAATGCCTTTAATGTTCTTCAAATGTCATGCTTTCTGTAAAATCTGTTAGTTGGAAACGTAACTAATATGGCCTCATACATCAGGCTGGTTTAGATTGGTATGATTTATATTTTCTCATTGCCTCATTGTGATTAGTCAGCAGTAGCCAAATAAAAGTCGGAGTCCTTCAAGAGGGAGTATCAGGGATCGGAAAGGTGGTTCAGTAGCAGAATTTAATTCTTAGTTGTCTGTACATTTCTTCTGGTATTATTAATTTTTATTGTTGCTGTTTGCTGATGCTGACAAAACACCTCATAGCTATACAAATTTTTCTTCTTTTTTTCCCCCCCCCTACACATGCAAGCAGAAGAGAAGGTGTCAAGAGGAAATTATGGTGTGGATACATACACTTTTGTGACAGATCAAAATGTTGATGGCCAAGTTGACTGGTTTGCAAACTGTCACTGTTTATTTGTTACACATCAGTAATGTCAAGAAACATTTATTATGAAAGGTACTGGTTTTGGAATAACCTTTAATGGCCTTAAGTATGGATTGTGCACAATGAATGTCTGATGAAAATTGTTACCAAAATTTTTAAATATTTTATGTTTTATTATGATGAATCATCTATCATTTTGTGAAAGCAATGTTTATTTTTTCTCAGTATAAGAGTTAAATAAAAATTATTTTTAAAGGATAAAGAAGTAAAGGAGCTTTAAGGATTTGACAAAAATATAACTATATTGAAGCGGATTGTGATTTATGAGTAAATTGAAAGATAATCACAGATATATCACATCAATTGCACCTCTTAATGCCTTTTAGGTGTTAAATGAAAGTTGTGCACTCACTATTATTATTTATATAATTAGTCTTATTTCCCAAATATAAAGAAGAAGCATAAAGTTCATGGCTTAGAGTGGCAAGTGAGGCCCATATCCAATTGAAGGCCATATTGTAATGATAAGGGGTTTTTTTTCACTTACCTTTCCTTTCTGTAGCCAGTCGACCAATAGAAAAAAAAAGGACTAGGAAAAATCTGATGCATATCTTCTCCAGCATGTTTTTTTTTCTGTTTTTTCCCTGTTTGAGAAATACTTTTCTCTAGTCAACAAATTCTCATCACTGACTAGAAGAGGAACATACACTCTAATTTGAATTCTGGGCTCTCTCATGGTTCACCCCAAGAGAAAACTATAGACAGAGGAATGTAAAATAATCTGAGCAGAAAAGAAAAAAGGGGAAAAAAAATCTGAAAACCCCCAAATATTTGTGCACTTATAGTGATTAAAACATACCAATAATCAGTTTTTCATGTTATAAAGTAATTTACATTTCATATAAAGCAAGCAGATATAGCCTCTATCAGAAGATTGAAGATTAGGAAAGTGTTTCATCAAGCAATAGGAAAAAGGCCACTTGATTTATTTTTTTGTAATGAAAATTCCTGAGCTATATTTTAAATTAAAGCATTCTGGTTTTTCTATTCCAAGATGGTAAAAAAACCACCTTTTATTTTATTTTGTAATTTTTTTTTTCCTAGTTGAAAAGGTGCAATAAGGTTTTTGATTTTTGTCAATAATATATTCTGATGAAATATAACTTTATTATAAAACCTGTTTGAAGAAATATCTGCTGTCTTTCTTCAGGTATATTTAAAGATTATATAGAAATATAAAGAGTCTTCATGTAGCTCAAGTTTTCATCCACTTTTAGAAGCAAAAAGGGGTCAGCTCTCTGGTGCCTGCTGGCTGACCCAAATAAGGTAAGTTGAAGCCTGTAATTAATAAAGAATCTTAATGGCTGTTTGAGGGAATGCTTGAAAGGTTATTACTGTAGAATTATTTAAATTAAGGTTCAATTTTGTATTTAATCTGACTAACTCATGAGGAAGTCATCTGGTACTACAAAGCCAGGTAAAATAAATTTAATAAAGTTTCTGTAAAAGAGCATCTGAAATCAAAACCTTCTACCATTTTAGAATTCTGAAAGAGAAAGAGAATAAAAACTTATTTGAAGAGAAGCAGTGAGGAAACTGGGGAAACATGTCACATTTAACTTAATTGGTGAATAACAAGCTGAAAGATAAGCAATTATGAAGCATTCAATCCATAAAATACATCAGACTCATAATGACACAGCACTGTAAAAGATATTAATACTTTATCTATTCATAAAAAAGCATAGATATGTAGTTTATTATTTTATCAATACATATAACTGAAGTGTGACCACATACAAAATGGAACCTCAACTTCAAAGGTTTTGGAGGTTAGCTTTCCATCTATCCTAACACATTTTCTTCAGAATAAAGTTCATTTGTGAGATTTAAGATGGAATGTTGAGAATAAATAAAAAGAAATGAGTTTGACTTCAATAAGGATTAATGATTATTGAAAAGCTTCTATTTTCTTCTTCAATACCCCAAACATTACTTTCTTCTTTCTTACTCTTTCATAAAGATGCTAGTCAAACAATAAAAAACTCTGAAGAAAGTCGGTTTCAAACAAAAATGAAGAAAACATTTTATTTCACATTTTTTAAAAATCCATATTAAATATATATCACCTATAGCTACAAAGTCTTGGAGAAGCTGATATCAGAAAAGGTGTTATACCTATCCTACTTGTACCAAATTCTGTTGCAAAGAATTTAAAAAATACCATGGTTTTATAAATAATTTCTTCTTGAACTGAAACCTTTTTTATTCTCTTTTCAGAACTTGAAATTTGGTTATGAAGTTTTTCATAAATATAATTTTCTTTTTTTCTGAGTGGAAACTCATAATAACAAAAAAAAGTTCTAATAAGACTTCTCACCAGTATGGTAAACAATATTTGGTTTGAAACTATAATTTGGATCTTCCCTCAAATTTTATGTCACTTTCCAGAAGACTATCAAAACTAACTCCTTTCATTAGGAAAAATAATAACAGACTCTGTCTCCATTTCACTTTATCGCTTTGAGTTCATAGCTGAAAATAATTTGCTGAGGGAAAACAAAACTCAAAGAAGTGAATATATTTTGTTCAAGACATGATGATGTTTGCTGACATTATCATCATATTAGTGAATTCCTTAATCTTGTTTCTATTGTTATTGGATAACTGCTCTCTTTTCTTAGGCATCTGATGAGCTATAGGTGTCAGGTGGATGAAAACTGCAAAACAGAAGGAAAAAAAAACCAGTTACCTAAGTTATCAGGCTCACAGAGGGCTTTGAAGCACAGACAAAAATATTGAAGAGAGCTGAACATTTAATGTGAAAGCGCTGGAAAGCAATTAAGGCCCTGGAGACCTGAGTTTCTCAGAAAACAATCTTGAAAAGTATGTGCAAATATGGGAGGGGGAAGGAGTTTTTTGGGTTTTTTTTTGCTTTTCTAGTATATCATTTTATTTTTAGAGAAGAGAAAAATAAGCCTGTAAATCACAAATGGGCAAAATAGCTCACACTGACTCTCAACAGATGGACAAATCTTCCAATGCTTCATAGGTGATATGGAACTGTTGATGAGGCTTGATGGCCCCCTCAGCACTGTACTCACTAAACCCTCAGTTGCTGCAGGAGAACATTTTACTTGAAGTGCTCCCCTTTCTTCAGTAATCTCAATTCTGTAGCAACAAATATATTCCTTTCATGCATGATCTAATTCAGTGACATTCCCTAAACAATGTATTCAAATAATTTTGAGGCTACAGTCAATTTCAGCTTCACCAGTATTCCATACAGTGAACCTGAAACACACCTTCAGGAATGTATGCCCTCCAGAATATGTAATATTCTGTTTAGCTGGCTTCAATTACTAACTCATTAGAGAGAATCCTTGGGTTTCCTTCCCATCTCTCTAGATGGGAAAATAGGGTGACTCAGAGCATTCTGTGCTTACAGCCTCTCAGAAGCAGCTATAAAAATAGTGTAGACCTAGTCAGTATAATGCTGAACAGAGTGAGATGGTATGGTTAGAATTTATCTGAAAAAAGAGGAGCTAAGCAGCAGCACTTTCATGCAGATGGCATGTCATAATTGCTATGTCAGTGATAACTAGCAATATTGCTTGGAATAAAAGTGTGGAACCATAAACCAAATGGGTTAGTAATAACTTCATTGAATAATTCAATTATTTTTTCAAGGATAGAGGTCTTACACTTTAAATCAATTGAACTTGATTTCCAGTTCAATATTGTAATCTCCAATCACCTAAAGGAAAGACAAAGCTGCTGATTTAAATGTTGCCTTATGTATAGATTTATACAACTAATATAGAAAATTTAAAAAAAGAGGACAAGAAATGTCTGATTGTAACAAAAGCAGCTGAACTGTCTCTGGCTGTCAACACATCTAATTCAGTTGGATATGTAAAAAAATGTGTCATAGCAGCCTTTATCAGTGATATTACAGAAGGTTCATTTTGTTTCCCAGTCTGGGGAGCCAGGATATGCTGACTCCTAAAACACTCCATAGTGTATTGTTTTATATGTTTGTTTGTTTGTTTTCTCTCAAAGGGGAAAATACAGCCACTAACAACTTACCTGATTAATAATTTTGCCTCTAACTAAAGTCTTTGAAGAAAAAATAGCTCATTAGAATAATTTTGGAAATATGTGTTTCTTTCAAAATTTGAGCCAAATTGCACATTTTTGTTTGCTCCAACTTATTTTCATTGTATTAACTCAAACAGGTATTAATTAATGGTATTATTTTCTAGATGTAAAAAAGAATTGGACATATGGATGGATTCAATTGATACCCCCATAAACAAGCATAATGGAACTAGAAAAAATTTCACTTTCTCCTAGAGATAGTCTCCTGACTTGCTTAAGGATTACAATTACTGAACAGGACCAACTGATTTAAGTGTTACCTGAAAAAAATATAAGGCCAGGAAACCGTGAATTTAAATTCATTACATTTCATGTATATGCTTTGGAACATAAGAAATATCAATGGCCTATGAATTATTATTGTTATCATTATTTGGAAAATGATCACTGTGGAAAAAAAAGTGTCAAGAATTTGTATAAATAGCCTCGCTTTTGATTTATAGGACTTCCGTCAAAGAAGAGCATTATTTATTTTTATAGCACTGCCTTTCCTGTTTACAAACTGTCTTTCTTGCTGTTTCCAAATGCACATGGCTTTAAACTCTGGAGCAGATGTTAATTTGTATTGTCAGACAAATCAGCTTGTTATTGTAGATGACTTCATTTGGACCCAAATGTCTAAAAACTTTTTCTACACCTTTTTAAAAACAATATTCTTTGTGTTGCCTTTAATCTATTATCCCCCATTTTTACACTAAAGTAAAATGTACTGTTATAGCAACTTTTTTATGGTTTGAAATCTCCATGTAAGGAAAAGGCCCAGAATAAATACCATGTGCTTTCAAACATGGCTCTTTGTTATTATTTCATCCTGCATTTTTCCTAAACAGAGAGACTCAGAATACCTATTAAAGACATTTGTTTGACATTTTGATATTTTAGCAATAATTTTACCTTGATTTATAGTTCTTCTTAACTCCAGCTTTCTGGTTAGTGCATCAGTTAGAAGACAGCAGAACTAGAGTTTCCAGAATGGTCTTCTGCTTGTTTATGCAACAGTGCATGCAGTTGTTATACAACAGATGAGTGTATCTCCAACCATATTCTGCTTTATAAATACTGAATCTTATGACAAGGCAAGGCAAGCTATGGAAAGATATTGCATAGTTATAAACAGTTGTTTCCTGAAATAATGGTTTCCATGTGCAGTGGTAGCCAGAAAAGCCAATGAGGTACTCAGAATGAGCAGAGAATATATTAAATGGAGACAGAGAACATTATTTCCTACCAAATAAAACACCAGCATCCTGAGAACTGTGCTTAGTTCTGCCCTCTTCATCTCAAGAACTTCAAGGTGGATGTAGAAGAGGTACAGAAAAGGACAGCTATACATTGATGATCAGGATTTTGTAACTGACTTGAGAGCAGGGCTTAACAAAGTTGGAGTTCTTGGAATAGAGCAGCTGAAAAGAAATATGGCTAAGATTTAGAAAATCATGAAAGGAGTAAATAAGTTGAACATGAGCAGTTAGTCACTAAGGGACAATCTGTGAAACTTGAAGGACGTCAGTTTCAGACATATAAAGGGGGTCATTTTTTTAAACAGAAGTTAGGAAACATCAGAAACACACTGAACAAAAAAGTATGGATGTAGAAAAGGTCTATGAAAATGACACGTCTAAAAAAACAATTAAATATCTTCCAGGAAGACAACTCCAAAACAACATTTCAAGCAGAGTGTATTGGGCTTATGTGGCAAGATTTTTGTAGCAGAAGAGTTGCAAAGTTTGTGGTTGTGGAAAGACATCAGGAGCTGTCCCTGTGTGTAAGAAAGACAGCTCCAGATGGCTCCAAGACAGATATGCCATGGGCCAAAGTCGAGCCAATCATCAACTTTGGTGGCATCTCTATGATTACATATTTGAGAAAGGGAAAAAGTACTGGGCTGCAGCTGTATAAGAGAGGAGTGAGAAAAATGTAAGAAAGAAAACCTTTCAGACACCAAAGCCAGTGACGAAGAAGGGGGAGGAGGTGCTCCAGATGCCTGCAGCCCATGGAGAAGACTGTGGTGAGGCAGGTTTTCCCACTGCAGCCTGTGGAAAGAACCACACCAAAGCAGAAACCCACCCTGCAAGCCATGAAGGTCACCATGTTGTAGAAGGTGGATGTGCCCTGAAGGAAGCTGCAGTCCATGGACACCCTGTGCAGGAACCTATTTTCTTGCACAGTCTTTAACCTGTGGGACAGGCGCTTTAAGGAAGAACTTCCCATGGGAAGTGGTCCATCCTGTAGCAGAGGAACAACATTAAGAGAAAGGAGCACTGGAGACAAAGTATTATGAGTCTACCACTACCCCATCCCCCTCCCACTGCACCACTCAAGAGTAGTGAGTAGCTGCAAGAGTCAGAAGTGACTCTGATCCTTGGAAGAAGGGAGGGGTGGGGAAGCAGGGGATTTTAGTTTTGTTATTTCCCACTATATTAGTCTCTTTTTAATTTACAATAAATTAAATTAATCTTCCTCAAATAAATTCATTTTTTCCTGTGTCTATAATTTGAGAGTGATCTCCCTGTCTTTATCTTGACCCATGAGCTCTTTCACATTATTTTTCTCTGCCTTTGTTGCTGAACAGTGAGAGTGAGAGAGCAGCAGATGGATATCTGGAAGCCAGCCAAGGTTAACTTACCACAAGGGCTATGCAAGGATATACTGTGTAATGCCCCTATTACAAGAATTCTGGATAGTGGAGAAATACAAAGGGGATGGAGCAAGCCATTGTCTTGGCTCATGTTCTTTTCCTTAACAGCATCCCCTCTTGTCACTGTCTGAAACAGCATATTTAGCTAGATGGATTGACCCAGACTGTCTGACCCAGTAGGACGTTTCATATGCTCTCATAGTATTATGTGGTAATGGTAGGAGCACTAGGCACTTTTTAATGGTGTTTTTATTTCCTTTTCAAAAATTGCTGGTTATGAAAGGAAGCTGACTTGTGCATGTGTGGCATGATGTCAGAAAGACAGATACTGACAAAGATTAGATGTTGATATAGATAGATAAGCCACACATCGTCAGAACTTACTCTTCTGGGAGTGTTTTCAGTATGATGGGTGTGAAAGCTTGCAAACCTGTGCCGTTTATTAACAATTCATGGCATCAGATGTCAGGAGGTGCAATCAGTCATTATTTCAGTCATTATCTTACCTGAACAAAGTGGCAAAAACCTTTGTTCTGCTTGACTTAGAATTAAATGAGGTAAGACTCATAGGGAGAGGTAATATATTTTGTTTCACTGAGATAACTGAGAAAAATGGTTAAACTTTTGTGCACCAAAGGATTTCTATGGCTCTACAAGAGAGTTTAAGTGGATTGCATTGTCTTCTCTTTTCTTATGATCCCCTTATTCACCACATGAGCTGATGTCAAGAGATGTGATCTCAGGAACTGCAGCTCCATTTCTATATTTATAAAAAGGATACATTTATTTCTAGTGTCACAGCAGTATTACGGCATTTTCTATGCTATGGAAAGTTGATGATGAGAACAGAAGGAAAATTAACACATTCTTTTCACTTTCTTCCCCCTTAATGCCAGAGAAGGATGTCAGAAAATTATTGCTATGAATAATTTATATATATTTTATTTTTTATATCTTTAATGAGTACAAGATTAAGAAAAATAGTTCAGAATGCTCACAAACCATGATAAAGTTTAAACTTGGATTTCACATCGTAATGAAAGAGAACTTGGAAATTCCCTTAAGGTTCTTGTAATAATAATATCACAGAGCAGTGAAGAAAGTATAATCCATGTATCATGAATTTTAAAACAAAGTTTAAAGTCAAAGGCTTTCTTTCTAAACCAGAAGAAAATATCACACAATTTTATTACAAAAATCAGTAGCAAACCAGTTGATCTCAAATCTGCTACCAGGGTGCTCTTGCTTTGTCGGTTCAGATACACCAGTTACCACCAATAGCAGTTCATTTCCTCCTCAATGCCTTTGTAAATACAGATATATGACAAAGAGAAGCAAGTAATGAATACTTTATTCTGCTGATTTCTTTCATGGTGTAAACATTCTTCTCTAAATGAAAATAAAACTGAGCACTCAGTTATCCAGGTTCTGTCTATTAGCAAAGCCAGCAAACAAGCAAACAAAATGAATGCTGAGGTACTAAAATCCAGCTGAACTTTTGAAAGGTTTGGCTGCTTGAATTTCTTCTATAATCAAGACAATTTCTCTTGTACATCAGCTTCAGGTTATAAACCTCATTGTTATTCTTATAGGTGGTCAGAGCTGCCTAGTAATTTTCTACAACAAAAAAGAAAAAAAAAAAATTGGCAATGGTTCCCCACCCTGAAAAACCCCTTTGTAACCCTAAATTCTGCCCCCTCCCTAAACCCCCAAATAGTCAGCAAATTAATACACATTCTATGGGCGTCACAAAAAACCTCCGAAAAAATGGTTTCTCCTCCATAGGATAACACAGTGCTTGTAGGTCAGGTTTAGTTGATTTATCACTGTTTATGTAAAGGAAAGGCACTGTAAGTCAGACTGATGCATGTGAGAAAGAGCAGTGGTGGCAGCCTTGATAAGGGTGGGTAGGTAACTGAGCATTACCATCCTGTAATATAAGTTGGAGTTCTATCCCTCTGTCATGTGTGAAAATGGAAGTATGGCCTCATCACATTGTTTCAGGTCTCTTAAGGCTACACCTGGGAAGAACCATACAACTTCGTACAATACCTTTTTACCTTCTATATAATACTTACTAAGTGATTGTCATGCTTATTAGTGTAATCTAGTTCATAGGATTGACAAGCGAGTGAAAACTGCAGCTCTTCAGATTGACTGTGGGAGGAGAATGGAAAATGGGAGTGTACAGAGGGAGCAAATTCCTTGTTAGTCTGAATTAATATAGCATGTATATGCATATAAGAGAAACCATGTCTTAATATTTGTTCTGATATATTGTATTAAAATGAGATTCAAGTCCTCATCTGCACATCACTTAACCTTTAAGGCATACCAACTTTGTATATTATTAAATAAAAAAAAATCTATATTATACACACAAACTTGAACAAAAATATAGAATGCTGAATTCCTCTTTCCCCCTCCTCCCTTTTATTTTTCTTTGTTTTGTAGATTTTATTGTGGCTTTATGATCCCACAGCACACAGTAAAGAAAAAGAAGTGTCTTCTTCATAGTCTAATTTGCATAGTACATCATATAAGGGATGTTTTAAAACCATAAAATTTCTCAGGAGGGCTTTGTATGAGAACTTTACAGCATCTCCAGAAAACTGAAAATAATGTAAAACAATTTATATTAAAATCAGTAAAGGATGAAAAATATTTGCAAGTTGGGTTCAGATATGCATAGAAAAATTGGTGGTTTTTTAAATCTATCTAAATAGAATAACTTCTTAATTTATTAATTGAGCTGTAAATTTTAAAAAAAAAAAAGTGTTTCATAAAAATTATATTTCCAACAGTAATTTCAGCACACCCGGAAGTCTGACGGTACTTTCCCTATCGTATGTCATTGTTTCTGTTCTGAATCATGAACAAATCCAGACAGTAGATAAATACACATACTGGGGAGGGAGTGGGAGTTGGAAAGCAGAGGAGGAAGTAAAACTAAAAAACCTCACATGCTAGTAATATTTACTGTGCTAATCAAATTTCACGTTAAGTACTGAAATATCCTTTTAAAATATCTAAATTGCCAAACTACTTAAAGAGTAAGTAGAGCATAAATAAGTAAATGCATACTAAGCATTCTTAAGTAATTACTCTCTTGGACCTAAAAAATAATCCCAGGTGCTAAAAAAATCCCCAAACAACCTTGAAGTGGTGAAATTGGGTATCTATAGCCGTGAGAAAATACACATAGTATGGCTTTTGCTTTGTCCACTGTCTTCTCTTTCCACTGTTTATTTCTCTATTTTAAGGGAAGGGTGGGGTGCTTTTAAGATATGGTTTTATTTCTCATTATCTTATTCTTATTTGATTGGTAATGAATTTATTTCCCCAAGTCAATTCTGTTTTGCCCATGATTGTTACTGGTGAGTGATCTCTCCCTGTCCTTATCTTGTCCCATAAGTCCTTCATTTTATTTTCTTTCCACTGTCCAGTTTTGAAAAATAGAATGACTTTGTTGGAGACCTGGTGTCCAGACAGGGTCTACTCATCACCATTATCCACCCTTCCTTCCTTCCTTCCTTCCTTCCTTCCTTCCTTCCTTCCTTCCTTCCTTCCTTCCTTCCTTCCTTCCTTCCTTCCATTTGACATCCTCTAGGTCTTATTGAGGGAGAAGTATTAATGCCCACTCAGGTATATAATTTTGCTGCATATTCCAAGGCTGAGAACCCAAAATAATTGCATACCAGTAAAATTGCATGCTAGCTCTATATTGCAAGTAAATTCTGGGGATTATATACTGAAGAAAACCATTAAGTATCTTAATGAAGATCCAGAGCTGTAATGCAAACTTTTTCCTTAAAGCATCATTCCGGTTATTTATTTTTTAAAGGTATTGACAAGAAGCTATTATATAGTTTCTTTTAAAATTTATTCAGAAGAAGAAGAGTGTGGAAAGGAGACCAGAATGAGGAGCTCTCAGAAAAAACCCAGAAACATTTCAAGTCAGAGGTTTTAAACTTTATGAGGGTTCTACAGCACTGGAGATATTGATAGTGATTATTTTCAGCCCATGCATGTCAAACTTCATTTCACAAGATCCTAGAAGAATTGATTCTATTAGTATGCATAATTTAGTGAAGTGTAACTGGACAATACTGAATCCATGGAAAATTTTCAAAATTTTAAGCAATGTTCTAATAGAAGTACACTTTGAGGAACAGAATAAATAAGTAAGGAATAAAAACAGAACCTCAAGATGAACTAAAAATTTTAACATCCTGGAGAAAAGATGCATTCTTCTTCTTTGATATTATAAGATGACCAGGACAAAGGTTTATAGTAATTTTAATTTGTTATTTTTTTGATTAAAAATAAATTTACTTGTCTGCGTAACTGACTTAATAGAACATAACTTTTGTAAAGAAAGAGAAAATGAAATAGTTTTTTAATATATAGTCAGACTGTATTCTATTCCGACTCAACCTTCTTACATTTTGTCATCTTTGGTACCCAATCATAACCAACAATATTGAAAACCTAAGATTTTGCTGTCAAGGCAATATTGTGGAATTTGAGATAAATTATTTGCAAATACTGAAGCATTTGTTATTTTACCCACATCTGTATAGCAGAGAAAAAATGCTCTATCTAAGCAATTTCTGTTTAATTTGGAAATTTTACTTCTATTTTTCTACGCAACTTAAAATGCACAAGATTTATAATCATGAGAAATTAGGGAACTAAAAATCTTAAAGTTCAGATTTAGTAAGGAAATTTATTTGAGCTAACACAGACAGTGATCTTTATCTAAGTAGATGCAGATATTTCTACTAAACAGTTCAAGTCAATCTCCTTTAAATGACAATGAAGAGAAATAATTTTGAGGATGCAAGTCATGTTAGCCTTATGGGGATGTCCATATTTTATCAAGTTAATACATCAATTTAAAAATACTCTCTTTCACTCTTTGTAAAGGGAGACTAGAATGCCTACTGCAGCAATAAATATCTATAATGAAGAACTTTAGGAAGGATGATTCCTCTAAGAGAGTCCTCCCTAGACTGATTAGTTGTGAAGTCATTACTCTTAACATATCCAGTGTATGCCGATTAAATCTCTACTTTCAAGAATTATGGTAAACCCAAATTATCAAATGTTCAGATTTAGTCTGAATGGCACTGCATTAATAAAAAGAGAACTGTGCTGTATCAGTAAACTTAAGTATAGGTCTACCATCAGATCATTAATTTTTTTTTTTTTTTATTTTACTTCAAAAAAAAAAAATCATAAATCTGAACAGAGCTGCTCTTAGTTGAAAAGCATAACAGATATTGGAAGTCTAATGCCTTATCATAAACGTAGGGAAAGCTTATCCAGGAAAGCATATTCAGCATTCCTTTTTGAAATGTCATCAGCTAACTGTGGTTGCTATGCTCCGCTGCATATACAAAATTCAGTAAGTTCAGTGAATAATAAACTCTTGGCCTTTTAGCAGGTTTTATTAACTCATCTTTCATATTTGTTGATGTACTACTCTTCTAACTCTTCTCCTCTAAACATACTTGTAAATTGCTATTTCTTTCATAATTTGGCATTTTTCTTTGGAAAGGTCTGTTTTCTCAGACATCTGTATATTCCTTCAAAAATTCACCCCAAAAAATAAGACTTGATTAAAATTCATCACATCAGCCTTTTCCATCAGCAAATTGCTTATGTAGTAATTCATGCTCATTTCTGAAACAAGTCAGGTCCCCGGCTGATATAATTTAGAGTTACACTTTGACGTACATTGATCAACGCCATTTGAAGATTTAGTTAATTATTTTTAATGGATGAATAAACAAAGTATACTTCCTGCTTCTGGGTACTTTTAAATGCCAAAAGGGATGCACAGAACTTGCATTTTCTGTAGAACTATTTATTGGGAGTGTACTCCAATATCATCAACCTCAGTCTTTTTATACAAGATGAAAGAAGATTCAATGTAAGCAAGCTGTAAATAAAATAAATTTCTTGACAAAGTGAAAGTTCTTTCTCTAGTTTTCCGCTGTCAGCACTTTCAGAATAGAGCATAAATGAATTAATATGTAAAGGTGCTTTTGGAAGATGATTATGTAGGTAAGAAAGACTTGTGTATAAATTGCTTCCAAGATTTATTTGACTGGTCTTTAGATAACTGGGGTTTTTATTTCTTGTTACAGTATAATAGATAAACAATGTGAGAATGAGTGCAGCTACCAAGGAATACGTTTTTACAAGAGATATGCACATAAGACATAGTGCCTTTTTGTTAAAATCTGGAAAAGAAAAAGTATAGAAACTTTGATGTCCACTCCATCAAGTTTATCGTGTAGTAATATTCTGTATGAACTTCAGCATCCATGAAATTCTGTACTGTGAGAACTACAGCTCTGCTTCATTAAAGTCTCTTAAGCATCATATGCTTTTTAAAACATTCATGAATAAATGAACTCCATGGCTGCTAAGATGAAATTGTGCTAAATAGCACTTTCTTCTCTCCAGTCTTCTTTGCAAAGTACAAAATCCTCACATGGGTTATGTTAGTCTTTTGGGAAAAGGCAAAATTGACAGCACAGCAGGCTGTGCTGATGACCTAATTCAACATCGCTTTCAAGGAATTACTTCTTCAGTACCATTGTTAAAGGATTTCTATAAAAGTGGTATTCCTTCCAGAATTATCTTTTGAACAAAATATGAACCAGTGACCTCTCTGGCACTAATATGCATAACATACTGAATTATCTCTGTGAAGATAATTCTCAGCCATGCATTATATTAAATTTGAATGTGTTCATTCATACTGGATGATCTGCTGAGACTTTCTTCTATCTGCAATAGACCAGGAACTTTCATGTGTTTCTGTAACCAATCCTAGGTGACAATAATAGATCTTGAAGAAATAATAGCCTATACTTGAGAGCAGAAATGAAGACAAATTTCTTTTTCATTGTGATAATACAACTGAGGAATAACTGGCTTTTATGCAAAAATATATTATACTACTTAACAAGCCTTTTTGCTTTCTTTGGTTAATCCCTACATTTTCTTTCTATACTTAAAGCAATGGTTAATGTTGTAACAAACACTTTTCTTATAGTGGAGTTTTGGCTGATCATTAGGGATTGTGTAAGGAACGGGGTGGGGGGGAAAGAAGTTACAAAAAAAGATTACCTGCACATTTTTCTATTCTCTATGTTCTTTCAGGTATGTAAATACTGAATACTGTCATAAAGAGCTAGAAGTTCTAGGCTAGTGCTAGTTAAAGTGAATATTTAAATATGGAGAAGAAGTGTAGAAATGATGTTCAACTCTTGAACAATGGACAAGTGGACTGGCAATGAAGTGTTTTGTCTTCTGAGCTTTCATGTAATTAAAATAACTCTTAACCCTAAGAACAGATATATTTATTCCTATTAAACATGCAATAAACAACTTTACAAACCTACTCCCACATAGTAGGAGTACAATAGTCCAAATATTCATATTTTTTTCTTACTAAGCATCAGGAGTTAAAAGTATTTCTACATTTTTTTGCCAGATAATGTCCAGAATATTTACAAGCATGAACAAATGGAAAATACCAGGAAAAGCATAAAAATTTTATTGAGTTGAAACATATAACCAAAACTGAGTATAAATAATGATGATATAAGGATTAGAAAACAGAGATTAGGAACTAAATAGGAACTTTTGCAACTGTTTAGAATAATTGCCTTTTTAGTTGTATTAATCTTACTTAGAAAGACCTAAAATGAAAATCTAGAATGAATAGAACCAACTGGAGAAAGTGTTCTGGAACGCAGGACTACATCCTGCAGACAAATGTCCTTTCATTTCAGAGGATTTTAACTGAACAAATAAACTGTCTGCTGTGAGGCACATTAGTATGTGTCTCCCTACAGCATATCCCCAAGGATAATAATTTCTTTTAGTTTTTCCTCTGGTGTCCAGACAAGACAATTGATTCTCTATAGTCATTTGAACTCAACTCAAACTAACACAGAATTGAGTTTTCTTGTAGTATGAAACTTTTCAGCCTTCCCTGTGAATTTGTGTTTTCCTAGAATTATTGAGCAAGTTCTGCACCAGAATTAATCCAATTTATAGTTCAGTCATAAGTTTCCTGCATGTCCATCCATTTCAGTGTAAGTGAAAGAAGGAATATTTTTTGTGGCACATTAATTGAGACATCAAATAGAATGCAAGGTCAGATTTTTATTTTTATTTGAATAACCTAGTGCTTGATGTACTCTGTTAACTTCTTTACCTAAAAAGATTCCAGTGATTAATTTTACTGCAATATTTTTTCACATAGCAGGTATTGTTAACTAAGCTTATAAAGGTCTATTTCATGAAGTTTAAACTGTGGCACTTGAACTTCATTTTTAAGATGAAGAATTAATGTAAAACTTAAAAAAAAAAAAAACCAAAAAAACCACCCCACTTTATACTAGAAATCATATGTCATGTTTCAACTCTTACAAAGTTTTATTTAGCCTTGGCTTTCTAGCATAATGCAGCTTGAGATGGTAATGCTATCCACTACCTATCCTTTGGGATGCAGCCACTTTCTAAACTGGAAATTACAGACCACGTTGGCAGCTTAGTTGGATCTGATACACTTATACATTATTGGAGAGGCTAAAGAAAGTAGGTCACCCATAATAGTTTACAGTAACAAAGCACAGGAAAGAAAGCCTTGATTGTCCGAGTGTCTCGACAGGAACACTTCACCCTGTTATCTTGCAGGAGGGCCAGGTTTGAGTGTTCCCTCTATTGGCTGATAAACAGAACTACCTTATCATCAAGCTCAGCTGTCAGCAGCTCTGCTCCCTTTAAAGGAGGAGAGAAAGATGTTAAGAAAATAGGAAAGAAAAATAGGATCTTCTAAATAACCAATTTTATACTGTGTTTCAGAGGATGAAGAAAAAACCTTAATACTTCTGAAATTTGTCATATTCCAGTGCCACATTTTCTGCAATAATTAAAACAATCTAAAAAAAAAAGTTCCTAGATTTTATTATTCAAAATATATGACAATATATCTTCAATTTCATGATGTACAAAGATGTAACATTTTAAATGCATTATCTATTTAAACATTGAAGATATTTATTTTGTGGAACACATTGAAACATGTAAGAAAGTTGAGAGATAGAAATGTAACACCATGCTCCTTTATCAATCTGGCCTGTAATACACAAGAAATCGGTAGCAATGTAGCTGACAAACACAATTTGCTGTACAAACAGAAGCTTACTGAAGATTTAGCATGCCATTTAGACACAGCCCAAAGGAAGAACTGTTGTAGGGCTTCACTGGTCTGGGTCAGTGTCCTGCAGGTTTCTGCCTGGAGGGGAAAATTATTTTCCAGAGTCCCAAAGTGTACAGCTGGTTTGTAAACAAAAAGGTCAGATCATAGTTGTCTTTTTCTTTCTTCATATGTCTATTTGCATCCAAGAGTAGGAAGCAGAGTATAAGAAGGACATATATAGAAGCTTGAGGCTGAATTCAGCTCTCTAAATATAAGCATCTGTAAACATTTAATACTGCCTTGGGTATTCTACATGACTCACAGTCGCTTCTGCCTAAGTGCAGGAGATCCCTGTAAATCATAGAGTCACAGAGTCATTATGACTGGAAAAATACTTAAAGATCACTGCCCAACCCTTGACCAAACAGCACCATGCCATCTTGATACCATAGCACTAAGTGCCACTTCCAGTCATTTCTTGAACACTTCCAGGGATAGTGACTCCACCAGTTCCATGAGCAGCCCATTCCAATGCTTGAAAACATTTTAAGTGAAGAAATTCTTCCTTGTGTCCAATCTAACTCTCCCCTGATGAATCTTGAGGCCATTTCCTCTTGTCCTCTTGATAGTTGCCTGGGAGAAGAGGCCAACAAAATTTGAAAATATTCTGTCATTTGTGTCAAACTACTTTAAGACTGCCATTTCCCCCCACATTCTCTTTCTCCTGTATCTATCTCTTTCTAAAATGTTTACAAAATGTCATTGATTTATAGATGACTGAATACTTACTGAACTTTTTGCATGATTCCTCCCTTAGGAGCTAGTCTCATGATTCTTTAAAAGGAAGCAAAATGAATGTACATGATCATCTACTCTTACCCACTGGCTATCTGAGGAAACAATTATTAGACTCACAGAAGCCTAGAGGGCATCTGTTGGGTTGTCAAGTAGATATTGCAAAGGTGTCTTTTGTTCTGCCAACTTGTAGGTAGATCTAAAATAGTAAAAGAAGTCAGGATCAGAAACCTTCCTCTGTACTGTTTATTTTACCATTATAGATGTTGAATGCAATTAAATCTAAATATAAGGTCAACCTATTTTCATCAATCCTTGCTTTCAAATCTCTATGATAATTTTAGAAGTGTGATTGTTCTCATTACAGAAAAGTTTATTATTATTACTTTCTGCATGAAGAGGCACAGTGTCTGTTACTGAAACATATTTTTATCATAAAGTGGAAAAGCACAAAAAACAGTAGCAGCACATCTTGTATAAGGGTCAGACAACTTTCCAGGAGAAAAAAAATTTGTTCTCTTCTCATCCCCACATGACATTCTCAAAATGTCACTCTCAACTTTCTTAGTTGTGACATCCCTACTGACTTCAGGTGTAATGAAAAACCTTAAACAAAATAAATACAGCAAATATTTTTAATTTTTAATAATTTTGAATGACTAAACAGATGAAAAAATTCTCTGTGCAATTTCAGATTTAGGCTAAAATGGTCTTTGACCTGAAGTTGTTTAGATAGATAGATAGATAGATAGATATCACAGGATGCCTTTAGGTTCAGATTAGGATGATGTTGCAATAATCACAGTTTGTGACAATGGAATCCCACTAAAAATGGCTGGCTTATATCTGAAAGCCATACAGCAAATGAGGGCAAGGCTCAGGAGCTCTTAACCCCGGCATTTTTGACCACTCATGACTTTGTTCCTTTCAATTCTAGGATTACGTCTGGGTGACCTATCTCAGGAGTGGCTGTCTAAGATGCATATCTATTACATATGGAAGAAGTGAAGCACAGAAATGGGCTGTCTAAAATAATGTCCTCTAACTTTATAGTATCCTTGAAAGTCTCTGTCAAGTTAAAGGCAGCAGCAAAAATATTTTTGGATTTTAGAGGCAAGTACTCTATTGTTCAGCTCAGACTGCTTTGGGGTTGTTTGAAAGTATTTGATCAAAGACTATTTATTATCTGTTGACCTCACAGTGAATTAAAAGGTGTCAAGTATATAACTATATATTTTGTTTCCGTCTCCATTTACTCCTTCTTTGTAATGGCTTATAGACAACATCACTGCTTATAGAACATAAAATGAATAATATTTCATGTAGAATTATGTTAGTCTTTAAGTAGTTTAGTCTTTGAGTTGAAAATATTGTTGGTAGTACCAAAATGTTCAAAACATCAAAGAAGTAAAACCAGAAAGCACTCTTCACAAAACAACAAAAATAAATAAATAAAAAAACCATATTACTGAGAAAACCCCCAAATTACTGAGATTCCAAATTATTGTTGTCTACATTGTGATTACTTAATAAATTAGATTGATTTTAGAATTGATAAAATGTGGAAGAGATTACTTAGTAGCAAAGGATATGTTCAGATATTCATGAGAAATTATATTTTGTGAAGTGGGCTAAGTTGTGCTAAAAAAACCCCAAAAAACCCCCAAAAAACTAGCATAGTCTTTATGGGCTCTGTCTAAATCTTAAAATGATTTTTTTAAATTTATTTTTAACTCTTCAGAATGCAACTAACCAGTATGGTACAACAGAGCTAATTCCTGAATTTTTATTAAGAGGTGTAATATCATGCAGTGTTTTTATTCTGTATGTTCAGGAGGGAAAAATACTTTGTTGGATCTTGTGAAATTTATAAGGCTTTTTATGACCTGAGAAACTCTTTTTCATCTACATCTTACTCTGTTGCCTATATCAAAGAGATTTAAAAAACTTTCAAAGTCTCTTCCTATTCAATGCAGTTCCATTTCCAAATTCTTATGTATCTGAAAACACTCTCCTGAAAAAAATCCTGCTATTGATTAAAGAAGAAGCCAATTTTAAATACTTACAACTAACATTTATGGAATTGGTTTTGGTACCCATAAAGAAGGCATAACCTAACCATGATCTTTGTATATATTATTATAATGCACATTCTTACTAAAGAAGCATCTGTATCAACAAGTTTGAATTTCTGTAGTGCTCAGAGACTGTATTTTCTGGTATACAGCTGATTTCATAGGACCACTGCCCCACATGCCCTTTATCAGTTCAATACTTTTACCTTTTTTCTTAATAATACTTATTCTAATCATATGGTGAAACTGCCTCACTGTTAAGATTAATATTTTCTGGTTCAGAGAATTTTTATTCTTTGTACTCTTACTTTTTCATTAGTTTCATATTATACATCAGAATTACTTAGGCATATGGTGACCATAACTCTTGGAAATGATGTGGTGTTCTCCAGATGAAGATTATCTGTCTTTGAGAGTAGCCTGAGTTTCTGTACATGATGTCACTATAAGACTTTTGCATATTCTAAAACATGTCTTAACTTTTTTCCTTTTTTTTAAAATTGAAGAATGGTTTGAGTGAAGTTGTGATAAAACTGATGTGTTTTGACAACCTGTTTTCCTTGGGTACTTGGTGATTTGTAGGTAATACTTACCGTATCTTTATAAACAGTTTTTGCATGTACTTATGACTGAGTAAATTTAGCCTGAAAGCCTGAAAGGCTTGCTGATATCTGATTTTCTAACCCAAAAGGCTGGACTAATGTAATAAATGCTGTCTGAATATAACATCAAAACTATTTGACTATAACATCAAAACTATGTGGGGGAAAACAGAACCAAAAACCCACACCCTTACCACATCTCCCCCACCCCCTCAAATTTATAATCTCCCACCTCTCTGAAATTCCATTGCAAAAAAAATGAAGATCATATTGCTTCAAATTCAAAGACCTAAAAGGTTTATTTTCAACTCCAAAAGAAAATTCCCTCCTTTAACACACACAGAATCGCCTTCATAGGACACACACATATGCTCCTATGTGGGGCAATTTATTGTTTGATCCTAAAAGCACTCAGGATATTCCTGCAGTGCTTTTTGAAGATGGGCCTCAAACTCCTCTGGATACGTTTCAAATGTGCTGCTTGTTATCTATGCTACAAGCTGCTGTCATTTATCTCTTAAACTGGGTAACTCACGTCCAGTTTTTCATTTGAGTCATATCAACAGCAGATGGGATCCTACAAAGATGTTATTGATATTTTAATGCCTATACCTCAAAGCAGAATACAAACCTAATGTTTATTACTTTTAGTGTTGGAGGAGGTTTTACATGAAATGGTCAAAAGTTGTCTAAAGTTAATCACTAGAAGTTATAGGCCTCAGAAAATGCCTGAATCCCCATCTCTTTACACAGCCCTAGTACTTCAATCAGATTTGCAAGGCTATACCTTCACCTAAGACAAAGAGCACAGAATATTCTTTGAACTTCCATAATTTTTTTTCTTTGAAAGAACTGATTACAAGATATTACTCCCTATCTTTCATGTAATAGCCCGGAAATCAGAAACCTTGACAAAAATTTGACATCAGGATTGCAGAATGTCTAAAACACACCTTAATTAAGAATTATAACAGGCATTTGTCTGGTGCATGTGTTAATGCTCATACTAAAAAAAACTTTCATTCTGTGCTTATAGATTTGTTTTGTTTGCTTGTGTTTTTGCTGGGTTTTTTTAATGATGCTTTAATATGTTTATGTAAGTTCTAGTGGCAACATTACTATAAGTATGCATTACATGGCAATAAAATTTATAATTAGAGGAAGGATTGTTGAAACATATTTTTTAAATCTTTGTCATATTCCTGCTTGTGTGAGGAGTGTCATTAATTCCCAGCTCATAATACTTATGACCTGGCTTCCTCTAGTGAGAAATAGGAGTACAAGACAGTAAAAAGCTTGCCAGAATGCAATTTTTTTTTCTGCTTCTCTGTGGTTTTTGAACCATATTTTGAACCACTTCCATAATTTCAGACACTTTAAGAGACATCTATCTCACCTAACACTAACTATTGTACAGGCATTTGCTTTGACCTGTTTGGCCTGACCTCTTTTTATTTAATAGAAAAATAAGGGACTTCTTGAACACATTTCATCAAATTATTTTACAGATCTGTTTCAAGATGAGATGAATCACTGAGCTATACTCATTTACATATATGCCACCCTTGTTTACTCATGTTGTGAGTTCTTCTAAGTATTTCCTCTTTTTTTTTAATGCCAGAAGCTTGATGGTGTTAACTCTTTGCAGCTGAAGGCAAACCAACTAAAACATAAACCAAATTTCTGTATCCTTTTACAACAACCTCACAGGGGATTTAAATTCATATGCAGTAGTATTGGCATCATCTGGTCTAACTCTTTCCACTGCTGAAATGCTAGGTCTGGTGGGTGTCTATTACAGCATTGGTGATTTTAGAAACAAATAAGAGTTAGTATAGGACTTTTTCTGGTAAATTAAATTTCTTGCTTTAAATACATTTTTACCACTAGAATTGCTTTGCTGAACTGCAAAAAAGTTCAACAGATTCCCTCTATGAATTCAAACAACATTATAGCTGTCACTGTGATCATGAATTTGACTGCTACTTGGGGCTTTTACTTCCTGCAATCAGTCTTAATGTATTGCACAGTTTGTAGAGGAAAGATGAGAATAGGCAGTATATGAGCAGGTTGGTAAATAGTTACAATATTTATTGGTCTCAGATGCTTGGATGTTAGAGTTCTTGAGCAGTGAATTAATGGAAAAATAAATTAAATTTGATAAATTACAGAAGTCTTCAACTTCTATCAACTGTCGCCTAGGAGTATCAAGCCTTAAATACAGAGCTCCCAACCACTGGTCACTGATTGCAATGTGTATCTGTCTTCTCATTTTCATTTTTAAGATTTTTTTTTTTTTAATAGGCATTTAAAAACATTGCAAGCTATGATTAGCAAATTATCTTTTATTTTCATTCATGACATTTTCTTGCTGGGACTAAGAAACAAATGTCATGTAACTATGGGTTGCTGTAAATAAGCCCTTGGGATACTCTTCAGTGTCTCCAAATATGAGCTAACATGCAGCTGCTGAGTTTGTGTCTCCTTCCTTTTATTTGAAAATAGTAATGTGACGCTTCAGCCAATTGCTATTTCAGAGTATGTGAGAACTTCCATGTCAGAAATGGCAACTCCAATGGGGAAAAAAGTTTCCTCCTGCAAGCAACTGTATTGATTGCTGGTGACAGTGGAATATGTAAATGGACACTCAAAGGATTGATTGTAAACAAGAGGTAATGTCAAGACATATCTAACTTGGCAAAAAGCTGTGGTTATCAATACTCAAGATAATGGCAAAAACTGATTTTAGTTCTAAAGGCTCTATTGGTCTAACAATAACAATTTGTTCCTTCTTTTCTTTAACGGTGCTGCTAATATTTCATTTATCATGCCTATTATTTATTATATTTCTAGAGAAGAATTTATATTGTTGATTATTGATTATAAAATCTGCTAGGTTTTCATATCACCAGTCTATTTCCTGGATCATGGTTACTGATTGTAGTATCCCTATTTATCCTGTGCTTCTACAGTCCCTGGTAAATACAAACAAAAGTCCTTTTATGTGAAAAATATTTTTCTACAGTGTTACTCTGAGTTCTCTCTGTTATTCTACTCTTTCATGGGCATTTGCTGCTGGATGCTGCCAGAGGTGGACCTTGGTGGAATTTGATCTATTCTTATCTATGGACCAGATTCCTGAAATGTCAATTCTGTAGAAGGATGTTCCATCAGGGCATACGAAAGGGGCAAACACAGTTCTGTCACCTTTTCATCCTCCACATTATGACCAACAATAGCACCTGAGAGGAATCAATATCTAAAACAATGAGCAATCATGCAGAGATTCTTGATGTTTCTGACCTAGTTTTTGAGTATCCTGTTCCTTTTAAAAGAAACACAGAGCCTGCCAGATGGCAAAATAAAATAAAAAATACTGACAACAATAAATCCAGCACAAACTAATTATATCTGCATCAATTTTAAAATCAGGTCATCTACCAAAATTGCAAAGGCATGCTCAGCAGCTTGTATCAGCATTTACAAATTCTTGGCACTGCTACACTGAAACTAAAGCTGAAAAAGCTGAAAACAGAAAGCAGCAAAGAAACCAACACAAAAGTTAATGAAAACGACAGTAAGGCGAGAAATTACAGTTAAAGCTGACAAACAGATTTCAGTCCCTATTGGAAACAGGAAGAGGTGAGATGTAGGGTGGAGGTCAAGAGAAGACAGCGTGAAGGACCAGGCATAAGCATGTCAGCATCATTTGTCTGAAGCATTCCGACTGTTGCAACAGGAGACTTCTGATCAGAAGAGAGGGTCCTGTGGAGGTGGGGAGGTGCTGTTCCGAGCCAAATCACTTTTTAGTTGCTAGGCTTGCAAGTTGGCCCCTCAAATAAAAGTTTCATCTTGTTTGGGTTCAACATTAATTGTCCAAACCAGGTGATTATTCCTGAACTTGAGTACAGCTTTTTTTGTGAAGTCCCATTGCAGCAATGTTTTTAATATGGTGAAATATTTCTAAAGCTAACATATAAAAGCCACTCATTCTGTGTAAAATAATTGTTCTGCAGTCCTAAAATTAAAAAGTAATTTAAAGAAGTGTAAATTTGTGATGACAGCAAACACCTTGAAACTGTAGGCACGATACCAGAAGTTCCAGAACTATAACCAAACCACTAATAGCCATTAATTTTATATAAAAGAAATGTAACCTTGGAACCTAGCAAAGCCATTTTTTTCAGCTATAACATGGAATAAGTATCCAGAGTAAGTAAACCCCAACATGTATAATAAATAAAGATACAATGAGCAATTTGGAGTGATGAAGAAAGATCAAGGTATGGGCAGTGTTATAAAATGCAAGGAAATAACCCCAAGTGAGCCTATGGGCAAGAAGCACTTCTCCATAATACCATATTCTCATGGGAAAGGGCTCATAAAGCTGACAACTTGGTGTAACACACCCTCACATCCCCTGAGGGCATCAGGCTTAGGAATCACACAGGCAGTGAGTGAGCATAACAACAGAAGGAAGGAGTAGATACACAAAATGTGAGCACAGCAATTCTGATCAAATCATTCATAAGATAATTTTTATTTTTTAATCTGGCTTTGGCTGGCTTTGGATTTGCAGTTTGGTTTATGTTTTTCAGTTTTATTTGCTTTTCTCTTCTCTAATAATTAGATCTGGATTAAAGATAATTAAACTGTTGAGATTTAAACTAGATTGACCACTAAGTCTTGGCTTTAAGTATGAGATGTATTTCTTTTTTTCTCATAAATTGAATAAGTTACAGTGCAATAAATTGGTGGAGAATGCATGCAGGCAAAGATGTAATTCAGATGCAATAAGTCAAAACCAAAACCACAATAAGATCAGATGCGAAATCTCAAAATTTCCAGGCTTTCCTGATATATTATACTGCAAACCTAAACCTTTGAAAATGTTCCTTCAGTAGTGGAGATGACAGTAATTCTGATAAATATATTAAAGCATTTGTACAATGTGGAAAGGCTTTAGTGAGGGGGAAAAGAGCAATCTAGAACATCTCTTATAGAAGATAGAATTGAAACAGGTCAATTGCATCATTAGTAATGGAAGATAGTGGGTTAATGTCTAAAAGAAAGGGGAAGAATGTTTGGAGTTACAGACTTTGCCTTCATAAGTAGTGACTACATGTGAAGGAGCCCTGCTATCTTGGAGATGCTTAAACACCTGCCTGGGAAGTTGTGAATTAATTACTTGTTTTACTTTGCTTGTACACATATCTTTTGCTTTACTTTACTTATTAAACTGTCTTTCTCTCAGTGCATGAGTTTTCCAGTGACAGATACATCCCATTCACCACCACAGGAAGATGAAAAGTAAATATGAAACTGCACTGAATTCCACACAGATCATGTGACAGTATTCAACTTCTAAGAACACCATTAACACACATTAACCTTGAACAGTTGACCTGAAAGACCCCTCAGTAAACAAACAAAGAAACAACACCCCCAAACATTAATAAGACTTATTTTCATTACGACTGCCTTTAGTTATCCTTCTCAGTAACACTATGTACTGTGAGAAAAGGTGGAATTGTGTCAAACGTCAAGAAAATTCATGTATCAGAAGGGCGCAAATCCTTCATGAGAACTAAGCTTTATTATCTCCTGGCATATTCTCTTCATGCTTATCTCTAAGAATTTAAAGCATTATAGTATCATGTTCAGAAGGAAGTTTGAAAGAAATTAAGATGTTATTTAAGTAGAAAGAGTCAATAGACTCCTCCTCTCTTGTTACTACAAATATCTTTTGTACAGTGCACCTGGTCTTGTGAACTATTTGCAACTGAGGAATCCAAATAATTTTTTGTTAGGCAAATATTTGCAAAGTGAATATGAATAGCATTAGCCTCAACTGACCTCGCAAAAACAGTACATTGTACATACTGAGATTGTTTTTGCTAACTTACCCCTTTTCAATTGTGACTAAGGCTTAGGAGGAACATTATGTTTAAGTGTTGAAAGCAGAGAATGGAATCTAAAGTTCATCTCCAGGTTCTGGACTTCTATTGATCATGGAAACAGCAGGTGCTTCAAAAAGTATTCTCACTGAAGAACCACTGAGACTGTGAATACAGCACACCATTTTATATCTAAACCAGAACTTACAGACTAGAGCTAACTGACATAGTATAGCTCAGGTCAGTCTAGTTCCTTCTCTTAATTTCCCAACACAGGTTAGCCTTATCCATATCACCTGTTGAGAAGAATCCTTGGCCCATGTTTTGTTCCTGACACGGCAGTGTTGTCAGAGAGAGTACACACAGGGCAAGAGTATACAAAGGAGTACAGTACATTTAAGCAGAGTGGAAGATTTATTTTATGCTGATACTCAAGCCTGGTTGACCAACTCTTGCTGTTCAACTTAGGAAGGTTGAGAAGCTGGAATCAATTCCAGAAATCAAATCAACTACTTTTGTTTTTATTTAACTGCATCCCAACCACAGCTGTCGCATACAATTTGAGACTCCAAAGGGTACAGTGGCTGTCATCCCAGTACCACACTGAGTCTCCAACAGGCTCTATGCCAGATCTGCAACAATCATATCTCTTAGATGTCTCAACTACCTCCATGCTTAGGTAGATGAATTAAGACTCTGATCTCTGCTGACTATGGTGGGAATTTAAATATCTAACTGAAGTGCAGACTGTAGCATGTAGGTATTTACATACAGTCTAAGCACAAACTGCAGTACAACTGTAGTTTTAATTCCTTTTTAGAAAAAATCTTTAAAATCCATATGTCTTATGAACCTTCTCCTATCATATACCAACCTTAATACTATTTTAGTCTGTCAGTCATTTAGAATGTACAGTGTTGAAAGAATTGCTTGTGTGTGTGCATTGTGATATAGATTTTAGTGACCTGTTTATACTTCTCATTTGCTATCTAGTTGGAGTTTATGTCATATTTTACTGATCAGTTATGACTGTAGATTATTATTCTACTCATTGTTCAATTTGAAATCTCACAATTTATACAGCTCACCTTGTGTGAACACTGCTGTGAACAGACAATTATGGACTAATGCACCACCAAAACAGTTTTTACAGGCATCAACTACTTTATATTCACAACAGTGTTATAAGAAAATTAATGCCATCCCATTTCTACAAAGGAATAACCGAAGGACCAATATTTAAGGTCAAGCTGTCTGCCAGTTTTGAATAGCCAATTAAAATTACATACTCTGATAGCGTATGAAGCAGACAGCAATATGTATTAACTCTGTGTAGCACCTCGTTACTTCAAATCTTACCTTCCATTGATTTTTCAATTACAGCTATAAGTATTCAGCAATTACGTAGCTTATACCAATGAGGCAACTAAGGGATACGTGAAATGAGAAACACCATGATTAACAGGTCCTCAAATCACTTTTAAACAAATTAATATATACCTAACAGTAAGTAAAGCATAAGCACAAAGAACCTGACCTGGGAGAGAGGTGGAATTTAGCTGCGTAAATCATCATAACATCTCAGACCACCCAGTGTACAAGGTTTTGCAATTTTCTAAGAACCTATTAATGATAGGGAACTCAAAGGTGAGACTAACAGTCTCAGAATTTCCTAAGGGTAAGCACTTTGCTTACTCATGGAAAAGTTAGAGTTGTAGTGTCTTGTTTAGCTAGTTTTGTTTTGTTTTTCAAAATAGACTAGAGAATTTTCTGAGGTGTGCAAACCTGGAATCTAAGTCCTTTTCCTGGGCTCACTGCTCTTATTTTTTTGAACAGTGCCATAGTTATCCATGCTATGATTTTGGATAGAATATGGAGGTACCTCCTCACTGAAATACAGCAGTGGGGACACTCCTCCTGCAACAGGGAGGCTTTAGGAATATAAATAAAACCATCATACTTTTTGGTAATATTTTATAACCTCCTGGTTTTATTCTGCAGAAGAGTCTAGTCATGGTGCTTCAATGTATAAAAGTTCCTGATGCCTCCAAAAGCCCTAATTAACTGATGGGCATTGTTTACTTTAGTGCCAAACCTATCAGTATTTATCTATGTCACCCACAGATTTAATAGCCCCTCCTTTTCACTATTTAAAATTCATTATAAGAGAAATAAAACATAATGAATATTTTAAAAAATTAATTTTAAAGCACTTCCATACTATCTGCATGAATAAATCCTTTTTTGTTTACTGCCTTGTTACATAGGAGATCATATTAATCCCACAAGGAAGCAAATAAACCATCCTCTGTCCTCAGGTCCTAACTAAACCTTTTCCTTGGACTTCAAAACTCTGATCTCCTAAACTGGGTGTTAGCATTAACAAATCATATCAATATAAGGACAGTATACAAGCAAATTAATTCAGGTTGGCTAGTCCAATAAACAAGATCCTTTTCTCAAAAATAGTGAAATTATATATTAATATACTACATTGAAATTAAAACAAATGTGGCACTATTCTAGTAATTATTATTTCTTTAAATTAGTTCAGAATACATATAAATACTTTCAGAATTTCTTTGCTCTCTGTGTTGTATATAAGAAATTCCTGTTGTACTGATTATGTTAGGATTCAAATATGTTTACTGCATAGGTCTATTATCTAACTGCACACATACAGATTTAACTTTAACATCTTTGATGGATTCTCTAATGGAGTATAAAAAAGATTTTTTTGTTCTTCAAATGTGTGTTATAAGCAATATTAGTGAAACATCTAATGTTTGACTCTGACTTGATTCTTATTTCAGAGGTACTAGTTGAGGAGCTTGCCCATTCAGAGAGAGAAGAGAAGAAAGGAGTTGCAGCATGAAATTGCTTGTCTGGAAAAGCGGATGTCCTACACACTTAGGAAGAAATGTAATTTTATCACGAATAACTAATAGCTTATTTCTAAATAATTGAATATTCTTCCATGCAGTTACACTGAGAATATCTCATAGCAAACTCTCAGTGTAATTCAATCTCTTTAGCTCTCTTTAACTCATATCTCTTTAGCTTTGTTAAAGTTTTAGGAACTTTAAAATGAAATATAGGTATATAGAGTGAAATTTGGGAACTACAAAATAAAATACAGGTATATAGAGTGAAACAGAGAACAAAATGAAAGAAAAAGACAGGACAGGTTTTTCTTTCTGCAACTCACGAGAGCATGACATTATTTGCAATAGAATGAACAGATCCTATGGCTCAGGAAAGCAGAAACTTTTTGTTACAGCTGACCTAAATTTCACTACAGATACTCTGATGGAGAGAGAAAAGATATGTTAGAGTCAGATTGATATGTCAATTGGACAAAAGACACATAAGGTGCTTCAAGTGCTAAGTTGAATTTTGAATAACCTAATAATAAAAGCTTCATAAAATATTTCTTTTCCCAAACTTTCAACAGGAAAAAAAGATAATCAAATTATTAGGAAAAGAAATTATTTTGGGTTTGACATTTGTAAAGATTAATTAGTACAGGAATCCCAATGCATTCATGTTTATTTGTCTTGGCTTTGTGACATTTCTGATATTTCTAAGATGATAATATCTGGGGGCAGTGTCTCAAAAATAAAACTGAAGACTGGTATGGTAATGCACATAAGTTAATTAATTTCTCTAGATTTCTATGGACTTTAACTGAGATTATTATGAAATATATACTTACACTTTTAAAGGGTGATCCTAAGAAAAAGTGCTTATAATTTTTATTCAAAGGTATGGCAGAATAGTCAGCAAATATTTTGGTGTCATATCACTGACTTACAGTCTTTCATTTGCTCTTTCCTTTTACTTTTTTTTTTTCCCCAGAGATTTTGGTGACTTTTCATGTTCTGGATTCACATGTTGTCTTTGACAAATTTCAAGGCATTTTGCATCTCAGATGGACAGTACAGATAAGCTAGGAGTGTCTTTTCATTGCTTTTGGTATGAGGTTCTCCGAAGAAAAAATAAGATGAAGGCAGGATCAAGCTGGTAGATAAGTTGTATGTTCCTATTCTCAACTCAAAACTTAAAGGAAGATTTTACTTGCCTGAAACAAAATTCCTTCTGAAAGCTGCCACAGGCAAGTTCTGAATCTCCCCATGACTAAGGTTATACTTATATAGAACTATTTACCCTACAGTATTTTCCCAGAATTTTCTTGCCCTTTGGATTTTGTGTCACTTTCTTGAATTCATGTGGCTGCATATCTTCAAGATTATGCCTATTGTTAAGGTATCAATCTGTGGTTTAGTTTTGGGTGTGGTTTGGGTTTTTCCTGGGGGGATTGTTGTTTTTTTTTCAAAAATTTGCAAGCTTAAAGTGCTCTGCATATTATTTTTTATTCAGGAAATGTAAAAGCTTTGTGAAGGAAATAAAGGTATCTAAACTTTCTGTGCCACATAATTTTATGGTTGTCTTACTAAATGTATATTTTCACTCGTAGCTTTCAACTAATGTTATCTGAGTCCCTGTGATATTTGGTAAAGTTCGTTAAACTACATAAGTAATCTAAAATGTAAGCTGACCTAGAATTTTGGTTGCTACTTTTATTATGCCAGTTTAAACCTATATTATATCAATCAAGTTCAACATTGATACAACAAATAGAATAATAAAATCCTAAGTCTATCTTGCCCTACAATATTTAATTTGTAGCACTTAGGTAACATATTTCAGAAAATAATACTGTGTGACTAATTAGCCTTGTTCTACATACATTAAGTCTTATAGCACTAAATTTCATTTAAATATTATAACTCTAGTATTTTCCTTAAATTAAGATTAATCAATACTGACATCTTGAATATAAAGAAGACATTGAGTCATCAGGTATAATAAAGAGTGAAATATTTTTCATGAAATCATAGCCATTAAAAGAAGTCCGCTATTATAATTTTGACATCTTATGCTATTTTTGAAAACAAGAAAATGCTAGCAAATTCAGAATTAAAAAATGCAGCTGAAGAATTAGAAAATATCAAATAACAGCATTAGAATTAGGACAAAATCTAAATTCTTTGAAGTCAATAGAAACATACCAAAAATATAACATTTCAGATACAACAACAAGGCAAAACTAAAAGAATTATCATTTTTTCAGGAAATTTAAGCCATGTATTCTATATCTCTGAATAAAATGCAAATTATTGTGATGACGCTGAAAAGATACAGCTAGCCATTATTTCTCTTTCTCTCTCTTACTTCCTATACTTGGCGACTGTGAAAGCAGCTTCCACTCTGAAGTGATGCTGAAAAAGAAAGGAGCAGGTGCAGTGTACCCATATCTGATCACACAGCCTTTCTTTCTCTCTCCGAGGTAGGACTGAGAGCAGCAGCAGTCAGCTCGCCATATGGCCCTTTGTCCCAGGAGAGCAGGAGAGAATTTAGGTCCTAATTCACTGGCCTCTGAAATTACTGGTAGTCATTTCACTGATCTCAATAGGTGAGGGATTGAATCTTTTAATTATGGTCCATCAGTCAGAGAGGAAATTTAAACAGGCAGGATTTTTGTCTTGGCTAATGGCTAAAACATACTGTCAGCTATATAGAAACCTAGGCACCTTTTCTCTGACTATTTTTAAATGTTCTGTGCCCTGCCTCAGATTACCTCTTCAGATATGCCTCAATTGAAGGGTTAGAGGTCTTCTTTCAGATGGCAATGTAACACTTTGGTCATAAAATTATAGTGGCATAAACTCTATAGCTGAGGATGCAGGGCTGAAATCGAGTAATAGGGAAATACCTCACAGAATAGGAATATGCTCATAGTAACATATAAATCTTTAAACATGTAAACAGCTCAGGCTTAATTTTCCTGTGAATCTATGCTTCTGTATATAATGAAAATAATAGGCACTCATTATTTTAGTTAATTTCCATATTTTTAAGTCTCTACTCTTATTATTCATATACTACATATTACTGAACAATTATAAATATATAATAATAGTTTTCATTAATTTTCTTCATTTACATGCCGGAATGAAGATCTCCAGATACACTTGCACTTAATATATGATTAAATTTAGGTTAAGGGCAACTGATCTTTCCAAATTTGTTGAATTCTTACCCTAGACATATCTCCTAAGAAGAAATATGTACATACCCTGCTAAAAATAAAAGGCAGGCAATCACAAATACTTCAGTAATCTACTTCAAGAACTCCATCTCGTATGATATTTCATATATTATTTAAATAAGTTATTTAGAAATAAACTAGTCGTTATCCTTGATAAAAATACATTTCTGCCTGAGCGGGTACAACATTCACCTTGCTGGACAAGAAATTTCATGCTGCAATGCCCGATTCAGCCTCACTAGAAAGAAGAGACAAGACTAACCCAGAGATTTGTGAAATTCAACTGCACAGGATTTGCCCAGACTCATAACCTTCCTTTCGTCTATAACATACCAGTACTGGTAAGGCTGGGCTGACACTGCCTCCTGCCAACATGATTCTGCACATAGGAAAAATAGTACATATTGCACGTACTGTGTGTGCCTCCTCTTCTGGCCATCAAATCTTTTATTTTGTCAACGGTTTTAATAGATCCTGTCCCTCAGGGAATCTCTATCTCGCTGAAACGGCCAGCCCATTTGCTTTATAAGCAGAAAATGTGTCACATCTGTCTCAAACACTAAGAGGGATGGCATTTAATCTTGTTACAGTCTCTTGATGAGGATAACCTTCTCAGAAGGATGAAATGGCAAATGAAGAGGAAATGACATAGCTCTCTTCTCTTTGCGCTCATTTGTATCTTTTAGTGAATTAGTCAGTCTTTTGAAAAATCTTTTTGTGTGCAAATGGAATTGTGAAAGGAGTATTTATGTCAGTCTATAAATAATACTGAAACCATTAGCACATTTTTTCCTGAATTTTTGCCAGTGTTTTCCCTTTGAGTTGAATGTATGCTACTCACTTTTGGTATCCACATCTTTTTAACTCAGTGTCGATTTCAGTAACTATTATTTTCATTAAAGGCTTTGTTTCATAATGTATTTTTTCAGTGATCTGATAAATCTCATCACTTACATTTATGTGATTTTTTTCTATATTCTTATTATATCTTGTTCATGCACTAATATTTAAAATTTTCAAATTACAATAAAATTATTTTCCCAGGGAATATATTTTATAAGATATAGAATAAAACACTTCAATTTTTTAAACTTGTGTTCTAAAAAAATAAATGTGGGATCTTATGTGTCTTTTGAGTTTAACAAAACTCATCTTAAAAGGACCTTTTCCCCACTAATATTGCCTTTGAAATTTACTCTAGATACTTAAATGCTTTTAAATATTATATCTTTTCTTTTCTTTTTATTTAACAGAACTTGTACAAACTAATAATGAACGTATATTCTTTTCTTAAAGTCAATACCTAACTTAGATATCAATTAATATTCAGTTGTAGTGGGTTGACCCTGGCTGAATGCCAGGCACCCACCAAAGCTGCTCTACCACTCCCCTTTGTAAGTGAACAGGAGAGAGAAAATATAATTAAAGATTCGCAGGTTAAAATAAGGACAAGGAGAGATCACTCACTGATTACCATCATGGGCAAAACAGACTCAGCTTTGGGTTATTAATCTAATTTATTACTAACAAAATCAGAGCAGGATAATGAGAAGTAAAATAAGGCATAAAAAACACCTTCCTCCCACCTCTTTCCCTCTCACAAGCTCTATCTCTTTCCCCCAAATGGTGCAAGGAGACAGGGAATGGGGGTTATGGTCAGTTCATCACATCGTTTTCTTCCCGTGTGGAGTGCCTCCCATGGGAGACAACTCTCCATGAACTTCTCCAAGGTGAGTCCATCCCACAGGCAACAGCTCTCCACAAACTGCTGCAGTGTGGGTCACTCTTCCGCAGGTGTCAGTCCTTCAGGCACAACCTGTTCCAGCATGGGCCCCTCACAGGGTCACAAGTCTTACCAGTAAAACTGTGCTAACCTGGGCTTCTCTCTCCATGGGTCCGCAGGCTCCTGCCAGGACCCTGCTCCAGCACAAGCCTCCCACGGGGTCACAGCCTCCTCTCAGGCACACACCTGCTCTGTTGGTTTCCTCCACAGTCTGCAGGTGGACCTCTGCATCCCCATGGATCTCCATGGGCTGCAGGGGCACAGCTGCCTCACCATGGTCTCCACCATGGGCTGCAGAGGAATCCTGGCTCTGGTGCCTGGAGCACCTCCTGCCCCTCCTTCTCCACTGACCGTGGTGTCTGCAGAGCTGTTCTTCTCACATGTTCTCACTCTGCTCTTCTATATACTGAAGTGTTGCTGTCATTGCTGATTGGCTCAGCCTCGGCCAGCCACCTGGGTCTGTCCTGGAGCTGGCTGGCATTGGCTCTGCCAGACATGGGGGAAGAAGCTTCTAGCAGCTCCTCACAGAAGCCACACTGTAGCCCCCCCACTACCAAAACCACACAAACCCAATACATGAGTATAGCTTGAATATTAATAGTATAGCTGATTTTCAAATTTCAGATTTGTGTAGGCTGAATAACAGTTGCTTAGGATGTAATAATGCATAGCCTGAAATATCCTTATGCAAATGTCTCAAAGCTTTGCAAGTCACACAAAATGTTAAAATAAAATTATGGTAAAAGACCATGCTTAATTTTAGCATTTTTCTTTATTCCCTCATTTTATCACTGGAAAGATCTCTGAGCTTTGCAAATAAGAAGATGGAACACCAGTCATGAGATAGCTCTCAAAATTTTAGAAATCATTCTGTGGAAATGTCTGTTTCTCCATTAACATAGGGAGGCCAGAGAATAACTTTTCCTAGACCTCTATCAGAGGCAATCCTGGCTAAAAAGGTAAGATTACATTAGACTATGTGTTCTAATTGACTAACAGTAAATACAAAACCCAAACCTGGTATGTAGGATAGACTGTATGTCACACGGAGGTGTCTGTATATGCATACGTACAGCTGTTGTTGTTTACATGGGATGATTTGTGATTTTATTTGGTGTATCTCTGTGCATGGAACCAACAAATATATTAGCATGCTCTGCTTTGCAATGGAAGTGAATCTGTAGAGAGAAATGGTTGTTGCCTATTATCAACTCTGTGCAGGTTTAGAGGGCTCACTTAAAATGAGCTCTAATCTTGTCACATGGACTGCACCACATTTAATCTGAACTAAAACTCTAATGCAGACACTTGCAGTGGACACCAGATGACAGCCTCATGTCTGTCACCAACCTCCTGGGTCACCTCATCTGAATAATTTTATGTCCTTATACTTCCTTTTTAATCTGTAAAAGAGGGTTAAGAATACAAGTAGGTAGAGTATTATCAGATTACAAGATCTCTGAATAGTAATTATTGCTGAAGAGTGGAATGGTAATATTATCCATGTGTAGGAGAGAGAAGGGCCAACTAGAAACAGGTTTTCCCTCATCTCTAGTTCACTTTTTCAGTGGTCATACAAGTGGAAGTATATCAGCAATAAATTTGGCAAGTCTAGCAGTTGTGGGAAACTGCTCCATGTGGGAGAAGAGTGTCACAATGATTGTCTCTATCCTTATTATTCCTCCTTATGAGAACAAGTCAAAGGTTTTCACTAATGAAAACTTAAGACAAAAATTGAATAAATTGACAGATGGAGTACAGACTTTATCATTTTATCAGGGAGGATTCTGCTTGGATCTCTTGACCAGGCAACTGAATCATCCATCCCCTGCTTGAGAGAGAAGGATCTTTTTCTCTTTATAACCTTGCTCAAAATGGTGGAGAAACTCATGGCTCTGCTCTGTGATAATAAGGGTTACAGATTCATAGGCTTTGTAAAATCAGTCTTTTTTTCTCAAATGTGTTGGTTCCTATGCAGTGCTGCCAGAGAGCTCATGCATCATAACAGAGGGAACAAGGAGCTCTTCCGGCAGTGATTTGCTCTTCCTGCTGATATCACTTTTTGGTGTCACAGCCAGACATGAATGATCCCATTGCAACAGCAAGAAGCATGCAAAGGCCAGGTACCTTCTATGACTCACAGTTTAGATTAGGTAATAGCCAAGTTAACCACAGCAGCCTCCTGTGTAGAAAACAACATCAGCTCTAATTCTGCTACAGTTTTTTCCTTTTTTGGAGCTGTGCCCGTGCATTCGTATGTGATGCCTGCTGTTCTGCTCCTCCTGAAATTTGCTGCAGAGTAGTATGGATAATCTGCATTCAGTTGTTCTTTTTGACTTCAAAATCATGGTAGCAGCTGTGTATTTATATCACAGATTCAAAACCACCCATTTTCAGGTTTTTGGCATGCCGTAAGTTTATGGGAAATACAGAAACCCACCAATTTACTTTTTCTTATGCTTGCATAAGAAAGCCAGACAAAATAACCACTTGAGATAAGCTTAAGGAAAAATTTTTTACTGAGGAAATGGGCAGTGTTCTTTGGAAACATAAGCTTTCACCAGAAAGCTCTTCTTGAATCTGCAAACTATTTTTTTTTTTCAGATTTTGTGTGCATAGAGAGAAACTGAAGAAATGCTAATGAATTGATAGCATTTTTACATTGAGTGACAAGAGAATCCTTGCAGAATAATTTGCTATACAGTCAAAGAATATCAAGTGGTTGACCTTTTTGGAGTCTACACCAGTTTACAAAATATACACAAAACCCCCAAGACTTTTTGCCAGGGGTTGCAGAGAATTTGCCTGGTAAGCCTGCTTTGCACATATTAATTTTGAATATTTGGGAAATCCTATTAAAAGCCTTAAAAACACTGAGTTCAAAGCTTTTTAACTGTTCACTTGCCTCCAGGGGAAAGTATCTGCACCAATTCACAGAAAAAAAAAAAGACACTATAATTAAAGAACAAGAACACAGAAACATTTCATATTTTTTGCATAGGGCAATTAGCTATGTTCCTAGATCTGAAGCTTATCAGTGTATGTTTCTGACAATGTAAACATTCTGCAAGATGTATCATGATTAACTTGAAATATAGGCTAATTAGAGTTGAAAAGAAAATTATTCTGTAATTATCTTTGTAATCTCATTACAAAATGCCTGCATATATCCTAATTAACCAAAATAATAACAGACTTTTTAAAAGGTTGTGTCTCAACATCTGTGTCTATATTTGTAAGCAGGTAATGTAGCATATATATGTAAATATATAGAGATGTTTTCTAATAGATATAGAAAGAGTGTGGAAGAATAATAAAACGTGAATTGAAACTCTGTCAGCTGCTTATGTAGTAACACTGTTAGGAAAGCAAAACCCTTAAACAAAAAGGAAATTCAGATCACTGTGCTCCTCTTTCTATACCTGGTAAATGATTATATATCATTTAGTGAAATTATCCTCTGTATATGGCTCAACCCAACAAACACAAATATTTTCTTCAACAGGATCAGAAATTCTTACACAGGATTTTTAAATTTTTTTTTGTAGTTTAATTTCAAATGGGATAGGGAAAATTTGTCCTGCATCTGGTCTCATGACCAAGGTGTAAGATATCAAAGTGTGTAATTTTTGATATTGTAATTAAATATTAAAATTTCTTTAGAAATTATTAATATATAATTCAATGTTTCCTGGTAAACCCAAGAGGTGTTATTATACCTAATTTATTTGTTTAGTTGGAAATAACAGAGAGAATAAGGTTAATATCATCTAACAATTGTGGGCAGCCAACTTGAAACTATTTTGATGAGCTGATAGAACTGTATATAGTTTTTTCAAACACTTCAATTTCCCGGCATTTTTCAGTCCCAGCCTCCGGACTGACCATGCAGCACATGATAAAGGCTTGACATCCATTTGAGCATTTGAATTCTGTTAAGACACTGAAGCAAATCTTCCACTTTGCTATACTTTCTGTTCATTTGGCCATTTTGTAGCAGTCTCTGGAATCAGCAACTGGATCCCTCTTGACTACCCTGAGTTAGAAGAGCAGCCATAAGAGGGACACTGCTGTACTTCAGCTGCACAAATTTTCAGTCCCTGGGATAAGATCACACCAAGTGTGGAGTAATACTCCTGAACCACACAAAGAATACATGTCATGCCAATAACACCAAATACCTGCCAAGCCCGATTATGTTTCTCATGATATACACTGCCTGTGCTGGCAGCAGCAATCAGTCCTCCAGTAAGACAAGCAGTGAAATCCAGCGAGATGATCAAACAGTGTTTATATTAAGGTGGGAGGAACAGGTTTTCTGTGTTGTACACATTTTGGTTCTTGGAATTTTCTTGTTTCCAAGCAGGCTGCTAGTTCACTTGTCAAACCTGAAATTGTAAGCATTTTTTATTTTCTTCTTTTAGTCCCCTACTATCTTTGCTGCTGAAAACCCAACTTCTTCAGTAAGTGAGACAGTAACCATACTTACAATAATTCCTTCCCTATGACATTGTGGTTTCTCTTTTGAACACTGTTTTCATCTGTGAACAAATGAACCTCTGGGGTGTGTGTGGGGAGGAGTAGAAATAATAATAAATTTTAGAAAAATAAAATTTTGTCTTATTTAGCTTTAGTCATGTGAAAATTGAACATATACTCCATTATGTCTAAAGATGTTTACATCTGATAAAGGAAAATGATTCCCTCTGATTTCTTTTTAAAATTACTGTAGAGACAACCTACACATCTCACATAGACTAGAAAGCATTATATGTATTAATTTATGAAAAAAATTCCAGTCCATGTAATCCTATCAGCTATTTAAAAAATGGTTAGAACTGCACAAATTAAAGAATTAATTATTCATCATAAGCCCTGATTTAAGTGTTTCCAATTACAAAACATTTGATTTTGTTGCACTCATGTATTATTAATTATGAAAAAACAATACCGAAAAAGATTGCTATATAGTATATTAATGTGAACATTTAGATGCTAAAATGCATATGTCAGTTCCTTTTTAACTCTGATTTTTTAAAAAATGTTCCAAAGACATTTGCTTGCTTTGGAAAGGATCTTACTTTTTTCCTCCCTAGTTTATTAATATGTAATATTTATTTCAATAAACAGTTAACATTTCATCAAAGATGACAGGACTTCTACATCCTTACAAAAAACTGTCAGACTTAAAAAGTTGTTAAATAATTTTGATTTTTAGATCTGAAAAAGCTATTGTCAATACATAGTAGCTGCTTTATAAGAAATGTCAGAAAACAGGCAACCAGCTTAATCAGAGTATTTTTCACCTCTGCAGTCTTCTTCCCAGCTCCTGAAACACGCTTTAGAAAATATTGGTGTTCTGATCTATTTTTTCAGATAGGTTGTCCCACATTTCAGAAAACAGAGAAAACCTGTTAACATGGACTACATCTCCAGCTGTGCTAAAAGGCACTTTGAAGACAAATCACTAAGTGGACAAGCCAATATGAAAGAGGCACCCCACCAAAGGTGCTTCAGTTTCTTTCAGTCACTTTAAAAAAAAAATAAATTGTGATCCATCTTCAGAAGGGAGTTTTCTAACATAGCTGGCAAAACTGATGCCCGATAGTAATTGCCATCAGAATGCACAAGGTCAGTAGATGAAATTAATTTATTTATTACCAAGTTAATCATAGATTCAGACTAGGTAAAAATTAATGTCGTCCTGCAGGTCTCTTCCTTGGGATTTTAAATATAGACTACATTTATCAATACATAAAAATATGAATTTGCTTGCATTTTACAATAATAATATAAAATGCCCAGCCCGTTATCTTAGACTGAATGCATGTCGGGGATCGCTCATTGAAAACTACTGACTAAATATATAAACTAAAGACTAACACAGCTAGATGTAGGTTCTATTTAAACACCTACATATGGGATGCCTGAGATTATTCTTGTGTGGAAAGCATTTCTAATAAATTGCAGCAATTTGTTTACATCTTGTCTAAATATTGCATGTTTTTGACTTGAGACTTATTTTCTATTTTCAAAAGCAGAAACAATAGTACAGTATACTGCCATGTTGAATTGGTAATGGGATACATGTCAAGTAATCAAACCACTCCAGTCCATAGGGACTGAAAGTTAAAAATAAAAAAGAACAGTTATTCATTGCTTGTTTATGTGGAAACAAAAAAAAATTTTAAAAAAAATCTATAGAAAATAAATCACTGCAAATCTAGGAAGAAATTAATATACTCTGTCAGGAATTCCCTTCTGGCATTTAGCTAGAATGGCTGGCTATAAACAAACTCGAGCTTGTCCAGCTTACTAGTACTCTTCAGTCAAATTCAATGTATTAATTGGTTACCTGAAAATGTTTGTCATATTTGATTCTTAGATATTCTGCCTACTGACCACCCTCCATTGAGGAACGTTTCGTAAAATCCATTGTGATTTTTTTCCTTTTAAAACAATGTACTTTACCTAAAAACAACGTCTTTTATTTGTTACCATATGATCCAACAGGTCACCTAATTCAGTATAGTACCAATCTTATCTAAAATAAATATTTCGGCCTTTCCAATCAGAAACTCCTCTTGTAATCTAAAATAAATTGTGTTCATACTTTTAAAAAAATCATTTTCTATTGGCTAAACCTTATAAGTTATGTTAGGATCTGTTCACTCTTTGAAGAAAGATACAACTAAACGGAAGACAGTAACGATAAAATGGTTTGAATGCTCACTTGCATTTTGATTATATAGCCACATCTGCGTGAGTGCACTAAACGCCTGGCCCCAAAACCAGCTGGCATGGTGCAGCTTGTGCCTAGGCTGGCAATTTTCTCTGCTATGCCTACATTCCCTCTGTGCGCTACGTGGCACAGGCCCCAACACGGTACGGATCCTACTGGCATTTTACTCATACACCGGGATGACTCAGCAGTGTGTTATGCAGTACAGCCCCTCCTCTCTGTCTCACACGGCACATAGAGCACGCCTGGGGGATTTAAAGGGGTCCTGTACCCACATTCTCAGGTAAGGAGTTTCTGTTGAATTATCCCTCCACCCTGCTTGTGTTATGCAGGACACCTGACACCAGATTATGGGTATTCTCTTTCTTCGTCTCCTTCCTATAGTCTCACAGTCTATACGTCCCGACAGCAAAACCTGGAAACAAGCTTTATGCCCACCAGAACTCTCCCAGGGACTAAATTCTTTATCTAATCTGATTGCAGTGAAATCATGGAGACGTGGTCTTGTGGCAAAGAGCCTTATGCCCTTCATTAGGAAAAGCATTTTCAGCAGGTTGAGGTGGCAATTCATCACATCCTGTGAGGGAGGAGGTGGTCCTTCCCCCTGCTGAGGTCACATTTAATGGGCTGAGTCCAGGTCCAGACTCTCCAACACGAGAGAGACATGGACATCCTGGAGCTGGTTAACTGAGGACTCAGAGCAATAGCCAAGTCAAGAGAGACTGAGAGAGCTGGAAATGTTCATCCTGGAGAGAAGGAGAATCAGGGGAAAACTCTCAGTCTGCATACATATTTGATGAGGGGCAGCAAAGAAGTTAAAGCCAGACCATCCTGACAGGTAACACGACAAGAGCCAACAGAGACAAACTGAAATAATGATGAAATTGCAAGAGCAAGTGTAAGAACACTTTTACCACAACAGTGGCCAAAGACTGCATGAGATGCCTTGAGATTTTGGGGAGTCCCATGTCCCAGCAGGGCACAGCGCTGAGCAATCTGCAGTATCTTACCCTGCTCTGAGGAGAGGGCATTGGACTGCATGATTTGAAGAAGGCCTTTCCCATCCACAGTGATTCTGTCATTCTGCAATTCTGCAGTTTTAAGCACTCTGCAGGACACTCCCTGGCATCCCCGTCTGCAGCCAGATTTTCAAAAAGATTTTTCTGAGGGTTGGAAAATCTGTGGTGGTTCCAAAGTGGAAATGTGAAATCCCCAAACCCAGATGTTAAGCAAGGAGAGGCTAGACAGTGCAGCTAAACATAAATGTAAATATGATAATCTGTGCCAGCATGTTGACAGTGAAATCTAACATGTTGTTTTTACTTAAAAAAATAAAAATATCTTTTTCTGCAGTCATTTTTGAGTGCTTTTTTCTCTGCCTGTCATTTTGCTGTTGTTAAACTGAAAAACGTAGCCAAAGCAAAATCAGTACCCCCAGCACACTTGGCCAATACCCCTGCAGGCTAAAGTAAGGGTGACCAGCAAACATGAGCACAGCAAACACAAGTGCACAAATGCAGTAGTTTGCATAGCAGTTTGTGCAGAGGGGCATATGGAAGGGAGCCAGCAGCAAATGAGGACAGCACAGGACTGCTCAACATGTTGTGATGTGCCACAGGGCACAAAACACAAGCTTAAACAACAGCAACCATCCCAGCACATCAGAGACTTCCTCTCAGTCAAAGCCTGAGCTGCAGGGCACCCAGAGGTCTCCCACTGAAACAAGTGAAAATGGTGAACATGCCTGTGTCTGTGCTCTGGCTGAGAAGCTGCGTTGCCTAGCAAAAAAAAAAAACTAAAAAACTTCTTGTGGACATGAACAGACTGTGCAGCCCCAGGAGAAATGAAAATGAGGTGAATGGGATCCTTACAGAGACCCTGCAGAGACACAAACCCAAGCTCCAAGCTGAACAGAAGGCGGAACACCCAGAGACTGTGCTCATTCAGGTGGAAAATGGAGATTCTTGGGGTGCTGGAAGCTGGGAGCAAGTGAATTTTGATAGTGGTGGACAGCTCCTTCTCCACCCAAAGCTGCAACTGAAGAATGGGTTTAGTGTCTTTGTATCACACATGGAGGATAAACTTCTTCCTGGGGAGGTACCACAGTGGCCAAGTCTCAATTACTGACCTGTATTGGGAGAAAACAATGGGTGGTAGCTGTGGCAGATTCCTGACTGTGGGAAATGGAAGTCCCCATTCACAACTTGACTTGCTGCTGGGGAATCCTTTGCTGCTTGACAGGTCTTGGATCAGGATTGCTGTGGAAGAGACCACTGGTACTGGTCCAGCTCTTGAACTAAGCCTTTTTGCTGCTCATCTGACTGGCCACCAGTGACACTTCTGCGGTGATGTCAGGGGACTATTTGGTTCTGGGCACAAGGGTCAAGGGCGTTGGCATCCAGTTGGAGCTCTCTGAGGACTGGGGACTGCTAGGAAGAGATGGACTGTGCCTGACTAACCACAGCAAAATCATCTCTACCAATGTGTTTGTGAAGCTCATGAGGAGAACTTTAGCTGGGAATGGTAATGACAGAGGGAGATGAAAACACACAGTTAAGTGAGGGAATGGTTGATGAAGTTTAAAAGCAGAAGGTGCATAAAGAACGTTAGAAGGAACTTCAGGAATACCAAACTGGGGGCAAAGGACACCAGTCTCAATTGTACATACCCACGTGTGCAATGCCTGAGAAATTAACAGGAGTAACTAGAGCAATTCATTAGGTCACACACTGTAGTGCTGTTGGAGTAGCTGAGACATGGTGCAACAGCTTCCATGACAGGGATGTTTCAATGGACATATATTGACCCTTCAGGAAAGACAAGCAGGGAAGATGAGGGTCTGGGAGTTGCCCTCTCTCTGAAGAAGCAAGTCAAATATACATAATTGTTGTACTGGGTGTATGACATGTGGATTGAAAGCTTTTTGGTCAGGGTGAGACAAGAGGCCAATAGGAAAAAAATGGGTTGGGAGTTTGTTACAGACCACATGGTCAAGGTGAGGAGTTTTTCCTAAAGTACCAAAAGCAATCAGAATTCCTTTCACTCAGGCTAGGTTTTTTAACCTTTCACCTCTTTCAGCCCGGAGGTGAAACAAACCAATAGCAATTGCTTCCAATTCCAGCTGCACCAAAACAGAAATAAATGTATTTTCCTTTTTGCCTTCCAGACCTCAGTTCCATGTTTTTCAGAAAGGTGAACCTATTGTGACTATTAAAATTCCCAGAAGACTTAAGGGAGACGCAGATTTGTCTGGAGTGGAAAACCTGGAGACCAGGCAGCGTGTTCCATCAAGCCTAAAATTATTCCAAAGACAGATAGTTAAACATCTGAAGCCCACTTCCATATTTTCTGGGAGTCTATTGGTCTAGGAGCCCTAGACAGACTGTTTTGTTTCCTGCCAAACACAAAAAGTGTTTAGCTTATTCAATTTTATCATACTTTATACTAGATACTGAAAATATAGGTGCAAATTAGGTTTTGAAAAGAGACAGAGTATAAGCTACCATGGTTCCTAAACTGGATCGTGTAATCTATAGATTACAAATGTGTTTTGTCAAAGAGAGAAATTAATCTGATTCCATGTTCATAAGTGGAAGCAGGTCTTAAACAAGAAAGGTGAAAATGGATGAAAACAAATGATTTGGACTTTGAAGTATCTCTTTGTTGCAAACTCTATTCTATTTATTTTTCTACTTCTGGATCTTATCATTCCCATCCTAACATTTCACCTTTTCATTTTAATAAAGTTTTTATAACATTGCTTTCAGACCCCTTAGAAATAGTCAGAATTTGTTAAGATTTTTTTTACTCTGCTTCTGGTTGAGATATCTATAATATTAAGATATAACACTTCAACTGGATTTGTTGTTGGTAGAGATTATGGATAGTATCTTTATTTACAGTTGTCAATAAGACATAACTCAAAGTATCCGAAATTCAGATGTATGAGTTGTTAGCGACTGATATTTACTGCATGCTGCTGAACACTTACACAAAATCGCTATAAGAATGGTATTAATATCTAAATTTTTCAGAATACTACTGTTGAAGGTCTTAAATGTTAAAAAGGCGCCATTTTATCTTGTAGACAATTCATTATAAGGCCTTTTATCAAGCACACAGTCATTTTGCAAACTGCAGGCTGTGAAACAGTTTTTTAGGTGTAAAAAGGATGCATCCCTCCAGAAAATGAACTAAATTTATAGCTTTTGAAATAGTTTATGACAACTGTGAATATGCCTTTGGAATTATTATGCAGGAAAAAGAAATAAAAGCACAGGTTAATTATAACAAAATTGGTTTTCAAGGAGCAAAAATATGGATCAAGAATGAGAATTTTAACATAACTGAAACACCTCAAGTTCATAGCAATGAAATGCAATCTAGTTCTCCAGGCCGTGACTTCTAATAAAGTGTGGGTTCAATTATTATTATTCCATATTTGTGATATCTATACAGGTACAGTTTTTATGTTTTCCTTACATTAAAATAGATATTTTAAATCTGTCTCTTCAAATAGGAATAATTCAATTCTGGAAGTGATTTTTCTCTATTAATACTAGAGAAAGTATAGGCAGCTAGCATAAAGAGTTTGTCACAATTTTATTTGCAATTTTATTGCAAAGGTAAATATTGAAAAAAATATTATTTTTTATAAATAGTACTGTGAAAAACCAAAATATTTTCTATTTTTTGTGTCAGAATTGAATCTCATTTCAAAGTTTCCCCTTGAACTATTGTTCAAATGCAATTTGATATGTTATTGTTACTTCTGTTTACTTTTTTTAGAAAATCAGGAACTGTTCATGCATTTTCCATTTGTTTTGTAAGCCTCGGGAGTTTGGCAGTGTGTGAAAAAGGAAGATAAGTGACAGCACTTGAGATGCAAGAACCTAATGTACCACAGAACTGAAAGCAGGCAATATTGATAAAGACAGGGGAAAACAAATAGCTACAGCGAAGACAAAGTGGAAGAAGACAATGTAATTTCTGCTCGTATTAGTGTTAATAATTAGTGCTCTTATTCTACTTAATTAAAAATAAGTGGCTATTTTACTTTTAGAACTAAATGAACATTTAGTGATGAAACTTAAAGGGGTTCTATGTTTTGAAGAGTAGGCACGTATAATAAATAGTTACTATCAATTAAAAGGCTTTCCAGAGCCTAAAACTTCTGAATGAGCCTGCTCAGAAATTTGGGTGAGCTTGCATCAATGAATAATCTCCAAGCAAGGCAGAGAGGTTGTGGTACACTTCAAAGTAGTGTATGTCTTTTTACTTTGTTTTAACTGCTGAGGTTTTAAACTGTGATTATCTGAATAGTAAAAAGCATACCTTTGAAAATTCATGAAGTGAAAAGATAAAAAGAGGGAAACAGCTCCAGTAACATATTAAGTAATACTGTTGTGATATTCCCTGACACCTTATAACTGTGACACGCTAAAAGTGGTTCTTTCAAACAGTGAGTAAGCTGACCCACGCTGCTCTTACATATCTACTGCATTGGCTATGGCTATGTCACACAGACACAAAACTGGTGTATGGATTTCTGTCCAAATTATTGTGTTCTTAGTACTGGGCGTATCTACAAACACTTTCAACCTTACTGTTGTCTGAGGTACCAAACCAGTTAGAATTTCTTTCACTCAGGCTATTTTGTATCTCAGTGCCAGCCCCATTAATATTATCAGGTACATCGCTAGAAGCCCTATAGAATTTTCCAGTCTTTCAAATGCTGCAGGATTTCCATCTGTCCAATGGACTTCTCTATTTACATTCTTGGATAAACAAAGGAGTCCAGTCTATTTTCTTTAACAAAGGTCAGGAATCATTTGCTGTGCAATTGTTAGATTCAACTAAAATGTAACTAAAGCTTCTCCTCAATGATCTCTCACCACATGTTCTCTACCTATCATTCTCTGTATTATTTACTATTTTTTAGCTTTAACTATATCATTTCTTACATCCAGATGGTTTGTTATTCTGGTATTAATTACCTTTGTAAGAGACTAAACTTGGGGTTCCAGTTCTAAGGTGTATTAAATAGTTTTCTTCTTGCTGGATGCTTTGGCATACACATACTTCAGACTGATATTTTAAAATATCTGTCATCATATCTTGCAGTTTCTCAAACAAAGGTGAGATTTCATGTATGAGAATGACAATATAAATCTGGCATCTTCTGAAATAAAATATATGGAAATCTTCCAAATAAAATATTAAAACATGTACCTGTATTTAAATAAAATTTTCTATTTTTTTAAGTAGCAAGAATAGGAAATATGTAACTGGATGTAGTTTGCTTTATATTCATTTACTTTATTTCTTTATCTTTCTAGCAATACCATAACACAGCCAAATGGTAGTGGAGCTTGCTATTTATCAGCAAGTGTTTTCTCACAAAATAATTACTGTTTGAAACCTATTGCACTCTCAGAATAAATAAAAGGATTCACAGAAGAGCAGGTCTATTAACTAAATATCTGTGAGAAAGTATCACATCTTGCATAAAACAAACACAAAATAATTATTGATCACGATTTCTCAATACTCTGGTGTGAAGATAATTTCCCCCTATATTTTCACTTCAGCTGTGGAATTCATGAACAGTAAGAGAATGCTAAAAAAAAATAAAATTAAAAAAGATGTTCTAAAACACCCTTGTCAAAAAAATTTAAAAAAAGATGACCATAAAACATATACTTAATTTGTAAATTCTTTGGTGCAATTAGAAAAGGGGCAGAATGTTTAGGAAAGTGAGTAAATATTCTTAGCAATGATCACATCTTTCAAAAAGGGGAAAAAACTCAAATCCATTCTGCCCTGGATCTGTTTCTGGTAGAATTTATTTTCTTCATGGCAGACCATATGGCTGGTTTAGATTTATGACCAAATCAGTGTTGATAGCATACCAAAGCTTCAGCTACTGTAGAACAGTGCCTGAACAGGGTTAAAGTCTCACTCTGCCCCCAGAATTAGGCTGGGGGTGGGCAAGAAGCTGAGCAGAAACAGAGCTGGGTCAGCTGACTCCAACTGATCAAAAAGATATCTCACAACATATAGCATCATGCCCAGCAATAAAATCAGGGGGAGTAAGCAGGCAGCTGTGTGGGGTCAGCTTGGGTGAGCCATCACAATTAAAATTTAGACAAAACATAAATTTCACCAATACTCATATACATACACCTTTAATAAAAAGGTGTGAGACTCATTTATGCTAACACAAGGTTTTATCTCTATCCATGGTTTGCAGTACTCATATTTGACCTGAACGGAGTTGCTCTATTCTCTGAAGAGATCACAATTTTATAGGTAGTGATGTCTCCTCTATTATTTTGTAGAATTTCCATTTTCTTAGATGTGTCATATTGAAATATGCTCCCTTTCCTGCATTGCCTTTTATATAACTGTGTTGCCTAGGGGCCCTTGTCACAGTCTAAGTCTCCCCCTGAGCAGTACAAACATTGAACAAAAAGGTGAACTTATCCCACAGACATTTCACAAGGTAAATATAAAAGAAGATACTACAGACTGATATAAGAAGTCTCATTCAGAATACAAAGAAGCAGTGAGAGGGTATTAGTCATGATGTTAAGTCTTTAGTTTGGTGAATAAGCTTAGTTTTTCAACACTTCGCAGTATGAATGTTAAGAACAAATCCACAAGATCATGATAAGCATTTGTGGAAATGGGAAGAGGAGCAAGAAGGATAAAAGAGGTAAAAGAGGTTCAATTATTTAGAACAGGTCATAAAAAACCTATTGTAGCATACTTATAAATAAGTGCAGAAAAATTAAATCAAAGACTGTGACTGGCTCAATGATTTGGAGATTTTTGAAACTAGAAGTCATTTTAGAGAAAGACTAGGATGAAAAGGCCAATGGCCACACACTGTCTCCCTGTCCCCCTCCAACAAAAACTTTAAAACTAAAATTCCTTTTGGAATACTGAAGTTCAAAAGAAATGTAATTAATTTCTTATATCAAAAAAAGGCTAAACTATTTATAGGAAATATTACATGTAATAAATTATACCTAAAAATATCAGTCAGGTCAGATACTGTACAAACAACATAATCCCAGTTGTGTGTGTGACAAGAAGGTTGCAGTTTGATTTTTTTCTTTAACTCCATGATAGTTCTAATCTTTTATATGCCTGGGCTTTAAAAAATGGTTTGCTTTTCTGATACAAATAATTTTTTTGCATGCTTATGATCTAAACAAGAGAAATCTCCAATTGCAAATGTCAAAAGGCAAATGCAAGTGAAATATTTAACAGTGGAATATGGAATATGTTATTAATTAAGAAAGCACCATTGTCATACTGTTCAGAATTGCCAGACAATTTTACAATGGAAAAACATAAAGTCAGGATTATGACTGAAAGGAGACCTTTATTATCTAATTCTTCTACCAGGATATGTCACATCACAAGCATCACCATCACACTCACTAAATAGGTTCTGAAGGGACAAAAAACAAAACACAACAAATTTCAGCTTCAGTCTTATCTGTAGATTTGACCCTTTCAAGTATATTTTTCACACAGTATGAACCAGTATGACTTAGTTAAAGATCAATAAAAAAGTCAAATGTCACAACTTTTTTTCACTTTTAAAGCTGGTAAGGCTTTATATATCTGCAAAAAACCTGCAAAAGGACTATGAAGCTGCTCAGAAAATTTATACAGATTTTCTATAAATCAGGATCACACCGGTGGATTAAAAAAAAATTCTAATATTTAAAAGAAATAAAATAGTGAAAGGAGGTGGAGTCCATACTATGAACAGAAAATTCAAAGGAAGAGAATGAAATCCAAGTAACTGGCTATCTGTTAGTTATTAAAAAAAATAAAAATGAAAAATTAAAGATCTTCAATTTGTGAATTGGTGGTTTTCTCTTACATCAAAATTGTTCTCCTTTTGTTAGTTGATCTAGCCTTTTTGCCCCAGAAGGTGAAAGTTAAATACACAAACATGTCTATCAACTGCTCAATGTGCTTCTGCACTTAATGCTTGTTAAAGTATTTTGTATGAGTTTCCAATTATTTAGAATGACATATATCTATAAATGAAATTAATTATCATTTAGCACTTAATTTTTTTTTTTTTACTTAAATACTAAAGGGACACTAAGTTCAATTTGCAAAAAAAGTCCCATGCTATCCACTAGGTAACTGCTACCTGAGAAAAAATACTTTTCAGATACTATTGGTCTAGACATGCTTTCATGTACACACAAACACACAAATTCACTCACAGGTATTTGTGTTGTGTGTATTGTACTTACATTTGAATACAATATAGGGGGGTTTATTAATGTAGATTTTTTTTTTTTGCAGGCTCTTATCCTAAAAGATACATTAAAACATTTTAGATACCCTCACTGGAGTAAAGCTTTTCCCAGGGCACACATTTTGTAAGACCTTTCTCACAGTGTGTAAATTTAACCATAAAAATCCACCTTCAAATCACATTGAGCTAATAATGGATATTAGTTTAGGTGACTCAGAGATGCATGAAATTTCAACTCTGTTGTTTCAAGTATGGGAGTACATGAAGCAATAAGAAATGATGAAAAATTAGAAGAGCAATAAAGTTCATATGTTCACCACAAAAAAAAATTAACTTTGAACATGAAATCATACAAAACAGATGATGTTACATCTTTAAGGTGTTGAATGTATCTGGAATAGGTAATGCACACCCCTTTCCCCCCGCCCCCCCACTATCACAGTGACTGAGAAAACACTGGAAGCTAATCTAATGTGTCACATCCCTCTCATCTAGCACTGACAGCATGAGCTTGTGGCAGATGGATTGCAGCACATGCCCGTTGTGAATGTTCCTAATGTTCTCAGTTCTTGCAGGCAGCTGAGACATGAGGTAGAACTGATCAGTTTCCCATTATTATTAATAATTGAGGGAAATTAGCAGATGTTGAACAAGTCTGGGAATATTATAGACAGAGTGGATATACGCCATGAATTTGTATATTTTAAAGGATAAAACATGATATAATATTTGAAAATTAGTAATTGACGCTAGCAATAGGAAAATAATGACACAGTGAAAGGATGGTATAGCTGCTGACAAACTGATTTGTCATTTTGAAACATTAAAGACAAAATTGGGTTTTTGACTGGTAGGAAAAAATGCTTTTTGCTATAGTAGAAAAAAACATGGTTGGGAGAGTAAAATCCATTACAGTGCAAAATCACAATATTATCTTTTTTTCCCCCACAGCTTTCTGTTTAGTCAGAAGGAAATTAATTTCTTACATCGATGTGTTTTTTGATTAATTGTTTCTGCAGTTTTAATAGTTGGAAACAAAAGAGGAATTTGGTTGCTATCTCTTTTTTTTTTTTTTTTTAACACGTGTAGGTTGCCATTGCTTAAAATCAGATTTTGAGAACACTGTGGATGGGTTTTATGGAAAAATTCAGTTCCTAATAGATTCACCAGTAGGGCCACAGTCTAAAATTCTCAGCATCTAAGTGTTTCTAATGTGACACAATCTGGAAGATTTAAAAATAATGAAAGTTAAAAAACCCTGCAAACCTCAGCCCTGCTCCTATTGAATTACTGATGCAGTGTGGTTGTTCTACTTGTGAAATACTTCAAAAATCAGACCAGGAAAAAGAAGACAATGAAAATGCTCTTGAAGTCCAGTGAAATATGGCTTAGGTAATACAGTAGCTAGTGTATAGAGATAAGATGGACATAAGTCTTGAATTAAGTGAAATTGTATATTAAACATTAGTTTCTTCACCCTATGGACAAAGAAGAAAGACCTGCATTTCAAGTTACTTTTTAACATTTGCATTGTTTGTGCTTTCCTCTCAAGGAAAGTTTTCATTACTTTAAAATACAGCTCTAATTTACCATAAAATGTTTTCATTTTTTTTAAGTGACACATCACTTGTTTTGATACACTACAGGTTAATTTCCTTTGTGTTTTAATAATTTTGTACAGTTTGACACATATACAAATTTAGATAACTCTAAATTGGGACTCAGGTTTCTAATCCATTTGCACAATGAAAATGTAATTTCTGCTCTCTAGAAGGATGCTGACAGTCCATTGCAAAAGTGCTAAGGAATCTTGGATTCATAGCCAGAAGATTTAATCTGTTTCAAAGACAAGCTCTGAAGGGTGGGGAATATCTCTGTGCAGTCCATGTCTAGGTTTTAGAGAGCTTCCAAACCTTGAGAATCACTAAAGGTTTCTTCATTATGACTATTTCTCACTGCATGAAAATCAAGTAATTGAAGTCCTATTAAAAAATATCAAGATGAGCTCAAAAATGAGAGCAATCTGTTCCATTGAATTCAATCTCCTTTCATTTTCACTCTGCTTAACAATGCTGTGTTTACATATCATGAGTTTTCCTATATACCCCATGAATAATGATACTGACACAGAGAAGGAAGTATTCATCTCAGCTATCTGGAACCATCTAAAAAAAGAATTCTTAAAATTTGAGGTACTTATCTTCACAATCAAGTAGAGATAGACACTTTAAAAGTGCAGTCTGTGCCAAAAAGAAAGATGCTTGAAGCCATTATATTTTTGATTTAGACAACCCAGTTGAACCACAACACGCTGTTCTTCATAAACACATTACATTAATGTATTTTAAAATTTATCTTTCTAAATCAAGAAACCAAATCAATTACTTTTTCAGTGTTTCCAATTCTTTTTCTAGGAAACTGAAGGACTAAAAAGATTACTAATATTATTTGAAAAGTTTGTGTCTAGCTGCATTTGTGAAAGCTCCTTTCGAAAAATATTTACAGGTGTAAACAGAGTCTTTATATCTATAGCTGTAAAAAAGATAGTGGCATTTCCTATACATAATATTTTCGTCTTTGTGTCTTCTAATTCATAGTTGCATAATATGAATGTTGTTATGGTGTTAGATAAAGAGAGCAAGCATATATTGCATTGAATATTTTGATTTACGGACTAGCCCTTATGTAAAAATATCAAGATACATGAATGATTGTAATAAAAACAAAAGGTTTATTTCAGGTTTCTGGCAACGAAACACACATAATAAAGCCCTACTTCTGTGCTCTAAGGTTTCTATGTTGGAGTTGTAGATCTGTATTACACTACTGGTTTTCTTTCAAAAGCTACTAATACTTGTGAAAGCTCTTAGACTCATAATCCTAGAAAATTGATCCTTCTAACAACAGAACAGGTAGAGCAGGGGCAAAGATGGACTATAGTTTCAACATGTGGTCCAAATCACTTTTTGTCCTAGTTACAAGTTCAAGGGTAGCTGTTATAAGCTGCTGATAAGCTTAAATAAATGACACTATGTAGAGGAGTGAAACTGTAAAAGTGATACCATTTTCTTTTATCAATAAGGTCCGATTTTCTGAACTTCTCAAAGATTCCTCCTAAAGTATGAAACATAAACACACAGATCAGTATTCTCATGCCTGTATGTGCAATGTAAAAATAAATAAATAAGCAAACAAACCAACAAAAAATGCCAGACCCTTTGGCTACAAAAACATAATGCTTTCATAAACCAATGAAACAGTTACGTAAAGAAAATGCTTAATATTAATAGAAGAGTCTTAAGGTTAAAAAAAAAAAAAAGGAAGCAAAACATAGCAGAAGTTTAGAAATCTATTTTTTCTTTATATTTTTGGTGGCATTCCCTTGCATCTGGTAAACTAAAAAAAAAAAAAAAAAAAAAAGAGAAGGTTAACTATGGCCCCTTGTCCTTTAACATCCTGTCATTGTAAAAAGTGCAATACAGAAATTTGTAAAGTCCAGAATTTTCCTGGTCTTCTCTGATGTATTAAAATGAGAAAGGATAATTTATCTGAAGGAGCAGTCCACATTCAGGACAAAACATAGCAAATAGAAAAGCTCTAACTACATTAAAATTAATTTCAAATTTAAAAATTGGTTAAGTCATTTTAATGACCAGGAGGTCATATTGTTTAGAAGCTGAGCTGTCCTTTAATTGCTGTTATAGTTTCACCATCATTAATAGAAATGGGTGTGTGAGTAAAACTGAAACATTAGGAAAAAAACAGCTGAAGCAAACATGCTGCCAAGGAAAAGAGGAACAAAACAAACAAAAAAACAACCAACCAACCAACCAACCAAACTAACTAACAAACAAAATTTGAAAAACAGAACAAAGAAATAAAGTTTCCCAAACTGAGCCTGGGGACAGTTTAATTCAAATCAATGAGACCTTTAAAAGTAAGGAAGAAATCAAGGAATAAATTAATAACTAAGAGGCTAAACATTCAACTGAGCTTAAGAGGACCTGAAAGTCTTTGATGTCATTTCTGAAAGTAATGATCGGATTTACTAACAGTGGCAGTCAAATCACATGGGAATCACTCTATAAACACAAACATCCATCAAAGAATCTACAGCATTATCCCTGAAATGGGTTTGAACATTTGGGGGCTTGTTCTGTAAACACTGTTTGACCATTTAAGATACTGAAATTAATGTCAGTAATACTCTTTTGCATTTAAGGATGTTTGCACTTCTTTTCTCATTTGCATGTCTGCTAATTGGTCCAACTTCTTTCTTAAATTATATTACAAACCTAAATTACGCTGCCAGATGCATGAACTCTATTGGCTATTTCTTTGCACCTGCAAGCCAAGGGCCAGGATCTTCTGGAGGAGACAGGACACATCCATGTTACAAATCATTTGGCACTGGGTCCCAGTCCAAACCTCATACGGTGTGCTATAGATCTCAGAGGGAATTATATTATTTTATAGATTTCTTTCACTGCAGAATATCTGAAATAACAGTACCGAGCAAATATAGGTGTTTTTATAGCAGAAAATTAAGGACATACATAATATGAAAAATAAAGGTGTATAAGGGTGCTGGGATGACTCAAAAGCCACTGAAGGATTGTGTAGATTTGAGGAACACAAGTATATAGAGATCCAGTAATATAATCATACTGAAGTGTTTTGGGTTTTGGTGGTTTTATTTGGTTTTGGTTTGTTTGGTTGTTTTGGGGTTTTTGTTTGTTTGTTTTTTTGGTTGGTTGGTTGGTTTTTTTGTTGTTGCTGTTCTTTAGCTTAAAAATGTCTGGGAATACACTAATGCTCATAGAGTATTAATGACAAGATAATCTAGGGATGGAGAGTTAAATCCTTTGGCAGCAAAAGTAGATCTTTGGATTTGAATTCTTCACCATGAGCATATATTTGTTGTGTTAGTTAGGAGCTAAACCTTTCAACAAATATTTCCTAAATATTAAAAATCATCAGGCAATGTATGATCTCATTCAACCCATCTCAGGCACCATTATATATAAAGTTTGTCTACTTTGAATATTGGCCAAAGAAGAATCCCTCTTATTTTATTTTCAACTTGTAATGAATTAAGGCTTCCTATAAAGCACTAAAATGTGCTTTTAAGTTTGTAGTGCAAAAAAATCTGGTACTGTGACCTTGGATCTGTTCCAGTTATTTAATTAAATTTTCAGATCACTGGAAAGAGTCTAGGAGAAAGACCAATTCTGTAGCTTTTTGTTAGAGCTCTCAGTCATGTTCTGGGAAACAGGTTCATGTCTTCATCCAGCTGGTGCTCAGCTGGTCATAAACTGTAGAACAAGTTCAACAAGAATACACAGAGAGAGAGACCTGTCTAAGAAAACAGATGAGTCTGTTCCTGGACTATATATTCTTGAACAGCATTTGCAAAGCTGGTTCAATTTCATATTCTTAACCAAGACAGATACAGGGCTAGTAAAAGGATAAACCTGACAGAGCAGTTTCTTGCCACTCACTTCTAACAAAATAAACAGGTTTATTAATTGCCTTTTTTTTTGTGTTTTGTTTCCATAAAAAGCTACCTTAGAATTACATTTGCTGAAAACAGATGAGATTCTAACTAGCAAAGAGAAAGATTTAACTGTGAAAAGACACCTCTTTTCAAGGGTCAATTATTTGGTGTCTTCTCTGCAAGTTGGGATAATTTGTGTAGAGGTCATGTCTTCCTAAGTGAAACCCCTTTCCTCAAACAATACTGGGCTATTTTTTTCATTATGGTCTTCATCATAAAGTCTAGCAGAGAGTTTCTTGTAAAGAAGTATGATATTATTGACTTGCACAAGGGAAAACTGTCTACGTGCTCTGTCAACATTAATTGTCTAAACAACAAAATTATTTATATTGCTTTGCATTGTTGAAATGTTACTGTCTTTCAACTTCCCCTAGAGTTTCTTTTCTTTCAAAATAATTAGGTTTCTCTGCAATTTTTTTCATCTAAGCTTGACTTTACTATTAATAAATAAAGATATCAGATGCAAATTCTGCTGAAAGAAAGCTGAATTTATCAGCAAAAATGGGCATCTGCACATTAAAGTTGGATAGGTGATTGCCCAGACACATGAGGAAGTAAACAAGTTTGCAAGGACTGGTATAAAAATAGGTCCACATAGATCTTGTTATATACAAGAAAATAAGTTTGCCATAAATAGCCAAAAAATTATGAGCTTTGTATTGACCTGGCTTTGCAGGCACTCAGGGCTTTCCTGAGCTTGCCTTGGCCTAATCTGGAAACTGATATTAGGGTTTATAATAATATAAGGATATTATTAATGTGACTTTTCTATATTGATTAGGACTGTGAATTGTAGTGTAATTTTAACAGGATTTATAATAATTGATGGATTTTTATTATTCTGTTAAAATTTTTATTGGGCTGTCACCACATTCTCAGCTCCATATAAATTATGTGTTCTTTTTCCCCACAAATAGATTTTAAGGTAGCTTTGCAATAAATACTCATAGGCTCTTTTAAAAATCTATTTCTTTTAGTGGACTTTCACTGAAGTGGATATTCAAAGAGCACTTAGGTTCAGCCATGATATTGTGCTTGGAGAGTTTCTTTTCATTGTATTGGCACCGTCTCATCTAGAATAGACATTACACCTTATTCAACATTATTCATCAGTGTCAGAAGTATTACTACACCCCTTCTCAAGAAAAAGATAAATGCCACCAGACCATCAACAATCATAAATCATGACAGCTTCTTAGATTTCAAATATATGACATATTCCATCTAAATTGCTAATATTGCTGCACTCTGTATCAAAAAAAATATTATCAGCTATTTTAATATTGATGTACTTGATGACCTAGAAGCTAAAGATATTTTATTATTCCTCTTTTACAGATGGGTAATTAATGTGCAGAACCACTAGGGTGGGCTAACAGGGTCAAGTGTGTGAAATGAGATGAACTTCTTATTAAGTCTGCATTCCATTGCCTTTTCAGTGGGTCATCAAAGATATATGTAGAAATCAAAAATGCATACTCATTAAAACCCCATCTTGTTGCTATCGGGCATGGTGACACTTGTTTAATCAAATATTTTATTAAAATTTTTCATCAAATACTTTTTTTAATTTTAATGCTTTCCAGATCACTTGTGTTCAGGGAGCTTCCTTGAGCCCATGTATTTCACTTTAAATGAGAGCAAACATCGTTGAAACACAAACCATTCCAGAACACACACTTTAGTATTTGGCTATTAAGACAGCAGGATGAAATTTAGCAGAAATTAAATGCCAGAAACCTGAATTTTGTGCTGAAAGGTCACAGAAAAAGACGAATCTTCAAATATATTTTGAGTGGTTAAAAAATGATGTGTCTTTTGAGCAAAGATCTGTTGGGGCTTTTTTTTTTTCCAGTTGTAGATTCTCTAGCTATGGAAAGAATCCAATAGAAAAAGACATTTGATCCAGACATGTACTGTAGATTTATTGTTTAAATTCAAGTAACTTAATCATATTATTAAATTCTGATAAATTGTTTGAATTTTCCTTCTTTTGTATGCCAGTGTGTTGCTAACCTTACCACTATAATATGAAGAAACACATCAAAACTTGTAGCAAACATACAAAAGAAGTCCTACAGACTTGTTCTTGTGTTGACATAAACAGCCGCAGAACATTGCCAAGCTATCATACATTGTTCAATAATTTTGACTTTAGACATTAATACCACTGAAATCTTAATTTCTATATGCTCTGTGCATAAATTTGTTTCAAACAAATAATTCACCACTAGAATTAATTTCTACTAAAATATCATAGAATCAGAGAATGGTTTGAAAGAGACCTTAAAGATCATCTGTTTATAATCCTCCTGCCATGGACAGGGATGCCAATCACTAGAACAGTTTCCTCAAGGCCCCATCCAACTTGGCTTTGAACACTTCCAGGGATGGGACATCCGTAACTTCTCTAGGTAATTTTTTCCAGTACTTTACTATCCTCTGAGTAAAGAATTTCTTCCTAATATCTAATCTAAACCTGCTGTCTTTCACTTTAAAACCATTGCCCCTAGTTCTGTCACTATGCATACCCCTCTTTCTATAAAGAATAAATCATTCTATTTGGGAATATGGCAAACCACAGATTGGACCACATTTCAATGGTTATCATCAGCAGATCATGCAGACTCTCTGGGGCTTTGCATACCTGACTTATTATGCAGGCACTGGAAGCACAAAATAATGCAATAGTTTCCTACCACTGTTGAAAAAGCTGCTAAGATAGTGTCAGCAAACTCTTCTTGGTAGTAGCCAACAAAGTAATGATGCATAACATCTACCAATTCCAGCTTGGGACGTTTGGACAGTAGAAAGAGACTTTTGCACTATGAGTTTGGATGAAATCTGAACATGTTGTCCAAAGAAGTTGCAGAATATTGATGCCTGGAGTCTTTCAGGAGCCAGCAAGACAAAGCTAAAGCTGAAGCTCTGTGATGACAGTAATTCCAATATGAGTTGCAGGTTGTTCTACATTACCTATATTTCTGTGATTCTTTATGAACAAAACAAAACAAAGCAAACATAAAGCAAAACAAACTCCCCTAAACAAACAAACAAAAGAAAAGCTAAAAATAATAAAAAAAAAAAAAGAGGCAACTCAGACATCTACCAATTTCCTTTTTTTTTCATTGACAGAATCACAAATAACAAGCAGATGCTCGAAAACTGTCTGAAGTTAACAAAGTCTTAACATTTCTTAGAACAGAAATTTGTTAGTCTGCATTTAATTATGGGAACAGATTTATTATTTCATTGTTCACAGAAGAATAAGAATAGCAATTGAATCATTAAGCAGAGAGACATGAACAGAACAGAGCATCAGAACAATTTCTTTTTTTTTTTTGGTAATTTTTTTTTCCAGTTTTAGACACACAGGCATTTCATGACACAAATGAAGGACAGTCTACCTTTCTGACAGAATCTCTGACTTAACTGGAACTCACATTAGGCCAACCATTCATTTGCTAAATCTAAAATTAAGATATGCAATTGTTTATTTTCCTTGAAGAAAAAGAGCTACAAATCTCAAAAAACAGTGGAGTCAGTACTTTGAATATCAGCCTTCTAGTCCTGGCCTTTTTAAAACTATCAATGTGAACAATGAGATTGTATTAAAAATCTTGAGGAAGATACCATATTTGAGGAGTTAGTGACCTTGAGCGACTCATATCTGGTCTGATGGGGCTTGTATTTAGAGCTTGAAAAGCTTGCATAACAGTATGTAGCCACAGTGAAATTCCCTATATATAAAAATGTAAGGGAATACACTGGGACACCCTGGATAACTGTTCCTGCATACAATTCTCAGATATGTGTAGCTACATATGTTCTCATGGGCATTATGGAAGACACGAGATTCTTTCCTGTCAAGACAGGATGCATAATTTTTTTTTTTTGTTGTTACATCAGACATAAGGAGCCATGGTACAGGGGTGAAGGTAAACCTCTTCACGGATGGGATATACAGAGTGCTGCGAGAGGACTCATCCAGTCTCATCTGATGAGTCCAGACTCATCTGATGCTACACAAAATCAGGTTCCTAGAATCTCAAGGGAGGTACAATTTACTTGCTTTCCATATTTTTCTTCCTGTTCCTGTCTTCTTATTAAAGCTTTTTCTTTACTGTTCTGTTTGCTGTTGTACCTTCCTTACTGAGATCCAGCAAGGACCCAGCTCCTTCACCATAACAGGCATAACAGGTATAACAGGCATGGACTAATATATAACTCCTCAAACACATTTAGAGGCCCATATCTCTGAAAAAAAACAGGCCTACATCCATTATACCTTAGAAAATATGGTCTCACTATAACTCAGTCAAACCACCCTAGTTTCCATATAAATACCAAGTTAGAAAATAAATTACTTTCTTTGCTTTTCACAGACTTCTTTTTCTGAGTCAGACAGCTCTCTGAATGAAAACAGACTTACACAAGCTAGAGGTCTGGATGCTTTACTTACATGGAGAAATGATTCCTGGTCACTTATTACTGTAGGCAGAAGCAGCAGTAAGAAGAGTGTATCCAGATATTAATATCATTCAAATTACAGTTTAAACCTAAAAATAACAAATCATTTAACTTCTTTTAATAGTATGTTGTTATTGATAGCTGTTATTGGTAAATTTTTGGGGTTGGTTTTGGGGTTTTTTTTGTATCTTGGAATTTTCTTTAAAGTTTGTCAATTGTTATAAGTTTCCTACTGAGAAAGATTGAATTTTATAATTTTTTGCTGAAAAAGAAATATTGTAATGCATTATTCCAAATTCTGCAGTTTATTACATGCCTTTGCAAAGAGTTGATGAAGATGAAAATATTTAAACACAATTACCTACAGCCTGAGATACATGTATTTTATTTTTAATTACCACTGGTCAGAAATTGAAAGTTTTTGCTTTATTCCAATTCTACATTTGGCTCTCAAAACTATTGGAAATAGATAAAAAATTAAATAGTGCTCATGATATCTGAAAAGAATGTGTTATAATGTGGTATAATTTTACCGCTCTTAGCAGAGAGGTGATGATCAGCACAATGGAAAGGAGTTCTCAAACTAATAAAAAACAAGGGCACAAGTTTTATATTAATCATTGGCTGACAGAAACATTGAGATAGACACAGCACATTTTTCCATCAAGGACTGTCACTTCTTGCCATTGCAAATATAGTCCTGTGTGAATGAGGCTATATTAAAGCAAAGTTGTACACTTCACACCATCTTATTTCCAGAAATCTTTTTCTTTTTTTGAATAATCATATGTAAATATCAGCACTAATGTATATTAATAGCGGTTGCTGTAAAGAGTTTTGGATTCAGCTTCACTCACTGCAGAAAAAAAGGCAAATGAATTTTTCATCCATACAAATACAGATTCCGTTTTCTGTATTTCATCATAAGAAGGGGAAATAATTTTCTGTTTCTTTTCTAAAAATTTTCTGAAGCTGCACGTTGCTGCTTTCATGCTTGCAAAAACTTTTTCAGTTTTCAGACATCATCTTTCAGAAATTTTTCTATTTTCTGTTTGATAGACTTTATGGCAAAAGAATGACTCGCACTCTTTTAGTTTTCACCTTTTCAAGATGTCCTTGTCTCTTTGTTAATAATTGGGGTTTTTTGGTTACAAACAGTCTCAGTTTAAATCACATCAGTAAGATAGTCTTACCACACAACTTTATTCCAAAAAGTAAAAAGAAAGCTACTTTACAATAAAATAATGTAATCTTACGCTTTTGTCCCAGTTGTATCATACCAAATGAGACACAAAAGGTGTTTTATAACTAAGGATTTATTTGGTGCATATGGTAATTTATAATATTTGCTGGGCAATAAAATTTTTTACCAACAATTACATAGCCAGAAAAAATAGTTCTTTTTAACTACCATCACATCTCTGCAACATCCTAGTTAGACTCATAAATTAATGTAGGACCCCATAGACACACGACTGAAAATAAGGGACATCATTCTCTTGTCACTGCAAAAGACTATATTCCATTCCTTAGTGTCTTTAAAACATGCCTTCTGCTCAGGCTACTTTCAGCTTCATCTCTTCGGAGAACAATTTCACATGGCATGAAAACTATCCTGGAAATTGTCACATGTCAGGAGACAATCCAGTTTGTCTAGTTGCATCTTCCCCAGCAGCTGGCATTCCCTGAAGTTAACAGCACCATTTATAATACATTTCTTGACAGTAACATCACAGAATATTTACAATATCTTCAGACTTGCAATCTGTCACCCAAAACTCTGGCCATAAAAAAAAAAAAAACCAAACCCAAAGCAATGCAAGTTTCTGCTGTTTAATGCACTTTAATACCTTAGAACATTCAAGTGATCTAGCATCCATCTATCCCTTGCCATTTAAATCCCTCATTAAATCTTCTGTAATGTTCATTCAGATGTATCAGAATCATCCTGGTTGTCTTCTTCCTTACTTCCCTATTTCTTTTGCTGGATTAAATTTGCGTCATCACTGGAACTTCGTCATTATTTAAAAATGAAAATTAGTAGAGTGAATGAAAATCCAAGTCACAGGTTTTGGTACTTGGTTGCTGAAGAAATCTTTTCTTCTTCCTAGGCTGATTTCTAGATATTTTGAGTCAAAATTATATGGGCCAAATTTAAATTCCCACAAACACTTTGTCATAATGTAAGACACTAGACATTTATAAAACTGGTTTTCAATTGAGGCCTATATCCTGAATGAAGCTTCCAGGAGGCTCTGCAATGTCAACATTTTTAGTCTCCATTTCCAAAAGCTTAAGCATGTGATCTTGAAGGAATGGATGAGTGCAGGAGTTTGCCACAAGAAAATCTTAATCATTCTTTATAACAGAGCATTTTTATCTGGAAAAATTATGTAATTGTCATTATCTATGGCCACAGCTCACATGATTCCTTTCTGAAAATGATTCCATGTAATCAGCATGCTATTCATCACTAGATCTTCCTCAGCACGTAGCCTTTGAAATAATTGCCATTCATTCTTCCTTCAAAGAGAGAGTGCTCATATTAACAGCAGCCAGCAATAGAGATGAGCTTATTTATTTGATGGAGAAAATTCTATCATCTGTTCCTTTTTAGAGAACCATGACTCTATTCTACACTATCTTTTTGGTACTCGGAATGATATCTGATGATATCTGATTCAGAAATTTCTTTACCTAAGAAAAAGCTCGTCAGTAGTCTTAATAGGAGCTATTATTTTAAAACATTGGTTAGCAGTTTAAAATCTTTGGGAAGCTTCCTCTCTTTAGGATAAGCCTAGGCATTTTTGCCCTTAATGATAATAATAATAATGATAATAATAGTGAGTAATATAAGTGCTAGTTGTTTTACTCCATTTCTGATGGAAAACAAAGTCACAGAGGTCTAGCTGTGTCCGAATATATTAATCAATGCATCTCAGCATGAGCCATCACAATCTGCCAGTTTATATCTTGAATGACTTGAAGGAGTGTCAGTTACTTCTTTAGAAAACAGCCAGGTTTGAATTATAGAACCACTACAACTCATCCTGATTTCAGACTTGAAGGCAGTCACTCTTGCATTCAGATAAAAGAAAAGTTTCTTGCCTCATTTATTCAACAAATGTTTATTTTTTTAAAAAGTGCCCTTGCAAATATTTTGAAATATTCCTGAATTGAGAGGGTTATCTAAATATATTATATTGGAAAAATCTCAAAACAGCAGAGAGGATTTTGTGTGTAGGGCTTGATTGTTTCTTTTGTGTAGGTTACTCTTTTAGTATTGAATTTAATCTAATTTTTCCTTTGACTTATTTTCTTTAAAAGGGTGGGTGAACAAAAAAATTTCACTGTTTTTCACTGTTTTAACACTGCCACAAGGACATGAAGAGGCCCTGAGATTAGCTCAGCCGGTCAGAACACAGTGCTAATAATGCCAATGTTGTGAGTTTGAACGCTATAAAGATCATTCAATTTTGAGTTGGATTTCATGATCCTTGTGGGTGCCTTGCAACTCAAAATAGTCTGCAACTCTGTGAATTGCAAAACTCCTATAGATATGTTTATCTACGAGCTCCTCCAGTGAAAACTCTTTAGAAAACTCAGTGTTCAAGATGACATGCAATTTATTATTCAGGTTGTAGTTTGACCACTGTTCTTTCTTTCATTTTTGTATTTACAGGCCCTATTAGAGGCTGCTCACTTAGGGAACAAAAAATCTTTTTAATATTTACTAGGTAATTAATTGGATCTTCCAAGTTTAAAGAGTCACTTGATAATGAAGCTTTAAAAAGAATTCCTAAGTACTTCAGTTCTAGTATGAAAATAAAGGATGCCTAGGTTGGCAGTTCTTTAACTTCCTTTAGGCTTTTGTTCTCCTAACAATACTTTTATTACTTCAATGGTCGTGCTTTCCTGACAGTGAATAGATGGTGAATTTTCAGAAGAATGTACATACTTGACGTGAGACATTCAGGACTGCAAACAGGAATGCTACCTGTCTTGCTCAGAATCTTCTCATTCCTTCTCAGAAATAAACAAAAAAATAATCAAACAAAAAAATTTCATATAATGTATTTATTTAGGAGTAATCGGATTCAAAGGCCTGAGTGTCTACCTTGCTTATGCACAGGCCCTGTTTAGATGTCTAGCTTACATGCAGGCACTGTTATGATGCAGCCAAGCACCTAAGGATTTCTATCACTGTCTGCAAGATCATCAATTCTAACTGAGACCAGACCACTCATGTCCAGAGAAAGGTTTCATGGATTCACTGACACTGCAATTGTGAAAGTCTGGTGTAAACCTGGAACTGTGGCAATATGATACAAAATCTCTCCTACTGAACAAATGAGATGATAAGGAACTTTTATATTTCCTTATAATTTAGTACTGGTCAAAATAGGGCATTAATTTCCCATACTTAAAATGTTATTTTCTGCTGTAATTTTAACTCACTAAGGGGTATACAGCTTGAAAAAATTGAGACCAAAGACCCATGTCTGTCTTATAGGTCAAGGAATTTTTCATGTGGTTAGGAAGAGTTCTGAAGGGTAGTTCTATTAGAATCTCTGGCTTTTCCTTATAGAAGTAACAATTGTAATCTTTACATTTAAAAAATAATTTTTAAGGTATCCGCATTACAGTCTAAAAGCCATCATTTAGCATGGTAGTCATGGCTGCAGTTGTAAATAGTCTTTTTAGAAATAAGGTTGTGATTAGCAGGTATGTCATTCTGATTTTGTATTTTTGCGTGCTTTAAATTTCTCATCTGAAGGTTTTAGTACTTTAATTCCTTAAAAGGAAACTCCCTGAAAGTCTCCTTTTCATCATCATCGCTCAGTCTCAAATCATTAGACTGCATTTAAACATTGCAGCAAAGCCCTACAAGCTTTGATCTTGCTCATTCAAATGACTGTACTTTCCACAAAAGAACCAAGAGGCAAGAACTGTGTTTTAGTAAGAAATACACCACTGCTGTGTTTTCCATTTATTTGTATTTAGGTAGTATATATTTTCTCATCTGTTTTCCGTCTTCGGTCTGTAGAACAAAAACCCAGCTCACTTTCTACTGCTTGCTATATACACATGCAGCCTTTATCCACTGCTGAAACATAAATAGGTGGAAACTTTATAGATATATATGTAACAGTATTCCAAAAATAAAAAATACTGATGTGCTATGAAAATTATTTGCTTAATTTCTTCAGCTTCTTGAATGGTTGCATATTTCATTACAAGCAGAAATTAAATAGCACCACTAGTCATCATAACAGATAATTTTTGAAAATACAGTACAACAGAGGAATTGTACATTAAAGATATGAGTCAGCTATAGAGGTTTCAAATGGAATTCACTTGGCTGCAATCCTAACCAGGTTCAGTACATGTCCTGCTTGTTATTTCAAGAGTGCCCTGGAACTACAAAAAGTGGATTGCACAATGTGGGTGTGGTAATGAAAGTACTTACTTTACCTTTGAGACTTTCAGTACATAGACAAACGAGTTTGCCCAGCTATGCATTTGCTAGTATTGGCTGTAGCAGTAAGGAGGAGTATCACAACTCAGCCATACATCATGAGGACACAGAGATCTATGAAAACAGGAATTAGTTCTGTAGGCATACATACTTCTTCATGTCCAAAGCAGTAAATAAGGAGTTCTGAAATACAAGACGACTGGTGTAAGTGACTCCTGGTATTTACTGTGGCACAACAGACCAGAGAGGGTTAAGAGAATATATTATTTACTCTTTTCCTAATTTTTACAATTTCTGGCACTGTTTTTCATATTGATTAAAAATTTTGCACTCTGCTGTTTTCTTCTGGTAAAAGCTTAGCCAGCAATTGTAACACAAGAGTATATCAGATATAAATATTTCCCTTCCAGCTCCTAATACTATCAATGCCAATCATAAACTCTTTCTTTTTTTTTCTCCTTCATAATTACAATTTCTGTCATCTTTACTATATTCAATTAGCACAAAACTGTAATGATATGTCCTTCAGTCATAAACTCACACAGTTTTCTAAAGCAAACAGGTTTAATCACCAGTAAATTATGTTACTAACTGAAGTAATTTTAATTGTAATGCAAAGAGTACTGAAGAAGGCTGTCATCTGAACTGATGAAATTTTAATTTATTTGAATTCAGTGAACTTTGGTGTTTGCTTTTTTTAAATTTAACTATCAGCAATTATTTAATCCCAGTGATAGCTTTTGGATACATCACTCTAGTACATTTTTTACATTTCTGCTTATTTCTGCCACTATCTGTAGAGAAAAAGTAATAATTGACTTCTAATAATTTTAGGTATGGAGCTATATTTCATTCAGGTTATCTTTTGATTTGAACTTTAGATAATTTTTGTTTGTTATGCTGCAAAGAATATGTGTATATATAATTGTTGTAATATAGATTAAACCTCCACACGCAAAGTAGAATAAAGTTCTGGAATTTTTGAAGTGTGTTTACAAATTTATATCCTCTGTAGCATTTATTGTTATAATATGCTGAACCAGATGTTCAAGTTCAGAGCCTTATCTGCAACCTTCTTCTTATTTCAGGAATTGAATTTTTTCTCAACTAAATTTTTTTTTTGCAAACAGTATTTTGGCAGTTGTGTTTCCCCCACCCCCTTTTTTTTTTTTTTTTTTTTCTTCCCTGACCTTTTAAACTGTTATGAAATTTTCCTTAAAGTAAAGAAAAACCAAACTTGGCATGTTTGTTTCTTGGGAAACCACTATGTTGCTCATGATTACATAAGAGCCTTATAAACACTGTGTTCTCAGTCTAGATTATATCTAAAGAGAAATATCAAAATATTAATTACCCTGAGTAATTAAAGTGAAAAAAAAGCCATTCTCTTTCCTCACTATTTTTTTCCAGAGAATGGAATAGTCATGGAGATAGTATGGGAGTCTCTTGTGGGAATTTTAGAATCAAAGTTCAAGATACATAACATGTATTAGGAAACTGAGACAAGATCCGTGACGTGAACTGACTGCTGAGTAGTCAGCTTATCCCTGTTTGCTCATGTAACTGTAGTACAGGGCTTCAAGAAGAGTGACAACGTCATCTGTAATATTTTAGGACACTGAGTTGAATGAAGGCAGGGGAAAAATATTGCTTAAAATTTTCTGAAAAGTTGTAAGTGTTGGAAAACTTTCCAGACAGAGAATGGCATGACTGAAGTATTGACTTCAATCTTAGACCTTGGGATGAGTGAAGAACATATTTTAAAGGCCCATATAAGGAAGTGGAGCTGATACTTCAAATATTCACATTCATAGTAATTTCATGTGAAAAAGAAATCAGTATAAAAATAGCAGTTTCATGTGTTATAGGAGAACATTCTTTGATAATATAATCCTAAATTACTTCACGTACAGAAGAAGATTTTAAGGGAGACCAACATATTTTATAATTTTGTTTGGTGGAGTGTATTTTTATATTAATTTAAGAACACTGTATTTATTAAATTGTCAAAAGAGAGGTTGCAAATGCTGGCATTACCTTATGCTCCTGAAAAAAAAAATTATACCTGAGACATGAGATACTAGAAATTGATTTAATTCTGAAAAAGAGTGGTTGAAAAATAATTTTCCAAGGTTCAACATTTTACATGGTAGAGTGCCAGCTGTCACACATAAGTGGTAGCCATAATATCTTTACCATTTATGTTTAATCAGTTCCACAACCTTTAAGAAACCTCCCCAATACTACTAGAGGGCAATGCCATCATCGAAAGGAGGAGGGATAGATTTATTGCATTGACAAAAAAGATCTTAGGGAAGACAGTTCAGGGGAACATCTGTGAGGGGTAGACTTGTGTCCTGCATGACAGCATGTCTGATTACAGCTCTGCCTGGAAAACCATGAAAGAGCCCTTTCAAGAAAATACAGGATGACAGACGTACAGGAATTTGACGCCAAGTTTGTCTTCAACAGCAGAATGCTCTCTCATGGTGTTCATGGGTCTGCAGATGTGCCCTTCTGACTGGACAGATGTGCCTGATGTTTCTGTTTCTCTCGCGTTTCTCTGGGGATATGTTATATTATGCATCACCTCCTCCTGAGTAGTTCTACCCTAACATGAACTCCTCTGTCATAAGGATTTAGTTGACTGTGGATCTGTATCTTAAAGCCTGTCAAAATTAAAAATAACTATTTGAGGTTTTTGACAGTTTTTTCAGCTATAATATCCCTATAATTATTAGTACAACTAATGGGATAATGCAACGAGCCAAGTCTGCATAGATCAGCACTGTTGTCACAACTGTTTGTCACATTATATCTAACGTGTTTAATCACTAGCCTCCTTTTACTCTAGACCTGCTTTGATACATAGCAAACATAAGGCACCTGTAATACTTAGATAATTCTATCTCCACAAATGGAGAATGTCAGCATTTTTCGCTTCATACATATTTCAGCCATGTTTCATCTAGCAGACTTTTATGGCATCTCACATTAGCGAAAATCCAGATACTAGTAAACCAGAAGTGCAAGTTGCTGGTGAAATTCATATCTTGAGAACTTTTGGAAAATTCAGAATTATTTTATGCTTCCTAAAAATACCTTATGGCAAACCAGACAACATTTAATAAGAAGTCACATGAAAAAAAGAAACAAATGTTGAGAGATGTAATCTCTCAACATCAGTAGTATCTCTATAATTTGAATTAGAGTTTGCAAACATTTATTTGAATCAATAGTGTGATGATGGTGTGATTTATCTTACTATAAAGAAGATTACTATAATCAATCAGAAAAAGAACATCATAATATGGTCATTTTTCTTTATGGATTTTGAAGGAGACCTAAGATTACCTGCTCAGATGTAGATTTTTTACATTGTAGATATCTGTAATTAGCCAGTAGAGATAGATCACATATCAAGGCTCTGTTTTTTAATGCCATGAATATTTTACTCAAATAATTATGCAGTTAACAAAAAACAGCTGTGGAGAGCTAAGGGCCAAACTCCCACCCAGCCACTGGCTCACTCCCTCTCTTTAGTGGGAGAGGAGAGAATAGGATAAGAAAGCTCATGGGCTGAGATAAAGGTAGCGAGATATCTTAACAGTCTCAAATTGGCAGACTTAGTTCAATTTCCTGCCAGTTACTATAGATTTGGGTAGTGAGAAACAAAAAAAACATTAAAACTCCACCTTTAGTCTACCCTCTCCCAGCCACAACTTCACTCTGCAATTGCCAAATCCTCTCCCACCTGGAGAAGCACAGGAAGAGACAGGGAAAAGTACAGTCAGAATGCAGCACTTTCTCATTTCTGCTATCCTCCTTGGGTGCAGCTTCTTCAGGAGAAAAATCTGCTCCCATGTCATGTCTCCACTGGTATCATCTCCTCTGGGAAATATCCAGCTGCTTCTGTGTGGAGTACTCCACAGGCTGCAGTGATTGTCTTCTCCTCCGTGCGCTCTTCCAAGGGAATATCTACTCTAAGAGTCTCCTTCACAGGGTAAAGGGGAGTATCCCCTTGTGGTCGTTTTGATTGGCCCAAAAAATCAGCAAGGTATCTTTGACATCTAAGAGAAATTTAAACCCCTCAGAAGCTGTTGTAGTAAGCCTGAGGAAGTGTCTGAGGGGTGGGGAGTGGCACAAAGATGGCTCCTGTGTGTCCTTTGTGAAGGGTCTGGAAGTTTTTTCATCTAGTCCAGCAGAGCCAATCTCTAATGGCTCTGCAGTGATGGACATGCTGCCAGCCAAGTCTGGGCCAATTAGTAGTGCTAATTATGCCTCTGTGAAAACATATTTAAGAAAAAATCAAAACAAGGTAGGCATGCACTTCTTAGTAGGTAGAGGAGGAGAAGGAGGTGAAAATATGTGAAGGGAAAACAACATGGAGACGCCAAGGTCAGTGCAGAAGGTGGGGGAGGAGGTGCTCTAGTGCTTCAGGCGCTAGAGCTGAAAACCCTCTGCTAGCCGTGGTGAAGGCCATGGGGGGAGCAGGAGGTGCCCCTGCAGCCCATGGAGTCCACAAGGATGCAGAAATCCACCCACAGCCCATGCCAGAGGAGCAGGTGGATGTCTGGAAGAAGCTGTGATCCAGTGGGAGTGTCATCTAAAGAGTTAAAACTGCAAAGGCCTTGCAAGGGAGAGAAAGACCTTGCTCCTGGGATGGAAGCAACCTGGCCTCAGCTCAGGAGATTCTGCACCTTATGGACGAAAGAACTCATGTTGCAGCAGAATTCAGGTGGGATGTTGCTCGTGAGATTGGACCCACGCCAAAGAAGTTCCCAGAGGACTGTCTCTCATGGGAGGGACCCCATGGCTAAGTAGAGGATGCCTCTCCCTGATGGACTTACCAGAGAACAAACCTCTCACCCCGCCCCCTACCCGTGCTGTTAGTTTGGAAAGAGGGAAGGGGGGTGAGCGGAGAGACTGTTTCTTAAGAAACAGTTGTAAGTGTTGGAAAACTTTCCAGACAGAGAATGGGGGTGAGAGCAGATAAACTGTCTGGAGAGAGAAAGAGAGAGATAAGTAGAGTATTTGTAGTAGAAGAATTGTGGTAATGAATGAATTTATGGACCTGCTCTGTGGACTGAGAAAATACCCCACACCCTGCCTCCTACCCAAGCTTGTTGGTTAAAAAGAAGAAAGGGGGTGAATAGAAAATGAGCTCATAAGAGGGAGGGGGGAGTGAGTGAACAAATGGTGTATGAAAAGTTTATTTTTACCTCTCATTTATCTTCCAAATTTGATAGGTAATTAAATCACTTTGCAACTTTAAGTTTTGGAGCCTGTTTGCCCTTTTTTTCTGTTCTGTGTGTCCTGCCATCAGTGTCCTATCTCATTTAACTCATGAATTTGGTGTGTCTAACAGGTTTTTTTTCCCTTTCCCCTCTCCTGCACATCTGCAGCAAGAGAGAGCAGAAGTGCCTGGCATTTAGTCAGGGTCAAACCCCGACACCCCTCCATCAGGGATTTTGTCATGGACTGGAGCTCCCACTCTATTTTCTGACATTGGTGTTCACAGAAGAGTTTCTTACTTTTGTTTTCCCTCCTCTTCTGTCTATGTGGCATCCTCTGACCTTTCTTAAAAATTATTTCCCTGAGATGCCACCACCTTGGTTGAGGAGCTCAGCTGTGCTATGTGGTGGCTCAGTTGGGGCCAGCAGGAGCTGGCTCTGTGTGTCACATACCATCCTCCTACCTTTGGCAACCTTGGCACACATGCAAACCTGACACAGTAGTGTTTCTAATACAGCTCATAATAACCTTCACATTAAATAAACATGGAACAGTAGCTTTGGTATTGGAAGAATGGAAGTTCAGATCTGTAGGTAATACAGCAGTATTATACTGAAGTGTGTTCCCCATTTTACAAAAGGCAATAAAAATCTAAGACTGTAGAGTGATAGCTATCTACTTTTGGTTCTCAAGAAAGGGTCACCTCTTAAGATTTGTGGCTGTTTTGTAAAACACAGACACTTCCAGAAAAGTAGATCTGTTTAAAAAGGCTTATAGAAAGTTAATTATATCAGCAGTCTAAGACTTCACATTTAGAGAAGCAATCAGGCATTAAATTGTTGAATGGTTTTCAAATAAATGACAAGTAAAAATGACATTGGTATGATGGAAAGTCTTAAAGAAATTTCATTAGCTACCTCTGGTTATGGTCCAAGGTGAGATGAGATGCACAGAGCAGTGGGGCTGAAGATAAAGCAGGACACCCTATAGTGAATTAATATTAAAATCTCAGAGTATGGCACACTGCCATTTTTACTGAGAGATTTAGCTAATCTAATTAGAAGACAGAAGTGAGAGGACAAATTCTGTGTCCGGTTGTCAGCACTGAAATAAGAAGGAATACTGAGTAGTTTTGTTTACGTGGCTGTAAACAAATACACTCAACACAAAAATGATGACCAAATGGCACATACTATTCACTACTCTACCAGTACTGAAATTGCTTTCCTTTTCTATATGAATTTACCATAACTCAGTCAATAATCTTGATATTTTTGCAATGTATTTAATAAAAATACATTTTGCACAAAACATACAAAGCAAAAATGAGACAGGACAGGCAGATGAGACAAAAAAAAGCTGATCAGAAATGCTTCTAAATTAACTCAGTGATGGGTGTTTTTATAAATTTTCTTCAGAAGTTTGAGGGATTTTTCTCTCTGATATGAAACAAAAAGGTCAGGATTAATTCTAAAGTCATCATCCCTTTTGAAACAGAAACAGCTGTGTTGAAAATCTTCAGATGACTGCCTGAAAAAGGCAGTGGAAAGCACCATCCTAAGGGGTCAGAATAGAGTTTCATTGCAATGAAACTACAATTTTATGGACTCACGCTTTAGAAGACAAGACTAACTTTTGATTTATGACCAATATTATATAATGAATTCTCTGTTACATAGTGCATATATGTATCCAGTTACAAAATATTATTGGTATTATTTTGGTATTAATACCAAATTAGTAGTATTATTGGTATTATTGGTATTACTACTTTTGCTTATTTGGAGCTTATGCCAAAAATAATAGTGTTGCATATAAAAATAATTTTGCCATCACAGGCTGGGAATAAGTAATAACTGTAATAACTGAGGTTATTTTACATCTCAACTCTTCAGAAACAGTCAGCTGGTATAGTCTTATTCTTTCTTTTTCTGATATATACAAAGCGGACAACTGTTGTGGTGACAGAATTAGGAAGGTGACACATCTGCATTAGATGGAAAACTTAACTAATTTATTTGTCTGCAGTTGTTGCACATCTGTGCTCATTAAAATCAAAGCCATGATTTGTATTTTCTTCAGTGATGTAAAAACAAATAAAAGCATTTGAAGACTCAGATATTTCCATACTCAAATATCTCTGTGATTTCTGGGTGTTCTGGAGGGGGAAAGAATCCAAGATGAATGTCTGTTTTTTGTCATTTATCTGCAAAGTTAACTTTTGTCAGAAATATTATTAACATTTCTGTGTGCATCTTTTAATATAAGTACATATTTAGCATTTTCTTAACATATGTCCTAGCAATACACTAATTCCTTCAGCTGTTATATCTAAAGATGCAATGCTTTATTTGTTCAGACCCATCTTAAGAGACAAAAAAAATATGACATTCACTGGCTGTCAGATGGCATAGAATATCTTTGTAATAATAAGACTAAATCCTCTGAGAAATCCTAGATTTTCACCAAAGTATCAAGCTAAAAAACTAATGGAGAAAACCAAAGTACTCTAAACAAGAGTGGTGCCAAAGACAGATGCAGAGACTGGAGAAGCCTTGATAATCTCTTGGGCAGGTGTCGTGACAGAATGTCGCAGGTCATTCAAAGGCATTGGCCAAAACAGGTTTAATATAAAAGTGAGAGTATGACAAAGTTCTTTGGCAAGGTCTACTCTACTACTAACTAGATGGCAAAAGCAAACATACAAAAATCAGACTAAAATATAAGAGAAATCAATCTTAAATTAAAATCAACCTAAAATTATCTGTGTGGAGGCTGGGGATGGAAAAAGGGCACAGGTAGGAAAGAGTAGGTATAAAAAGAAAGAAGGGAGGCCCCCTGTTGAGTCACCAGGTTCAAAATGGACCTTCTTGCCAAATTTAGCTCTAGACATGATCAATGATTTAGGCTTTAAGATTTTAAAGTTTACAGCCCTTATTCCATAGCCTAATTTAAACAATTTAACAGAAGATTCTATAGAATTTACTATAGCACAGCAGTAAATCACTTACAGGCCTAACTTACTTACAAAGCTAACGCACTTCAGAATCTAAGACAGGGACATTCATAGCACATATTCTACACTATGTTCACATTTGCACCCACATAGACCTGTGACTTTGCGTCCCCGAAAAGCAGCCAAAAGCCCCAATGCCACGTGGAAAGGCAGTCAGCTGCGCCATGACCTGCACGCCAGGCTGCACCGGAGCCGGGGAGCACGCGGGAGCCGCACGGGGCTCGGGGGACAGAAGCCCAGCGGGAAATTAGGTGGGTCGAAGAAACGTACTGACGCAGTCTGTGGTCTTCCAGGGAATTTATTAGGATCTTCAGGTGAAGGTCCAGGGAAGGTGAAGGGGAATGGGAAACAGGGGAATGGTGGAGGAGCTGAAAGCCCAGAGACTGCGACAGCGAGCACACTGTGGCAGGTGTTTACATGGGAAGTGAAAAGGGGAGGAGTTAGCTCCGGAGAGCCAACCCGGGAGGGTCTGAGGGGAGAAGGGGCAGGGGTACACACCAATAGACTTCTGATAGGGGAGAGTGCATAATTCAAAAGAACCAATAACATACAGAGAAGGAGAACAAAGGAGAAACCTCTGGACTTGGGCTGAGGTGCATGCTTAAGACTTGCAGACACACACTGCTACACAGATCCAAAAGAGCATGTGCAAGGTATAAACTTGTGACAAATTCCCTGTGAGCTCACTGAAGCACTCACATCGGATGTCTTTGCATCTTCTTAATAGTTGAAGGACTGGGGATATCAGCCAGGGTTCTCACCTTTTGACAGTGGTCCTCCAGCTACAGCAAACTTTAGAACCTGCTCTCCCTAAGAGGTGTCCAACTCAGATGAAGATCATAAAATCATTGATTGTCCGGGGTCAGAAGAGATCTTAATGATCATCTAGTTGTAACCACCCTGCTTGAGTACCCCCGGGGTGGGACATCCACAACTTCTCCGGGCAACCTGTTCCAGTGCCTCACCACTCTAAGAGCAAAGAACTTCTTCTTAAAAAATCTAAACCTAATCTCCTTCAGACTGAGTTCATTCCCCTTGTCAGCGTGGTTATACCTCCACAGCAGGACGTAAATTTATATCTGTGCTCAAATATGAAAATTGCAAGAAAAGAGAGTTGCAGCTTAGTACCACATATCACAAAGTGTTGACTAGGGAAGGTAGCAAAATTTTCCAAAATTCCATTAAGTTTTAGGAAACTTGCACCATATTTAATGCCTCTAAGATCTTTATTGATATCATAAAGGTGGTTAACATTTTTTTTGCTGGTGAGGGCAATAATCACAAAGACATACCAATGTGGTACATTATAAATTGTGTTTCTGGAGGAAATCTGATTAATTAAAAAAGACCTCAAGGTTCTGATTTAACTGTGATTGCAGCAACCTATCATCTTCAAAGAATTAATTTGCCACATCTGCTAGAAAGTAAACAATAAACAAAAAGATCAGGAACAACTCAGAGGAAGAAAACCCTTGAAGTCTCTTTACAGAAACAGTGACTAATCTTCGTTCCAGACAGTTTACATTTTTTAGTTGAGATATTTTAGACCTAGGTGGAAGAGATGTTGTTCATGGAACTTTCTACTTTTATTGCCTTCTCACAATGAAAGACATTTTCCATTGCATACTTATAACTTTATATAGGCAAAAATTTAACACACTTTGCACATGAACATGCAGTTTATTGTTAGCTGAGCTAAAATTTTAAAAACCTATTGCAATTGAACAGTTATCTCGAGTCCAGTTAAAATAATATAAATAACATAACTTAATGTAAAAAATTATTATTCTAAAACAAAGTGTCACTCTGGAATAGGTAAAATTAATATTTACCCTTTTCTCTGGTGTTGTGCTCATTCTTATAATGATTCCAGGGATCCTAACCTGATGACATCCATGTTCCTCAGTAGAGAGGTGGTCTGTTGCACAAAACATTGACAATGTTTCAAGTTCTTCCCTGCAGGACGAATAGTATTCGTGATGGCAGTTCCTTTTTCATTGTCTTTGAGTTTGTTTGAGGCTATCTTTCTACTTATTACTACAGTCTAATTCCTTTCCATTTGCTTCCAATTACCCATTAAAAGTTGCACAACTGCTTCTTCCAGTCTCAGTCGACAAAAAATATACTATATTTTAGACAATAGCATATAAAGAAACTGCAGCATTTGTACGCATTTGGTACTTCAATTTTATTTCATGTTTTAGAAGATAGAATGAAATATTTTAGAAGTGACATCTGTTTTATGTCTTTCTTGCCCTCCCATTATTTCCATCCTGCTGATCTAATATCCTCCTGGACATGATTTTAATTTCACGATAAAAAAATAATACAAATAGACATGACCATCATGTTATACAGAATTTACCACAAATAATACTCCATGAGTTGCAGCTCAAATATACAGTCTGTCTTCTTGAAGTAAAATTCAGAGGTAATGCATATGATGTAGTTCAAAACATATATGGTGTAGTTCAGAATGAATTATTTAGAACCTTACAGGTTTAACATCCAAATAAAAATGTCACTTCACTTTCTGCTGACAAAGATATAAATCATTCTGGTTTTAAAATGTTCCTCTCTATGATCATGTCTCCCATGTACATGGATGAGCAAGGACCAATACAGGACCATAATCTTTTGTAGAACACTTATGAGAAACTTTTAGCTTTATAGTCCATTGAGGACATCTAACAAGTCACTAAAAGTGTTAGCTGATGGTAGTTATAATTCCTAGATCATGTTTAATCATGCAGTAAAATAATGCAGCAAATATTTCCAGAGAAAGAAGAGACATTATCAACTTTTTGGGGAACAAATGCACATGTTTTAATGAGGTGAAGAAGAACTAATGCAATATCAGATTGTCTGTCTGGAGAAAATCTTTAGATAACTGGACAAAGTTTTAGAATATATTTAGATTTTGCTAGAAGACTATATGATATGAGGACTTCTATAATTAACTATTCATACCTTTAACATAGAAACTAAAGGACATCTCATGGGGTAGAATAATCATAAACAATTCAAAAGTGCAAAAGTATACAAGAAACATTTTGCATCAGACAAATTATTTTGATAACAATTGTCAGAAATTATGTTACCTAAGTTTTAAGAGGAATGTAGAAAAATTAATTCTGCAAGTGATAGGTCAAGGCAAAAAAAAAAAAAAAAGGTCTCTGATTATTGGTTTGTTTGTCTTTATGACGATTATGATGGTATAGAACAGGGCTGGCTTCACAGGTTTTCTTTGCATCATGATCTGGGTCATTGAGCTTTATTTCAATAAACTAATGGAAAAGATATAAGAGCTAGTTTTATTTCTTGTTGCCATTGCGTTAGTGCTGCATTTGCACTCTAAAATCTTGTGTATGTGATGGTTTTTTCGCAAACCTGTAGAGAAAAATCAATCTCTCATGTCATACTTGTCTTTTTAGGAGATTGTTAACAGAGACATATCTATGAAGATTTGTTATCACTACAATATTGCATTCTTTAATATATTATCTATATTATCAATACTGCATGGTAGCACATAATTTAGATTTCCCACTTCTACTGAAATAAATAAAAAAATTAAAAAAATAAATTAAAAGTTCAACAGATTTGGTTCCTTGAACACAGAAACAAGATTCCTTTTAAGATAAGAGAATAAACTCATATCTCTCCTTGTTATTCACTCTTTTTTATTTTCTAACAAGCTGCACATCTGGAAGAAACCAAAAATAATTATATTCCCACCGTATGCCAGTAATGACCGATGTGTTACGTTCCATTGAAGTTTTTACGGAAATATTAACACAAGTTAGAGAGAACAAATAACAGTCACATGTCCATGCTTTGCCTCTTTTGACAGGTTTTCCGACAGACCTAACCAAACTTTTTTACAGACCTAACAATGTTTTACAAAATGGACAATTATTTTCTATTTTTTTGAATCTTTATGGCTAAAAGGTTAATGAATGAAATTGTGAAACTATGTGACTAGCACAGGTCTTTCTCGTGAGAACATTTTGCTACATTTCATAAACAAAGATAAAGTTTGGATGTTTTGCAAACAACGTCTCCGGATTAGGTCAGTTCGGGCTTGGCCAATTGGGCCTAGGGGGAGGTCTTGGGCTGACCAATCTGGGTGACCTCTGAAGACTCTATATATATGGAAATCAAAACAATAAAGCTCTCTTCTTCTCTCTTTCCTTGTCTGAGAACCTGGCTCATTCCTCAGCTAGCGGCTCAACAGCGACAAAACTAAGTTGTCATTACAACTCAGAGATGATGGTTTTATAGTTCACTGTTAATTTTTCATTGATTGACATCAGTGAGAGCAATACACAGATCTCCAAAGTTTCTCATTTTCCTTCTCTTACTCCTTAGGACCAGTTTTGGAATGAAATCTGTGTGATGCTCTTCAAACCAATACTAATGGGGTACCCAAGCAGGGTAGAAGTGGCTTGGAATTGTAGAAGATGCCTCTTTTGTTTCAAATACAACAAAAGAAATCTCTTTTGTATCAAAGAGGCTTTAAGTCCAGCTGTGCTGGTTGGGGCTGGAATAAATTTAATCTTTGCCTTAGTAGACCTTTTCTACTTCTCATCCTGCCAGTGAGCAGGCTGGGGGTGCAGAAGTTGGGAGGGGACACAGCTGGGACAGCTGACCCCAAATGACCAAGCAATAAAAGCTGGGGGAAAAAAGGTTTCTCCAAGTCACCATTATGCGTGATGGAGTCCCGCTTTCCTGGAAATGGCTGAACACCTACCTGCCCACAGGAAGCAGTCAATTATTTCCATGTTTTGCTTTTCTATCATGTGAAGCTGATGTTTTACCTGTTAAATTTTCTTTATGCCATGAATTTTCTCACATTTGCCCCTCCATTTACTGATGAATCTTTACCTTTTTATGCAGAGGTATCTATAGCTTTGCAAGCTGAAATATTTTCTTTATTGCATTTTTCATGGGTAACACAGGGAATATAATTCTGCAAGCAATTCAGTAGATGAACTACAAAGGTCTGGCCTGAAACAAATATGTGCTATGTACTGCAAGTCCTTTAACCTTGACACTGTACACCTAAAGAATGCAGTATTTTTCATTGGAAGAAAAGAGAATGGAAGATTAAAACCAAAAATAAATTGAACATGGAAGTTAAGGAGACTAAAATACATGACGATGAGTATATTTATCATGCATAAGATTTTTCGTGTTGGCTAGTAGCCAATAACGGTAAAATACAAAATGGAATGGTATATCTTGTGAGAGATGATTTTCCACTGAATTCCTGTTTACTTCAGATGGGTCTTCTAGTTTACTCTTCATAAGTAATTCAGCATTAAATCATCTTATCTCTCTCTGCCTTTGTAATTCAACTAAGATTTTTCTACATTCCTAGTAATAAATCTTGTTGTAGTCTAATAATGTTGCCAGAAGCTGCTAAAAGCTTTGTTCAGGGTGCTCACATTAAATGAACTTATTAGTAACACTTGAAAATGCAGGTCAGCCTTTTTTTTTTTCCCCTTTTATTTATGTCTGTGTATATGCAGATTGTGAGTGTTTATGTAGTGAAGAATGATGTAAAACAGATACAATAGCCATGTCTCTTTTTCTCTGTAAACAGTTCCAGACAATCTCACATTCCCAGTTTATATGTTTTCATTAGCACTTTCATTTGTGACAAGAGAACTGCTTTATGTTTTACAAATTTAGACTAAGGGTGTTCATATTTGTCTTGCCATCTAGTTGAAGTGAAATGTGAAAGACTGCTAAGAGATGCTATATTTGATTTACTGGACAGCTATGAAAGCCCAATGCTGTCTTTGTGTGTAAACTGTAGCTTCTGGAAGGGAAACAGTCACGTTGAATATTTCTTTCCTTTGTGTGCTGGTGAAGAGAACATTCTCTGTATTTCAATGATAGGAGAAGTCATAACTAGTGGGATATCAATTCTAACTGATACTGAGGAGAAGTATTCTTTTCATTCCCCCAAAGTTTCCATAGAATGGTCATTAATTACTATTTCTGTGCAGCATTGAAACTCCATCTTCTTGTCTGTGACATCCATTGCTGGGAGTTTTAGAGACTTAGTAGTTGTAGTGATAAGTTTCCACCTTGTCTGAGATGAAGGTAGGAAGTTATTGAATTTTAAAATCTACCTGTAATTTCTTTGCCTTGTAGGATATCTAAAGGGATCAAAGTTTCATACAATGGGGCACAAAATAGAGATTGAAAACAAGCTAAGGCAGAAGTAAAGATATAGAGTTGTTGGATAGAGGATGAGAAAAAACAAAATCAGATAAGAGACAGGAAATTTTGAACATTTTATACAGGAAGAGTGACGTATAGTCTGGTGACTATGATGGGAGTGTAGGATTCACTGCTTCAGTGTCAATATCCAAATACCTCACTATCATATCTACGATTATGATATATCTATATTATACATGCTGTCTCTATACTAGTTACACATTAACCTTTGTACTATTCTACATACCACACTGGGTGAACGACTGGCTCATAGTCAGGGCTCAAAATGTAGGGAATAGGACTGCACCTGAGTGGCAACCGGTCAATGCACGGTATTTGGAGTCCTTTTCAACCCAAAGCTTTCCATGGTTCTACAAGAATGCTGAAGGTATTTACAGCTTGGTCCTACAATTTAGGCAGTAATAAACCAGCCCTATCCAGCCTCAGAGATCTTCACTTCCATCAGCAAGACAAATGGCCTGCTGAAATACCCACAGCTTTGTGTGCCTTCCTACCCAAACCATTCCAAGTCTCTGGGATATCCTTAAAACCAATGTGAAAACATTTCTGGGCATTTTTCTGGAACTTTCACCTCAGTTTCATTTATATTTCACAGAAAAAGGAAAAATATATATTCCGAAATCTTGACAGATATGTGGGAATTTTTCACTATTTGAACTGATAGCTATGTTCTGCCTTTACATAATTTAAGTCAGTAACTAACTTGAATTGAGAACACTCAATGTAAGAAGCTATATGTATGTGTATATATAATTCTCATTAGAAATTGGTCTCAGATAGAGATCATACTTCATATAAATCCGTTGTAGTGCTGTTATGAGGAAAACGACTGGGAGCATTCTAATACCTTCAGCATTCTGAGATTTCAAATGAGTTAAAGATGAAACCTGAATTTTTCAAGCTATGAAAAGACAGATGTTAACCTCTCCTGAGTCCTCTTCCAGCCACCTGCCAGTCTCAGTACAAAAACCAACACAAAAATGTAGCACACTTTCATATCCATAGAAAGCCTTTATGAAGATTAAAGCTTTGCATTACCTTTCGTCTATGAAAAAAAATCTTTTTTTCCCTCAGTGAGATCTCCTTTTATAACCGATTTCTATTGTGTGTTAGATTTCTTTTTTAATGGCTGTGATTCAGCTTATGGCTCCTTCCAATACTTCCCTCCCCCAAATAAGAAGCAAAACTTGTTAAATTAAATAGAGGTGGCTACAAGCTGACATCTGTGTCAATGTGAAGAACAAGGACAAACTTTCCACGGCTCTTTTAAGAATAGAAATGCTGTTTTTTTCCTGGAATTCTGAAAGTAGACTAAAGGCTTACACATGTAGCCTTTCTTTCTAAATGAAAGTGCTACAGGAAAAAGAATCAATGTCCTGTAAAAGAATAAATAAATTAATAAATAAATTCTTAATTTGGAAAATATTCCAAACAAAAGCTCTATACACACTCTAAGATTTAATGTTTGATAGTATACTCCATATCATAATGGCATTTTTATACATATATTGCTTACTTTTAAGTAGACATTTTTGTCAGAAATTAAATACCTTTGCGCTAAGAGCTGCAAGCATAAATGCTGCTATAAATAAACCTATTCTTAGTCATCTGAATAGAAAACTTTACGCTTACACTTTAAAGGCAGGCTGACAAGTACCATACACCATAGGAGTTACCACGGTTGGATCATATCTTATTTTTCAGAGCACCACACAGAACTATATGAGGCACAGGTGAAGCTGCAATTAAAAAAAGCTAGTTTTCAGTAACAATTCATTACAGACATTTGAAATACAAAGGCTTTTTTGACTGTAAGATATCAGAAAAAAGTAGTTAAACAGAGGCACATTTTGATGAATTTTGAAGCTTAAGACTGAAATAAGGACAATTTAATCAAATGTCAGCTAAACAGAGGAAGTCACATCTAATAGAAGATAGAATATAGAATATATCATGTCTCAAATCTATGCTAATCATAAGTGTATTGATATTTTCTTTAGTGAAAACTACTTATCTGCAATGATTTTTCCTATATCATCTTTCATCCAGAAAGTGATATTTATTGCTTTAAAATGAATCCTGGGACAGTTTTTCACCCAGACTTTGACTGAGCACCAGAACAGGTTCCCTACGGGAGGGAGCACAGCATAAGGCCTGACAGAGTTCGAAAATGCTCTTAGGCACAAGGTGTCATTCTTGGGATATCCTCTGCAGGGATAGGAGTTGGACTCGATGGTCCTATGGGTCTCTTCTAACTCAGCATATTCTGTGATTCTATGATCACTGCAAACACATTAAAGATAAAAGACAGCTCTCTTTGACAGTATGTTATACCAACACATCCTCGTTTCTAGCACATATGGCACAGGAACCTTGAAAGAACTATTTGTCAGACAGATATTTGGAAATAATTTTTGCTTTCTTTAAATGGAAAAAGTTATTGAAAAAAATTTATAGGAATTTTTTTTTTTTTTTTTTTTTTTTAACAGTGGCTGAAAATTAGTCATCAGCTTCTCTCATTAGGATATATCAGGTTGTGTTCCTTAAGTTTCCTTAGGATAGATTCTCTAGACAGGTACTATTTATGCATTTATTTCCTAATCTCACTATCCTAGGTTAGTCATTACCAGATGCGTTTGACTTGACAAAAATCATGTTATACTTAAAAATATCTAACAACTTCAATATATAACACTCAAGAATATGTGCCATAATCAGTTTACAATTACTTACTGTTTAACTCAGTTGCATGAGCAAGCCACTCTTCCTTCAATGCATTCCTGGAGGAGATAAACTGGATACATGCTTTAAGGTGAGAATACCACGATACAAACAGAAGCCTGTTCTAGACATCTGAGAGGAGAGACAGTCACTCAATATCTTGGACTCAAACTATTGCCAATAATAATGGAAGTGTTATCCAAACTATACAATAGTTACAGCAAAGACAGAAAATATAACCTATAACTTCACAGATTATACAGGTTAAATACCCTCAGGCAAAAGATGGATTTCAACAAAATATTCATCAAAATCTGCACTTCAACCATTAAACTAGAAAGGACAAGACCAAGTGTATCACAACTTCTGAGAAATTTCTGTGTGTGTGTGATAAAGGCCCTTAATCTCAGGAGATGGATCATGAATCCCAAATGGAAAGAGAAGCTTTTTTTCAGACCGGAATAAAGTGCCTCTCTTTAAGAAATGACGCATAAGACTTGCAGCTCTTCTCAGCATTCTTTTCTAGCAAATTATTTCTGCTTAGTTCAGCAGCCTGGTTTCATGGATTGCTCTAAGTTTGTAACTCTCCTCAAGCACTTCTTGGGGGCTTGGGCACTGAAAACAGAGTATGTATTCCACTATGTGGTAAAATATATGAAAGAACAACATATTGCCACATCAGGTGTTTTTAGACCTACCTCTGAACCCAAAGGCTTTATTATTTAATGGCCAAGAGTTTCTTAGTTCTGTGTAACCTACTTGTTACCCAATTAGAGAAAATACCACTCTGCTTGGCTGTTCTGCTTTCCAGTATTGTACTAGATATGTACAACTAGATAATTAATAAAAAAAAATCTCTCAGGAAACAGGAACTCAGAAATCTAATGTTCTTTCAAAGCTGTAACACTTAAAAGCCACTAGTGATCTAATGGTACTTCTGGTATTGGTATAGTTGTTTATTTGTGGGGTTTTTTTCAGTTGTTTTTATTTTTTTTTTCTGTAGTAGTGTAATGTGGAGTGGTGAATCATCATGGAACGGAATAAAGTTAAATTCCGCCTTTGAATCTGGTAAAGCCAGTAGTTCCTGTGTTTTAAGCACACTCATTCTGAGCAGACACGCCAGAAAGGTGTTTTTTAATCTAATATATATCCCCATACATTAGGTCGTTGGGTTTTTTTAGTTCTAAGGTCTGTGGTCTGTGTTTTGCATTGACCTTAGAGACCAGATTTTTACCCAGCCCTTCACACCCACTCAGCTGTTCTCCTACTCCCCTTTTTCAACAGGACAGGCAGAGGAAATAAGATGAAAAAGCTCATGGATAAAGTTAAAAACAAAAGCTTGTGGGATGCAGGGGGGTGGGGAACGGGGCTTGCAGTCAGTCCATAACAGCTCCTGTTTGAGGCTCTCTCCTACTCCTGAAATTAGGACGTGCATTAACTGCACCAAAGATATAATTAATTCTTTTTCATTAAACAATGTCAGTATCATGGCCTTGGCCCAAAATGCCTTTTCATTTTCTGCCTCCAGTTATATTAAACCTACATCATTTTATGGGAATTTTCAGTGACTCTGTGGGTCCACAACAATGATTGCCATTTTTCCATCATATCATTGTAGTTTTTGTTAAAAAAAAAAAAAAGAAAAAATTCTTTAAATAACTTAGGTTAAGTCTCCATAAGGTTTGGACATGTTTATATGAGTTTAATTTAATCACCTCTATTAATGAATTCTCATTAAAGCTTCTTTTACAACAAATTTCAACTTTTAAATTCAATGTAACAAACAGGAGCTTTTTGAAGTAAATGCACTCATCTTGAAAGCTGAAAGAAGATATGCTCCAAGATTGGACTGTAATTTGCCTTACTTTTCCAGCTATAACCACTCAGAGCAGGACTGTCAACATCAATTCCATATTTCTAGGGTAAGGAATAGATATGGTTAACTTTAATGTGGTCAGAATCTGATTTATTTTGTCAAATGTAGCATAGACTACTCTGTGTTAGTATAGAAGAAACCAAGAAGGATTTACACCTAACTTTAAGCAGGAACTATTTTCATAGTTATGTGTGAAATACTCACCTTGCTAAATGCTTCAGATTTTCTATTGCATTTCCACATATAAGGTAATGCTTATTTTCATGTCTTGTAGTAATTTTTTTTATTACTGCTACTAAAAAAGTCTATTTTTATACAGAACAGAAAATTTTTATGTGCGTGTTGGCAATAATTGTGTTTATTTTTTGCATCATTTACTTTTTTATCTTTATTTTTTTGTCTCTGTCATGCCTACCAGAAGTAAGTTCCTGGAGAAGCAGTATTGTCACTACAAAGCAATACCTGTCTTTCAAATCAGACACAGCTTTCACTGACACTGCACAAATCAAGATCAAATCTTAACAGCTTAGCCAAAGCCAAAAACATAGAAATAACTTGAGTTCAGCAGGCTTTGGACCAGGCTCAAATGCCAATGTTTTTCCATCTTCATTTTCCTCAGGCAAGCAAGTCCTTGCTTGCAGGAAGCCCATCTGGTTCTGTGGTGTAGGAGATGGCTGTGGGAGGTCAAAATGTGAGGAGCCCAGGCTGGTGCAGAAATGTCTTGTGATGCCCAGGAAGCCCTGGGGCACACGACACAGCTCTACCAGTCTCTCATGCGATGAAGTTAAAGCAGCTCAGGGCAGTAGCTGAGCAGTGGTTAGAAAGAAGTACAATGGAATCTTCCCTATTTCTCATGGATCAGAAAAAGAGATGTTCATTTAGAGTATGTGCAGGAGAAAGACTGTGCTGGATGCTATTTTAATGTACTTATATCAAAATTGTATTTGCACATTTTGCAGGTTTATCTGAAATGTTTGTTGTTTTGTTTTGTTGGGGTTTTTTTGTTTTATTTTTAATGTGGACTTCTCTAACATTGAGAACCTTAGGAATCTGTACTATTATTAAAGAGTTTATCAGTATCAAAGGTACGGTTATAACAGCAATCTGACAGCAAATATTTTTATTGTGGTATAATCACTAAATGCACTACTAAATTGTCAAAAAAATCATATAGAACTTGCTGTTCAAGAGTCTTGTTAACAACTCAGATTAGGTTCAACCAAAGGTCAGTAAAGCCTTTAGGAGGAATTTACTACTGGTTTTGGATAATTTCTGTGTTTTACACATGTATTTTGAAATAACAGAAAGTAGAGAAAATACAAAAGCACTAAAATTAAACAGGAAGTAGGTGCCTAAATCTAAAATTTTAATGCCTACTCATCTGTCACTTAAGTGAAAGGAGTTTATGCTAAAGCAGACTTTTCAGATAGTATTACTAAACATTTTCAAGTTAGACATCCTGAACATCATAGCATCTGTCCAATTGTTACTGAAAAACCCAATTTTAGAAGTAATATAACACACAAAATGTAGTTAAGCCACCTGTATACTTCTGCAATGCTTTTGATGAAAGATTGTGAAATGCCTTTAAACAAATCTGACAGGCTGAAGTATCTTTTTGTACAACGAAAATCTGCGCTTCACTTTCCCTACACGCATGAAGGATTGCAAATGTGCATTTCTCATCCTCATGACAGTCACTTAAGCACTAAACTGGAGGCTGTCAGTTAGGTAAAATGAAAGGCCGTAACACTTTCATAGAAATACAGAATGGTTTGTATTGGAAGGGACCTTAAAGATCACCCAGTTCCAACCCCCCTCCTGTGAGCAGCGACACCTTTGATAAGACCAGTTTGCTCAGAGCTCCACCCAACGTGGCCTTGAACACCTTCAGGAATGGGGCATCACAACTTCTCTGGACAACTTGTTCCACATTCTCAACACCCTCACAGTACAGATTTTTATCCTGATATCTAACCTAAACATACTTTCAGTTTGAATGCACTTCCCCTTGTCTAATCACTACTTGACCTTGCAAAAATAACTTCTTCACCTTTCTTATAGGCTCCCTTCAGGTACAGTAAGGCTGGAAGTAGGTTACGCCTAAGCCTTCTCTTTTCCAGGTTGAACAAATCCAGTTATCTCAGCCTTCTCTTTAAACAACCTGTTGTGTTAGCAGCATATATCAAGGTTTACTGGGCCAAGAAAAGGAAATTCAGTGGGTTTTTTGCTCAGAGTTGTGACATTTAAGCAGAGGTGAAAAATCTTGATTTACTGTCTCTCTCCACTAATTCATCACATTGACTCTATCTTCTAATGAATGTTAATATAAATAGCTGCCAACAAGACTGTGAGTAAAGAAATAAAACCCATCCCCTTCAGTCCCCTTTCCTAAAACACCTGCTGGACTGTGGCTTTTTTCTTTTCAACCAGATAATTTAAAATTATTTACTCCTTAATAGCAAGAAGAGAATAAAGTGTGACAGAATTATAAAAGCTTTCTAAATTTGGAGCTGTGACACTTCTACAAAGATTGAAAATGCATGTATAAAGCAAGTAAGACATATTTAGCATTGATTTTCTGTGACACAGATGAGATCAAAGCTAACAAGTTGTTTTCAAGTCGTAGCAATGGGTTTTGAAAGAGTGGTTTCACATATCTGTTTTCACTAGCAATCTCCAATGTGGCATAAGTTATAAGACACAGGGCTATTCAGCACTGTGATATATCAATGTGCTGGTAACTCTGGATCCCACTTTCAGGACTCTTCTTGTGCACAGTTTAGGAGCCTATGGTTTCTAACACAGGGTCCTCAATCCTCCTGCATGGATATCTCAACACAGAGGCACCCATGCTCCTTTTCACACCTAATAGTTTACATGTGCTGTGCAAACACACATAACTGCCACAGAGCACGCTCAGGAGTTGGATTCAGCTGAGTGGTGGGCCAAAAAAGGTAAAGTTCATTTTACCAGATATAAGCCTTCAAAAGATAGACATGGTATGTAGGCGTAACTCATTTCACCATTAAAGAATGTGCTAGAGGGCTCATCACTCTTCATTGACTTTGAAAAATATCCAGCAAAGTTTATGTAGGCTAAAAAGCTAACTTGTAAACAGTCAATCCATTTCGAATTATGCCTCCATACCCAAAAGATTATTAAGCCTTACCTTTAAGTCAGTCTGCAAAGTTCTCAGCCTTGTCATGATTTGGCCTTTTATTCTTTTAAAACAGAGTCCACAGAAGAAATTTTATGAATACATTAATTCAATTTCAAATACACAACTTCAATCCATAATTAGTCTTTTCTTTCCATTTTATTCAATCATCCAGTGATTGTTAAAGCAGAACGGCCTCTGGCTTTTTGAGGACCCTTAGGCAAATCACATCATGTAGCTATAAAATAAAAATGGTCTAGTCATGCCTACCACTAGAGAGATACTTGATATGTGTTATGCATTTTCTTCAAGCTCACAAGTGAAAGGTACAGCATGAAAGCCTGGAAATTATTAGAATGAGGGAATTTTGTTACATAGTGCATACAAAAAACCGATACAATATTGAAGTGAAAATTAAATGCACATAATGACCATCATCAGCTACCATAATCCTTATAGAGTTTACCTTTGCTCAGTCATTTAAATGTAAATTAAGGTTATTGTACAGATTCAGAGTTTTAGTTTAAACTTAGATGGCTTTTTCTGAAATATATGTTGTGCAATTTTAGCCAGTATGAAGAAAATCAGAAAACATTCTTATTTAGCTTCCTTTTGCTCTATTCTGTTTTCAATTTTAACATTAACACTGATCAAAAAGGATGTTTTTACTAGTAACATTGCTGAGGATTCCAGAACTTTAAATATAACTGCTTACAAAACTTATAACATTTTTAAAGAATTATTTATATACATCATGGAATACATGCTAATTCAATGTTATATTATCCGTACTTATGGAAAATTGAGATTTGTAAGTTAATTGTATTGTGGTGCAATGTCCATAGCAGTTCCTAATGTCTGTAGCAAAACTACTGCAAATGTCATTGTTGTGTCTGCATATGTAAAACTGTAATGAATAGAACCTTTCCATAACTAAAATACAATTTTTACTTCTGAACCAGAACCAGCGTTCCAGTGAATTCTGGGCAGAAAAATGCATCACTTTTCATCTGTTAATAAGGTGGCACATGTGGTTATTTTTTTTCATATGCCACAGAATAAGAACGATATTTACTTTTAATATGGGCATCTATGTCTTAGCACAGATAACTTTGTTGATGCTGACAGTTGTTCTGTAGGCTAGAATTGTTCAGAAAATCTTAAGCATGCATTTGACAGCAAATGCTTATATAAAATGATTTAAATAAGATGACAAAACCTATTTAGCAATAATAATGTCTCTGAAATAAGGGAACAACTGTTTCTAAATTATATAATTCAAGAGACAGATTGTGTCTGGGCAGGCAGAACAATTGCAACATGTAAAGCACGTGATGAACCAGAATACATCAATACACACAGGTGAGATCCTAGCATATATTCCCATATTTTGTGGGAAAATTTGGATTGAATGAAATGCAAATTCAATATGATTGAATAAAATGCAATGAGAACCATATTGAATAGAATATCCTGTTACAGAGGTTATGAATATAGGAAGGATGAAGCATACAGATAGAGAGAACACAGCAGATGTAGTTTGTCATTAATACTCGTTATAGTTAGTTTGTAAATAAAATAAAAAATGGTTGTTTGAAGAACATACCGTTTTTAAAACAGGTGAGGGTATTAAATGACTAAAACTCAACCAATCCAAAAAAGTTCAGCTGGTTCAAAAGCCTAAATTCAAGCCATTCAAGCCACTGGCCAGAGCAATAATTTAAAGTTGGACTGGTCATTCTTGCTTAATTTCAATTCTTTCTTGCTTTCTCCACAACAGCCTGGAGGACACACTTGCAGCAGTATGTCTGATTGGCACTGCGTATCTGCCTTCCCTTATCCCATATCTAGTTAATAGCTAGAAAGTTCTTTACCCGCAGTGTTATTATTGGTTTTTAAAAGTTCTGTATCTTCCCTCCTTGCACCCCCATTCCCTGAAGCCCTTGTCAATCTGTATCCCCTGCGTCCCAGTTGGCTATCCTCTCAAAACCCCTCCCATCTTTCCATCCCTCTTAACCCGATGTTCGCCACCGTTTGGGGCTCTTGGCTCTGCGGAATCCCGCTGCCTCCTGCTCCCCTCGTTCCGTCCCGGTCCCATCTGCCTTCTCCTCCCCGCCATCCCTACCAATAAACCCTGGATTCCAAAGGCTGAGAGACTGCATTTCCTTTATTCGCCAAGCCTCCTATTATCCTGTCTTCGAGAAGCCAGCCCTAGCATGGGTTCGGGTCCCGCGGGTCCCGGCTCCACCTCGCCCACAGCAGCGTGGTAAGCACATGGGGGGAACCTCTTTTGTGGGGTTTTGGGTTTCCCCTGCCTCCCCAGAGTGAGAAAACCTCACATACTGATCTCCAATCCAAACAAACCCAAGTCATTGCATCTTTTTTCTGAACCAGTTCTTTAGGCTTTCTGCAATTTTTCCTCATCTTTCCTGAAAAATGGTGTAAATTTTGTGAGCTTTATCATGAAAAATTTAGAAGAGTGAGCTTCTCCGCACTTGCTGCTGGGCTTATTCTATGGGCAGAGGGGAAGTTGAAATTCTTAGTACCAGGGAAAGAGGAAGTCTGTAACTGGTAACCTTACAGTGAAGATGTGCAGCCTTGAGAGCTGTCAAAGGCTGCTTTACGGTCAGGGCGTAATCAGACAATTCAGGCAAGAGAAGCTAGAAGGATATATCACGTTAAGGTAAGCACCTACATTTGATCAACAGACTAGTCTCTGGGCTCCAAGGGCTTTCTTACCTGGCTCTTCACTAACCTTGTGGGATGATTAGACAACTGCATTTAGATGCTTAAATTGGTGTCTTTCTAGTCTAATGCTGCAGCAGTCATCATTGATTATAAAAAACAAGTTTTAAAAATTTAAAAAAATTGTTAAGTCATGGGGAACTAGTAGAAGGGAAACAGATGAAGGAGGAACAACCTCCTAAAATTAATTTTTTTAGAATACTGTGAAGCCATAAAGTCATAAAGAGTTTCCATATTTCTACAATCTTTGCATTACAGAAAATTGAAGAACAAAATGTACATGCTATATCTGAATAGTCAATATATGCGTTATTTTAGAGAATAATTGCAATATTTCATTTGTTAGTTGAAGGAACCTGAAGTGAATTTACCATAAATACCACTCTGCATGTGTGACCCTTTGTCTATATCTAGTGTGAGTATGTGTCCATAGAATGGAATATAATACATGTGCTCTTTCAAAGTTTTAAGTCATTTCCACTGTCACTACATTGCAGCATATTTGGAACTGAATGTATTTGGAAATGGCTCCAGATAAAAAATAAATATTTACTTTGTCAATTGACACAATTGCACAGAATCAAAAAATTTTAAAGACTGGAGGGTTTTTTGGGCAAATTTTTTATATTATCATCTGATCTGGATAAAAAGATAAAATCAACAGAGCTTACTATGATTTATTCTTTCATATAAAAAAATAATTCTATACGTCTTGCATCTGGTGAAGTCTGGGGCAAGGAGCTTGGAATTTTGATAGATATAAGACGAGCAAAAACAATGAAAGATTTTAAGGCTGAATGCCTATTAATTAAATAATATTGCATAGTATTGTAAAATATCTCAAATTGCTTTTCAAATTTATACATGACCTGCCTACTGAAGCGTAGAGGATGGTCTGACGTGTGGTGTGAATGTCTATATATTGTGCCCTGCAGCCCACCTTCAGTCACAGAGGAATCAGTAACTTTCAGGTTATTGGCTCACAAACCCTAGTTTTTACTTTGTGCTTTCACTTACAGGAAAATTGCAGATAATTTCATAGAAATATATAGCTTCTGGTAACAATTACTATGTGATCATTTGCCCATGTATCAGTCACAGTTTTAAGAGCATGTACATTCATTTGGTGTAGTTTTTTTCCTTTTAGATTTGGCTGGCTCACTTTTCCTCACCTGTCCTTTGCCAGGGAACTGTTCTGGAAATTAGGAAATGTACTCTTGCACAAGGAGAGAGAAATAGATCCCATATACACTTTTCCTCTCTGTGTGGCCTCACATTATTTCTGTGTGGGTTGGTTTTGCTTCCTAATGTTGCCTGAATTAGTCAAAACCGTTACGAAATTCTAAGTATAAATGCATAATTTGCCTGTAGGCAAATGTGATAGATTACATATTCACTGCAAAGGTAGTTTGGATAACAATATGTGAAGGGGAGAAGACAGTGCACCATTTCTAATAAATACATGTATTCTAAAAATCTGCTATTTATGTGCTTCCAGTAGGTGAATTCATTTAACTATATGGTCCTAGATTCCAGGGCTTTTTAACAGCATTGCTATTATTTATCCTCTTTGTGTGCCACAGATTTTTTTATTGTCACTATTATTTTTTCTATTAGAAAGGTCTGTTTTCTATTTTTTTTTAATGCCTGAACTAAAATCAAACATTACTTATTATACAGCTACATGAAATGTAGTGATGTAGCATAAGAAGAGACAGAAGATTAATTTGGAGATACCTCTGAGATTTTATAGATACATATTATAGCTAAGTATATTTTTAGATAGATATGTAGATAGATGTATATAGTAATTATATATATTCATTCCCTTTAAAGATGCAGTCAGCTTGGGATGAAGATATTAAGACGTTTAATGTTTTAAAATAAAGTATTGGGTGTTATTACCCTTAATAGTCTCATGACTGAAGACAACCTCCATAATATAATTGAGCTTTATACATCAAGCCAGCTTTAACTGTTAAACTCAGATTATAATACTGAAGCAATATGTTTTACAGTGTATTCTCAAAAGGTATTTTGCCTGAATTTATTTTTCAAAAGTTATAATGTATTATACTCAATATTTAAAGATTTGGTTTAGCACATGAAAAACTATAAAGAAAAACAAACACCCAGTAATAAGAAAAGTGAGTCTTCCGAAATGCTTTACATTTGAAGAGGCATCTCATAAAATCACAGTCCTGATTCTTTTTTTTTCTAGGCCATTGCACAGTCTTGCAAATTGGATGTTAAATATTTGCTTAACATTGTTTTCTACTCTGTGTACATACTTAAAAACAATTACACTAGATGAAAAATCTCTACAGACTAAAGCAAAAGTAACACTTGTATTTTGACAAACAACTTATTTTCCTCTATTTGCATTGAGAGGATGAGTGGCAAATGCAGATTTAATAGGGATATTCACATTCAGTGTTTTATAATAGTTTAGAAACAGAATAAATGGAAATTGTTTGAGCAACTGGTAAAAATTACAGACAATTAGTATGGAAATTAATCTGATCAATTAATCAGGAAATCAATTACTTAATGAGTAATCAGAGGTATGAAAATAGTTACATGAGGGAAACAATTAAATTAAAGTGACCATAAAATCATAGGAAGGCTTTTTACCTCCCAGCAATACACCTTCAGTCATTTCCCTCCAAACCCCATAAATGCGATATTTATAGAACATCAGTACAATTCTTTTTGTCAGGAAGGAATTTCCACAAATGAGACCCAAGGGACCTGCACTGAATTGCCTTTGCAAGATATTTCCTGTGAACTTGGAAAAGTCCTGACAGCTCTCTGTGAGGATTCCATCTCATATAGCTTTAGGGAGCTATGATAAAGGTGTCTACATCATCTGGTCACCCATTATAATCACTAGAGAAAAACTTTTTTTTTTTTTTTTTTAAAGAACAGATTCATCTGATTTACTTTAAATATCTACATTGTGAGGAGACAATATGTCTTTCTCTTGACCACAAAAAAAGACCCTGGGATGAATCCCATTTTACATGCCTTTTGACAATTGTAAAATGAAGAATCCAATCCTGCCTTTCTTTTCAGAAGAATAATGAGTTTTAAATCTGAAGCATTGTGAATTGAACTGGGTTTATAGATAAATGTGAATCTCTGGATGTTGAAAAAGAATTGATATATCCAATTATCAACAAATAATTCAGATATGTCAACTCCCTAATGGATGACCCATGACATAATGACTTATATAGCTTAAAGGACAGACAGAAATTACAGATTTATAGGAGAATAAATAAAAGGAACCTGAAACTCAATCCCAAAATAAGTGTGTCTTGAGGTCAGATCTGTTCTTGTTCTTCTGCAAATAAATTTAAAGTAAATACACAAGATTAAGACTTGTGGTTTCAGTGTCATGATACTATTGCAAATGACATACCACTTGGGAAAATGCATAAGAAAACCCAAGATTTTATAAGTATGTCATGGGGTGAGAAAAAAAATAAGACTGGAATCATAAAAAAGCAAGCTTGAACAGCAATACTGCTGCTTTTTTTTTCTTTCCTTTCATTTCCATTTTGAATTTGTAGTGTCAGTGATATGCAATATATGACACAACTTTAACCTAGAAATGCTGAAATATGTTTCAGATATTAAAAAAATAGCTTTGAAGTTCTTCACATCTTAAAATAGATTTTTGTCTATTATATTTTTTTCAAGTCATGTCAATATAGGCTTCATGTTCACTACCAAAACATCATGTTCTTTCTTTCTTCATTTTATGTATTTCCACCAAAAGATTACAAGCATGAATATTTTTACTTTGGAAAAGACACTGGAATTTAGTCACTGTATTCCTACTAGGAGACAAAAAGTTAATTTGAGCTTTGTATTTCTCCCCACGGTTTATAACATGGAAGGATTTACCTGTAAAAGGAAACAGTTACAGTGTCATGTAACTTAAGTTACAAGAAGCTTCTTAGCTTTCTTCTGAGAAGTAAGTCACAGTGCTCTTTCATTGAAATTTTTATTCCCTGCAAACCACCAACAATATTTTTTAGGAGGCAAAATGAACAAATATGCTGAAATTCCTTAGTTTACCTACCTCAGAGATCATCTCCAAGAACACTTTTATGATTTGTTGTGAAACCTATGTCAGGAAATTAATAAAGTTCTCAAGATCACAGAATCATAGAATAGTTTGGGGTAGAAGTGACCTCAAAGAACATCTAGTCCAACCTTCCTGCAATAAACAGGAACATCTTCACCTAGATTTGGTTGCTCAGAGCCCCATCCAACATGACTTTGACTCTCTCCTGGGATGGAGCACTCTTAAAATAACAGAGTGGAGGAGGAGGATCACCTCCATTGACCTGCTAGCCATGGTTCTCTTGGCTTTCTGGGCTTCAAGGGCACATTTCAGGCTCATGTCCAATTTCCATTCACCACCATCCCCAAGTCCATCTCAGCATGGCTGCTTTCAGCCCTGAGCTTGTATTGACACCAAGGGTTGTCCTGACCCAGATGCAGCACCTTGCATCATGTGGTTCACCTGAGCCCACTTGTCCCCTCTTGAGTGGAATCCGGTCCTTCAGATGTGTCATCTAAACCACTAAACTTGATGTCATCTGCAAACTGGCTGAGGGTGCACTCGATCCCACTTTCTATGACACTGATGAGGACATTAAACAATATTGATCCAAATATAGACCACTGAGGGACAACACCTGTCACTGATCTCCAGCTGAACACTGAGCCATTGACCACTGCCTCCTAGATGTGACCATCCAACCAATGCCTCATCCACCAAACAATCCATCCATAAAATTCATCTCTCTCTGACTTAGAGAGAAGAATGTTGTGGAGGACCACATCAAAGGCTTGACAGAAATCCAGATAGATGGCATCTGCAGCCCTTCCCTTGTCCACTGATGTAGTCACTCCATCAAAGGCCACTGGTCTGGTCAAGCAGCACTTACTCTTGGTGAAGCCATACTGCCTGTTTGTATTGGTTTGAAAACAAACCAGTGAGAGATCACAAGTCAAGATTGAAATTAAAAATAAGTGAAATAATACAAGGAAAAGCACTGACAAAGTCAGATACACCCTAACACCCTGTTAGGGTGGTAGTAGCAGTCCAACTGAAGTAGTCCAGTTCAAGCAGTGATCCTGTGAAGGTCTAGTCTCCAGCTGAAGATCCAGTGGTAGCTCTTGTCCTCTGGGAACCCAGTAGACAGGGCTAGCTCAGGCAGTTCCAAGGCCAGGTTATATCCAGGTGGGAACACCTGGCTCCTCCCTCCTGGGCAGAGCATCCCACAATGGGATAAGTCCATGAGTCACACGGTGGGTCCCTGATGGCCCATTGTCTGTCATCCGGGGTGGGTCATTAGCAGGTGATAGCAGCTAACGGCCCACAGCTGGTGGTAATAGAATACTTAAATAGATCTATATTGCAACCCAGGACACTGTTTCAAATCACCTCACTGGCCTTCATTTACCTTAGCACAGCTTCTAACAGGATCTGTTCCATGATCTGCCCAGGGTCTTTTCTTTTCTGCCCATTTTAAAAACAGATGAATTATTTCCCCATTTCCCATCACTAGGAACCTCACCTAACTGCCATGACTTTTAAAATATGATGGAGAGTGGCTTGGCAACTAGGTCAGACAATTCCCTCAGGATTCTGGGATGCCTCTCATCAGGTCCCATAGACTTATGTATGGTCAGGTTCCACAGGTGGTCATAAACCTGAGCTTCTCTATTCTCTGAATGCCTATTCTATTTTTTCAAGATGATGCCTGATCTATAAAGACTGGTGTCTGTGGTGTCAGGAACTGAAGTGAGCGTAGATGTGTGAATGAATGTGTGAGCACTACTGAAGATCAAGCTGCTCTTGTTTGTCCACTGGCCTGTATGTTGATCAACGTCTTCTGAAGTGTTTAAATCCACAAAAAATGGGTTGCTTATTCACCACAAGCAGAAATAAAATGGTTTAAAATCTTTTTGAGGCATAATGGAAAATGTATTTTCAAACGTGACCTGAAGAACAGAGATGGGGACTGCATTATAATTTCTTTTTTTTTGGAAGGCATCCGAGACAAAACAGTGGGTGGAAGTGTATACATGTACACATGAACACTTGTGCATATTTTACAAATTCTTATACACATAGAAAATTTCTTTAAATATGCTGATCACTTATTTTCATTCAGAGGTAAAGTTTTTACAACAGCACTTGTTTTGAAGGAGAAAGATATCCATCTGTTTGATACACTGAACGATTTCCAAGCTGAAGTGGTGACATGCTATTGAACTTTATCTTCTTAACAGTATTGCTGTTCTGCAATCATTACAAAGAAATTGTAGTGTGGAACGATACACAGAGAACATCTGTAAAAAAAAAGCTGCATTTTAAATGTTTTGTGAATACATGCCCTGTAGTTAGACATAACTGTAGAAGTGTGTTTGGATGAAACCCGAGGTGACAGTTAAGGGAGCACACTAATTTAATAACAGTTAATGAATTAAGAAACTGTATTACTTTTTAAAATCACTTAGGAAGTCTCCTTTCAAACCTCTTGGTTGTCTGGTTGATTCTTCTGGACAGCATGTCAAAAAGATTTGGAAACACACAGTCTGTACAAACCACAGTGTCTGGTTTAGCTTCTTTTCCACTTTCTAAAGAAACTTAAATCAAAGCTTTATATTTCCATTCCAATAAATATGCTCTGTACAAAGGTTTTCTTTTTGGGACAAAATAGTGCTGATTATCACAAAATTTACTCTAAGCTAAATACATAACCTGTAGCATCCATCACTTTTAAATATATTTCCTTTAAAAGAAAAAGAACATGTTAATGAGACAAAGTCCAAACATTCTTAATGTTGATAAACCACTCCTTTATATTTATGCGCAATAGAAACCAAACCATTTATAAAAATGTAAATTTCCAGGAAAACTCTTAATATGATGGCAGAAGTATCTAATGATTATAGTCAAATACCACAAACTTCATAAACTTAGTGCCAGGAAAATTAGTATGGAATTATTTGAACTTGACAGTTGTGGTTTCTAAACTGTTTTCAAAACAATCAAGGAATTACTATGGCTGAAGTAAAAAAAAAAATTAAATACCCATAAAAATGTCCTAGTACTTAAAAAGTCCCCCAAGAGAGACATTTCAGTTACTTTTTTTAGTGGATTTGGACCTTTTCGTATTTACCCTTGATATTTCCATTTCTATAACAGGTTATTTCAATGAATTCTTTATGAAGCACAAATTACCATGATTCCTGATCTGACAAGAAATTGGTGAGTACTCCTCTGAGTAGAAGTGGAAAGGCAATGTCATCATGTATAAAACGACAGAACTTCTGAACCAGGTATATTTTAAATACAGAAGAGATGGTAATTACAGTACAAACATTTCTATGTACGTGTACATGTTTCTAAGCAGGACAGGTTCTAGCTCCAGCTTCTTTGTCAGTATTTGAACCTTATTAAAACTGCACAGCTAGCACTGAACAGTATGAACAAATCTCTTGTTTAACAACTGCATGAAAATACAATGTTAAGTGGAATAAAATACACCTTCTAATTAATTTTGTCTCTTTTGGAAGTGACTGAAAGAGTCAACAATGTCCTGAGTTGCTGGTTAAAAAACTACTCCCAACAGAAAGATGTGAATGCTCTCCTCATGCAATAGTGATAATAGTGTAACATGTATACTTCCTTTTTTCCTGCTAGGAAAGACCAAGAGAATTTGGTTTGTTCAGCTGAAAAAGAGACAGCTTAAGGGTGACCTAATTGTGGCCTTCTAGTACCTGAAAGGAGCCTACAAGAAAGAGAGAGAGAGACTTCTTACAAGAGCATGTAGTGAAAGAACAAGGGGAAAGGATTCAAACTGAAAAAGAGTAGGTTTAGATTAAGTATTAGGAAAAGCTTTGTTATTGTGAGGTGGTGAGACACTGGAACAGGTTACCCAGAGAAGTTGTGGCTGCTCCATCCCTGCATGTGTTCAGGCCAGGCAAGATGGGACTTTGATTAACCTGGTCTTGTGGAAGATGTCCCTGCCCATGGCAGGGGGCTGTAAGCAGGTGATCTTTAAGGTTCCTTCCTACCCAAACCATACTGTGATTCTGATTTATAGTACTTGAACCATAATACTGTATCTCTCTGTTCAATCTACAGAATTCAAGTTGTATTATATTTAGTCACAATGACTGAAAGAAAAAAAGACTTACCCTTTTTTCCTGGTCCTTTGTGTCTTAGAATGCAGCAATGATTATAATTTTTATCTATGTAAAAACAAAAACCTCACCATTGATCTTAGGGTCCTCAGCCTAAAGCTCCTGCTCCAAGGATGGTCTATTTGTACCCACAATTGGGTACCATCAGATTATTGTCCAGCTTCATTTAAAAACACTCAAAACTGAGACTTAACAGCATCTCAGATGGTGTATTTAATGCTCTGCTACCTTTATTATAACATTTAATGGGGTTTTTTTAACTTCATCCAGTCTAATTTTTCCCCATTAAATTTTAAGACCATTATTATTTTGCTATTTCTTTTCTCCATATACCATAAATTTACGTATTTAAAATATTATAATCTTGCTTCTTTCATGGTTTTCATTAGGATGACCAGTTCCAGTTCATTACATCTTTTCATAGAAATCATATTTTCTAGACACTGGTAATATTTTTGATGTCTCATCTTTTTTCCAGCTGTTCCAAATAACTCTTTCAGTATGATGCATAAACCTGGCGATAGGTATTTAGCTGAGCCCTTACTGGTTTTGAATAAACAGGAAATACTACTATTTGTTGCACATCTGTTCTCTTTGCAAAAGTCTTTTATCACAGTCAGTTCTCCTTTAATATTTCACCAAGTGATTTGAAAGATTTTTTTTATTTAATTGTGAGGTTTATGCATGCATATATGCTTCTGTATTTCCATATATGCATGTTTTAGACCATGGATATTTTATATATGCATAAATGTATATTTTAGACTGTGATTTTGAATGTGATGTTTTATTTCTTTCAAATATCTGGTTGTTTTACCCTTCATATCAGCAAAAATATTTTCTTCATTTTTGCTAGCAAGTAAATTATATCATATATAAATAAATGGTTCAGCACTGTACAGCTGCTTTGTCCTACGTTAACCTCTCTATAACTAAGGTGAAAAAGAACTTTAATTCATTGCCGAAGAATCCAGACTCTGTCATATAGAATGAACCTCATTCTCTTTCATGTCTGCAAAGGGTATGTTAACACAAATAACATGTTATGTGCAAATATATATGGGCAAATTCAAACATAAAAATTTATGCAATGAAAGTGGAATTTTGGAATTCCTGACTTTTTTAGTGAAATAAATAAACAAACACATCCTGGAGTTAAACTGCTTAATTTCATTTTCTGTCTGCAAATGTACCCTTATGTAATATAATAACTTCTTATTTCTAATGAGCATGAGGCTACAGTTTTTTCATGGAAACTGCACAGCTGACACAGCTCTGGGAGACTGAGTTAGGTTCTTGTTATTAGAAGTCTGAATTCAAATCTTACCATATGATTTTTCCCATAAACCAGTGAAAATGTCATTTGCTGTTAGATCCTACAGTAAGCTAACAAGAATGATAGTTAAGCTATTTGCTGTCTGTAAGGAAATCTCTCTGGAAATGTTTAAAAAAATGAATGAACAGTACTTTTTCAGCTTTGGTCATTTAGGTAAATTTTATCAAAGCGCCCTGGAAAACAAAGAAGAACTCAATGTAAGTTTATAGGTGCTTTTTTCTTTTCCTATTCAGCTCTGCAAGTCGAAACAGACACAAGCACGAAAGATAAACACTTTTTTTTTTTTTTTTTTTTTAATTTCTGTCTACCATGTCCATAGGGACACAATCACTATACAGAGATGAAGGTAAACAAAGAATTAATCGTATCATTTCAGGGATTATTTTATTCCATATATATTAAAAAGTCAGTCTTTGATAAACTATTTCTTAGAGGGATATCCAGTCTCTACAATGCCTTTGCCAGTATGAATAAGGATATGACTAGTTTTGGAGCAAAATATTAATAGTTATAGAAATGCATTAAATTTACAACTTAAACTCTCAATAACTAGTTCAGAAATAACATATTTAATACCTCCTTTATTATAAAAAATTATATACCCTGGTTCTACACTTTCTCAAGTTCTGTATCCTATGTAATTTTTAACCTTTTAAAAAACTGTTTAGAAGTCCCTTATGTAATTTCTTTTCTTTCTTGTGTTTTGACCCTTGCACAACATTCACTTAGAAGGATTACCTTTCTTTCCACTAAATTCCATCCCATATATATGTAAAGAAGTAGCTCTTCATTTGAATAATGCAAAGCACAGTCTTGTCTGGAAAATGAATTCTAGGAGCAAATCTAGATTCTTGTCTGGAAAATGAATTCTAGGAGCAAACTAGATAAACAGTGCAAACTATAGGGAAATACAGATTTTTTATTTCTTAAAAAATAGTCTTGATCATTTAAAGAGTAGGATGTGTAATAGGGAAAATATTCTTGCTCTGGAAAAAAATTGGAAACCATTAAATTCGGATTCACAAGGAAACACCACCACAGAAAACCCATAATTTAAATTAAATGAAACAATTAATGAAAAAACAAAAGAAAAAGCTGTATGCCTTGTGAACTTATGTTCTTTCAGAAAGATTATTGTAAATTGTGCTCTTTGAATTAAAATGGTGCAGAATATGACATGTTCAACCCTTGTTCACTTTTGCTGATGGGATAAAGGTATAATATAAAATCAGTCTGCCTAAATATTATCTTGGTGCTTAAACCTTACCTTTTGTTTCTGCTTCATATGAACTACTCTATTCTATTGATGACATACCTGGCTGTTTACTTCACCAGAAAGTTTTCTGAAAGTGTCTACTCAAAGTTTGTTAGAGTCAAAAAGGAGTACATCATGAGCACAGAGATGAGAATTTATTGTTATTTCAATTAACATTTTAGCTGTCCAAATCAACTAATACAGAAAACCCTTGCTAATAACACAGGTTTATTTTCAAACGAAGTAGAGGTGCCAGCATCAGTAGTTGGAGGGGCCATAGCTCTCTGGATCTAGTAAGGGTCCATTGGAACCTTTAATTATTTTATGTGGTGCTGGGATTTCATCTTTGGTAATAGATCTAAAATGCACTACAAACCATGAAAAAAAAAATCATATGTCATGTTTCTTTCATACAAACAATTCAAAGCTTTTACCAAAGATAGAATTACTTATTGAACTTCCTGAATTTGAAACTTAACCGTTTGATGGGCCAGGATAGTTGTGTATTCTAATGCATGTTTAACAGGAATGATTGACAAACTCATGAAATGGCTTCTGGAGTGGAAAAACTGATTCATCACTACACCCACAGCTTAACAAAGATTAACAGATAAATGGGTAGAAAAGCACAAAAAACTCTGCCACAGATATATGTTAGCAGTGCGCCTATTTTTTTCCCCTCAAATTTTCGTTCCTATTTTGCTCCTAGAAACAAGAAAAATATTCTCTTTAGGAAAAGCCTTACAAGTAAAGCTGAAGATTCAATTAGAGGATGATGTTTAAATAGCAAAGAAGAAATAATTATGTAACATTAATATATTACACAGCTTCCTCTTGCTCCACAGCAGCTCACCTTAAAAAAAATTATACTTATTCCTGCATATCAAGGAAAAATAAGTAGTTTTTTATTACTTAGATACTTAAAAAGAAGGAAAGAAAATCAAACCACCAAAACCTGAGGAAACAGGACAACATCTTACACAGAGGATGACTTTTTCTCTTCCTAAATACATTAATAAGAACAACAGCGAAAAAAAGACATTTCTCAGCAATTACCATGTCAAGTCTTCTCACACTCATGAATTTTTCTGTAAGTTAGTTATAAGAGAGTTACGTAAAAGATGTTGATCCACCTCCAGAAGTTGTTCCAGGCTGTGGTAATCAGTTCCTTAGCTCTTTCATCTACGATCAAGTACATGGTACAATTTATCTCCTTCACAATCTCCTTTAGTATGCTGGAATAATCATCAGCAATTAATCTAAAAGCAGCTCCCACAGAGGTTCACAGGGCTGGCAGTCAGTTGGTGTGAGACATCCTAGTCAGGCATGCATTTTAAGAGTCTGGCACCCAAACCTGGCAATTTGCGTGCTAGGTTGATGAGAACTGATAATCTTTGTATGCTACAGAAATCAGCTGTTGTATTTTACACACACTAGGTCAAATAAAAAAGTCTGAACTTCAAATTTGTTAAAGGTTTTATGGAAACAGGAAGTAAAATAGCAAAATATTATTAAAAGCTTTTCATAAATATGTTCGACTTTAGAGAATAAAAAAAGCATATAATTTCTAAAGCAAAGCATTCCATTTAATTTTGCCTGGCCAAAGTTATTCTGTAACAGATACTGAAACTCCTATCAGAACTTTCATAATAATCTACCATCTTGCAATCTGTATTTCCCATACTCATAACTTTTGTGTAACCAGGCCTTCCAGCAATCAAGCTAGATGGAAAATTTTAAAGATATAATGGAAGGCGTTGAATAAACTTTTTCAAGAGGAAAAAAATCATAGACTGACCTCTTATAATTTCTGTAGGGTTCAATGAAAGATTAGAAGTCACTAATATCAAAACATACCAGTCTTACAAACTGAAATATTCAATTATTGACAACTGTATCCAACTGAAAAAAATAGGTGTTAGTTTGGGGAAAAAAGTCTTCCTGAGTGAAATACTGAGGGTTTTGAAAGCATATTTTTTCCACCAAGCTGTATGTTGATGGAAAATTCCCAGTCCACTTTGGATGCAATTCTTTTCTTCCCCTCCTCATATAAATATTTCTTTACTTGTTTGTATTGTGATATTTTTACCCCAAAAGAGAAAGGAACCAATCTAATGAGTTATACACTAGTAAGTTTATTAGGACCCTACATGTCTGTGTTTTAAAAGTCCATCATAGAGACGATAGGCCAGTGGTGAGCAACAAATACTTAGACAGTTTCTACCTAAAACCCCACAAGTTACATTTATCCCAACTACAAATCTTTACATACGTCAAAAAAAAGACAGTGGGGGAAAAAAAAAGCAAAGAAGATGATCAAAAGATATATATCATAGGTTATGTGGAGAGAACGATCAAAAAACACTTGAAATATTTTAGTGATTACTCTTTTTTTTTGTTTTCTTAAGGACATTTCTTTTTGTGATTTGTGGTGGGTTTTTTCACTTTTTTTTTTTAAATTAAAACACTGCTTATGATTTTCAGTCTTCTTTTGGATTTACCTTTTAGAAATGAGACTAAGGAGTCACTGCAATAATAAGAGAATACAATATATAACTGTGTATTAAATCAGTTATTTTCCATTACCTGTTTAGGCATTTCTCATCTGAAAAAGCATTTTATGCCAGAATAAATCTTTCAAATCTTTGTGGCAGTGTATTTTCATATTTAGGTAGAAAACCACCACATTTTTTACTGACATGCATTGTCAAAAAACTACAAGACTTATGTCTAATTTTCTGCTTTTAAGTTGTAGGAATAAGAAGCATTTTTGTTTCTATTTCTGCAAACTTTTGAACTCATATGTTCATGCTTAATCTCAAACTAGCAGTTTTTTCCATTGAATTTTTATGGATGATTATCTGTGATAATTGCAATCCTTCACTTCCTCCACAGGTGGTTAAATAATTGGTCTGGTAACAACACATCATGTTTGTACTGTCTTTCAGAGGTTTAATTTACAAGATTAATATACAACAGACCTATCAAAAGAATACAAATTTTAGGCATTTCTATTTAAAAAGAGTCTCTTAGCAAAGTTAAGAAACCACTTCTAGATACAGTTAGGTCTGAGAAACTTGGTTTCCACAAAGATATGCAGGTATGTTATATGTATGCAAGTACATATAATGAACTATCTAACAGCCATTCTAGGACAAATCAAAGGTCCACTTAGTATCCAGTCTTCAAAACCAGCTAAATTATATACCTCAAGAGTATAAGAAACATGGAAATATAATTGCATTATTTTTTGCTCTAAATCTGTATGGAAGTACCTGGTTTCAGGTAACAGACAGCATACCACGAAAGGATTTTGAAAAGGCTGATTACTAATTAGCATGAAGCACTGCATTTAGACCAAGGAGTCTCATTCCAAGTGCTGCTTCGAAATTTGAAAGAGTCAAAGCAGAATTTTATGTAAAAATATTTTTAATTTAAAACATCCATTACTCATATACTACTTAATAATTTGGCCTCTTGACAAACAGAATTTATTAAGTAATTTTAAAACTTGGAAGAACTTCTGTGAAACGGAGATTGTTACCTTTGAAATTTGTGAAGAATTACACCAGCAATATGTCAAGAAAACAATGATCATTAATTCAGCTAGTACAGAAATGGATCACTCTTCAAGAGTTTCAAAAACTTTCAGCATTTTATTTAGAAATTTGAAATAATCTATTATGGAAAAAAGTGTTTTTAATAATAAACTTAGGCAGCCACAGTTCATCATGATGCCATTATTAGAGAAGTACAGTTTAATTTGATGCAGCATTCATATTACTGCATCTCTCTATCTTCCAAGAGTTATGTGAAATGCTTTTATTTCATGATAGTGTTGGGTGAATATTTCCTTTTTCCTTAATTTCATATTTAGGAAGCCTGAGTATAGAAAAGAAAGACTGCAGACTATTTTGCCCTAAAAAAATCTTTGCAGAATCATATCAGAACCACAGGCATTGTCCCTGGAAAGGATGTCTGGAGGTAGTCTAGTCCAGCCTCCTGCTTCAAGAGGCTGAGATTCCATGGATATTTTAGGTACCATATCTCAGTGCTGCACTAGTAAAGAAAGCCTTCGTATTTTTCAAATGTGTTTTAGTTGTTGACTGTTCATGTTTATAACTCAAACTGTGATCTTCTTAGCATACTTAGCTTTTAGAAAAAATGAGGGGAAGAAACAAACACACACTTTTTACTTTTTCAGGAGACTGTGTCATGGGAATCTTCAGAAAATTTTTGTGAGGTATTTTTTAACATATGGCCAGGTCTTACAGTTAAGAACAGGTGCTGATCTTGTCTACTTCCAGCTTATGCTGTTTGGAAAACGACTTGGTGCAACAACACCCCAATGCTTTTGTACTTTTTTTCTATATGTATCTCTGCAGACAAAATTATAGACTTCTAAGATGCTTCTGCATCACTTCATGTCCAAAAGATAAAATTCCTTAGATTTAATGGCCTTTGGATTAGGACATTAGTCAAACATTCAGAGGTAAATATTTTCTCTACATGGTTGCTTTCATATAGGAAAACAATAAAGCTTCTCTATATTCTGTAGTCATTTTTATGAATAGAAATAATCACGGAATCTGAACTTGCAAGAAGTCCAATTTTATATGACATTTCAGTCCTTAGAGCCTACAATAAACAATTCTTTAGAATCTATAGAATATGATTCAACCTTCATAATATCATCTATGGCAGCATGAAGATAGCTATCCTCAGCACATTTCCCTTCCAGAAATCTAAATGTGTGAGTGGTCAATATGCAGTAAAGCCACCTTCCCCCATCTCTTCTGAAGCGATATATTACTTGAAGACATGTGTAACACACGAGGCAAATAAAATCTCTAAATACTAATCTTCATTTCATTTGTATTTCATGGAAACATTTACCTTTTGTGAACAATGGCATCTAAATGCTACATTTTGGATTTAGTGATGTTTTACATTCATTCTTAAGTCATATGATACAACACTATGAAACACTGAATACCTCCAGTAAGATGAGAAAAGCAATCTAAGTCTTTAATGGTTGCTCAAGAACCTTTCCTCTGCAAACCATGATGGACATTTTCACTCTCCTCCAAATACCCAAAAATCCAGGATGTCTGGATTCCCATGGACTAGCCCAGTATCGGCAGCCTGGAATCTTGTGTCTTATCAAGTTTCATAAATATTTGAGATCTCTGGGATCTGATCTAACAGAAATATCTAAAGGATATTTGACACACAAGATCTTTTTAAAAGTGCAGTGGCAACAGCTTTCCACTTAAAAAAGAGCATGCTTGCATAGACTACTAGTTGTACCAAATCCTTCTCTTTTACATGCCATATGAACTGTGTAATCATACTGTGCTGTAGGGATGGAAATCCATTATATTCTACTCTCCAGAAAAGGTGCATAACAATGATGTAAAAGAATTTGTCTAGTTTGGTCTCCTTGCCCAGGAAACCTACTTTTTTTCATTGTACACTACACCATTTCAGTAGGGAAAAATAAGGGCAAATAGCACATTATACTTGAAAGCAGTTTTTTTTGTTAATATCTCTTAGAATGGAACCATTTAAGATGCATTTAACCCAAATATGTGTCATTGTGGAAGTGTTATGTTGGCTTTGAACTTTGAAAAATGAAAGAAAGCTGAGGTGTCTCTTAATTTAAAACTAAAAATAACACTAAGTTTTATGACCTGACAAAATAAATGTCAAAGTTTCTTTTAAATTGCAAGTTTATGCTAGCATGCTATATGATTTCTTCATATATAAAAGGTTTCAGACGTCTTTCCATTTGAAAAACTAATTATCTAATCTTCTGTCGTTTATTTGGTGAATAATCACAACTAGATGAATTTTAAAAATTCTCAACTTGTAAAAAAAAGTTATTGGAAAATGAAATCATCTGGATTAATTTTTCTACAAAAATAAACAGCTAAAGTTACAATAAATAACATTTCTCCTTGAATCATGAAACCATATTATTTCTTCTTTTCTGTATTCCACCATTTAATTCCATAAACAATAAACAAAAATCAAGTAGAAGTTGTCCTTCCAGTAGTAATATTTCACATACTGTGAATGTTTTGAAGTTAATGCCTTAGAACATTGAACCTTTGGTAAATGTTTTATGAAATGTGCTGTGTGCATGTACTTTCGCTTCATCTTGGTGAAGCTGAATAAATAAAATAAAAAATTCTTCATCGCATCTTGCTTTCATAGAGCTGAACAGCATCTGGCCTTTTATGTTCTTCCTCGAGGTTAGCTGCTTTCCATTACACTGTGGCTCTTAGAATTTGTTCTGTTGTGTCAAAAAGCCAAGGCTGACTGTAAGGAGATGTACAGGAAAGAAAGCACCATGCTTTATCTTTTCAGTATGGAGATTAACTTCCCCATATTGATTCCAGCTACAGTTCACTTCTGTTTCAAGGAACAAAAGGATTTGATACGAGCTCCTCGAAAAACATCAAGAAGATCATAAACTTCAGAAAACTGGAGAAAAAAAAATCTGGCTTATAAAATAAGATTGTCTTCCATGTCTCAAATCCCCAGTTGTGCAGCAATCATCAGGTCCCAGGGGAACTGTATACAGAGGCAATGTACACACTGAAAAACCTCTCCAAGGAATAGATTTTAATTGTAACAGTAGATTGTAATGCCAGAGGGCAGTCTATGGCTGAGTGTGAAATTCATTAATGGAAATGCAGGTATGCTGTGTAGGGGAACACAACAGAAGGCAAATGTGCCAGTCTTAAGAAAGTTGCTGAACTTTTGAATAAAGACAAGTGTTTGATTGGTCTTTAACCTCATGATGATTTCAGTACAGCTACAGGAAACTTGCGGATTGTTTTGGTGTGACTGATGAAGTATATTGCTGTATTGCTGTAGACAGCAGCATCCTCAGAATGATTATCCAGAACTCCTTCTGGTGACTTTGAGATTAAGTTTCCGTTTTACCCACGCCACTATTACTTTATCCTGTGAAATATTGTCTTATTTGTGGTAAATACAATTTTCTATTAACATACAAGAAATGGATCTTTCTAAGATGGTGTGGTTTCCCATCCTTATCAAACTTATTTCTTTAGTTTCGCATACTATACAATTAGTAATCTCTTTGCAGGTAAGTAAGTGATACATGGTAAACATCTTCCATTTGGATTAATACAGGGAACGTTTTTGTCATGCAAAGAGGGGCTGAAACCTGCTCCTCAGATTCCAATCAGAGAAACAATGACTGCAAGTTAAAAAGGATTGTATTCAAATCTGATAGGTTTGACACACCACTGAAAAGTACAAACTAATTTTCAATCTGGAATAGATGATGGAAAGGTTGATCTGTCATTCAAATGGAAAAGAATGTGTAAAAATATTAGGTCGTTTCTGAATAGACAAGTGTCCTAATTTATGTGTTAATTTATATTATTTGTTGGATAGGTTTTTTAAAGTATGGGGTTGGGTTTTATTTCTTTTAAAACGCTTGGAGAGGCATCACTGCAGGTAATATAATCAAGTACCAGTACTAAATGTCTGCAAGAAAATTACCTGTAACAGAAAGAAAAAGAGAAATACATTTGTCTTTTCTGAAGTTGAAAAGATAAGAACTGTTTAAAATAAAAAAAGTGCAATAAATTGTTTTAATATGTTTATTTAGGGAACAGGTCTGTAGTGTTACTTAATATATTTTCTTCACTCAAATGTGAGGCAAAAAATGGTCATGTTGGTTACCTTAGATACTGAGCAGCAATAACATAGCTGCCACTTACACCAAAGTGCTTGACGAAGCACTGTTCTTGCACTCAATTAAACTATCATGCTGACAGGAGAAGAATGGATCCACTTTGTTGCAGACTGTCAAACATGCTTTGCCTTCCAACCTGCATTATTATAGCTAAGTAAAAATGTATCAAACCACTTAACTGTGCCTGTCACTGGAAATAAAATAAAATAAAATATTACAATAGGGTTTTAAGAAGAAAATTTATGAACATCCTTCCCAACTTTCTGCAAACATCAACAGTATTAAAAACACATTTCCAGTTGTTATAATATTCCAGTGAACTTTTAGAAATAGGTATCACATCCTTCTTTCTTATATGATGCCTTTCTTACCTCATGATTTTATTTTTATCAGCAGACAATGGTCTCCTTCAGCTGGAGAATAATCATATTAGGTGAAATTTTTGTCCTTTTTTGTTATGGCAGTGCAAAGTTTCCTCATATTTGGAAAATTCCCTGTCTGAACATAAGGCAATAGGCAGACTCCTCTCTTTTCATTATACAAACTCTCACTATGTGGCAGTGCAGTAGGCAACATCATGATAGGAAAGTGGACAGCGAGCCACATCCTAGTGATTCCTGGATACTGCCAAACCACTTGTGGTGTTACAGGCAGCCACAGAACTCAGTTGTCCTTATATAATGAAAGGTATGAGTCTCCCTGCTGAAGGAAAGCTAAATGGTAAAGGTCTCTTTAATCCTGCTCAGCAAGGCTCCTTTACAGCTGTGTAACTGACTTGCTTTGACATTAATTTAGCTCACTCTTCTTTCTGATGCTTTGAGACTGCAACGAAGAATGTTTGCCACACAGTTGTCCTTAACATTCTGCCAAGTAACTGTTAGCAGCTAAGCAAAGTGACATCTGTGCATGTGGCAATTGTCTTTAGTCTGAAGCTATTTCTCCTAAATCTAAGCCTGAGGGCTTGAGTCATCACTTCCCTGTGTCTTGCCAATTGCAGGGTATTATTTTTACACATTTTTTATTTGGAAATCAAAGACACTGAAATAATAATCTCTGTTATCTAGTATCATCTACATTTTTATTCTGATTTTTTTCTCTACACTACTTTGAGATCTCTGAGAATTTGAAAAAGAAGAATTTAATGGGTCTGATTCAGTATTCAAAGCTTTCTAGTGTTATTTGCATTTAATAAATTGAATTTTAACTGAATTTTAATTATTCCATATAATAAAATTATGTGAAACCTTTTCCTATGTGAAAATAAATTCTTTAAATGGAGACATCTAGTGTTGTTTTGATGCTCTAAGCCATCCCACCTGCATTCCAGTTGCTCCTCCAGGTCCAGGCATGGGTTTCCAGAGGTTCTGTGGGATGTCCATGAAGCATATCCACATATGCTTGAACATGCAAGTACATCTAAAATAACATTATATAACTAATTCAAAGCAAAGTTATTGCAGCTGCATTTTCCCTTTTGTCTCACCCGTACCTGTACAAGCAATACTTAGCATTGTCTTTCCTTGTCCAGAATAAAAATAACAATGAAACAAGTATGTTATCACATTTACTCTTCCTAATCTTCCAAAATAGACAGGTTTTCTGAATAAATTATTCTCACACATAGAAAGAGGAAATAATGCTTATTCTCTAATAACTGAAATTTTGATTTTTGTAAGTCAACAAGTTTTGCTTCCATAATAAACTGATAACATCTCAAAAATATTAATAAGGAAAATGATTTGATAACAGAGAAAAAAATGTTGTCAGATGCTCAAACATCAGAAATTAGTATAGCACCATAAAAGTTGTTATCTTTATGCAAATTTGAAAGAACTGAGAATCTGACTTTCTTATGTAATATAAGAAATTTGTCTGTCAGAAACATGTAGAATATGAAGAACTCACATTTGTATATACAAATAGGTAAGACATGAACAGTATTTTGAACTAAAGAATAAATCTTTTTACTTTGAGTTTATCAAGACTTCAAAGCTAAATTTAGCATACATATGTATACGTGTAGTAATTAAGCTGATTTTTCACTTTACAAATAGGAATTAGAAAAAAACCTCATGCATAGTCAGTTTACAAAGTATTTGCTTAGAGGAAGATAAATGCAGGTCAGAAATTGTGTTTTGGCACCATATCATTCATGCACAGAAATTCAATGGCCTTACTGCACCCAGGATAAGATGCTTGTCCACATGACAAGAGTGAGGATCACTGTGTTTAATTCCCAAATAGTTTAAACTTGTGCATGCAGAAGTTGCTGCCTTCTTTAAAAAGTGACCTTTAAGAAAAAGACACTTAAAAAACTCTTTATTTCTTTTTCATCAATAGAGAGCAGTTCCTTGATTAGCTTGAAATCAGCCAGGAATAAGCTTTTCCTTTTCTTGTGAGTTGGAAAAAAAAATACAAAATTATACAGAATAAATAGTAAATATAAATCTAGCAAGGATTCATTGCAAAAATAAACCTGCAGTGTTCTATGTTTTTTAACCTATTTTTCCCACAACATTTTATTTTCTCCTAATTTCAGAAAATATATTTTTGTACAAATAGCTAAATACTATCATTCTTCCTCATGTGTGTATTGTTGCAGTTATTCTGTCTGAGCGTTGCTTTTGGGTAGGGTTGGAAACGACCTGTATTTGCACTTGGAAATTCCTAGACACAGCAAACTCATTTTCTTCAAGAATATTTAAAGCCAGCACAGGAGTTATTTATATACATATGTATATATATATAGATATAAAAATCAAACTTATTAAACACAGTAACATATTTACAGCTGATTCTCAGTAGCTTTTCAAATTGCCCAGGTTTATGAGTTGAAACACCAGTGATGCACAATATTTTATAGCAGCAGCTCAAGAAAAGATTGTCCAAACTTAGGTAAAGCTATCAGATAGGGAGAGTAGCAAAAGGCTTGCAGTTTTCTTTGTTGAAGATGTTGGGTAAACATAGTTACATATTTTTCCTTCCACATACTGATACAGAATGCACATGAAGTTCCATGTAAAGTACTTAAATATTTGCAGGCTCTGGGTGAATACACAAAAATATTTCATCTTTTTTTTCTTTTTAACTGACATTTAGTATGACAACATTTCAACTCCTTTCATATTTATTATAAAGGTATATTAGGTGTAGTTGTAGACAGTGGTCATGTATGCAGTGCACGTACTAACCTAACAAATACACTCTAAAGTTATAAATACAAACACAAGTGTTGGAGTTTTCTTTTTTTTGTTTTTTTGTTTATGATTTTTTTTAAGGAATCTAATTAAATGGAGGGAGAAAAGGAGTAAAGGTAAGGAATCTTTTTCCCTAGATTGGTGAACCGAGAACAGAACAGAGAATGCCATACACACCTTTTTAGAATGATGAGGAATAGTGCAATAAGCAATCTTCCTCCCACAGTTCAATCACACAATTCTTGTTTCACTTGGGGTGTAACATATTGCCTGCACACAACCCCATGGCTTCCCACAGTGATCCCTGAGTTTTTTGTTGCTAGGATTACTGTTGTGCTTAAGTTCTGACTGTTGACATGTTATTATAAGGCACTTTTATTTACAATGGTTCTACCTTGAAATAAAATTACAGAAATTCAGCCCCAGCCCAACATATTATGACTTCACGTTTGCTGCTCCAGAACTTCCAGATAGTCAGGCTCAGCATGTAAATTAGCCTTGAGTTCAAAATACTCATTTTTAGTTTGTTCTAGAAAAACCTTTCTTGGCCTGGAGTACATGAGTGTCTCCATTAACTGCAGCTCTTCATGTGTTCCAGGATAACGAACTTCCATGTCAGGCTGGAGCTGGACAATATTTTTCCTTAGGTACTCTGTGATCCCTAGTTGCTGCAGTTCTCTCTCTTTTTCAAGAATGTTTCTATACAAGCAGCTAGCATCCTGAAAAGACAGAAATTCAGCAGATTGATCTGCAGCCTTGTACTTGACATTTGGACCTGTAAGTGGTGAACTGTTTTCTCTTTCCAGGAGACTTCGGCGAAGATATTTGGAATCATTAGCTTCCTTCTCACTTCCCTCCTCCTGCTGCTGCTCAGTATGCTTGGGGCTGAAGGACGGGCTGTGGTAGACCTGAACCATGGGGGTAACTATTCGTTGCTCATAGAGGGTTGCAGCTGGGCGCTCTGTGGTGTGGTGAGTTGTCTTATGCCCATACATGCTGTACTGAAGGTGAACTGGGCTGCTGTCCCTCACTTGTTCATCCACTTGTTTCTTTTTGCATCTCCGGCGCCGGTGCAGAACAAGAACAACTATTCCTGCTGCACAAAACACAATAGTTATAAACACAATGAGCAGTCCTAATATTAGAACAGAAAGTGGGACAGCATCTGTAAGGGACCGCAGAATGGTGTCTGCGGTGCTGGCAGTAGGAGAAGAAGTGGTCACCACTACAAAACTGGCATGAGTTGGTAGGGCAGGGCTATTTATTAAATCTGGACACAAGACTTCACTGTTTAGGGATTTCAATTCCTTTTTTGCTAGATGGCCTGGAGATTTACAAAAAATATCACCCATCATGGTATTCTTACTTAGTTTTTGTATCCATTTTTGCAGTCCAACTGAATCGCAGGTACAGTCCCAGGGGTTGTCTTCAAGCTCAATTTGTACCAGCATATCCAGTTCATCCAAGACATTGCTCACAGGCAGATGAGCAAATTGGTTGGTTTTCAGATTTAATCTGGTGAGGGGAACACCTGAAAAGATATGGGGTGGCAAAGCCTGGAGAAGGTTGTTATTTAGGTAGAGGACTTTCAGTTTTGGCATTGCATTAAATGTCCCCGGCAAAACTTCTTTGATGGCATTATATTCAAGGTACAAATACTCAAGGTGTTGAAGGCCAAGGAAGAGATTCTGACTTAGCTTTGTAAGATGATTGCCATTGAGATATAATTTCTGTAGTCTAGTCAGATTCATAAAGGAACCTTCCTCAAGGTTCTCAATGCGATTGTTCCCCAGATGAAGCATTTCCAGGCTGGCATAGTCCACAAGATCTGATTTCAATAACGTCTGAATAATGTTTCCAGCTAGAATAAGCTTTTTAGGATTTGGAGGAGGGGGTCCTATATCAGACAAGCTTTCAATATTTCGCTCCTGGCAGTGCATAAGAACTCCTGAGAGCATATGGCTGGTGCAGTGACAAGGGACGGGACAAGAGATTCCTGGAAATGTAGTAGGCTTGGAAGTATGAAGTACTAAACTTGGTTCTTTAGTAGGAGCTTTCAGGAGAGGAATCACCTTAGTTGAAAGGAGACTATCACTGACAGAGGTGGTTACAACCAAGGGCAGTGACCCTGAAGGATCTTCAAGTTCATTAACAGGATGAGTAGGACAAAGTGATTCTTTTTTCAACCGGCTTAATATGCTGCCTTTGATAACTGAAGGGCTATTGCACACAACATCACCTATTATGGACTGAGGAGGCATGTTTTCTAGCCATGTCTTCAGCTCCAACAAATCACAGTTACAGGCCCATTTATTGTCTTCCAGCTGAAGGTCTAGTATTCTACCAATGTGTTCCAAAAAGCCAACATAGGGCAGTGTCTGTAACTGGTTCCCACGCAGATCTAAATGGGTCAATGGCACAAAACGAAATATGTTTGGAGGAAGATACTCAATGGCATTATCATTCAAAATAAGCACTTTAAGCCTGTTGAGCTTGCTAAAGGCACTTGCTTCAATCACTGTGATGAAATTGTTGTCTGCTTGAAGAAATTCCAAATTTTCCAATCCATTAAACGTATCTTCTTTAAGTGTTTCTAAAGAATTGTGATTGATATGAAGTTGCTTAAGAAGGCTGAGACCATTGAAAGCCCCAGGCTCAATATCTGCAATATTGTTAAAACCAAGATGTAGAGAAATAGCATTAACAAGGCCAGCAAAATCGTTCACGTGTAACATACTCAGACCATTGTTTAGCAGATTAAGATGGAAAGGCCGTGATGGTGGGACAGTTATTTCTGATATCATCTTGATGTCTCTTTTGTCACAGTTGATAATCATGGTATCATCCTTTTCTTCACAGGAACACAGACTCTGACAAGATCCTCTGACTGAAGAAAAAGAAGGCTGTGACTGGAAAGGATCAGATGCAACCACAACTGAATATAGAATAAAAATCCAAAGCTTCATCTTGTCCAGCAGATTCTATTAAAAAAAAAAAAAAGAAAGAAAAAGAAAAAGTAATAGAGTCATGATTTCACAAGGTTTGGATTGTTTTTTGTTGGTTTTTTTTTTCTCCCTGGGGCAAGAGTGAGAAAAACATTGCTAATGCTTGTCATTGAGTTACTTCACCTTCCAAACAATATCATATCATGCAAACACTTGAATTATTTTCTACTTAGAGAACATATATTTAGTTTAATGTACTGAATGAATAAATAGAGTTATAAAGGGAAAGCTCCAGTACTTTCATGCTGATACCCAAAGTAGGAAATAATCAGGAGTGTGTTACCTTTATTTATATACTGTATAGACTGCCAGTGGGCAGCAGTAATAAGTTACTGTCCCAAGCAACTTACATCAAAGCTAATATAATATTTTGAATTGTTGCTTTGTGTCACCACACAGCACTGAAAATTTTAAGAGTACCTTGCTAAGATTAACTTTATGTCATCCAGCTGCTGAAGAGAAGAAATCAGATTTGGTTTGGTTCAACAATGTGCTGTGAGTAAATGCCCATTCAGTCAGGATACAGGGAATCTCTCTTTGGTTCTACATTATGTATGAAAATCAAAATGTATTTCCTCTGAAATCCCTGTACCCACAAACTGAAAAGGTAGTAGACCAAATAATTGCTTTTCCGTACTTAAGTTTTAATGCAGACGTTGTAGTTTGTGGATATTTAGTGAAAGAGGGACCACAGCACACAGCAGTGTAGCACTTGCATATAATATACACATAAAAAATTTGTGTACACAAAGTAAAAGAGAACTGACAATGTAGTACATGTCAGAAGAAACAAGGAAGTCAGGGCAAACTTTTTTTGAGATTAATATTGTACTCTTTCCAATGATTATAATCATCAATTACCGCAGTGAAATGTATATGGAACTCACTGTGCTCTACAAATTAAAAATAATCACCAGTATCAACTGTATGTTATGTAACATAATTATCACTTTTCACCTTGATCTTGAACTTTGAATACCTGATAAGTGCATCATTACAGCTGTGGAGTCGGGAGCAAAATTTATATTTTTAAATCAGTCATTTGTTATTGATTTGAATTAATTTGTCCTACAGTCTATTTGAAAATTCTCTGTTTCCTTCTGTCAAGGCTGCCTAATTAGCATGACCAATGGTAACTCTTGATAGGTAAGGTAGAGTGAAATCACTGTTTATATCGTGAATTAAGTATTTTTAACTTTCCTACAAAAAAAAACAACAAAAAAACCCTTAAAATGAAATGGACGATTTAAAAGCCAGTAATGTTTATGGGCTGTGCTATTTATTTGAGGACTGAACTAAGCAATATTCTTAAGTAATCCATCTAGTAAAGATCATGATGTTTCAAAGTAAGCTATTGAAACATGAAGTACAGAATGTCACTACACAACCAACTATGTTAATTTCTGAAAGATTAGAACCTTTCACAAAGATCAATTAGTTACATGCATGAACATTTTTATAGTGTGGCCATATGATTTGGGATCTCATCAATGCATATTTTAAATATCATGCACCTTGGTTACTAGAAACACCACTTCTCAAGGCTTCCCTTAGAACAGATAGCAAAAATTTACACATGCAGGCAGTTAAATGCTGTGGCATGAGGATTACACAGACACATAAACAAAAGGAACAACAGCAAAAGTGCGCATAGTGAATTTTATTTTTCTCCATTAGTAGCTCCTTGTAAGTGAGAGTAGAAGCATGAGTTTAAAAGTAGTAAGTGCAATTCACAGGGTGAGAAAGTGTCCTTAAAAATATGATCTTTTATCTTTGTCTTAGTGGAAAAAATAATTTTGTTGTCTCATATAACTCTCCTTGAACTTCAGCTGCCTATGTTTAATATATATGCCTTTAAGTCTGTTTTTCTAAGAAGTATTGGATAAGACACACCATGTCAAGATGTTATCTTGAAGTATGCAGAATAATTCTAGGATCATATTATGCTAGCAACTTATTCTTGCTTTACATGCATCACTATCCTTTCCAGTGACCCAAGGTAAAAAATACAAGCTCTTGACACAGATGCCAGCTTCAAACCTACTCTATGACTAATTCAACTTTATTTCTGTACACTTTTTCTCATTAGAAATTCCAGCGTCAATCCACATCAAATTCAAACTACACTTATAAAGTCCCTGAGCAAAATTAAATGGAAAAAAAAAAATCTGTAAGGCATGTTGCATTCTATTGCATATTGAGAAATTAGGTTATAAAAATGAAAACCTTACTCTCAGAGATGAAAGTAACAGCATTTGTAACCAATTGGAAAACATTCACATTTTAATCATCGTCATACTTTTGTAAGCAGCACTGCCAGCACTCTCTCACACACACATATATACACACACAATAAAAATTAATAGGAGAGCTGTATTCTTTTTTCCTTTTTCCAGTTTTTTTTTTCTTTTTGTAAACACTCAGAAATATGTAATGAAGTTCTCAGTGGGCTACTATTGTAAAATAAAAACTGCTCTCAAGTAACAGATGATTAACACTTAACTGAAAGAATTCACAATACAACAAAATGTAATTTAAAAGACTTGAAAAACTGACCTTTTCATGTAGTGAGGTTTTTCAGCAAACTTCACATGGTAACTTTGTTTTTTTCATTTTATCTGCTTTTGTGTGTGTCACTGCTCACTGCATACTGTAACTAAGCTCTGTAGGAATTCTAAAAGACTAAAAAATGTCAGAGTTCTTTCCATGAGGCAAAGTTAAATATGTCCAGAAGTAGTCACCTTACAGCAAAGACATTACATGCTTGCTAAGTAATAACATATTTGTTTTTAAAACATTGAAATAGCTTGTTTCATTATGCTTGGGGGTTTATTTCTTTGGTTGTTTTAATTCAGCTATTTAAAAAAAAAAATATGTGGAGGATTTTCAAAGCCCCAAGCTAAGAATTAGCAATATCTAAAAGCCTTTGGGATTGTTTATTAAATTCTTGAGGGAATCACAGTAAGATGATGCATTTAAGACCACTTTTGCACTTGAGGAAATAAAACTAAACACCCATTCCTCTCCCCTCAAGGGATTCGAAAACAACGTTCCCTTAATACACACATTCTACACTGTTATCAGTTTGAATAATTGTGCCTGCAGAGTGTTTAAAATACCGTATAAACTGCCATTGTTTAACATAAAAGTCATACAAAGTCACGCAGAAAAATAAATGCAACTTGTACTGAGAAATGAAATTCTCATGTGCTCAGCTAATTAACTAACTGGAGTCTTTCTTACCTGTACAGCAGCAACACTCCCTGAAACACTCAGTAATGCACAGTTGGAGCAGCTGTTTCCATGTAATGTAATTTTCTTCTCTGAAAAATGCACACTTTCTTCCGAGTTTCCCTTTGCTGCAAGCTCTGGTAATGCTACAGCTCCATAAAGTTAAAATCCTTGTTCAGAAAACAAAGTACAAAGCGTTCGATTGAAAAAATCTTCCAGGCAGCCGTGCACATCAGACCATCCTGTAAGCAGTTGTCCTTTTTCCTCAATTAAAATTCACAGCATACTTCACAGCTAGGCTGACTTTTCTGCATATAGTTAACTGTTTGCAAGCATTTGGATGCAGTAAACAAACAAGATGCTCAGCAGAGCTTGACTTGATCACTTGCTTTTTGTCAGATTTTTAGATGCAAGCTGCTCCTCTGTTCTCTCTGTTCTTTCTAGTCTTTCTTGTTAGCTCAGTTTGTTATTAGTCAGATTGCCAGGGGCTGGGAAGTAGGCGTAAATAAAGAGACTTCTTGGCTTTTGACTCAGCCTTTAAGCCCTTCCCCACCAGAGAGCTTTAATCTGCCAATGTCATTTAATACAAGATACAGCTCCACCTTGAGACAGATCAGCTCCTCCTCCTGCAATTTCTCTCACCTCCTTTTACCCTTATCTAAGTGAGCCCCAGAAAGTAAAATTCAGCTAAATATCTTCTAGATTGCTTAAGGACTGTTAATGCCTGATTTTGCAAAACAGTAAACATCCACTGCAGCTCTTGCAGTTTGTTCTCTTGGGCAGACCTTGCATTTAGTGTGTATCTGCAAATGCTTGCCTTAGAAACCTGAAAGCATGCTAGCCCAAACAGACTCCACAAAACACACCACAAGGGAAACTTTGTCCTCTGGAAAAAATGTCTATCATGTTGAAGTGCAGAAGAATTATTCAAATATATAAATGAGACTGTAAAGCTCTGATTCCACTCAGTGCAACTGGGGTAGGGGTGAGCGTGCACATTTGTACACAGTTTATTTCTGGAAACAAAAAAAAAAAGGAATATTACTGCTTATGCTTATGCCTGCACAATGACTGCCGTCAGCCCTTTCTAAAACTGCCCATCTTGTTCTGTAGGAATAAGACTGGGTTGATTGAAATTGTCTGTTTTACAGATGTTAGCACAGTGTTGGTATGTGTCCACGTGAGATTGCATTGTATTTGCATGAAACATTGCTTTGAGAAAAAACAGTCTGGTTTGGGGAAGGGCATTTTTAAAGACATAAGTCATGCTCAAGGTACTATTTTCTTTGTGCTCATAAACAAGTAATTAGCAGATACAGTACAGATACAGTCAAATGTTTATTCCATGCAAGGAGAATTTTCCTTATCACTCTTGCACTGCATGGAATGGTTTTATAAGCTGCAGATGCTACTTCCTTGTTCATCCCACTGCCACAGAGCCACAAAATCTTTTGGGGAGCAACAATAGATGTGGTGCTCCAGCATATTTGCCCTCTAGAGCATAACATTTCTGTTTTGTTCTTATTGTGCCTTGGATTACTACACAGACTGTTTATCACAGCCTCCAACCAGTCAGATTTCAGTAACTTCTTTTGCACTGATAGCTCTCTAGGTGGCCCCACTGACCTTTAAAGGGATATTGCAATATACACCACCATGTGATGGAGGGTATCAAGATTCCTGTCCTATATGTATACTCACACACATATACATACATTTTTATATGTAGGCTTATGTATATAGGTTTTGTCTTATTATGAGTTCTGCAGCAGTTACTTTTCTGAAAATGAAAGATATAATTTAGCAAAATAATAAAAAAAAGATAATACATTCCTAAGGAAGAGCAACAATTTGATTTCCATTCTTTTCAACACATCACTTATTTTTTTGCAGTTTGCTAGTTTTAATGAACCTTGCTACTCAGTCTAGACTTGCAGACATTTTACTGTTAAGGTTCAAAGGTTCTCAGCTATCTGTGGCCAGCCAAATGAATAATTATTTTCTTTATTAGTTTTTGAATTCATGAATTTTAAGCCACATCATTTCTATTGTTTACTCAACATTTTTCAAGTTTTAACACTTGTGGTTGGCTGTTTGAGATAGAGAATATTTCTATATATAGATATTCATATTAAAAGTGAAAAGAACATCATTCTTTTCTTTTCAGTTGACATCCACAAAAATAAAACATGATCACAAAAATATTTCCAGAAATCAGTTGCTAAAAATAGGACGTTTCCTAACCTAAGCATACAGAATTAAAAACCACTGAGAAGGTTTATCAATTATATTTGTCATTCAAAACTGCATATTTACCCAATTTATAAGAATGGCTAATGATTGTTTTTCTACCATAATTTGATGAATCATTAAGCAGATTATTATTGATAATGTGATTCTGCAAGTGCATCTTCATGAATAGTGTTGAACTGACACAAGGTTTGTATCCTGTACTTCAAATATTCACCTTTATCTATTGCTCTGTAATTTTAAATTTTGTGAATCTTGTGTAAATAAAATCTAAAACTGTCAGGCTTATGTGTTCTGCAGGCTTATGATTTACAGATTAGTTTTCAAAATGTGAATTTTCATGATTACTTGTTTATTTGTAATTTCATTGTTTAAAAATAACAGGAGGAATAAGCATCTGCGTTTGCTATTTCAGTGAATAGAAAATATTTTTCCCCACCATTCACAACTCATCACCACTTCTCAGAATGCACACAAGGAGCCATTGATTCCACACAAGATGTAGGAGGTAAATAATACATCCTTCCCTGCCTGCAAAAAGCTTCTACTCAATATCAACAACTCTTCACCTATATTTTTTGCAACATGAACCCTTTGAACTCTGTAGGACTACTGGTCTGACAACTTAATATACCATATTGAAAGGAAGCATTTTCCTGGGACCACTAAGTAGCATCTGAATATTCACACGTGAGAGAGCCTGCTGAGGAACTCAGAGCTCATACATATATTATAACTTAAAATTGTGTATGGAAGAACTGTCACCAAGTCTAAGACTTCACTAAGCAGGATCAGAGAATATGGCCTATGCACATACACACACACAAAACAAGACAAAAAACCCTATAATGTGACATAACTATAATTTTGGAAGCTACCAGTGCCTACTATATTACTTAATTTGGATAGAGAACACCTATTTCTCACACAGTTCTATTGCCCCTTTCTATGTATTGGGACAGGTCTTACTCAAAACCCTCTTCTGCTCTGAACGCGCTGTTTGTGTGGCTTTTTGCAGCCATGAACACTTTGCAACAGTGTAAGCAAAGGTCAGGATTCCCCTCTAAAAGTGATACAGAGACCTAGTGGCTATTCTCTAAACATTCAGTTTCATTTTTATAGAACCCTTATTGAGAGGCAATTCTCTGAAACATCTGATGAAAAAGATCTTCAATTTGTAAGAAAACAATCAGGTTAAAAGAACAAATTTCTATTACCTTAATTTTCTAACTAAATCAATTTAGACTCATATTTGTATACCTAATATGTAAGTATACAAATAATAAAATAATAGAATCATAAAATTATTTATGTTGGAAGGAACCTTGAAGATTGTCAAAAGAATCACCTCCCTCATCCTGCTAGCCATGAGTCTGATGCAGCTGAGGGTATGGTTGGCTCTCTAGGCTGCACCTGCACATAAGTGACATTGTTTGCATTGGTAATTGCCATCATGCAAAAATCACATTCCCTGACATAAATTATTTTTAAAAAAGGTATATTGAAGTCAATATTATTTATATTTCATTTTTCAAGTTAAAAGTTATATGGTCCTTTACACATTCTGCTTGACTGAAAATGTATTTTATCCTACTATATTTAAGAGCATGACTCCTTACAATATAGTTGATTCTTAGTAATTTAATGAAATATGATGCAATGGAAAAGGTGAAACCAAGGTATTCTCTCTTGCATACTTCTTTAGTAATCCTGTTTTATTGTCTTATTCAGCTCATTGAAAATATGTAAACTTGTGAAATTTTCACTGTTTCCTTCTTCAGTGTGTGTGAATTAGGTCTTGAATCTTCTTTATTTCTTGTTTGTTTTTCCCATTGACAGAGAACTTCCACCTGTACATAATATAGGAAGAGTTAATATCAAAGTTAAAATCTCCTATCCTATTCTGAGATAATTAATCTTGTTTGTAAATTTTTATGTTGGAGTGAGAAATATTTCTTGATCTGAATCAACCCCTTGGAACAGATAGATTCCTCTCACCTCTCCTCCTGAACTTGGCAATATTAGAATGCCAATTGAAAAAAAATGCCTAGAGGTTACTGGTCTGTAAAGAACAAAAGTCACCTGAGTACTTGCAATCTTCAGTTATGATGACTCAGTTACATATTTTTAAAAATGTATTTCGCTTGCCAATCACCTAAGAACATACATACAAAAAAATTTGAGTCAGGTTTGGCATTGTGCAGCATGCTAACAGCACAAAAGCTCTCTACTAATCGATTTTTATTCCCTTTTCTTAGTAATTTTTGCCACCCCAGAAGCATTATTGTCCACTGACCTTAATTAGGTTTAGACTGCAGTGATCTTGTCCACTGCCACATAGCCATTCAAACCTTTTTTTGAAGCCGAATGGGATAAAGTGCCTTTGGTCTGTGGAGAAGACAAAACCTGGTGTAAAATAAACAGAATTTCCCTGGGCTCCTTTGGACTTTGACTTCTTTTCTGATTACTTTGGGCTTCCAGTCAGTATCCATTTTTTAAAAATACTTGTAAGTTTATATATGTTAGTTATGTTTTACTTACTTTTTTTTTTTTTTAAGCCATACATTACAGTCAGCCAATTAATTACCAACTGCATTTCTGAGTAGTCAGCTTCAAATTATAGTTACAAATATTCCAGTTGAAGTAAAGTTGGATTTCCAGACTTTTATGCCTGACTGCCTAGCTCTCATAAAACTCTTAAAAAAATATCCCTTCATTACCAGTAGTCAATGCAACACAAAGATATAAGAATTGTGTAAGGCATTTGAAATTAGTAACGGAATGTTTTTATCTTCTGTACTGAAAAAGAGGTAGAAATAACCACTGTGCGTGCAGTAATCAATAATCAAAACAGAGGATATCACATGATCTACATATATTTACATTTGGTTTTTTTTGGTGTTACAAAATTACTATTCTTAGTCTTTTTCAACAAGTATGAATAAGAAAACATGAAATATTGAAACTGCTGTGTAAAATGATTTTCTTTCCTTTTGTCTATGAATAATGCATTGATATTTAACATTAGTATCCTGTTAAACACAAATGAGTTTCTATATGCTGGCTATGCCTAAGCCTATTCATGATAATGTGTGCCTGTGCTTAACCTAATTGTACATTACATGCTACACTATTCCACAAAATCCAGCTAAAATAGATTATATCAGGCAACTTGGAAAAACACCTGAAGAGTAAAGTCTGCAGTAGTCAATCAAGCTTGGTATTTTGCTAGATTGCAAATAGCCATAGCATTCAATTTCTTTCTCTTGAGGGTACTGTATGCACAGTCAAAATCACAGACCCAGCACCTGTCTAATGAAATAGTGAATTAGTATTTAAGCTCTGCTTTAAAAAAGATTTTTCTCTTCTTTCTGAGAATGTAGACCCTTTACAGAGGCACTGTGCTCTGAACTCCAGCTTTGAATACATAATGCAGAAACTGAAGCAAGAGAGCACACATGCCAAAGAGCATTCTTTGGATCTGTAAAGTCATAGGTAGTGTTCAAGGGAGCAATAGATCTTGATGGCTGGTAACATGCTTCTCACTACTCTGACTTCCCAATACAGGATGGATGTAAGTTAATTTTCAGTCTAAAATTTTATTATTAAATCCAAGTTCATCAATCTATTGTCTTTTTTTCTTTAATGTATAGGCATATCTGTGTTAATTTGTCTTGTCTACCTTTAAGCTTCCAAGGATACACTGTACCATATAGTGTGATGCTCAGTAAGAAAAAGTGAGGGGAGAGCCATTTTTGGGAAGTACCTGCTCAGAGAGAAGATGGGCATTGGCTTACTCATGTGAGGTGATAAGTGGTAACTTTTATGGGTTTTTTCCTCTCTTTCCTTCAAATATTGAACTATGAGTGACTCAGTCCATGTTCTATTTTCTATTTGGTCTTTCTATTCTCTTCCCTATCCCACTGGGGACTGGAAGAGAGCAAGTGGCTGTGTGGTGCTTAACTGCCTAGGTGGCTAACCCACATCACAGAGTTAAAACAAAGCTCCCTGCCTATAAATTCATAGTAGCCATGTTCCTCTGTTGCACAGTATCCATGTAGTCAGTCTTTTCAGGAAGTGGTAGAACTGGAAAAAAAGAAACCCAACAAACTCCTTATTCTGACTTTACTTCCTAGAAGTTTGTAGGTAAATTCACTGTTCTCTGATGCAGTTGCTCCATGGATGAGCAAAAACTGCAAGAGAATTGGGCTCTAATTGGAAGTATACAAGCTGTAAAAATCTGAATGTATCTGACCACAGATACAGCTCAGGAAAGGTGTGACAGATGTGTGCGGTTACAAGCAGTTACCTCCTTGAGTATATTTTCTTAGCTTACTATTCTGCCACGTAGCCATACTCCTTGTTTCCACTCACACTGTTATCACAGACAAATAGAGCACATTAAAGAAACTCAATCTATTAGATATAGAACCCACTTCAGGTTTTCTGTCAAAGTGGGAAGAAGACACAAACCCACATCTGCCAATGATCTCATTTTTGGCTTCTATTCTCAAACGGACGTTTATTTTTAGAAAGCAACTTTAAAAAATGTAAGGTTCATATTAGTCACTATAAAAATAAACCCATTATGTATGAAAAAATACAGTCAACAGAGTAAGAAGTATACAATTTCCTGAATTAAAAAAAAATTAAGCATTTACACAGTATTTTCCTCTATTGAAGAAAGTGCATAGTTATATCTAGGCCCATTTTTTCAGAAGATATGTCAGATTTCTCTTTAAAAAATATATACCTAAGGTGCATAAAAAGGGTTGAAATGCACTTAGGGGTGTTTTTTAATCACTTCAGCATGTTATATGAATAGCTTATCTTGTAATTTTGACAGTATGACTTCAGACTCACATGGTTCTATTTCCAAAAGAGGAATGGGCTTACACAACTTTATTTAGTATTACTTTTTATTAGGCAGATGTGGACTCCTACTTTGCTTTTATGTAGTCAGATAATGCAGACCAAATGAAGCTTTGCTCTCCACTTTTGAGGTAAGAATAGGAATTTTTATTCATATAAGACTGCATCTTACCTTGGATTGTTGTTTGCGGTTCAGATATTGGGATTTCTTAATGTGGACCAGGAATAACATTAGTACAGCCAAATCAGACCTTTTTCTTCTGTAAAAGGGAAGAAAATCCTCTTCGAGTTGAAGAAAGAAAAATTCAATTTAGTGTCCTCAGGGGTGAGGGATAAGGACAGGAGCGGGAATATTTCTACTGAAGAAAAACGCAGAAAGTAGGTCAGGAAGAGTGAACTTTCTGTTCTTTCTTACATTAAAGAAGATGAGAATAGGGTAAAGTAGTGACTATTGAGAGGGTTCATCTCACCGGCTGTGATCATGTTGTTGCACACCTTTACCTTTCCTCAGTGACACCGACAGGTACAAAAGACCGGACTATATACATTATTTCTGCATCCAAAAATCTATTGCCCTACACTCTACCTGCTACATACCTTCCCTATGTATAAAGTCTTTTCTGAACACTCAAGCTTTGCAATACATTGGACTCATTTTTAGATGTAATTTTATAGACAAAGCAGCTTTGTGTAAAACCCATAGTAAGGACAACATCTGAATGAATTTTCTGAGTTTTACGTAAATCTTTTTCAGACTTAAAGATCTAACAACAACTGACCATGTATTGGCACCTGTGAAAAGCCATATGGATTTCACTGAGTCACAGACCATGAGCAGGTGTGAGCTTCCCTGTAGGATAGCTACTGAGTCAGTAGCAGGGACTGGTATTCTACATGACATCAGGGATAGTTTTTTTTATCAAAATCACTTACAGCATGGTAGTCATCATCTCAGTCCAATTAATAACTAAGAATGTGAATGTGAATTAATACAAAGTGTTGTGCAATGTACAGCGTACCCTGACTGAATAAATATGAATTATTTCTCCCCCTCTGTTTTTGGGTTGTAGTTGGGTTTGTTATGAAACAATAAGATAAAGTTTTTCAGAATGAACCACATTTTTCAATTTAGAGTGTCTTAATTGCATATTATCTGTCTTAATGAGAAAAATCAATATCTATCTTTAGTACTGAAAATATTTTTCCTTTTTGGAGTTTTTTCTCAGTAAATGATGACCATATGTTTGCCTAAACTGGACTTACTTTTTTCATTGACATTTTACATCTTTCAGGGGCCTACCACAGACAAAAGTGACATCTTGATATTGCAATGACATCAAATCATGAAGCAGGTTGCAGAGAGAGGTTGTAGGATCTCCATTTTTAGAGATACACAAATCCAGATTGTTCCTGTTCCTGGTCACACTGCTGTAGCTGACCCTGCCTGAGCCACCAGAGGGTGGACTAGATTATCTAAGCAGATCCCTTCCAACTTCAGTGGCTCTGTGATTCTGCAAAATGCTTTGGGAATCCAAAATCCATTGGGTTCAGAATTTTAAGACACATCACTTTTAAATAATTCTCAGAACTGGATTACTATATCTCAAAACATAATTAGCACGGAATTGGCCTTACTCAAAGTCATGTACTGTTGTATTGCTTTTTACCATGGAGAGAAATGTAAATAATACTTTAATTATCTTAAAATGTAGTGTAAAATCTCTTAAACACCATGGTAAAGTACCACAGTTCATACTAAACAAGCCATGTGATACTAGCTTAGAGAAATCCCAACATGTTAAGAAGCTTATTTAATGACAACTATTATAATTACATGTTTTTTTAAAAAGTGTTAGTATTCACTCTTTCAGGCCCCTAGACCAATCTTTGATTAATATCTAATATTTATGTATTGTCTGGAGCAAAAGGGACAGTGATTCCCTCACAATACAAAATAATGACCTAATCCACTTTCTAAAGATGTCATTTTAGGACAAAAATGTGGGCCACGAATTCCGCTTTACTTGATAATTCTTGTTCCAGTGTGTTGTGATTTTAGCCCAGCCAGCAGCTAAGCACCACACTGCTGCTTGCTCACTCCCCATCCCAACAGAGTGGGGGAAAGAGAATTAGAAAAGTAAAAGTGAGAAAAATTTTGGGTTGAGAGAACACTTTATTGAAATTAAAGAAAATATATAATAATAAGAACAACATCAACTACAATAATAACAATAATGAGAATAATAGTAAATTTTAATGAAAAGTAAAATAAAAAAGAGAGACAAATGAACCTCAAGAAAGAAAGAAACCCAGACCCCTTGCTGTTGGAGTGATGTGATAAATAAAAAAGGCCTTGACTCTGTGTAAGCAGTGCTCAGCAAAGACCAAACAATCCCTGTTTCTTGTTTTCAACCCTGTTTCCAGCAGAAATCCAAAACATAGCCCCATATTTGCTACTGTGAAGAAAGTTATCTCCATCCCAGTCAAAACCAGTATAACAGTGTGCAAAACAGACAATCAAATTCTCTAAGATATTACTTTATTCTCTTTAAAAAAGATGCCTGGTCTTCTGTAACATTTACTATATAATTTTGGAAATGCACTTTATTATTAAGGCTATTTTAAAGAAAACATTTCTCATACCAAAGGATGTGACTTTAGGAGCACTGGACACTCTGAATGAACTTCTGGCTAAAACATAGACCAAAGAATAAATCCTTGTAGAATCAAACTTGAAGATAACAGGTCTTCTGTCTAAAATTCAGTTGTCATTCTAAAATACTCAAGTAATTGTACTATGTCTAAAACAAAAGACAAGCAAACATTGAAATTCAAGGGGCTGAAGCCAGTACATTGATTATCAAAGTATTGATCATCTTTCCCAACCAGTCAGCATAAACACATATATTCCTTGAATAATACCTAATGTGAAGTTCAAACAGAAATACTTTCATTAAAATGCATTACATTTGTCTATTAAAACACCACAGTTAGAATTGGTGAATCTCTATTGCCTTGGTGGATGCAAGTAGGAAAAAACACAGTGTATTTACCCATCCTAGTAATGTTGCCACATTTTGCTTTCAAACTTCTGCACTGACCATTTCTATGTTTCAGTTAACTTTTTTTATTCTTTTGACACTGTCAGCATTATGCTAATTTTTTCTTTTCCTATAAATATGAATTGCATTTCATAGCTGCAAGCTGTTAACTGCATCTTTTTTTTTAATTGCAGAAGTATCAGCTGTTCAAGAGCTTGATCATTAATGCACTCATTTATTATTTATATAAATAACAAATAAATTATAACAAATAAATTATAACAAATAACAATGAATGTCTGAATTTAAACTTTTGACAGCAGATCAAAATAATGCAATGTGGATAATTAAATTATATATATAGAGAGAGTATTGTCTACATAGATATGTCCATATGATTTCAAAGATAAAGAGGGTATAGACTATGTGTTATCTTCTTGATGTCCAGTTGTGTCGCTGTTTCCCAGGTTGACATTGATTGACATGCAACTCCTGAAAGCTCATTAAGACTAGCACTGAAATAAACAGGAAAAACACCCATTGATTTCTGCCAAAGCTTTTGCTGACCCCACAGAATTATTGGAAATAAATCCATTTATTGAGATTTTTTGAGTAGTTACTAGCTTATAGACAAGCAATTGACAAAGTTGTTTAAAGTAATATGCTAAAGTTAAACATGCTCACATCTTTTGAAGTACAAACTTGCAATTTTAATTTATTTTTATCTTTAATTCTCTGACACTTGACTTACAAAGGAAGAAAAGAAAACAACAAAACATTGATGTCCAATGTTCTGAATATTAAGAGATACTCATGGTATGTAAAACTTGTTTTCTTCATCCATTTCCAATTATTCTGCATCATACAGATAACATATGGAGGGGCAGTTTTTTAAGTACAGATCAGTGAGATACAAATGAAAATTCTGCAAAAATCTGTTAATTAGTAGAAACGACACTGATCAAGCTGCAGAAGTCTGGTGGCAGATCCTCAGAGTGAAGTTGCTGGACCTAAGTTGCAGTATGGTTGACTTGAGAGTCAGGTGGTGGCACAGAGCTAAGGTGTCTCCTGGTTGTAAACATGATTCCTTATTACAGACTGTTTTATCAAATAAAGAATGGGGACCTGATAGGACCTACAGTAATAATACTGCTTTCATATTTTCCAGTTTATATGAAAAATTGGTTATAATTAATTTTGCATCATATTTTACACACCACCACAGCAAATAGCACTTGTCATTCATATTCTGTAATTCCTTTGTAACTGAATAAGAACTTACATGAAAAGAACATGATTCAACCAGAAAAGAAAAAAGATCATAAGAAGAACTTAGATTATTTTTTTTAAACCGCGGTGCCTAGTATATTTCCTTTTTTAATGTACATACACATTGATAATATACAATCATATTATTATGACTCATTTTCAAATGTTTGTCTTTGGGGTTGGAAGGGTGGGAGCTCAACAGAAATATATTTTCATTCTCTGTTTATTCTGAAAATTTACATAGAGTATGTTTGAAAGCCTTACAGTGCCCTGGTCTTCTTTGAACTAAGTATTTGTCAAAATGGAAAATTTCACAGTCTTTCTTACGCAAAGTAATGTACCTAGATTCACGTGAAAACTGAACTTCCAGTGAAGGCAGGCAAGGTTGCCTTAGCTTTATAGTTCAACACCACCCTCTGCTGGCAGTACCTCTCAACTAAAATATCATGGATGGGCAGTTTTGAAACTTTTGTAAGTATTTTCAGATTGATTTTAAAATGTGGACATCACTTTTACTAATTCAAACAATATTTTTAACTTACTGGAGAAGAGTAAATTATTTTTCAATTTACAGTTGAGAACTGTAATCCACCAAAATAAAATCTTCTGGTTTTATTATCTTGTTAGCTTTACCGCCATGAACCTAAGTTATTTCATTTTAGATTCATTTAAAAGTATGCAAAAACTTTTCCAGCCTTCAGACTGTTTACACACCCATGTGTAGTTCACACTGTTAAATTTTAATCACTTAGAAAAGCATTATTTAATCCCTCCATACATTAACCGAGGATTACAAATGGTTACGGCAAAAGTATCACCAAAGAAAAAATAATAACTTTATTACAGTTAAAATATAATTTGAATAAATTAAGAAAATAATACTTTAAATTCTGGGAAGGGGAATAAGTAACAAAGTAACACATATAGCTTACCTATTTGATTTATACATTGCTGAGGAATAGCAGCTTTTCCTTCCCTCTGTTTACCTGCAAGCTCTTTGGAACAGCTTCTTTTGCACTTATATGTTCCCTGTCACAATCAGTTTCAAATCCTGACTGTGTCTTTGGCAAAATTTCAAAAGCTATCTGAAGAAGTATATTGCTGCTATAAAAGCAGTAGTCTTGAAAAACCCAAGAGAAGAGATATTGTAAAGGTTATCTGGAATCCATTCCTGTGGACATCCTAATTGTTAGTGGTCCCAAAAATAATAAGCATGTGAATGTGTAAATTGAAAATTGATGACCCCGGCATGAATTTGTTTTCAGGGCTCAACATCTTGTTCACTCCAGCCAAATGACAAAACTTTGACGAAACTTGAGCTTGGTACTAACATCAGAATTATTGGCACTATCTCTACAATTGAAACAATGATTTTATTTCATGAAATAATGTATTTTTTTAAAATATATATGCATATCTGTATGCAACTATCTAGCACAGATTAGAACATTTTCACATTTTGGCTCTAATAACATAATTGAAAATTCACTTCACTGAATCATCAGTTTCATTTGGCAAATATAAATATGCAGGCTTCTGCTTATCTTTTCCATACCTAGATTTTAATCATCTTAGTCACGCTCATAATTTTTCTTTTTGTTGTTATACTTGGGAATAGTTAAGTAGTGCAATGATGTAGTTGTCTGGCAGCATTTACTATGAATACTTGACCCAATTATGAACTATTTTTTTATTGTTTGGTTTTGTCTGTTTTTTGGGTTTTTGTTGTTTCTTCTTTTAATTTGTATTCCTGCAGATTAAATAGCCAAACCAAAATATTAAAAAACACCCACCTAGAAATGAGTGTGATGATGACGAATATTGATGTTGATTTAAACTAAATAAATATCTCTGATTATTCTCTGTATATATTTTTACACTAGGCAAACAGAGGTATGGAAGTGTGGTTTTGCCTTGTACATCAATAATGGAGTGGGAAAAATGAACTCACATGTTATCAATGGTTAATTATGTTCGTGAAAGTTGGTTACCCAAAGACATAAACAATCAATTAAATTAGATAATGTACAAATAAGATCATTTGACTAATCTGAAGAAAAAAACCCAACTGTAAAACAAGACAATTAATTTATTTTCTGCATTCCTTGTAGCCTAAGAATGGAACCTTGTCTTCAATTTTTTTCAAATGATCAATTTGTAGTTTTCCTGATCAAATATAGTAAAATCCAAATTGCTTGAATTCATGAACTGGAGCAAGGTTTGGTGTACCTCGGTCAGAAAGTTCTCTTCTTGCATCTGCTAGGCTTGCTGTCTCATTAGGGAGTAAGATTATCCACAAGGTGGTAGTTGCTTTAATGGAAAGTGTCTCATGTAGAGGAATTAGGATGTCAGGTTACAAAAGAAGGATTATATTACTCATAGTAAATATTAGGGACACTATGCACAGTTACTGTTTTCTTAAACTGATTTTAAAATAACATTCTTGTTTTAAAGAAAGATTTGCATCTGGGTTTGAAATTTTTTGTTTCTAATGATACACCAATGTATCTTTTGAATTCCTTTTTCTATTGAGACTTCCATCTAAGAACCTTCAAGTTCTTGTGTTATAAAGGAGGTTTCCAGCATTGAAGAAAATAATTAGACAGAGAGTTCAAGTTTCTAATGAAAAACAACAGAAGATAGACAAGGATAAACAGATGTTTTTCCTGGCCCTGTACTTTTTTTTTAATAAAATCATTTTTGTAGCTAAGGACCCAATGAAACTTCTCATTAAATTCCTACATACTTCATTTAAAAAAAACAAAAAAACAAAAAACCCCAAAACACTAATTGGGTTTTCATTGATTTACCAGCTCAACCTAACTTAAGAGTGGGAAATTTGCATCTTTAAAGACTGCTTATCCTAAACCTTAATAAGATACCCCACAAATGAATTTATCTCATACTTCCAATACAAGAATGATCTATGAAACCACTGGTTATGGAAAAGCCTCATAGAATCATAGAATGGTTTGGGTTGGAAGGGACTTTAAAGTCATCTAGTTCCACCCCTCTGCCATGAGAAGGGACACCTTCCAGTAGAACAGGTTGCTTAATGCCCCAGCCAGCCTGGCCTTGAAAGATAAACCATCATTATGTACTTTAAAATACCTATGAGGTCTTAAATCATTGAAATATTGTGAAAAGTTGGTAAATGACATGCCATAATATCGCAACAGAATAAATGATAAAACATGACTTGGCTGTTTAAATATAAAGTCAAGAGCTATAACCTTTCCATCATGTTGTTTTCACCCTCCAGTAAGAAAGACATTATGAAATACAAGCTTGTCTTACGTTGTTCATTATTTAATGGCTTTCAAACTGTTCCTATTTCATTATATTTTAAATGGTTCAAAACTTTATTAAGTTATTAGCCTTTGATGGCCTGCTAGCTCTTCTCTTTACTATCATAAATAACAAGAGTGCCAAGTAAATGCAACTGTAGACTACAGTAGATTAATTATAGTTTAAGTGTTACGGCTTTGTTTTAAATAAAATTAGACTATTTAGTCCTCACATGCTATACTTACTACTGAATAATCTGAGTTCAGGGTAATACAACAAGAACATTTCTTCCTTTTTCCTTTTTCTAGTTGACTGTTGTGTATATTTGCTTATTTTGCTAAAAACTAATCAAGCACATTAGATATTTTAATTTGTTGAAATAATCTGTGCACGTATTGAATTAATTGAAAGCTGAAATGTTACATAAAGAGATGCCATCATATAGGAAATAGATTATTTTATTACCATTAATGGACATGTGCTTATCCAACTTATGATGGGGGTGAACAGAAAATAATTCTTTTTCTCTTAGTGATTTTTTGGATCAGCTGAGTGTTCTCAGACTAAAATACACAGGTATTTAATCAGATGGTGTCTATCCTAACAAATTTGTTTTCCTTATGACTCTATATATTATTTTTCTCTTTTGGGATTCAGAACATTTGCATCACCAAGAACTGTCTTTTTTTATCTTGACTGTAACATGATCCAGTCCATGATGTAGTAACTGAGTATGTTCATTCAGACCACACATTTTTCTATTTCTGCGCTTCTATTCTGGGAAAAACATTCAGAATCACAAGAAGCACAACAACCATCTCAGTTAACACATCCTATAATGTGGCTACCAGCTGATGATCTTGAGGACTACACGGTCTCATTCGCTCTTACCTTGTTATTTCTTGCAATCCTGAGAACCATTTGTTAAATATGTGAAAAAAATTGTTTTTCAGGAAAAAATAAATAAATGATAAATAGAAGCAGAATCTTTCAAATTAGTCAACATCTGTAAATTTATGTTATGTTTGTTTTAAAAATTATAATAGGATATATATGTATCTAAGAGATATTTTCCCCTAGAAATCTTGCGTATATCATAATTTATCTTCCCATATTGATTTACTGATTCCATTACAGTTTCAGGGGTTTAAGGTCACTGTTAAACTTCAGCAGGTTGGGCCAGCCTTGCCTGGATAACCCTGACAATGGACCCAGAAGCTCCATTTCAGATTATGCCTGGGCACCTATTGTGTCTGACCAGCTCTGTCTCCTGAAGTCCCTGACTTGCTGGCGTATGACTTGGGTTGACTTTAGCTGTGAATTTTCACTTTGTGTTTCTCTAAGGATCTTTGGACCATCGAGGATACCTTTTGCTGACACCAGCCCTGTGTTGGTCACCCTGTTCTGCTGCTGTGGTGCTGCAACCCCTCAGTAAGGGTAGGATCTGCATTGGGGTTATTTTGGCTCCATGCTCCTTCTCCTTGGAAGTAGACCCATTCCTTCTGCTCTCTGACAGATGTCATCAGGTCATATAGCCAGTTTGGGAAAACCGAGTTTTAGAAGTAACAGAGAGAACAAAGCAATAATATCAAAGACAGGTAAAAAGCACTGTCCATAATATCTTTGGTCACAATACAGAAGAGCAAACCAGTGAGAAAAGAGCAAAGATATAAAAGTGTGTTTGCAAGCACACAAGAATGATCCTAGAGAAATGAACAAGGAACTATCAACATGAATGCCATAATTTTCTTGACAAAGAGCTCCAGAGGTTGAAAATTGAAATGCTCTCCCAAATGCAACTTAAATGAAGCCACCAGCCTTAGGACTCTAAGGAGCCTGGGAAGGGTGAGCATAACAGCAGGAAGAAGGGTATAAAAGAAGCATGTGTATAACAGTTTAACTGTATTATTATTTCTTATTCTTCCACAACAATTAGATGCGGACTGAAACTGATTATACTCTTATAATCTTATTTATATTAAGAATAAATTATTGACTGTACATATCTGAAAGGTGTGTTTCCTCTTTCTCTATAAACCAGATTTTGAGTGTAACACTGGAGCTGGTCCTGTTGCATAAATGCACGTTTACCCAGCATATCCTTTGTGGACTTCAGATGCCTTCCAAAAATTCCAGCTCTCTTATAATTTGACCGTCACAGCTGTAAACCCTTCTGAATTACTCTGACAGGCTAAGTTGTCTCATAAAACATTAAGAGTTTGTGTTCAGGTAACTAAATTGAATCCCAGTTCTCCACTGACTGTTAAAATGGGTCAAGAAAATGCATTTTAATGTCTTAAATCATGAGCCAAATTTCAGCCAGAAAATGGCTGCTTAGCTATGTATAACTGAGTATTATAGTCGTACAGAAAACAATTCACAATTTTACTATTCGTATTTATTTTTACTATTACAAAATGCATTTTAGGATTGTGACATTAATTTTTATAGACATCAATAAGCTCATATAAAATAAGTGCATGTTTAAATGTGATTAAAATGTTATATTCTTTCCAATGTAGCACTTGAGAAAATTTAATGAAATCAATGAGACACAATATTTAGCATTTGCACATTTATTTATATGTTTGTATACATATTTATATAGAATAAATTCAACTTATTTGGAAGTATATGCTCTATACAAGAAGTTAGTATGAATATGTTCTGTTAAAAAGCTATGAAATAATCCATATGTAAAATATTCAATACTCTATTTTATTTCAGTAATCATGGAAATCTGCATCAATATTTTTTCCCACCCCTCTAAGACATATGTAAATACTACTTTCTCTTTTCCCCAATAAGCATTACTTTTCCCCTTTCATAATTACTTTAGCATGCTCCTATATTTTCTTCCCATCATCTTGTTCCATTACTGATTGCATGTCTCATCAGTAATTTTGCAATTATCTTAAATTATGTCCCTAGTAATTTTTTTAATTATTGTGATTCACGTACCTTAATTAATGGTATTCAAATGAATGTTTGAATTTGAATGTGTCTTTAATTCTTTTATAGTCAGCATCTAGCTCAGGAATTCATTAGCAGTCCAAAATTACTAATTTGTCACAAAAATAGTGCTTATAGAAGGAATTATGTTTAATGCATTTAAAAAGTTATCCATGTCTGCCCTCTAGTGGTCATGTCGTTCCTAGGTCATATCTTAAGAGGACGAAAACCCCACAACATAACTGAGAAATAAAATATTGATTTTAGCTTATTTCATCCAAGTTTACAAAATCCAGTCAACTTTTCTATAGAAAATGGCTTTGTGCAATTCCTTTAGATTCACGCTTCCATACTTTCAAAATAAAACCCAAATATTTTGTAAACAATCAAATAAGGTAATTTTTCCATGTCCAGTATAATACAAATTAGTTTTTAGATTATGTTGCACTGCAGTGTCATTGAGTCCATTCAGGAAATTTTCAGTTTTGAAGCACTGCGACAGCAAGGGAGATCATACCCAAACTTATTCAGGGCATTTTACTTGAAATTACAAATTTTTTAATAATTTTTAAAAAGAAAATATGTTAAGAAGAATAAAGAAAAAAAAAGGTAAAAAAACCAGCACAAAACTTAAACGTTGTGCTACAGTAATTATTTTATTATAATAAATCTAATAACCGTGTTTTATAAGGTAAACCTTTCTAATTTTTTCTTTAGAAGAAACCAGTTCCAAGATATGAGTTTAAAATTAGTGTCCTTAAGAGTCCTTTCTGACAAATTTTTGCTTCTAGGCTTGATATCAAGGAAAAGAGCCATTTCCTGGCTAGCAGCCAACTCTAAAAATCCTCTTTTGGCCCAAGGAAATTTTTTTTCTTTTCCATACCACTGAGACCTGTCTGACAGTTTGTTAATCCTCTCAACATCTCAGTTGAGGTGCAGGTGGAAGCCTCATCTGCTTCATGTCTGTTAATTCTGTCTGCTCCAGACCGTTGGTTCTTCTTGAACCTTCTCTTCAAGTTCAGTTGCTCTCAATAGACAGGGGCAGCCTTGTCCATTTGGAAACTTTCTGACTTTCCCTCGCTCTTTGGAGGAGCACAGAATCATAATTCCAGTTCAAAGGGAGCTCTAGAGACATCAGTCCTAGATCAGTAAAAGCAGGACATATTTCAAACATGAATGTTGTTGCATATGGATTTGTACTTTACAATTTCAAAATCATCAGGGATGAAGACTTCACAGAGTCTCTAGGCAGTCTGTTCCAGTGTTTGATCACTCTCATTGGAAAGACTATCTGCTTTTTCTTCTTCTATCACTGAATACTCTGGAGGACTCCTGAGACTAAAACAACTGGAGTCCAGCTCCTCAGTCAGTTGGTGGCTTGTCACTAGTGGTGTTCACCAGGGCTCAGTATTGGTGCCTGTCCTATTTAACATCTTTATTGATGATTTGGATGAGAGGATTGAGTGTACCCTTGATCAGTTCACAGATGACACTGCGTTAGATAGGAGTGATGATTTGCTTGAAGGTAAGGAAGCTCTGCAGAGGGACACTTTGGTGGTGTCATTAATGATCACATGGATGAGCAGCAAGAAGTGCTTGTCCAAGGCCTCAATAATTTCTCCACTCATCCTGGATGCAAGACCCTGAGAAACAGTAAAACCTCTCAGACATCTCAAATTGTTAGCAGACAGTGCCTTCACTATCACCCCACCCTCACCCTGCAGAAAGAAGTTTCTAAACAGTATCACAGACTTCCCTGTCTCTGTCATATCATACTTGGCTTCCTGATATGTCTTTCCTTGTGGAAGTTGTTCCTACTCATCAATTACCAGGTCTTAATTGCTCTTCTGTATTAGTATGTCTGTTAGAGGAGAAAAGCTTTTTTTTCTGTTACTAGAAGAGCCAGTCTTTCAGTCTGCCCCAACCTTGTAGTCTCCAAGCTTTCCTGGTTCAAGCACACTCTTAGCTCTCCTAACAAAGCAGGGCTGAGGCAGTCAAACTTCCAGGGTCTCTACAAGAAACTCATCAATCTTCTTGCTGCTGAGTTCTGCTCTGATGTTTTGAAGATTATCCTTCCCTTACTGCAGCCCTTTCAGTAAGTGACTCAGTGCCTAACTGGAGTTTACCTGCATGAGGATGGGGGTGCACAACTAGCTCAGCTCAGTCGTGGGAAGGCATCCATCATTCCTTGCAACTTAGCACTGGGAATTGTGTCCTCCCACAGGACTCAGAAGGGTAAAGCCCTCTGATCTGTCCTTGAGGTCTACTTGTCAATGTCAGCCAGGACTGTGTTTTGTGGTGCAATATACTCCTATGGTTGTACCAAACATGGCAATTCCAGTATATAATCTCAAACAGTGTCTTCAGGACAAATCCCTTTTTGCTTCCCATGGTTGCTGTCATTCCTAGCAAAAGTTGAATAAACACTTCACGGTTGCATAATAGTTCCCCATGCAGAAATAACTTGAAGGTATAGATCCTCTTTAATCAGGGAAAAGCAAATAGATGCAGAAGCCTATCTCTTGGAATAGTCATTGTGAAAACTGCACAGTTCCTTTTTGCCAGCCCTGCTTGGCTTTCTCAGTATGATGCAGATGAGGAAGGTGAAAGGACAAAACCATTCTATTGCACAAGTCATTTCAACTTCTTGCAACCTGTGGTGTTTTATTTGCATGACACTATGTATATTATATCACTCTAAAAAGGTGACAGAGAAGAAATCTCCCAGGTGTGCAGCACAACAGTCTACAAAAATACTGTTGAAAATAAAGATCAAAGTGTGATAAAGGAAGAATACCTAGGAACCAGAAGGGATTACCTAAAACCAAACAGAGGAAAAAGGAACTGAATTTTCAGACTGAAATCAAACAGGACACAAGAGGCAAAAAATAATTTTTGCTTTATTCTTGTCTCCTCTGAGTTTACTTTTTAAAGTTACATGTACTACCATATACTAAAGTATATTTTTTAAAGCTTTTTTTTTCCTTGAGGGTGCTTACCAAAATAATGGCAAAACCTTTTTGATAGATATCTTTTAAATAGGTAGTCAGGATAGCTTTTGTACAATAATTCTCCTAGCATTTTTAATTAGTTTCAATAGCAGAACTAATAATCATTGTGTTTCAAATATGCTCTTATGGAGTAAATTCTGTACTTCAGGTGTGTAGGTTAGTTCTTACTTGACTGATGTCATCAAAAATCTCCACACTGGTGAAGACAGGCTACTCACCATCACTGCAGTTATTTATTATATCCTAATTAAACTTTGTTCAGTGAAAAGCTTAATCTGTACTTCTCAATAAGTTTCTGTCATGTCTACATTTTTAGGAGACTTCCCCGAGGGAATCCAGACATTCCCGTGTGGAGTCTTCATTTTATGCATGAGCTTTAGAATCCCCTTAACATTTGAGAGTAAGATTTTTTTATGTCCTGCTCTGCTTTTTGGTAGTTTAATTTCTGTGGTCTAACAGCATATTGACTTTTTTAGACAATGTCAGATTACTTTCAGACTGTTTTTCTTATGGCTGCCTGATCCACATTCCTAGTACATAGTTCCTAGGTTTGCAGCTTGGCACAACTTTTCATGTTTAGCTCATGCACACATTGTTACTACTGTGCTTTCTCCTTCCAGATGGTAAGTGTTTCATTCATTATTTTGTCACGAGTACAGAGAAGGTGGTCACAATGCTCCCAGCCCAGTCCCAGGGTAGAGTCCAGCATTCCATACAATCTAGCATTAGGAAACCACGTCCTGTCATGTTCTCATTAAGGTGGAGTAGTGAAACAGTGGTGTACCCAAAGATTACTGCAGCACTTCCGGAACACTGTCAGCAGTTATTTACTATGGATTTATATATGTAATATTTAAATATTTTTAATTCTTCACATTTGTATTACAGTTACAGGAATGCAGTGAAGCACTGGCTTTTGTATGCATGCCAAATAATATCACTTACTCTCTTCCTCTCTGTTCTTTAGCTTACTAAATGAACCAAGGTCCATCTCAGGAATTTAAAGTAAGAGATAATACAGAGGGAATAGAAATGGATTTTTAATATGCTGTTTTTTAAAATACTTCAGTTCTTGTAAAATTTATCTCAAACTACTTTTCATATGCATTTGGACCAGAGGGGAGTGTGGATGTTAACCCTTAACACGTGCTTAATCACCTTAATTATTCACTCTTGTTCTTCAGCAAGATTCAAAGATTGAAGAACTGTCTCTAAATGCTTCTTTGCATCCAGATTTTACGAGGTAAGATTTTCGATGAAATTATGTTTTGCTATTTCTTCAAAGACCAGTTCAAATTAAAAAATATAAAAATATTTTCTATTTTGAGGTAGTGCTGTCATGTCCCTCAGTAGCTGTGAAATGAGAATCTACAAGCTACATTTGATTCTGTGATTTGATAAGTTACTGGATTTTTTTCCTCTGTTGGACCTCTCTTTATCTGCCAAGCATCCTAGATTTGTTTTCTTCTATACTTCTAAATTGCTTTTTTGGGGAAATGGACTGCCTGTGTCACTTGACATAGATTTTCTTTTGATCCCTCATGGTATATCTGTGGAATTTACAATAATGTGTTAGTCCCACTTGTTTTGGGATGGAGCAATAGTGCAAAAAGTGTAAATGGTATGAAAGCAGCATCCCAGCCCTGAAAAGAAGTGCTTAAATAGTGTGAGCCCAAGGGTGTATGTTAGTGTAAGACACAAGGGTGACTAGGATGGTCTGATGTGCAAGGTCTTCGAAACAGTGCTGGAGACCTATAAGGAATAGAGCAGTTTATTGTGATGGCTTTTCTGGATTAAGCTCTTAGGAAGCAGTTCCTGAAATATTGCTTGGAGAGTACTACTTCATTTGATCCAAGAGGAGCTCTTGAGAAATGAAAACAGGTATTGTGTGGGTGTTCAGGAGCCCACAACACCCACAGAAGAACTTGGAAGTTAATCAGGTATATTGCTGCACTGATGTGGCCTATAAATAATCCAATACAACCCTCACATAAACATTACAAATCCTCTAGGTATGAATATGGAGAAGAGACATATAATTGTCTTCAGTTCTCAGTAGAGGATATGATGGACACCATTCTGTAGGAAGGTAATGGTAACAGAAAGAGTCTATCTTGTCACTAGTTAAGCATAAAGTCAGCTCTGGTTTAGATAGACCAAGAGCTGTAAATTTTAGTGTATCTCACTTTGGTAAATATTGCTTCTAAACCAGTGAAGCTGACTGAATGGAATTTGCTTATTTGTTTTGCCTTTTCCTTGAAAGAGGCTGCCAAGAATAATTCTTCTCTGTTGTGAGGAGTATCACAGAATCTCCTAAACACAGAATGGGCAAGATGATTGGACATCACCACAGTGGTACATCTTGTCCAAATTCACTGCTCAAACAGAGTCATTCTAGACCACATTGCACACAAACATGTCCAGACAGCTCTTGAATATCTTCAGTCAGAGAGACTTCACAACCTCTCTGGGCAACACAGTATGGAACCCATACAGCAAAGAAGTTCATCCTCATATTCAGGTAGAGTTTCTTGTGCTCTAGCTTCTGCCCATTGCCCCAAGTCCTACTGCTCAGCACCGCTGAGCAGAGCCTGACTCCATCTTCTTGGCACCCTCCCTTCAGATACATATAGACATTGATGAGGTCCCCTCTCAGTCATCTCTTCTTGAACAGGCCCAGCTCCCTCACCCTTTCCTCATACAAGAGATGCTCCAGCCCCTTAATCATCTTTGTCACCTTCTGCTGCACCTGCTCCAGGAGTTACATCTCACTCTTGTACTGAGGAGACCAGAGCTGGACAAAGCCTCAGTAGGGCTGAGTAGAGGGGCGGAATCACCTCCCCCAACCTGCTGGCAAAACTCTTCCTAATGCATCCCAGCATAACACTGGCCTTCTTCACCACAAGGACACAGACAGATGGGTCATGGACAGATGGTTGTCCACTAGGACTCCCAGATCTTTCTCTGCAGAGCTGCTTTTGAGATCTGACCCCAACCTGTACTGGTGTAGGGGGTTATTCCTCCTCAGGTGCAGGACCCTGCATTTGCCTTTGTTGAATTTCAGACAAATCTTCTCTGCCCATTTCTCTCTCCTTTGAGGTCTTCCTGCAGAGCAGCATAGCCCTCTGGGGTATTGGTCATTCTTCCCAGGTTTGTGTTTTCAGTGAACTTGCTGAGGAGGCCTCTATATCTTAATGCAAGTCATTAATAAATAAGTTAAGCAAGACTGGACCTAGTATTAAACCTTGGGAGACATCACGAAGCTTCCAATTAGACCCTGTGCTACTGATTATGATACTCTGGGATCTGCTGTTCAGCTGCTTCTCAATCCTGTCCACTCATCCAATCCACACTCCATGAATTTTCCTATGAAGATACTGTGCGAGAGACTGTTGAAAGCCTTGCTAAAGTGGAGGTAAAGAATATCCACTGGTCTCTTCTCATCCAGGTAGTTGTTTCATCATAGAAAGCAATCAGGTTTGTCAAGCACGATTCACCTTTAATGAATCCATGCTGACCACTCCTTATCTCTTTCTTATGATCCATGAGGATAAAGATGGCCCCCAGAATTAGGTACTCCATCACCTTGTAAGAGACGAAAATATTAAAGGTTAATGACTCAGTTGGCCATTTGCAACAGCAGCAGGGTACTTTACCAAGGCCAAGTTTACAGCCCCCCAAAAGAAGAGGAGGAGGAGAATTTTGGGGTGTGCCAGTAAAACCTCTGATCTGTGTAAAAACAGCCCAGGATTGAGCACCCACTGCTGGGGGATGACCACGACAAACTGAGCTTTGTTTAGCAACCAGCTGGGGCTTGAGCCAGGGTGAAGTTCCATAAGCAGATCCTGCAAGGTGGGATAATGCTTTTTATCATGCCAATGTCCTCCCTTACACAGCTGGCTCAGATGTAAACTCCTCCCCCCCTCAGGGGAGGTATTGGAACATCCACGTGTAGGCCTGGGGGTGTTCATCCCTTCTGATGGGGCACAACTTGCTCATCTACACTGATGTGAGAGGCAGCTGTCACTTCTGAAGGTGTCACAAACCATTAAAAGCCCCTAAAGTGCCCCCAGAATAATTTTTGGGGTCTTTTGCAAGAGCATTCTGTATGATCCACAGTATTGCAATAGACAGTGTTAAACTCCCCCCATCAGGGGAGGTACCTGGGTGTTCCCACCTGAACCTGAATGTATATTAATCCATTAAACTTTGTGATTCAGGGGCTTCCTCTGCCCCTAAAAGATCAAGACTGGGACCATCACTTCAACCAACAGACATCTAAAACATTTCAGTCAGGTGAGCTATCCCACCACATCTCCATAATCACAATGAGATCGAAGCCCTGTGGCTGCACACATCTCTAGTTTCTCCTGTTTGTTCCCCGTACTGCCTGCATTCGTGTACAGTGTAAGGTGTGAGCTAAGGTGCAAAGGTATGAGCTCTAAATAATTTAGTTTTTACTCCACCAGATGGCATTGTTGAGAGGCTTAATTAAATTCTGACAGCATAACATCTTGTTAAATTATGGTGACAATTAAAAAGGGAATGAGGGACAGTAAGAAAAACAAGACCCATTATTACTCTTATGAATTGGTAAACCAAATCATTAAATAACCTTAATACAATAGACAATTTAGGCTGCTGGAAGAACTTTTTTGTTTAAATGAAATCTAAATTACAGATTCTCAGTCCTTGTGTGTTAGCAGAAATACATCTTTCCAGTCTCAAATGCTCTCATATCCCTAAATAGCCATACAGGAATATTTACAGGTAATTTAATTAATTTACATGTAATTCTTTAAATGGCATAATTATAAAAATATATTTTATCTTTCATTTTTTTTTCTGCAGGTGGATTAAAGTTTTACTATTTTATTTTGCTGTGATGGTTTTTTGGTTGATTGGGGGGGATTTTTTACTTATTGGTTGGTGTGGGAATTTTTTGTTCTGTTTTTGTTGGTTGAATAGTTGGTTGGGATTTTTTGCTTGTTGGTTATTTTTTCATTTGATAGAATAAACACACAATGACATCTGGTGTAAGACCCAAGTATTTTCATACTCATGTAAATGAGTTTGATGATATTGGATTCTTTCTTTTAAACTCCTAAGTCCTCAAGATAGTTGGTAAGACAGAACACAGTAAATTTGTACAGCACGACTTGTGAATTGCTGAGTTATGGTCTTGTTTTCTTAGCATTTCCATTTTAGCAGACTAATAAAGAAGAAAGAGAGTGGAAGTAAGCTCACACACTACCTTCAAACAGCAACATAAATCTAGTTTAAACTTCCTCATCCATTTATACCAAGAGGGAAATCTCCAATTATATTAATCAGCTCCTCAGAAACATCACAAAAGTGTCTTGTCACCCAAAAAGTCATGAATCACACAAAATAATTTCTAGCCTGTCAACAAGGAAAAAATTACGTTTTGTCCTAAATAGCTTTCAGGTTCAAATCAAAGCTGAGGGATTGGAAAGAGAGGCAGAGAACAGGATGGCCTCTGTTCTTGCTTTTTTCACAGTTTGATTATCTTTTCTTTACTCTGCCTTTGTATACTTGATGGCAGTGTCTGTAGGTTTAGAGGAGTATGAGTCAATAGATGACCACAGTGATTTGTGAAAGAATTGCAGTACTTGCTGATATAAGAAAACAGCATCTGCAGACAAAAGTATAGGAGTAACTTGTAGTTGCTCCTGCCTGTTTCAGGTGGGTTTGACATCTTTGGTGCTCCCTTTGGAGGACTGATGTTCCTGTACTCAAATGGGTCTTGTGAAAGCTCTTTTTTCTACAAAGCATAGGGGAAAAAAAGTGATAAATACTTGGACTAACTTATTCCACATCCTTAAGTGCTTCTATAATGTCACTAACCATAACAACAGTGACTAAAACCAAACTTCTAATGGAAGCAGTGATAAGTTATAGCTCCACTTCCAGAGCTTGAGTGACTGCTAAGACCCAAGTGGATAGTCTGGCAATGTCCTAAATCAATATTGGAGAGAAACTTTAGAGCACACCAGCCCTCTTACCTTCTTTTGCAAATTTTGGATTTATTTTGGAAATTAGATCAGTCTTTAGTTCCCACTGCTTGGTCTGGAAATTTGGGGATTCAGAGCTCTGGGATATGCCATGGAGTATCCTACAGTTGATAACTGCAACCTGAATAGAAAAAAAAAAAGGACTTTGAAAGTAATGCACACGTTCTTTTGATATTTGTACAAGACAATTTTCTGATACTCTTCCATCAGCTCTTTAATTAGCATATAATTTTTCTTTATGTTGACAGTTCCACGCGGTTCTATGAATTAAGTAGCCTCTCAGTAATTGGAATGTGACCTGGCTAATATACTTGTATTTCATAGGCTTCTATTCCTTTCAAATGTTTTTGTAAGCAAAAATGTAAACCATAAGCAGTATCAATAATTATTTAGTGGTTATTCATTAGGTTTTGCAATTAAAGTTGTGTTTTCTATGTTGTGTAATGAAATAATCTCAGCTAAATTAGTGGCATTGTTTTTTCTTCAAAAAAAAAGAAAATTTTTTTTGCTTGCTTTCATATTCCTCATACTATAGAAGTCACTTATTTCACCAGTCTTAAAAGCAAAATCCTGATGCATTTTTTACAGAGACTTTCAACTTTTGTCCTTTCCCTTTCTTTTTTCCTGTTTTTTTCTAATTTTCTGAGCCTGGGTTTCCTTTCTGCAAAACCAATTCAATTTCAACAGGAGATAATCAAGATTGGGGTAATAATAATCGGGGTAACCAGCATATCACCCCTTCTTCATCCAAAGAATTTGTGCCCTGGTCATCTAGGATGCACTGTTTGGAAAAAAAAAGGGTGTGGGCTTATAGTCTGAACTTTAGGAAGACTCCTAATGCAGGTCTCCCCCTCTGTCCAAAATACTTACAATGGTATAGTTTCAACATTCCCAATAACAGTACTAAATCAAAGTGGCAGTGAATGCTGTGTTTTATGCTGAAAGTGATGTTGTAGGGCTTTGTCAAGGGAGCTTGTTGCAAACCTACTGACTAGATTGGATCTTTTTGGAAACAAAACCTGAATTTCAAATGACACGAGGCAAAAGATTAGTTGTAAGATGCTTAGCTTTGCCTGTGTAGTGGTATCTCTCAGCACAGCTGCATTATGCATCATGGTTCAGACTAGAAGGGTGTTTTTTCTTGTTGTTTGCCCATTTTTGAGTAAATTGCTTGTTTGTCCTCTCTGTGCTAAAGTGGTCTCCATGTGGGGTTCTCAAAAGGAACATAATGGACATCTTTCCAATTACACTGTACCAGAAGAAGATAAAGCATTTCATCTGCTGATGCATTTTCAGTACACAGAATCAGCCTATGACCCGGTCAGGGTAAAATACTGGGAAATACTTGCAATGTGGATGCCAGGTCCTCAGCACTTTTGTTTTGCTGTGCTCTTTACTGAATTACATTTCCTACTAATATAGATAGACCCTCACATATACAGAAGTCTTGGAGTGCAGGGAATCTCACCAATTCTGATGAAGGTATCTTGGGAATTTCTGTTGCCCAAGAGGTGTTGCTATGGGGCTTTGTTTGATTGCTGTTTTGCTTTTTGTTTTTCAGCATTAAAAAAAAATATTACTAATTAATTTAGGTCACTATATTTTTTACTTTAGATATTTGTAGAAATGGTTATGTCAAAACAGACATGATTGTGCTAATGAGATTATGCTTAAAAAAATACTTTAAAGAGACATAGCCCAAAGTATTTTTTTCCCCTGAACTGGGGTTTAGCTTTTTTTGAAAATAGCAGATGCATTGAGGAAGAATTAGAAATTCAGAGTCTGTTAGTTGTTAAGAATTCTCCAGTAGATGGAGATAGAGAATAGGGCTTTTTAGAAGATGTATCAAAATATTTTTTTTTTCTCAATGGTAGTGTTTATACATTTTCTGTCAATCTTTCTAGGGTGTTTATCATAACTGTTAATAAGTTGCTGTCTGAGAAGGTGCCCAAGAGAGCACAGGCATGAGCACCCAGATAAGAATTCAAACCATCTCCGCATACAAAAGGTGAGTTGAACAAGTTAACAAATGCATTAAGAATTAATTTCCTGCTTTCCTGACTCTCATTTCACTGTCCTGAAAAGAAACACAACTATATTAGGTGTTCTGTATTTAGACAGGTATTTTTAAATTTATAAGTTCAGATTAATAGATAAATTATATAATTTTTATTTGTTAGTTTATTTTAACACGCAAACTCTCATCGGCATGATTTGAGTCATCACTGTACTACTGTGTGGGAGTTGTTTGTTAATATATTCTTTTCATTATGCTAACACATTATAAGCATTGTCATAATTTCCTTCATTTTTCAGTTATTTTATGAGAAAAAAGTGAGTTGGTTACTTAACTGGCCGGTTATTCTATGATCTCTGCAGAAGCAGGAATAAATTAAAATTAGAGGAAAGACTATGGGAATATAAAGACTAAAATTAAAAAAAAGAAAATCCATGTAGTTATAGGAGGAAAATACTAATGATGGAACAAAAAATACAAGGTCATCTCTAATCACATATTCTATTCATATATGCAACCACCCAAAAATGTCAGTGAGCGGCTTCCCAAGAAGAGGCATATTTCTTCTGGGAGCCCTTAAAACATGCACCTGAAGACAGCTATTTAGCCTTGCCATAAAATATTGACTGCTGTAATTCAGCAAAAATTGGTATGAACTCTTTAAGAGTGGTTTGCTTCTGAAATAAGGAATCACTTTCATGATTTTTTCCTCCCCATTCATATATTTACTCTAGATATTTACAAGGATTTTATCATTGTGGCACATAGACTCTTTGATTCAAAAGATAGTGTCTTTCTGCCAGGCAACTTGCAATACATGTTGATTTGATATTAAAAATAAATGGAAACCTTAGAAGTTTTAAAACAGTCTTGGAAAGCAGTGAGGATGAGTGGTCATTGTTTGAAAGTCAATTCATGACCCATAGGTCATTATCTGAGAAAATTTCTGTGTAAACCTTGTCCTTTTTCTCATGGGTGGTACTCCAGTGGTTACTGGTGCTCATGGTCACATGCAAAAAAAAAAAAAAAAAAATCAGCTGTGCCTAAAAAAACTTGATACAAAAGAGAAAAAAAATTAACTATGAGAAGTTTCATTTTTTAAAAAAATTTTCACAGATCCTTAAAGATATGTCATTTTATCAGTAGCTTAGAAGAATACCACACATATTTTCCAAAAGGCAGATTTATGTATGTATTTATACTTCCTCATTGAGAGCTTGATCCTATTTCTGAGATGTCTGTCTGGAGAAGACATTTGTTTATCTCTCACTGTATAAGGTTTTTGGTTTGTTTGTTGGTTGGTTTGTTTCCAGGGTTTTTGTTATCTTTTCCCATGTAACAGAAAGCAATCTTGAGATTTCTGAGGATTTATAGAAAGAAGTGGTTGAACTAAAAGAACAGTTAGACTCAAAGGACAGATTGCCTTGGAATCATTCTGAAGAATAGGGCAAAGCTGTGGTGCAGGTCTGTAACCTCTTCATCAATAATGCAGTGGTCTCAGGAGCTCTATAGTGTTGGGTAGATGAGCGAAAGATCTCTTTCATTTAGAAAGAGATATGGAAAGACTGACCTTGTTTCTCAAGAAACAAGTACTAGAAGAAAATTTCCTTGGAATACCGCAGAGGAATTCTTGACCATCTTTACCTCAAAAAGCAGGAGTCTCTGAGTAAGACTGGCTGCAGAACTTTTTGCCTTCTGTGTCCAAGCACTCTCTCTTACTACCACTTCTTCAAAGAAATTTTGCAGAGAGCTTTGGTTTTTTTTTAATCTCCTTGAATAATGATATAGTGTTTTCTGACAGTCATAAACAAGGAGCAATCTACAGTGGCATAAGACATTATCACTTAGCATAGTATATATGTATGCATGTATATATGTATGTATGTATGCATGTATATATGTATGTATGTGTATGTGTGTGTCTGTGTGTATATATATATATATATATATATATATATATATATATATATATATGTATATATATATATACACACATGTATATATTAGGGAAGTGTTTTTAAAGTTGTATCATACCCTCAACATTTTCACCAACCATGACAGCCTGGTTTCCTGTCAGTTTTTGAGATACGAACTATTTTAGCAATAGTAAGAATTGTCAGGATTTGATGCATTCTCATTTTAGCAAGAGTTCACTTAACCAGAACATTGGGGATTAGGAATATGTCAAGGACAGCAAATATAGAACATTTGTTTTTCTCTGTGTCTTGCTGCTCTAAAGGTCAATTAATCTCCCTCTTCTACCAACCTATACTGGGGTTCTGGCACTGTTCTACAAGTATAACAAGCGATCTGAATTTTTTGTTCTTTGTGCTAGAAGCCCCTGAAGTAATCGATCAGACAGGAATATTTGTAGCTTTGTTTACGAAGTGAGCATCCAAAATGATTTTCAATACTTTCTGCTGTTCTTTATTCCTTTTATTCTTTCAAGTGTCTGATTGTTTCATCAGCTTTCCTGAGTTAAACCAAAAGTGCAGCCCTGACAAAAGGTCTTTTTTGAAGACAGAAAGAGATGCAGGAGAGATTGCTCTGGACAAGAGATGTTTTCTACAGGCTGAGTGTTTTCTGTTTTTCTTGCCTTGTCTATGGAGCTTAGATGAGTGAATGACCTCTTCTTTTACAAATGACGATTCCAGGTTACATATAAAGCAAAATAACTGGTGCAGAGGGGGTGGAAGTTAAAATCGAAGATATGTTTTTAAACCATAGGCCTCTTGCAATTTTTATGGCTGTAATCTAATGTTTTTTTGGGGGCTATACGTTCTGCTTACATTAGTATAACTGCTAAACCTGTTTCAAAGTAATGTACCCCAGGTCTTACCAATTTTACAGTGAAAAGATTGGCATTTTACTCTGACCTTAGAGATCCCTCTTACGTTGTAACTGCTGCACTGCTCTGTACTGCAGCTTCCACCTTCTACCTCTTCAGGCTGACTTCATTTTCTAGCAATCGTTAACTGCTTTGGAAGTACTTTAAGTGTCAGGAACAGTGGATTTAATGAAAAGAGTCTGTAGCTGCCAAGTTATTTGAAAGGGACAACCATGCTGTTTACTTTGGGGAGCAGAGTGTACTCTCCAAATTTTATGGTGTCTCAAGAAATAGTATAATCCTCTCCACCATCTCATCCTAAGAAGATCTGTCATATCCAGCTTGTCCTACAGTGTCTGATCACTTTTGCCAGTGAGTTTCTCAAATGTTAAAAAAAATGTTACTACTCCTTGTCCTCTTCTTCCTTTAAGTGTCTAAGCACTGATGCTCCAAGCATACAACTCTATGACTTTCTTCTGCAGACACTGGTTTGTACTATTTCTCTTTGAAGCAAATGATACTAGTTGAGTTTACAAATACAAACTTCTTATACTACAATGATTCATGCAAATCTAATGAGAAAAGAAAAAATAAACCTCTACATCCCAAGGTTCGTACCTGTATCATGCTAGATAAGTATCATTACTGTGTCTTGGAGTTTTTTTCCTATGTATCTTAGATCAAATCAGTTTTACAAGCAATTACTATAGTTACATAGCATTTCTTTTTTTTTTTTTTAATAAAAACAAATGAAAAGGTTTTATGAATTGTTTTACAAGATTTCTAGCAGAATGTCATTCTGACAGTAACATATAACAAAACACCTATTTTGGAGCTTTCTTTCTTTTTTTTTCACCCTGAATGATTTTTATTAAGCCCCACTATACTTTGGTTGACTATGGATGTTTCTTTTAGCATTTCTCTATGCCACAGCAACCTCATTATCTGCAAAAAAAAAAAAAAATACAACTTGAAGATACCATGTTCATGTACAAAATAATTTAACTGATACCTTTGCCTTTTCAAACTTCACTTACTCAGAATACAGAACATCAGATGAGAACCTATGCATATATTTCCAGTGCAGAACTTCTTGCTTTTCCCTCTACCTCTTCGCTCTTTCAATTACCCAAATGTCCTCAGAAGATTTATATACATGCATTAAGCAAGATGAAAATATTAAAAACATGGGTATTATTCTTTTTTAACCCTTTTCTTCAACCAAATACAGGAAGACTGCCCTGTGATCATATTTGATTACTAAATCTCATATGAAACCAGCATGTAATGACAGATTTGCATTACTGATAGGTAAATTTTGAAAGATTTTGACCAAACCTTTTTTAACTTGTATTTACATAAAGCTGTAGATTCTGGTGTTCCAGATATTCTTGGCATTATCAAAATCAAGGAAAAAAATCTATTTATTGTTACAAGAATGCAATTCTTTGTACACTGTTATTGGATAAACAAGGATCTAGAAATGAAAACTGTTCTCATGCCATGCCATGCCATGGTTTTAATCTCAATGAACCAAAACAACACTTGCTTTTCATATGTTTTATCCTGCATCAGTTACCATCTGGGAATAGGTTACATCCCCACAAAAGATACAGAAGGCTGTATTACAATCAGAAAAAATATGTAGTATGTTTTAGTCTCTCTTGTCAATTAAGGAAAACCAGGCACACTGGGGTGTGATTTACTGCATTCGAAGCTAGGATTCTTCTTTTTCTCCATTGATTACAAAAATCATATAGAATGAACAGCTTCATTTCAGACTTCCTCAGAATAAAGTGTCTAATATTTAAATGAAAAATTCTGCACTAAGAAACTCCTCAGGCATGTGTTGGGTAAAAGTAGGGCAGAAAGCCAAAACAGGCTGTTTAAATTCAAACCACACTGAGCAAAGAAAGAAAGGTAAAAAACGATAACTTTTTCTCTATTGCCCCTTCTGTGTCACAACAAGGCTCAAGGATGCCTCTCTACTGTTTCACATTTCTACAGAAAGGAAGTGTTTCATGGAGGCTGGAAGGGAGTTGCTGTATTCTTCATTCAGGTTTGGAATGACAGCTGGAGACTATGACTGTAGGAAATGTCAGATATAGTATAATGCAGATGTAGTCAAATTCATCTACAGATGTAGCAATGTGGGTTTTTAGGATTACATGTTCTCCCTTTGTTTCCCTGCTCTGTATACTATTGGTTCATTTTAAAATATGCATTCTGCTGTACCTGAAAACCTATTGGTGTGTTTCCCCCTGTCAATTCTCCCCCTCCCTCTCCCGGGACTGGCTCCAGGGGAGAAAAATCCCGCTCCTTCTCTTCCCCTTATAAGGCTGTGTCTGTGTCAGAGAGAGGTCTTCCATCTCTGAGCTGCCAGGTGCTGACCTACGCCCTGCAACCCCTTTTCCCCATACCCCAAATAAACCTCCCTGACAGAAGAGAGATGGAGTTCCAGTTCGTTCCTTCGTCTCGCTATGTTTCCTGCTAGAATTTCTGTGCTTAGGAGACTCACGCCAGCCCGCGGGACCCCGGGGACCGGGCGCCCCCAGATCTGGTGGAATTATGAAGACCAGGGACTTTGCTCTGGGCGGGAGCCAGCCTGTGCCACCCTCCCGGAGCCTGCTACATCCTACAGAGACACTTAATAAAATTTATTTTTCTATTTCTATCTGAAATAAAATATTTGGTTCTTTTTGAAGCGCCTATTTTTAGAATCAAGACAATTGTTTTAGATTAAATGTCTGATTTTAGATGGCTAGTACTAGGTAAAATAACCCTGCAATGACTACCCAGCATTTAAGTTTTCAGAGCATTTAATTGCATGATTTTAGCAGGGTTTCCTTAAACTTGAGTGACTCGTACAGATAAGTGAATTGCATGCAATTTCTAACTGAATCTAGTGTGTAGATATAACAGTGAATTAATGCTACTATCCTGGATCAGATATTAATTCCTCTCCTCACTTTTTTTTTTTTTTTTGGTGCACTAGGTCCACTATTGCAGGTCACAGTCTGCTATACTTTTAAAGATTGTGTAAATTCTTGTACATGAAAGAAAGTAATGCATTATTTACTGAACAGAATAAATCCCTGGAAACAGAAATTTCTGGCAACTGGCACCTGATCATTTGCTTATTATGTGGAAGAGATGGAGAAACTTGCATGTTTATATTGATATAATTATGTAAACTACTTACTAAAAAATTTTGGGAAAGAGTGTAATTACTCTTCTCAGGCAGAAAGAAGTCACATTGGAGTTTATTCTGGGTAAGCCCAGAGAGTCTTTGCTCTACTTCGTGCCAAAAAAAAGTCTTTCTGACAGTGCTAGTAAACCCTTGCCAAGATACCCTGCCAATGTAATAGGGCTCTATTGCAAGGTTATCCCTTAACAGAAGAAAAGGGAGGGAAAAAAAAAAGAAAGTAAGAAGAAGAAGGAAAAAGAAGGAATAAAGAAGACAGCACTGCTCCCAGCCTCAATGTTATTCCACATTTTCATAGACTTCATCCTTGTGAACTGAATTGTTACTTGGATATGTACAGATGTACAAAAAACCATTTGGTCTTTTCTCTTGTGTAAATATTATTTGATTATGTGCAATATTTCACTGCTTCCACTGATATTTGTACAGGGTCAGGTTTTTAATTCTTACAATTACTGTAGCTTTTTTTTTTACTCCATAATTAAGCTACTCTAACAGTTTATCAAATTATGCTAAATATAATCATCATGTATGCACAATTGCTGTCATTCACAATATACAAGGTGTGATTAGGAAAGTCACTTTGCAAAAAAACAAATCATCATTTATCTTTATATTGTTTGAGTATTGGCTTAAATTTGTCGCTCCCCTGTGCTTTAAATTTTAAAGTCAGCCCAACTTATGAAAATCAACTATCCTTTTCTAGTTCATAATTCTGAATTTAACATAATAACTAAATAAATGCAAAACTTTAAAAAAAAAATCTTCAAGAAACTTTGGTAGTTTCAGAATATAATAAAAATTTCTGAGATTTATAGTTAAAATTCAATAAAATTCTTCATTCATTGGAGTCATGGGATAGTTATAATGATGAAAAAATACTAGATAGAAGCATTGTTACCAATTTATAATAATATTTTATTAATTTGTGCCTCTAAAATGTGCATCAAACAATAAAAACAATTCAACAATTTTATGGTTTGACTTTTAACACATTTTTTGAGATCAGCAAGAAAAAAATTAGGATTTTTATTCTAAGCACATTCATATATATATATGTATCCAATATCATATATCTATATATGACTTATTTATCCCCTTACTCAATACCTAAAAATAATTGTGGAGCTCTTAGACTATCTTTAGAAAATAAAAAATAATTGTGGAGCTCTTAGACTATCTTTAGAAAATAAAAGATTCATAGTAGAGATGCCTTTATTCCCTATGCAGTATGTGGAGAGAACTAGAAATACAAGAACTATTTAAACATGGTTACATTGCTCAGAAGGAGCACTTTGCCGGAGGCTGAAATACGAAAGCAGCAGAATACAGTAGATAACAGGTAGCCAGTAAGAAATACGTGCAAAGTGGGTGAAAGTCAGAGGCTTCAGTTCAAAGCATCAGGGACAAAGTTCAGCTCAGGCCAAGAGCCTGATATAGCTATGGATATGACTACTAAAAAAATCTGAGTTTTTGTTATTCCTTTGAAACATAAACTTGAAAGACAACATGTTCTGCAGTAGCTGCAGACCCTTCTCTTAAAACACATATATGAGTTCTGGTCCCAAGTCTCATGGATCTTCCTGTAAATTTTATCTTGCAACCACTTCATGAAAAGTACAGAAACTGACATGGCAACAAGGCAAGAAGCTCTCAAGTGTAATACAGAATCCTTCTCCTCTAGCACAAGGAATCCCAAAGACTTTCCTGCATACAGAACAGCTTCTACAGCACATGAGGAGAGAGTGGCAATGGAACCATACTAGGAAGGCTTCCCAGCAGTGGCATACGAGGTTCATGTCCACTGCATGAGACTTGACGTAGCTAAAAATTGACCTGTAAAGATCTATTTCTTTAAATATTAGTGTGTGTATTTACTGGCTGTATTGCATTTTGGAAATGCATAATGGTGTATTGGGTCACATGAATTGATAATACACTTGCATAGATATCAAGACTATTTGTGGATCACACTTATGAAAGTTATCAGGATAAAGAAAAACTAAACAAGATTTCTTTGCCACTTAAAAAAAAAAAAATCAACAGAAGGAAGTCAGACTGTTCAATTGACCTCTACATCCATTTTGTGTTTCAAGGAATATTATGAACGTTAATGTTGGCAGGTTTTGTGAATGAACGTCACCCATTATATCTTCAGCACCCCATGTGGCACTTTGTTATACGCTGCTTGTTCCAATCACATTGCAAATAATATTTTTCTTCCCCTATAGCTCATACACAAGTATTAATATAGCACTATATTAAAAAAAACAGGTTGATATTGCATGAAATTGTAAATCACCAGGGCAACAGGGAACTCTTCACAACTTTACAGTGTAGATTTTCCATTTCAGAAGCTCTAAAAAATATTACTTTTGCAGAAATAACCATCAAGCTGGGAGCAAAAAAGAAAACAGTATTTTCAAATCCAGTTAGAAGATATGAATCAAACTACTGTTAAGACATTTCAGTGTTATGTGCATGTCTGTTTATATATTTCTCAGAATTTAATGTGGGTTTTTTACAGTTAAAAGAGTGAATATCTTCAAATGAAATTTATTCAAAGTTTACAAAACACAAGGACCATTATTAATATCTTGCCACATTGCTGTTTTGCCAGTAATGGAAGATTGTTTCCGCTAAAACATTCCTTGCTAAATCTCAAAATGTAAAACTTTAAACATTCATATTTTCTAAATGTTTTATGTCAGATACTTTGAATGATCTGATCTAACTAATGTTACAATTGTTGCATCAGATTTTTAAACTGGGTAATTTCTTTGTGGATCTGGAATAAAATTTACATATGATCATATTTCCATGAGAATCTGCAAACTTGTTAGATAATTTCTACCATGTCATAAATCTTCACTAATCTTACAGGTCTTTGGATGTACCCAGTACACACATGAACAGACTAAGCAGAAGAATGAGTAGAATGCCTGGAGTATAGGGCAGAACACATATGCCCAGGACAGGCACGAGATTCATTGCTCTGTATCATTTATTTAGCATTACACAGCCTGTTAACCACTATCTTGAATGAAAATCCTGCAGGCAGATAAGAACAGAAGTCTTTATGGACTGCTTTTAATCAAGTTGTATTCCATGGGCTGTTATAGAGAAAGGGTATGGAAAGTTATGTCAGACAGTGATAGGAGTTTTCTGAACGCAGTAGCATCTTGAGGCTTTAGGTGGGGAATAGAGAGGCTGAGATTTTACTTTCTTTAAGGAAGATTAGAAAGTCGTTAATAAAAAAAAGTACATCTGCATGCAATATATACAATAATGTATTTTTGTAAGATTGCAAGAAGTCAAAGGATCGATAGTAATTCAAGCAAAACATTCATATCATTATTGTTTTACCCTAGAAGGCTCATTGTTTATTTTTTTTCCTCCAGCTCTTTGACAGAGTAGATGCAGAATTTCTTCTGAGTGTTAGCCTAGGAAGCATTTTGAAAAGAAAAATGGAGACATAATTTCTAATCACCTGAAATCCTCACAGTTTGTTTTGTTTTTTTTTTTTTTAATTTTTATTCTGAATAGTGTGGAAAAAATAGTATGTCCTTCTCCCTTCTTTCAGTATGGTTCTGCATCCAGCTAAAAAGTGGTGAGCTTGTTTGGCCCAAGCCACACATCTTCCCTGCTTCAATTTGATTCTTTCTTGGTGGTTGTTCTCAGTGACTTCCATCACACCAGAGCTGGTGTATTTCCACAGTTAGAGATGGTCAGAGACATTTGCAATATCATTGTTTTGCTGCTAGTACTCAACTAATAAAAAGTCTTGGATAAGATTGTGACATCAAATATAGAATACACTAGAGCTTTTCTAAATCAGAATAATAGATAGTGAAACTGCTGGAGAATGACAAGGGGAAAACCTTTATTAATGCAACTAATAGAAGTGACAAAACAACAACATGGAATATTCTCAGAGGTTTTGTCATTCTAAAATCCCAAGGAAATATACACTGCAGGAGTCATCACCCTCTTAAAAACCTCCAACAGTAATAAACTCTCTTTTCTGAAAGATTTGGGACAAACTATGCTTGTCTAACACAAGGCCTTCAGGGAATCCCTTTGGCAGGGGTTCAAGGGCATCACTTCTGAAGAGCTCTACAGACATCAGAATAAAAAATTATCCACATATACCATGCTAAAAAAAGACCTGTAGGACATCAGTCTAGTTAAAAGTCCAAGGACATGTCCCTGTAGAATTCCCCAGGGTGTCAGAGGAAGGGGTATCTCTGCACATCATTGCAGATTCTTCATAATTACTTCAGGGATATTACCAGGAGAACTGCTGCAGGGAACAAAAAGCCTTTGGGTCGCATATATTATTCCCCTGATTATATCAATGTGACATACTGTTGTACAGACCATTCTGCTGTAGGTTGTCTGTAGAAAAAATGAAGTACTATGAAAATGAAAATTTGGATATATGGAATGATTTTCAAATGTACTATAATATGGATCTGAGGGAGCAGTTTGCATAATGAGTCTCAGAAATAATGAACCTCATTGCTCTTTATCCACAGGATCTGTAGAGCAAAGACTAGGCTATCTTGTAGCCAAGAAGTGTATTAAAACACAACATAAAAAATACATTATATTACCAAAAGATAGATTGTACTGGATCACACTGGAAGTATGGATGTTCTGGTCATCCAGAGGGAAAATCTTGTCCTTCAGGCTTCAGCTTTCTAGGTGTGGAAAGTAATATTCATTGTCAGCTTTTGGATTGAAAATTGATTTCCAGCTGCTTCATGCAGCACTGTATATCTGCTTTTCCTTTAGTTAAAATCACAAAGAAGCAAGGACAATAGTTCTGCATCAGGATGAGTTCGTTCTGTCTTATAAGTGCTTCTTTCTAAATCTCCACCTATCTGTAACTATTGGCTCAAAGACAGTGTCCGGAGCTGAGACAGTGCCTGTGAGTATAAATTCACACACAGACTCCCAGGCCCTGGCCTAGGTGTGAAACCCATCAGGAAGAGTCAGGGAGCAGCTCTTCAGAGAACCTTTGGGACTGAGGATGGGTCACACTTAGAGATATAGGACACATTATGTGATGCAGGGTATGAGCATTTTGGGATAGCACAACATTTACTGTGGGATACTTAGAAGAAGTGAAGGGTGGGAAAGGGAGTGAAGTAGTAGCTTTACATAAGACCAAAAAAGGGAATGTGAAGCAATAAGCTGATGAAAGGGTTGATTCCATGTAAACCCATGGCTATTTGTGTGGCAACGCTCTGCATCTCATCAGCACAGTCTGCCCTGTCTTATAAAATGTTATTTCTAACTCCTTTTGCAGTGGATGGACTCTTGCTCAGTGTTGAGGGGAAAAGGAGGGACAGAGTCTGAGCGACGCACAGGTCAGCAGGCCATGGAGTCACAGTGCCTGAAACTGGAGACAGCAGAGTGGACTAATGTGCCAACAGCTGGAGTGGGACCTTAGTGTCATAGGGATCCATGTGTCCATGCTGCCAGGAACTGGAGCAAGTGCAGATGCGTAGGTGAGTGTGTGATCACTAACAAACATCAAGTTAGAATATTCACGCAGATGAAGTGACCTGGGAGCCCAGGCTATGTCTCTTTTGGAAGAGTATTTTAGCATCTATGTGTTTGAGGATGCTGCAAGACATTCTCCCTTTTTTCAGAAGGTAGTGTGAAGTTTGGTTAATATTTTATTTAGGCAACATCATTCAATCCCAGGGCTTTTTCCCCCTTGAATATGTGTTCCTTAGAGGCATCCAGGATGGCTTTAAAATCAATATACATAAACCCAGGATAAAATTATTTGTCTAAGTGACAGTACATCCAAGTATTGAGATTTTTGACAAATCCTGAATAAGGAGCACTGTGTGATTTACACACATTGGAGACCTACGTGTTCTGATTGAGAGTACTGAGGGCCAATTGAGAGCAGAGTGACAAGCATGAAATCCAGGGAGTGTGCTGGAGTTCATTGCTTTCTTGAAGTCAAGTGTTAATAAAAGTTAAATTATCTGTAGTAAAATATGTTTTGTTCTTTCTTTGTGCTTGTTCAGAATGTGTTCATTCAGAAGCCATTATGTTCAACTATCGGATTTATTTGTGAGTCAGAGAATTTCTTGCAACCTAACACGCATTTCCTAAAAAAATTCCTAAGAGATTAAAACATGGAAATAATTAAAACATTTAAAATAATATTTAATATTTAAAATAACTTCTGTATGACACTTACGCTGAAAAAAGCTGAGCTCATAAGAGAAACCTTCATGCAGCATAGCATTTTGCTTCCTGGTTGCATCAGCTGGGACTTTTCTGTGATTTATATATAAACATTTTATTCAAATTTCCCATAGAGAAAAAAAGGACCAAACAACTTGTCATGGTTTGACCCTGGCCAAATGCCAGGCACCTATGACATCTGCTCTGACATCCTGCCACAGCTGTGCAGTAAAGAGGAAAAAAGTAACATACACACCAGACTCAGGAGTTGAGATAAGGGACCAGTGTGAGGATACACTGAGAAAGGGCAAATAAAGGATAAAACCCAAAGCTGCAAAGTGATTTATTAACCTACCAGAGTCGGAGGATAAATAAGCTCTTAAGACACTGTTTCTTCACTCATCCCCCTCCCTCCCTCTTAAGACTCAATTTCTCTGCTCACCTCCCTCCTTCCAACCAACAGCTCGAGGCGGGGAGGGGGTGGGCAGGGTATGGTTTTTTTTTCTTAGTCAATCCATCACCACAATTCAAACAATGTTTCTCTGCTCACCCCCCTGCCTCCTTCCAACCAACAGCTGGTGGGGGGGTGGGGGTGGGGAAGGGTAAATGGGTTTTTCTTTGGTCAATACATCAGGGAATGGAGTCCTCTACTTAGCCATGGGGTCCCTCCCACAGGACACAGTCCTCTGCAAACTTCTTTGGTGTGGGTCCAATCTCACGAGCATCATCCCACCTGAATTCTGCAACATGAGTCCTCTTGTCCATAAGGTGCTGTGCAGACTCTCCCAAGCTGAGGCCAGGCTGCTTCCATCCCAAGAGCAAGGCCTTGCTCTCCCTTGCAAGGCCTTTGCAGTTTTAACTCTTTATATGAGACTCCCACTGGATCACAGCTTCTTCCAGACATCCACCTGCTCCTCTGGCATGGGCACCTCCCCACAGGCATTGAGTGGATCTCCGCACCCCCGTGGACTCCATGGGCTGCAGGGGGACCCATGGTCTTCACCACAGCTAGCAGAGGGTTTTCAGCTCCGGTGCCTGGAGCACCTCCTCCCCCACCTTCTCCACTTACCTGGGTGTCTCCGTGTTGTTTTCCCCACACGTATTTTCACCTCCTCCTCCTTCTCTAGCTAAAAAGAAGTGTGTGCTCACATTGTGTCAATTTCCTCTTTAATATGTTTTCACAGAGGCATAACTAACATCTCTAACTGGCCCAGACTTGGCCGGCATGTCCATCACTCTCAGAGCCATCAGAGATTGGCTCTACTGGACATGGTGAAAAACTTCCAGACCCTTCACTCAGGACACACAGGAGCCATCTTTGTGCCACTCCCCAGCCCTCAGACACTTCCTCAGGCCTACCACAACAGCTTTTGAAGGGTTTAAATTTCTCTTAGATGCTAAAGAGATCTTGCTGATGTTCTGGGCTAAGCAAAACCAACACAGAACTAGATAGATTTTAAGCATTGCTCAAAATAACCTTGCTTATCTTAATTTCTTAAAATCCAGGGTTTTTTTTTTTTTTTTGGTAGTGACAAACCACTGAAATCCTGATGGTTTTGGGGGTTTTCCCCTGAAATAAGATGGTTTGAAGTGTTATGAATATTTTTATTTGTGAACTCTTCATGTTGATATAGACAACAGGATATACACACTGTATATTACATACTAGATGATCCAAATCTATCTATATGAACTTTAATCAAGTCAAATTTCTCTGCAGACCCATGAATTTCTGTAATATATATTTCTTTACACTAGCTTTGTTTCCTTTCCAACATGATGCTACCAAGGGAAGACATTTGTATCTATAACATCCAAAATTTCTCCTTAAAAGCAGTACTCTAGTTCTTTAGAAAGCTAGCCTTATCATGTTTCCAATACTGCTGATGCCTAAATAATGACTTCTTTTAAGTTTAGATCCTGTGAAGACCCCAAAAGAGCAAGGCAGTACTTGTATGGACCTAAGTCATGAGTACTTCAGTATAAAGAAAACTTCTTAACAAATTTCAACCATAAATAAAACTACTATATAGAAGATATAAAGTAAAATTCTCCAGTAAAATATTCAGTGCAATATGGTGGGTGGTTGTCATTGGCTCCTATCTGAATGAAATGTCTTTCCTAAAAACATTACTGCATCAGCATGAAATTAAGTGAGAAATGTTAGAAGTAATTATTTATAAAAATATACACCTTGTAATTAAAAACTTTTGACTACAACAGTAATATTGCTGGTTATTTTTTATTTTTATTACTGCATATATATATCTATATATATCTATATATATGCAAAAGGGAATATTGGCTGAATTTAATATAAGAGCAGTCAGTGGATATAATGTAGTACAGACATCTGAATATCCAATGAGGTGGAATATTGTTTTGAGATTAAAAAGCACAAAGTTCTTCTATCCAGATCATTTTAGAAGGGAATTAAGTGGGCAACCGAAATAAACAGGTTCAGGCCTGTTCCCATGCTCTGTTGATTATTGTACCTCTGACAGCTGAACGATGTCTGAATAACTCCCTTCAGATGAATAGCAAAGAATATTTTTGATTTCTTTTTTCGCCTTCCTTGCTATGAAGCCAAAGTGTCAAGTACTAGTAAATGTCTTCATTCGGAGCTGGATGTGGTCAAGAGATTTCACTTGAGTTGTTAGAGGTCCCTACATGGAAATTATCTATGGTGCTGGAAACTGTAATATGAAAGTCAGAGGTGAGTTGATGGTGTGAATGCTGTTTTGCACCTATCAGATCTGCAAAACATTTAAAGTATAAAGTGAGAGAAAATGAAAGTTGTTTAGGAGCCATGAGGAAGCAACAGACGCATTTATGCTTCTGAAAAGTTCACTGTAAACACTTTCATTGTTTATGTTGTTATTTTTCTCCTTTGTTCTGCACAGTGTTAAGCTCACAGGGAAGATTTTTCAAAGATTGCAGAATACAGGGCCTTTTTGAATTAGAAACAGATGACAACTGCTTTGAATCTCAAAGTGTCAATAGCAAGAAAAAGTGAAGAGGCATATTTCAAGGATAATAGTAGTTTAGATGAAGCTATCAAAAACATGAAGCTGTAAAATATAGTGAGAGCTGCTGGTTCTAGGCCATCCATTCTTCAAAGTGATAAGACTTACCTCTGAAAAATGTTATGTCAGTTCCCAGGTGATGTCAAAGAATGGATACATTTAGCTCCTCTAGCAAAGTGGTTGCCCACTTTTTCCATGTTGGACCTTTAAGCATCATAGTTTTTTTTATTTACTTAATTATTTCTCTAAAAAATATTTACTTTCTTGAAATATTATTTCAGCAGTTCTAACCTATTCAGAAGAGTTTACATTCAGAGTCTACTATTCATGCTCCTGTTTCTCAGGTTATCTGTGCTCAGCCACAATATTTAAAAGATTATATAATTTGCATGAATTACCATCATCACATCAGTCAAAACTTAAACTCCTTTTCCTCCTTTGTCTCTTGTAGTTAATGCTCTGTGTAGTTGTGCCAACATGAAAAGCTATGATAAGTTTCTTCTTCTGTGGTGCTGACCCAGTTCCCTTGGTTGACATGACACAGGGGCAAAAATATAGTTCAATTATTTTGCTGATTGCTTGCTTCACAGTTATAGTAGGACCAAATATGAAATTATCTCTTCTTCTATAAGAAGATGCCTATTAATTCTTTAGTTACATAAGACTAAGGCTATGTCCTTACTCTGTCTACACAGAGGAGGAAAGACTTTAGGTTTTCAAAAGGCCAAATAACTTATGATCCTAGGATTCATTATTTTCCCCTGAGATTCAAGCCCCTAAGCACATAAATCACTTTTAAAATATTATGCTAAGTTATACTCTGGTCCTCTGAGATAAGAAAGGTAAGATGCATGGAAAAAAGTATTTGGAAAATGCAGTTTCAACCACCTAAAGGAACCAAAAAGAAACAGTAGGATGTTTTTCTGTGACTCAGTTGCATTAAATACTAGTCCTTCTAGCATTTGGATAATATTTCTGCAACAAAACAGTGGTGGATTGCTTGGTAGTATCTCAAATTTGATGACAAGTAGGAGCTTACTAGTCACGCTTTGCATCATTATCATATATATTACATTTTGTAATGACATGCTGACAAAAATATATGGATTGGAGGCTTTAGCAGTGCAATTATTACAAGCTATTGACAAAAACAAACCAACCAAATAAAATCCACACCTGGAATAAGGTGCATATGAGAAGATACTGTAACTAATGAAGGATAAAATGTTAAAAATATCTGTTTCATGAGATTTATTTTGCTTTTATAGGATAAGCTGATCCACAGAGAGTGTGTGCCCTCTGAAGAAAAATGGAAGTTCAACACTTGAATAATAAATGTTGGTTTACTGAAGGACCTAGAGGGGCAAAAAAGGTAAAGATACTTAATTCATTGTAGTGATCCATCCTCAAACTAGGTTATACTGGAGATTTATATCAACCTTTGACTGCAACTTTTGAAAAATAGTAGGTATAAGACTGAGAACCCAGCAGCTGCAATTCTTTCCTGAGGCTGTTCTTATAAGGGAGGTCTTACCAAGCTTACTATTATCCCTGCATTTTGCCTACAAGCACAGGCTCAGTGCTGTGTGGAATTTGATATGGATAATGATATATCAAGTTTTAGCTGCATTGTTTCCTATATTATTTTTTTAATATTTAACAGTTATTTTACATAAACTTGGAGGCTGGAATATTAAAAAAGTATCCCATAAAACACAAATTCCATATATTCATCAGGAATTTGTCCTAAAGATTTTTTTTTTTTTAATGAAGGGGATTTAAATATTGAGCTACTTAAGAATACACCTTAAATATGTTCATTTATATAGTCTCTATTAAAAATATTTTCTGGAATAAGTAGCCTTCTTTATCTTTAGGAACTATTTGTATTTTTCCATTTTTAATATTTTTTACATAGATACAACTTGTCCAAGGGGGAAGAAAACAACCAGAAGTCAGGATATATAGCTCTGCAGTGATTCACTATAGTTGTCTTCAGTTTTATTTTAGGTGATGTGTCTTCATAAATTCAAAGAGTTAGCCTCTGAATTCATCTTTCATTTCCCTGGAAACCAGAGCGTTGTGGATAAGTACTTGGCTCTGACCCAGAGCTGAGTCATAAGCAGTTTTGGCATTTGTGAGAGAGTCCAAGATCTCTCTTGAAGTTAGCAGCACAAATTTAATTCTGTGTATATCCTTCACAAGTCACTTCTGACAGGATTGTTCTCATGTAGCCCAGGGATCTAAGTGATATGTCTAAATTAGAGCTGGTTTTACTGCTCTGTCTCTTGAAGTGAATGCAAAGAGAAAGAAAAGCCAGGGGAGGAATGATAGTTTCAAACAGATGGGTAATCATGTCTATGTCTGTGTTTAAAACACTGGGCTCTTGATTTCACCTGTGTGCTGCCTTCGTGTAGAGAGGAGACGTAGATTTGTACTTCCCTCTGTGATGGCAGAGCCCTTAGGGATTAGGAAGGGCAACAAGGACACCAAATTTCTGCATGTACTGTGGACCTACATCTGCTGCTTCTAGATGCAGTGCATTGTACTCCTCAGTGAAACAGAGAAACCTCTCTCCTAACATAGGCATTTTACTGGGGCCCAAATGGCTGAGTGTGTAACATAAATATACTTGCATTTTACTTTCCTCGCCTGCAAAATGAAGCTACTGTATTTATTCATAATATAATTTATGAAGCAAATTAAAGTTTTCATTCAAGAAAATCCCACTTCTGTTCATCCATGTATTAACTGGAGCTCAGTATAGCTACCAAACACATAAAAAATGCTCTGAATTTATGATCTTGTCAGTGATGATCTAATAAATTGGCTGTTTACCTGCAAAAACAAGATGAAAACTAAGAGATGGTTAGAATTACTCATAGGTATTTTTGGATTCCCAGGCAGCAGAATGCTATATTTACCTAAAGCTTTCTTCATTTATCCTGAGCACTCAAAGTAACAATAACACTTCTTTGCTCTTTGTGCTATGGTATTTTACATATGAATCAGTTTTTAAATATATTTATGTACAAAATTATTTCAATATTACCAAAAGTGTATTGTGGTCGTCATAGTTATTGTGAATGAACAACTCACTTTTCATTACTTATATGAGGCTTTTTTAAATTGCATGCTCAATTTCAACAGTATTTGAAAACAGAAAATGTCCTTGTGAATTAAGTTTGGATTTACTGATACATCTTGCTGTTCTTTTATTCAGAAGAGCAGACCAGTCCTTTTTGTTTGTTTGTTTATTATCTACATAGCTTTGGAGCAAATTTATTATGGGATGTCTGAAGTTCCTTAGTGAATCTCAAGGTAATCTCATCTCTAATGCTTTTATATGGTAGCTATTTAATCTTCTTTATGGAGAGGACAGAATGACCTTATTCTTTACTTTTTCTAATAAAACGTCTTACAGTTGAGAATTTCAATGAGGTTAAAAATGAATTTTGTTTTACTGAAAAAAAACATGGAAATGTCTCTGAAGCAGGAAGAACCTTTTCTTCCTAAACTTTAATTGAAAAATAATAATAAAAAAAATTGTTTTAATGATTGATCTCTTGCCATTCTATGATAATTTTCTGGCAATGATTGGCCTATAATGCAGGAAAATATAATTATCACTTCCACTTAATTCAGGGGTATTAAAAACAAAAGTATGTATAGTAAGGCTGCAATGTGGAAATATGTCCTAAAACCTGTTTTCAGCAAATTGTTTTATTCACTGAGTTTAGCGGCTTAGCATTTTGTCCAGTTTTTCTTTTAAAATGAAAGATACTGTCAACATTCATATTAATTTTTTTTCTGCAAACAGATAAAAAAGCTCTATTTTGTCAAGGTTTCAAAAATAAAGAATGATTTGAAGAAAAGTCCTTACAAACTGAAAAATATATTTAAGATGATTCACCACTGTGTTTTTGACAGAAAAAATAACAACTTTGGTTACTGCTTCAACTTCAGCAAAAGTGGCATGAATGGATAGATTAATCTGTACAGTGGTCCAGAGCATGCCAGAATTTTAAACATCATGTAATTTATCTTAAATTAAAGCATATTTAGATTAGAAGTACTTGTGCAACTTTATATACAGTTGTCACTATCCAAACAAATTGGTTTGATCAGCAGTAGTCCAGTTTACTTCTTTGGAGCTCTGAAAATTTAGTTACAATGAACGTGCCTCCCCATATTTGTTTATCACTTTTTTTTTTTTTTTTGTGGGTGGAGAATACACACAGAAAGAATGGATAGAAATAACAGTAATAAAAATAACTGTCATCTTCAGTGAAAGTAAAAACCTGTGCAATTTTGTAAATGCCGAATTTTGGAACGGTGCATGAGGAAGAGTCCAGTACCCCTTGCTCCTCCTGTTCATTCTTTAATTTCAGGAAGATTTTATTTTTCCCTGCCGTGGTGTACAAAACTGAAGGAATGTCACTTTTTGGTAAGTAGTACGTTACACAAATAAGTCATAAATTTCCCCTACAATATTTCAAAGACCCCTACAACCACGCTTATTCTTTAAAATATTATTCTACTTGATTTTAACACCTGCTTTATAAAATAGATACAAGATGATTTTTAGGGGTTTAATTAAATACTGTCTTTTAACTACTTGATGGCACCTTTCTACACTGTACTGCACTTTCTACACTATGCAAAAAGAACAGGTGGCAGATCTGCTTAGATCTATCAAAATCATAGATCTCTTTAGTCTGTCATGGAAAAATATACACAGATATTCTGAGATCACTGATATTTCCAAATCCTGAATTAAAGATGGCAATGTTAAAACTAGAACAAAAATATGTAAAAAAAATTCCAGTTGGTGACATTCACCATTCTTTCAAAAGCACATCAAACTTCAGCTTAGAGAGGAGTAAAATTCTGAAATCCCCTTTACCTCAAAGTCCCTCAGAAATATTGCAATGCTATTTCAATCAATATTAATAGGACATTATGGATGTGTAGACAAAATTAACCAGATTATTGTTAATTCAATAATTAAACATAGTCAGCGATTGAATGTGTTTATACAATCCATCAGTTCATATTTTTTCATAATTTTTTGAGGATTTTACCACTCCTTTAGAGGATTTTACCACTCCTAGACAAAACATTAGATTTCAAGTTCATTTGTACAGTGAGTAAAAACAAAAACCATGAAGGAAACTTATGAATTATGGGAAGGTTCCCAGTTTGAAAGTTGTGTTTCATCATCACATAAATCCTATTTATGCTACAGTGAATGAACTATCTTCAGATAACAACCAAACAACTGTTTGTAATGATAAATATGGGTAAAAGACCTTTTGCAGGTTTTTTTTTTATGTGCATATATTTGGTTTCTTAAAAAATTCTTTGACATTTGAGATTTTTCAGAATTGATTAAGCATACTAAACCACTGATAATGAGTCTCCAGAAAAACATGGTATTGAGTTTGGATGAAAGGAATTTATCTCTTGACATGAATTAACAGTACTAGAATGTGTAAATGAGTAGCAAGTGGAAAGTCCTATCTCTGTAGTTGTTCTAATTAGGCAGTAACATTTAACATCACAACAATTTGAGACAGTGGAAAAGACAATTGAACTTGTTATTGTCTTGTAAACATGAACATTAACATGTTTGTTGACATATTTTAGAGTGATTCTAAGCAAAGTCTTCTGTAGTCATTTGGAATATATTAATAATATTGCAGCTCAACTAGTATAAGTATCTGTTGGGTGTTGGTTAAAATTTTAAGATTATAACTAGCCAACAATAAAACCTTGCATCTTCAGTTTCATAAGGTTAGCTCCCCTTTGACCATGAGATTCTGGGTGAACACTTAGAAACACCCAACAACAAGGTCAGCAGAAGTTTGTACATTCTCATGGTGAATTGTATTCACAGAATACAAAGCCACATAAACAGTCATTATTTGGTGGGGGAAGGGTTGGAAACTGAATGGTGGTAGTCTTGAGCCCTTGACATTAATTAGGGTCATTTCATTCACTTTTGTGACCTGAAAATTAACCAGTGATTTAGTGCCATATCAGAAATTTGCAGTCTTGACCAAGTGATTTTGACAGGGCTTTAGCAGATTTTAATATATGCAGAAAGTTTTCATCTTTTTGTTGCAAGGGTATAGGAGAGGTGTTTCATTGCTTTTTGCCTCCTCACTCAGGTGACCCATAAGTCCACAAATGATATCAAAAGAGATTTAAGGAAGATGAAATATAAGACAGGTGTTAAGGAAGAATGTAATGTTAAGATAGAGGTTGACAGTGCCTTAACCTTCTATTGATCAGGGTGGGAGGAGGGAAAAGCTAAAAATCAAACACAAGTGTATAAAGAGGAGAGAAGAGAGGGAAAGATTAAACATATAGTTAGATCTTATTTTCTTCATAAATTAGTGGATTCCAATGTCTTTTAAAAAATAGGTGTCTAAGTATTGCAATCTTCTTGCATTTGCATTGCTATATCCTTAGAAATGAAACGAATGAACCCAGTTTATTACAGAAGTTTGTCACAAGTGTGAAGCAAGCAAGCATGGTTGTGTTTTTCTTCAAGTGCTTATGTGAAACTAATCATTATATTTAATTGTATCTGTGGCTCACTATGAGGTTACGAGGACCAAGAAAAAGAGATATACATAAAAATTGAATCTATGTCATCTCAGTTAAATAACAATCTTTCAATATGTCTCTTTAATTTCATGATTTTTTTTTCAAAACTATGCTGAACATTACAATCTGAATCAATGGTATTTAAGTCTTTAATATTCTTACCTACTGGAGCATTTCCAGCTCTTAAACCAGTAATAATTCTCAATGTAACAGTATACTCTATTTGCAGAGGATTTTTTAAAAATTTTTCTTTCATTTTTTCTATTCCATCTTAAACCATCACTGCCACCTCTGAACTTTAATCCTTGCATTTTATCTTTCATTTTACCGTATTGGATATAGAAAAAGTTTCTCAGATAAAATTTAAAGATTGAAGTCAGGAACTGCCTAGACTTTCATGATTTCTTTATCTGTTGCCTAAGGACAGATGTGTTGTGCAGCATGCAGTCTGCTGAGAAACTTAGTTAATGTTTAATAGAATAAATTCCACTGGATATTAAAATAGTCCTTATTTACTGTGGTGTCTATGGAGTTATGGGGGAAAAATACAGTAAAACTGTCAACAGGTCCTCCAAATTGAGTTTGCTAAATTCATGAATGGCAAGAGACAGGAATTAGTGCTTCAAAATATCTATGTAATCTTGTGTTCCTATGTTTACAATATGAACAACGGAGGGTGCACCCGATCCTACTGTCTGTGTCATTAATGAAGATATTAAAGAGCATTGGTCCCAGTATGCACCCCTGAGGGACATCATTAGTCACCAATCTCCATCTAGACATTGAGTCATTGGCCGCTACCCTCTGGATGCTACCAACAATTCAATTCCTTATCCATCAAAGAATTCCATCAAATCCATCTTTCTCCAATCTAGAGAGAAGGATGCTGTTCGGGGCTGTGTCAAAGGCACCACAGAAATCTAGCTAGCTGACATCCGTAGTTCTTATGTTGTTCACTGATGTAGTCACTCCATCACAGGCAACTAGACTGGTCAGACAGGACTCGCCCGCGGTGAAGCCTAAGCACCTCCCCGTCCTCCATGTGCCTTAGCAGAGCTTCTAGGAGGATCTCTAACATGATCTCAGGCACAGAGGTGAGGCTGAAAGATCAGGGTCCCAGGGTCCTCCTTCATATCCTTTTTAAACATGGGTACAATGCTTACATTTTTCCAGTCACCTGGAACTTCATCTGACATGACTTTTCAAATATGATGGAGAATTACTTGGAAACTGCATCAGTCAGATTTCTCAGGATGCTGGGATCCATCTCATCAGGTCCCACAGACTTATGTATCTTCAGATTCCTCAGGTGGCCATGAGCCTGATCTTCCCTATTCTCTGAAGGCCTATTTTTTTTTTTTTAACTGAATGTCTAGTTCTTTTTAAGACAATGCCCTATCTTGATACATCAGTATCTGTGGTGCCAGGCACTGGAGCATGTGTAGGTATGTGAATGAATGTGTGAGCACCAGTCAAAATCAATCTGTTCTTGCCACCAAGCAGGTCACAGACATGAATTTCTCTTACAATGGGAGAGACCTTGCTCTTCCAGTCCTTGTCTTGTGATCCATCCACTCAAGGGATGTGGGAAGAGAGGTTGCCAGTGAACCTAAGGCAAAAGATGTTGAGTATCTCAGCCTTCTCCTCATCAGCTGTTATGTTTGCCAGTCGTGCTCATCAGAGGCATATATGCTTTCCTTTGGCTTCCTTTTCTGGCTGACACACCTGTAGAAGACCTTCTTGTTACTCTTTGCATCACTTGTCAAGTTCTGTTCCAGCCATGCCTTGGCATTCCTGACCCCAATCCCTACACAACTGAGCTGTGTCCTCATGGTCTTTCCAGGATACCTGTATCTGCTTCCACTGCCTGTGCTATCCCTCTTGCCCTTCAGTTTACTCAGCAGGTCTCAACTCAGTCAAGACAGTCCTTGCCTTCCTTTCTTGATTTATGACACCTGGGGATTTCAAATCAATGGAAAGTGTTCCTAAAGATCTGCCAAGTCTTTTCTCCTTCCTTGTTCCTGAGGGCAATTTCCCAGGGTGTCCTGTTGACTAACTGTTAAACAGCTGGAGTTCTGCTTCCTTGAAGTTCTTTGAAGATTTTATGCTTCCCCTGGCACAGGTCCTTCAGGACTGCAAACTCCTCTAGTGCATGATCAGTGAAGGCCAGGCTGCGTCCCGTCTTAACGTCGATTAGCTCAATTGTGTGTGTGGCCAACTGGTCTAGTATTACATCCCCCTCTTGTGAAAGCATACAGGAGTCTCCTGGCTTTCCTAAAGCTCTCTGTATTATTTTTCCAGCAGATATTGGTGTGGTTGAAGTCCTCCAGCAGGACAAGAGCCTGCAAGTGCTATGCCTCTTGTGGCTGGAGCAAGGAAGTAGCCTGTAGTAGACACCAAACACCATTTTCCCTTTGACACCCAGTCTCTAATTATTAGTTTCAACCTGCTCATGGCTATTTTCAGAGACATCTCTGCATTCTATCCATTAATTGATGTAAAGGGCAACCTATCCACCTCTTCCTCTTCTGCCCCTTCTGAACAGGTTGTAGCCATCAATAGCCACACTTCAGTCATGTAATTTATCCCACTACTTTTCAGCAATGGCAGCTAGGTTGTAGCTTTCTAGCAGCATTTTCTAGCAGCATTCTGGCTTCCAACTCCTCCTGTTTGTTGTCCATGGTGTGATGCAGCTGACTACAAATACGAGTGGTCTCAGAGACAAATAATAAAGAAAAAACCCTATATATAAACACATTTTAAAGTGAGAAAAAACATCATTTATGTGGAAGATATGAGACAAGTTTAGCTAGTCATAAGTTTGTACAATCAAGATTATAAATAGAGGCATCCTTCTGCATGCTGGAGTAGAGCACACCATTCTCACAATTTCTAGTATAATGCCTTGCAGACCTGACCCAGGGATTTTTCTCAGAATGCTTTAGATATATACATCATCTTTCTGGCAAGATAAATCTACTTGGCTATGTTGTCTGTTTGTTCTCAGTATACTAATTGAAAAACAAAATAAAACAAAATGAAAAAGTTTACTAGTCAGTAAAAGAATTGAAAATAACAAAAGCTCCACTGACATATAAAGGAACGTATAAAGGAAGGACTTAGAAGTTTTGCAGGAGATAATCTATTTTTTGTAAGACCAGAAGGAATCATATTTCAGTGGTAGTGGTAGCAGACAGCTCAGGAGATGTAAATAAATGGAGATTTTCCTGTTGCATTTTTCAGTGCTTTTAAAACACAGGCTGGATACCCCTAACTCACAAATTTGTGACTCATCTTGCATAAACACATATTCAGATTTGACATGTGCATGTACACTTACATTTTTCTTCTTTATGTGAAAGATCGACAAAATTCAGGTAGAATAAGCAGCAACAAACCTGACTCTGAACAACACAGGTTCTTGCACTCCATGTAGCATTTCTGGCTCATTTTAATTCTATGCAGCTTCATTTATATATAGGAAATGCAGATCCTTCCATCCAAACTCTCTTTCCACATCAGTGCTGAGAAAAATTAAGTCTGGAACCTGTAAATGTGGAATTTTTTTACTCAATTTCTTTTTTTTTCTCTCTTTTTTTTCCCTGTAGAGAAGTATTAGATGTTAGAGCACTTGAAATCCTGAAGAGACCTGCTCTATGTAGAGTAAAAGGATGATTTCTTCTGTACATGGGCATTAACAAAAGTCAATGCAAAACAATTGAAACTCAATCCTAAGCATGAAATGCAGCTTCCTTGTGGAGATGATGGTAGAATAGCTATGTGATTCTCTCTCAAACATTGGTTATTCTAAATCTTACTTGATTACCTCCCGTGTTCTCCTGGGCTGTTATCAGTCCATGTACAGACCTATGCACTACTGAGATAAAAGTCTTCTTCTTTCACTCTTTGGTCTATGTGTCTAAGTGTCTCTGTGTATGAAATTTTAATTTTCAATTTCAGGAAGGTGTTAGGATGATATTAATTTTTCTCTAGATAGCATAAACCCCATTTTTTTTTTCTTCTCAACCTATAACAGTATGAATTTAAAGTGATTCTCATGTTATTATGACATTATAGTATTTTCATGTACATAACTTAAAGATGAGTAGATGTCAAGTTTTATCATATCAAAATAGACTAGAATGTCAGGGCATTGTTTTTTTTTTCTTTTTCTTTTAACATCCATGCTGCTCCAACACTCGAGATTTATGATTCTATTTTAACATGAGCTTATTTCTAGTCCATAGTCATTGTTATTGGCTGGATTTCCAAAGTCCTTACTATTAATTCAACCATTGTGGAACTCATATGATTTATTTTTATGTAATCTATAGGCCTAGAGGTTAGAATGAATTTTCCACTTATGTTCATCCATGACCTGAAATTGCACTTTGTATTTTAAAATACATGGTGTCTGAATCTTTAACAGTATTTCATTTACTCTGATATTGTAATGACTTCCTGTACAGATCATCTCTCCTTCAGTATCTTGCAAGTTGTATATCAACTAGACTAGTTCAGTCTTTCAGATCAATGTCTTGTTAACTGCATTGCTTTCACATAGGGAAATCTATTACTCGGAACTTTCATGGGACCCACTGTATTCTTTGGCCCAGAATTCATCTCACATGGCCAAATTTATAACAACATGTATATTGCACATTTTTTGCTTCTTGATTTGTTTTGTGTTTATTGTGGGTTGTTTTCACCACTGAAATACACAGTGTACTAAAAGACTCTCCTGTGTCAAATATGTTACATTAAAAGCTGTAATTAAATAGCATATGGAGTTACATTTCATATTTCATTATAGCTATATAGGTAAATGCTGCCTTTAAAAATGAACCAAAAAAACCCCATTGATCCTATGTGTACTATAGAGACCTTCTATATAGCCAGGTCTATCAGTTCTTGTCTATAAACTCAACAGTATCAACACAGTTCAGAACCTCCCCTAAAATTAGAGGGATGTGAAAGTTCTCTGTGTGCTTTTCCTTCTGCCTTTATACTGTTCTTGCAGCCTTGGAGAATGGCTGACCTTGAAGTGGTTTCCTTCTATGGTCTTTGCATTGCTTAAAATATAAGCAATCCAGCACCTAGTACTGTTAAGAGCAGGCATTATCTATTATCTCTCACTGGGGTGAAACAAAATTATTTTCAAAGAAATATAAGCACAACAATAAACACAAAACCAGAAAGTTAAGGGGCATGCTAGAGACATGGAAAATTAGCCCTTTGCATATATGCAACTCATAAATCAACAGCACTTTGAAGTAAAGCAAAACAGTTTAACAGAAATGAGAAGTGTGTCAGAGACATCAAAAATAAGCTCCATTGAATTGATATTAATCTGAAGTGTTCTGTTATTAAAAGAGAGAAAAAAAACCCAACAAGGTGGTAATGCAACACTACTTTAAATACGTGGAAATCACAAAATTCAAAATATTACTTTGCCTCTTAATTTAAAACACAGGGAGACAGATTTTATAACATCAAATGCAACTATAATAGTGTGATGACAAGCACCATTTTTGAACACTAACTTGTCATATTGGCAAAAGGAAACCAAATTAATTTATTACTCACCAATATTTTTAATATTTTCTTTAAGTTGAAGAAAGTTCTGGATCAAAGTTCTTATCAAATAGAAGAGAGCTTAATTAAAGTGAAGATTTTAAATATGTAGTTGTGTGAGATTTTTGAGTCAAATATTATGAAATAAATAATTGAGTTAATTATCTCTTCCCAAGCTCTAGAATTACCTTAGATTATAGGGTTTCCTCACTGACATACTGCTCATATACTGCTGACATACTGCTCAAATACTTAAAGCTCTGATTTATCCATCTAGCCAAATGCATAGGATCAGTAGAATTGTTGTTTTCTGAAATAGAAGTGAGAGTTGCTAAATTTTGGTAACATTGATCTAAAATGTTTCCGACTATGTTGAACTATCTTAATTTCTTGTGTATGGAATACAAAGTAATATAATTAGAAGCCCTTCATCTGAACCTATAGTAGATAGCCAAGCAGTGTTTACTGTTGAGCTGACAGTTCACTGAAAGGCACTTTTTATTTTATTTCACCAATTCCCTTATGGTCATTACATGTTTTCCTGGACATTAATTTGACTAATTTGTTTCAGTAAATCAGCAGAAAAAAAATCTAGTAAATAAAGGAAAAGAAAATGGCAAGCAAATACATTTCCACTCATCATTGACAAACTGAATCAGTCTTATGCCTGATAACACAAGCAAAGGCTGCATATTATTGCTAGGCAGGATGTAAAATTATTTTTCAAATATGTCTTTCTTACAAAGTCTGAATTTATGTCAGGATCTATATACAAATGTTACATAACCAATTTTTAAAAATACAATTTTTCTGTTAGTGATTACAATAGAGCTTCACAGAATTATAGAGCAAATTGCATTTTGACCATATATTGACACTACACATCATGCAAATAAGCCAGGGAAAAGAAAAAAAACAAACCATGAGAATTGGAACAGACTGGTTTTAGTAAATTTGCAGTAAAATAAGAATGGAAAAAAATAAACAAGAACAGCATTTCTATTTATTCTTTCTGAGTATTATGTGTGCCAAGGAGTGGAATAATACAGTGAAAGTATCTGCGAAAAATTAAGGTAGCTTTAGAACAGCTAAAGCTGTTCTAAAGGAAGACAATGGGAAGACTGGAAATGAGAAAATAAAGTAAAAACTAATAGTAATATAATATTGAAAATGAAAATTTGGATTAAATTGAATGACAATAAATTTTTGAACTAAAAAGGAACAAATAAAGGACATTAACACTAGGCTTAGTTATATTTATGATATCACTCATGACAGGTATTCTCTTTTGAAAAATGAAACTAGACAGCAATTTTTCTTTGAAATGTTTATGACTTTTCTCACCCTCAAAAATAGCATAAGGAAACAAATAAATGTGTTCTTACAATAAAATATATCTTAACTTTGTTAATTCTGTGTAATTTAAATAGTGACCTTTTCATGAAGAGAAAATTAATGGATACAGATACTTGAACGGTTCCACAACTTCTCTTATGTCTGTACTCCAATATTTGTATTTATTTTTTCCCCATGCGAATGAAAATTGTTATCTATTCTGAGCTGTTCCTTCCCTAAAATTCCACATATAGACTGGGTTTTTCCTCCCCTCCAAAAAATGCACGTTATTCCAGAGAACTTGGAAAGAAGGTGACAGAAAATGGGACAAAATACTCCTTTATTAGCTAACAAGTTTTTAGAAATGCTTCTTGTTGTCTCTACTCTGAAAAATTATCAGCAGTAAGTAATTAAGAAATTCTGAATGCACACACTGAAATCATAATCTCTCTTACAATCAAGTAATATTTTGTATCCTTACTAGTAAAATTCTGTTTTTTAGGGAAGAGAATGCCAGAGGGAAGTTCAATGCTGTATAAGGTAGTATCAGTACTAAGATCACTAGCATACTACATAAGCAAGGATGTTTATTTTGCTCATAATATTACCTTTCCTGCTTTCACAAAGTCAAAAATTAAAATCTCCATGGGCAGCTCTCCTCGAACCATTACAGTCTTAGGAAAGGTCCATGATTTCTACCCCAAAGCTAAGGTAGATAGATAAAACCCAAGTAAAAAATAAAGGGTAATGAAGAAAACTCAAAAACTTTAGGTGACAGAAAACATGATTCCATTGTTTGTGTATTTAAAATGTTTGAATAATTCCTTTAGAACACTGCAACCTGATGCTTCTCAAGTTAAAAGAATTAAGCTCAGAAGCTTCTTAAGAAATTCTTGAAAAATGAAGTGGTCTGTGGTTTAACAGACAAGTTTAAGAAGAGATTGTCATGAATAAAATAGTCTGTAGATGAAAGTGAATGAAAAACATAAAGGTTGAAATTGCTTATGCAGTAACCAATAGAGAGAAAGACAGAAATAACTGAAGACTGTGAAGTTAAGAGAACCGACAAAATATTTAGCTAAAGACAAAAAAAAAAGCAGCCTTCTAAGATGTATTACAAAAAATGTAGGAACTAGAGATGTACTTTAGTAAAGAAAACATGAAGCCATGAGCTGGTTGGAAAAAAATACTATTTTTCATGCTCTCTCTCACTGAAAGAAAAACATTCACAAATCAAATACATCACCTTGCTGTGCTAGCAGTCTTTGAGAGCACATCAGATAGGCTGACGAGTTTGCTTTGCAGGCAGACTTTCCAAGGCTCATCCATCTTGAAGATTAATAAAGCCCTCTGTGACAGCCATTACAATGTAGTAAGGCTGTATTTGCAGTCATGTATTGCCTCTCAAGTTTTATATTCAAATCTTAAACTGATTAGTCACATTAGGTTTTAAGTCCCATCTCTGATGTATATTTATGGATTACTGATCTGTAGAAGGTTTTCTACAGCAAAAACAGCAATGCAGTTTTCATTTGAAATCTGATTCTGCACTAAATGAAAAAATGTTTCTGTACAGCTACTACCTGACCACATTTCAAAAGTCAGTGAGATTTGGTTTTTGCTTTATGGCTTATTTCCTTGTTATGGAATTTATAATCTAGATGAAAAATACTTTGATTACAGTTGATACTGTTGACATATTAGTTATGGATGTTGCCAGCTGTTTAGTTTTTTCCTTCCTTTCTAAAATCCACTTTTGAATTTATAATAGAAATATGGCTATGACAAATGGCTCAATGGCTGAGCCTAGAAGGCGCATGATTTTTTGTTTTGTTTTGTTTTCTATAAAATAGGTAGGGAGAAGGGAACAAAAATAAAGAGATCTGGACAGAACATAGATGCCTGCAGTCATAGACATGTAGATGTCTGGGTAGAATAAAACACTTTCTGTTTTGCTGGCAGGTGTGTGGGTGGGGGATGCAGCTATGGCTTCTGGGAGAAGATACCAGAGTCTAATTCCTGTTGGCCCCAAGATGGACCTGCCACTGGCCAAAGCTAAGCCAACAAGAAAAAGTGGTAAAACCTTTCTCATAATAGATATAAAAAAGGGGGAAAAATGGCTTCACAACAGCTGGGAGAGAGGAGTGAAAAAATGTGAGGGAAAGAGCCTTACAGACACCACGGTCTGTGAAGAAGGAGGGGGAGGATTTGGACAAGGTGCACATTCCCCTGCAGCCCATGGTGAAGCAGACTGTCCCAAAGAGGCCCCAGGAGGGCCATGGTGCAGCAGAGATCCACCCTACAGCCTGAAGAGTACAAAATGCCAGAGCAGGCAGATATGTCCTGAAGACAGATGCAATCTGTGGAGAGCCCATGTGGAGAGCAGTTTCCTAGCGGGAACTGCTGACCATGGAGACAATCCTGTGTTGGACAAGTGAGGGTTGGGAGAAGGTGGGTTTAGATTTGTTCTCTATTCTCAATATATTACTGTGTTTAATTTGTAATAAATTAAATTAGTTTCCCCAAGTTCAGTCTCCTTTGCCTGTGAGAGAATGGCTTGGTGGGCATCTGGCAGCCAGCCTGGGTCAATCCAGTGCAGACAGTAAACCATGCCAGTGCAGAAATCGCTTGGTCCCACTGTGGATCTAACAAATGTAGTCAAAACCCACAAAATATGTTGGAAAAATCCCAGATTTCCTCACTTTGAGATTCTTTTCCTCCAAGAAGTTAGGCTTGGAATTTGTGTCTCAATTACGCAAGACAGAACCAAAATGGTGGCACAAATGGACCTAATTCCAAAGAATTCAGAATATTTTCAAATAAATCTGAGTGCAATTTCACCAAACAGAAGTCTTAGTCAAGTCAATATTCTTCAGGCATTAAAACTTAGGGCTATCAAGGAAAGCAGGAAAAGTAATCAGACAATATGGTAATATTTTTACCAGTTTTACTATGCTTAATAATCAGACAATATGGTAATATTTTTACCAGTTTTAACATGCTTGTGGGAAGGGTCTTTCATCCTTGCTTGCACTTAGTTCAGGATAATTGTATATTTGGATTATAAGTGCATTAACTAGATACTGATCATCCTGTGAAGAAGTTTAGTTGCAAAACTACTGTCATCTCAGTAAATTTATTAAAAGAACTTATTCACTGAGTATTCATTTTAGAAGGAAGACAGGAATACTGAGAGAAAGTTTTATATTGCAAAGCTCAAATGGAGTGATATAGAAAGCTTAACATTATGACTTCATCAGCTTTTACAGTATTCATGGAAATTTCAATTTCCCATTTCTAACAAGTCTTTTGAACATTCTTAGAATATTTAGTGGAGAGTTATCTATGAATAGGTTCTGCTTTAATTTATTATAAAATGATTGCTTTAAAAATTCTGCAAATATCTTGTGACAGATTTGTTAGATGAGCTTGAAACCCAAGATATTTGGATCATCAGCACAACTTTCTCATGCTTCTACTCCATCATTGTAATATTTTCACCTTGCATAATTTCAATGCTAGCTCACGTTATTACAAATTTGAATAATTTCTCAGCATTCACCTAAGATCTTATGATACTTAATGCATTCAAAGCTTGATGCCCGTAAGTTATTCACTGGAATATTATCAGAGAACAAGTAAAAATCACACAGTTCCTAAAGTGAGTGAATGCACATTAACAACAGTGTTTGGTATTAGAGTCACAAAATATTGGCCTAATTAATAACTGTCTGTGTATTTATTATGTGATTGCTTAAGGGTGATAAGTTACAGCTTTCTTAGTTGAGAAGTTATGAATAAACCCTGTGTAATTTTTCCCCAAGTATTCATTTTACTTTGCCTTAAAATGAAAAGTGTGGTACTGAAATGTACACAAGATGCCCCCTTTCACCAATTATGATTAATCTTTACAATAGTTTACTACATCTGCTATTGCAGTTTACTTCATTCCATAATTTTATTTTTTTCTGTTTCATGAACTTAGCTTTGCTGTGCAAAGAGCCATCCAGAAGATCCTCTTGTAATTCTTTTTTATTTGACAGTGTCAAGAATATGTGGCTGAATAAAAATTGTGATAAAGATTCAGTGACAGAATAAAGAATCACAGAATTGTTAGGGTTGGAAGAGACCTCTGAAGATCATCTTGTCAAACTCCTCTGCCAAGGCAGGATCACCTAGAACAGGTTACACATGAATGTTTCCAGGTTGGTTTTGAAATCTTCAGAAGAGGAAATTCCATGACCTCCTTGAAGAGCCAGTTCCAGTGCTCTGCCACACTCAGTATAAAGAAATTCTTCCTCATGTTAAGGTGAAACCTCTTGGGTTTTATTTTATAGCTATTGATCCTCATCCTGCCTCTGGACACGACTGAAGAGTCTGGCACCATCCTCTTGGTACACACCCTTGAGATATTTATATTCATTGATGAGATCCCCTCTCAGCTCCTTCAGTGTGTCCTCATAAAAGAGTCATTCTGGACCTCTCATGACCCTTGCTGCCTCCACTGGACCATCTTCAGTAGCTCCTTGTCTCTGTTGTACTGAGGACAACTGGACAAAGCACTCCAGATATGGCCTCACTGAAGCTGAGTAGAGGGCAGGATCACCTCCCTCAACTTTCTGGCCACACCTTTCTGATCACCCCAAGATATTACTGGCCTCAAGGGCACACTGCAGGCTCATTTCAACTTGTCAACTTGTTATTCAGAGATGTACTTTCTAAGTGTCCTACTAAAACAGGGCTGTTTAATTGGGTAAGGTCAGATGATAAAGCTGATATTCAAAGAACCAGTGGCTTCAAGTCAGTTGTTTGTGTGTAGGAACTGAAAGCCATTTGAGAAACTTCGGTTAAGCTGGCTGACATAAGCCCAACTCTGCAAATTCAGGAAGATACAGACCTTATGCAGGTCTTCTGTCATATCTGCCAGCCACAAAGGAAAGCACTAGATAAACTAGCCTGTCTCAAATATCAGCAGAAACAACTTTAACATAACTAAAAAAGGTTCAATAAATAGAACTTTTTTTCTATCACTGGGAAGACAATAACTGAACAGTGAAATGGGAGTCTATTCTGGAAGGGCGCTTTTGTGAAGACTGCTCTTGTAACAAAGCATACTTATTATAAAGACAGGACTTTTGCGGGGGCTTCTTTAAACAAAAACTTAAACAATTGAAGTCTTTGTAGTGATTAAAATTGCAGTTAACTGCAGTTAAATGTTACCAGAAAAGAGAATTCAGACTAATATCACAGAATGCAGCTCTCTTAGACTCAAATTATAGAGAGATATTACAAACCACCACGTCTTAATGACTTAGCTCACTTTCAGTAATTATCTGTTCTTAGCCACTTCTGCACTGAAAACAAAGTGTTATTCTAAGTTTTTTTTTAAGCTTGTTATTCTATCTTATGTTACAATTTTAGTGTGTTTTACTTCTAAATATACCCAGCTCCTGTGATTTTGCTGAAGATCAGTTAACTGACTATAACTTTATACATGGTGGCAGGGTGAGGAGGGAGGTTTTGGAGTGGAAGGGCCACTTGCCTTTGTACTGTTTGCACTGGCAGCAACATTGATTAGAGAATGCTGGTGGAATGAAGCCTCAAAGTATTTTTCTTTCTTTTTTTTTTTTTTTTTAAATCAGACTCTCATTCTTTTTTTCAGTAACTTACATTTTCAAAATATCTAAAGTTTGTGAAAGATGAACCAACAAATGTGACCATGAGTTAATCACAAATGCATTGAAAAAGACAAGAACATTTAACTGCATTTTTGTTAGCACCAGTTAGAATAGCATCAGCAGAGGCGATATAGCCACTTTCTGTACCAGTAATAAAGCAAAGGGAAAAGGAAAAATTGCAATGATGTACCTCCTCAGAATAGCTGTCTTTCAAATGGTGTTTTAATTGTAAAAGTGTTCATGGTTGAAGTTTTGCTAAAGGAGATTTTCAACAAAAAACTGTGGGAGTCTTCATTGTTGTTTTGTTCTCTATTTGTTTTGGTTTCTCTTTCTGTATCTGTCTATCTAGGCAATTGAATAAATAAATGCATAAATAAATAAATAAATAAATGCCACTACAACATTACTCCTCTTTCTCAAAAGTGTAAGCATACATAATAGTGTCCTTCAAGATATTTTTGAAAACCTTCACCTTAAGCATTCTGTTAAAGAGAATGTACTCAAAGAAGAAAGTTATCCACTGAGGATTCATAGAATATACAACTAAAGTAAATTTTGTATTTTCAGAAAATAATGTAACTGTGGGTGGAAGTAGGATGAGTTAAGTATGAAGTCCCTAACTTCTGTTTTATATCTATCCTTCCTTTATGTTTGTCTGAAAAATATATACTTCAAAAATATGCATATATTAGTGAAGTACTTGGCACAATAGTGGATAAAACCTTTTCCTAGATCATAATTTTTTTGAAGTTCCCATCTGCCACATATTTCTAAAAATGTAGATACCAAGGTATCTTATTCTTGGTTTATATACTGACACAGAAAAAAATACTATTTTAGATTAAAAAAGCCACAGGTTATGCACTATATTACAAAATTACACATATAGCCATGCAGAAAGACCAACTGAAGGTATATTTAAGTATTTCAGTTTTCTGAAGTAACATAATTACTATGGTGATGTAAATTTGTAGAATCACAGAATCAATTAGTTTGGAAAAGATCCCTGAGATCATCAGGTCCAACCTTTGACTGAACACCACTTTGCAAACCAGACCATGGCACTGAGTGTCACACCCAGTCAGTGTGTTTAGGCACAATTGCACTGACAGAACAGTGTAAACCATATGTGAAATACAACAAAAAGGGCCTGTATGGAGGATAACATTTCAAACAGGTTTCCTGTCAAGGGAACAGGAATTCATGTAATGAAAACAGTTGGCTGAACTTCCATTAGTATTTAGCTAAAAATTTGTTACATTTTCACTGACTGAAATAGTGTACCATTGCTCTCTGAGAAAATTTAAAATGCTTTATTTGTGTCCAAATTAAGATATAACATATCAACACTAATAATTGTCATTCAGCTTGTAACTGCTGGTACAATCAGAACCATTTGTGTAATTAGCCTTAATCAAAGGTTTTGTCATAGGATTTCTGTTCATGCCCATGAGATATGACTGTGGAGTATAAAAGACTGAACTGGGCAATGTTGAAAGTTATTTACTGAACTCCATCAACTCTGGGGCAGTTTACTGGGGAGCTGGTTTACTATTGTTCACAATATTGTTCACAACATTGTTCAAACCTCTTCATCTTAGTAAATACACCTGTTACCATTTACTTCAGGTGGAAACAGGTGATGTTTATGTATTTTATCTAAATTTTTAAACATTTCTCTATTTCTGAGCTTAGTTATCTGATGAATTTTACAGATAGGATTCTTTTTATATAGTTTAAGTCATCCATAATTTAGTCATCTATATCTGTCTCTAAATTATGGAAAGTCTCTTCCGCTTGTCTTAGGTCATTATTTTACAACTGAAAGAACAGTCACTCTATCTGTCTAACAGTCATTCACACTGTCTCCTTCCATTAACTATATTGAGTACCAAGAGGAGCTGCTCGATTCACATACTTAACTTTTAGGTGGCTAAAATTAGATTAGACAAGTCAGTCTGCAGAATAACTTACATTTCTCTCATTTGAAGTGTCTTGAACCTTGTCACATCAGCATGGTACTTATATTTGCAGTAATCTAAAATCTACGTGTAGACAGACAAGTTGAAAGAAGGGAACATATTTCAAAAGTTGCAGTTATCTACCCTATTATGGAAAGAAATTAGAAAAAACATGAAAAATTGGGAGTCCTCTCATTCAACTAGTTGGCTGGTTAAGAATCCTGCCAAGATGCAGAAGCATTTTCTAACAGAGTATCTGCTTTCCTCTAAAAGTAGGAAATAAGGAGAGCCTTCTATGGATTATGGAAAAACATAACTTAGGGAGTAAATATTTTCAAATTATGACACAAAAGTCAGGTTATTGTAATTCATCACAAAGCTGAGGTATCTTTATCCCTCAGACAGGCAATCCAAAATAATTGGGGTCCTGTTTTCTTGGGTTTGACTTTTCCCCCATATGTTAATTGCTCAGAAATTATTATTTGATTTTCAAGAACTGTTCTGATGTGATCTTGATTTGACCAGAAAGTAATTACCAGAATGTAAGATCTCTTATTCTAAAAATTGGTGGCTAAACTTTGCAGTGATGGGGCAATACCACGGGCTTTTGCATACTGCTTGAGTGCTGTACTGAATTCAACACAGAACCAGTACATAGTCACTACAGTAAACTAGTAAATATTTAGGTCAGGTTGCTTTAGTATGCAGTAGTGGTAAATTCACCTTCCATTCTCTTTTTTTTAAATAATAATATAGAAAAATGCAGCCATGAATCATGCTTAGGTCACTTTCAAGTTGACAAGTTGTTTTAGATGATGTAAATCAAGCATTTTCAGCAAATAACAACTACTCTAGACCCTGGTGCTATGTAGTAACAAACAACATTTTTGGCTGCAGCACTGCTGCTAATACACTAGCCCTTATACTTTTGTCACATAGAAATTGGACTCTGAATAATGGTCCTTCAAACTTGTTCTGGTTATTTTTTTTCTTCATAGCAGTCCATACAGTGTTGAGTTTAGGGTTTGAAAACACTCCACTGTTCTGAATATTATTGAGCAGTTGAGGCTTTTTCTTTTTCCCGCGTTATCCCCCACACTGATCAGACTGAGTTGAGCGTTGTTTTGCTGCCTGTGATCTTCTTCTCCTCCTTTGATCAAGATATCTTTATCTCAAACCCATCAGTTTTCTTGCTTTTTCTCTTCCTATTCCTTCTCTGACCCTCTTGGGATGGTGAGGGGAGTAAGTGAACAGGTAAGTGGTGCTTTGCTTTCAGCATTGGTTAATTCACCAAAGAACTGAATCCCCTGTCAAGTGGACAAGGGAGAAAAATTATATACAACACTTGCTGCTATTAAGCTTTCCTGACTCAGTTACTTCCTGCACAACTGAGGGGTTTTTTGCCAGTAATTGTGATTTTTCTAATATTTTATTTTTCCCCTAGTTATATCTTGTTCTTCTATTATTTAAATAAGAATATGCTAAACCATCTGACATTTCTAATAATACAAGTTGCTGAATTGTCAGCTTATAATAAGCAGAATGATAAAACTATTTTTGCAACTGCTGTATATATTATTAGTACTCAGTTCATTGCTGATCTTGTTTAACATGCCTTTTTATCACAACTCTCAGAATAAAAAATCCATTAATATTATTGTTAATAAGAATATTTAATTATGTACTTCAGAAATTTATGATTTAGCCCATTTGTGGAGTCTTTTTCAAAGAACAGAATGCTAAGAAAAAAAGTCTTATAATTCTCAGGCTTTCTTAATTCACAAAAGAAATAAAATCATGACACATGAATTACAACGTATTTTTGCAATGAAATGAGTCACATTGGTATACACTATTTTGGGTAGTTACTGGATGATTCTGAAGTGTGGAGCAGCAATGGTTGTATGGGGTTGCAGATTCGAGGTGAACTTATCTGGACAGAAATCAAGACTTAGGAATGATCATCTAATGACATTTTAGATACCCTACAGAATAAGAAACACCTATGGTGTGTGTAGTGCAGGAACTACAGGATATGTGTGCCCTTTAGGATGGTAGGATACCATAGGCCATGCAGGATACAGTAGGGAAAATCAAATGGTGCTTAACACTTGACTACACCTGGAGAGTGACACTCATTGCTGATAACTGTCTGTATGTGTTCAAACTGTCTGAGATCTCATTAGAGTCAGCAGATATCCCAGTGCTGTATATTTTGTTTTGAACTGAGCTTGAAATTGAATTAACAAGTAACTCTATAGATGATGAGGCTGTAGTGCTAGAGCTCACTTTCTGAGTCTCTCTTGTTTAACATTGCAGATGGACCCTCAAAATTGACCAGTTTTGTGTTGAAAAAAAAAAGCATTCAGCACAGAGATATAGTTGATTCAATGAGGTACTTGAAATCTAAGTTACTTATATTAATTTCATCCAGTTAGAATACAGAACCCAAATTCTTCTCCAGGGTAAAGCAGCTGACAAATGTGCTTTGAAAGAACAAAGTAAGAATCACCTGTTACAAAAGACAATCCACATTTTTTGGTTAGCAGCATGTACCTGAACTACTGGCTTTCCCTGAGGAAATAAAAGGATGGATTACTGTTGTCAGATATATGTAGCCATTTACTGGCTCATTTATCACAAACCTTTGTTTCCCTTGAAGTCACTGAAAAAGGTTTTCTTTATTTAAGATGAAAACACTGATTCCAGACTAATGAAAAATGTCGCAGTGTCACTGACCAAATTGCTGCATCTAGAATGTATGCATTTCCCTAATCAGTATGGGCTCTCACCAGTCTCTTTCCTCTTTTTCTCAATGAGGTTTATGAATTATTTGTTTTTTTCTGATGCATACACACCAAAATAGATTTTTTTCTCAAAAATCTAATTATATAATATTGACATAGAGTAGTTTTAAGATGAGAGTGGCTATTTTGAATCTCATATTTGAGCACAGATTATGGTAGATACCTACTACGAAGAACAGTCCTAATCAAAACAGAGAAAATCAATGGATAACGTAATTATTATGATAGTTTATGAAAATAAATAGATCTTAATCCAGTATGTGCCTTTATGAAACATTTCCAAACTCTATTTAAGGGAAATAATAGTGCAGGATTCCCAGCTATAAACCTGCAGATCAGAAAGCACAGTAGATGCTAAAGTAGAAAGAGTTATTATTTAATAACTCCAGATTTACCTCTTCAGCTGATGAGGTTATTTAAAATTTACAAGACAATTTAATTTAAAAGAATTTCAATAGAAAATAAACCAGAAATATTTTTAAAATGCTTCATAAAAATTTAAAAATATAATTAATCCATTTATGTAGCAACATGTTTTTCCAGCTGTTGCTAAAATGAAGCTTTTTTACATTCCTGAAACTGATTTCTAATATTATTTTTCTTTTGATTCCTCAAAAGCAATACTACATTAAATTTTATTTTCCTGCTATTTCTTCTATTCAATTTGTCACCCTGATTGTTCCATTTTTCTGAATGAATTGTATTTCCTACCCAGTCTATAAGCACTATTCGTACTTCCATACTTACTGCATTCTTTGGGTAATAGCTCTGTACTCCTCCAAGTATCTTCCAAAACATCTTTCAGGATAGCATATGCTTATCCTTGATCACATTAATTACATAAGGACTTTTTTTTCATTTTCCTACACAGACTGCCAAAAGAGTTTATGATATCAGACTAAGTTTGAGAGATTCAAATTTCAGTCAGGATATCTTTTCTGTTTCCACCAAAGCATCTGAAATTAAAATGAATCCTTATGGAAGCAGTAATCATGAATGAAACCGGCAACAGTTAAGAGTAAGAGTCTATAACATCTCCATAGGCCAGTAGTTCACTATTTAAATGGGACAGTGAAAAAGAAAGTACTAGAAGTCAGGACAGTTAAAAAAAGTCTCACTGGAGTGAAACAAATATTCTTTTTTTTCTCCATAAATAATTAAAATCAGCAACAAAAGTAGCAATTTTCTGGATTGTCTAGTGCAAAAATACCGCACTGATTAAAAATGTATATCTTTCTAGGATCTGGAATTATTTGGGGGGGGATTGAGGCAAAATCCCTTTTAATGTGATTTCATGCAGTTATGCTGAAGCACTGGGAAGGGATTTTTTCATCTTGATACATAAAGCTCACTGACTAGAATATATTCATGATGTTCTGAGTTAAGCCAGAAGCAATGATAAAATACTCTTCCCAAGATTTGTGTAAATAGCAAAATTAAAAAAATAAAAAGCCAAACTAGTTCAGCTGCTCTCTCTATGATATGAGAACCTGGTTTAGTTACAGACTTGGGCTCTAACTCTATGCCAAAATTTGAGACAGCAAAAATTTTCACCTGAATGTTCTGAAGATGTCAGTCATCTGGATGTACTTATATATGTAAAATATAATACATCAAGGTTTTGGGCCCCATGGTGACTGCTAAGCCCATTGCTCCAGTTAGTTTGCTCAAAAGGACAATTAATTTTCACTGCCTTAGCAGAATTGCTTACTTGCCCATTTATTTTCACTTTTGTCTCGTTTTTCAAAGCCTGGGGCATACTCAATATGTACTTAATTATTAAAAACATTACTCCAAAAGCATTCTCAGACTGGATGATGAAAGTGGAGGCCAGAAGTTTGAAATCAAAATTGAAGTTAGCAAATAAGTTATCTGTGTCTGTGAGAGTGGTGGAAGTTAGTAGTGTTCTGCTTAAAGCAGGCACATGTGCTGCTGATGGTTAAGCAGTGTCCTGCAGTAATGGGAAAATGTAGCTCCAGCACAGAATTTATTCTAGCCATCTGCAAAAACTTTACTCTGTGCAAGCTTCATCCTGGAAAAAAATTATTCCTCAATACTTTTTTTCACGATCTGCAAGAATTATGTTTCTCTTTTCACTCTAAATTTATTTGAAAAAAAACCTTCATCAGATCGTTGATGCATCATGAGAGAATATCAGCATTATTACCCCACTGTAATGATCTTTACCACTGAAAAATCCAAAAGAAAACAGCAAGGCCTAATCTTAACCTGTGAATACATAGCAACATTTATGAATACCTGAAAGACATTTTGATATAAATTAACACACGACATTAAAAACAATTAATGCTAATAGAACCTCATAACAACAAAAAAAATCGTAATAAAGTGGTTCAGAACAGAACTTTTGAATTAGAGTAAGTGAGAGTAAACAGAAATAATTGCATGATTTGAAGGTATCAATTCTGCAGTACCTTGTTTCCTTCTAAGGAGGTAATTAAAGACATATTTCAGGAATATTAACAGAAAAGAAAAAATTGCAAACTTTGTTGCATTTAAGTCTGAAATCAAATGATAAGCAACCTCATTTGTCATCTTGAAAAAAAACAACCCCAGAGGAAGCAGTATAATTAATTTACATATTCTTATAATATTTTTCAAAGAGCACTGCTTAAAACCTTCTGAAAACCTAGATAGCAATTACATTACCTTTTAGACATTGGGTTTTATTACAGGTAAAGATGGAGAGTGTTAAATTTATCTTCTTTATGGTTAGTGATAGCCTAAATAAAGTTTGGCTGTTTTACAGAAAGGCTTTTTTCATTTCTGCATAGTTTTATCAGAAGTACCTCGATTGTAGTTTAAAAAAAAAAAAAAAAGAAAAGCAGAAACCTCAGAAAAGCAGAAACCCTTGGTTTGCTTGAGGAAATAATGAAGATGATAAGGGAAATAGCAGTTCTTTCTAGTAAGTACCAATTAGATTGAATATGTGCAGCACAACATTAAGGAAAGGACATTTTCCTCCATTTGAGATGAAACTTTTACTTTTGGCAAAGAAAGAATGCAAAAAGAACAGTTAGAATATAATCAAAAAGGATGAAACATCTGGTCATAAAATTTTCCCATAAAGTACAGTGTGTTATCTCCTGTACTTTAGACAAGGTATGGAATTTATTTGCAACAGAAATAGTTTAGTATATGTGCAGTACTGTGAAGGTGATATGTCTACTGTAAAATTTTGGGCTATTTCTCAATATATTGAATCAGTGGACAGCATGACCATATAGGAAGTCAAAAAGGTACAAAATGGGATGTTTTGTACCTTTAGACCTTAACTGAATGAATGTATTGTCCCTGCATTGCATTTGTGCATCTACTAAAAATGAAGCCATTATATTAATTTCCATGCCATCTCATTCTGGAAATATTATTGCAAAGATACAGAAAACAAAAAGATGGAAAATGCAGGGAATAATGAACAAAAAATTCACGTGTCAATACTAATGGAAATAGGCCGGATTGTAGGTATTTTTGTACCGTATTTTCACTGAATGAAGAATAACTTAAAAATCCTTCACTTGGTGAATTTTACAGATACCATTTTCCTCTCACTAACATCTTTGCATTTATACAGATGCCATCATTTTTATAGGAACACCCATAGCACATTCAGTTTTTGGCATTGTGGTTTTTAATGCTTTCTGAAAAAATAATACTTTGGAGGGTATTGTACACACAATGTACAAGAAATGGAAAAAAAAATGTTTTGTTCTTCCATGCACAATGTATTACTGATACGTAAGAGATGTTATTCATTACCTAGGCAGAGAAACAAAACTGCAATGTCTTATTATTTTTTAACGAAACTATAATGTCTTATTATTATTTGGAAATCACAAAACCATTGACGCTAACGAGAGGAGTATTTTAATCATGATCTGGCATTAGATCAGTCCTTAAAAGAATAACCTGTTCTTTGCTAAGTAAAAACTAGCAAGGTCAGGTTGCTTAATTAATTCAGGAATAATGTTTGTGCATTATAAGCCTTGAAGATTATACATTATAAAGTATTTTGGACTATTCTCTGTTGAAATTATTAGTATTTAATGAAGTTACCTTCTTTTTTTTCCTGTTATCCTTAAGTGGATTTTTTGCCCTGATTCATTTATAACTTAACAGAATAAGTGGATTTTTCTTTCAGTAGTTCTTATTAGGAAAAAAAAAAGGTCATTACCTGCTGGATTATTAGGGAGTTCTGCACAGTGACAACAACACCTCCACCTGCATAGAAATGGTTATGTTTCTTTCTTGACAAATTTTCTTTCAAGTATGTTGCAAAATATTTGTTCTGATTCAATTTACAGAAAGTGGGAAATGACTATGTACAAGATTAGCCAATTAACTCAAATAAACTGCAAATTTTGTGATCATTTCTGATGGGAAAAGTAAATGCAAAATAAATGCTGATAATGCCCAAATTTGGTCGGGAGAAAATTAACCTGCATTATAAGTTAGACATAGAGATAATTTTTTCTCTATCTTTGATCGAAACTTCCAGTTTTAAGAAAACCAAAATGCTTTCAAACTACCAAATAAATATGCAAATAACCAAATTAGAATACCAAACCAAAAATTGTCAAATTATTATGTATATCATTATATAATTCACACATGGAATTATTGAGAACAATTCTAATTTCTTCAGTGACAAATATCACTTCTAACTTCCTGCTGAGGCAACCAGGAGCTCAAATTTAATCACATCAATTGAATGTAGAAAATATAAAATTAATCAGGGTTGAATACATATGTAAAATATAATTTCAATAATGAAAATAAAAGGAACTATGGAAAAGAGTACTGAGTGGGGAAGGAATTATAAGTAAAACTTTCTTTCACATCGAATTACAAATTTTTTTGTGGCAAAATGGAATACTGATTACAAACATTTTTAGAGCACTAGAGCAGATTGTACAAAGGAATCTTTCCCTCCTCAGAAATACAGAATATGAAATTTAAGTTTTGTGCTGCCAATCGCCATTTTAACACTTTCACTGTGAAGCGATTAACTGTTCTGAAAAACATAACGGAAAACCAAAAAACCCACACAAAACACCACCATCACCTCATAAACAACAGCAGTAGCAGAAACATGACATAGCAGAAGCCAATAGTAAGTACCTAAAGTCCTGTACTTTGTTGATAACATTGCTCATGGAAAAGGTATGAAAAATGACACACCAGGACAAATAACCTGATAAATGCAAAAATGTAGTAGGCTTCAAAGACTAGAGAAATGGAGAAGAGAACATTGAAAGGAATGGGGAAAGTTTATTTTTTGGGGAAGTACTGTTAGGGCAAGTGGATGTCTCAAGAAAACTATTATGAAAGACCTAGAATACATCAAATAATAAACCTAAAATTTTGGTGCTTTTATTACATTTCAAATCCAGTTTTACAATTTCAAACTTTTCTTTCTACTATTATATCTTCAGTCAAGGCAAGGTTATCCTCACACTTTTTTCTGAGAGTCCCTGATCCTTCAAAAGATTTTTGCTGAGTGCTTACTTGTAGTCTTCTGTGTTTTCCTGAAAGACCTGAACCGAAATCAAGTCATCAAGAACCATAAAGATATTTTGAGATTTGTAAATAAAGTCTTATCAAACAAAGGTTTAATAAAATAAATTGAAGGATGTAATCTGATATCTTCTTTCCTGTTTCCCATTTCAGACTGTTCTGCAGATCACAATCTTGTCAGAGCCTTAGACTATGAAAACATAGATGATAACCCACCTAAATAAAAGAGAATCTTTCCATTGACCTTGATGAACTTTGAATTGCTTCTGTACTTCATTTTTACATGATCTTTCTGTATCATAGAGCTAATATCAATTGCTGACACTCTAAAGTATTTCCAGTGTGTTAAATTAGATTGCATAAAACAAACCATGCCACAATATCTTTCCAATTCTCTTTCCAGTTTCCTACTTTGCAGTTGGAATAGCATTTTTCTTTGTTTTTGTTGTTACTCTCTCTATGGGAGTGTTTCTTTTCCACATACTCTTTTCCGTGTTATTTTCAGTGTAGCCTTCATTTCTTGCCAAAATCTGACATTCTGTCAGCATTACATAAGGTATTTATCTCTGTCCAATTTAAGTCCTGTACTATACACTACATCTGTGAACACTGATCTGGAATGACAGATAGTTCCACTGAAAACGTCTGCATTTCAGATATTTCAGACTTGATGGAACCATTTGTGCTGTATTTACGAGTGCAGAACTTTTTGTGCTTGCCTTAATGTAGCGAAAATAAGCAATGTTTCAATTAGTCATTTTATGTTTATTTTCCTTTTTGAATGCCTGTCATTCACTTCTATCTGCTTGTTAATATATTAAATGATTTCCTTTTTGTTTCTGGAAATTATAAGGAAAAGAAAAAAACATTATGTTCAGAAAACAAGTATATTGCTTATTCTCCCTACTGATCATATACAGCATCTAGAAATTTCCTAGTAAAGCTCCTGTTTTCTTAGTTTAGACTTATTAATAGTTACTTCCTATATGGAGAATATTTTTTTTTAAAATCCAATAAAATGAAATTTTATCCCATTAAAACTTTGGTTTTTTTTATTTTCCAGCATAATTTTAAGAAATAGTAAACAGCAATTTTCTCAATAAAAACCTGAGAACATAACAAAAAGAAACATAAATATTGATAGCATAGGTTTTTTCACTAGGCACTCTTCTCTTTTGGAATTTCTTTAGCTTGCAGTACATATCTTTAACTTACTACATCAATTAGATTAATTAGAACTGATAGCAGAAAAGGCCTTGACGTTGTGTAAGCACTGTTCAGCAAGAGCTAAAACATCCCTGTGTTATTAATGTTAAAATTTCCAGCACAAAACTGAAACATTACCCCATACTAGCTACTATGAAGAAAATTAACACTATCCCTTCCAAAATTAATATAGGAGGCTGTTATTGCAGTACTCTCATGTGGATGAGGACTTTGGAGACCATAGGCATAATCCTCCCTACCAACCTCTTTAGACTCAAAGAGATTCTCCAATAGTAATTCAAAGATTGTGCATCAGGGACTGACTATCTGTTCTTTAACTTATTCTGAACTTGCAGCTTTTCTGCATGTGTTTAGTAACTGCTTTTTGGAAGAATCTGTGGCCACCAAACATGTGCAGAAAGACACTTGATACAAACTCCCCAACGAAAATGAAAAAAAAACCCCAAAATAAAAATCTCCATAGTCTTCCACAAGCATTTTATATGGAAAAATTACTTTAGCAAATCCAGGAAGTGTGAACAGGCACAAATTGTTAAATATTTGGGTGAAAGAAATAGAAAGAATAAATATTAGAAAAAAATTTTAAAAACTCAAAACACCAAAACTAATTCTGTTGAGGCGAAAGTAAGGCTTTCAGGAAAAATATGAAGAAGAAAAAAGTTATAACAGTGAGCCTGTGTGTTAGAAGCCATTTGGAAATGCACTTTAATAAATGCTCTGAGAAGCAGTAGTTTCTTTAGTATTCTACTCCTTGTCATATCATCTAATCCTGAATCCAGTTTTTCTGCAAATATTAGATTTTGCTTCAAACAAGTAGATTATTTAGGCTTAGGACCTCAGTGAAGATTAAGAGGGCTTGAGCTTAATCAGCTGTAATGACATGACTAAAACAAACACTTAAGTTTAACAGTTTAGTTGGGAAGTCTGCACACGGGCTCTTTTCAGACCATAGAGAACAGGTGTCCTTTATCATTTTTTTGAAGAGAAGTATATTCTTTAGCAATAGTGGACACTTAAAATGCATTGGTTTCTCAGTAGCCTTTCACTGTGAGCATTGTATTCCAATACACAATACTTTTATTGATGACAAAAAAACTCTATGTCCTTCTTTTTTTCATTAAGAAACCCCACCCAACCCCCTCCCCCCAAAAAAATCCAAAAAAACACACAAAAAGGAGAAAAAAACCCAACAAAAATATCACAAAACAAACAAAAAAAACCCCACATCCCAAAAAACAACAAAAAACCACAACAAAACAAACACAAAATCCCAAACCAACAAACCAAAAAACTCCAAAGGAACCCCCCAAAACACCAAATCCCAAAAAAACCAAATCCCAAAAACAAACAAACAACCCACCCTCCACTAATACCAAACCACAATGATAGCAGATATTAATCTAGTTTTCAAACAAATTTAAAGACCAATCATGGGAAAATAGTTATTTTAGAGAATATTTCAAATTAGATTCAAGGTCTTACAGAGTTTTATCATGAAATTCAGTTTGTGTGAAAAAAAAAATTGAACAAAACTGAGCAGTTGAGTCACACCTAAAAATCCTACAGCTATGTGAGGCCGGAATTTAGTGTTTAGAACCCTTGTGGAAAACATGAAGCAGAAAAAGAAACAAATATATTTGCAGGTTATGCACAAACCAGGTAGGTCATTACATCCAATTTCATAAAAATGGCCAAAACCACAACAAATTCCTTTACATAAATATATGAAAATAGATAAAGCTGTTTCCTTCTAGATGCCTTCTGAAGTGACTAAGATGGATTTCAGTGTTAACTTTCATGCCTAGTGTCAAGAAAATGATGGACAGCTCAAATTATCCAACACCTAATTATGCCACATCTTGCAAATTTTGACATATAATGATGACAACTGCAGTGGAAAATCTGAATACTTCCCCACCACACCTCATATTACTTTCAGGGTCTTTTGTTCCTTTTGGTCCTATTGGAAAACAGATATGAAACTACATTGTTCTGGCAGTAGCAATATGCACCTATTTTGCAGTCTAAATTTATCTGTAACTGGGAGTAGCAAAGTATTTTAGTGTAAATTTTTAGTTTTCTCCAAAGTGTTTACTCCTTGGATTTCTCCAACACATTTATGAGCAGCAGTCATCGTCTCAGCATTTAAATGGTGAATTCAACTGTAAAGCTCTCTGATTCATCAGTAGCATGGGTTTTCCATACCTCTGATCATACAAATTGCATTTCTTTACATCAGCTCCACAACTTCCTTTAAGCATGTATGATTACACTGTGACATGTTTCAAGTGACTCTGCTCAACATTATGAATATTTTCAAATCTCTGAAATACCTAACGTTAATTTTTTATTGTTCACTTTGTTTTGCTTTCTCCGTGGCTGTGTCACAGGGGCAGTTCAAAGTCACCCTTCAGCTGGGGTATGTATCCATGTCCATTTTTACCACAGAATTCTTTAATTACAGGTGTTGACCTTGAATTTTATATTATTAAATTTCTTCCTACCTCAGTTGTTTCAGCCTTCAAATTATATTTTTTCCATATTATCTCTTAGCCACCCTTTTTATTGACAAACTGTAGCAGTGAGATCTACTCAGGTGAGCTTTGAGTCTGAAATAACCAGCAAACCCCCCTGGGTTTGAAGAACCCTTCTGGTTAGGATGACAGAAAATTGTCTCCCCCACAAGCTTTGAGGCTAGCCCCATGAATATGGGTCAGGAATCAGAGGTATTGGCTTCTGAAGTTCTCCTCCTCTTTATCCCTTATTCAGTTAATAGCTAGAAAGTTCTTCACCCACAGTGTTATTAGTGGTTTTTAAAGTTCTGTATCTGCCTCCCTTCCACTCCTATTCCCCAGTTTATCTGTCAGTTCTGTATTCCCCGTGCTCCTACTCGATATCCTCTCAGGACCCCCTCCCATCTTTCCATCCCTCTTAACCTGATGTTCGCTTCCGTTCGGCACTCTCTGCTCTTCGGAACCCAGCTCTATCCTCGCCCGCATTCCGTCCCGGACCCAGCCGCCTTCTCCTCCCCGCTGTCCCACCAATAAACCCTGGATTCCAAAGGCTGAGAGACTGCATTTCCTTTATTCGCCAAGGCTCCTATTATCCTCCCTTCAAGAAGCCAGCTCAAGCACGGGCTCTCCACATTCTGGATCCGCTCCGCCCACAGTAGCGTGGTAGGCACATGGGGGGAATCTCTTTTTGTGGGGTTTTGGGGTTCCCCTGCCTCCCCAGAGTGAGAAAACCTCAAAACTCTTTCTATGACTTTGTGTCATCAGCATTTTTTATCAGCACATTTTTGTTTTCTGTGCCAAGGCCAAGTGGAAATGTTCAGCAAGATTTTCCCTAGACTTATCCTTTAAGAGCATAACTGAATTTCATGCAGCAGAATGCAGCTTTTTAATTGAGCCATTATTGTTCATCTAGGTAATAATTAATAATAATAATTTCAAAGATAATCTTTGAAAAAGGGATGACTGTGTTTATACGCAACAAATATGCCCACGAGATGCATACGAAAATCTCTAAACATTTTCTAGGTAATATATAAATGAAAACTTGAAGTTACTCCTTATTTGCATTTAATTAAAAAAAGATGGTGATTTGGAAATGAGAAAAAAAAATCATAAAAATTCTGAATAATAAAAAGAATGAAGTGACAGGATAGATTTTTGGGGGAAAAAACCTAACCAAGAAAGCAAAACAAAAAACTCAGTTGCAACCACAAACTGGTTACAGTATACAATAAACCATCTGTAAAAAATGATAACTCTGCAATAAAACAATAATTATTGAAAACTTTCAGAGTTCATTATAACATTATGAAATAATAGAAAAAAAATATATAAAACTTTAATTTTAAACCTGTCTTCCATGAAATTGTGCAAGTAAACATTGTGTATCTCAATTTATAAAAAAGAAAGGCTCTCGATCATCTTGTACCATATTTACAATGATTTTCAGTTCTCTAAAGGATCAGATAATCTCCACTGTATTACAGAATATCCAAATTTAGAGACTGAAAGCAGATGTAAAATGTAGTGTTTAGAGCAGTATTTCAATTTCAACTAGTGCTTTGATAAGTATGTTTTGGATATTAATGGAGTTTATCATTATAGTTCTCTTGGACTTATTTCTTGTAGCTCCATTTTTTTAAATGTAACTACAATCAAGGAAGATCGTGACAGTTTTTTTCCTTTTTTCAAAATGTTTTAAAACTTTGTACATCCTTAATTTATGAAGAATCTTGTCACGTACTTGGTTGTCTCTCAAAATTACCATTGACTTCAACTGAGTTATTCTTACACGTAAAACTTTATATATAACTGCTTCTTAGTTGCTTTCAGGAAATTAGGATGATTCTTCTGACATTTTAAAGTACAAAGTCTCTTTAAACATCCTCATTCAAACTTAAAGTTTTTACAAACATACCATGGGGTTTTGGCACTTAAAATGAGCATTTGTATGAATAGGGGTACTTGCTTGAAGACAAGCTAGCAAGCTTTCTGCTAAATAGCAATTTTGACATTGCTATTAAACACATTCTCAGATGCACACATCCATTCAGCGTTGAATGCGTTGTGTGGATTGAAACAAAAATCAGTGGAAAAAGTATTTAGAAGTGTCCTGCAAGTATATGGATATATTAATACTCCAGGATAAAAATCTTCAATAGATTTTAAAATTAAAAAATTCTTTTACATTTTCTTTTTGGCACAGATCTTTTTTCAACATTGATTTCACCTTACAAGGATTTTTTATTAATATATGAACAGTATTCCTATAAGCAAAATTTATAGAAACTCTCATTAAAAAAATGCATTGAAAATCAATTTAAATACATCTTTTCTGTACAATTTTAAGTCTGGGTCATGTCCTGGCCACGCTGCTTTTTGTCTTCTTGTGTACCTAACTGACAGAGTATTGAAAACAGAAAAGTTCTTGGCTTAGGGTAAAGACTCAGCAAAAAATTAAAGTATCAGTTTCTTATCAACATTATTCTTGCACTGAATCCAAAACACAGCACTGTAACAGCCACTAGCAAAAAGATTGACCCTATCCAGCCAAACCCAGGACACATGGATCCCAAAAGATTAAATGATTTGCCTTGTTGTGCCGGTTTATTAAAAAAAAAAAAATCAAAATAGCAACTACAACAAAACACCCTACCAAACAAAAAAAAAGCCCCAAAAAACCTACCAAAAACCCAAACCCAAGCCAAACTAATTTAAAAAATTACTTAAAAATATATAGAAATATAAAATAAAAATCTAATTGCCTAATAATGATTTAGGGATTAAAATCTTCAATATTTGAACTCTGCTATCCTTGTTATCAGGTCTTTCAGGGTCATGGGGAGTTTTACATTGCTAACATCAAGCTCTGAACAAGGGCTCAAGTAACTGAAAAACCAGAAAAAACAGCAACCTAAACCCATTGATTTCTTTATTCATAACTCATAACGCAAATAAAAATGTATTAGCATATATAATGCAATCACAACATCCTAGAAAACCTCAAAGTATAAAATTGCTTCAGAAGGTGGTTGGTTGGTTGGCTGGTCAGTCGGTGCTGTACGTCGCCGTGACTTGACAATATTTTGCATTTGCTTTGTGTAAGTACAGAATATGTTGTGGATGAAAAGTAGCTGTTGGGGAAAGAAAAAGTCTGGGGCTACTCTATGCTATCAGTTGAAATTAATTAAATTATCTTTGTTGAAAAAAGTAAAATATTATATATGATGCATAAAGGACATGAAGTAGCCCTCTCCCCAACCTGGCTTCAGCAGGTCTGAGCTGGATTATCATGTCTAAATTTGCCACTTCAGGACAGATACAGGTGAATAGAAAGGGATTAGAAAAGATTTTACAAAATGTGAGTGAAAAGAGATTGGGTGAATCCCTGTTATTCAGTCTGGGATGAACATTAAAGCAACTTTCAGGTCTGTAAAGAGCTGCTGCAAAAAGCAAAAGAGCACTTTCTTTTCCATATCTCTGCTGGACAATGCAAAAAAAAAAAAAAATGGAATAGGTTTAAATTAAAGCAATGCATATTCGTGCTAGAAAGTGTTATGAAGTTTAAAACAGCAGGCTCAAATGAAGATGTTTGGTTAGAGTCTTAGGGTCTTAAAGAACATGTAGAGGAAAAAGTGCTAGGAGTATTAAAAGTGTGCTTTATTGATCTCATGGTTAGGGCCCAAAAGGATTAGATAATTTCCTAAATTCCTTTCTAATTTTATTCCTTGAAAGCTTGTTTCAAGAAACAGCATATTCAGACTTTCAAAACAAGCTGTTTCACAGAATGGTTGGTTTGTTTTGGGATGCTGTGTCTTTTGGTGTTTTAAAAGCTTAGCAGTTTGTCTCTCTCTATTCATTTATTATGAGCAATGAGTCATAATGATACTTTGAGCAAGCAGCTTGGAAATTAGATGTTAAGGAACTTGTAGAATTTTTCACTGACATTTTGATACTACAGCAAAAGATTCAAAATGCTTGAGTTATTTTAGCAGCTTTAACATGAGTTCTACAATCAAATCATTCTCTCATTAGAGTTATTAAATATCCTGAGTCAGAAGAGACCTACAAGAGTACCCAGTCCTATTCCTGACTCCACAAGGGCAGTCTAAAACTCAAACATTATATACACAAGAGAGTTGTTGAAATGCTTCTTGAGCACCAACGGGTTTGGGACTGTGACCACTTCTCTATGGAACCTTTTGCATTGTTTGTCCTCCCTCTTAGGGAAGAATTTTTTTTCTTAAAATCCAGTCTGAACTTTCTCTGGTAGAGCTTTGAGTCATTCCCTTTCATCCTAATACCAGGCACTAGAAAGATGAGATCACCTTCCTCTCTGAGCTTGTTCTTGTGAAAAGTATCACAGAAATATTAATTACCACAGGTAATGTGGTATCAGCATTCAAAAGAAGTTAAACCTAAAAACCAGCACTCTAAAACTGAACAATACTCACCGAAAAAGAAAAAAAGTTATACAAATTGAACTGATAAAAAAAAAATTATCTCCATAATTCATGTGTAAGAAGACAACTTCCAAGTTCCTTGGAAACACAAAAAGCCCCACAACCAGAAAACAAACAAAAAAGCCTCTGTTTATTTCTGAGGTTCAGAGTATGTCTTTAATAATTTAAGTGTTACTGAAAACTTTAAGGCAATGACACAGTTTACCCACATCTAATTCATGCAAAACATGATCTAATTTAATTCAGGAAAATCTTTTGTTCTGTGTCTTTATTGTCTAGATCTGTCGGTATCCATTGCTATTTTAAGAGTCTAAACCAATACAATTAAAAGATTCCCAGTTTGAACTATATTATTTTTCATTCTCTACATAAATTGAAAATAAAGGACATGCAAATTTAAAGCCACTCCCTTTTGAATGGAAAACATATCCCATTGATCAGAACAGGTCCCACACTTTCAGGTTTTTTTTTTTTTTTGTCCCCAGTGATGGTGCTGTAAGTTATACTTTCATCATTCAGAAATACAGTTCTCAAAATATACCTTTAACTTGCTATTAAGTGACCAGTCCAGCAATTTAAGTAATTTTCTACACACCTTAGTCTACACAGACCTACTTGTAAGATAACACCAGGGGATATTTTCAGGTTGTAATGCCTTAGGGATCTGGAAATTATTAATCACTATTCTGACAAACATATCTCATTATTTCCTTAATATTTGTTGAAATTCTTTGCTGATTTTATAGGCTAATCGCAGTTCCTGTTCCAGCTATATCATTAAACACTAGGTGAAATTGGAAATAATGCAGACAAAGTTCTGTAAAGGCTGTCCAAGTAAATTGTTAACCTTAGTTTCAGAGGACAGAAGATCAATATCACTGTCCTATACTTTTGAAGATTTAGTTTGTTTATAGTCATTCATGACAAGTATGCACTACTTTCCAAAGAAGCAATTAACCAAAACTTACTATGTGTTTGGTTGTTTTATAAGTGTTTTAAATACCGGACAAGCTTTTAGGTATTGAAAGACAAATCTTCTATTACTGCAGTTGAAAAATCTACACCGGGAAAAAAAATCGTTTACGTTAAAACATTTATTACCAAATAGCTCCTGGTATTAGCTTTTAGAAAAGCTGTGTCTGAGTGGGAGCAATAGTTTTGACTGGCTAAAAACATGCCCAGCAAGTGTAACTGCAAATATGCCTTCTGTTTTTGCTTTTTCTGAAAGGCAGAGCTGTTTCTGGAAGTGATTTACCTTGTAACTTGAATAAGTGTGGCATTCTCTTTTATTCCCACTGAGAAACAACATTTCACAGTGTACTTGTAAACAAGAGCATGGTTCAGCACATGTAACTTAGACTGTTTATTTCCTGACACTGAACGGTATATGTTTAACTTTCTCTGAATGCAATCTTTATATGAATTACAGTACAGTAAAATGTCATATAAATGTCTTACGACTTTGTCAGATGAGAACGTGTATTAAAAAACTGATCTAAATGACCACTTATCTGAGTTATTAATTATGAAGCCTTTAATTTGGCAATTAAACTTTTCCCTTATCTATTTTTTAATTGGTTAATGCGGAACTTCAGAAATTACATTTGACCTGTTTTTTCACCCTGTGAACTCAAGCTATTTGAAATGTAGCACTTGACCAATACATGCTATTAAGTCTTACCTCTGAAAGAATATTCAAAATATACAAGTGCATGTGAGTGTATATAAACACCAGAAATATTAAATCATAGCTGAATTAACAGAAGAATGTCCATAGATAACACATAAATAACCCATTGTGCCTATTTCACTAAAAATATTATTTATGAAATATTTTGCCAGCAGTGGGTATTCCATAAGAAAATGTCAGTTTGTCAGACTCAGCCTTCTCAAATAAATACACAGTCCCCATTCCCCTGAAATTTTCAGATGGAAGATTTCTCAGTCCAAACATTACATTTTTATTTAAGGTCGGAGATAACTTTTCCTCAGAAGTTTTGTCCCTTAGAGAAATATTTTGAATTCAGTACAAGTTTTTTTCCATGAAAATCTCTATTCAGAAAGATATACCATCAATCTCATTTCTATACAGACGTAGAGAGAAACTGGCATCCATGAGATTCCACAGATGTCTTTTTTAGAGCACTCACCAGAACCTGGGGACCTCTTGATCCTATAAGTTGCAAGAGAGGCTGTACCATGTTTTCTACATGCTCTACCAAAGCTGTACCTCCTGAAGTTTAAAGCCACTTTCCCCTTTTGAAAGGCAATTTCTCCACCTCTTTGTTTTTCAATAATTTAGCATTACTGGGGAAGTGAAAAGTTTAAAAATCTTTAATGACTCTCATAAAAGAACAAAAACTACATGCAAATACTAACCCCCCCATATTTTACAGTACTCTGGTCTCATTATGCCATCCATGCTATTGCTTTGTATCACTATATTTCCAAATAGAAATATACACTGCAATGTATTTTATCTCATCAGTTTAACCTGATGTAGCACAAAAGACAAAGTGCACAAGGTATATGTTTTCTTACATATTTCTGTAAGCTCAAAATAAATTATGTGTAAGTTCATATTAATTTTTAAAAATTAAAAATATAATAAACTGCTCAGAATAGGGGGTTTTTTGGTTCAAATGATGCTTTAACTTGTTTTGAACAGTAAAAAATGTATTCCTCAAAACAGATAATTATCTGCATCTTATTTTCTTATATTTTAAATAAATCCCCTAAAGAGGAAATGAACACACAACATTTTTATCTACTTGTATTGTAAGCAAAGGAAGAGATGAAGAGAATTGGATAGCTACAAGTAAATGCACACAGTAGAAGTAAATTCAATATACTGTAACCCTTGGTATTTTCATACAACAAAATTGTTGAAGAAAATTCTTACTTCCTTAGCATTCTAAACATAGCTCTCTCCTGAGGACCTGGACTTGTCTCTCATGAATTATTCAGGCTGTAAAACAAGAGCTAGAGACCTATAGCAACTGCATCCAAGAAAGAGACATACTGAAGTTTTAAAATTTCTATGTGGCAGCAGCTGGGAATAGTTCTGTTTGTATTAATGTTGTCAGGATTGCTGGTGCTAGCAATACTAATTTTTCTCATAAAAGAGCTAGAAAAAAAATTGTGATCTCTTTGCACTGATCTACAATAGAAGGCCCACATTTCTTACCCTCTTAGAAGAGATTGCGTAAACTAGAAAAAATGTCATGTTTTATAAATTAATTAATTTACACCTAAAAATATATAGTTATTTCTTCATAGGACATTCTGAAATGAAACAATTCATCTTTATTTTTCATACAATTAAAATGTAGAGACAATAAGGAATATAAGTACAAAAATATTTGTTGATTCAAACATTTACACATGTAAGGATATAGATCTACCATATTAGTCAAAGAAATAAGGGTTATTTTTAAAATTTAACTCACCCACTGTAGGCTTTGAAAATAAAAAATATGAATCAGTGGTATACCATCAGAATAATTTAAGTATTATCAGAACCTCATCAGTGTGTTAGGTATTAAAACCCCCTCATTCATCCCATCTCAAAGAGATAGTGTCACTCTGTCTATGTTTATGTTAATAAACCTCTGAGTGTTTGTGAGTTGCTAAGTATAGTACTTGTCCCAGCCTGCACCACAGCTCCATCTCAGGGTGAAAAAAGGTGCAAACCAGTTTCTTATAATTTTGCATTACCCATCTTGCCTGAAAGAAAAACCTAGAAGTAACAGGTCACACCAATTTAAATGCAGTTTAAACATGATTCAGATGGTCAGCTGAGATTCTGGTAACATAAATAAATTATAACTATGGATATATGATTCAAAAATGCAAGACACCAGAATGTAATTTAGTAGTACTATAAAAATGTAAGGGTATGTCTACATAATCTGTTGCAGAAAGTTGCAAGTGATTTCTGCCTATGCTGAAGCTGAGTAAGCTTTTAGCAGTAGCACAGCACTAAGTCCAAACTAATAAATCCTTCTGATTCATAGCTCAAGTTAGTACCACTATAATGTAGATACACAGCTTCCCTTTAGCCTGGAGCAGGGGCAGCTTCTGCTTTCCAAAGGTGATGCAGATTTACATTGAAAGCATATTATGCATGAAAGCATTGAAATAGTCTCTAATTACAGAATGAAAATGAGGGATGAAGGGAAGGTATTTTGAGTGTATATAGGTGTCATGTGAATTTGTGCACTCACAAAGCTTTTAAACTTAAGCTGTTAGAAAGAAGTAGGAAACTGTTTAGGTGCATATGGCTGGTCGGAATACAATTTACAGTGGCACAGAACTCCTCAGTTTTCATATATCTGAAAGAAAATGCATTGTTTGCCCCTTGTGCTTCTCCAATAATGTCATTCTGTTATTGATTTTTTTGTTTTATTTTTCCTTATAAAACCATCAATGTCAACCTTGTATTAAGAAAAATCAAGTTTTGTCCTACAGATAATGGCACTTACTGTGCTAGAAAAGGTTAGGCTTTACTGCAAATGACAACTATAACTTCTCTGAAGTCTTTTCTTTGTCCTATACATTAATGTGCATGTAGAGTAAAAAGAATCATGTTTCAGCACTTTGAAACCCCATTGACTTGTATCTTTTCCATTTATGGCACAAAACATTGGAGTGTGAAAAACAAACTGATTAAGAAACATGGAAAAACGTAAAATCTAGGTACTTAAAGGCTTCATTTATCACAATACATGTACAAGTTAAAAGATAAGCAGGGAAGACTGAGAAAATGCAGCTATTCACCATTATAAAACACTCAGACCTCAGCTATGCAGATAATGGCAAAGCAAGTTTTTTTGGAAATAATTAATAGAGAAAGTCATGCTTTGTTGTAGCATGGCAATTGGAAAACTATTAGCCTTAAAAGCTCTAGGGATTACTTGAAGTGAGTAATATTGCATTTAGTTATATTATAGAGCACTCAGAGCTGAGCCTCTATATTGAGCTTGTTTATGGTATATTAGTTGTCCTTTCACATCACCTCAGGGGAAAAAAATATCTATAACAAAATGGAGAGTCTTAAAGTAGATGCTTGCTTACCAACAAAAGCCTATCTCCAATTTCTGGTGGCTAAAAGTGGTTCCAGTTTCATAAATTCTAGAACAATTTTGGTGTCTCTTCTATTTATCTATGCCTACTTACATCAGAAAGAATGGGAAAAGATTGGTACTTTTAAACTATCAGAGAACTATAAAATGGAGAAGTAATGTTAAGTTGCATACACATTCCTCAGTCTCTTTCTTTTAACCCTTGGTTAACCAGATCAATTCCTAGATCTGTGAAAAGAGAGTCTCAAGACTCCTTTATTTTCCTAGAGACTGGCTACATCAATGAAAAACTCTTCATTGGTGCTGTCACTCCACTCTCAGTATTTGAAAACCACCCCAGCATTAACAGGAGATCAGTCTCTAAGCTTTTCAACCTCATAAAGTTTCGGTAAGCCAGTTGAGTCAAACATTTACAGCCTAAGAAGACTAAACTTGTGCTGTGGTGGGGAACTGTAACAACCAGCCAGCACAAAATGCCGAAACTAACTCAAGCAATTCAGAAATAGATTGAAGCCTATTCTTGGAGTGAACAAAGTGCTCTTCCATCTGCTTGACTAATCAGATTTGATGCCTGGAATGCAGAAGACACTTATTAAGACAATAATCTACTGGAGCTGAAATAAATATTGGAGCCCTATACGTGGATTTTTACAGTACTCCTTTAGAATACACTGAATTAATGTAGTTGAAGCTATGTCCCTGTTATATTTTAATATTCATTATGTCTTGAATATAATAATAGGGATTCCATGGCCTCATGGAGAAGTCATATCCAGATTCCAAAGAGAAATAAAATCAACAAAGGAGACTTAACACACAAACTTAAAATATCATAAAATACATATCTATTTCTATAAAAACAATCCTGGCTGTGAGGACAAACAGCACAGTACCTCTTGTGTGTTCCTGCCTAAAACCACTTTTTCTGTAAAAAAATAGGGCAGCCTCCTCTCTATTTCTTTTAAGAATACTTTCTGTCATGTAGCATCCTGGGATTCATGTTTCAACACTGTGTTAGAAAGCACCACCTGGCACTGGCCAAACTATTTCAGGATGCATTCTAGCAGTCATGTAGCAGCTCTTCATATTTTTCCTGGCTCCATGTACATTCCTAGTGCAGACACTCTACTGAGTGTTTGGGAAGAAGTGGAACATATGGGTTCAAGACTGTTCTACATGGAACAAAAAAAATGACTTGATTTTGGTTTCCCAGGTTTTAGGTAAGTGCTTCATGTACTGATGCATTGGGAGGTACTGTAAGGTTCTTCTACTATTTTGTTGGGGAAAAGAGACCAAGGTAGAGGGAAAAGGATAATTAAGTTCAAAAAAATGAAAATATCTACAGGTTTTATGTCAATATCAATAAAGAAAAAAGAATACCAAATTTGCCAATTTCACTGCCTATCTGTTCATAATATTGATGCACAGAACAAGGAAATTTATTTTCAATAAACTGAACAATTGAACTCTGATCTTATAAAGTTGAACAGTAATTTTAGGAAGATACATTTTGAGCGTAGACCTAAAATTTCTTCCTCCTTGCTCTCTCTTTGTTGACCTATGATGTACTACAAAAACTCTTTTGAATATCTATATCTTAATTACTTTGAAAAAATTACATAAGATTATGTACACAGAATCATAGGATTATGATTTGTGTTGGAAGGGGCCTTAAATAGCACCCAGTTCCAAACCACTTGCCATAGTTAGGAACACCTATCTCTAGACCCTGTTGATCAAAGTCCTGTCACACCTGTCCTGGAACACTGCTAAGGTTGGGGCATCCGCAACACCTCTGGGTAACCTGTTCCAGTGCCCTGCCACCCTCACATCAAGTGCAGTTCAGGATTTTCTTTCTTTGCAGTGCTAAAGTGCTTTACTGTGCTGGACTTACAGCCATGGTTATGTTGGTCAAGTCCTTTCCATCAGCCTGAAAAAAAAAATCCTAAAAGCTTCCATTTTTTGCAAGTGAAATTAAAGCTGGAAAAATTCATATCTATAGTTTGTGCTCTGGTGTGCATTTTATTGTGTCCTCTAATTCTACAGCCTTCAAAGGGACTTCCACAAGAATTTAAGTTACATATGGTGCACAGACATACCAACCCAGTTATGTCAATTTTCTTTACTTACAGTACAGAAAAAAAAAAAGTGTGTATATCTGACAATTGATATTTAGAAAGGAAAAAAAAAAAGGTGGATCAACTGAACTCAGGCAGGTATTATTGCTAATTATTTGTTTTCGCATGCAAATAATTCTTTGTAGGAAAGTTTCTCCACCAGGGGTCGCACAAAGACTGCTTAAATATCACCTGTTAAACGAATAAAGTTCATATTAGAGCATGAATACTCAACCAAACCTCAAAATAGTGCCTCGATCCCTAATAAGCAAACTATTTAAACTCCTGGAAATGAGTCACTGCTGCTTTTTTATTGTAAATGTAAGTAAAATTCAAATTTTTAAAATTTTTTTAAATAATAAAGCATAAAACCACTTTGGAAAAAACATGTCTTGAACTTATTACATTGTCATAAATCATACTGCATAAATTATATTATTTAATGTCTCATATTAGGTTAAACTATACTAACATGGAGTCAATGGTGCTTCTAGTAAAACTAAGGGAAAGTCTTTTTCCTCTCACATCTGGAGGAAGCAGATTTAGGTCTTGACAAAGGCCTAAACTAGGGGCTCTTTTTTCACTGCTCTCTGCAGTGGTGTTGTTGTTTCTGCTGTGGAAATAACAAGGAAGCAGTGATGAGAACATCTTCACTTCAGGGTGGTGGTAGTGTGTACAAACCATTGTACCACTGGAGGAACAACTCATGCATTAGTATTCTGGCTTACTGACCCCAGCACAAGCAGCTTTGAAGAAAAGAACCAGAGAGTTCTGGGGATGCCAATCTGAATGTGACATTGGAACAAAAAATATTAGTGGTTCCTGGGCTGTATTTGGAGGATTGTTGTGGGTAGGTCAAGGAAAGTTATCCTTCCCCTCCACTCAGCACTGATGATGCCACATCTGGAGTCTTGTGGCCAGTTCCAAGCTCCTCAGTACAAGAGAAACATGGACATCATGGACAGAGTCCAGCAAAGGGCCACAAAGGTGACTAAGCAACTGAGGCATCTCTCCTGTGAGAGAGAAATTCATTCCAGAGAAGAGAAAGTTCAGGGGGATCTATCTCATAGGGGTGTAGAAATACCTGAAGGGAGATTATAACGAAGACAGAAGACAGAGCCAGACAATTCTCAATGGTGCCCCGTGACAGGTCCAGAGGCAATGGGACACACACTGAAACACGGGAAGTTTCCTCTGAACATCAAAACACACTTCTTAACTGGGAGGGTGATGGAGCCCTGGTAGCGATTGCCTAGAGAGGCTGGGGAGACATTAAAAATCCATCTGGACACTGTCCTAGAGAGTCTGTTTGAACAGCAGGTTTGAACCAGATAACATCCAGATATCCCATGAACTTCAACCATTCTGTGGTTTAGCTGGTCTAATCCATGTGCAAGGATAAATCATGGTAACTTGGCTACTGGCTTTGAAAATACTGGCCTTCTTCTTGGTATGAGATAATAACATAAAAACGAATCCTGCCCAAACCTCTGATTTGTAGTGAACATTTTCCCTAATTTTTTGTAAATAATAATATATAATCATGAGCAGAAACATTTGTGAAAATATCAAGCTTTTCCTCATTATAATCCTTATAAATTAGTTAATGAGAAAAAAGACTTACAACATCTTCAATATAATTCATGCTCAGTTTTGCTACAAAAATTCATTATCTCTGTTAAAAGAATGAAGCAAAATAACATAAGCACTTATATGGTACATAGATCAGAAATTAATTTTTTAAAAACATTAATCCAGTATGTATACGAGTTCAGTAAATAGCCTTTGTGCACATGCTATGTATTCACATACACAGACTTTCCAAATAAAACTTTTTTTCATGATACTGGTAATTTTCATGTGTATACAAAAAAATCTTTTTCTGTTTCTGTGAATAAATATAAACATTTGTGTACTTACATGTAAGTACAAGTATTTAGTTAGACATAGTTGCACTTCTTGTATTTGTGACAGATTCTACAAAATGACCTCAATATATACTTGAGAACTGTTCACAAAGACATTTTTCATAAATCTCAGAACCTTCCAAGCTAGACAATATTTCTCCCATAAATTATGATTTTCGGTACTAACAGTCTAGATAAAATCTGCACCCCTTTTCATTTCAACAACACTTCCTATTAACATAGTCAGAAGTGCTTTCCCATAACATGGTACCATTACATACACCTGTGATAATGTGGTTGGCAACAACAGCTATAATAGCATATTACTATCTGTGGCACTTGCTTGTATGTATAAGAAACAGTTTATATTTGATGAGCACTGTACTAGAAATGGGTACGATTTCAGAATACTTCCTTCACAGAGAGGGGCAGACTGTCATTATTAATCCTTTGGATATTAATGAACTTTCTTTTGGCTAAATTACTGTGTTTATTAATAATTCATGAAAATTGGCCAATCCTTTAACATAGCACATGCAACTGTCTGATAAGCAGATAGTGCCTTTTAATTTTGTCTTAGACTGTTTAATAATTTAAGACAAATGGGATAGGATTTTGCATTAAGCTAATAATGTGCCACTAATAACTGAAGAATCCTAAAAACATATGTTCCTTTTGCCTTGCTTTTGCAGCTCCTGATTAGCTCTGTAACAAAATTAGGTCCTTGGATCATAAAAAATGTCAAGGAGATAAAGTAGAAAAAAAGCCTATTTCTATAGTTCCTCGAGCTAATGACACACTAGATTTAAAAGAAATAATGGCCACCTTTCCTATATGATATGTGCACAGAGAACTAAACAATGCCTCATGCAGTGTCCAGAATCTTAATTGCCAGGCACTTCATAGAAAGTCCCAGAAGAGGGAGATGTTTACCCTCAAATAGAGAAGGCTTTTTTTCACCTTCTAGGATTCATTGCATTACTAAGCAGAATAAAGGAATAGTGCCCTTCTTCCTCTTTAAAATAAAATAGGGGTAAGTAGGAAAGATTTTTTTTTTAAATACAGTTCCACAGATTAGCTCCTGTTTCCTCTTCCATTTGGCTTTTCATCTACTGAATATGAGAAAAATTACTGCTGTCCAAAGTGTGCGTTTATTTTAACTATATTGTTTGTCTTCTCTTTTTATAGAAATATGACACCGGTTGAACTAATAATCACTAATGATCAATCATGGGAACTAATAATCAAGCACAGGTAGAAGCGTTCTGTTATTTCAATCTGCACTTGGAGAAAAACCTTTGAAAATATATTTTTTTGTGTTGGCAGCATATGCTTCATCCTCACATTAGCCAGAAAGATATAAAATACTGACTACTAAAATTAGACTTTCGAAAATTATCAGACATTAATAGGTTTCAGATAAAGTTTTAAAACACTTTGCCAAGAACCCAGTCAGTCCTATATAAAAGGCAAGTGAGATGACCTGAACATTTATAGACCATTTATCATGATATTGGTCCCAAACATGATAATGCATCTGATGGTGTTTGGTGTAATTCATTAATTTTTTATTAATAATTAACACAGGTTAAATAAAAATGTTTTCAAACTGATTGGCTATTTTGATAAAAACTAAAATCTGAATGATGCTCTTTGTGCTGAAGGATTACCCTTGCACACTTGTGTGCATGCTTCATGATGTGCCCTTTGAGAAAGGTATTGTTGACATGATTGTTATTCTATATTTTAAAAACCAACCAGGTATTAGGTATCAACCTGTGATTTGAAATTTGGGGTCATGACATACAGGTATTACTTTCTGTGTTGGTTTCAGTTGGGGTGGAATTAATTTTCTTCACCGTGACGTTATGGGGCTTCATTTTGGATTTGTGATGAACTCAGGTTTGATAATATAGAGATGTTTTTTGTAATTGCTGAGCAGGACTTACACAGAACCAAGGCTTTTTCTGCCTTTCACACTGCCATGATGGTGAGGAATTTGGGGGGTGCACAGGAGGCTGGAAGGAGGCATAGCCAAGGCAGGGGACCCAACCTGACCAGAAGGATATCCCAGGCCATATGACATCATGCTCAGCATAGAAAGTGGGAAAAGAAGAAGAAGAAAGAGGGTCACATTGGAGTGATGGTGTTTTCCTTCCCAAGTCAGCGTTGTGCACAATGGGGCCCTGCTCTCCTGGAGATGGCCAAACACCTGCCTGCCTGTGGGAAGCAGTGAATTACTTCCTTGTTTGTTTGTGTGAGTGATTTTTGCTTTCCCTATTAAACTTTCTTTATCTCTATCCATATGTTTTCCTGCTTTTACCTTTCCAATTCTCTCCCCTATCCTGCTGGTGGGAGAGTGAGTTAGTGGCTACCTGGAGCTTGGCTGCTGGCTGGGGTGAAACTACAACAGTTGCCCAGGGTCTCCATGCAACAAAAAAGATGTGAGAAGATGTGAAACAATGTGAAAATATATGAGTTGCCTTTGAAACCAAGTTAAATTGATACTGATATGGGTTCTTACATCTAGACCAAGACATTTCGTGCCCAGACTGGAATTGCACTCCAGCCATAAGTGCCTCTTCCTTTCTCCTCAAGAAATGAATGAAATTTAGCCTCCACCATACTATCAAGGACTCTTTTTTTCAGGAGTTGAGCAACCATCCTGCATGGAAAATCAAAATCCAGCACTTACTGCTACCTGTCTTGTCAAGCAATGATTGCTCGCCCATTTAAGGATAGCTTCTGGATCAAGTTCTAGTACTGCTGCTAAAGCAAGTCCACTGTGTAGAAATTACCTAAAGATCTACCAGAAAAACGAGACAGCAAAATGTTCCCTCTTACCTGAGGGGTATCCATATTTCACAAGTCACCAGAGTCAGATTCATCTTGACTAACTATAGATATACTGAGTATAAATTGATAATTTGTTGTCTGTATCCTTAGTCATTGCTTTAAGTCCTAAGTTATTCCTTAAAATAGAAGTTAATATTCACCATATTTTTAAAAAGAAATGTCAACTAATCCTACATTACATATAGAGCCTGATTCTGTCAGTGTGTGTTACCATGTCTTGATAAGGTCTTGTCACTTGATCCTCATTCCTCTACAGAAGCAGACAGGCACGTTGTGATTACCCTACAGCTAGTGATGAAGGGTGAAAGGAGGTTTAATGGCTCATTTCTGGATTTTGATCAAATTCAGGAGGAAGCTAATCCAGATTTCCTAATTTGATTTCCTGAGCCAGCAAAGAAGATGATCTCTCTGTTCCCAGTAGCCTTTACCAGCTGTTCTGCATATGCTCACAGGCACATGAAATGATAAAGATCTGCACTGTGCAGCCTTCCTTTTCTGATTTCCAGCATTATGCCAATGCCTTAATGCTGGTGCAGATCTGTAAGGATGCAATGTTGTGCTTAGATGTTAAAAAAAATATATATATTCCTCATAGAATCTTAGAATCTCCAGGAATGGTCAGTGATAATTGATATTTTCAATATGTTATCTTTCTAATAGTAATAGTAAAACCTAGATTCTGCCCTTTTGATATCCTAACATTCATGAACCATTTAGTTCATGGACCAGTTAGCCATCCAGTACCTAAACAGAGCTTTTAAAAAGGAGGGAGAGTGACTTTTTATGAGGTCAGACACTGATAGAAAAGGAGGGAACAGTTTTGATCAAAAAAAAAGAGAGATTAGATTACATATTAGGAAGAAATTCTTTACTCAGAGGGTAGTGAGGCACTGGAACAGTGAATTTGTGGATGACCCATCCCTGGGTTCTGGTTAAAAGCCAGGCCCTGAACAACCTTATCTAAGGGGTGGCATCCCTGCCTATGGCGGGGGATTGGAAAAAGATGATATTTAATGTGTCTTTCAACCAAAGCTATGCTATGATTCTATGTTTCTATGGAGTTAAACCTTAAGAATCTTGGTGTCTCCTGCCACTGAAGGAAATATGATGAGTTTTATGTGCAGAGGATTTGGGGGTTTGTTCTCTAACTCTATAGAAATCCGTGCAAAATGTTTTATTCAAGGAATTTCTTTGGGCTGCATTATCATACAGAGTCAAATAATAATCACAGTGATCCTATCCAGTGGTAGAATACCTCAAATCGGTTTTGCAACCTAGTTTTAAAAGCATGTTTAACATCTTTTAGAAAGAAAATGCTGCTTTTTGTTTGTCATCAAAAAATAATCTAATTTTTAATGCTGTTGTTATTCATATTACTATTTATACTAGGTTCCTTTTTTTTCCTTTTTTCATTATTTTCAGAAAATGTCTCAAATTAAATGTGTTCAATTAAATTAAAAATACATGATTGAAGAATGAAATACTAAAATTCATGACACAACCTGGCTAAGTTAAAAACAATACAACAGCCAAGTTCTAATCTATACCTCTGTTAAGGAATCAAAATTTGACTCAAGTAATATGCATTTTTTTAGCCTTTTTATATGCACATATTTGAATGCAGATGTAATTTTTTTTCCTACAATACTAATATTTTTGTCTGAAATGACACTAGTAAATATTTTGTGGTCTTGTAGTATGTAGAATAATGAAAGGATTTCTTTTGTGGCATTATGCTGTAGTACATTATTAGAGCATTATGAAAACATGTGAAAAAGTAGTCATATTTGTATTATGTATTACTTGCTCCTGAGGAGGCTCTGCATTGTTTCAAAATAAGATACAGTTTTCTGGAACACCACTGTGACAAAATATTCTGTCTCAGAGACTACACATTGTCTTTTCCGCTTAGGACTATAAAAATGGGATTTGTTTGCCTTATACTTGGGGATATGTGGGATGGGAAAAAACTCACACTAAATGCCTAAGTCAGGTTAGTATCAGTCACATGGTGATGATTAGTACCTTAGAGAATGTAGAGTGGAACCTGGAGTGGTTTCTGTTCAAGTAACTGTGATATAAAGGTGCAGCTTCTATAAAATCAGCATTACTTCTGTGTTAAAAAACATACATGTACTTTGGTTTGTTGAAGCTAAGATAACATTTTCTTTTGGTCTGAGTCACTGTGAATACCACAACTTCTGATAAGGCCTTGAAGAAATTTAGGTCAAAGGTTTCAAATTGCCATTCTTGTTTCTATCCAAGATTTTTGTCTTCACTGTGCACCACGGAAAGCAGACTGATCTTCCTCAGTCTAAGATCACTTGCTGATTAGGACATCACATAGTACATTACAGGAAAGGAAGGCCTGACCTGAGGCCAAGTCCGGAGAAAGGTGTTGAAAGAAGAAAGCTTTCAAGCTTAAAGTCCCATGTACAGACAGTGTAAAACCCTAGAAACTGAATTTGGTATCAGATTGGCTCAAAACTTAATGTCTTTGTTCAGGAATTTAAGTTTGAATATGTTAGTGGAAATTTTTAAGATTTGTGAGAAAACACCTTTTCTGTCCTTTACTATTAGTGTGAAAAAAACCCAAATGAATTCCAGAGACTAGTTGCTTAATGCAGGGGAGCTCTCCCTTCAGTTGTAAATCATGGGGGTTTTGCCCTAAAAGCAAGATATCTGGTAAAGAAGCTGTAAACCATGAGAATCACACACCCTGTTGGCATAAGATGTGTAGGCTCAGAGATTTGCTATAACACAGAGTGGAGAAGTAATGGTTTTATGACACAGCAGATCACATTCTCCTATTATGTGGAGAAAAACAGCCTGTATTTATCTTCCTAAGTCTGTGTTCATTGAAAATTTTCCACAGGATGAAATAACTCTATCGCATTTTTATGGAATAAAAACCTTATCTGACTTGATATCTATGAATTTTTTTTAAGTTTCTATTTTCTCTTGCTCAGACCTCCAATTATTACAATCAAAAATATTAAATTTAGCTTATTGGTAAAAAAAACCCAGAAATAAACTTCCTTGTATTTTCTTCATCATTGTAGATTTTTTCTCTTTGAAATGAGTTTCCAAATTTCATAGAACTATTACTCAATTTTCAGACAATTAGGTAATTTAGCTCACTTGTTTCTCCTTGGTCACTGGTGTATTCCAAGAAATATTGTAAATGTCAAGCTAGTGTTATCTTTGTTTTTTCCAAGTCCATTTATATCCTGACTCTTTTTTCAGTTTGCCAATTTTTTTCATCTCATTCATCCCCTCAATATCTGCTTGTGTACTGCAATAGCAGCTGTGCATCAGGACCACAAGCTTTCTCATAACAGCATCTTGTCACCTCCAGAAGAGACCTCAGTAGTAGAAGCTGCAAAAAAAAGAAAAAAAAAAAAAAGCAACACTGATAAAGCTCCTTTTTTTGCTGCAATATCTCTCAATAGACAGCGTTTCGAGAGCTGCCTCAGCAATTCTGAGTCCTCAAAAGATGTCAACAATACCATATGTAGCAGAAATAAGAGTAACTAGAATTATGATTTCTTGATGAACATCCCTTTACATGGAAGCCTAATTGCATTCTAAGACCAGCAGAAAACTCTGTAAAAAATTGTTCATCTAAGAGATTCTGTTAATTTGACACTTTTTCAAACATCAAATGTCCAGATTAATGTTCATTCAGTCATGGAACTTGTTTTTACTTCTGGTGCAGTTTTCCTTCACTGTGTTAATTGCTCATTTAAGTAGCTCACCTGCTTGGCATTGTAAATCCTGGACATTTAAAATTTCACAGCATCCAAACTTGACCTGGCTTCTGCTAGAGGTTTATGAGTACCTGCATTGATATGGAGGGTGGACCCTGGCTGGATGCCAGTCGCCCAACAAGCCACTCTATTAATCCCCTCCTTAAGCTGGGCAAGAGAAAGAAAATACAACAAAAGGCTCATAGGACAAGGTAAGGACGGGAAGAGATCACTCTCAAGTTACCATCATGGGCAAAGCAGACTTGACTTGGGGAAATTAGTTTAATTTATTACCAATCAAATCAGAATAGTGTAATGAGGGCTTAAAAACACCTTGACCTTACCCCTCCCTTCTTCCTGGACTCAAATTCTGTCCCAATTTTCTCTATCTTCTCCCTTCCAAGTGGTGTAAGGGGATGTGGAATGGGAAATGAGGTCACTTCATCACACATTGTGTCTGCCATTGTTTTCTCCTCAGCTGCAGGACTCCTCATACTTTTCCCCAGCTCTATTGAGGGGTCCCTCCCATGGCAGACAGTTCTCCATGAACTTCTCCAATAAAGCCCTTCCCACAGGCTGCAGTTCTTCACAAACTGCTCCAATGTAGGTGCCTTCCAGAGGGTGCAGTCCTTCCAGAACAGACTGCTCCTATGTGGTTCCCCTGTGGGGTCCCAAGTCCTGCTAGGAAACCTGATCCAGTGTGTGCTCCCCTTGCCACAAGTCCACAGGCTGTGCCAGGAACCTGTTGTAGTGTGGGCTTCCCAAGGGATCACAGCCTCCTTTGGGCATCCCCTTGCTCTAGCATTGGGTGCTCCACAGGCTGCAGGTGGATCTCTGCTCCGCCGTGGATCTCCATAGGCTGCAGGGGCACAGCTGCCTCACCATGATCTGCACCATGGGCTGTAGCGGAATCGCTGGCACCTGAAGCACCCTCTTCCCTCCTTCTTCACTGACCTTGGTGTCCGCAGAGTTGTTTCTGTCATATATTCTCCCTCCTAGCTCCAGCTGAAAATGCTGCTCTTCAGTAACTTTTTCCCCTTGTTAAATACGTTGTCACAGATGTGTTACCGCTATCTCTTGTCCTTGGCCAGCTGTGGGTCTGTCTTGGAGCTGCATTGGCTCCATTGGACATGAGGGAAAGCTTCTGGCAGCTTCGCAGAGAAGCCAGCCCTGTTGCCCTCCTGTTATCAAAATCTTGCCATGCAAACCCAATAAAAGTAGAAACAAAGCAGCAGCTAACCAATTTGTACCAACATGGTTTTTGTACTTCTCACAGCTAGAGCATCTGCTTTGCTGTTTCCCGTGCTTTGCCCCTCCTGACCATGTCCTGCAGTTATATATGAATCACTAGAAAATTAGTCAGATGTTCACCAACACTGCAGAGTCCCCACCAAACTGTTCATTAACCTGGTAGGTAAATGGCTACATTTATCATAATCTGGGCCCAGCTGATGATATCTGGTGGAATTCGTGCAGATCTAATCCAAAGGCTATTAATTTTCTAAACCTGGCTTTCAAATTTTTGTTTCCCAGTGTTTTTTCAAACCATCCTAGAGGTGTAAACTAGATAATAAATAGACTTTAATAAACACAATTATTTAAAAAAACTTTGTGTATCACAAAATGTTATGGCACAGTCAAGCTAATTTTTGAAAACTTACAGGAACAAGATACAACTTTAAACATGTAGATATTCTTTCTTAAGAGGAACTCAATTTTTCTTGCTATAGGAGTAAGAAAATCCTTTTGAAGAGCTGTGACAGGTAAGATCAGTAAAAAAAGTCACTTGACATTTTTTGTTTCATATTATCCTGAACACTGTCAGATTAAAAGTAATCAGTGATGTATCTTGTGTAAGTTTTTTCCTGACCAGAACCATTTCCTTTTATTTCTTTATCAGCTTTAATAAACATTTGATTTTGTCTGTAAGCACAACCATGGATGCCAAGAACAAGAAGACCAGTGTGCAAATTTTCACCTGTGTTAATTCATGATAGTTCCAAAAGTTTGACCACAGATGTTTGAATTGAAATGGTGATGGGACTGAAAACTCTGTGACTATGAAAAAATTCTTGGGGTTGAGGAGCAGCCAGGTTAATTAATATCCTTGAAGTGTGCAAGAAAAAAAGTAAGCAGTACCAGCCAGAAACTGAGAAGCTCTAAGCATAAAGTACTTTTACAAGGAGCCACTAGAAATTTTTAGTTACATGACTTTAGTTAAATTTCTGTTAATGAATCAATTAAACCCCAAACAAACTTTTTAATAACTTCTAAATGTGGAGAGGACAGCTCGTGGCAGTTCAGACTATTTTATTCTTCCTGTTCAAGCAGTGGCACCAGGAGGACGACAAACCAGTTAATGTTATTTTTACCGTAGTTCATTATTGATTTTTATTTTTTTCCTTCAAAATTTTAATTTAATTCAGGCACAAGAGACATTGCTAGAATGTGAGTGCTACAGAACTGCTAGCAATCACTGTGATCGATTCATGCTTTTTCAAGGATACAGAAATGAATCATAAAGCAATCTGTCCCAGACATAAGACTGAAGCATGAGTCTCATTGAATTTGGGAGTTTAAATGGCAGATCAGATTATAATGCAACAAAACACTCAAAGTCATATGAGGGACCCAGAATTATCCCTTGAAATTGAATTTGCTAAGCAAAGAAGTAATGAAGTCTGGGCTGAAGCGTATGTAGTGCTTATGATACACTAGTCCTGTAGTAACAATGATAATTCCAAATTACTAAAGGGAAAGGGAATCAGAAAGGTGTTTTCTGAATTCAGATTTGAAGTCACACAAACAAATAGCAAGAAAAAACAAAGGCCATGTGCAATGTTAGACAAAACAACACATCTAGTGTTTTAGAAAAAGGAATTACAATAAAGTATGCAAGTATTTTCAAGAACAAGAAGAATTTGTACAGCACAGACATCTACAAATTTTTAGCCCAAATGTGGTATTTACAGCACTGGATAAAGGACTGATTTACACTCTTGAAAGTACAGGAGACTTATACTAGTTGTAAGTGGAACAACCCAATGTGCTAGAAGGCTACATTGAAGAAAATCAAACATACAAGCATTAATAACATCACTAAATTCAAGGTTGACAGAGATCTTTTGCACTAAAATGTAAGAATGAAATGTCATTTTAATGAACTTTCGGCAGCAAAAGAGGGTTAAAATATGTTAGGGCACAGGTCTCACTAAATAGTTTTATGAATTACTGTGAAAATTAAATAATCAGTGGACCTTCTTGAATAACTCAAACCCCACCAATTAAAGGTCCATATCACAAGCAATTACAAATATGGGGTGCAAAAAGATAATCTTAATGTGCAGTACAACACATAGCAAAGACAAACATTTTTTTTAATTAGTCATTATGTGACAAAAATACTTAGAACTTATACACAAAAAAAATCTCTTCACCTTTATAGGCTCTAAAATCTAAAATGCCTCATAAAAAGACAGATTTCACATTTTGAAAGAAGGCTGTCTGGAAATATTTTACTTCAGTTGGTAGGAAAACAAGCAAAATTACATGTACTTCCCTGAGAAATACATATCAACTAAGGTGGCAGTCATTTGATTAGCTATTGTTAAAAAGGGATTTCAAGGGATGTGATAACATTTACAATCAAAAGGGATATATTACTATTTCCAGGAAAATGTTTTCAACTGAGTAAGAGAGTGAGAAAGTATTCAAAATGCTTTTGAAAAGGGTCACTCTGGGCCTTTTAGTAGGAAATATCCAGGAATATTCATTTTATATGGTAAAAAATTATTTTTATTCTAGGTGAAGAAAAATTCTCCTTCATGAGAATAAGAACTAGTAGAATACTAGTGTCTTGCACAGTCTTTAAAGAACGGTTTTCAAAATTACTTAAATAGATGTCTGGAAAAATCTTACCAGAAAGAAGTACAGGTTCATGTCACCGAACATCCAGTGTGGGTTTTACAGTGTGAAAAGTGCACATCTAGCTGACAAAGAGCACCTTGCTTCTTTATGAAGTATCTGCACAGCTATTCTACAGAACTGAGGCAATGTCATCTAATAGATTATGTGTTATTATAAATCTTTAACATATCTATCTTAAGGTAACTGCCTATGTATTTCAGCTATTGAATTCATAAAAAACATCTGTTAGGATTTAGACAAGTACCCTGGTGACAGAGAACTTTGATTTAGACAGTGCATTGCTTATTTTAGAAAATGTTCTGGAAGGTATTAACAGCACTTTGTAGGATATGAACTAAAGACTTCTAATGAGCCTAGATTGTGTGCATTTAGTAGGCTGTTTATTTTGAAATAAGCCTACATTTCCTCAGTGGGAAAAAGTCAGTGCCTTTGAAAGTGTCTCAGTTGAAATCATGTTCATCCACCACTAAGAAAAGCAAAATTTTGCCTTTGTGCCCTTTCCTTTGGTGGAGGACATAATGAAATAAACACACATCATCCAGTTCTGAGAGCACAGAAAAAAATCTATATAGCCAACCTTTGATTTCACAAGTGGGATATAATCTCCCATATCTAACATAGCAATATTTTCTGGGGAAAAAAAGGGAATTTCAGTGTATAAAGAAAGGTGTAAAAATGCAAGTATGGTTTATTTTTGTCAAAATATATTTTAAAATATATATTTTTCTCAAAATATTTGGTTCTTTAGTATTTCCACTACTGTAGTCTTTGGCTTTGATTTTTTTTTGTCTCATCAGTAAACAACAGATATACCATGTTTACCGGGTAGTGTTCTGATGGTGTTGCCCAGACAATAAAATTGTTTTCAGGGTTGCTTGCTTTGATATTTGTAATCTCAGTTGTTCTTTGTAATTGCTCTCATAACAAAACATTTCACATGCAAATTAACTGTCTTTTTATAGCAGTCTTATTAAAAATTATTATTCCCTCAGTGGGCTGAGACAGCATGGAGGTGACATATGTGTTCTCTAGGGGAAGGAAGGGAACATATGAATGTATGACAAGCTTTTGCTTCAGGAAAATAAATGCATCTTTGTGACAAAAATGAAATTAAATGAATTTTATTTTGGTCTCATTTTGAAGAGGTGTCTTGGAGGGCATTCATGAATACAACACAAAGATACAGTATTAATCCTTCAGAGATGGCAGCTAGGTTTCTGACTCATCTTCTTTGCACTATGAGTATTAAACTCCAGAATGACAGAATTGTATATATATTTTTTTTAAATCCATAAAAATATCAACAATGAGGTTTAACAATACAAAATAGCTTTATTTTTATTTTCATGCATACGTATTGCTCTCATAGGTAGCAACATAAATTAAAAAATGAGCTTGGAGATAAAAATAGTTTTCTAAATACTTCCTTGAAATATTTAAAACAAACCGTTTACAAAATGCAAGCCAAGTACTTATATTTCATTACAAAAAGCAGGTTAGGCTCAGGAAGAACATTACTTTTTCACTAAATTTTTGCTAAAGCCAAAACAAAGCACAGACAAAGGCTAATGTTTTCAAATTAAGATATACTGTAGATAAATGATAGTAAGAAATTGTCTTCATTTGCCATTTTGTTCATATTCATTCTCAAAAAAAATTAGGATCTTACATCTATTAAAAAGTCAGTCCTTGTAGTGCATTTGTCATGCTAAAGATGATTTGATGTCAAGAGTGACTGTACAAGGAGTCCAAATTTTGCTTATTGAACCAACACATTTTGCCATTTTCCTCTCGTAGATGTAGTCATTTTGCACTGAGCCTGCCTACTACAAGGAAATGCCGCTGTTCCTACAGTCTCCAAGTACATCTCATTCTCAGTCAAGATTTAAATCCATTCTCTTAGGCTTTGCTGTTTTTGAGAAAAAATATTTGATTTCTTACATCCTTTGTAATTTTTCTAAGTCTTCTGAATTGTCTTGACACCAATAAAATAAAATAGGAAAGAAAGAGAGAGAAAGACAGAGAGAGGGGAGAGAGAGAGAAAGAGAGAGAGAGAGGAAGGAAGGAACGAAGGAAGCAAGGAAGGAAGGAAGGAAGCAAGGAAGGAAGGAAGGAAGCAAGGAAGACCATAAAAACAGCCAAGCAAAAATTCATTATTTGTAGGCAGAGACTTTTGAGTTTGTATGGTTTTGTCTTGCTTTGCCTTTCTTTAGTTTGCTTTTCCTTCCATACCCTGCGGTAGTCAATGCATTTAGTCCAAATCCTAAGAATGGAGAAAGCAGTATGGGTACTGTTGAACTCAGAGATGTATGATATCTTGCTTTTGGCTTTGTTTTATGTGTGGTCAGCAGAAACATATCTGCACACTCAACATATTGTCCTCAAAAGATGAGATCTACAAAGAAATAGAAGGGGTTCTGCTGCAGTTGTCTGAAAAACAGTGTGTGAAAATCAAGCCAAGAGTAGATGGGAAACTAAAACTGTTCCTGTTAACATTGGGTTAAAATGTTAGTTAAAAATAGGCTTTAGGAACGGGGTAGGTAGGCACTACATGTACGGGGCTCAGCGACATGATCACGGAGATTGCTTAGAGAATCGGGATTGTTTTAGTGAAATCATGCGGATTAGCACCTGTGATATAAATCAGAAATACTGTGGGAGATAGGGGGCTTAAAGTCATGCTTGGGGGGAAACAATGGAACAATGATAAGTTGATAATTAACATATGATTACATCACTGCTCTGTAAGGGAAGGTATAAAACTGTGTTCACTTCAAGTCCATGTTGAAGTCAGATTTGGGTAGATGTTACACCCCGGCTTCCTGAGCTCGAATAAAGGCACCTGCATATAATCATTCAGTGATTATGTGTTTTCCACGCTAACATTCCTGCCTTCCATAGGAGGTCTGCCCAAGGAATAGTGAAGATTTTTTAATATCATTTTATGCCCTAGCACAGGTGATAAATTATACAAGACTAAATCTATAGTACATTTGACATTACATGACAAAAGCAAGCCACCAGTCTACAGGTTTCCAGAGCAAGACATTTTGAGACAGTTAATATGTTAAAATGAAACAAAATATGTCAAGGAGTGAGGTGGACATCTGTGGTCTCTGCTCAATAGAGAATTAACTACTGAATATGGACCTGAAAAGGTAATCATATCTAATTTAAATTGTATATATCTACTGTTTTCCTGTAATGGAGAGAAAAATTTTGGAACTGTTAGGGAGATTAGTTTTTGCAATCTGTTGATACCGTACTTTTGAACTTTAAGCTTTCAAACACCTATTTAATTTTATGGTTTTTTGGTGGGAGTTCATTGTGTGTTTAACAACAATATTTATGCCTTCTGGAGCTCAACTATGTTTGCCTTGTGTACTCACAGTTCTGAAAGTCTGAGTAACTTCAGACATAAGAATAAAACTGCTGAGGTGTTTAGTCATCACTGAGTCACCTTGCTGATGAGGCTGTTCCTCCTGTGCAGGAGTAGTGTGGTGACATGATGTCTGCATTGCCTCAATCCACAGCACAGACAGCAGAAATGAGGACTGTGAGGTCTGACAAGGACTGTGGATCACACTTGTCCCCCACGCTGGGAACAATCAGTGAAAACCTATAGCACTTTCATGAATATAAAAATATGAGTTAAGTGAGCAAAATTCAGCAGTATGTGAGGGAGAAGAAACAAACCTTATTTTTCACTAGTCCTTAATTTTTAATAGTTTCAAGTTCGTGTGTTAATTACTGGTTGATTTCAGTGCTGTTAATCTAAGTAAGTAAAACAAACCTAGATTCCAATCTACTACTGATTGGTTCTCCTAGTTGCTATTTCAGCTGAATCCTATCTCACAAATCTGTCTTCTTCCTGGGATGGAAGAGATTGTGCATGTAGATGTGAAAACAGTGTCTCTTTTACACTTGTAAAAAACAGTACAGTGACATGATACTTCTTAAGGTATTCATAAGAAAAAATATTGTCACGGTCACTTGTTTTAAAGTATAGAGTGCCAGATGGGAAACTTTTTCCCTGCAGTTAAAAATGAGAGTACTCAGGTAGTGCCAGGACACAAGAGGTTTCCAAATTTATTAAGCTAAGGTGAAAAGTAGCATCTTGTGAAACAGCTGTGCAACAACAGACTTTATTTGTGAATTCCCCCTTTATATGGGCTTTAATCAAGACAGTTGTTTCAAATTCTTCTGGGTGCCATAGTCAAAGGGAACTACTTTAGATCCTTGGATTTATTTGGTTTCCACATATTGTGTACCTTTCAATTACATTACTCAAAATATAAACATTCCCAAGGTCAAGTTACAGAATAAAATTATATGAATGCAGTGTCATAAAATGTTAATAGTACTATGTGACTGAACATTCACAGAAAATGGTAAAAAGACTCAGCTGCTGAATGTACTGCATTACTGATGCTAAGCTCCAATACTGGATGGAGGAGTATGTCTATACAGACATACTGCAAAGCCCTTAAGCCCATTTTACATATTAAAACATCCAAAATTTGCATCCATACCACACAGGCTATTGCACATTAAGCCTTTCTTAGCAGCAGATTATTCTCTAGTGCTAACAATCATTTTATTCCTAGTTGACATGCACAGCACTACAGTAATCCTAGCTAATCAAAATTCAATTGTCAAGAGGCAGGAGAAATGTCTTCATGCATATTACACTCCATCAGCTTTCATAATCATAAAGTCATAGAATCATAGAATGGCCTGGTTGGGAAGGCACCTTAGAGACCATCTAGCTCAAACCTCCCCAGTCCTGGGCAGAGACACCTTTTTCTAGACCAGATCGCTCAAAACCCCATCCAACCTTGCCTTAATCACTTACAGGCATGGGGCATTCACAGCTTTTCTGGGTAATGTGCCAGTGCCTCACCACCCTCACAGTAAAGAATTTATTCCTAAAATCTAATTTAAATCTAGTCTCTTTCAGTTTGAATCCGTTCCTCCTTGTTGTATCACTACAACTCCTTGTAAAAAGGCTTTCTCCATTTCTTTTGTAGGCTCCCTTCATGTACTGAATGGCTGCAATTAGGACTCCCCAAAGCCTTCTCTTGTGCAGGCTGAGCAATTCTAATTCTCTTAGACTTTCCTTGTAGGAAATCACTTCAAGTAAGTAAGTCTGAAGGCTTTTAAACTTATTTTACATAAAATCCATCTTCATTTGTGTACCTTGTTATGTGAAACACACTTTTATCTTTAAATGCATTCTCTGATACTGAGGACAGTGAAAGATACCAGAAAGTGTATTACTGGCCCAGTAGGACTTCGTGTCAAGGCAATTTGTGAGAACAGCAAGCCCTCAGTTTCCTTAGTGATCTGCAGTGGATTTACATGACAGTAAAACAGGACTAAGAAACATACTTCTGCTGGTAATCAGAGACTTGAAAGATCAATCTACAGCTAAAGGATAACCCCTGAATTTTCAGATTCTATTGTGAAGAGACGGGCAGTGGAAAAGCACCAAAAAACTAGAGATACACAGATTAAGGAGAATGACAATGGCAGTAGAGCCTCTGGAAGTAATATTAAGAGTTATTTCTGAAGTGAAGACAGACAGCTTGACAGATGGAGTTAATGCAAAAGTTTATTAACTGAGTTACTAAGAGCAGCTGTAATGTGCATTCAGCATGAATAGGAGACATTGTCATTCAGGGCACCTTCCCTCCATTTTTTGTTCATCTGGCACACTCTGTTAAGATTGGGGGCTTCAGGAGGAGGGCATATATTCCCAGAGATCCAAAACATAAGCTCAGATGCCAAATCTAAATTACTTTGAGTCTTGTAAGGAATGCAAGGCAATATTAAGGAATAGTTCTGCAATCTTAAAGGAAGTGGTATATATGCATTGCAATAGAGTTGCCACAGAGCTATCTGCTATGTAATTAGATGGATTTGAGTGTTGTCACTGCCACTGAAAAAGCCATAGAATATTGTGTGATAAAAAAAGAGGAAAATATAAATGAGCTTTTGAAAATAAAGATCGAATCTTTGAATCTTTTATATCTGACCACATTATTTTCTTGTCTTCCCTCCCCCTAAGGTGGAAGCCTTCATTGAATTAAAAAAAAAAAGAAAAAGGATGTGCTCTTGTTTCTGTGGTCTAGTTGGCACAGTAGGGAACTGGTTGCAGTTTCTTAGTTTTATATTATAGTGTGTTCAGCCCTCAATTTTTCCCATGCATCATGCACTGAGAGCTCAAAGCTGCTGTAGGGTTAGTGTTCTGTATCAGCACTGATAATCAGTGTGCAGGAGTTAAACGTTCTTTATTTTCAAACTTTTCATTCTTTCCTCCCGTGTAGTTGTCACACTGACACGGCTTCACTTACTTCTGTGAGCTGAATGGGAACACATAAATTTTGAGCATGGCAATCCATGTCTTGACTGACAGCTTTGTGCCACCTCACCAGTTCTAAGAGTCAAGGGGAAGAAAATTAAATACTGTACAGAATTCATTACTAAGGTAATTGTAGACCTGGATAGTAAATTATACCTTAGTTCTGAATGACCACAATCTATTACAGCGTTATTAATTGCTATCAGAATGTAAGAATAATTATAGATGAAACTTACTGCAGTTATTTGAATGTTTATAAAGACTATGTTTTCCCACAGATTTGGTATGGTGTCTTGGTGATAATATTGCCTTTGCATTTTATGATTTGTATACTGTCATTTACTTCACATGAAGTATATTCATACTCTTTTTTAAATTTTTCCTCCGTTTATTAGGCTATGCCTGTATCATTCTATATCAAATGCACTCTACTTTCCAGCTTCCACATCTTTACTTTAAAGGGCAAATTAACTTTACTAAAGGATCTTTAAACTTCAGCTTCCAAGGAAATATTTGTCTTAGAAATTTACTGTATTTTTTAAAAAAACTGAATAGGTGCATACATGCATGTCTGTCTGTTTTCCTTCCTCCCTTGTCTCCCTCCCTCCCTTTCTCCCTCCCTCCGTCTTTCCTCATCTTTCCCCTTCTTTTATTTCTCCCAGATGTCAAACTGCTTTCTTTTTCTTCCCTTTAGCATATTTTGAAAGACTTGAGGCAAAAGTACAGAGCTATAGACAGGAGAAACCAGTGGTGGAGGAAATATTGACTATCTCAGAACAGCTTTTCAACTTCGTTCTGATTTATTATTTTCTTGTAAGTCTTGCACTGCTTAGCAAGTTTAAGCCATATATTGCAAATCCTTCTCCTTTTCCACTTTGTAAGTCTTCAAGTTGTCTTTAGTTCAAGCACCAAGATGCCTGAATTGATGAACAATTGTTCTATAGTCAAGAGCATGCATCTCTAACTAAGCTACAGCCACTGCAGACAGAAAGGTTGAATTTAGTAATGCAGCTACCTTCTTTATTACAGAAAGATAAGTCAACCTATCACAGTGAAAAGAATTAAATGTGTTTGCAACAAGAAACCATCTTTAAAAGAGCAGTAGACAGTAACATTTAAAAAGCTAACAAAAGAAAAATCCTTTATAAACAGAAAATGCATTTACATTGTGGTTTTTTACAATCTAATTCTGTCTTTAATACACTCAAGAAAAAAGTCTCAATAAGCAAAATAACCTTCCAGGAAAAGGAAGAGTTATAGCTCAGTATAATATGTACCATAGCATACTGCAGTGTGTTTAGTGCGATTACAGGGGGAAAAAAAACCCAAACATAACAGATGACTGCTTTAGTTGTAGACTAGTTATTTCTTTCTGCTGAAAGCACAAAAATTATGGTTGCATCGTGGGTAAGAATGACTACCAGGAAATTTCGTGGTTAACCCGATGAAAGGAAAGCTCACAATCTCACTGAAGCTATGTGTATTGAGCAATAGAATAGTATTCCCCTCCTGTAAAGGCCAGCTCCCAGGGGAGCAGTGATGTATCACAGTCCGGGAGGGCTGCACAGGCCGGCTCCCCCCCGGACCGGGGTCCCTGGTCCATGTAAATCCCACCGGATCTGGTGCGCCCGGCCCCCGAGGTTCTGCGGCATGATGTGAGTCTTCAAACCACATCAATTCAGCAGGAATATAGTGAGACGAAGAAAAGAACTGGACTCCATCTCTGTTCTGCTAGGGAGGTTTATTTGGGGTAACAGGAAAAGGGGGTTGCAGGGAAGGAGAAGGGGGAAGGGAGACAGGGCAGGTAGTAGGTGCTAGCAGCTCGGAGATGGAAGACCTCGAGCTGATCCAGACATCGCCTTATAAAGGGAAAGGAAGGGGAGGGACTGTCTCCCCTAGAGCCAGTCCCAGGGAGTCTGAAGGGAAGACAGGCATAGGGAACCCACCAATAGATTTCGGGGTACAGCAGAGCATATTTCAAAATGAACCAATGGTATACAAAGCATAGGGACAAAGGAGCACATGGAATCCTAAAACCCCACATTGCTACAGAGCAAATTGCAGATTTTAGGACAGAATTGTTTTCCCAGAAGTTTTTTTTATTTCCCTTTTTCAGGTTGTTTGGTTTGCTTTTTTTTTTTTTCCTGGTCAAAATGCTTTAAAAACTGGAAAAACTCAGCTGACTGTTTCCTTCCTAGTATGAAACTGAGCATATTTCATGTTTTCTTTTGTGTCAGGAGGACATATAGTGGTAGTACAGGGTACAAAGCTCTGTGTGTGAAAGTTGGAGACACATATGGAGTGAAGGGATCCAATCCCTGACCACTTTTTTTTGCCTATCATCTATGGGAGTCATTCCTGGATTTAACTACCCTTAGGCTTTCTAGATGATTGTCACCTGAAGGCTGTCCTCAAGAGGTCCAGAGAGTGATCTGACAGTTAAACAGTCTGGATTATCAGGCAAAATCTTATTGCATGAAATTCTTTTATTTAATGGAGTTGAAATGTTAGTGCTAAGTAGATAAGCAGCAGGAAGCTACCGAAAACACACTGCTTACTTTCTACTTAATAGGTGTTTCTTGCTCAATAGCTGTGCAGCACTTTTTACTGTCTGCAATAGTAGTATATATACCAAGATTCTGCAGGAACATCGGTGTGTAACATGACAGCTGAATTACAATACTTTGCAATATCATAGCGAAAACAATGTAAAACTGAACAGTCAAGGAGAAATATCTCAATCTAGTGGTTTTGTCCATTTTTTACAAAAAGTTCTCGAAAGTAGTCCTGTAAGCTCCAGATCATTTGAGAAGCTGTTTGTAGCAAGAAAGAAAAAAAAAAGTTGAGATTCTTCTCCCACCTTGTTCTTTTAACAAAATAAATCATCTCCTTCTATTTAAGGAAGCCAAATTGCCACTGCAAACACAAATTGTTCTACAAGCAGACCCTTGGAGACCTTGCTCTGGGTTTTAATAACTAACATTTTGAATTACCCCTAACACTACCCAGTGTTTTGCAGAGTCACATAATCTATATGGCTCACTGAGAACATATGGGAACAGTGTAGTTTTGATTTTTGTCTTATGCAAAATTAGATGTATTCTGGTTTAAACTAGGTTAGAGCTCCTTTTCTTCCTAGTAGCTGGTAAAATGCTACATTTTACATTGAGGATGAGAATAATGTTGATAACACACTGGCATTTTAGTTTTTGATACGTGTTGCTTACACTAAATCAAGGACTTTGCTCTGCACACCACCCCACCAGCGAAAAGTCTGGGGAGCACAAGAAGATGGAAGGAAACAGAGACAGAACAGCTGATCCCATCTGACCAAAGGCATATCCTGTACTACATGGTGTTGTGCTTAGTACATAACCCAGGGAGAAAGCAACCAGGGAGGTTGCTGTTTGAGAACTGGCTGAGCAGCCCTTGGTGGGTGGTGAACAATTGCACTGTGCAACTTGATTTCTCTCAATATTAATGTTATTCTTTCCCCTTCAGGTTCTGTCCTTTTAAAATGTCTGTATCTCTGCCCCCAAAATGTTATCCTTTTTGCCCACAATTCTGTCCCTCATCCCACTGAGGCGTGGAGCAAATGACTGACTGTGTGGTGTTTAGCTACGTGTCAGGTTTAATCTTGCTAAGATATCAAGTAGGATGAAAGAAATACTTTTTTTATTTTAATGCTTAGTTAAACCCTGAAATCTTCTGCAGCTGGGAACAGAAGGTGCAACCATACAGCAAGTTTATCTTGTAACAAGTTACTGTGTTTGATGCTGGTTGTTTTTTACCTAAGTGATAGACAGGAAATAATTATAATTATAATTAAAGTTTTTGCTCACAAATACAATAATAAGCATCATAAAATATTTTAGAGTAATTATACCTAATTCTATGTAGGTATGTGGTTTGAAACAACAAAAAAAGAAAAAAAAGGTCTTTAGACCAAAATAACACATATGAATAAAACTATATACATTTAAAGCTTTTAATGAAATTATCTGTAACACTCTAACAGCACTTACCAGAAGCTGTCATTTAAAATCCTCTGGTCCTGTCAAAATACTTTGGTAGGGAGAATTATATACTTATTCTTACTTTTCATCTGGGAATAGTAATAGCAGGTTTGGGGTTTTATATATATATATATCTATATAAACAAGTTCACTAACTGAATACTCTCTACTTCAAGTAAGGGAGTAACATTAAAAACCCTCTTGGTTTGTGTTTCTTAGAAAAAGTCTTTAAGCATCAGGTCATAGGTGAGAGGGAAAAGTAAGTTATCATAACAACAAGATTAGAAAATGTATTTCTACTGTGAAACAAGCAATAAAAAAATATAACAGATATGCTCTTGCTGGTATTTTTAAAGTATGCTGACACAATTTGAAGATAACTTTATGAAGCAGATCCTGGATGTTTAGACAAGATCTAAGCATGTGTAAAAGAACTGTAATATATATAAAACATTCTTATATTTTATCTTAACATATGTTATATACATCAAAGATAGGCACTAGTTAAGTACAGATTTACCAATACATGATTTATGTACTCTAGTACACCTTTATATACCTAATTTCCTATTCCTGTCTGGTCCAAAGTCTCCTTTTGAAAAATCTTTCAGTTGGAGATTCAATAGATGACATTGTGATGTTAAGGATGTGCAACACCCAAAATGTAGATACTCAATGCTCAATATGCAGTGCTGATCTAAGTGTCTAGATATAGCTATACAGCAAACAGAGAAATCCAAATTAGCATTCAAAGCAGCCAGCGTGCTGAGTGCTGGCATATTAAACACCACTGTATGAAACATGACTCTGAAATTTGGAAGCTGAAGCACCTTACTGGGGATTCAGAGCTCTGCTTTCATTCTGAGAGTGAGATGTTACCAAACAGCAGCTCCCTCCTCTCCCATATCTTGTTGCAGGAGCCTTTCTATGGAAGCTGCGAGTCACAAATTGGAGTTTGACAGCAAGCTGTCTCTGATTTGCTTTTCTCAAGGTAATTCTGCACATTCCACATGAATGATGTTTAACATCTTGTTCAATAAGTGACCTAATCTTTTAGGAACCTAATTTCAATTGCCTTTCACATTAAATATCTTCATTTTGCAAATTGTGGCTTCTGCATTTTTAAAAGGCTATACCTCTCTGGCAGTAAGCCCACATGTTAAAAGTTCTTACAGACTTTTTGCACAATGGACAGTATTTTTTCATACTCTCTCACTGCCTAAGCCAGTTTAAAATACATGGTAAGTGGCTTGAGGACTACGGAAGGAGTTGTTCTTACAGCTTTCATTTTTTCAAAGCCCAGTGTCTGATATTGTTTCCGCTTTGGAACTGGATAGTTGTTTTTGCTGTTGTGCAGTGCTCTTTCTTTTTATGTGAGCATATGTGCAACAGCTACCGTCTTAATGTGATCTAGGGACTTCCACTGCTCCTGATGTCATAATTCTCTGCAGTTTCGGTGAATGGACTAGGTCTATAGCTAAAGGCTGGAAAAGGCTCATATCCTCTGCCACTGGGCACAAAGGAGAGATACATAATACATGCTTACCACTGCGTTAAACACACGCTGTAGGTGGCCAATTCCCCTAGCTGCAGTTTTTCTCAGAAGCACTTGAGAATTAAATTATTTATAATTTCCTTAAATGAACTAACAGCTGACATAATCCTTCTTAACCCATCTCATAAAATAGAACAATAGCAATCTGTTGTGTTCTTCCCTTTCCATCTGTTTCATGATGTCATTTGTGAACTTTCCCCCGTTCCTAACATGCTCAAGGAAATATTCTTAAAAAAAACCCCTTTAAAAATCAAACTAATTTTGCTACATTAAAAACATTTTATTATTATTTTAGTGTATCAGTAAGAGACTTTTAAAATACATTAATTTGTCTGATTTTTTTTTTAATTAATAGAATGCAATTTTGTTAAGAAAAGAAAAAAAAAAAGAAGATTCCTTTCATTTTAAAGAAGATTCCTTTCATTTTAAAGGCGGTAGACAATGTATAACTTATCTGCCAATCAGCTGGGCTGCAAGTCTGTCCTGAAAGAATTATACCAAGCAGGTAAAAAAAGAACAAAAAAAAACCCAAAGCAACTAAAATATTCCCAAAAATCCAACCAAAAAAAAGCAACAGAAAAGCATCCTTGCACTTATTTTGCTGTTGTTGTTTTTGTTAGGGGTGCTGGAGTTTATTTTAATTTTGTTTTGCATTTGTTTCTTCCTTTCCTTTTAATACTAGTATAAGCTTTAGCCACCTTTCTACAATTAAAATAATTGAAAAATACTGTTATTCTGTTTTAGCCAAGCAGGTAAGAGGAGATTGCCAAGCTAAGCACACATTAAGACAGTTTGAGCAGAAGCTCAGCAGGGTGACTGAGGATTTCTCTACGAGAAAACACAGAGGTGAGAACATTAATCAGTGAGGTGTGTGAAAAACTTCAGAGAAATTGGGGAAAAAGACATCATGATGGTGGCATATGTGGAAGCAATGGTGTATAAAACCTGAGGGCAAAGACATTCAATCAGATCACTGTGGCTTAACAAGTTACTCTTTGTCATCGGAACACAGGTAATTGTTAGTGACCAAAGAGAGATGACAGAGGGAATCCTATCATTCAGTAAACCCCAGAGCAGCATACACAACTTGTGTGATTCAATTCAAAGCACACTGTCTGCCATAGGCTCTCTCTATAAAGAGGGAATACACTCATAGGGAAAAAAGGGCAATTGAAATACAAAGGCCAAAAATGCTGCACTGTAAATCTGATGCACCTGGAAAACAGCTACAGGCAGCTGGGGGATGAATTTCATAAACTAACTCCATATAATTACAAGAGAGTCAGAGCACCTCACAGACTTACCTCTCTCTTAAATAAATAGATTAAATTAGTATTAACTGTGAGATGATGTGTTTTAGCATAAGCCACACTGAGATCATACCAAAGTAAATTAGTGGACTCCAGCTAAGTATATGAAGGAGGATAATTATTGTGGGCCAGTTAAGTGTAGTAATGGTACCTGGAACATAAGTCATAAAAAAGGAAAGGAAAAAAGGAAAGGGCTTTATGTTCAAAGCAGTTTCGCTCTCTCAAGGAAAAAAGTAAGTTTTTCTCCCTAAGAGTTTGTGATGCAAAGCTTTGTACGTTTATAACAGTTAGTATTTTTATTTTCCTAATTATACTGATGTAGTTAAATCAGTCGTACTTTTTCAATCAATACAAATTTAAAGACTTTATAAGACCTTTTTTATTATTATGCCACAAATAAAGGATGCTTAATTTAGAATATCCTATTCTTATATTAAGATCATAGTTCAGAAACATAACTGAATAATTACATTACAAAACTATTCAAAAGAAGCCTATGGAGAAGAATGTAGATGAGTCAATATACTTTATTTTCTGGTAATTATAAAGCATCGTAACTAAATAACATCCCCAGAAAGTACCCATATCAGAGCTGAAAGATCAGAAATTCAGCCTCTCTCTTTTTGGCCCATGTATAATGCTTAGAAATTATCATCTTTGCTTATCGATCACTTTCAGAACTCATACTATAAATACAAATTTTGTGATTGATTGTGTCAAATTGAAATCTGAAGTACTTGGACTCAACGCCATAATAGAAATTATGTTTTCCTTGTTATGGCTGCTGTGAATTTGGTCTATGAAAATACTTCAAATGAGAGTTCTGATGCTCCTCTCAAGTACATATGTGCCTGCGATGATAATATGGGAATTGTTGGAATTATATCTATCTGCATTTGGTTGAAGTGGGATGAATCAGGCTTTACATTTATTTTTACCATTGATTACTTTCCCTGCAGTCCTGGGACAATATCCAGGTGGTACATGGCTATTTAATCAGGGTATAGGCACATGAGAGGAATTATATTGTTATATGTTCTGCAAGCATATTAATTGTAAGAAGATATGCTACAGGACAAATTATGGCAAAATACTGCAAAATGACAGATTTAAAATTTCAAATATTAATATTCATGTCCCTCTGTAGTTTCTGTGGATCTTTTCATATACTTTTGTTTTGTGTTGTTTAGATATGTTGCAAATTAATGAAGATAAAACAACCATACTAAATAAGTATTTTTGAAACTTCCTTAAAACATGTTTGAAATTTGATAAAATAAAGGTATGCATTATTTCCAAGTTTCTCAGAAATGACATCTAAAATATAGCCGATATGAAATCTACTGTGTCTGTGAAACAGAAAGTTGAGTGGAATTCATTTCAGCTACATTTAGAAGTCTACTTCTGAGATAGTCAATGTAGGAACCCTTTATAATCAATGCAGATAAAGAGAGTTCTATTCATATGACCTGGTTTAGGTGTTGAATTTAGACTGAGATGGATGGTGGTATACAGCTCTGAGAATGATCCAAATAGGCAAATAATATCATTTTCCATCTCTAAAGTGAAAATTGGTTGAGTGATGCAGAAGTTATCTATGCGTATGCTGTAAGTTACCTACATGTGATTAAATGAATGCCACCCAATTCACCTACACTACCCCATACTTCATAGAAAATATTGATCTTATTTTTTTCCCATTCCAGAAAGAAAAACAACATAACCCTTTTATACCTCAGTGTTGGCCAGAAACCTCAGCTACTGGACTGTAGCACTTCTAACCCAAACTGGTAGTGCTGACTACTGCAGCAAATTGTGTGGATACACAGAACTGTAACTGTGTAAGTTTTTGCCTTTCCTTCATTCTGTTAAATGCGCTGGATTATCATATTCACTTTGACCAGATGTCCAGGAATCTCAGGTTAAATGAAGATAGATGCCCATTTCACATGAATGCTTTTCTATAGAAACAAGTCTAAGACAGCCAGTGCCTATGGATGTTCTGGATCTTGGAGGTAGTGATCTTAATGGTTGAATGAGGCGATATAATGTGCCGTCAGTTTTTAGCTTGCTTTTCAGCATGTACTCATACACATTTCTGCAAGTGACTAAAATGGCTGATTTCAGAAAGGTCAGCCGACTGAAGTACAAGCTGCTGTTTCTCAGAAAGGGACAATGTGTGCAGAGTTTCAGGTCTGTAGTAGGTTAGGGCTGGAAGGTGCTTCCTCAGGCAAAATATTGTTGTTTTATGAGGTTAATTTCCTGTGTAAAAGAGGATAGTTTTGGACTCAGTTTGGAAGTCAACAGGTGTCAGGAAGTCAGGGTAAGTTGATGGCTGGTATTTTTCACGCAGGAAAGATATAATTGATGTAGTGCTTTAGGAAAGCTTTGTTGTCTATCAGGAGTATTTGTTTGCTGGGCTTCTTGTTTTGCAGGCAACTGCAAGGTTCATTTTCTTCTTCAGAGCACTGCTATCAGACTGGAGATCCCTTCATTTTAGTTAAGTACAATCATCATTCTAATTTTTTTTTCCTCTTTTTCTCCTTTTTTTTTTATTCACTGGCATAAACATTGACTTGACATCATGTTTTAGAAAGTTGACAGAGTATTTGTCTGCACATGAGTTAGCACTCACTTTATAGCAAGTAAGGCACATTGAGTTGCCTGACAGTTGGAAAACTCTGTAAAATTTTACAGCATAACTTCCTGAACATCTCCTTCGTTAATGCAAAAATTAAAACAGATATTTATTGTCATCAGTAAAGGTCAACTTCTAATTAACATTCTTTTATTTACGCATACTAGTTATACTTTACCTTTTTTGACACTTTTTGTACCCATGTTGCAATATCCTTAGGAAAAATCTGATATCACAGAATCTTTATATATCAGAAGTATTTTAATGTCAAAAAAAGTTTACTTATTCTTTAGTCTCCATTTACATTTAGATTCAAACGTGACTTATTTACTAATATTTTTCACTAGGTATTTTTAAGGAACTCCAGAGTTCAAAATGTTCATAGTAGAATAGAAGTAATCATTGGTAATCTCCAACTTACTGGCATTTTAAGACATGAGGTAGCGCAGTCTAATTTTTCATCATGCCTTTGGGTGAAAACAGTAACAATGGAGCAATAGAAAACACTCAAAATTGATTATACATACAAAAAACCTATTGGTTAATACATATGCAGCTCGGATGAATGAGCTTGAAAATTCTTGGGGTCTCCCATGAAAGGCTGAACCATGAATTAACTAAGTCAGATGGAAATTTCCATTGACCAAACAGCGTTAGAGACAGTAATTAATTAATTTCACTTTCCTGGTCTGTCTGCCTCGCCCCTCCTCCCCATTTCATTGAAAGGAGATTGTTCAATCTGGGTTGAAGGCAATCCCTAAAATTCATTCTGTATTAATCATCTGGAATGAGGCCTACAAGTTCCCTTTTCTGGTCAGACAGCCAGTGGTACATTTCTTGGCTTCCACTCAGAACCCATACAAGAGACATACAAATCTAAAAATATCTTGTTGTAATCTAAGTCAGTCACACCCCAGAGCACAGTTTTAATTTAAATAATGCTTTATCTACAATCTCACTCTCAACATAATCATTGCCTCCCAACAGAAAGGGGCAAAATTGTATTAGAAGAACAACTTTTTTTTTTCTAATTTCTATCCAGTTGCTTTTCACTTCTTGAGGCTATATAAAGAATATGCACCAAAACCGCATAACAATTAGGAGCAATGTTATTGTTTAGCATGTTTTGGGTTTTTTTATTAAATAAGGAAGAATCATGTCTTCTTCCATATAAAAGACAGAATGTAACAGTTATTATTCTTTTTCATTTTATGATTTCATTATAATCTCTAAGTCAAAAAATAACACTTCTATAAATTGCAGGGTTTCTATGTGCTAGGTAACTTGCTTGCTAGAAGCAGACTTATTCTTAAACACCAGAAATTCAAAATCCTCTTTCTCTCCCACCTTTTCGAGGCTTTTAAATGACAGAAGTCATAAGAACATACTCATTCAAATGCCATTAGCATAAATTGATCCTTTTTTTTTTGTTCCTAGAGGAATTTTTTATGCAAGAAAATTAGAGGAACCTGATTCAAATATTTCAGAATATACAAAGAAACTCAAATACATATACCTTCTGGAAGAGCATCCTAAGTTTTGTGTGTCTGAATATTGCTGGAATATGTACCATTTTTTTTGGAAGGGGGATTATTTTTATATAATAAATGTTGGTTCTTGTTAGGGCATTAATATGGCAAAATAGCACTCTATATTCAGAGGAGAAGATAAGCTTGCTCTTGCATCTAGCTGCCATTAAATTTTGCTTTTACATGGATCTGATTATGAACATTCTCAGTAAATCAAATGAAATAATTCTCATTATCTTTATTAATAATCAGTAACCAGGTTCCCTGATGTTTCTCTTCTTTTGATAAACCTAACAAAACATGTTATTCTGCAGCAGAGCAGAAATTCCCACTCACTAGCTTCCTGAAAGATAAGGTATCAAGGACATTTAAAAAAAAAAAGTATCTTTACTGACTTAATATGCAGAAATATATTTTTTCATGTTACCTATTACCCTACCTGTTTAATCACCACATTTTATAGTTTCAGATCAGGTTCAAATCCTTATACTTATCTACAGGCTAGAGATTCCAAGCCTGTAAAGGTTGTCACTGATAAGCATAATATATTAAATAAATCACTTTTCCAGAACCAGTTCTGAAATCTAATACAGGTCGAAATTCTTTGTATAAAATAGCAGCAAAGGTCATATCAATAAAAGATTTTTTTGGGGTGGGAAGAGTCAGAGACTGAATTTCTGATATTGTTTCAATATCAAAAATCTTCTTTCAAAGAATTATTTTTCAAATGTCTGCCTTTTTTAAAATGTTTTTAATTACTTTATCATCTATTTACCTATGTAACAGTGGAGAGATTTTAATTTATGAGGGGTTCAAAGCCTCTTAAAAAGAACAGAAATGACTCTATTAATTCTGATGACCTGGATCAGTTCCTTTTGTTTTGGGCACAATAATTCAGTAAGTTCTGCAAAAACACAGGAGTAAAAGAAACTTCTTTAAGATTAAGATTTTAGTACAACACAGAAAATGTTATTTAAACCTAGAAAATCCATAGCCAGAGGAACTGACATCCAGAATAATGAATTACATGAGAATGCTGTTTAAATTTTTTCTTTTTCACTCATCTGAAGACTAAAGTATTTTAGAATCTGTCCCTTCCCCCATCTCTGTCTAGCTCTTAATCTAAACTTTCACTAATGAATTTTCCTAAACTTTTCCCTAGCTCCCAGAAGCATTTCTTTTTCTAGGTGTCTATTTGTTTTTCTGAGTACATGTCACCTAGTGTAACCATGTTCTTTTACGAATAATTTTCTGGTTTAGCTTTACATATTTATGTTTTCTTCTGTTGTTATATTCATGTATTTGCTGTCACTGCAGAGGTGTTTTCTTGTTACTTCTTACTTCTCTTCAATGAAGTGCACGTTGTGAGGGAAATTTTTCACCTCTGTATTTTCTTCTTTACTGACTTTGCTTCTGACACTGTTACGAGCTGTAAAATGCTGCAGTTGTCACTTCCTTTTCCATGACTGAGCAGACAAAAGATGGGTGTTTGCAGATTGACATGGAAAGTAACAGGGACAGGTCAGAGTTCTTTTCAGACTGAAAATGTTCGTTTCAGTGAGTCTTATCCTTCAGATTCAGTACTTTTCTAGTCCGACTGCAGAAGCTGCCACAGTGTTTTATACTTCCAGTAAACAAAGGTATTAAAAGGATGTGATATCCACTCACATCATAAGCAAATTGACAGTAATTTTTATAACATCCAAATAAAACCTTTGGCAGAATTTGGGAAAAGTTAAAGTTATTTCAGAAAGCAATGACTGTTGCAAAGTTTGAGTAACCAGACCTAAACAAAACAATGAGACTGAATCAACTCTTTGGAACCACTTAACGTTAATGGCATGTATCTACACTTAATGTGAAAAAAGATTGTACTACAGTACTGTAAAAAATTAATTAGGAAAGAATCAAGTTATATCTCTTTTTCAATATTATATTTGGTAGTTAAAGATTTTCAGGAAACCAGGTGTATATACCAGGCCATCTCACAGAATATTAGACTCTCATCTTTGGGCAAGTGAATCATTGCAATAGTTTGTAGAGTCAATGCTGTCATTAGCCTGAAAAGCTAACTCAGTTCATTTTGAAGTGGCCTCATACTGAACCCAAAACAGCTGTCTGTAATTCAAGGCCCAGTTTCATTCAAAACAGCTGTGTGACCTTGGATCAATTTTACTGAGAAAATTGTTGCTAAGGTGTGAAATGTCTGTGCTTTAAAACCACAAAAAATAAGAAAAGTAAAAACACAGACAAAAGGGTACCTGGTGAGAGTTAGCAGCTCAAGAAAGATTCAAGGGTAAAAATATTGACATCGAGATCCTTCCCAGCCCTCCCTCATCAACACAGGAGATCAATTAGGAGACACCAACTCAGCAATATTGAGGGTCATTCCACTGCAAAATGCAACAAAAGCTCACTTTTCCTTATGCAACTGCATGATGAAGTTACTATTGATCACTGCAGTAATCTGCTAATCTTAGCAATATGCTGTGTATAGTAGCCAATATATGATTATTTTGTACTCTCAAATACTGTATAATCTATTTCTGTAGTATCTTGGCACATGCTAAAAGTTGCCCAAAAAAGAGACTGAATATGAAAGAGGAAGAATGTTAAAGTACGAAACTGAGAATATTTGGGAATTGAATTCTAAAATTCCCTTAACATGATGTCTGGAAAATAAGTAAGTAAAAATCAGATATGGTTCTGCTTCTTCTGCAGGAACAAAAAAGGTGGATATTATTTTGCAACACTTTAAATTATGCCCTCCATAGGCACCTCTGCCTCCACCTGCCACGTTCTAAGTAGGAAGAACAACCAATTAATGCCTTCAGGGTGAAATACATGAGAGGGTAATTCACACTTTCCAGAGAATTTAGCCCTGGAGGTGATAGCATATTTCACTGTGAGATCTGAACTGTGTCTACATATGTGGCTAAGTCTTCCTGTCCAAACAACACTACTATCAATAGTTCTGTAATCAGGAATTCCTCTCTTCAGCCAGAACCCGAACAGTTTTGATATAATACAAAATTAGCACAGCATGAAAAATTAACTGCTGTAGCAAAAGTAGCATCAGTGTACCTGTTAGATAAAAATTTAGCCATAGCAATCTGTTTAGGTTTAAAGAGGACATGTCATGTTCTGACTGTTTTCACTCAGACTGAGCTGCAAATTTGTTTTGCAGAAACCAAAATCCTAAAAGTGTCAAACATCACTATCATAAACACAGGGGAAAAAATGGAAGATGAAGGTAAAAATTCCTTCATTTAATGAAGCAGAGATGCAAAGTAAATTTACCTCAGAAGAACCTTGAACACAGCCACATTCACCTCTTATTTCCTATAGCTTCCTAAGCATCTGTTTGCAAATTAAATAACTAATGAAAAAGAAATACAGCTCAAGGTAGCTGTATAGCTGTATACAGCTGTACAGCTGAATAGCTGTACCAAAACAATGCATGTCTTACAAAGCATAGATGATGCTAACAACCAGACTAAATCAGCATACCAAAGATGGAAAGAATGGAAAGGCTGAGGATGGAGAGGATATTGAAAGGAAGGTTACCAACCGTCCAGGGATATCCATATTTCCATGCCATGACATGGAAATGAATCCCCTGTCCATGATTATGCTTCAAAGTAGAGAAGGGCAGAAAATTACCCCTTCTCATGAGATCATCTGGCCCATCATTCCGGGATATCCTGCTCTATCATTTTTTGCAAAAGCATTGAGGAGACTAGAACACATCCAGGAGACAACAAAACAGTTATGGAAATATTATGGATAAATACGTTGCATACAGTTCTGGAGCTCATTTTGTGTCTTTCACTTAGTGTTCACAATATTTGTATGGACTTCATCAGCAATATGAAGTTGGGAATTCATGTTTTTGGGAGAGTCAGAGGTCCCTCAAAGGGAGTTTTAGTTGCATTGTATTTTGGCATCTGAGAGGCCTTGCATGGTGGATGAAGACCATCTTAAGAAGGCAGTTGGAGGGTGAATCATTTTGGTTGAAGAACAATTACCAGAAAACAATTCTTCTGTCTTTCTCCTGCAAAAGTTATGGCTGGGACAAAACATATTTGTCTTATTTAGGTCTGTACCAGAAATATGGTCTATTTTTCCTGGGTTTTTTTTGTCCTTTGATATAATTTGATTCTAAAATATAACTGTTGTACTTTATTTATGACTCAACACATTATTTAGATTCTACCTACCTACTTTCCTCTTGAAATAGCTACCTAATACAGACAGTCTTCAATTTACTGAGTACCAGAACTGTATTTTTTTTCTATGTTTATTTTACTTTAAAATAACAAACTTTGTCTCAGTTGTAAGGAACTGACCCTGTATTTTCAATATCTTTTGAGGTAATGATCATTCAATGTGAATGAGTTACAGCTTTTTTAAACATGACCTGAACACCTGATAATAACCCTTTTTGGATTTGTCTCTTCTTTAAGCAGCAAACAAATCTCACTCAGGAAAGATCTATTCAAAGTGTCTCTGAAATCACAGTATTCCCTTACCAGCCTCATCATTACTGTGTAAATGTGATGCTTTCTTTTCCTTGCTGCAAAATCTAGGAGACTTATGAAATGTAGGTCTTCCCACTTTTACCAAAGTCTTTGAAGTTTAAACCATTTTACAAAACAGCTATAACAACTTTCTATTATTTTTAATGTCTTATCAGTATCATATCCAATCAAGTAATGAAATAATTCTCCCTTTTGCAAGTTATATGGATAGGAAGAGAAAGATTTCTGTTTTGCTGTGTTTTGTTTTATTCCTATTCATTTGGGTATTATTAGATAACACTAGACTTTCAATATATCTAGTTTATGATAGCAAAAATTAATTGAAATCTTCTAAATTCTATTAAAAGGCAACATTGTTTAATTCTACTGGTAATTTTCTTTGTAGAGTCTCTTCCCTTCTTTCATTTATCCAAGTACTAATTTTCATTTAAGATTTTCTGAGTAAGGACTGGCATTTATGAGTGGAGACAAAAAAATATTTAGGAAGTTTAACCATTCAACACTATCATTCTGTAGAAAATTCCAGTGTTCAGGAAAAATATAGTTAAAAATGTTTGCTTTAATTACTATTTTGTATTTTAGTTGTTTTCATCACTTGGAGCTGTAAAAGACAGGTGAAATTTTTCCAAAATTTTATTAATAATTGAAGTGATTGGATCATATGTAACATTTTTGTCAAGCAGTGTGTAATGAACTTTCTATGAAAACTGTTGGTTTTTTCCAGGATACTGCAAAATGTTAGATAAAGCATACAATTATGAGATATCTCCAGGAATTTACAGTTACATTGAGACTAAAACACTGGCAAGACATTCATGGAGTTGTGTGACAGGCTCAGAGAAAGTAGAGAGAAAAATATCAATCTAGGAAGGTTGAACAGAGGTTGCTGAATTGTCTGTTTGGAAAGAAGGACAGGATACTGTGCTAACTTTTCAATAATTTGAGTTCTTTCATAATAAGCTTTGCAGCTAAAAATAAAGTTATCCTTATTGCCTAACTGAAGTTAGGGTGGGTTTGGGGGTTTTTTTGGATGGGGGTTTGGTTGGTTGGTTAGTTGGTTGGTTGGGGTTTTTTTGTGGTGGTTTAACACCAGCAGGAAATTAAACTTAGGAAAAACTTGAGAGTAACCAGCCCAGTTATGCAAACTTTTTACAAGTTCACCTGGTAGTTAAGTGTAATTTTGGGGGTTGCTGATTACCAGGGACCACCAAAGAGACTCCCAGGACAGAAGAATGCATTCATAAAGGAGAGGGAAAGTGTGTTAATGATTTTGGGGAAATTATTATCATATGTATATTTATTACAGGAATATCAATATCAAATAGGTAAAATATAGTATATAAACAGGAAATTTTTCTGTACTCAGCATGCATGATATTTTGGAGGCAATATCCCCTCATGCTTCTAGACAGATAAAGTATACCTGCTTCTTAGTGCAACGTTGGTGTTAAGGAGTTTTATTTTTACAGATTTTTTGTAGTAATGCAGTGTCAGCTTTCCAGCATATCTTATCAACCTACATGACTATGTCAGTCTCATACTTTCTAAGTTCAAAAACTTGCCTTCATCATTAAAAGATCTTTAAGCATTTATCTTCCTTAGCACTTTCCAATGTTCTATTGAGTCTCAGTGCTTTTAAAATACTTAACGACCTGTGCCATGGAGTTCTACAAGTTTTAAGATCTTATAAAGAGTTGTCTCTTTTTGTTTTGAAACTGGCATCTTCATTAGATGTTTCACATTTATTTATCTGGGAAAACATCAGTGCTATTCATGACCTCACAGACTTTTGTTGTATCTCATGTTCTTAATTTTTTTGCCTTAAGCTAAAGAATTCCAAACTACTTCATCATTCATCTTTGGTACTAATTCTTAGGAGGGATTTTTATGATGTTGTAGTGATGCTTTGTGTTTTGTTTGCAAGAGTTTGCCTTTGTCTAGAGTACAACTAACAGCCTTTTTTTTCTTTCATAGTCACAAAATTATGTCTGATTCTTCCACAGTACTTCACATCTTTCCCTTGTCTTTAGTCTGCTCAATGAGAATCATCAGAAAGCCTTTTCATCTGCTGTTCACCCTCACCTTCTTTTATATGTCATTAATGACTACTGAACAAGATGAGTTCTAGCAGAGTTTGTTTTAGAGAACCCAGAACTATCTCCCTCACTATGAAAAATGACAATTACTCTGGCAATTTTTTCCTAACTTCTAACCAAGTATTTAGTTATCAATAGTTCTATTCTCTTGGGCTACTCACCTTCCTGAAAAGCTTTTAGCGATTGCTGAAATCTTTTAGAAATGACAATTTATCAGTTAGTGCTCTCTTAATCACACATTCTTGACTCTTTCAAGAATTTGGAAACAATCACATTTAAATACTTTTCATAAATGTAGATTTCAATCATTACTCCATTAAATTCACAGTTTTTATTATTGTGTCGAGAGCCAGAACTGTTTTGAGCAGGTACTGGGTCAGGCTAGGACAGAGTTTATTTTCTTCACAGTAGCTGTTCTGGTCCTATGTTCTGGAATTGTAACCAAAGCAGTATTGACAACACACACATGTTTTAGCTATTACTGAGCAATTAAGCATTTAGGCCTTTTCTACTTTCGATACTGCCCCAGAAGCAAGTAGGCTGGGCTTACAGAAGTTGGAAGGGTCAGCCATAACAGCTGATCCAAAATGACCAAAGGGAAATCCCATAATATGACTTCACACTCAGCAACAAAAGCTGGGGGGAAAGAATAAGAAAAAAAGAGGAACACTCTGACTTAAAACATTTGTCTTCCCAAGTAACCGTCTTGTGTGACAGAGCCCTGCTTTCCAGGAAGTGGCTGAACACCTGCCTGCAGATGGGAAAGTGGTGCATTAATTCTTTGTTTTGCTTTGCTTGCACACACAATTTTGTCTTATCCATTAAACTGTCTTTATCTTAGCCCATGAGTTTTATCAGTTTTGCCCATCTGATTTTCTTCCTCATCCCACTGCAGAGGAAGTGTATGAGCAACTGAGTGGGGTTTAGCTGTCTACTGGGATTAAATTACAACAGCCCCAAACACCTAAGTTTTCTGAAATCCCTTAAACAAAGTAACATTGTTGAAGGCTGCATATTAAGATGTAGCTTCAGTGATTGCTTCATTCCAGCCTGAATATCACAAAAAGGCACTGAAACAGGCTGTCCAGAAAATTTGTGGATACACCATTCCTGGACTGGAAATGTTCAAGACCAGGCTGGATGGGGCTCATAGCAGCTTACTCAAGTGAAAGGTGTCCCTGTCCATGGCAGGGGAATTGGAACTAGATGATCTTTAAGATCCCTTCCAACTGAAGTCATTCTATGAACTGCTATTACAGAGTCCTATTAAGTCCATTAAGTATTTTCTTTTTGAAGTCCTATAAAAACTGCCACAGATCTCAAGACTAGACTCCAAACACAGTTCCACTGCTCAGCTACTACAGGACAGTAGTATAGGTACTACTGATACACAGGTAGCCCTCTTAGTACTGACATACTACCAGCTGCTCCTCTCTACCACACTATAATCATGTCTTTCAGCTCTGCTACCCACCCATGGCTTTTTCTTATCTACTTATGATTTCTGCAATAGCTGTGGTCTCCAAAAGAATGGGACTGCAGTCTGTGACCCAAAGCTTGGCTCTTGCTGCTCTTGCAGTAAACAGAAGGATCTGAAATGAGGGCTGACTCCTATCTATAGGATGAGCCTAAAGCCAAGGAAACACATATAGCAACCAGTCTGCTCCCCACTCCTTCTGGAAACTGTAAAATTCCCCTCAACCATGGGGAAGAGAAATCCCTCCAGTACTACCTATCTTCTCTGTGTCACATATACCTCAAAATCCAGTTTATGGTTCATGAGTCCCTTGACTGATTTTTCTGCTTCATGCAGTATTTTTGGGAATCCCTTTTGGGTCTTTTCATTATTATCACCACGCACACATTTTCTGAAGCTAACATTTTGTTCTGGTTTTCCATTTCTTTAAGTGTTACTTGTGTATTGCCATGCAAACCAAAGATTCCCCCAGTAACACTGCGTGTCATTCTATTTGGCTTAATGCAGGGGCCTCCAAATCTGGCTCAATGGATGAGACTATTCTTTACATATGATGGGATTTACATGCGGGTTTCCTTGGTGGGCTTCCTACAAGGGGGCCATAACTGTGTGCATGTACCCACTCATCCGTGCACATCGCAGACGTTTGGGGCCCATCCTCTTTAATCATCCCCTCCCCACTGCAGATATTTCAGGGCTTTCTCTGCAGCCTGGTATATGGAGGAACCTGAGTCCGCCTTTTACTTTTGTTTAACTAGTGTCTCTTCACAATTCAACTTTAATTACTTATTCAATTAGTTCCCATTACATAATGTTTCACCTACTTTATACCTATGTTTTTATGGCTATTTGCACTCCATTTCTAAAGCTTTATAGATGTGTATATATACATATCAGATATTCCCCTATATGCACATTTTGAAGCACATACACTAAAAATAATTGTTCTATGTACAAAACCCCATGTTTTTAAACATTTTAATTTTGTATTGTATATAAATGCCTATTTTTCTATATCTATTTTTTCATATCTGTCCATGTCAAAAGGAAGCAGACAACTAAAGACAGGGCTGCCTGAGAGCATCTGGGTGTGGCAGCATCAAGAACTGAAAAGCAGTTGATCTACAGCTATATTGATTAGCAGATGCAGAAAGCCATCAGTATTTCTGCATGTATACCAAAATGTAGAGATGACCAAGCCCTTTTATTGAGACTAGATACAATAACAGGAGAGTTTTTTAAGTAGATCTGTTTGGAACAGCATAATTCATTTTACTAGTTTATGGAAATTTTATTTCTAATCCACTGCTAAAGCAAACCACCCATTTAAATATTTGAAATATTTGGATCTCAGCAACGTCCATAGGAATTGATTTAGCCATGACACTAGTCCTTTGCATTGAAATAAAACTTTGAATAAGTAATTATTTAAAGAAGAATTGAAATATTGGACCTTTTTTTCATTAAAAAACCCTCAAGAGTAAGACTTTTACACTGTGTTCTGCCAGTATTTTTCCAGAGTAGTTTAGAAAGACAGCCCAACTACGAGAATTGCATGTCAGACTGCAACACTCAGTATGAAAGTCATTTGCATCGGTAATCATTGCCATTCATAAGGCATTTGCTTCTAAGCATGAACATAAATCTGTTTTGCAATGTTTAAATCTCTTAGGCTGCAATTGCTGCATTCTGAAGCATGAAATATTTCTCACTTGGGAATATGCTTTGTTTGACTTTTGTATTTTGCTGGTTTTAATAGTAAATGGCACCCTTTCATTCAATTTCAGAGTTACGTATTAGAAAGAGGTTATTTCTTGGTATTTGGACATGATGATTTTCTTCTAGCTTCGTGCGTCATAATGGCTACAAGTATTTTACAAAGCTGTTAACACACATTCTTTAGAGGCTAGTAAAACCTCCTACAGATCTTTTTAATAAAAATTGGCTTGGTGACAGTTGGGTTCTGAAAAAGAAGCACTACTTCTACAGCTGTACATTTAAGTAAAAACTCTCCTCTTCCTCCCTACTCTCTTGGAAGCTAACAATAAACTTCTAATTAGTAAAAAGCGGTTTTGGACTTAGTATTATATTGCATAGACAAATATGTTTTAAGCAAAGATAAAGAGCTAAAGGCATCACAGGACGTTGCCTATTCAACCAGTTCATCTGCTTGAAAATTAGTATTTCTGAAACAAATAAAGCACCCTGAAGGGCTTCTTTATATTAGGACAGAAGAAAAACACCGTGACATTTCTGAAGCAGGATGAACCTTTAATGTGCACAGTACACCATAAAATGTGTTTCCTTTCTCAGTGGAATTCTCTCTGTTTTCAGGAGATAAAGTACAGGATAAGTTTCAGTATCTGTGCTTTAAACATTTAACTTATCCTTTATGTAACATCTAGAGGATCCAAATATCCTAAGTAAAGAAAACTGGCTACAGCCAAAAGAGAGAAGCATAGGTCTCCACAGGATTTTTTAAACCAGCTAAATGAGAGAAATCTTTTTACTTTTGACTGCACAGGGAACTGGCATAGAATAAACCAATGACCTCAGGTGATAAATGTGAGCAGCTTTGAAATGGCCAATAACTACCCAAGAGATAACCTTAAATAAATGGCTTTATCAACAGATGGCTGTTCGGAGGCATGTAGTGGATCCTTTCTTTGCACTTAAGGACTCAGAATGCCTGATTTGCCAATGGCTATAAAGCAAAAGGAACTTCCTCTTCCATCAACTTCTGTTTAACGTATTCATCCCAGATGAGGAAAGTGTGCAGTTTAGATGTACCTTATCCTGGGGGAAATCTGTCTTGCAAAGAAAAGAAAGTTCGGAGAACGGTTTGGGTGGGAAGGGGACCTTGAAGATGATCCAGTTTGAACCAGCCCACTGCCTTAGGCAGGCACATCATCAACTAGATCAGGTTACTCAGAAGTCCATCCAACCTGGCCTTGAACACCGCCAGGGAAGTGGCATCCACAACTTTCCTGGACAACCTATTCCAGTGGCTTACTCTCTGGAAGTTAAGTAACAAGACACATAACAGTTTACAGGAAGTCCTCTTTCATTCTTCCCGCTAACTCTATCTACTGTGCAGCAACAAGGCTTCAAAGTTAATGGGCTGAAAAATGCACGGAATTGAATGCGCAAGAGAGAATGTGAATATGGAGATCCTAATATAGAAGACATCTATGGCAGAATGTCTTCCCAGAAGCTGTGCCTATGAAGGGAAATTTAACAGTATTTGGGAACATTCCCAAGCATCAGAGCACAATATTTTAATATAGCAAAGTGCTAGAAAATTCCCCAGGGTGATCTTGGCATGTGCCAACTAGCAGTCTCACACAAGAGTCTGGACATTCCCTAGGCAGAAGAAATTTCTAGGAACCATTCCAAGAGGAATTCTGCATAAAGACACCCAGCTCTGAAGAGTTACTTGCTACAACTGATTCTCATTGCTTGTTGCCATCTGGCCCCAGTGCCCAGATGCATTCATGGGTATATGTAGTTTACTAGTTTATAACAATAGCAAAAAAGTTTTCTTTAATAAGTATTTTCCCAATGGTCACAATGTTCTTTATCCTAATGATAAAAAGCAATAATAAAAAAGAACACAGAATCCTTCCAAGCCTTCTGCAGTTATTTCATTTTCACTGGGCCATATAATTAAGTTTTTCTGTTTATTCCCTCCTTCTGGACCCATGAGTGTTGAATTGAAAGGAGAGAGAAATACAAGCAGCTAAAATAAGTTGGCCATCTACTTTATCGGATCTATTTTTTAGAGATGAAAAAAGAAACCTAAGTCTAGGGTTTTAAGAGTGCTTTATGCCATTAATCAGTTGTCTTCTAAAATGATTTACAGCTTCTCGTTTATGACATTCAAGGTTTCACTTAGAATGACAGAGTTTTGGAATGTTTCTTATGCTGACCTATTTTTTGTTAGAAGTTTGCCCATGCTCTTCTTATCTGTATATAACAAGGTCTCATTCAGTTTTCAAATATGTGAATCTTGCATCAGTATAAATTGAATTAACCACAGGAGAGTTACACTACAAATTTAATCTATGACATATAAAAGGGATACCAAATAGCTTAAAGGGTTTTAAATCTGAATTATTCGCAATTAAATTAATAGAATCATAGAATTCTAGGATGAAATTTGAATTGGAAGAAACCTGGAAGAACATCTAGTTCCAACCTGCTCTTGAATACTTGCAGGGATGTTGCATCTACAAGTTCTCTGGGTAACCTCTGCCAGTGTCTCACCACCCTCACAGTAAAGAATTTCCTTGCAGTCTTTAGCTAGCCTCTTTCAGTTTAAAGCCATTAGCCCTTCTTCTATCACTATGTGATATTGTAAAAATTCCCTCTCCAGCTTTCTTGTAGCCCCCCTTTCAAGGCATTAGGCACCTGCAAATATTCATAATGTATATTTTAGGCAGTACTTAATCTTATATTTTAATCTTTATGTTGGATCCTTTTTTTTCCATGCTTTTCTAACCACATTGCATGGTTATACTTAATTTTGCTTCATCACTTCCCTATTAGTGTGATGCCAGAGACCTCACATTCAGTCTCTTGTAATCTCTAACGTCTGCTCTATTATATTGATGTTTTTTCTCCTTCTCAAAATAAAATTTTAACTTCTGTGATAATCACGATAGATAATCATGTTAAAAATAATCATGTTAAAAATAAAAGTCATGAAAAGCAACCTAATATTATGCAGGACTTTACCTTTTTCAACTCAAACTTTTTTGAAGCCCTATCTTTTTACATCATTAGTAGCATAGCTTGACCTCTGGACATACACTGTTTTTACCTATGCAAAAAGTACGGTGAAGTTATAAGAATTTTTAAGCTATAAAGCAAATCTTCATTAAAAAAAAAAACAAACCATGCATAAACTTTTTTTTTTTTCTTACTTTTCTCCAGATGATGTGGTGGATAGGATAAAAAGTTGCAGTTTCTATCACAGAAAGATAACACACCCATTTTTCTATTTTGTCATGTGAACTGAAGTTTCTAATTTTACTGAGAGAACATACATAAATTAAACTCTTCTCAAGGAAAAATGCTATTACTTTTCTGGGATTGCTGTCAAAGGAAAAATGTCTTTTAATGATCTGTTTAATTATCTGATATTATCCTAGTTGCCGGAATGTCTCCGGTATGATTTAAATTCAAGTGTTGCTAAATAATTTTTTTTTTTAATATGTTGAATTTCCATTAAAAAAAAATATTTTTGTCACAGACTGAATTAGGTAATTACTCTTACTGGGCAATGTACCATTTGATCAATCTTAAATTTGCAAGCAAGTTGCAACCTTTTTTTACAAGTATTGTAATCTTGAGTTGGAGCAATGGTCCTTGTAGTCCTGTGCTTTTTCAGTGCTCATGCTCAATGTTTGTTCCTTCTCCAAAGTCACAAAAGCTCGTAATCTTCTTTAGTGTGTAATAAAACACCATGAGAGAGATTGCTTGTGGATGTCAGCTGGTGATCAGCTCGTGCCCTAAAGCGTGAAGATTGATGGCCCTTGTAAATTTCTTTCCTGAGTTAGTGTAACCACAGATGTTATTTGCTATTATTTGTTACCACAGTTATTTATGGGTCATGCTTACAGCCGCAAGTCTACAATTCTTGAATAAGAAGCTTAAGCACTTCATCCTACCCCATCTACTTGGAGCTGTTATGAAATCTCATCTACTTCTTGATTTTTAAGTGGTGCGTCAATCTATAGAGATCAAACCGTTGCAACAGAATTTTTCCCAGTGTGTTTTATTTAGGTGTTTGAGATCTTTCTGACCAAATACCTCTGAAGGACTTTCAACGCTGCATCACAGAAAATGGCAAATATTTTCTGATCGGTATCTTCTTAGTTTACCATTATCTCAGTTTCTTAGGACTTGCAGTGTGATATTTATGTTTCAGTGTCATCTAAAGAACGAAGAGTGATAACTCACCCATGTTGCATTTGAGTGTGGACTAACCAAATTTTGACGCCTTTCCATTTTTAATTGATACTGAAAATATGAAATATGCCTAAATATTAAATGAGAGACAGATTTGGTAGTTTTCTTATGGATAAAAAATTTAGCCATTTCAATTGTTTAATGAAAAGTCCTTATCTCACAAAAGAATCTGTGATTCTAAAGCACCAAGTCTTGTGCCAAGAAATAAATTTAGAGAAACAATACAGAGTTGTATACTTAGGTGTACAGTAGTCTACACATTCTAAACAGTCTGAATACCTTTAACTCTAGATATTTTACTTTAAATAAGATACAGTTTCTGCCCTGAATCATTTGCTTACTATCTAAAAAGACTATGAGAATATAGAGTTAAAAGCAAAGAATGAATCTTAAGAGGTTTGAGATGACTTGTCCAAGGTCAGTCTTGGAGCAGCTGAGCTAAAAATAGAAGTCAAGCATTCTGAAACAAACTCCAGTGTCCTAGTGTTCTTATCAAAGAGTACAGAGGATACCAAACATTTATAAAGTAAATTAAAGACTCCCAAAAACATGTTCAAAACCACTGAAATTGATTATTCTTTTCATTTCATGTATTTATTTAATCCAGTGAATAATTAAGTCAATGTTGAACCTTCTATATTACTACATGAACCACACATGGAAATTTGCCAGCAACTGTCAGTCTTATGAAAGTTTTGTCCTTTGCACAGATGCCTGATTTAGGTTTTGCTTAATTCTTTCAAGGTTAGAAATGCTCAAGAGACTTAGAATTCTAGAGAGCTGTGTTCTATCATTTCTAATATTTCTCCTGCCCTTTTTTAGATAATCACCAAAAGCATAAAGAATATAGGCTGTTCACTGAAAAATATTGGCTCAAGTAGCTAGCACTGAAATGTTTTGTATCTGTATCAATATTGTATTACGAGTTACTGTCCTACATTATTGCTAATTGTAACCAATTTCTAACCACTTTAATTTTATGTCATTAACTTATATGAAACAAGTACAGCTAATTCAGGACATGTGATAAGAAAACCATCATAGAAAATTATTAAACACTCTGCATAAGGTGATCTAAAGAACAGAACCAATCTACAGATATAGGTGTGTATAAAACAATTCCATGCCCTCATGTAGAACTACAACCATATTAATAAAAGCTGTGGGGAAAATCCTGTCACTGAAGAAACCAATGGCAAAATTCCCGTGGATCTTGTACGGGGTGCTGAATATCTGGATCAATATGCATTTCCTTTGCAGATAAATTTCCCATAAATTACAATTCTGATATCATTTGTTATAAATAGATAGCAAATATATCAATAGTACCTGATAATGACTATATAGTATTTCTATATTTATAGGTCTGTAATTAAAAACAAAAAAGATTTCACCATCAAATATAATATTTTTAAAATAGAATCACTACTTCCTTTCAAATTTAAGAAGACAGCTCTTTAGTCAGTTATTTTCAAATTTTTTTTAATTGAATGATCTACTTTTCTCATAATACATAAAATAATTGTGAAACTTTTGCAGAATCTAATTCAGAACTCTCTTTTGCTGGCAATTATTCGTCCCCTGCTCTTTCAAATAATAGTCACACTAATAAAAAATGAAAATACTCTATCTTTTGATTTTTTCCACATAAAAGTACTTGAGGAGCAGCTAATTAGTAAGAAGGAAACTGAGATCAAAAGGAAAAAAAAAGCTGTCATTATAAATCCAGGTATCTGTTCTGTTATACCCTGAGAAAAGGAAAGAAAAAGGAAAAAAGAGGAAAAAAAGGAAAAAGAGAAAAAGAGAGGAAACCCCCTCCCCGCTAAATTTTAGCCCCTACAGGATATGGGCTAGTGAAAAAAGGATGATCATCCAAAACCATGGAATAGCTGTCATATGAGGAAATTTTTAATAATGTTTTTACTTTGGAGAGAATATATTTGAGCAGGGAAGTGACAGATTTTTGTAAAACTGTGAATGATGGTATGAACAAAATTAATTGAGAAAGGTTTGCAGTTTCTTATAACACAACATCAAGTCAAAAATTAATAGGATAATTTCATATATAAATTTGAACCACACATGTAAGTCTCCTGCTAGCACTTCATCCAACTGTGAATGCTATTATGAGAGGGAACCTGGAGAGTCTCTTTTAATCATAGCCTGCTAGCAAGTGTGCAACAACCAGATAAAGAAAAATACAAGACACCTGGCTACTCTTCATTTGATTTCTGGTCCCTATCACAAAGTGAACACACGACAGCAATGCCTAAGCAGCTGTATGAAGAGTTGAAAAGACTTCTTTATAAAACAAGAATTGAACAGGAGATGACTTGTGACCCTAGAGCACAGTCCATTTCAGAACGTCCTGTCAGTGTAAAGTTCTGTTCCTTGCTCTGTTAACTTGATAGAGTTAATTGAGTCCAGAGAGAACAGATTCAAGGTTTTTGCTTGCTAGCATTCCACTGTTAAAACTCAATAGATTACAAGGAAATTATTTAAGTAAGTGAGGTACTGATGAGAACAAAATCAAGAACAATGACTCCATCTGGCAGCTCAGCTATCAGGAATTTTATGCATATGCCATTGGACAAAAATTATGTCACTAGCCTTTAATCCTTTAGTTTTTAATAAAATACCAGAAAGATTATTTTAGTTGGAAAAAAAATCCCAAAACCAAATCCCTTTCCCCCTGAACCACCAACACCAAAAGGACAAATTACACCAGAACACACCACTCCCTACACCCTTCCCTGTGACAGTTTTCTTTCCTTTCAGCTCTCAGGGCCTAAACCTGTGCTGCCATTTTGCACACAAGACTGAGACAAATAAAGTTTAAGCTGTTTATAAAAAGAATTGCTAAGTATATGCATTATTAACCTCCAATTATTTTTAATCACAGCATATAAAAATGAGAATTTGTTAGAGGAGACATCACATGATCTAATTTAATATTGTAAACTTTTCAAGATGTTTAGGAAGCAAGAGAAAAAAAGTAATTTAAATAGTGCACTAAAATTTTATGCATTTGCTAGATGAACTTGATAAAAATATGTTCTCTTTAAAGTTTGAAACTTTTACTTGCTAGCAAACTAATATGCAGATCTGTTCACTTAAAGAAATTTTACATTACTGAAAATTTAACATTTGAGTCTGTGATTTTTTTCTTCCACATCACCTACTTCACTGCACAGTGTTATTTTTATGGACCATGAGCTTAAAAATGTATGAATATAATGAAATGACACTCAAGGTTCCACACCTTGGCTTCATGTTGCCTTTCCGGCTGGTACTACCTTTATTACTGGGACAGAAATAGAAGCACTAACATTTCTGTTTATGTAACAGCTTCTATTCTAAATCATCATTTCAATTATCTATAATTTCCCCATCCCTTCAGTTTGAGGATAAAATGTATCAGGAGCAAGCTGCCCAAATATTTTTCTGTTTTTATGTTACCAAAAATCCATTTAAGGACTGCAAGACAACTGAAAGAAAAACAACTGCTCCTTAGTCCGTGTATTTATTCCTGATAACCTTCAATTTAAAATTATGTAAATTTAAGATGTAGTGAAATAACAGATAATAAGAATATGCTTTATGGGAGAGTGCTCTTTGGTGATCTAATGCAAACATCTTTTTTTTTCCTTAGCACTAGAATATGATAATATCTTTCTGTTGTTTGAGAAGTTTTTTTCTTCCCCTCTGGTTGGTTATTTTTATTGTGACAGCTGGCTTTATTAATTTAAATTAAGCCTCTCAGTGCAACAACTTTTCCATGTGGAATTCTTGGTAGTGTAGTAGAAAACATGGAAAGAGATGAAATAGCAGGAACAAGGGTTTATGTAGGCCTCTCTGAGATGAGACAGAGTTCATTTCCCACATACCCACCAGAGCAGAAAAAATGAATTTAGGGCTGTCATTCTATGGAAAGTGAATGGGGAAAATAATTAAAAAAAAAAAAAAATAGAACTTCTAAAAGATTGTGTGCAAGGATTTTGCCTTCTCAATAGATATTATTTATAGTTTGATAAACATTGTAAACTTGCACTTTTCACAGTGCAACCCCAGACTGTCACATTTCACTACAGCCTTACATATTGTTTGGTCTTGCTTGGTTTCACAGGCAGCAGTTAAAACCCTGCCTGCTCTGGTAGCCTTAGCTGACTGAAAATTCTCTACCTTCTTTTTTATTTTTTACTTTTTGCTGAACATCTTTTGTAACATGGATGTCAAAATTATCACCCAGTGAAAAAGATGTGTGCCAGTGATGTGTCACAACTGTCAAGGTCCAGAGATGTTGTGCAGAGCAGACACACTGTTTTGTTGCACTATGTAGGTTATCTGTCTAAAGTATTAATTGTTCAGGATCCATATTCTGCTGTCATGGATCTGCTGAAGTGCAAGTAACCAAATAAATATATCCTAATTGGCTACCAGTGGTAAGTTGCTGAAACACAACACGAAGGTATCTCAGTGCAAATAAAATCTCTGCAAGGAAAATCCATTACCAGGTAACACTTCAGCCACTGAAAATAGTTCCTACTCCCCATCAGCTTCAGTAGCATGGAACCACCTTAACACAGTCATACTATTGCACTCATCCTCTCCATAGGCTGCACTTCCCTCAGGAATATCCACCTGCTCCTAATTGGAGTCCTCCACAGGCTGCAGTGTGAATATCTGCTTTGGTGTGGTGCTCTCCACAGGCTGCATGAAAATACCAACCCCTCCACGGTTGTCTTCCAGGAGCTGCAGGGGAGTGCCTGCTCAGGTACCTGGAGCACGTCCTTCCCCTCCTTCTTCACTGACCTTGGTGTCTGCAAGCTTGTTTCTCGCACTCTTTTTCCTCACTTTGCCAGGCAGCATTTTGCTTTTTCTTGAGTACATTCCCACAAAGGTGGCAGCATCCTGACTGTGGGGCTCAGCCATGCCCTGCAGTGGATCTGCTGGAGCTGACTGGAACAGGCTGAACCCAGCACAGGGCAGACCTGCCCTCTCCTCACAGATCTTGCGCTTGCAGACCCACCCCTCAGCCCAACACCTCCAAAGCCTTGATGCATACAGGCAGTGCAACATCCAGTGGTGTTTTCTAAACAATTGTATTTTCTCACATTACACAGAATCTACAGTTTTAATTTACTGGATCGTTCATTCCAAACACCACCTTCAGCTTTGCTGACTTTAATCTACTACCATTTCATTTTCTGGATGTTGAATATTTTGACTAATAAACAGTTACACATTAGGTAATATTTGATACACAATATTTTTATATTTGGTACAATGCAAATGGAAGAACTGTTGTTAATTGGAATAAAATACTTCTTAAAAATAAAAAATAATTGAATTTTTGAGATTTAAAAAAATAAAAAACACCAGTATTTCACTTTGAGATTATTTTTAAAACCTGATATGATACTATTATACAAGTATAGGAACTGAGAAATATGTACTACATTCCCAGGTTTTGTTGCTTAAGAGGAAGGAAAACCCTTTAACCTTTTTTATTTTATTTTACTGTTTTTAGGAGTGGAAGTTCCTCATCTGTGAATTTGGTGTGCTTATATTTCTTTCAGAAGAGTTGTTTTGAATATTGTTTCTCCATCTCACAACTCTTGACAAAGCCAGTGCCTTTAGACAGTACTTGTCATCGTATAACAGTATCTGTATTTAGAACAGATAAAGAGCTGAATGTTGTTTGGGGTGCTTTAAACATGCCTTACAAAGTTTTCAAACTACAGCCGTCTCATTGTCAAGATTCATGGTGATAGGAGGGGGTGTCTAGAGTTTCCTCATAATTTTGGTTCCTATGGGCAACATCTAAGATCATGATACAGAATTGAGCATATCAAATGACAGCAGCCTTGGAAGTTGGGGAAATTTTGATTATGTGCCAGAGGCATGAACTCTAGCTCCACTGTAATTGTCACTGTGATCTACTGAAATGAAAATAAAATGCATTTAATGGTGTTTTCTCAATTAGCAATATCACAGCACAATGCTGAGAATATTTAACGACTTCAGCAGAATGACAGCAGACACAGCTTTATCATACATAAATGGAAGTGTTGTAGTAGGCTCAGACACAAATGTATATAACACAGCTGGGGATTGCTCAATTTGTAACCTGAATTTCTCAGCATTTCCTTATGCCACTAGAGCCAAATGAAGCATTCCCCGGGGATGACATCCAAGCAGTACTTCTAAATGGCATGCTGTCATATATGTCAAGTTCTCCCATGGCTTAAATCTGCCATAGGCTCAACAGCAGATATCACTCAGCAAAACACTGAATTATTTCTTCACCACAATCCTATTTGTAATTATTACTTTAGTGAGATCTTACAAAAACTTTCTCCTTAATTTTACTCAAAATATCTATGAAATGTTTAGTTTACTGATTTCTTTACTACAAATTGCAGAATGAAAACTTTCCAGAAAAGACTTATAATTGAATAAGTATTCTGAAGATTCTTCTTTACTGGGACATATTTTTATCATATTAGTTTTCTTCATAATGTTGAACATTACTTCCCTCACCACTAAACTATATATTGAGTGAGCATGTCTTATTTTCAAAATGTTCATTATCAATATTGATATCATATCTGATGTCAGAAGTCATAATGTTGAATTAGATATTTTTGCTGAAATTTGTCACTGAAGTCTCATTTTTAACTCCTACTAATTTGATTTTTTTTTTAATCCATCTTTATTTGATGTTATCAAGAACATGTGTACTCTAACAGAATCTTGGTTTTCAGTACTTGTAAGAGTAAAAAATTCTAAAACTATTATACTGATCTTGATGTCTAACAGGGAGTAAGTATGGAAACAAAAAGAAATTATATGTATGGTATACATATCACAGAACATAAGCAGCATTGCAAACAAAATACAAGCAAGCAATTTGTACATGAGGACAGACAACATTGTGTTATTTCTCATCGTTTCCTTTTCAAAGTATTTTGATAGTGAAACCTTTCCTCTGTCATTTCTGATGACACTTAATGCACAGCCTCACTGAGAGTAACTTTCATATATAATGTAACTGGTCAGCAAACGGTTTCTTTGTTAAGGTCTACAATAAAATGGAGAGAGATATTAGCATAAATTCATCCCACTTCTTTGACAATTTGCAGTTCCATAAGATATCCTGTCAGATGGGTGGAATGAAACAGGTTACTCTGCCATGTATGTTGGAAAGGTGAAATCAGTTTTGAATCATGCTCCTGCAGATGTCAGTTCTGAATAGCCAAAAATGGAAAAGGAAGTTTTGACAGTGGTGAATAGTCCAGTGGATCTTCTTTTTGACAATGTGCCTTAGCTACCAAATATCAATACATCTATCACAGCCAGTTTGCTTAGCTTTTCAGAGAGGAAAAGAGAGAGAATTTTTAAGTGTCTTGACAAGAGAAAATACTGTTTTCTAAATTTGTAACTAAGAGTTACACATTTAAATAAATAACCAGTGTAAAATCATGCTGAAAAAACTGTCATAAGTGTCTTAAGAAAACAAAAAAAGTGATGGTAAACATGTTATGTTGTTACAGTTTAATTACTGGTTATGTTTGATAAAGCTGAAAGATAATGACCAGCTGAATACTTGACAATTTCAGCACATAAACAATTTTTCTTAGCTAAGTCCATAATGTCTGGAACAGATGTTTGCCAGCAAAGAAGCAGTGTTAAGATTTGATGGACTGTAATATATGTACAGACAATATGTGTGTGTGTGTCTCAATAGAAATAAAAATTCATTCTGTATGATCTTTGAGTTCTTTAGGGGGATAAATACAGCTCTGAATAATTGCAAGTTTTGTTCTCCTAAAACCTGTTTTTTTATTTCCATCTAGTAGATTTTCTTCTGCAATAAATTGCTCTCAAAATATGTGATTTTAAATTTGGTGCTGTCTAACCCTAGTTCATTTACTAAGATGCAAATTAGAAAGCACTACTTAAATATTTTATTAACAGATGTAAATAATACACATTAAAAGTGTAGGTGGTTTCTAAGAGGTGTCTCGGACTATATGTTTTCATATAAAATTAAATGGCATTTACCTTTATTTGCAAATAAATGCTCCAAAATTTAGGAAATTAGCTCAGTGCACTATATATAAATAAAATCACATTATGAGTGAATTATGACAATTTGCCCCTCATGCAATACAATAAATATAAACTAAATATTTATATTAAAAAATCTTGTTTGCATTATTGTAAATTTCCAGTATACTGAAAGAGAAATTTTTCTTTCTCTTCTATAAGGAGAGGGAATCAGAAGGAGCCTAATGCTGCATTATAGTGACTTAGAGGTTCTTCTATACTGTAAAACAGGAGGCTAGCTACTAGCCCTTATTTCCAGGAGTGTTTTAAAATTTTACACTATGATGTTGTCTAACACAAAAGAGAATAATTAGTAAAACCAAAATATAGGAAGGAAAAACAACCTTATTTTTTTCAGTTAAGATACTTATTCATACAGAGTTAAAGCTATTTTTTACCTTCTTTCTCTGTAGTCCTCTGACCTGTATTACTGGCCACTATGTTTCAGCCTATAGGGATGCTGCATGTTTCTGTCTTGGGCTTCACTGGAAAAGCCAACATTCTTGTTGTTTTATTTTTTTATCCTGATGCTGAAGAAAATCCAGATAATGACAATAAGTATATTTTGCTGCTCTGTCAATCAAACTTGTCTGAGGCTTGCTTTGGGGTAAAAGAAGTCAACCAGCAGACAGATACTTTGAATAAAGTCTAAGGTCTCAACAAATCTGCTGTGATTTGAAATTAACTAAGTATATAAATGTTGTATTAAAACATGAAATCAAATTCTGATAAGTCTTGCTGGGGAGAACATGCATGAAGGCATAACTCCCAATTTTCTGTGCTGTTGTTCTGCCATAGTGCACCAATCACACAGCAGACAGAGCGAACTAAAGGGAACAGCTTCCAGTGAATGGTTATGTGTGGCATAAATCCTTTATATGAACCTAATCCCAATGACAATTTGACGCCAAGATGGTAGACTTTTACACAGAAATTGTAGCTTTGGATGGGTGTTCTTTTCTGAAGTTTATAATAGAGATTGTAATCTACATTGGAAATCAGAGGTGAAACTATAGGGTGGTTGGAATTTTGCCAAATATTTTGGTTGTGCAGACAGGAGATTATACAAATAACTGACAATCCTTTGGCTTTAATATCATTAATAAATATTTTGATTACAATTAGATCAGAGACAATTAGTGACTTTTTTTTTTCCTTCTCTATCATGAGAAATAAAAACTTGAATGTCTGTCTCCACCCTCAAACCTTGCAACACTAAATTAGCAGTTTTGGAGACCATTTATTTGGAGTGTAGTTTCATCATGTTCAGGTTCCTAGTGTTATGAATATAGAATTTGCTATATAAAATAGAACATCTTGAATATGATAGCTCTAAAATCAGTGGGAGATATTCATATTGCCTAACGTACACACATGACTTTGGATGTGATTTATTTGGTGGGTTGACCTTGGCTGGATGCCAGGTATGCACCAAGCTGTTCTATTACTACTGTACTCAGCAGGACAGGGAGGGAAGGAAATAACATGGAAAAAAGACCTCAGGGCTTGATATAGAGGCAGTTTTACAAAGGAAAAGTAAAAACAAAGGTCACATGTGGAAGCAAAGGAAAGCAAAAGATTTCATTTTCTATTTCCTGTGAGCAGGTGATGTACACCCACTTCCCAGGAAGTAGGGCTTCAGTATGCATAGGAATTGCTCCAGAACATGAGTGCCATAATAATGAATGCCTTCTCCCCACTTTCCTCCTTATTCTTAGCTTTGATTTGATTGTTAAGCAGACACTATATAGTACAGAATATCCCTTTGGTCAGTTTGAGTTAGCTGCCCTGGCTCTGTCCCCTCCCAAGATCTTGTCCACTGCCACTGTGGGACAATGTGGAATGTTGGAGAGACAGCGATGATGCTGTACCAGTGCTGCCCAGCAGTAACCAAATCACTGGTGTGTTATCAAAGCCTTTCCAGCTACCAATGCAAGGCACAGCACTACAAGGGCTGCTATGTGGAAATGTAACTGCATTTCAGCCAGACCAGCTACACTCAGCTTTAAAGTGACAGAAAGAATTCTGTTCCCATTTCAGAAAGTGAAATGTCTCCATACAGGTGTGTTTTCATGTGATTTAGGTATGTAAGCTCTCAATACAGTGAATGAGCATTCATTAATGGAGTCTAAAGAGTAATTTGGATGATTCTGAAGTAGACATACAACACTTGATTAATTTGCCTAATAAGGGGGATATTTGAGATATCCTAGCTATCCTTACAAGTTTTCAGCTGCTCCAGAAGATTGCTCTAAGTATCTTGTAGGGCCTGTATAACTCAAGTGAGTATTTTAGATATCTTAGGGTAAAAACGATAGCTGCACTGATGTACAAACAAACTTAAACCACAGTACCTGGTGATCAATTTTTTGTGCTGCACAGACTGTAAGTTTGTAAGTGCTGCCGAAAAATTGCCTCTAGTGTTATTTGAAGTTGCTTTAGATTATCTGAGAAAACAGATGGGAGATCCATGCCTCCATGCAAATGGAGCTCAAGGCTAGTGAAGATAGTCTAGGACTCAAATGGCACTTGCCATATCTCATTAGACAAGTAAATTAAGTCCCTGAAACCTAGTGCCTGTAGTGGAAATTTGTACACACAGTTCACACATAGACACCAGCTGCGGTCATTCCTGAATATGACAACATATCACAGTTACCATGTGACTGATGTTTAATTAAGGTATATCTAAATAATAGTATATTTAGTCAAAGTACATATAATCAATATGTTGTTAACATCCCTGTATTCAATGTGCATTCAATGGTAACTGTATAGGGGTACTGCATTTTCTTGTCCACTGGAAATATTGTATGCAACTCTTCAGGGCTTGTAATTCCATTAATGAGATTAGGATGTTAGAATATGTTGTCTGAGACATTCTTCAGATCTAATGCTGCCAGTGATTGATGAATCTGTGTTGTGAACCAGAACTTTGTGCTGGTGAACCTCACCACAGACAGGACTTCTGTGTCGGATGCTGTGTTCAATCAAGGTGGGCTCATCTGCTGCTGCAACACCTGGGGTTCCTCACATCTGAATGGGCAGAAAATTGATGTCAACTTTTCTGCACTTTCCATCCTTTATGCAATTAATCTTGTGATCAGCCTTGAACACTTCTTCCTTACTGACATTTCAAAAGAACCAGCAACTCCTGGGTAGAAAACACACGATGACATGTGAAAAGTTAAATTAAATTGTCTAAATCTGGAATAGCATTCAATTGTAATCATAAGATTCTGGGCACAGAATCATAGACTAATAGAACAGTTTGCATTGGAAGGGACCTTTAAAGGTCATCTAGCCCATGAGACACATTTTTAGTGCCATTACATGTTTAGCAGATTATTATTCTGCCTGTCATCTATTTGGTTGTTTAGAAGAGAATGGCTTTCCTATGTGGTCTTTATTAACTCTACATAGATGCCCCAGATGCCCTAGAGATCCTCAGTGGGATAAATACCCTTTACATGAGCAACAGAATTAAGGTTATGATGGTTTGATAACCCAAAACTACTTCTATAGCTTGCAAAAAGATTCTGGTATGTCTCCCAGAGATCAATTCATCTGTCCTTTCTTATGCAGTGAATTGTCCTTGGAGGTTATTACAAAGTGAGACCAGAGTGACTAATTAAAACTTGTATGGCTTTTAGATACCTAAATTAGGGCAGATGAATCCCAAATATATGTACCTAAATTAGAAGGCTAGTCTACATTGATGCTCATATAGGCAATGCAGAAAGATTGATTCCTCCAAAGAGCTACTTAGAGCTGGCATCTAATTTAAGTGCTCTGTATATAGAATATCTTCTCATCCTTTGCTAATTACAGAGAAAACCTCAGGACTTTTACTCTCTGTCCTATTTTCTTTCATTTTAGGAGGCAAAAAGAAAATAAAAATGTCAGGGGGATGCAGACCTCAAAAAATAACGAGACATGTTGCTTGAATGGGGTATGAAGGATCTAAGGATGTAATCTAGTTTTGAATTATAAACTATACAATTTTAGTATATTTCTGTAATTTTCAGTATTTGATCTCTAAACTGATATGGCATTTGCTACATGAATAATATGGTTTTCTCTGATTTTGACCAGAATTTCCATATGAAAAATTGTTAAAAATTTTGTTGAAGTTGATACAATGTTAAACAAATTTATTCAGAAAGGGGCATTTTCAGTCAAACAATGACATTAGCAGAAAAGAATCACAAAGTAAGAGCCAATACAATGAGATTTTAACCTAAAATTTTGTAATTAACTGATTTTGTATATGATTTATATTTTAAAGATTGATGCAGGTTTATCTTAGATTTTAAAATAATGTAGTAAACAAGTGAGATACATGTTATACCTCAAATAAGTTGGCCCTGCTCACTGTGATTCTCACATGCCTTTTATGTTTGTAGAATAAATGTTCCTAATTCATCTAGAAGAATATCTTCTAAAAGAACTGTATGTGACAGAGGGAACTGATTAGACATACCACAACTGACCACAGAGATATGAAATTAGGAAAAACATCTTCACCCAAAATGTTATCGAGCATTGGAACAGGTTGCCCAGTGAAGGGTTTGAGTCACCATTCCTGGAGGTGTTTATAAGATGTGACGTTTTTACATTTTTTAAAAATAAAAAGACTTATTATAAGACATCTTATAAGACATAAGAAGACTTAGAGGTCTTTCCAACCTAAATATTTCTGTGATTCTATAAAATGGAAACAAAATCATAAAAGTATTACAGCCTATTTCAGATTATACTTTTTCAAGGTTGCACTAAATTCCAGTGCCTCTGGGTTGGAAAAAACCCCAAATATCCCAAGGTATATTTTTCTTGTATGAAAACTTATGTTTGAATGATTATTTAATGCTCTTTTTCCATCAATATTCTAACAATATTTTACTATTGATTATTTATTTACTGTTACTCCCAAATTCCAGTCTACTTATTCAAAATTAAAAACATTCTACAATGTTGAGTTTTTCGAAATGAAATACAACATAGTAATATGGTTGCTTGATATTATTGAATCTGACCATTTACGTAAATTGAAATATGAAACAAAAACTTTGGTATCACACTGGGATCTATTTCTGTTTCTGTCAGAATTGCTATAACGCAACAGTGAAGCTTCAGCTTCTAAGCCAAGTGTCTGCCAAAGCAAGATATTTAATTTGCATGTATGACACTAGAGCAGAGGAAACTAATTTGGCTCAATACAATCAATAGACATATAATGGCAAACAACAGATGAAATAAATCTTGCTATTTTTATACCTCCAGGGTGTAATCCAGACAGCTGTAATTAAGCACAGATCTCCTCTCCTAAGGGTTTTGAAAACAGGTAGAATGTGTCAGAAACCTCTATTCATTTGGGGTTCAATCTGCTTTGTCCCAGGCACATATAAGCCTCTGCTGCTAAATATAAGAGGACTTGTAAGAAAACAATCTTTGTATTCTTGATTATTTCCATAATTTCATTGCTATTTTTTTCCATGACTCTCTTTTAGCTAATTTTGTTTAAAAAATTCTGCAATAGAAGGAGCAGCCATTAAGCAGTACAGACTCTAGCCTGATGTACCCTTAGATCTCTGAGTTGGGGATTTGTTCCTTACATTGTTTAATCGTGAGCAGAGATATTATGAATTTATATATAAATTGTATTCCAAAACACTCACACAGATCACAGCATATACATCAAAACACTCTGTAACAGCTCCCAAGGTCAAGGAGCAAAAGGAGTGGGCTGCTCTCTGGGAGTAGGTGAGCCAAGGGTGTCCCAAGGTGTGAAGGCCAGTACACTCACCAAGTATTATAGTCCCTCAGACCCTGAGCAAGAGTCACCAAGCAAGTCTGGCCAACCCAACCTCAATCATCCAAAAGGCCAGATGGCTAGAAAAGTCCAGCATAATGAGATGGATTTGAGGATGAAGGCATGAAATCAGCCCAGTGAGTCAAGAGCAAGAACAGGACCAACACAAGACAAGACAGACACGGGCATATCTGTGACATAGCATAGGCAAGGATAGGGCCTGAACTTGAATCTTGAATGAAGCTGCAAGGAGTAAGGTTCTTACTTCTCACAACATTTTCCCTCAAAGCTTTCCTCATGGCTATTTGATCCCAGGCTCCACAGCAGCACTGGATCAGCTCTGGCTTGAGCACTAGCAGCTGAGCCCCCAGTACAGGGCCTGAGGTTCTGAAACTTGGTACTGAATTCTGGGACTCAGCTGAAACCAACGGTAGCCTACAGGTGTCAGCTTTGGCTGCTCTTGCTTACTTACTCGCCCAACAGCACTTGTGGCCACATGGCCTTGATGCAAACCATGTAATATGGCTTTGCTGCAAACCATGTAATATGGCTTTGATGCACAAGAAGAATATGGGAGCTGTCTTTGAATCCATGGGGTAACAAAACTCCATGTTTTTCATAGAAGAGTCTGCAACTAAAATAAGGTGAAACACATATAAATGTCTTGTGCATGCCTCATTGTCTCCTCTCAGAATGAAGGGAGACTAAAATTACTGGTTTAAGTGTAGACATCTGTTCTGCCACTCATGGAGGGTTAACCCATTTGCCAGCACAACAAGGACAGAGGAATAAAGTAAGAAAAAGCTTGTGGCTTGAGAAAAAGCCAGGGATATCACAAGTTGCTATCACAGCCAAAACAGACTTGATTTAAAGATCTTTTATTTATTAAAAATTAAAATAGCTTTGAGTAGTGAGAAACAAAGGCAAAAGATTAAAACACCTTCACCCCCATCTTTTTTCAAGCTCAGCTTCACTCCTTCATTTGCAACTCCTATAAGTTGCTCACATCCCCAGCAGTGCCCTCACTGCACTGTAGTGCTTGCTCTTAAACACTTTTTAACCAATGTGCCATCTTGTCTGCTGGTATCAGCCTTGCCCTGAGGTGGGTCCACTGTCTGCTGGAAGCATCTATGTCTGGAACAGGTGGCTTCCCTTACAGAAGCCACACCAGCCCCACCTCTGCTAACACCTGGGCACCTGCACCTGCTACACAGCTATTTGTCAATGAGTCAACGAGTCCTATCTTAGCTCCCCAGCACACCAAACTCTGCAGTGAGTTGACTTCTACAACAGCAACAAAGTGGAGAATGCTGTGGTGTATGATAATTGGGGAGCCTCTATGCAGCAGACTTTTACAAGGTTTAACAACTTGTGTCTTGAAGTTCAGATGAATATTCTGATTTGGTGCCACTCTGACAAATTGCCTAGGCTTATCCACCAAAATCTTAAATATGGTGTGCTACTAAACAGAAAAATGATGCCTACCACCTCAGAATAAGAATTTCTATGCATGCCTGGGAAACTTTCAAACTAAACAGAAAGTTATCTAATTAATTTTAATGTTCTCAAGGTAACAGTCTAAGGAGGTAGACAAACTATTTCTGCCTGGTACACAAAGGGATAGATGGGATTTTGGAAAATTTATCTATATACATATATTCATGGAGATTCAATAGACATCCTATTCAAGTTTGTAATGAATTTTAATATTCATGCAAGATTTAGTTTATAAAATTAATAGCTTTTAGTTCTCTACACAGACTTGCACTAGCCTCTTACGTTGTGAAAAGAAGAGCATTACTAAGACATACGTTTAATGAGATTCCTTCTAATACGTGATTCACATTTGTGGAATTTTGCAATATGTTCAGCACCTCCATATGTTGTTGTGGCACCATGCCAGCTACAAATAAGCTTTCTATACAGTGCAGAGTTTTCATAGTCACACTTTAAAAATAACCTCAGAGGGGAAAGATAAAACATGGAAATCTGACAGAGAATCTGTCAAATGTCAGCTAGGATTAGGGTTGCACAGAACTTCTAACAGATAACTAGAGGCCTTTTATCTGCTGATTGCATGGCTGACTATAATTTTCAAATCAAAAAGATGGTCCAAATCTGTCTATGAAAAATATTTTTATGGGTTTCCATAATCAAATTAAATTAAAAAAATGGTAATGCTATCTGGGGAAAAAAAAAAAATACATTTTGGCATTTGAATGGCAATAGGATGCACAGATAAAGACATGTTTAAATATATGACTTATAGAACAACTTATATATTCTAACGCTCTATACTATGTTTTATCCCACAGGATTCTGTCCACAGGGATTTTCACTACTCATAACGTAACTATTCAACCAGTTTTCTTAGAAGCACACTGCAATGAACAGAACTGAAATTAGGCTTTCAATATCTTATTAATAATCAGTCTAGATCTTGACCTTAAGATCTTAACAGTATGTCTCATTCCATTTGTTCATGGAAAGCTGTGCACAGTATTACAATCTGTAGGATCTGGAGAAAGATGCACGTACTATAAACACATGCTTAACAGTTTTCATTACATTTTATTAGCTCCAAGTTTTTATTTTACTCCTTTCAAGAAAAGCAGAAGAAATGGTGAACTCATTTTACATCTCTAAAATTTTAATGTATGTTTGCTTAATATGGATTTTCAGGGTTTGAACCAATCAGAACCCGTTTGGTACATAGCCATCCTAATCTCACTTTATAATCTACACTTACAGCATGAACTGGTTCACCTTCAATGCCACTAACTCATGCTCAGGGTTGTGATTATGATATCCACTAAGCAGCTCCTTGTCTACTGGAGCTGTGAGTATGTGCTTTATGTGCTAAAAGCACATGTGAGTATGAACTTTATGTGCTAAAAGCACAGAAAAAACTGATTCATTTCAGCTGAAAAATTCATGTTTTTTTAATATACTGAAGCTGTCTTGTGCAAAGCATTGAAAATGTTATTCATTCATCTGATCAATGAATTGGACTTTTCAGCTGGACTCAATCTGAATTTTTGAAATGATAATGTCCTCTGGGCTTTCTGGAGATAATTTCTATAGAGGCCAAAATACTTTAAATTCTGCAGTAAAACAGGATACATTCAACATGTTGCCTAAACACATATTGGTTTGCCGTGGTGGGTTAACTGTGGCTGGCTGCCAGGTTCTCACCAAGCTGCTCTGTCACACCCCTTCCTCAACGGCACAGGAGGAGAAAATATGATAAAAGGCTCATGAGTTGAGATAAGGACAGGGAGAGATCACTCACTGATTAACACCCTGAGCAAAACCGATTCAACTTAGGGAAAAAAACCAGTTTAATTTATTGTCAATCAAATCACAGTAAGGTAATGAGCAATTAAACTAAATTTAAAACCCTTCTCCAGCCCTCCCTACTTCCTGGGCTCAACTTCATTCCCAGTTTCTCCCTATCAGCATGGAGGTACAGAGAATGGGATTTATGGTCAGTTAATTGCTGTCTCTGCCATTCCTTTCTCCTCACTCTGCTCCCCTCTTCCAGCATCAAGTCCCTCACATGGGATACATTCCTTTTTGAACTTCTCCAGTGTGAGTCCTTCTCCTGGGCTGCAATTCTTCCTGAACTGCTCTAGTGTAGGTGCTTTCTATAGGGCGCAGACCTTCAGGAACAGCCTGCTATAGCATGGAGCCCCTTAGAGAGCCACAGATCTTGCCAGAAAACCTGCTCCTGTCTGGGCTTCTCTCCACAGGATCACAGGTCCTGCCAGGAGCCTGCTCCAGCTGAGGTTCCCTGGGGTCACAACTTCCTTCAGGGCACACCCACCAGCACCCTTCTTATGAGGATCCTTCTTAGCCTGCAGGAGGCTATTTGCTCTAATGTGGACCTCCATGGCCTGCAGAGAGTTGACCTGCTTCATTACCATCTTCATCATGGGCTACAGGGGCATCTCTGCTCTGCTGCCTGAAGCCTCTTCCCCTTCTTTACTGATCATAATGTCTGCAGAATTGTTCTCTCTCACATATTATCACTTCTCTGTCCTGGGGGCTGTTTTACTGTAGTTTTTTTATGTGATTTTTTTTCCCCTCTTCTTAAACATGTTATCCCAGAGGTGCCACCACCATCACTTGTGGGCTTAGCCTTGACCAGCAGCAGGTCTGTCTGGGAACTGGCTGGTATTGGCACTATTGGACATGGGGGAAGCTTCTCAGAGAAGCCACTCCTGTAGCCTCCTCATTTACAAAATTCTTGCCATGCAAAAACAATACATTTGCTCAGAAGCTATTAAGGTTCCTAGGAGGATCTTAAACATATTATCTGGGTACTTTTCTTTTGAAATTTTAGATTTTCCTTCCAATTCCAGCACTAGACAAATTTAACCATAAAACAAAATATGAAATGCATTCCAGAAGATTTAATTCAGGGTTTTCTTTGTGCAGCAAGGGAAATTGTAAGCTGACTGCTACCCACTTAATATTTTACAGTAAAATCAAGTCATATGTAATCAAATATCAACATTTTGATCTGAAAAGTCAATTACTTGAAGATAGTTTCCATTTAGTAGCGTGGAGGAAACTCTCAAATATAAAAGGAAATCAGAGATAAATTCCAACTTTGAAAGAGTACTGTGAATATGGAGTACAGCTTTGCTGACATCTTGAAAGAAAGAACCTAAAATGTACTACTTGTTTGTTTGTTTGTTTGTTTGTTTGTTTTGTTTGTTTGTTTGTTTTTAAGGAAGAGTTCAACATTCAGATACCACTGATACTAACCAAATTTTTAAAAGCGGTACTCCAGTATGGTGGGAAACTGTCCACCTGTGTTTCTACAGACAAAATCATACAGTTGTCTACATTTATTGGCAAAAGTATTGAAGCCTGACGAATGAACTGATGCTTAAAACCCTCATGCATTCACAAACCACATAATTTCCCATTGAAATTTGGAGTTTATCTGATAGATATGTCTGGAGAGCACAGCCACATAAAACACAGAATAAATTGGTCTTGTTCTTCCAAAATAGGCTAATTTTCTTCCTCATTCCAAGTGTTAATTTGCACTGTGAAAGCTATAATATGTATTCTGGAAAAGGAAGAAGACAAGAAGGTGCCATTCTTTTTTGATTGAATGTTTTTATTTATTTTTTGATATGTTAATGATTAACAATTAAGTCTTTCTTGTACTTGTGAGTCCAAGACCCGGACACGGGACCCTTGATTTTCTGTCAAACTCTCAAAGTAATATCTGTTAACATGCAATGGTGTTTTAGGATTTTTCAATAAACAGTGAATACATGTAAGTGGTCATTTGAATGTAGTCTTTCATCTCCTTTTGTAGACATTTGGTTTGAAGAGTATTTGGCTCTGAAAGTATTTTTTCCTTTAATGATTACAATAAAGAATGAAAACTACTAGCACAGATGAAAATACTGTTAGCAACAAGTGGAAAAAGTCAAGAAGATGAGTACCTCTGAATAACTGAACAACTTTATAATTTTGAATGTTGTATTTCACTTTGAAATTTCGGAGGAATTGCAAGTTAACAAGCTTGTAGAAGATTAAATCTGTGTTGTGGTTTAAACCCCAGCTGTCAACTAACCACCACACAGCTGCTCAATCAACATTCTACCATTGAGATGGAGAGAGAATCAGAAGAGTAAAAGTGACAAAATTGATGGGTTGAGATAAAAACATTTTCATAGCTAAAGTGAAAGCACTTCACAAAAGAAAACAAGTAACTTATTCACTCCTTCCCATAGGCAGGCAGATGTTTGCCCATCGCCAGTAATCCAGGGCTCCATCACACATAATGGTGTCTTGGGAAGACAAATGCCATCACTCCAAATGTCCTCCCTTCCTTCTTCTTTCTCCAGCTTTATATATTGAGCATGTTTTCATATGGCCTGGGATATGCCCAGTTGGGGGCAGTCGTCCTGGCTATGTCCCCTCCCAACTTTCCATGCACCTCCAGCCTCCTTGCTGTGAGAGATGATATGAGAAACAGAAAAGACCTTGACCCTGTATAAATACTGGTCAGCAATACCAAAATATCCCTATGTTATCAACAATTTTTCCAGCACAAACCCAAAACATAGCCCCATACTAGCTAGTATGAAGATTATTAACTCTACCCCTGTAGAAAAACACCTGGAGTACCAGGCAGTCATTGGTCACAGCCAGCACAGCTTCATGAGGGGAAAGTCCTGCTTGTCAATCATGATTTCCTTCTACAGCAGGGCAACCCACTGAGGTGATCAAGGAAAGCCAGTTGATGTAATCTCTTTGAAATTCTGCAAAGCTTTCAATACTGTCTCTCACAGTATCTTTCTGGACAAAATGTCCAGCTCAGCTGAATAACCATGTTATGCAATGGACGAGCAACTAACTCACAGGTTGGGCACAGAAGGTCATAATAAATGGGTGACATCAGGCTGACATCCTGTCACGAGTGGGGTTCTGCAGGGCTCCATCCTCAGCCCAGCTCTCTTCAACATCTCAATTAATGACTTGGAAACAGGGCTTGAGGGAATGCTCAGTAAGCTTGCTGACAACACCAAACTGGGAAGAACTATTGACTCCCTTGAGGTCAGAGAGGCCCTGCAAAGAAAGCTCAACAAATTACAGGATGGGGCAATCACCAAACATATGAAGTTTAAGTATTGGATTCTTCACCTGGGATGGGGCAACCCTGGTTATGCGTACAGACCAGGGAATGAGAGGCTGGAGAGTAACACTGAGGAAACGGACCTGGGTGTCCTGATTAGTGAAAGGTTGAACATGAGTCAGCAGTGTCCTGGCAGCCAGGAGGGCCAACCCTGTCCTGGGGTGCATCAGGCACAGCATCGCCAGCCGGGCAAGGGAGAAGATTGTCTCGCTCTGCTCTGCACTGGGGCAGCCTCATCTTGAATTCTGTTTGCAGTTTTTGGTGCCACAATAAAAGAAAGATATTAAGCATTTAGAGAGCATCCAAAGGAGGGCAATGAGGATGGTGAAGGCTCTGGAGGTGAACCTGTTTGAGGAGTGGCTGAGGTCACTTGGCCTGTTCAGCCTGGAGGAGACTGAGGGGAGACCTCACTGCAGTCTTTAACATCCTCAAGAAGGGAAGTGGAGGGGCAAGTACCAATCTCTTCACTCACATAATCAGTGACGTGACCCGAGGGAACAGTCTGATGTTGAGGCAGGGCAGGTTTATACTGGATATCGGGAAAAGGCTTTTCACCAAAAAGGGAGATTGAGTATTGGTGGCTCAATTAGGCTCATTCACACTGTAACCTAACTATTCAAATCTTGTTGAGAAGTGAACTGGGCCCAAAATTTTCTGCTGTTTTACACCAAAACTCAATTAATACATGTGCCTGAGACTGAGGTTTTGTCAAGATAGTTTTGATACTACCCAAGCTTAAAATCTTCCTGAGCCCCTTCTTAAAATATACCATGGATACATGTTTTTGCTATAAACACTGAAGAAGGCTTGTTTTAGAATATTATACATTCAGGAAATGTGGCTCCTCAGTTGTGTGAGCTCCTTTTGACCTGAGGTAAGGTCAACTTATTCCAAACCCATCGGCTGCAAACTGTACTGGAGATTGCTCCAATCAGATCCTTTGCACTAGTCAGCAAACTCAAACTGAATAAAGAAAAGCTGCAACATCTTCTTAGAAAAAAGGGCTCCCAACATGCATACAATCCATAATAGATTAACTATGCCATACCAAAATCAAATAACTGTAGCAGAATAGTAGTATGAGAACCTCTGATACCAAAAAGTCACTAGATTCTTCTTACTATGTGAGTTTGGAGAAAAGAATATTTTTCTTGCATGTTGACTAGGAATTTCAAGATGCAACATCCTCCTGTAGTGATATAACCTCTAAATGTGACAAAGAGGAAGGAGTGTGGCAGAAATAAAAAGTAATTACTAATGCTAAAAGAAAAAATTTCATGATTCGATATTTAAATATCTCTGTTCTCAGAAAGGCAGCTGAGAAGAGAGTGCTCATGTTATTACATTTGTGGTAAAGTGGTTTACAATGGATTGTGTTCAGCTCAGAAAAATTCCTGTCTGAAAGACAATATAAATGAAATATCACATTTTCAGTAAGTTTATTCAGACATTACTAGAACCATCCTCTATCTCCAGAGAACTCTGAAACAAAGAAATCTGTCAGACTGAGATAAGCATCAACCTTTATCTGGAATGTAATCTCCTCTTAATAAATATAAAAGATACATCCAAAATAATATTTGTCTAGGATTTGCCCAGTATGACATGATCATAAAGTCCATTAAGAGACTCTCTAAGCCCTTTCAAAACACCATAGATATAAAAAGCCTGGATATAAAGTAATTTTAGTTGCACACTGAACAAATATATCTAGGAATACAAAGCATGAATTATTATTAGAGTAATTCTGGGGAATTGTAAAGAAGCAGTGCCAGCAATGACAGCAATGGCAGCATGAGGGCATCACAAGATCATAGATATATAGTCAGCCGTCATTAAAGCCAATTGCAAGCCCATGTTCATATACTCATATAAAAATAGCATTCCTTTATTGTATAATTTCTATCAAAGAGGCCATTAGGGACAGCATTTTTGTAAAAATAATGTTACTGATCCATTTTTTAACTTCATTTTTTCACAAAGCAAATTACAGATAATCTGACCTATCAACACTTAAGCAACAGAGATAATATAATTTTATTTATTAGTACCTTATAATTGTTTGCTACATCTGTAGAATAAATTTGCTTTGAATTTTTTCAGAAAATGCATTTTCATTCACAAGGCCTTTCAATCCTTAAGCTATGTAAGGCTACTTTTTCTTATAAAATCTTGAAGTGTTATCCTTATTAGAGATCCATTTCCTAGACAGGAACACCTTGACCGTAGCACAGATTATTAAATATAAAAATAATAATAAAGAACAAAAATTTTGTTCTTTGGATATGAAAGAAGTTATTTTCAGTTTCTGTCTGGAACAGAAAAGTAGAAATATTATCTCAGTAATGCAAGACTAAACCTAGCTTTCACAGTATCCCATTTCTAGTAGTATCTGGTAGTGGGTAATTGGAAAAGAAAACAGGACTTTAAAGACAGGAACAGTATATGAATTTAGTTCTCCAAATCATCTCCCAACTCCCAACTGTAGAATAAGTAATTTCTAAATTGGAGGCAAGATGTTTGTCTCTGACCACTCAGATTTTCTCTCCACTGCTTGCTGAATCCCTGAGGTTACTGTCACCCAAGTGGCAAGTTACATAGGTTTAATAACGTTTTGGATGAAGATATGAAGCACTAGCATGTTATTAAAGAAAAACAACAACAACCAAAGAAAAGCAACCAACCTAAAAAGGGATCTGCAGTTTCTGGTATCTCTGTGGCCAAATGAAACAAGGTGTCTCTGACCTGGTGCTCTCAAATTTTCGTCTTTATGTGTGGCTAGCACAGGTCTTTCCCATGAGAATTTTTTCCCGTGTTTTATAAACAAAGATAAAGTTTGGATGTTATTAAAACAGTGTCTCGAGATTTGGACAGTTCAGGCCTGGCCAATCAGGCCTAGGGGCAGGTTTCTGACTGACCAATCTGAGTGACCTCTGAAAAATCTATATAAGTTGGAATTAAATAATAAAAGCTCTCCTTTTTATGCCACACTGAGAATCTCGGTCTTTTTCTCTGCTAGCCGCTCAACAGCGACATTTATGGTTTCATGGTTTGGGGATTTAAATTCCTTCTATTCACACTTCATATTCAGACTTCCACATTATAACTAATATCTTTTGCATGAAACATTGCGTGCATTTAAGGGAGCTATTAATATGTTAGGAAAAAAAAATTGTAAAGAAGCCTAATAAGATATAGTTTATTTGTCTCTCTACAACAGTCCATGAAGTAGGAAAATGCAACCTCACAACTGCAGCAGCAAGGCAACAAAGCATCTCCCACAGTTCAAGCTAAATCCCAAGACACTGTATGCAACTTTGGAGCAGGGAACTTAATTAATGTTTTTTAGGTTGCAACAATGTTCTTTAATATCTCCTAAGTTAAAGAATCAAGGTTTTAAAAATTCTATTAGCAAAAATCATTTCCTAACAACAAGAAAGAAATCCCCCTAAAATCAAAGCCAGAGAATAAGTTTAGTGAAATAACTGCAATATTATGATTCTATCACTCACTACCAAAGATGTGGTAGCTTAAAAGTGAAAAAAATGTTATCACAGAAAAAAAAAGTCATCATGTCACTTAGCAGGAACATTTGCTCATATCACTGATGGGTATAGTGTAGAAATGCAGATTTTAGTATGTTCGAGGAGTCTCTCCCCCATGGCCCCTGATAAGGATGTAAGATACAATCAGTAATTTAAGAAAGGTCCTTGCATGTGTGTAGATTCCATATAGTGGACCCAAGATGGCTTTTACTGCTAGTATTTCATAATTTACAAGCACAGTTGTTTGTTTTTTTAACCTTGAATTGAACAAATATATAAATCATTAATTCAAGACTTGAAAAAGGAGCCATCTTTACAAGAAGAAGGCATATCTTGAGGAATGGATACTAGATACTGTAGGGACAAAGTAAAGAGTCAACAGAATTAAGTAGGAAATTTATTTTTCTTATGTGATAGCACTTTTTTATACAATGTCTTTAATTTTTAATTGATTTTCTGATATCAAATCTGCTTTGAGAACATATGGGGTTTTTAATCGTGTTTTACTGTTGATTAAGGTGTTCCGGTATTACAGTTTTATATTTTAACTTCTAAATGTGAGTCAAAGTATGGGCTTGGCTCTGTCTGAGGTAAATGTATAGTCATAAAAAATGGTTCAAAAAACAGACATGCAATTGGGAATTCAAAAATGGGTATTTGAAGATAAGATTAAAAAGAATGTGAACTAGAATGTTATTGAATTAGTTGATATAATAATAAGAATGAGTTTTAAGCATTGTCGTTCTTTAACAAAAGTAAGCACACATTCATGCATACTCATACACAGGCAGACACACTTATATAAAGTCAATTTATAAAGATTTATGTGGGGAATTCTGCTTCATTAAAATTTTTACAAAACAAATTAAAAAGAAATTGTATGGACATGTTTTTTTGAAAGCAGACGCCTTCTATATCACTTACAATTAACATATTATTGTGATGGGAGCCATGCAGAGAGTAAAAGATATTTTGTGGACAGCTCTAATTGAAAATACCATCTCTTACTGGTTGGACTAAGATTGGAAAAATCATGTTACTGAGTATTTCTACAAAAGTACATAGGAGAGGTGTGTAATCATCCATCCATAGCTCCCTTTGAAAGCTCAGCTGGTGGAGCAGATGGTAGAAGTATGGCCTGCAGGAATCCCTAGGTTACTGGTTCAGTTCCAGGTTGAAGGAGGTACTTGGTTTTCATCCAGAGTGACCAGGATTAGCTTGAGAAATGGGTCCATGTGAATCTCATGAGGTTTAATAAGACCAAGTGCAAGGTGCTGCATCTGGGCCAGGGCAACCCCCAGTACCAACAAAGGCTGGGGATGAGCAGATCGAGAGCAGCCCTGGGGAGAAGGACTTGGAGGTGCTGTTGGATGAGAAGTTGGACACGACCCACCAATGTGCACTCCCAGCCCATAAAGCCAAAGGTATCCTGGGGCTGTAGCAAATGCAGTGTGGGCAGCAGGGCCAGGGAGGGAATTCTGCCCCTCTGCTCTGCTCTGGTGAGACCCCACCTGCAGTGCTGCATCCAGATCTGGGGTCCCCAGCACAGGAAGGACATGGACTGTTGGAGTGAGTTCAGAGGAAGGCCACTAAGACAATTAGATGGATGGAATACCTCTCCTGTGAAGACAGGCTGACAGAATTGGGGTTGCTCAGCCTGGAGAAGAGATGGTTTAGGAGTGACCTATTTGCAGCTTTCCATTACCTGAAAGGAGCCTACAAGAAAATTAGAGACTTTTTGCAAGGGCATGCAATGATAGAACAAGGGGAAATGGCTTCAAACTGAAAGAGAGTAGGTTTAGATTAGATATTAGGAAAAAATCCCGTACTGTGAGGATGGTGAGGCACTGAAACAGATTGCCCAGAGAAGTTGTGGATACCCCATCCCTGTGAATGATCAAGGCCAGGCTGGATGGAACTCTGAGCAACCTGGTCTAAGTAAAGGTGTCCCCACCCATGGCAGGAAAGTTGGAATGAGAAGATCTCTAAGATCTCTTCCAACCCAAGCCATTCTACTATTCTGTGATCCTATGATCTTTGCTCTATATCCCATTAACCTTCCTCTAGGGGATATAGAGTGTGTTTTGATGGTTCTAAGCTGTCTCAGCACAGTACCATTTGAACCTGTGTAGAGCATAGCAGGAGCAGATGCTAATCTGTAGGATTCATCAGACTCAACAGGGTTTTGGTGATGTTGCCAATAAAATTCCTAGCAGGGTATAGACTTACATCTGTAACTTCCCAGTCTAACTTTGAGTAACTCCTTCCCAGTCTATGACTTCTGCTCCTGTAATCTCCACATTATTGCTTTAAACACAGTTAGTTTGTACACAGTTGTATACATTATTGCAGCTTTGGTTCTAAGGACAAAAATCTTCCACAAATATTATGGAGCACGTTTCAGATGTATGCTATAATGCCTTTTACTCAGATCCCTCTCACTCTGACAATGTCAGCAAAGTCCATTTCAGTTTTAGACACTCTTCTCTCTGGAACAATCTCTAAAAGCTTGCTCATCTGTTTTGGTGTCAGCCACAAGGTCTGCAGAGAAATTTCCCTAATTTACTCTTTAATTTATATATGGAAAATTCTATTACATTCAAACCAGGCTCTAAGTACCTGAATACTAAGCAGGAATAAGAGTTTCTTATACTAAAAACATCTAGGATTAAATCAAGCAGGAGAAAATAAATATAGGGCAGAAGATTCTGTCAGATCTGCTAAGTTGTGAAAAACTACTAAATACTTCACAGAAAATATTCCCTGTTTTTTAATCCAGTCTTCTACTGAAAACTGCAAAATATTTAGATCCTAATCCTCAAAGGCATTCAATGGATATAAAGCCTATTGAAATTCAAAATGTGCAACACTGAAACTTCTGGATGATAAATGAGATGCCCTTGCAGGATTTCCCAACTTTTATCTTCCGATGGTCAGATTCCACTCCTTTTATTTTGCAGGACACAACAAAGAGCAATATGTAGCACAATTGTGGAGATCACAAAAGCTTGCAAAAAGAGATGTTATTTTAATAGTTTTCATTATGCATTTTAAAGAGTATTATCCCTGCAATGCTCTGGGATGGTTTTTTTTTTTCCCCTAGAGTTTATCAAACACTCCAGGTAATGGAAAGGAGGAAAAAGGATATGTGAGATGGATGCAGATCATCACTACATTTTGACTTCATTGGAACTATTATGAATGTTTTGCAAGCTTGAAATTTATTAAAAAGTTAGTTTTTGTCATCTGAAAAGTCTGAAGTAGACTTTTCAGTGGAATCTTCTGAAGCTTTATGTTAAATAGACATTTTTCTTGAGATAGAATTACAGTGAATGTTATTTAATTTTTAATACATGTATCAAAATTCACATTCAAGTACAATTTCATAGTTTAGTAAACTGGCATATTGAAAAGGGATTTGTCATAAATAGAAACATTCTGAAAATACTGAAATGTCGTTTGGTATGAGGAAGTTAGAAGTGAAAAGTAAAATCTGTGTTTTAAGCCAACTACCTTTCTTGAAAAGAGAAACGTGTAAAACCACAAGTTTTTTTAAATGTAAAGATATAATAATAATTGTTCCTTGTTTTCTAAATTTTTCAAGTTTAGAAATTTTATTTTATCATTACATTACATTTTAGTGTTAGTAAAGCCAAGTGTTGCTTGAAAGTTTTGAAATATGCAAATATCTCTTCAATTCTTTACAACTGTAATAGTAGAACTTGGTTTGGTGGACCCAGTGGTCTGAACACAAGCAAAATGAATATAACATCGGTTCAAACTCACTAGATAGCTTCATCTTAGTTACTGACATAAAAGAAATACTCTCTGCAGGTGTATTTCAGATGTACTGCTCGCAATAGAAAGTGATTTCAACCTATGGAGAAAATGACTGACAGATGGCATTGTTTCTTTCTTTTATAAGCACAGTCGGAATGGAATTGAAGTCTAAAAGACCTTTTGTCAGTAATAGAATAAGGAGTGTGAAAAGGAACCTGCACTGCTTCTAGCAACTCTGAAGACATTTAACACATGTTCCACAAGTTTTTTCATTGCTTAAAAATGCAACTTCCCACAGAAAATAAAAAAGGTTATCAACACAAATGAACTACACCATAAAGAAGAAAACAATGTATTGTGAATTATAAGAAAGCAACACAGTCTTTTATTAGCAGATCAAGATTTTTTTTTACTTTTTTTTTTTTACTTTTTTTTTTTTTTGGGGTAGTAAAGGGGAAAAATTGATTCAGTTAAATGTAAGAAATAAGTTTTCACTCTGGGCGATGCCGGTGAAGCCCTTGACTGCCTATCAGTGTATTAGCAGCAAACATTGAGCCTTCTTTGCTACCTTTGATACGCATGTATAAGAAAGTGTCCTTGGAGTTTAATGTTAATTTCCAGATTACTCTAGGAGGACTCTTCAGCAGACTGTTCTTATGGTGCTGTTGAACTTTAAAATCTTTAGCATGTGGCCATTAAGTATTCTGCAAATGCATTCCACACCTGATATGCTCTTATAAACTGCCAGGGTGTAGCAATTGACCTGTGATGGATGAAGTGAGAAAAGCAAAAGCAGTCTAGAGAGTACTAGTGTCCAAACCCTAGCTCTGAGTCTGACTGACTTCTATGAGCCGTACTGAAGTTTTATATCTGACCAAAGAAAAAGGGTATTGCTTTGTCTCTATCAATAACTCAACAATGTCCTTCACATTTAAAGTGTGCAACCTGGCTTATAAAATCAAGTTACTACAGGCAACTTCTACTCAAAAGAGTGTGGTTTTTTTTTCTTATCCCCCTGCTTTCTCTTCCCCTTTCTCCCCCACAGTGTGAGCATTTTCAGGGAATTTTAGAGATAGAACTTAGGTATGTGTGCTTCTGGAAGTAATATTGAGGGTATGGAATCATCCTGACTGGTCATGCATAGCAAAATAATCCTCCTTTCTTCAGGAACTGCAGGAACTTCCATATTTTAACTGTTTAGCTGGTTTTAGTTGTTTACTTGAATTGGTGTGTTCTTACTGGACAAGATGAGAATAAACTAATTTTCAACTGAAATCATTCGCATTGTCCATGTATATTGAGTATGCATATGTTAGTTCTTATTTTCAAAAGCTGTTCCACAGTCTTGCTAACTACTGGTTTTAGTCATGCAACATGGAAAAAAAATTATGTATGTTAGAAACAAACATCCTTAATCACTACTTCCCTTAAATATGATTGATTACTGGCTTAGGTACTGAGGCATTTGTTAGTTATCATATTCATTTCAGTAAATACAGACAAGAATTCATTTCATGAAATATACTTAGATATAACTCTCTCACTGATTTCCTGGAAATGTGCTTATATTTCTATAAAGAACTGTACTAAACCATCAACTTCAAACATCTAAATATCTACAAGTTTTTATACATTGTCTTTTGAGCCCATTTATTTTCAGACATGTAGTTACAGGGGCAATCCTCCCCATGAAATTTGGTGTTGATTTGTTATATAAAAAAATTAATCTGACCTGAGAGTTACCTTAGGGTAGTCTTCAGCCATGGCAGATAACTTCATAAATATTTTCCATCACCTAGTTTACCTGTCAAAGGAGGATAAGGAATTAAATTTTGCTTAGAGGAACAGAGAAATAATTACAGAGGTTCAAAGTAATGTTGTTTCCAACTCATAATTTATGACATGGTGCCAGTTAGACTTTAGAGAAGCTATGTTGTGTTTTTGCTGACTGAAGAATATATTGTCAGGAAGAACTCTCTGAGAGAGCTATTCATGCCCACACTGTTGGCTGTAAGATGTCATAGCTTTGATTCAAATTTCCACACTATTTGATACACAGTACAAGCCTATAGTGCACACAGACTCTGTAAAAATCCCATTTACTTCTGTCACTTCTGTGTGTCTCAGAGATCCACTGGCACGTGACAAATGGTGATAAAGTCAGACTGTACGTGCAACAGAGTCAGATTCCATTTGTCATGCCATTTAGTCCACAGTAACGAGGACTGGGTTTGTTCTGTTTCTTCTGAATTATGTGAACATAACCTCTCTTTGATATTACAGAAGTCAGGTAGGTTTTTCCACAGCATCATCCTGAACTTGAGCTTGCACTAAGGGCTGCTGTAGCTTACCTATCATATTGTACATTTCAACAGCACTTGTGAAATGCCGCCAGGATTTTAGAAGTTTAATAAATCATGTGAAAGAAGCATGGAGCCATTATCAGCTGACCTGCTCTGTTCCTCTTTCCCCAGCTTAGGATCAAATATAATTAATAGCTAAGGTTTTTACTCATTCAATAAAGCCTGGGGTTAGAGGGAGGATCCTGATAGGAGAATGACAGAAAGCATTTTGTTCATATTTATTGAAAGAGTCTAGGTTAATAAAGGAAATCCAGCATGAACTCAGGCTTATTAATGAAACCATGACTGATACATTCACGTCATTTGTAAACATTTTTCCTCTAAATTCTCTATTTGTTTTCTTTTTGGAAACAATACTTTTGTTCCATTTTTAATATAACAAACAAGCAAATCGATTTCTTCTTTTCTGCCCTTCTCTTTTTTTACTCAATATTAATGGTTTTATATAAATGGAAATCTTGAAAATTGATCTACAAAGAAGAACTCTTTTTTCATTAATTTAAAATTAATTTTTTTATCTTATTTCCATTGGTTACAGTACATTATATTTTGCTGAAACTAAATTTTCAATTCAGATTCAGAGTGTGCTTATTTTCCCCATAAGACCATATTTTATATGATAGGGAATCAAAGAGGTCACGACTGAGTGTGATATTGATTGAGTATCTTTAAAATTAAAGCCATGGCACCGGGAAAGTTTTACGAATTTTGACCTTTTTTTTTTCACACTGACAATTCCCCTACATACTTAGAAAAGATCAAACTTACATATTCAAAAGGAAAAAAGAAAAATATTTGTAAGAAGAGTAAACAGTCTTTAAAACAAAACAATTCGTTTCTAACTATCTCTACTGTTGCTTTATCAGCAGGATCTGCTATTGCCTCTGTACTAAAAGAATGAAATAAATTAATCTTGTAATGGCAAACATGTAAAATCTCCTTTAACCACATATTTAAATAATAAGTCTAACTACAACTCCAGCAATAAAAATGAATCTTTTGCTTGTTGCAAGCATACCTTCAATGTAACACTGTTTTGCTCCCCAAATATGCCTCTCAATGGTAATATCAGAATTAAAATAAAATTGAAAAAAGTTTACAGCTGAGATGTTCACAACCCATATCTAATAGTCTGTCATGGGAATAATTACCCGTAATGGGTATCCAAGGGATATAATTGTCTGCTGCTGTGAATTAGGAGTGCCACAGGTGGTGTTAATCACTTGGAATGTATCGGAGTAGAACAGCAGCCAGAGACGGAGCCTGCTTAAGCTTGATTTGTGGAACCATTGTTTCTGGATGCTTCAGACATAAATTGAACACATGGTAGTAATAATGCACACTCAAGTAGTTATACTGAAACAAAGGGACATAAATATAAATACAAAGCAAGGGAAAGTTCTGTTCCTTAGCAAAGGTTACAGAAATGGTCATGAGCAAAGTTTTTTCTGTGTTGCGGCACTTGCGTTTTTTGACGGAGAACATAGAGCAAAAAGAAGTTTTCATCAATTAGGTACTCCAGAATTTTCTCCTTTATAGAATCACACAATCATTGACATTGGAAAATACCTTTGAGGTCATTGAATTCTGTGCTATATGACTTATATAGATATATCGAAGTCTAGTGCTTTCTTTGATGAGGAATATAAAACTTTATTCAAATATGATACTGATTTATTACAATGTTACCATCTGAATTTAAAAGCACGTCATCAATAGCTTCTCAGAAATGTCATGGACACCAGGGAAAATTAATTGATTTGAATTTAAGTGAAATATGTAAGTATCCAGTAAATAAATAAATGTGATGGTATCTAGATCTCCACAAAGCAAAGTCAAGGCCGTGACTGGATATCTGTAGGCAAATTAAAGACAGAATAACTGAGTCTGTGAATGATACCATGTGTCTTTAAAGATGGTGATAAAATTCAAAATTTAATTACTCTAGGCTTTTAAAGGAATTACTCTGTAAGCCCTCTACAAACTCAAATAACAAAATCAGTTTTCCCTCTATGATATGAGGGAGTAGAAGGCTGGCCAAATATCACTGTGGAACATTCTTTCTAAAAGCCAAAGCAGCCTAAGATGTAGCAGTGTGTCTCTGCAGAGTTCCAGAAGTTTTTCCTTTGTTTTCCTTCTCTGTGTGTTATTGGTTCTTTTGAATTATGCACTCTGCCCTAGCAGAAGTCTATTGGTGTGTACCCCTGCCTTTCTTCCCTCAGATGTTCCCGGGATGGCTCTTCAGACCTAACTCCCTTCCCTTTTCCCTTCCCTTATAAACCCCTGCCAGTGTGTGCTTGGTGTCACAGTTTCTGGGCTTTCAGCCCCTCCGCCTCTCCCCTGCTCTCCTCCCCCCTTCTGCTCCCCTGGAACCCCACCCGAAGATCCTAATAAACCTCCCTGGAAGAACAGAAACTGTTTCCGTATGTTTCTTCGCGCCACCATGGTTCCAGCCGGGTTTCTGTCCCCCGAACTCCACGCCGCCCTGCGTGCTCCCTGGAACTGGCTCTGGCGCCCCACCCAGTTCTTGCGTCCCGTGCAGCCGTTTGCCTTTGTGGTGCTGGGGCCTCGGCTGCTTTTCGGGGAACCCGTCGCACTAAGAAACATCTTTATTTAGAAGTTCATTTGCATTTTAGAGTGCATAGTTTTATGTACCCATTACAGTGAGAAAACCAAGTCATAGTTGGGACTTTTACAATTTAAAACATCATGTCTAGAAAGTAACAAGTTCCATCTTTGCAAGTATTTTAAAGAGAAAGGTACAGAATGAAGTAAGACCTCAAATTTGATGTTTCAAGGTAATCGAGCTTTTGGTGAGTGTTTTGTTGTTGTCAGGGTTCTTTAAGTAATCTGGTTTACTAAATTATTAACAACTGAACTATAATTTAAAAGAATTAACACACATCATTACACAAAGTTTCATACCCCAGCAGCTTTTTCTTTCTCAAAATGCATAACTCCATGGGTTAATTACAGTTTGATAGCAACCATGAAAATTATAAATATTATTATCCTAAATTTGTATATAGGTTATCAAAACACAGATTGGATTAGGAGAAAACATCTGAACGTCATCATGAAAAAAGAAACATATATTTCCTCTTTTGCAGTTCCATGTTGTAACTACTAAATTGTACTTGTCCCTCAGTACATTTCTTACAAATTTTCAGTTTGTCAGACACAAAATAAGGAGGGAAAAAAAGTGAAAATGAATCATCATGGCAAATAATCCACTAGGAATATCACAATAAGCATTTTTATAAAGAGCAGAACTGCTGCTGACAACTACAGCTTAGCAAGACAACGATGTATTTTGTCATATAAATACGTGCTATTGAAAGATGTTTTTTCCCTCTCTGTGTGAATTTTTCGTCATTACTCACATATTAAAAAGTATTTGCAGGAAAGGTACTTTAGTCTATGTTTTATTTCAAATGTTTCTGTAAAATTACAATAATTGGTGCTCTGTGTAAGGCTCTCAAAACTAAAATACTCTACCTGCAACACCAAATGTCTCCCCTAAGCTAAAAATCAAGAATTAACACACCATTACACATACATAAAACCATTTTAATATGTAAATCTAATAAAAGTTAGTAAAATACAGTCTGCCAAAATCCTGTGTACACTGTGAATAAAGCAGTGGATTAATACACAACTCTCTTGGAAAGCTTGTCAGTTTACTTTACAGCACTGCCAAAACTGTATTTTGGAGGAGATTTTGTGGTGGGTTGACCCTGGCTGGACACCAGATGCCCACCAAAGCCATCCTATCACCCCCTCTTCAGCTAGACAGGGTAGAAAAAAATACAGTGAAAGGCTTGTGGGTTGAAATAAGCACAGGGAGAGGTCACTCACCAATTACCATCATGGACAAAACAGACTTGACTTCAGGAAAATTAATTTATTACTAATCAAATTAGAGTCATAGTCTCAGAGAGCTTGATTCTGTCACATGAATTGCATATGGATGTGGCTGTGTGTATAAGTAGCTGTTACTGCGTTACACTGTTACTGTGTAATTTCCAGTAGGTTTTTACTAGGATTTAGACTTTGCCTTTGAATCTGGACATAATTTTCCCTCTCTGTCACTCATTTCAATCATACATACTTCTGAAGTGACCATCATCTGTCTTTCTAAATATGTTGAAAAGTGCCAAAATGCAGATTTTTTTTTCCCTAGAACTGCCTAGATATTTTTCCTTGTAATAAGATTTCTGGCACAAATTCTATAGATCTGTTTTATATGTTGTGTAGGCAATAGAACAAAAGTAACAGGGAAGTTTTGAGAATAAAAGATTGTTGGTTTTATGGATCTTGTCAGCAGCAATCTGTAATCACCCCTTGATTCTTCAAATCAAGACTGAAAATTTTCTAAAATGTGCCATATCTGAAACACAAGCGCTCAATGGATAGGTTACTGTGTGCAATTCTGCAGCCTGTGGTAAGCAGCAGGACAGTTTAGATAGTCATAAGGATACTTTCTCTCCATAATTCTGTCAGTCTGTCAGTGTGACCTTTTACCATCTTAGCAAAACAAACCACTAATGGGACTAAAATGACATGAATCCAAGCATATTAGGAGACCAAAAAATGCAACAGAAAACATGTAGATGATATGATTACATCAGAAATTGAAACCTTTTACATATAAAATACATATGTATTAATTATATTGAGCAATAACTTTTCTTCTTCAGATTTGAAAATCACACACCATAACTGAAGTATCCAAATGTATGGAACATTTTTATCCAGTAAGCTTTATAGGTTGGAGCCGTGTACTCTAAACTTATAGCACAGATAAATTTCTGGCTGCTATTGCTTGACACTGTGCCACCCCTAGGAGTATCAATAAATTCCCTTGATATTTAGGTATCCTTTTCCATGGATTTATCTCATCTTATACTTTTGGATCCAGACTGATTACGGAGAGCCATTCATCATCTTTAGATATACATCTCCTTTTTTCAAACCTGTCTGGAGCAATCTCTGAACCTTGGCAAACCAGAGAAGATGTGGCACATTTATTGATAACATGAAATTTTAAACAAGTAAAAACTGTGTGTGTGTAAAATTAAACATTTTATATCGTTAGCATGTATGAAGCAAAAATCATTAAGGTTAAAAGCTATGAAATACACTAATTAAAGAAAAAAATGAAACAGACATTAAGTATGAAGAAAAAAGTGCAGGGGATCCCTTCACAGATCGCTCTTAGGGAACATGGTTGGGATAACAACATCTGGTAAAGAGAATGAAAGTGTAAATGGTGTGTGAGAATGGGATGGCCAGAACTCTCTGAGAGGGCATTTGCCCAAAACTGATAGTCCTGAAGAGGAAGATGACCTTCAGTAGGACTAAACTAAGACAAATTACAAAAAAAAAAAAATATAATGCAAAACCAGTCATCTTGATAAAAAGTATAGCAAGAACACATACATTTGTGAAAATGGGGACAGGGGATGAGGGGAAGCACTAGCCATTGCAGGGGGTGGTCTCTGATTGCAATTTCCCCAAGGCGCACCTGCCCTGCCCAGTCTGGGTGGCACAACTTCCCATGGGGTGCCAGGAGCAGCCTGCACCCAGAAGTGGTCTTTCTGCAAGTATGTGGGCAGCATGCATGGGACCACTCCTTGGCGTGTGGGCAAGGAGGTTAAACAAAGCTGGGGAACGAATCCACAGCCCACACAGATGGAGAGGGAGCTGAGATTGTAGCTGTGTACATGTGTTGAAGGGAGTTAGTGCTTCTTGAGAATAGTTGTGGAAGTGTGGTTAGAAAGTTGATGTTGTTATTTTATTTGTCCAATGTCCAGTGCTATGCTTCATCTGCTTTGTTGCTGCTATTGATTCTGAACATGTGGTTCCTGAGTGCTGGTTAATTATGTGTCATTAATAAATCAGTAAAAAGCTTCTCAATTTGACTTAAACTAAAATTGAGTGCTATTTTTTTCTACTATTTACCTTCATAGTAGTATTTTAATTCTTACTGAAGCTATGATTAGTTGCTAAGGGTAGATATAATATTTTGTCAATATACAGAAGACCACCTGCATTTGATTCAGGCTCTAGCCCTACCACTTTTTGGCTGGTGGCATTGTCTCAGCAGATCACTGGTGGTCTACTTTTGATGTATACCACTTGCAGTGTGATGCGCTTTATTTTAATTACGCAGGCTCTGAAATTAGGAGAACTGTTACAAAAAGTAAAGTTATGTGGTTGCATCTCCACCACACCTTAGCAAAGTATTTCAGGAAGGCAAAATGAATATCCTTATCAGAAGGATAATTCCCATCAGAATTAGGGACTTTAAATTCAGGAGGATTTAGTAGGTTACCTACTAACAGAATATTGAGGAATCTTGGATTTAATATTGTGTTTTGTACACAAAATTGCAGCAGAAATCATCAGGGACATGTGTGTGATTATACTAACTCAACATGATACACCTATGCAGTGGGGATAAATAGCAAGTGGCATCAGATCTTCAGAAAATTAAAATACTGTTGCTGCTAGTTTCCTTCAATGAAATTTTACCATTTTCTGTAGGTTGAATATTTTGCCCAGCTCCTTTAGGATTAATTTTCCATTTAGTATCTTTGAAAGCAAAAAGAACTGGTATTCTATAGGTGTGCACCATTTAAGGCATGGCATAGCACCATGCTTGTTTTAAAGTGATTAATGATTTTGTGATTTAAGAGCAATTAATATTTTATGTATTGGTCCTGTTACTATGAATAAACATTTATATTAAGGAAACCTGAAGGCAAGCATAATCATCTTCTGAATTTAAGTGAAGGAACACTTTAAGGGAGATTTCCATTTAGCGCACAGTGCCCTACACCTTTAGAGAAATTTACATTGAAGTTGACATGATAATGGATGAACATGATGAAAAAATCTTATCCTTTACACTACCCCAGTATATATTTCTGCTGCTATTTAAGTGCATATTTATGAGTTTATAAGTGTCAATGGAAACATAACAAATTTACATAGATGAATGTAGTTTAGAAAAAGGAAAAGCAAGAAAGATAGACAAGTTTTAAAGACTGGACTTGAACAAATAGAAAATCAAGATCTAAGGGCTGGGGTTTGGTCCATCCTCTGCTGCTAGGAGCTCCTCACACATCCACATCCAAGGCCCTTCTGCACTTACATTTAAGTGAATGCAAAAAAGATTTGGCCAGTGAGAGAAATTTAACCACATTTAGCTAAAAGCCCACTGCTCAATCCATGTTGGTTCTCTATATTTCCTTTTCAGTTAGTGGGGAAAAAAAGGCTGAAAAATTAGAGATTTTTTTTTTTTAATCATTTTAATTCTATTATCTGGTGAATGACATTAACAATACATATCTCTTCCCACTGATTACAAGGAGAGCTATGAGCACCTTCCAGCACCTGAATGCCTTAAATTAGACAAATTGCACATTTAACTGTGAAAGTGAAACCTGCTCAGTAGGAGAGATTGCTGTTACAGCTTTACTCCTGAAATCAGAAAATGTCAATCTTTTGGGACAAGTGGGGTAGAACATGGACAAGAAAAACATAAAATTAAGGGTCAACTGTGCATTTTAAGATTAAAAAATTTGTGGGGTTTTGTGTGCAGTATCTTCTCAAGAATATGAGTTTATACATTTCTCTTTGCCCCTTTGCTATCCACTGAACTGCCATAAAATGCTATCCCATTTAAACAGAAGTATCTTTTATTGCCAGTCACATTTCTCTAAGTTTTAAGGTAGTAGATAAGCAGGCCCATTGTCCCTAAAGAAGCTACAATTACTTCAAATGTTTTCTTTCTCTGGCTGATGGCATGACATGTGTGTGCTTATATAGCTCATTTTTATAACAGATGTCTACTGTCCTTAGCACTTTTACCACATTCTTCTTACATAGGTAGAGACATAATGTGGATTGTGTTTAAACTGAAATGGTTGATTGAACGACATGTCTGTCTTCTGGGAAAAAAAAATCTGATTTTTAATGGGGGGTTACAGTAGGATGGTTCTCATTTGCTGCCTAAAATAATATTTCACTGTCTTGTTCTTGCAGATATTGCAGCATGCAGAATGTGAAAATGATTCTACCCAGCTATTGTTCCTATTGTGCTGAGGAAAGCTTTTTCATTTGTACAGATCTAGCTAGAATGGCACACTCTTTACGGAAGCTGAATGTTGGAAATATTTCTAAGTTAATTCTTAATGTGAAACCTGTTGCTGCTATTGTTCTTAGTATCTGTCTAATCATTCTTCTATTTATTCATTTCTGCCTCCCTCTTCTCAAGTGATGTCTTGGACAGTCTGTGGAAAATGAGGATTTTATACGTGTCTCAGGGTGTTTTACTTTATGGCCACCTCAATAAGCATAACATTTTTGAAATAATGGTGAATTTTTAAAAGCATAGGTGGGTTTTTTAAAGAGAATTTCTGAAAGTGCCAAGCCTACCTACCTGGTTCTAGGAGTGAGATTTTATGGCATGGGGTTCTAAGTGGTTTTCTCTTAGATCCTGCTAGTAAGGGGTGGGGCTTGAGGAAGCATAATTGGATCCTATGAGTCAACAACTGATTCCAAGCTGATGTTAACAATGGAGATTTGAAATTTATGACCATCCAACCCCTTCTGAGAATTACGTGCTTCTGACAAAAAAAAAGGCATGCTTCACCTGACACAGTGGCACAAAAACATTTTCTCAAATAGGCTGGTCAACCTGGTGAGAAGGAATTTACACTTAGAAAAACAGGGAAGGGAGATGCCAATCTTCAAAACATAGAAGACTATTAGAAAGATTAAGATAGCAACCTTCCTGTTTATTTAGAAAAAAATCCCCTAATTCTCAATCAAAATGTTAGATACGAGGGGGAAATTACTAGTAAAATATTTTCTTAACAATTTTCAAAGGAGCTTTTTTACAAAGGGGACAGCATGCTGTAGATGACAATTTCTTTGAAAGAGGCTCCGCTAGCACTACATTTCCTGAGATAAGGCAATAACAGGCTGTTTCCGCTATGTAGTTTTAGAAACAAACTCCAAACAACTCCAAACTCCATCAAACACAATTTAAAACCATCTTGTATATGTTACTAAATTAATGCTACATGAGACGATTCAAGAGAAACATTTTCTGCTCTGTAGGCAAGTACTGTTATGCTCTATCTGCCTCCTGGTGCAGAGGGACAATAAAACAGCAATAGATTTGCAGTCTTATCTTCAGAATAATTTGTAATTAGTGCTTTAAAATGAAAAAGTGAGAAGAAGATGTAGTATTAAGTCCTTTATTTATAATCCATTCCATTTTCTGCTTGCCTGAAGCATGGTTAATTTGATAGGCATCTTTAATTTGTAATTAGTCTTTAGGAAGGACTGTTTTCTGTTGCTTTAAACAGTGCACTATTTATTAATTTGTGTTCTTTCATTTTATCCAGTGTTTATGCACTATGGACCAGATTCAGTACCCACTGAGAGGTAATTGTAAATTAGTTCAGCATTTAGCTAATTTGGCTTTCTTATATTTTTGAACACATAAAACAAGATAAATGATAATTTAGTTTACATCCTATCATCTCAGCCTGGCTTGCAGATAATTCTTACAGAAAGCAAAATATCTACAGGAGTTATTTTTGCTTTATTGATGGAAAAAGTAGTGGCACACAAATCTAGCCATTGGCAGCAGAGGGAGCACGGCTACAACCATGCTACAACCACTGAAGCTTTTTTGAGACTTCCTTGTCTTTGCTCATGAGTATGTAAAACTTAATTAGGTAAATTTTATTTCAGTTAACTCATAGTCGATACCCCCTCAAGCTGAAAACATGCCATGAAAGTAGTTACCTTCTTGTAGAGTTTATGTACTTCTTAGCCTACATTAGCATCTTGGTATAAATTCTATTGGTTTTAAAATCATCTAAAGCCAAACTCAGATTAGGGACCCCTTGTGCCGAGTATTGTACATTAAGGGAGACCTTACAGCAGCCTTCCAGTACCTAAAGGGGTCTTACAAGAAAGCTGGAGAGGGACTTTTAACAAAGGCATACAGCAATAGGACAAAGAGCATGAAGTTGCTCTCTTCACAAGAAGCAGCAAAGAGAAGACAAATGGAAATGGATATGAGTTATACAGGGAAACATTTCATCTTGATATAAGAAAGAAATTTATTACACTGAGAACAACCTCCCCAGTGACGTGGTAGAGTCCCCATCTATGGAGGTTTTCAGAACAGAGTGGTAGATAATCTTGTCTAGGCTCCCTTTCCCACAAAAATATTGGACCAGATGGTCTTTCAAGGTCCGTTCAAATTGTTCAATGATTTTTAAAAAATATATATTTTAAAATATTATTATTTATTATTAAATAATATAATACCTAATATGTAATATATTATATAATATATTATTACAAATATATTATATAATATACTATTTAATACATAATATATAATTTATTCTTATTTTAAAATATTATTCATTATTTAGCTAAATGTAAAAGTAGATTCTAAAATATTTCTTTATACTATATGATTTATGTCTATATTTTTAAGTCATTGTTTGGTTTTTGCACTGTGAATTGTCTCAGAACATTTTTGATTTCTTACATTCCATTTTCAGCTACTTTTCTGAGTGTTTACTCAGCATGAACTTGTAGAAGGAGCTTGTACTTGGTAATCTCAGCCTTAAGCTTTCTCCATCTACATATTTTTCAATGGTCTGTGGTTGTGATTTCAATTAACTCTTCATTATGTCAAACATCAGAAAAAAATGAGATTTTCTGGATGACAGGTGTAGGAATATAGCAGGAGAGATGCATTGACCTGTGAGGTTTAGCTGTCTTTTTTTTTTGCCCCCCAACTCTTAAGTCAAATGGAGAGGCATTTCTAAATGTATGAAGTTCCAGTGTTAGGCAACATAGGGAGAATTCTCTAATATGTCTCCCACTGATATCTCCTATTTGCCAGCAAAACTTCTTTATTGTAGTTATTATACATATTACAGCTATTCATCATAATAACTTGAAATTTACTTGTGTAACACTGCCTTATAAATTAGAACTTCAATGTATTGTTTCCCATTTTAATGCACTATTAGAAAATGCTCTGTTGGGGGTTGGACTAGGTATTGAATAACAGCCTGCAGATCTTTAAGAACTTCAAGAGAGAATTTATTAATCTCAAAAGTATTGTAACTGTAAGATAAGACATAGCATAAACTGTTCGATATATATCTTTGTATAAATACAGCTAAGCTGAAATATCCTGTGGTAGATAAGGAAATTTAGAGTTAAGGTTTTAAGCGACCACTATTTAGTTATTATCTTCATGCAAGCTGCTTTTGCAATCATTTACCATGGTAAAATATCTTTTGAAACTTCATATATTTTATAGAGATTTCCTCGGTTTTAAAGCCTGAAGGGCTTTTAAATCAGATCTGACCTCCAGTATGACACAGGTCATTTCGCTTCATTCACATTTTTTATCTTAGTGAATAAAATGTCTGCATTTCAGTCTTCAGAAAAGAGTTGTACACCATATGAAGGAAATAAGAGACAGGAATTGGAATTCAGAATTATTTTGAAAAATTAGAATAAAAAAAATTTAAAAGTTAAAAAGTGAGTTTTTAATTAAGTCAACTATGTGTTTTCCATTTTGGTAAGAATAGATAACTACAGAAAGATGAGATCTAGATCAGTTGATTAGATGGCAAATAGATATAAATTATCTGGAAGTAGAAGAAAACTGCAAAACTGGTCTAAAATCTACAGTAGTACTGTTATTCATAGAAAAACAACATGGGATAAGTAAATAAGAATGTCTTTACTCAATGCACCTAAAGTTTCATTTGGAGAACTAACTTGATTTTGCAGACTTTGAAAGCATTCTCCAGAACTTGTAGCTCTGTGTCTTGGTATTGCCATTGATGGCAGCAGGCCACAGGCTTCTTTCTGACTCTGCAAGGTCCCAGGACAAAGATTGTTGGTCTTGTTTTGCATGGACTTGTCTAGGCCAGCCTGGCCCTTTGTGTTTGTTTGCTTTACAACAAAAGCACTTCTCTAGCAACATTGCCTGAGTGGTTTTGGCTTCAGCATAGCTGTATATATTGTGTAGTGGATTGTCCTTCAATATTACAGGGGTTTTTTTTTGACCAGTACCTAGTGATAACATGTAGTTGTCTTGTGTGGCATCAACTATCTATGGCCCTGTCTTAAAACTGTAGTATCGAAGGGTGAAGTCCTAGGATGGCAAAGGAGGCCTTTTTTGCACTCTAAATCTTACTTTAACCAAAAAATCAACAACATATGTCGATGAAGCTAAGAAGTTATTTTTAGTCTGATATTTAAATAATCAAATGCAGGAAAATCATATTAATAAGCAAATTAAAACTGTTGCACAACAACTTCCAGTGTTCTTTTGAATCCTAAGGATGGCAGGTTTGGTGTTTGTTGAGAAGGTCCGCATAGTCAGAAACTTTTACAGGTCATCATCCAATGAAAGCAGCATGCATACCATGTGTGCGGTTCCATACAAAAAGGGTCCTCAGACTCTTTACACCAGATTCTGGTCTGAAAAAAATATCACAGAAATAATTAATTCACAACATATGGCCCAGCAGCAGGCTAAATTCAACTTTTAAAAAGTAAGCAAGTCCAAACATAGTGAATTGATCCTCCATGGAGGTGAGATGCATGGCCAGAGATGTACCTTGCCTTCCTTTATTTAGTGCTTTCAATAAATTATCTTTTTTTAATAGATGACTTGAGATTTCTTTTATATCTTTTCTCTATTTCAGTGTTTTTCCCAGACAATGAATTCTCCAGGAATTCATTAAATGAATTCAGTATTTTTAGGGGTTGTTTTGTTTGTTTGGTTTGGTTTTTTTCCCCTTTCATTAGATAGTCCATGTTCTGTAATGAAAAAAAAACAAAATGTAAAAGGAGAAGTCATTGTACTAACCCATTCTTCCTGGATCTAAGAGATTGTCCTTGAATGTAATAATCACTTTGGTCCCCAATTATATATGTTGTGATTATGACAAATTATAAAAAAGCTAAGAGCAATAAATGCAACCCTGTTAAGCAGGGATAAAAAGAGCATTTACAAAATTACATACTCCAAGGGTAGAAGAAGCCTGCTAGTAACAAATCTGGGCAGTACCTCCCCATCTGGAAACAAGGGGTTCAAAATATATAGCCTTTTTTTTCAGTGGAATTTCTGATTCTTCTTTGATAGCCAAAATGAGTTATTTCATCAAAGATAAACATCTGCCTAAACAGCCTATTGCTCCCTGGGCTTTTTCTGCAGTGCAATTCAAATATTGCTACTGGTTTCAGTCCTCTGAGGCTTTGAAAAGTCTCCAATTTCCTTCTGAGTTATTAAAAAATAAAATTAGTGGTTTGGAGATAATTCCGCTATTCAGTTCATCATAACAAATTTACAGTTGAGATGATAAAACCAATTGTGTTACTATCACACTCATTTGCTACTTCCCTTAAGAGTCTTGGGCATGAGTTGTCTAGATCTGTCAATTTCTCTATCTGTGCTTAGTTAATTTTAGCAGATGCTGTTTCATATGTTCTGTTACTACAGATGGCGAAATTTTTATTTCATCTAAGGGAGCAAATTTTCTTTTTTTCTTTTTTAGATGAGAGAGTTAAACAGATGAAAGGAAATTAAGGAAATTTTCAAGTAAGTTTGTATCCTAGTAGATATTCTACACAGAAAAATATAGACACCAATTGTCACAGCAGAAGATACTTTATTTCTAGGAAAACTGGAGGAAATGCTTCAGTGTTTTTTTTTTTTTGGGGGGTTTGAGGGGTTTTGTTTTGTTTCAGGGGTTTTTGTTTGGTTGGTTAGTTGGTTTTGGGTTTGGTTTGGTTTTTTTCTTTATTATTTTGTCTTTTTTTATTTGATGCTTCTAGCAGATGATGTATTTGTTATTCCCATTGCTCATTGGTATACAGTAAAAGCAAAGATAAGGTTTCATGAACCAATTTACAATTTTGGAGTCATCTGATAGCTATGTCCACTGAAAGTGAAGACAAACACAAAGAAATGTAATTTCAGCCACACTTTGACTTTTGAATTAAACTTCCTACCTAATCAAAAAATAGAAAGTTCTGGCCAATTAAAACCTTAACGCTTTCTTTGCTTTTATTCCCCCCTTCCCTGTAATAATATAAAATTGAGCCTGATATGAAGTTTGATCATCTCTATCTGCCATTGACACATATTAAAATCAACTTGTAGAGAATTCTGCTCACCTCCTCCTGCAGTGCTTAACTCATTGACCCTACAGCCCATGCGAACCTCTCTTAGGCAAGGCCACCACTTCTGCTTGCCCAAGGCACAAAGAACACCTCTGAACACTCCATGCCCTATGCTGGATGGCTGTGTCCTCCTTGCAGAATTTAATGGGAGTTCTAGAGGTGTCTGATGTGCTGGGGTAGCTGCTTCTGCTGCTGCTGGGATCCATGCCCTGTGCCACATCACTGCCAGCATTGAGCCATCCCACTTTCATGAGATTATTTGGAAGCCTTCCACCTCAACCACTGCACAAATTGCTGCCTCTGTTTGCTGTGCTCCCAGCTGGCTTTCCCCGGTGCCAGCTGAAGAGGTGCTTGACAATTCCCAACTCTAAATTAAGAATTTTAATGTGGCTGAAGATAGCAGATGTAAGCACTTTTTCAGTAGGATTAGCTCCCAGGGGCTTCTAGAAACTGCTAGAGCTTCTAGGAATAAACATGTCTCTTAGCTACCTGTGTGAGCAGCAGCAGCACCCTTTGGGAAGGAGAGCCCAAAAATCACTCCATGAATTTCTGCATCCCTTAGCTGCTTCTGTTTGTGCTGACCTTCCCTGTAGTTACCTACTCTACTTACTGAGTACATTTCCACTTCAGTCTTTCATCTTTATGTCTGTCTGATGCTATTAAAAATGGTATATAGCTATCAGTAAACATTATCACAAGATATGTGCCTACTCCATGCCTGCCGTTTTCTTCCACTTGGCACTGGCTTCACCTCGTGCATTGTGCTGCAGTTTGTGCCAATACTTGTCTTACTACTACCAATGAGGTGTAGTCAATGTAGTTGAAAAAGCTCATTAATGCTAATTGAATCAAAACATCCAACACCACTCTGACAACAATTCCGACATGTATGGGAAACATACATGCAGGCACTGAGACTACCAAGAAGCTGCTTATACAACCTGTTTGTAGTGTGGTGACACCTCTTTTTTTAAATTTAAAATGAAGTGCTATATCAGATTCTACAATAATAATTTATTATTAATAATTTAGAAAGGTTAGGTAAAAAATACCATATGACCTGAAATGCATTTTTTTTTCCTTTTTATAAATCAGGACAAAGAAAATACTATGCCAAAAATTACTTTCTTTCAGTTTTTATTTTACATTGCAAACTATTTTTTTATTTTCTAAAATATAAAAATTACAATGATGATGAAAAAAAATTATTGTATTTAATTTTAACAGGGCCAGGTTTCTGAAGAACAAAAAATTAACAAAAAACTTCAACTTTGTTTAAAACTCTAAACTTCACATAAACATCATATCTTTGAAGTAGATTTTTATCAGCTCCAAAACACTACAGAATTTGACATTTGCTCTAATTTCAACTCAGGATACCATGATGTGGTTGTGATATTTCATATGTAGAGATACAAATTTAGTTGACAATACTTTTTCTTCCTGATTTTATTTTTCAGAGAAAAGAAACCAGTTTGTGTGTCAGGAATTTCCTTACAAATTAAAGCTTTCTTGTTTAGATGGACTTTTTATGTCCAGGTGGATGATAAAAAACAAAAACAAAACAAAACCCAGGCTCACAGAACTCAGCTTTTGAAGGGTTGAGAAGTTATTAGTAGAATAGGATAGATTTGGAGAATTACTAGATATTAGTGGTGCATAGGTGTAAGCACCATGCTTTCAAGAAAATTTATATCTTCTATTTTAGAGGAATAGAGTGGTTCATGAGAAGTACCTTGCCTGAAGAACACAGATCAAGTGGCTATGTTCCAAGCTACTAATTTTCAGAATGATGAACAGTGACATTTATTCAGTGAAACCAGCTGCTCACAATTTACCTAAAAGCATCTTTATTCCTTAATATATATTTTTTAGCCTCAGTTCCCTCAGTCTCATAGTTGTGAAATGACAGATTTCTCGTCAGAGCTATAGGGAAGGCGGCAATGACACAGCTCTGCCAAGATTAGCACGTTTTTGATGTTTTACAAAGTTTTATTTTGAAATAACCACACTAAGAAACATTTTGTAATTTTTGTAAAATTAGATTTTTTTTTATTACCCTATGTTCTAAATACTGAACCTGCCTAGTCAAGAAAAATGTATGATTAATCTTCTTAAACTCTGTCAGGCTTGGTGCTCTGACCAGTTTCTTGGGAGCCTCTTACAGTGCCCAAACACCCGCTGGGTAAAGAACTTCTTTCTAACATCCAGCCTAAACTTTCCATGACACAACTTCATGCCATTTCCTCAGGTCCTGTCACTGATCACCAGAGAGAAGAGATAAGTGTCTGCCCCTCCTCTACCCCTCATGAGGAAGTTGTAACAGCAATGAGGTCTCTCCTCAGTCTCTTCCATGCTGAACAGACCAAGTGACCTCAGCCACTCCTCATTTACCTTCCCCTCAAGGCCCTTCACCATCCTTGTGCCCTCCTTTGGATGCTCTCTAACAGCTTAATGTCTCTCTTATGTTGAGGTGAATTTGAATGAAAATATACTCAATAATTCAATATGAATAAGAGTTTCTATACCATTTTGGAAATGTATGTTATGTAGGAAAGCAAAGGTGCTTCATTACTTTACACCAGGTGAGTATCTAGTTCTCGTGTATTGACCTTCACAGTCTGAAAAGTTTCATTTTGTTTTAACAAAAGCACATGCATTATTATGAAGTTAACTTATTAGTCTTGTATAGCTGCCTCTGAAAACATCCAATGCACGTTTCTATCATTCACATACCCAATTTAAAGCTTATTTGAAGCCACAGACATTTTAAACATGTAGATAAACACACATACATGAGCATTCTATATTACAGGAAAAGCTTTTCTTTACCATGTTAAGAATAGATGAAAATTTTTCTTTTATTTCATTAATAGTATTCTGATGAGTTTCAATCTCCCTGTGAATAGGAGTATAGAATACCTATATAGGAGACCTGCTAAGCTCTGAGTTAAACAAAGATAATACACCTAAGCAATATGCACACCAATAGTGGGTGGTTAAGCACATTTTGCAATAATTTTGTTTTGGAAGGATTTGCGGGGATTTTTGTTTACTTGCCTTTCTTCCCTATTAAATCTGTTTGCTACTTCACAGGGCTAGTAAAATTATTTCTTGTAGAAAGTGCTACATGAAGAATTTTGAATCCCTATGTTCTTGACTTTCTAAACAGTTCCTTTGAATTTTTCATGTACTGTGTTTTCTTCTGCAATTATAATAACATTTAAAAAGCTATTTTGTGTGAATTAGAACCAGATTCCTTTTCAAATACTAGAAAATGTGAGCTATTCTAATATGCAAACAAGAGTCTGAAACACACTGAATGAGTTTCCAACTGTATCTAACAAGGTTTTCATAGTGATAATCTTCTTGGTGACTTTTTATTTTCAAAAAACATTTCTTCAGGCAGAATTGACAGTATAATAAGCACTTGAAAGCCTAATAAAGCTATTATAAATATGGTTAGCTATACTGATATTACCTGTATATTAAAAGAACAACATTAAATTACTCTAAGCATTCAGTTCAAGAAATGCTTTAAAGTATGAAAACCTTTCTATTTTTTTAGGGTCTACTCTACTGACATCTCAGTCCTCCTGTTTTCCAACACAGTATTTTTGTAAACACTGATGTTCACAAAGCTGTCATCCCTAGACATGCATTCTAGCTCTCTTGCTCCTTGGAAAAGACTGAATTTGCACTTCTGTCATTTGAAGAGGGTGACTTAATCCCCAAGCAGTGATGTATTCTGATTGTCTTTGCTCATCACCTTTTCCTTTAAAGCTGAGCCACTGAACATACAAGTAGGAGTGTTCATATTAAATCACAGAAAAAGGGACCTTGATTCTAGTCTAGTGATTAGGGCACTTGAAATTGAAGCTCATTCATTTAAAGCAGGTGTCCAAGTGACACTTATCTCACACTGTAGGTGGCTATTTTTAACAGTGATTCGTTTACCCAAGGACATTTTGTTCTTCCATTCACATAATGGGAAACATTACAAATGTCTCAGCATCCAGTCAGAATGGTTCAGCTTCATGGTAGTCTCATGATATTGAAAGGTCAAAACATTAAAAATACTGATATACATGTCTCCCTTGGTTCCTCACAGAGGTTATCCTTTCATTGCAAATGCAGCTATTCCATCTACAAAAATACCCTGGAAGTCACTAATTTTTCCTAAAGAACAAGACTGACACATATGACACATAAGGGCACACTGCATTAGAAAATGCAGCAGTTTCTACCAGTCACTGCTGAAATACAAGCTTATATTTCTGGGATAGAAAACACAGGTCACTGCTCCTGTCTCCATTATCAACAGCATCAGATAAGGAGTTGGTCACAAGCAGAAAAGGCAACTAAAACATCCCATAGTTCCACACTCGTTGAACAGCACTCAGTCTTTCCCACTTCCTTGGAAACACAGAAGTTTCTTAAATCGGTTAGCTGGACATTTCTGTCTCAAAGGTCCTCTCGCCGTCTTGGGAAGTACTAGCTAGAGATATTTGACAGGGTGTGGCTGTGTGGAACGGATACCTAACATGGGTTCATTTGTCTGGTGAGGGTCTAGCACCTAATAACTTAAGATATCTTTGTGGAATGAAAGCAGCAGTTTGGATAGGCTATCTGAGAAAAAACTCACAGCATTCACACTGTATCAGGAGGAGACCAATGAATTTAGTAAGCAGCATGGGTGCATATAATTTTTTTGTAGCTCCAGGCCAAAATTACAGGGTATAATACAGAGTTTCAGGAATGAGTCCTAATGTAAATGCATTGTTTTTTTGTTGGAAATGTGAGAGATACAAAACAGCTTGATTGACTGAGCTTACAAGAGTGGAAAATGTTACAAAAATGGCAAACACAGGAAGGTGATATGGGAATATTTACTAACAATTAACTATTACATGGGGGCATTACCTTCAACTCTGAAAAAGCAAAAGAGAATAGAATCATAGAATATCTTGTCTTGGAAGGGGCCTGCAAGTATCATCAAAGTCCAACTCCTGGCCCTGAACAGGACCATCCCCAAGAGTCACACCATATGCCTGAGAGCATTGCCCAAAAGCTTCTTGAACTCTGTCAGGCTGATGCTGTGACCACTTCCTTGGGGAGCCTGTTCCAGTGCCCAAACACCCTCTGGGTGAAGAATGTCTTTCTAAAATCCAACCTAAACCTCCCCTGACACAGTTTCATGCCATTCCCTTGGGTCCTGTCACTGGTCACCACAGAGAAGAGATCAGTGTCTGCCCCTCCTCTTCCCCCATGGGGAAGTTGTAACTGCAATGAAGTCTCCCCTGTCTCCTCTTCTCCAGGCTGAACAAACCAAGTGACCAGCCCTAGCAAAAGGTATATATGGAGCAGCCTCAATATAAAAAGAACAGTTTGTGTGTCCTCACCAACCCTAGAACAGCATAATTTATACACAGTTCATAATGTTTGCTACAGTATCTTCAGGGATGCCCCGTATGTTCTTAAGGCTCTAGCATTTTTAACCTTCTTTCTTCAGTTTCGAATGCTGTAAAATAATGCAAGAGCTGTGATGCAGTCCCAACAGCCTGGAAGTTTTGTGGTTTTGTATTCTTCCACATATTTCTTAATAATGTGACTCTAATGACCTCCAGTCTATGCCACCTTCTGCCCACTCATCTAATCCTCTTATTGACTTAGATTTAGGTGCTCTCAGATGCTCCACTTACACCCCCTTAAGCTGCCCATGTCTTCCACAGCTATTTCCCTGCACTGTTTGTCGTTTTCCCAGTCTTAAATACAATCTGCCTTCAGTCTCTGTGTTTACATTTGCTTCACATTTATCTAGTCTATGTGCTCCCACAGACCACACTTTGTCGTCTCTTTCCCTCTGTTTCTGGTCATATAAGGGCCCCCTCCAGGTTCAAAGAGAAAAGTCATGGATTTTTGTATTTTACATTGGGAAAGAATGAAAATGAGGATTTTTGCTTCACAGTTCGCTCAAGGAGTGCTGCTCTCATCAGAGGAAAGGAACTTGTGCTTCTGTGCTGATAAAAGCCTTAAAATTTTGTTTTCTTGAATAATAACCTTACTAGCAGACTATTGGAAAGGTAGTATTCTCTTTGTTACTCATTCACACTAGCACATCTTAAAAAGGTCATGGAGTGTTGCCTACAATTCAGCTGAAATCCTTTACACTGTGGACAACACTGAGCAGGTTTTCCTACCCATGAGAAAAAGAGATTAACAACCACACTGTTAAGCCAAGAAAATATGATGTTTCTACTAATCACTAGAGACCATTGCCTTTTGAATGACTTAGCAATTCAGGCCCCCGGTCTTGTCAAAGACTGTCTTGACTGTGGATCTTTTTAAGCTGTGACTGCAAAAATTTCTGAAGGTCAGGAGAGGGTCAAGAGGGCTGTGTCCTTCAAATGAATGCTGATCCTGCAGTATCTGATTTCCTATGAGACAGCAATTTATCATTTTGCTTCCATTTGATCTTGATTCTGCAGTAGAAGGGCTTAACTCTATGTGGTAGTGGTATAATTAAATCAAATAATAGGTAAGCAACTAAATAACTTGTGAATAAAAGAGGAAAGAAAGAGTGTCCAAGTAGATTTTGTAACAACACAGAAGAAAAATTCTTTGGTGGACCTGAGAATGGGGAGGTAAAAGAATACTGCATTTGCCATCTAACTCTTCCCAGTAGACAGTTCTGGATACCAATGACTGAATGCATTGATCTGAATGATGACTGATCCCACTGACCTTTAGAGAGGGCTGTAGAAGGGATCAACATAACATACAGAGAAAATTTAGGTACTATAGAGTCTGTGTATAACAATTTTAACTGCTTGATTCATGGAAGTTAGTAATAAGCGGATAATTGGGCTATGTATGTTTGGATCATTGTTACTGAGTATGATCGTATTGCAAATAGATTGTCAAGAATAAGATGAATAATCAAGTTATATTTTCTCATCTTTTTCAGCATTTTTGTTTGTTTGGTTTTTGTTGTTTTCTTGGGGTTTTCTTGAGAATAGCAATTTTTATAACAGATATATTAAAACAAATAGTTTTGCGAGCTGTATTCTAGGATTAAGTAAATGCTGCCAGCACGTGATAACCATACTGTGAACACTTGTCCCAGTCTGACCAGGGCTAAGATATAAGGATGATCAATTCAAAACAGTTGGAAGGATGAAGTAGGCACTAGTTGCACAGGTTTTGAAGAGGTAAGTACCCAAGAAAAAGGATTGCGAGAAGTAGCCAAGCTCACATACTTTCCCAAATTCATCTCACTGGTTGTAGTGTCAGCAACAAAATACTGGGCTCAATCAGTCAAATACATCAGACTCCAAAACATTCTTAACGTGCTTCTGTATCAGGCTTTCCAGGATGATTTCAATCAAAGCCTTGAAATGTGTAAAAAGTAACAACAATAGTAGTCCACAGTGTAAAGTGTGAACTGTTTAGCATTCCTAGCTTATTTGTCAAAGTTCTGCTGTTGGCATAGTCAGAAAAATAAATTTGCAAATTTTCAGGAATTCAGTGTGCCAAATTCTCAGTGGTGTGAAGACTGGATTCCTGGTTTAAACAACATTAAAGGAGTGGTGCAAAAGTACAGACTTGTGGCAGGGTCTACATGTCTGCCTACAGAGTCAGTTTGGTGTTTAAGTGTTCTCCTTCCTTGATCTCTTGTCACGCAGTTTTTAGACAGAAAAAAGCACATAAATGGCAAAGATGTGGAAGATGAACAATTGGACTTTTAACTAAAAAAAACCCTCCCGTAATTCAGCAAATGTATACTAAGAATTCAAATTCTGTCAAATAGCCACCACTAGAAGTGATTAGCAAAGGTTTAGAACCATATACTTATTCTTAATATATGTAATAGGAATTAATTATTTTGAGCAGATAATTGTGTTGATTGTTTAACCCTAATAAATATGATTATAACAGCATTTTCTTTAACTGAATTCAATAAATTCTGTATTTATTGATTGAATGATATTTATATACAAGTTAACATCAGTCATATGATGGCTAAATTATTGAGAAGGGTGACTATTTAGTAATTTAAATATATTGAAAATATTTTTTCAGTAAATTATATTTATCTTTTGAAATTTGATAAAAAGTCAATTTGTTCATGATCCTCCCAGCTGTGAGAAAACCAAATATTTTCTTGAGACATTTCTATGATTACAGAATTGTTTGTTCTCAGATACTTCTGTGCAATGATCAAAAGCAACAACTCAGAGGCTCTTTTTCATATATTGTAGAAGTTCCAGTCTGTTGTTAACCTTTAACAATACTTCTGGAAAGGGCTTTATTATATTTTTCTAATTATTAATTTAATTTTCCTGATGTGCATTTGACAATTAACCCGATTTGTCATGTCAGATACTTGACTGTTGATTAGAATGTTGATTAGGTGTTTGATTGGTGATTCAGATACTTCAGTTAATTTCATGCATTAAAAGAATTTACACATAAAAAGAACCAACTGACAAAGTTACTAGAATACCTCCATATTCAAATAGATCTTTAATAATTGCAATGATTCAGTGACAGACTAATTATGCGACTTGATACAGAATGAAGGCATTGTTGAATCTATTCAGCACCTGCTTGAAAACACAACTTTTTTGTCTTTCTTTTTTATTTTTTTTCCTAGTTTAATTTCCATCATGTAAATGCCTGGTAGCATAAATTCAGGAGTGAATATATATGGGAAAAAAATATTTTTCATGCCATTTTTTTCCTTTCTGAAGCTTCTAGGAGATGTCCTACATAAAGCAAATGCTATTTTGTGTGGTCATTCATAAAATATATTCATTTCACACAGTTCCAGTATATAGTGCCCCAATGAAAGTATTCCATAACCTCATTAAGATCAATAATGCTATGGAACCAAGAGCAGTTAATGAAGCAAAGATATTTAAAAAACAACTTCTATCCACTTAGAAACCTAAGGGAATTAATGTTAATATTATAACTGTAGAAAAAGGACACATAGGGATTTTGAAAAAGTTGTGTACGTAGCACTAACCCTTGAGAACTCAGTTCTTCATGCTATAAAAAATTTGCATCTCTTCTGTTGAACTTTTTGTTTTGATTTTTTTATTACATGTTTTTGAATAGGGATTTTTTTTGCTTAGATTTTCTTCCTTTTTCCCCCCAGCAAACGCAGATCTGTATGCAACATATATAGATATTACACATATTGATAAAATACTCCCTATGTAAGACAATGCAGATGAATATTGTTTAGTCTATGTCTACCAATACCAGCAAAAGCAATACTGTTGCTTCTTTAGATCTTCAGGCAGATATCGTTACCTGATATTTCACTATTTATACATAAAAGAGTAGTCTCTAGAAAAAAGTATGGGAATACTGCTGCATCTTGCCACGGGTAAAACTTAAAATATTTGATGTTTGGCATTTGTAAAGTGAAATCATAATCTTTTCAGCATATGTCATACTATAATTTAGACCTTTTTAAACCAAAGGTCAGCTGCTGTCCCTGAAAGCACTCTGGAATATCTTGGAGAAAAAAGGGACAATACTGGTGTGTTTTTACGTAGAAGAAGCAACATAAGTTTATTAGATGTTTTTACATGCTTTCACACACACCTAATACACTGGAATATTATTTTAGAATAAATAAAAATAATTAGGTTGTAGTAAGCATTAACTTATTTCCCTGGGAAATCATTGTGAGGGAACTTATTCTTAACCCTATTTATAGTGATCTAAAAAATGTCAGAAAAGAGTTCTTAGTACATTAATACTTCTGGTAACCAGAGGTTATTTTTTTAACCCACACCCTGCAAGATCACCAGCTTCAGCTACAAAGTGGTGCTGAAGTCTCTCTCACTATCTACTAAATCAAGTGGCAGTAGTTTATAGTCTGATCTACTTGGGTTAATTATAGATGCCCTATTGTATATGATAGGAATGGCATAACAACTGAAAGTGTTCATAGCCTCGTGTGTTATTAAGTGAATTGGGAAGAACAAGGTTAACAACATTCTAGAAACAGCAGGATCATAATAATACCATGCAAAAAAGACTGATGCAAAGTTTGGCTTATCAGCCAAGGAATCTCTATCTTTTAAATATGTATGAAGATTAAAACAGATAATTTTCTGTAATTTACCTACCTGCTGCATATTGTCATTACATCTTCCTGGATATAGAGAGAAGCATGAATTATGGAGATTTTTTTGATTGTGTTATCAAGCACTCTTGTCATTGATAATAACTGCTTGGTGGTTTGCTCTTTGGAAACAGTGCCAGACAAATTTCCCCACCAAACTTAAAATTTGTTAAAGGAATAAATGGAAAATTTTACAAATACAGCAGTGCTTTTTCTAAAAGAAAGAAAAGTATAAAATTATAGTTTATATATAGTTTTTATATATTGTTTATATATATTAAGAATTCTTTTTTAAAATTACATTTAGTATAAGTTGTTTTCACAAAGCTGCAGCTCGTAGTTTGAAATCTTTTTTACAATAATCAAGATTTGTGCCTTGCTCTTGGTATTCAAAAGCCATCAGTCACTTTTACTCTGAGCAACAAACACATTTAACAGCTTTCTCAATGCCTGAGGAATGCTGAACCTCTTACCTTAGCTAGAGTACACAGAATAAAACTACATTGCTGATGCTATAGGACTTTGAAACAAATTGACCTCAAGCACTCTTCTTACTCAAAAAGTAAAAAGAAAAAGAGTAGAAGGAATTTGCCTGATAGCTGTCAAGAAAAAAAATTGGATTCTTAATTGGATTTTTTCTTGAGGGGAAAATAAATTAAATACAGTGTTTAAGAAGACATTATTTATTTCCACCACCTGTCTCTTACTAGGATTCTGAAACTGAAGGGCCCTCTGCAGAAATCTAAGTTCCCTTAACCTGTGGTCTGTCAAAGCCAGCTCTCTTCCTTAAAGTTATTGTCATTTTTCTTATCTTTAAAATTTATGTTCACCAAAACTGAAGAGAAACAGAAAAAGAGAGGGAGAATGAAACTCATGTATTGTAGTAGGAGGGGAAGAAACAAAAGAATTGGTTGAACTTTTCTCTGCTTTGCTAGTGTGATTCTCTAGCCTAGGGATGAAGCACTTCAGTTCAAAGAAAGAAGTCCCAGATTTTAATCCTAGATCCCAGTTGCCATTATTTTTGTCATTAATTCTTAAGTTGAAAAAGCTAACAAACAAAAAGCCCCAAAAAAGCTGTTTCAAATATATTCTGATTTCGTCTTTCATGTTAGTCTGACATTTTTTTTAATGGATTGTACTTATTCCTCAAGACAAGAAATGCCAGTATCAGGGTAGCAAAGAATTTCAACTTTTATACAGCTTCAGTAATCTTATTTGGACCTTATCCATCTTGTTTAGAAATCAATAATACATATGCATTTTTCAATTCATTTTAAATGGCAATGGTCAAGAGCCTGCATATGTAAATTACATAATACATACTTCCACCTTTAGCATATACACAGCTGTGTTATCTTTTTCAGTTGTTACAAACGAAAAGATAATAAAAATATAAACAGCTATTTATTATACCAAAACAAGGATTTAACTGATGATGAACATAGACCAAAAAAAGGCAAAAAAATAGCTGTTCATATCTTCTATATAACATTTGCCTCAATATGTGAATTCAGAAGTGTTACTTTAGCATGCATATAGAATTGCAATATAGAGAAGTATAAGATCAGCTGCCTGAGTGACTTAACTTTTCTACCAGGTTGGAAACTGTTTCTGGAACATCAGCCTTTAGATAATGATAATGATGATGAAGATGAGGATAAGAATTGTGGCAATCCAATGCCTTGAAGATTATTGGGAATAGATCCTAGACTTTTTCTGTAATTATTTCTCTATGACATAAAGCTTCTTAACAATGCTGAAAGTGTGAAACTCCCACATAGTTAAAGTGGGCAATGTCTGTCTGTCTATCTATCTCTCATCTATGTATTTAATTTCTATTAATCAAATAGTGCAAATCATATCAGCATTTTATCAACATTTTAGCAATCTGTAGTTCTGAACTGTCTTAACATCTCTGGTAAATCTGATTGCATTTTAATAGACTGGAAACCTTTATTTTACTGAATTATTTATCTAACTCTTTGCTGATAGCTACATGGGACATAGTATGCCTAAGTACTTCTGATAGCTTTGTTATTACATAGGACTTAAAAACACCCTACAGGCATTAATTGCAGAAAAAGCTATTTAAAATAAATTGCCCAAATTGAGCTTGTATTTGATTACAGTGGTGTGTGGTATTTGATTACAGGGGAAGGGTGGTGGTGTTTATATGTGTATGCGTGTGTATATGAATTCTAATTTATTGTCAATAGTTCCTAACAGATATATTATAAAAGTCATCATGCTGAAAAGTTGAAGATGGAATAAGGTCAATAAAATGAATGTTTCATCATAAAGGAAGTGTTTTAAGTTTAAGAACTTCAAGATCTTTGAAGATATGAGCAGCCTGTTGATGCACAGAATTAAACCAGTGGAAAGCTCAAGAAGTCCTTTGAAATTAGCGGTAAAATGTTTCATATGCATAAATTTTAGCTACTTCCTGGGGAAAGAAAGCTGATGCTGCTTCTGAAAATGAAAAGTTCTGTGAACCTGAGATCTATTGAAAGGTTCTCCAAATGTAAGGGTGTGGAACAGTCTAGCACTGACAATTTGGTTTTTATAAAGTTTTGACAAGAGCAAATCTTTTACAGGAGATTAAAATTATATGAGTTTTAAAAGAAAAAGTATTTAATGAATATGAGCTGAGCACAGTAGTGAAACTTACTGCACTTGAGTAGTTTTGTAACAATGAACTAAAAGTCTGGGGTTTTTTCTCCAGTGCCTTAAGAGAAGGGGCTCTTCGTTGACAGGTGGGAGGAAACTTTGAATAGCAGCTAATGTCAATCATTACCAGATTTCAGCTACCTTTTTAGGACAAGAAAGTGCCATTCTGATTATTCAGGTCAGCCTAACGGAAAATACAAGCCATCACTTTCAAGACAAAATCAGATGGAAAATTGGTGAAAATTGATGAAAACTTGTTGGCTTTTACTGAGCTGATGAGGAAAAAAAATCTAAATAAAGCAGAAAATATCTGATTTTCAACTTGAGTGTTGAGCTAACTTCAACATGTCCTTTTTTCAATTTACTGGGTAAAGTATTCTTTTAACATCAGAGTTGACATTTTGTTCTGTAAAAATTATCATACCTGTGAAAAACATGCCTCTTAGCATTCTGTTTATGTCATTTTAGTTACTCATTCTTTTATTGTAAGGCATATTTTAAACACCAAAAATAAAAAACCATGAATATCTAGCTGCAGATGTATATTTTATGCTTGTAGGTGTGCACATATTCTATGATATAATAAATCCAGTCTTTTCATGGTTCTTTTCAAAGTGTGAGTACCAAGATTATGCTTAAAATTGAGAGAATTGTATAATAAAATGAGATTGTAAATAATTTATTTTTGATAGTTAATTGATTTTCCTCAGCATGTGTGGAGATGATGTGCAATTTTGTGTGTATCAAATTTTAGGAACATTTCTAAATCTACTAACCTATATTTCATTGATTCTGTAGCTAACTTCATTTTGGATGTTTTTGTGTGAAAATTTTTGTGCCTAGAATCAAAGATAACCGCAAAAAACGTTCTTCTGGCCTCTTCACATTTAAATGTTTCTTACACAAAACAAGGAATTAATAACCTTTTACCTACTGAAACAAAAGGAAAAAACAAACAAACAAACAAAAAAAAAAACCCCAAAACCCCCCAAAATACAAAAAAACAAACCAACCAAACAAAAAAAACCCAAACCACCAAACCCAAAAAACCCACAAACAACAACAAAAACAAAAGGGAGAAGCAGCACTAAAAGTTATGTAAATCAGGACTTGATTTGGAAATGAACATAGAAGCTCTAGGGTTCAGCTTCTCTTTTTACAAATAAGTTTAAAATTTAACTCTTTGGTAGCTGCCAGATGGAGAAAAGAGATCTCTTTAGTTCCTCAGATCAGAGGCTACAGAACTAATAATCTCTAGACACAAATACATATTTAACTAGAATCTTTCAGTCATCATCCACTCTTAAAATAATTAAATCAATACAGTATTAAATACTCTGACTATATATATGAATACCATATTGCAGAATAAGGTAGTCTTAAAAATCAAAGTCCATAGCTCCACACTGATTTCAAGTTATTCCTTTCTCTTCATCAGCTTTCAACTGCTAACATTCTTTTCCTTTAGTGTTGTGAGAGTTACTTTGCAGAAGAAGTGGTTACTCCTACCCCAGCAGATAAAATAATACATAAAACTTTTCTTCATTATGACAATTGGAAATACTTTCAGTGATAAATAAACCCCCTGACCTTTAGTGCCTGTATTTCAGTTATTTACTGCGCTTTAGCAACTGTAAAAATTATGACACCAGGTGAAATTGCCTAAGCATCAGAAATATCTTGGTACAGAGCAGTCCACATTTGTGAAGAAAGTTCATTGTGACTATTTTGCTTTTAGTTTTGATTTGGAGAACTCATTTTGAATTTAATTGAAAGACAAATTTTTTCATAAAACTTTTATACTTAATAGCTAATTTTTTTAAGGTGTGTATGTTTTGGGGATTTTGTGTGACTTCAAAATGTGATTATTCCCTTGTCATCGTCATAGGAAAATATTGTTTTGATACTCTTTAGTTCATTTTTAATACTAGTTCAACTCAGGAAAGCAGAGAACAGATTATTTTTAATTCCACAACATATTCCGTTTCTGTATTGGATTCTTCTTGGCTTTTCAACTTTCTATACAAATGGAGAAATTACAGCTATGCTTGAAGGAAAGGATTCAAATTCCAGGAGGCCATGAAAGACCATTAATCCACTGAAAAATGGAAAGAAATTCAACAGGGGGAGGTGAAGGGTACCAAGCCCAGTTAAAGTTGACTGAATAGTATGGGGGAAGAAGTGTTTAGGTAACAGTTGGTCAGAGAAAAAATTGTGGCTTTATTATGAGTGACAAGATGGATATGACAAAGAAATAAGTATGCTGTGGATAAAAACCCAAAAAATAAACCCACCAAACCACAAAACAACCTACATCAAAAAACCAAAAAAAAAAAAAAAAAAACCCAAACCAAACCAAACCAACCACCAAACAAACAAATAAAAAACAAAAACCCAAAACAAAACAAAAAAGGAATTGTTTTCATTGAAAGTAATGGAAGTATAATACGAGAAAATGTATATGCCTGGGTCATTTCAGCATAAGGACCTGAACTGGGTCTTTGATTTATTTGGGTTATGAGCCTTGAGAATCGGGAATGTAATGAACAGATCCAGAAAAGAGCAAGTGGAATGATGAAGATGTCTGTTACAAGAAGACCAACACCAAACATTTGAAAGGACTGAATAATTTGTACTAGGTATAAAAAGTCTGACTTCATGCAGAGAAAGATTTTAAAGACATGAAAAAGTGTGTTCTGCTCTCTGCATACACACAACTTAGAACAAGAAGGAATGAATTATAGTACAGCAAAAAGACTTTGTTATGATTGTCTCCGTAACAAAAACAATGAAGCACTATCTCCCTCATGGGCAGTCTTTAACAAACAACTGAACAACTTAATCTTTCCTAAGAAATGCCCAAGTTATAACTTCCTGTAGGTGATACAGAGGTAAACGCTATGATTTAGATTGCTTTATGTTTTTTTCTAAAGCGACACCTTATGTGAAATGACAGGATGAATATTATTAGCTTGCAGTCTTTCTTTCTGCCTCTGTGTTTGGCTACAAATCCCGATGCTGAATCCTGAAATTTTTCCCAGTTTTCCACTGAAGAAAGACCATCTTTGCTTACAGAAATCAAGATGCTTCCTGAAGTAACCACATAGAAGGGAAAGCAGTTTCCTATTGATGGGAATAATTTGCTTTCATGTAAGTATTGAAAAGGCAGTCACTTCAAATTAAGGTAGTCACTTCTCTTACTTTTGTAGACACTGAAGGCAAATCCACATATCCACGGGGCAGTTCACCTCATGTTAAAACAGAAAGCTAAAGTAAGCACAATCTAAACTCTAGTGATGGCACAACATGGAAGGTGAGTGGAGAGCAGGAATCAGGACTTACAAATTGAGTAGGGAGAGATAGAGTTATTGACTGTCTGAGGTTAAGCAGGACTTTAGATGTCCAGACTCAACTTAAAGTTCTTGGGATTCTTGACATTCACAGATCTCCTTTTTCACAGAAAGGTCAGCTACAAAAATACTATGAATTTTCAAAATTTCCACCTCTTTCTGTTCACACCAAAAAAAAATCTGAGACTGGCAGTCAGATCCTCATCTATAATCAATGAAATTCCCTGGAAGTTAATGTTTGTTCATCAATAACAACATAGGAGTAGTTTCACTAGGATAATTCTTTTCTATATAGTAGTATTGACTTAGTTTAGATCATATAATAATTTGCACAGATCTTGATATGTAGTCTTTATGAGCATTTTTGTGGGTTTTGTTATTAAAAAGGAATATTAAAGTATCATGTGTGAGTTAGTCGTACGGGAGTAATGCTCAAATTATCAAAAACTTTGTCATAAAGCACTTTTTTAATGACACAGTTTAAGACAAATGTGATTTTATACTACCCTCTCGGCACATGGATACCACTGTATAGAGTAATAGGAAAAAATTTTCTTAGTTGTTATTGGTTAGCTCCCCCTTCTCTGAAATAGTGGTAATAGGGTGTCATTCCATTTCTACACAGGTTATTTCATTACCATTTTCAAATGTTTTAACCCTTAAGAAAAAATTATTGCAAAAGTCAATATCCCAAAGAATCATGGAAGCTAGTCAAGAAAAGTTCAATTGCATCAGCTAGTTAATATCCCAGCCAATACAAGTGTACCTCCTGCTGATTATTTACTAAGAGTACACATTGAAAAAGAAATTTTTTATGTTCTACAGAGGTAAAATTCCTCAGCTCATTCCCTTGGGGTTTTTGTTTGTTTGTTCATTGTTTTTTTCCTTATGCATCTTTTCAATCCACTGGTACTTATAATACAGTAACTGGGAAGTGTGCTAGGATGAAAATTTACACCACTTTGCTAACTCTTTTCCATGGATACTCAAGCAAAAATAATTTGAGATAGATATCGACAGTTGTCACTCCACCAAGATGAGAGTATCTGAGTCTTCCAATCTTAAAAATAGATTTTCTTTAGTTCTTCTTATTATTATTTTTCCTTCTCTTTCACATCCTTTATTTTTTATTTAAAAGATTGAATTTTTATTTTATTTCTGGTGTAGTATAATATTGAATTTTGAACATAATGCTGAAATTCTACTTTAGATCATCTTCTAAAATCTATTTGATGTTGTGGAGCAGAAAGGCCTTGCAAAGTGAGGGCCTTGCTGCCCTTGTAAAATCCTTCCTCACTTCTGTTACTTTGGCTAACTAGAAAAGCATTCTAGGAATGACTCAGCTAAACTAGAGGTGATAAACAAGTTACATAATTGTAAAACAATTATTAGAACCAATAAATGCTCACACTGTGGAGCTCATGGTTAGTTACAGCTGATGCCTGCTCCTATCATGGTCTATGGTGGTTAGTTAAGCACATTTGTTGTGCCTCACAAGTATGTAAACTCATAACAAACAGTTTAAGAATCCTGATTTTTTACAATAAAGTGTCTTTGTCATACCATTGTAGAAATTGTGTGTTTAATGCCACAATTTGATATTATTATATTTATTACAACTATTCCCCCAGTGTGCCAAAGTCACTAAGTGAGGGAAATGTCATCATCTCAAAAAAAGGAAGATTCCACTGCAAAATATTTATGATGCACTTCAACTCAAAGTATATGTAGGTTTATCCGTGACTCAATAATTTGTGATGCAGCCTCTTCTCTAGATCAAAGATCCTTGTAGATGTTTGTAGTTTTCCCATCCCACAAAAACAAATATTATTCTTAGTTTTATGGTCAAGAATTTTATTAACTTTTTCTAACACTAAGTCATAGAGGGAGGTAAGAATAAGTTAATAATCTGCTATAAATACTGAATATTTTTCAAGGTTATGCCCCCATTTTCAATGCCTGTTTCCTGCTTTCTTTATGATAAGTCCTATAACTTTTCTCTACTCCATTACCAGCCAACTTTCTGAAGAGGTAACAGGAGATGAACTCATTAAGTCACTGTATGTGATTAACATTCTAGTTCAAGATAATTTCCTCTATCTTTATATCATACTTGTCTTTGATCAATTGCAACTCAAAATTCATTTCTAAATTATTCCCAGAGGAAATATTGTATATCATAGGCCTTAGTTGCGATTTCTATTCAACCCTGCCAAAAACACCCGCTCCAATCAAGATCCCACCATTAGTGGGATTTGAGATGTTAATTATGCATGTAGAGTGGATTTTGTTCATATTGTGCTATGCCAGTTTTGAGTGTGTGTACAGGTGCTTTTAATCAAAGGTTTTGCAGGAAGAAACAAAATACTCAGCAAACATGTTACATTTGTGAGATGAATTTATACTTATAAAAAGAAAATCAAACTTTTTGACACAGTTTTGACTGGCATTAAGCATATTACTCTCCTTTAATTCTAAGCCAAAAGATTTTGAGTCTTTTTTTTGTATTATGATCTCCAGGCCCAGTGTCAGATTAACAAGTTTATGATCTCACTCCTTTTTTTGAATTGTGCTACAGTATTTATACTCTTCCCTCAGCTGTGTAGGTTGAATAAACTGAGAATTTCAGGAAAGAATGTCAAAAGATTTTGCAGCATTACTCCTTACCTTTTGAACTCAAATTGCACTCCATAAATTGTTTAGTGCCTTGGAAGCCTTAAACATAGGCTGTCTTTCCCATTGATGTTGCAATAGGTCTCATAGAGGACCAGAGATAGCTTTCATTTTCTTCAAAAGGACAAACTATTTTTTTGATAGATGACTATGTATTGTCAGGTTGGACAAAACTCAATCTCAAATTTCAGTGTTGTGCAATCATTATGTCGTAGCCTGACTGCATAAGAGATGCTGAGTATAGGTAATCAGACATTTTCTCCTCTTCCTGAATGCATTCTTTGTTAGGTAGTTATTTAAAACCTGAAAAATAAATCTGGGCTGTGATGGCAACACACAACACAGAATATATACAAAAAGTTTCTGTATAAATCTGTGCTCTACTATTTTTCTAACTAGCACTCTTTGTGTAAGGATTCCACAACTGTTTTAAGCAGAAGTTGTTTTCCAAAAATAGAAGATTCTCATCTATTATGGAGATGATTTTCAAATAATTATTTCAGGAACTGGCAGCAAACAAAGGCTGCACTGCTGCTGAAATAAACAGCCTTTCCCACTGGTGATTTTAGGATACCAGTTATTAAAAAATCGTTTTCCTGACATTTGCATGGTAAACTCAGATCTCACTCTGATGATAAATATATCTCTTGGGTTCACCTTCCTGGGCATGCCTCAGGGATACATCAGAAGTAAATAAGGGGATTTTTGTTTTATAACTGTTTCATTTATTTTGACTTTTTTGGTTCTTCTAGAAGTCATAAAGTTTTTCAAACACAGAACTCACAAAACATATACTTATGAGTCAATTTCAGTGCAGAGTAATGAAATGAATACCTACTTTTTTGTTTTATTTTTCCTTTGTTGGATGCCAAAAAACACAGAATAGCCACAAAGTGTCAGATAAGAAGAGAAAAAATTCTAAAGTTAGACTTTAGTCTGAAAAATTTATTTCAGAAAGTCACCACCAATAAGATTCTTATGTTAAGATCTGATCATTATTTGATGGAATGCATTTCTTCTTTGATAAAGCCAGTCTAGCTCCAGGCCTTTGTTTTCAGAAAACATTGATAATACAAATTTTTTTCTGCCTATTATTTTACAGTGATGTTTAACTAATATTTGCCTCTTATTTTAAATATTCTTCACTTAGAGACGATGTATCAGTTGGATAGATCAATGTAAAATGAACTGTAGTTTATTGTAAACATAAAAAACTTAGCAACCAATGACTACTTCAGTACAAAATGTATAGATAACAGAACTGAACAACAAACATTACTTGCCTTAAAAGTTTACTCTTGAATCTTAATTTCGGTACGTGGGAGCAAACTAAGGTTCTAACAGGAAAAAAAAAAAAGGAAAAAAAAAATTTGATCATGCATATTTTTTAAGTAATAATAAGAAGAATAAAATATGTATGTTGACTTTTTACATAAAAGAAGAGGGTTTTTTAAAAGTTTTGTATGTATGACTAGACATTTATGTGGCCTCAGTTTGAGCACACCTTAAAAAGACCTGTATTTTGGGAACATGCTGAAGGCTGGAAATCTGTAATTACGCCTTGGCTTTTAAGTTTGAAGTTTGACTCCCAGAACACTTGGTTTCACAATTCATCAGGCATTCTAGATATGGCTTCATAACATTCATACACAGAGAAGAATCAACTGGGCATAGTCATACTTCACATTACAAGTTAAATCTTTGCAGATGACTTAGGGAGGTTTTACCCAAATGTAAAACTGTATACTTTACTCAATTCATTGTGCAATCTGAACTACCATTTTTATTTTTGAGCTGATTTTATGATAATTTAAGGAAAAAAAGATTTGAAAGCTCATCTGAACACTTAACCCAAAAAGTTAATCAAATTATAAATGTGTTTCTAAACAACATGGAGGTTTTATGTGCATAATTAGTATTGCATCTGAAATATATTCACATGTTTTCCAAGTCATGCAGAGAGGAGTGAGATAGAATCTTACACACATCCATTATAAGCACTTGTGCAAAGCATCTAACACTGTCCCAGAGTAATGGAAAGTGGAACAGAGTGCACCGTCAGTAAGTCTGCCAATGACACCAACCTGTGTGGTACAGTCATCACACTGGAGGGAAGGGATGCCATCCAGAGGGACCTCCACAGGCTTAAGAGAGGGGCCTGTGTGAACCCCATGATGTGCAACATGACCAAACTCACCTGGGTAAGGGCAATCCCAAGTACAAACACAAACTGGGCAGAGAAAGGGTTGGGAGAATGATTTGGATGTACTGGGGAATGAGAAGCTCAACATGATCCATCAGCGTGTACTCACAGCCCAGAAACCAACCGTATCCTGGGCCAGTGATCAAGGGACATGATTTTGCCCCTCTACTCCACTCTAGTGAGACCCTACCTGGAGTACTGCACCCACCTCTGTGGCTCCAAATATAAGAAAGATATGGTCCTGCTGGAGTAAGTCCAGAGAAGTGCCATGAATCAGGGCAGAGCACAGGGGCACCACTTCTATGAAGACAGGCTGAGAGAGTTGGGGTTTTTCAGTGTGGAGAAGAGAACACTCTGAGGAGACCTTAATAGCAGCCTTACAGCACCTAAAGGGGAACTACAGGAAAGCTGAAGAGAGATTTCTTACAAGGGTGTGTAGTGACATGAGAAAGGACAACATCTCTAAACTGAAAGAGGGCAGGTTTAGATCAGATATTAGGAAGAAATTCTCTACTGTGAGGATGATGATGCACTGAAGCAGATTCCTTGGAGAAGCTGTGGATGTCCAATCTGGAAATGTTCATGGCCAGGTTCAATGGGGTTTTGAGCAAATTAGTCTTGTGGAAGGTGACCCCGTGCATAGCAGGGGGACTGGAACTAGATGTTCTTTAATACCCCTTCTAAACCAAAACATCCTTTGATTTTGTGATTTTCATGTATAACGCAGTAAACTCTATTTCAAATGTGGCTAGGTTTTGTTTTGGTTTGGGGGATTTTTATTACATAACTTGGAAGACTGTATCTAGTGTGATTTTCATCTGATTTATTAAAAATAAGCACAGCCTATCTATATTAATATGATTTTCATGCACCAGAGTTGTATTGATAATAGTCTCAACTTCATTCACTTGGAACAGATGGAAAAATGTCTTTGATTACTGGATTTTTTAACGTTGTAGGCTGCCAGGATAGAGACCTTATTTCCTACTTTTTCTCAACTGTAAAGGAAAGTTTGCATAGAAGAGCTTTGTAGAATCTGTTCGGCATATTTGACAAGGATGACTTTCTGATTCTGACAGTTCCTGTGCAGCTTTCCTGTGTAATTTTTCTTTAACCTTGTCAGAGTAACATGAACCAAGGTCTCCCACCTTACAGTATCTAAGGTACTAAAAGTAGTTAATCAAAAAGGCTTTCCTAATCTGTTCCTTTTCCATCTGTTCCTATTGAAAGAGTAGTTAACTCTTCTAGAATGGCTGTAGCATACAAAAACAGTAGACAGCACAATAAATTCATCCTTGATAGATGCTTGGTGACAGTGAAATTATGTAAAACTGTATCTCCTGCTGTGCCATACATACACAAAGAGTGTTTGTACATGAACAGCAGCATAAGTTAGGTTATAAAGTATGGCAAAATAAACACACAGCTTCTAAAAAGCTAAATGAACCAAAGCAATCTAAACTCTGGGCATCCCACAACTTGATCTCTCTGTCGCCCTGAGCAGCATAGATAGAGTGGAGGTTTAGGAAAAAATAAAAATCTGTAAAGGAACATTACAGCATTTGTTCACACTGTGAGCTGTCAACAATCATGCATAATTTAGATTGCAGCCGCTAACAATTTCACCATGTTTTTTCTGCTTGAGGAGCTGAGTTTTCTGTTGTGTCTCTGATGAGATTACAGTGGCCCTAACATCATCTTGTAAATAACCCATACTGCTCCTGCACAGAGCACAAATTTAGAATTCACAGATTACAGCCCTAAATTATAAACACTGGTCTGCCCCACAGTCATAGCATCATTATGTGATCCAAGCTTGTTAATAATAGAAACATCGTCAAAATGCAAATAGCATCAAATTCCCTTTGGCACGATGGCATATAAGAACATGTTAAAATTATTAAACATTATGTCAAATGTTCCTAAAATATAGTATTTAGACTTTTTTCTCTCCTTTCTGAGGAATTCAGCTTTTGTAACTCTCAGTGCTATGCACAGTGTTCTCTTAGTGTTAAAAGAGAGAATGATGCCAAACGTCAAGGGGATTTATGCAAGGAAACTTCACATTTATGTGAAAGAAATAGAAACCAGGTGAGGATTTCACCAAAGACAGATAGCTGATACATTTCATATAATTCACAAAAGAAAGAAACAAATGAAAACCTAAACAAAGGCAAACCATTCTGAATCTAAGCACTTGCCTTCTTTTTAACCTTGAGACTATTTGTTTGTTTGCTTTCTGGGTTTTATTTTCTTCTGAGTGGAAAGGATGTACTATTATAAATGGGACATATTCTAAGAGTTCAGTCTTTAAGTTGCCACAAGAGTGAACAATTTTCTCTCTTTATCATGATTTTTTTTCATTAAAAACGTTTTATTCTCATGTGGAACCTTTTGGAAAACTTTGAAGTAGAGAATTGGTCAAAATATTAGATTAAAACCCATTGAAATTCAATTGTTTGCTTACACAACAATATTTAGGACATGAAATGAGAATGGTACTACTATAACCATTAAATTAAGAAATCTGAAGCAATTAAAAAAGATGTCATTCTTGCCTGATCTTGTGATTGGCAACTAGTAGAAATGGATAAATCAGTATTATGAAAAGAATTATAACTTCTGTCTCACATATGGAAGTAGATTTATAATTACTGTATCTATTCATGACGTTATTTTTTAATACAAAATGTCCTCATAATGAGCTCAGAAGCTTTGCTATTTAATAGGAACCTTCATTTATGCAAAACCAAATGCCAAAAAGGTAAATGTGAGTTCACACGTCCCAGGTATAAAAGAGCAGAACTGTGACAGAGATATTAAGGTTTTCTTACTTCCTGCTCTGTACTACATACTAAAATAATAAATTTTCTCAGATAAAATCTGCAAATTATTGAAATTATTTTATAAAAATACCCTACAGTTTCTCAGAATGTGTACCAGTTACTACCTACCTGCTGAGGTATCAAAGTACTTGAAAGGAAATATCACCATCAAAATGCCCTACATTTTCTACAGGATATACCAAGCTTTTTATGCATTAACGCAGTTTGTCAGAAACACATTTAGTTTCTTCTTAAACCATTCAAGGCTGTGAAACCTAGGTCAGCTCCTTATGTTAATCACAATATCCAGTCTGATAATTATTTGACTGAAATCACTACAGTGTTCAATACTGTAGAAGACACAGTGACCTGGCCCGTTGTATGTCCCTTTTGTTCAGTAACTCAGCAAGTACTCCACTCACTGAGGCTGAAGGATGACACAACTCAGTCACTCAATCTGAAAATGAAAGTCTGACCCAACATCTTTTAGGTGGATGCTTTAGCCAGAAGCTTATAAAATTGATTATAGCCAGAGAGCCAAAGTTTGTTCTCTTTTATGGTGCCCTTTTGAAAAACCTTCACTTTTCATGGGCCAGAGAACAAGACTATGCTTGTATATTCCAGGAGCTAAAATATGTTCTCTCTTAACTAGAAAAAGGACCCTGAGCAATACATTTCATTTTGTGAAATAAGAGAGAGGTAAGGACGTATGCCTGGCTTCAAGGTTAAGTAGCACAGATTATCTTGTATTCACATTTCTTTTCAGATAGTCCCTTTTCTAACAGGAGTGTCTCAGTGGCCCAAAGGGGGACAGAAAGCAAGCTAAAAATTGTGCAGCATCAGCAATCACAGCACTCAAGCTCACTCCCTAACCCTTTCTTATTAAATATCCTAAATATACCCTCAGTATCTCTATAAGGCTCAAAATAATTGTAAACAGATCTTCATTAAATATTCAGTAAGGTAAATATTTTGCATAAAGCTGGATATTCCATCTCCTAAGCTCTAGGTATATATTCTTTCTCTGGCAAATGTAATAATTCTTAACAAAGTCTTGATAGGAGGGTTTTGATGTAGGTTATCAAAGCATTCCTTTGAGAAGCTGAATAGGCAACTTCCAGTTAACTTTTGGAGAAGAATAACCTTAAACCAACTCTGCCACAACCATAGCTGAGTGCTCTGATCCTTTGAATACACACAATTGTTTTGGAGCTTATGTCTGAGGAGTGAGTGATCCAAATGCCTCAGTCTCAGTAGAAACACCTCTAATTCTGAGTTTTAGTTGTAGCCCCTCTTGAAAAAGACAGAACTGATACTTCCTACTTCCTTCTTCATATTTTCCTTTGGAGGGGGTGTGTCCCCAGTTGTGTACATAGAATATCTCAAAATTTTGCACTTAACAATCCACTTTCAGATCAAAATATATTTTAGATATCCACAGTTTCATAGGCCTTGTTCATTCAAGAAACACTGAATTCTTAAGCATTGTTTCAGGATCCTAAAAACTAAATTCTGTCAGCTAGACTCCCCCAAACTATTAACTGTATTCTTTTGTTCCCTTTAGCTACAGCAGAAGGAAAATAATTTAATGATGGTTTTTCAGTGTTCCAATAATGCTTTGATTTAATTTCTCTAATGGTTTCTCAAAAAAAAATTGGATTTTAATGTGTGAGATGACTACTGATCACTTTTGGTTAATCAATTCAGAATAAATCATTAGTCCCTTAAATCCCAAAGACTAATTTAACAACAAGGAAATAGACAAAACCATGGTGGTCAAAGGACCACAGACTCGCACTGATATACCTGGCTTTGTGTTAATGAAATCTAGATCCTAGAGAGAAATCACAAGACATTTGTATACTATGGGAGCAGAAAGACTTTCAAAAAATATGAGTTATTCTTCATTTCACACTGCCACTGGCTATGCCTGCATGTCTGTTTTAACTAATGTAGCTTCTTTACAACCCATCTTCCACTAATGTGTTCTGATTGAACCAACCCACAATTAGGATACTAAGCAGTGATTATTCTATGATTAGCTCAGAATATCACAGTCAGCATGAAATATTCTTCATATAAACTTTTTCTCATCATTTTATGCTGTTTAATGATTTTCAGGGTGTTTTGTTTTTTTTTTTAAATTGAAGTTGTGACAATTGAAGTTGTCATGAATTTCCTTGACCAAAAATAGTATGTCAAAAAAGTTCGCACAAATTAAAAAAACAGGAGAACTTACTATTTCAATAGATTTTAAAAAACAGGTATTTTTAGAAGGAGTGCATGGCCTATGAGGAGTGGCTTAGGGAGCTGGGGTTGTTGGGCCTGGAGAAACAGAAGCTCAGGGGCGATGTCTCCCTCTTTATCTTTCTCCACAACTACCTGGAAGGAGGTTGTAGCCAGGCAACCAGCAATAGCACAGGAAGACATAGTCCTAAGGTGCACCAGGGAAGGTTTAGTTTGTTCATTAGGAAGAATTTCTTCACAGAATGGGTGATTGCACAGTGGAATGGGCTGCCCATGGAGATGGTCAAGTCACTGTCCCTGGACGTGTTTATGGACAGCATGGTCTGGCTGACATGGTGGTGCTAGGTCATAGGTTGGATGTTGTGGCGCATGCCTGCAAGTTCTAGTGCTCAAGAGACCAGCCACAGGGCGCTGTGACAGCCTGGACTGTTTAGGTCATGGAGACCTGTGGAAACCAGCCATGAGCCCCTGCGGTTGAAGAAATTATTTCTAGAGACTTCTCCTTTTTTCCCTCTTGAGTTGTGTATCATTGGTTCATTTGAATTGTGTACCGTCCCCTATCATGTAACTATGGGTTTGTGTCCCTGTCCCTCTTCCCTCTGACTGTCCCGGTTGGTCTGTGCACCAAACCACTCCCCTTTTCCTTCCCCATATAACCCTTTGTCACTGGCTGTTCGGGGCTCGCAGCCTCCGGACTTCCAGCCCTCAGCCCGTCCCCGTCTCTCCGTCCCTTCTCGCTGTCCCTGGACCCTCACCTGAAGACCCTCAAATAAATCCCTGGAAGCCTGCAGACTGCGTGTCGTACATTCTTCTGTCCCACCTCGTTTCCTGCTTGCCTCCGTCCCCCAGGGACTCCGCAGACCTCCGCAGTGAGCTTCTCTACCAGGGCACACCCGGCGGGTGCGCGGCGTGGCGGCTCACCCTTTCTGTGTGGCTTCGGGGCGTGCCGCCTGAACACGAAAGCAAGAAGCCACAGTTGGACTTGATAATCTCAGAGGTCTTTTACAACCTAATTGATTCTATAACTTTTAAAAAATAACTGCATGTTAAATAATAACATTCCACTCATTTGAACAAAAAGTTAATATAATTTTTTTCTCATTACATTACAAAATACTAAAACAGTAAAAACCTCCCAAGACTGTCCTGACACTGAATGTCTTCTATAATTGGCAGACTTTTATCTCTTGTCCTTTACATTTTTCCATTTAGCTTTCTAGATTACAAAAGAATAACAGTTATGCCAAATCTACCTTTTTAAAAATATTTTTACAGAACAAAAATATATAACATCAACATTGAGCTGTCATATTTTTGATGTCATGCAACAACCATAAATTATAAGACAATTGATAAGAATTGTTTCTTGCGGCTATATAAATTTATGGGGTTTAATGTTCATTTTATCAAGTCACAATCATTAAATGTCTAGAAATGTTTGAGGGGGTACTTTATATTTGTGTGTTTTGTGTTTGGTTTTTTTTTTCCCCAGATGTATGTCTCAGGATAGACATTTTCTTTTAAAAAATATAATTCTAGTCATACACTTATGATGAAGAAACCCAAAAATCTCTCTACTAAGTCAATTCTTTTTTCAGTGAGAATGAAGAATATCATCAACCTTCCACCGATTTCACCTGAACAGTTTTTGTCTCATTCACTGAAAAATGCAATACCTAGCAAATAATTGATATGTTTATGAACTGGAGAAATAGTGTGGAGTAACTCAAGCCAGTGAGACAAAACATGAGGTATTTTGTAAGACAGTGCTATTCCATTAAGCGAGCTGAGTTGTATGCTGCATACACGAAGAAAGAACTGAAGCAGAAAATACAGAATTCTTATTTGTCCTAGTCTTTGAAAGATTAACAGAATAAAGGTGAATGTTTTAACTTTACCTTTTCTCTCTGTCCTGGTTGCAGAGAAGGGGATGGAGTTTAGAGCTCTGTCTTCCCTATAATTCCATGATTTAAGGACAAATTTACAGACATTTCATAGGGGTGGCCCATAGGCTATTGATATCTTTGTATTTATCAAACACTGAGAAGGGGTATGGTAGTTATTGAGGATGTATTGGATAGTGGGGGACTGAGCATGATGTAAATGGTGTAGAATCAGTGGTGGAGAATATACTGGTTTTGGCAAAGGTTGAGTTGATTTTCATCATAGTAGGTAGTATGGGTCTGTGTTTTGGATTTGTGCTGGAAATAGTGTTGATAACACAGGGATGTTTCCATTATTGCTGAGCAGTGCTTACACAGAGCCAAGGTCTGATCTTTTCCTCTTGCTGGACCAGTGAGCAGGCTGGGGGTGCACAAGAAGTTGGGGGGGGAGGACAGATGGGGCAAATGACCCCAGGTGAACAAGGGGAACGTCACACATATACTGTGTGACATCATGATCAGCAATAGACGAGGGAAAGGTGTGCCTGAAGGCTGTTGCTCAAACACTAGATGGGCATCATTTGTTTGGTGGTGTACAATAGTTTTCATTTATGTTACTCATCTTTCTTGGGTTTTATTTCTTTCCCTTAGTTATTTTCCTTTTCTTTAAAATTTATCATAATTATTATTAATAATAACAATTTTGCTATTGTTTATTTTAATTAATAAACTGTTCTTCACTCAACCAACAATTTTTCTCATTTTTACCCTTCCAGTTTCCTTCCCCTCATTCTGCTGGAGCACGGACTGAGCAAGTCATTGTGTGGTGCTTAGTTGCTAGCTGGTGTTAAACCATGACAGTAGACTATTTTTAAACTAACAAAAATAGCAGAGAGTGGGAAAATATTGATATAAAAATGGCTTTAAAAGGAATTTTAATTTCATCATTATAAGATAATGGATATGATATTTTCTCAAACACTCATTTTGATTTTCAAAAGTTTATAAATCCCATTCACTGCTTACTTCTGCCTTAATGTACCTCAAAAATCTCTAAAACCAGAATTATGGGCTATCTTGCAATTTTTTTCATTATGGTCTTAAAGCTCATTCTGATGAAACAAAGAGCTGCTTATGACGTGAGGCAGCTGTATGCAAACAAATCAACATGTTTCAAGGGAAAATAATGTAGAAAACGTTCTGCTGCCCCTGTGTACATAAATGACATTGCTAAAAATTGGTGAGGAAAATCCACATTTTGGTGCCAACATTTATATTCAAAGCTAGCTTTTGAATCTCTACCTCTGGAATTTTTTGTTCACAAACTTTCTGCTTTGTGCAGAGATACAACAAGAAATATACACAGGCTTGAAGGCAGAAGAAGGTAATTATTGACTAATACACACAGGAAATAGCTAAACTGAGGAAGCTGTTGGGATGAGTGTTAATGTGTTCACCATCTCTGTAACACATCCTATGAGCCTTTGCTGGCCAAGAAGTTGTCAGTCAGGCTGGGATGGGTCAGGCCCTATTACTCTTTGGAAGAGGATAATCCTCAGTGTTGCTGAGTTTTCACCTTCTGATTTTCTGTTTCTCCCTTAAATTTTTTGATTTTTTTCTTGTTAGTCTTTATACTCTTCAGCTGCTTAAGTGTCCACACTTTAGCAGTGTCACCACAGCTTGCAATTTTACATTTTCTTATCTTGCATGGCTCTAGTCTAGGTACTTTCTCACAGCTTAGCAGTTTTCCCAGATGTCTGAGTCAAGGTTATACTGCTGTGCTATATAAAAACTAGGTCATGATTCACAAACAGCTGAATCTATAAAAGGAGGATTGCAGTTTCACTTTCATCAAAACAAATAATAATAAACTTGATAAACCCCAAATAATCTGGGAGAAGGGAAAGGATCTCCAGGGAGATCCATTCATATGATGATTGAAAAGCTCAGAAAATGCTTCATTCCTAACTTCAAGCACTTAAGTAAGCTGCACTTACAATTATCTGAAAGAAACCCACTTTTTAATCACTTAGGATAGAAACCTAAGACATTTCCAGGTGTACATGAAAATGGAAAGATCCCACAAAGTCATCTCACTATTCACAAAAAAAACAAAACAAAAACCACACTAAAACAAGCAAGAACAACAACACAAAAAAACCCGACCCAAACCTCAGAATGCCTCACTGTGTTTTCTCTAAGCATGCCTGAAATGACTGTCTAGAGTAATGTATTTGAAAAATGAGAAAGGTTAAGATAAAATATATATAAACACTGAATTAACTGAAGTTTTACAATATGACTTTTAAAGCTCTTCTCTAACAGGTCTGTTCCTGTTCTCACAAATGAAAAAGGAGCCATTGAACAAAATGAAATAAAAGAAATAACAAAGATAAAAAAGGAAATACTTTTTTCACAGAGAATTAAATTCCATGTCACTTGAACTGTTGTAAAAGTTGATTTTTCCAAAAGGGGCCTTGATGAAATTTCCATTGTTCAATCAACAGAAGACAATATTGTATTCTGAGATATTTTTTGCCGGACCAAAAAAAAAAAAAAAAAAAAAAATATTTCAAGGTAAATTAGGGTAAAAACTGATGGATAGACTGAAGAGTTTATACAAGCACTCTGAATGATACTTGAAGCATTCTGACTTGTAAGGAAAAAAACCCAAAAAATCTATGCAGCTAATCTAAAAGGAAGTATTTAAGGAAGAGTTCTCTGTGGCTATTCAAATAGTTTCAGAATCATATGTATTCCAGCTAAAGCAGTGACCTGCAAACAGCCACAAACAGTAGACTATAAATTACTCATCACTACTAGACTAGTTATGTGGACTGCTTACATTTCTAGTGGTTCATGTCCTAACTGGGTCATGAACTTTCCTTATTGTTTACTCCTTGTCACCATTCCAGCTTTCCCTTTTCTTGTGAGGACCTGGAAAATTTTGGAACAGGCCTCAGATATCAGTGTTAGGGCTCATTTAGAATCATGTTTTGAAACAGTCCAAACACATTTGTTCTAGCAATAAAATAAGGATAAGACACATGTTCTCTTACATCAGATAAGGTTGCTTCATTTTATACTTTATTCCATAACATCCTTCAGCCACAGCATTTTCATTCACATTTCTTGACTTGCAGAATGTAGACACTCAAATGTGTTCTTCTTCAAATTTCCTCATGGTCTCTATTAAGGAAATTAGATAGATCTGAGAAATTATCCCCACATTATTAAAAAATCCAATAAATTAAATATAATAAAACTAAACTGTGAGAAGATATTATTCCATTAGAAACATGGGTGTCTCAAACTGTGAAACAGAAGATCCTATTTAGCACTTTGATTAGATAATATGATAATTTTTTAACACTTCTATGTTGAATAGTTGAAAAGTGCTGAATATTTTATATTGAATATTGGAAAAGAGTGATTTTCTAGAGGATAGTAATAATCATAGTTTACCTGTACATTTCATTTGAGAAGCCAAAGAGTGCCAACTTTCAAAAGCATAAAAAATGCTGCCAAAAGAGATAAAGCATCTTTAAATCAGAAAGCAGGGGTTTTTTTCTCTTTATCTTATTAAAGAGCATTGTATGTTTCTACAATATTTATGCTTGCTTCTGCACCAGTCATGGAGCATGGGAAAACAACTCTATAGATACGTGTATTTCTCTTGAGAAGACAGAGTGAAATAAGAGAAAAAGAGCAAGTCCTAACTTACAGCTAGATGAATGAAAATGAAAATTTAGACAGAAAAAACAGTGTTGACATAGTGACTCTAGGTAAATGCATCCATTGATTATCCATTAGCCATGTGAGAAAAGTGTGACATTCAAATATAACAGGAAGATTGAAAAAGTATTTGAAATAACATTTTATTGACTCTGACCATCAGCAGATTTTTGGGGTGGAGGGGGAGGGAGGGGGCTGTTGACTCTCACCTCCTATCAATGGCCGTTTCACTGACTCCTGGATTGTAAACCAGCATTTTTTTTCTGAATAGAATTCTGTGTGATATTAGTGGTTGGACCAGTTGCTTCTTGCCCATAAATTTGAGTCAAGCTTGATCCTCAGAAGAATCTAAAAAGGCCTGGGAATGGCACCAAGAGAAGACGAAACTGGCAGCTTCAGAAGTAAGAGATGGGTGTCAAGAAAACTGACAACTACCATGCTCAGATATTTGACTAAACCTGTCCTGAATGTGACAAAAGAGAAAGTACAAAACTTGCTGGGCAAGTCCTAAACTAAGTGCAAGAAGATTCAGTCCTGCCCCCTAAAAACAGCTACTTTCATATATGCAACCTTTCCAACCTATTGCTGATGTCAGACTGTACTATTTTTATGTAGTCTGTAGGATTTAGTTAAATTGTACCTGAGTTTTTTGGCATCTCCATGAATATCACTTTCTCCAACTCTCAGGGATTCAAGAGAAATATTGAAATTTTCACTTCAGGGATTAAAGAGAAATTATTGCAGTTAAAACAGCACAACTGCTTCCAAGCATAGCTCAGGTTTCAGTGGACTTTTCCATTATTTCAGTGTTTAAATGGTAGATTGGAATGTGACCATCCCACAGCGACAGGTGAGTAATGGGGCTTTGTTGTGGTTTAGGACAAGAAAGTCTATTTGGAGTGAATCATCAGATTGTCTGTTGGTCTGGGTTCAGTTCTCATCATTGGCACAGTATTTAGCATCATGACCAGCATTCTCTTTGCGTGTGGTGCTCTAGCAGCAGGCCAAACATCGTCCACACAACAGTAGACATTTAGTCTGTAGAAGCAGATGAGAGGTTGACGTGAAGCTTATAGTGTGGATACTGCAAATAAAGGGAATACAAAAAAACAGCTTTTCAGCCCACAGAATCACTCCTATTGCCTTGCACCTATGTGCTTATATAAATGAATTGTAAGACATAAGCACTCCTTGACAGAGCATAAGTCCATAATGCACTCAAAACATTTCTGATCTCCTGTGACATTGAGTACATTTACGTTGCCGAGGGGGATGAGTTCCAGCACAGGACTTCTGATTGTTCACAAACTTTAGCTGCTAATTTATGTCCTACTTCCAGTTTTGATGAATACAAGTAGGCCCACAGAGACAGCTCTGCTGTGTAGGGAACCAGCCTTACACAGTGTCACTGTGAGTCTACTGCTGCCAAATGGCCTCAGGGCAAGGACTCAATCCCCAGTCTTCTTTTATTTAGTAGAATACAAAGAGTTATAGAGATCTTGGGTAAGATGTGAGCTTCATGGTTAGTCCAAAAAAGACTGCTGCTCCCTTGTGCTGTCAAGTCTATTTATAAGCCTTTGCACAGAAAATTCAGGATTTTTTTCTCACTTTTGAATATTATTTATGAAGATGAGTTTAAAGATCTGGGAGGGGCAAACAACAGCAAGAAATTCTTCCCAATGCCATTCTTAAAAAGGAGCATCCACAAAGTTTCTTGCAGATTTTTTCCTGTCTATGAACACATTCTGTTTTCCTGTCTACAAAACACATTCTATTTTCCCAGAAAGATAGGTGCAGCTCACATTTAACTCTTCCAGTTCCATCCAATTTATTACACAAGTAAGAAATAGGGTTGGTGAAAAAAACCTGCATATCGCAAATCACTAAAAGCAAAAGAATTGCCTTTTCTACATGTTTACCATCACTGGACATCAGTTCCTTCAGTTTGTGTCTACTGAATATGACACAAACTTCAGTTTGTGTCTACTGAATTTCTCTCCTGAGAAAGGAAAGAACCATCTTCTCTTGCACTCATCTTCACATATTTAGCCTCACTAGTGTTTCAATCTATTTTAGACAAAAGTAGCATTAGATATGGTATTTAGACTTGCTGCAAATACAACTTCAAGCCTTTAGAATTTTATAGGCATTAAAATACGTACTTGACAATCAGAATATCATTGTCCTTTATGGGAAAGCACTAAACAGCCAGACCTAAATTAAGACTATGCATTCATCTTTGATAACACAGATTTTCATGGCATTTCTGTACTCTACAATGCTAATTACCAGTAAAATCTGTTATTTTTACATGTCATGGAAGGGTAATTAAAATATAAATCCTACAGTCAGGAAATCAAAAGGAAAACTAGAACAATATGTGAAGGAAAATATGAAGTAATCTAATTTTATTTATTTTGCAATTAGCTAGTGAGATTATATATATATATATATTATACAGAACTGTTGTGGAAATACAGGATGGAATTTGTAATTATTCTGAAATAATTCTTGAAAAGTTGATGAAAACCCATTACACTACCCTTATATTCCATTCCCTATGGGCATCAGGGCACCACAATTTTAGGTAAAGAAAATAGTGTTTAAGCAGACATTCCTGCCAATCTTTCCAGAAATATTCTACAGAAAGAAAAGACTACAGTATCGTTTTTAGTGTCCCGCTTTCAATGTAGCCAGAATATGCAATGATTTTAGCTCACATGAGTACATAGACCCTCTTGTACTAGCTTTTTCAAAGAGTAAAATATCCTCCCCAGAGAGTAATCCTCCTTTCCTTCTCTGCAGTGCTGCTTTTATATTTTTATTATTATTACTCTGCCTTTTCTTCAGACTTACTTAGTAAATGTTGTTCAAATAAGTAACACAAGGAAAAGAAAAATGTTTGCAGATAAATTTGAATACTGGTGCTTTATTTTCTTCCTTTAAGGGGCTGCTCCTTTTAACAGTGTTTCTACCTCATTTTACAGAGTCTGGAATGATTAAGCTCTCAAATTTAGTGCACTGAAACAGGTAGAATAATTCTCCACTCTCAATATGTAGACATATACACACAGAAATATATGTGTCTGTGTGTGTGTATGTACATGCATGTGCATGTGCATAGGTATATCTAACTCATCTGCTCCTTTCTACTCATGACAAGATGGCTAGTTCTGTGCTTCCCAACTGGATAATAAGGATCAGAAGAGGCAGATATGCAGAGACTGGCTTCTGGTCCCCCATTATCCTGCAGACTGGATAGTCTATGCTATGTGATATATCATGGAATCCATGCAATGGTAGATAGTGATATGCCATCACAAATACAAACCTATTAATTCCAGCTAGGGAACTTGGAGGTCTTCAATAGCATATTTCCATTTAGGGCCTAAGAAGAGAAATATTTTGGACAGATTGTTCCTGCAGACACTCAATTTCCAGAAAAAACTCATGTACAGTGTCTTTTGGAAAAGGAACACATTACTAAAGAAAAATGGGAAAACGTGAAGTATTTCAAAGTCACTCATATTGATAGTATACATAAAAGACACATAAGCCTTCACTGAAATTCTGTGTATTGAGAAGAGTTGGTTCTATGTATTGTACTGGTCATATTTCAGTTTATGGAGAACAAACTTTCAAGGCAAGTTTAACTTATGTGAATTAAAACAAAACAAACAAAAAAAATCCCCAAAAAACACTTAATTGTGGCTACATGACCCACATCTCTTCTGCAGCCCTGCTTCTACTCTTGCCAGCAGTTCCTGTAATATCTAAGGCTGATTTGAAGAGCTACCTATATCTAAGTAGGAGTATTGCCTGCTCTAGCTAGTACAAGACTGTGATTAATCAGTGCATATTTTATTTCAGTGCATACATGAAGCCTTCTTTTTACTAACGAGCCTTACAGACAGTGAATACAAATTAGGTAAAAGTTTTCCAATTGAACTGGAAAAAATATGTAAACCAAGCAGAAATACATGCTGAATAATTAGTAGAAAACCAGGTTCATCACTGAAACATTCAAACTTCTTGTATGGAAAATGGAAAGACTTATTGATACTGTTTAACACTTCTGACTTTAAGAGAATTTTTCAATGTGGTTCTTGGAGAATTTTGCTGAGCTGAAAGCCTGTCTCTCCAATCTGCACATTGAAAGTGCTTTTCAAAGAAATTTTAAGTTGGACTGAAACCAGGGGGCTCATAAGTCTAAGTCAGAACAGGGACTTACTCCTTGCTGTTTATTTTAATCTTGCAGTACATTTTACTTTTTTTTTTTCAGGATTTCTCATTGTATTCAGATTCTCTACTTGCTCTTTTCTCTTTTTCTCATTATGAAAATGAAGAGGCTGCCTTAACCCTTAGCAAAGAACAAATCATGGGCATGTATGACATATTTATTCATTCAGCCTAACTTTTGGCTTCTTTTCTAACCAAATTAGAAAGACAAGCTACTAACTTATTTCTTAAGAATAACTTTCCATTTATCAGACTGAAAAGTTAGGTTAATCATGTAATCTGTATGCCAAGAGGTAGACTGAAAATTTACACAGTATGAACTCTTCTAGTTTATAACTGATCTCTTTGTAATAGTTCTATTTCAAGGTAGAACATTAATTTAGAAGAAAGGGCAGGATACCTGAGAGTCAGTCAACACCATTAACAAAGTGTTATGCTCTAGTCTTAAAGACTGAACTGATTTTGAGAATTCATTCTGGACCTCTATTTATTTACATCCTCGTAATCTTTGACTCTGCTTTGTTTCCTGCAGTTAAGTCTCTCCTGAAAGGAATTTCTATGTGAGTAAACATATGGCGGAAGCTATTTGCCTGATTTTCGTATGAGCTTTCAGATTTGCTTTTGTGGGGGTTGAGTAAGATGACTCCCCGTGATTGTGATTTCATTTACCTTTCTCCTCAGGAAGTCCACTTCAGGAGGTGCACTTGCTGAAGTCAACATTCCTATTGAAAGCATGTGAAAAAACCTGAACATTTTACTCAGCTAAAATATGTATAATAGTTAGAATAGCTTGTAGCCTTTATGGCGGTGTCCAGCTGCTACATTTTTAAAGCAACCTTGAAATTAACTGAAATTATTCCTATTCTAAGAAGGGCAAATGAAATATGAATACAATAGAAAGGACAATGTAAATGAATAATATTACTAGTTGTTAATTTCTTATTATACACTGAGACAGAAAAATGCTGCTTTTTAAAATAGACCATGGCTTTTCTTCTTTCGGTCTGGTGAGAAATCATGTCTATCCTGAATTGTAGGATCACCAATCACATTCAGAAGTGATATTTTTTTAAAGGCTGAAAAATTACCAAAAATTACTAAATAATAGCAAAGGATTTTTGGTTTTAAGAAGACTTTAGTGTTGTTTGATGCAAAAAAAAAATCTTTTTGAACAAATACCATTAACAACCTTGGATAAGTAAAAAATTATAAACATAATTCATAAAGAAAAAAAGTTTAATGACATAATTGTTTTTGATATAAGTGTACTTGGTAAACTTGGTATACTCCTGTAAGCTTAACCCTTAATAAGTAAAGTAAGAATTGCAACAGAACAATGAAGCCCTGGTTTCCTAAATTGCATGTTTGGTATTTCCCTCAACATGGCCTCAAGAACTGTTTCTTTCTTCAGGATGGACTCAATTTCTTTTTTTGCAAGGTTTGCAAGATTTTTAACCAAGAAACCCACTGGCTTCTTGGCAGCCTCTACTGTTTTGAGCAGTTTGCGACTATTTTATCTCCTGGCAGAAAGGGTATGGGTGGAATAACAACCTAATTTGAGTCATGTCCAACCTATGAGAGTTGTAAATTTATCAAGAAATGTATCTATAATATATATATATAAATATAATGTATATGTATATGTATGTGTATACAGACATATATACATATATACATATATATAAATAAAAATGTTGTTTGTCTTAGATTTTCACATAAAATAAGATTACATATATTTTTCTGTTTATAATTTGTGTAACTGTAGCACATTAGCATTTATAAATCCCAGCATGATTAGATATACTTTGGGTGAAATAAGGAAAAAGGATATTTTTAAAGAAATTGCTATTTATGCTGTTGGTTTACTTTTTCCATAGTCATATGATTTTCTCCGTATGACCTATAGTGGTTAAAAATAAGATTTACATAATTATAAAAAATATAAAGGCAGGGTGAAACCTCATGTATATAAATGTTCATGCATGATTGTGTAGATTTTTCTTTAAAAGCCCTGATATTTATTAGGCTGCACTGTTATATTGGGGGGAGAAAGGAGGAATGTGGGGTCTGTAGAAATATGGACATAAAATAATTCTAATTATGTCTTTCTGATGCAAAAGGTAAAGTGGTGCTTGCCCACACAGTTAAATTGTCCTAGTGAAACACCTGCTGTTTCAGCTTTCTCTTTGCTTGGTCATGGCTTTTTTATCACCTTTTTTTAAAAGTTAAATTATATTTTAGGGATGTGAAACTTGAAATAACAGTTGCTTTTCTTCTCTTTAATGAACTATGAACAAGTGAATTTTTCTCTATGTTTTTAAGACACAGTCTGGACTCTTTCTGTTATTATTAAGAAAAATGAAAAGAAGTTTAGGAGTGATGAATATAAATCTCTTATAGTGGCATGCAGAATTCAGATCAGAAAACCTACTTATCAGTATTAACTGACCTCTGCAAAGCTAATGTGCACTGAATCTACTGACTTTCAGTGTAATGGCCACGTTCTGATCTCACTTGCACGGATGGACACAATCCCTCATTAATATGCCACTGAAGGCAATAAATTCCTTATTATATTCATAATACAATATGAATTTCATATTGTATTTTTTAATCAATTCTTAAAAAGTCAATTTAACTCTCTACACTGACTACAGGCTATCCAAAGTCTATCAGGCTACCCAGTAAGTTCCCCACTAACTCTGTAGTAAACCCTTTTCTATCAGCTAGGTTCTTTCCTATGTTTTACTACAGTTGTAAGACAAATTTAATTTTGTTATATAGTCCTTTTCTCTCTCTTGGACTCTAAGATCCATACCATAGGCAAGTAGCTCTGTTTCTGCAAGTAAAATGCAGTGACTGAAGCATTGATTCTGTTGTGAAAGTGAATCCCACGTTTAATAGCATGTTTTCCACATCTAGTATTATGAAAAACTCAAAACCAGCAGTGAATCATAAAGGTCACTGATGGAGAGACAAATTATCTCATTCATAAATAAAATGTGCTTGTTCAATTTCTACCACACCATTCTTCATTTCATTGCTCTCCATAGTTCTTCACCTGCTTGTGGAGAGTTACATCTTAGCAGAAAGCGATGAATAGTGAAAAGTTTTACTTCTTGCTCACATATAAATGTCTGAAAAAAAGAAACACAGTTCAGTTTATCTTTAGTAGAGGCCTCTAACTCTGCTTTGCAATCAGCATATAATGATATGAGAGAATTCCCAGATTTTAAAATAAATTTGGAAGCCAATTTAGATAGGCATTAGGAAGTACTCTCTGCTGTAGTTATACCATTATGCAGAGAAGAATGTAACATTTATTGGGTAGGAGAGAAACTAAGCAAAAGGAAGCTTGATTTTGTAGTCTAGTGCCAGAGAGACTGCCTTGGGATGGAAAAGTGCTTTTGTCTGGTATATTCTTCCACTTTTCCTTATGAATTTTATTCAGTAACTTTTAAATGCAAATGCAAGAGTCCTTGAGGAGTAGGAGGATTCCCTTAACTGAGAATCTAGCATGTACAGTACTAAAGAGTTATTAAAATACATGTACAGCACCGAAAGGTGTCACAAATGTTCCACTGAAGTGAAATCAGTGGATCCAGTTCACACAGGCTTACAGAGGTCAGTTAAACTGGTGAGTAGGCTTTCTAGTCTGAATTCTGCTAGCCACTGCAAGAGATGTAGGCATACATCACCAAGTTATGTTGCGTGTATCTTAGACAATGAGAGCACACAAAGTCCCATACTCATGCAGAGCAGTTGCATGGAGGTAGAGAATTCAGGACCCTGTGAAATCTTAGAAGAGTGGGTTCTAATATTTTGGACTACTACAAACCTAAATTTGATCACTTCAGTCTACTCTGAAGTAAGCTATAAAGTAACAAGATGAAGTAGAAACAAACAAGATTGTGAAAAACAAAGTTCACTCTCCTGTTAGGATTAAAAAAGTTTTAATAAAAGACAATAGGGGACAGATAAAAGCAAAAGGTCAGCGCTGGGTGCTTTGGCATTCAGCCAAAAAAGCACGCCTGGTATGGACAGAGACACCCTTTACATACTCTTCACACTAATGCATATTCATAAACAGTTATACATATTCATATTTTTCTCCAAACTATTTTGCATGTTCTGGGAACTGATCCGCCTCCTGGGAGCATGTGCAGTCGTCTGCCATTGATCCTGTTATCACTCCCAGATTGTGGTTCTTGCAGGCGACAGGTGCTGATAGTTGGAGTGTCAGAGGCAGGGTCCATTCGTGGGATGTTATCCAGTTCAAGCAGACAGTTCAAGCATTCTAACAAAACTATAACACCCATTTTACTACTATTAAACTCAGCTAGTACTAGAAAGAAAGACCTTAGTCATCACTACACAGCAATTTTTCACAACCAGCCAACCTCTATAAGAAAAGAATTAAAACAATACACATAATATCCATTGTAATATTTGCGAAAAGCCAACATTATGACATGTATTTATCACAAGATAAAGATGAAGATAAATGGAAAGAAGGAAGGAAGGAAGGAAGGAAGGAAGGAAGGAAGGAAGGAAGGAAGGAAGGAAGGAAGGAAGGAAGGAAGGAAGGAAATTTATGAAAAATGCCAAAGCAGAGCAGAGAGAAGATGTTCTTTAAATGTTCCCAGACTTGGTATTCTCTTATTAAGCAGGAACAAAGGGCTTAATTAATGGATGAAAGGACTTAATATTAAAAAATAATTATATTATTTCATTATTTTAATGGAAAATATAATTATAGCATTTTCCCTTCATCATATAAAATCATCTACTTTTCAGAAAGAATTTTTATTCTTAGGAGGCATACATCCCACATCTTTAAAGCTTCCTAAACTATCTCAGATTACTCCTCAGTTCTGTTTACCCAATGAACTGCACTGTAGAACTGTTGATTCACTTTGAGGATTTCTTTTGGAGAAAACGTTTAGAGCACTTTCAAACAAAACTCCTGTGTAATTCTGATGGTGACTAAGTGCAAAGACTGCTTTCAGCATTCCAGATATCTCAAAACCACTTTTCCATTAAGTCTTTTTACATTATCTCAGAAGTCTTTGAACACCATCGCCCACCCCTCTGCTACATTGTCTGGGAAATGGCCAACTTATGGTTTTAAAAGAATCACCCTAATGAATTGCAACACAGCCTTCAGAGCATTCCAGACAGCTTCAGCTGTCACAAAAGCACCCCCAAGAAACAGCAGCCAAACTATCTCAGAAGGCCAACAAGGCCATCCTATTTAATTCACAGGAATACTTCGTAAGTACTGGATATTGGGGATATGGCAGCTCGCTGTCAAAGTAATGGCTAAAATCTCTCTGTACTATTTGACCTGTGGAACCAGAATCATTAACCATGTTTAGATGTGCAGATTTAACTATTGCTTGTCATCCATTTACTGCTGGGGAATATAAGTGTGTGATCTTGTCACTGCCTGGGGCCGCTTTTATGATTTGGTGCTGAGGTTGGGATGAGTATTACACTTCTGTACATTTAACTCAGGTAATGCATCTCCTGCTGCTAAGACTGCACTTCTAAGGATTCTCGGGTAACTTTCATTACCCAAATGTTAGCACTGGGAAAAAGAGTAGGTTATAGGACAATACAGACACAAAACAAATAGATACAAGGTGTCCGTGAATAAATTCAGATTATATAGAGTTCACGTGGATCAGAGAAATGAGATTCTGAAAAATCTCTCTGGGAGAAATAGAGGATAAAAAGTATAAAAATTGAAGAAAGCTCAATTAATTACTTTAAAAGATTATATGTCCTGATTTTGTGCAGCAGCAGAAGTCTGTACCAAATGAGTATAAGGTCTTTTGCAATTTATGTATAATAGTGCCTCGCATATTTCCTTTTAAAATATTTAGCAAGAAGGAAAATGTACAGAGCTGCATGCGCTACAGAACAATTTCACAACTCATTGATTGGAACAGCCTTGCACTTTGTCCTTCTGAGATTCAAAACACAGATAGAAGATCTCAAAGTTAAAATAAAATTGCCTTATTCATATGAATAAGTCCATATTCAGAAGTCCTCCTGAGGATTATTATAAGAAAATAGGAACATCATTATGAACCATGTTAAAATGGGGATGACAGATGATGGATTAAACAGAGGAGAGAGGTCAGGAGTGAAAACTGAGAACACTGAGTCATTTACATTAAAATAGTTGGAACCTTGTGTATAGGGGAGATTACGCAGGAATATCACATCAGGAGAGAAAAGTAGAGGGTCACAAATTGGAAGAGAATCAAGTGAGAGAAATGTTATGTTACTTAAAGTACAAAAGATCTACCTCTGTGAAACTATGAGCCCAGACCTCTTAGTTATAGAGGCAGGTTTTCTTTTGCATCTTCTTTTATCTGCCTGTGTATCCTAGGTTACAGATTCTTTTCCTTCAAGAAGATATTATCCTCTACACTGACAGAAAATTTTTCGGTCTTTGGCTATCTCATCCATGGTGTGTTTGATAAAAAGTGTTGCCAACTGAACCAGTGTGGTCTTACTTGCACAAGGAAGTGCCAGAAATTGGAAGAGGGATGGTGCCGAAAGTAATTCTTAGAACAGTAAGACTAGGTCTATTTTTTAGTTATGCTCTTAAAATTGTCAAAGAAAGGAGAAAAACGTATTGGATAACAAAAAGACTGGAGAAAAGTTTTGAAAGTAAGGAGATTGTTATATGTTTGAAACACATTGCACACAAAGCAATGCTCAAGTACAAGACACACTGCAAATGGATTCAATATGAGTGTTTGTACAGTATATTGCATCCATAAAACATGTCATCCATGACACAATTACAAATATTAAGGGAAATCCTTAATCCTTAGGTAGGTAGGAATGCCAGCATTCAAAGAACTATAAAATTAGATTGAGTACAAAATAAAGGAAATCATACAAGCAAGCCTAACATTGAAATTCCCTATGGATAAAAGTAAACATGAGCGACAGTGAAATTTTAGAAATATTCTGATCCAACAAAACTTAAGGAAAAATTCATCATAGATAAAGTTCTAATACTCAACAAAAGCTTATCTTTTCAGCATATATAAAATACTTTTGCATCAACTCAAAAAAAAAAAAAAAAGTATGTTTAACTAACCTGAAATGCAGTAGTGGCACAATGCACCTAAAAAAAAAAAGAAGTGGAACTTATAGAAAAATAAGTATAAGCTGTATTGTCTTTGTGCGACATGGTTTTGGGGGCAGGGAGACATGGTCATGGTGTTGTCTGTGTGTGCTACAGGGGTGGCTTCTGTAAGAAGCTGCCAGAAGCTTGCCCTGTGTCAAATGGAGCCAATGCCAGCTGGCTCCAAGACGGATACACCACTGGCGAAGAACAAGCCCATCAGTGACAGTAGTAAGGCCTCTGGGATAACAAATTTAAGAAGGGAGAGAAAACAATATGCAACAGCAATTGCAACCAGAGAGAGGAGTGAGAATATGTGAAAAGAACAGTCTTGGAGACTCCAAGATCAGTGAAGTAGGAGGGAGAGGAGGTGCTCCAGGCACCAGAGTAGAGATTCCCTTGCAGCCCATGGTGAAGACCATGATGAAGCAGGCTGCCCACCTGCAGCCCCTGGAGGCCCATAGTGGATCACAGATCCACCTGCAGCCTCTGGAGGACCTCACACTGGAGCAAATTAATGCCCAAAGGTGTCTCTGATGCTGTGAAGAGTTTGTGCTGGAGCTGGTTTTCTGGCAGGACCTGTGACCCTGCAGGAGCAGTCTGTTCTTGAAGAACTGCACCCAATGGAAAGGGACCTGGAGCAGTTCATGAAGACCTAGACCCCAAGACTCACACTGGAGAAGTTCATGGAGAACTGCTTTCCATGTGAGACATCCCATGCTGGAGAAGGGAAGGAGTGTTAGGAGTCCTTCCCCTGAAGAGGAGGGAATGCTGGAGATGCGTCATGAACTGACTGCAGCACCCGTTCAAGTCACCCTGAGCCACTGTGCACAAGGATGTAGGGAAAATTGAGAGTGATGTTCAGCCTGTGAAGAAAGAAGGAGTGGAGGGAAGGTCTTTTTATGATTTTCTTTTTATTTCTCATTATCCAACTTCGACAATAAATTAAACTAATTTCCCAGGTTGAGGCTGGTTTGACTGTGACAGTAATCAGTGAGTGATTTCTTCCTGCCCTTATTTGAGCCATGACCATTTTGTTATATTTCTTCTCCCCTGTCCAGTTGAGGATGAGGAGTGATAGAATAGCTTTGGTGGGCACTAGCATCCAGCCAGTATCACCCCACCACACAAACACAAACCTTTATGTGCATCTGTATATCCATTCTTGTCCAATATGCTCATCCCAAAATGAAAGTTGTTACCATGAGGTTTGATTAGGTTGCCACCATTTCTCACATCATACTTAGGCCTTCACCATCACCCTCAGCTAGAACGGTTTGTTTTCTCTTGTTCTCCGTCAGAGATATGTGTGATTTTCATAGGTCACATAAAAGCTCAGTAAGTTGTGCACATCTCCTGAGGGGACAAATTCAGGTTTTCAAAGCTGTCATGGAAGGAAAAGAAATGTTGGAGTCCCTTCACAGAGAAGCCTTCATTACTACTGTTTGACTTTAAAAAAACCCAAACCAATTAGCCTCTCAGCTCCTCAGAAGAATCAGAGACTTACTATTTCTCCTCAGAGCTCTCATTGACTCTGTCTTTCACAAACATTATTTCTCAGTACCTTGATCCCTGTGTCCTGAGTTCACAAATCCCCCCATATATCAGATCTTCTTCTCTTCAGTTTTACTTCAGACCAGTGGGGTTTGCCTTTGACCTTGCTACAGAAAACATTGAAAGAATAAACATCCCATCACTGGAATTAGGAACCATATTTCCTTTAATACGTCCTCTGATTTTATCCATTTGGGTATTATCATTTCTGTGAAACCAGGAAGAGCATAAATAGAAACTTTCCCTTTCCTTTTTTTTGCCCCCAAAAAATGTAAGTGCTGGTAACATTTTATCTAATCCTTAAACTTCTGCAAACTTTTGTCCTTCTGAGGTTTTCTACTGTTCCATTGCATTAAGAGAGAGAGACACCTCCTTTTACAGCTTAGTTCCCATCTACATAAGCATTGACACTGGGAAAAAAAACCGCTGGGAAACCAAAAATCTTCCTCATCATTTCCTTACCAGACAGGAATATCCTCCTTACAAGTACTTGAAAGCTGTGTCTAAACAGAGAAAACACAATCAAATAAAATAATATGGGCATTAGTTAAAATTATCACAGGAAAAGACTTTATGACTTTGGAAGAAAATAAGCTACAATTATTTCCATGACCACATTTTTCTTCTTAATGAAACAGAAAACAGAAAATATTTGGTAGTATCTGTTGATTTCACTGGTGGTCATTCTGCTAGACAACCATGCTGCACAAAATTGCCTAGCAGGTATATGTTCCACTGTGTGCTGGAGCCCTAAAAGATCTTGCGTTATATAATGATGGATTTTATTACACACCTCATGGAGTTCCACAAAGAGAGTACTGAATAGCAGAAACTCCCTATGTCTTTGAATTTTTTTCATGATTCTAGTATGTGTTAAAACTTGTCCTAATTTATTGGTTCAGGTATCAAGCATTGGATGTCTAGATCCTTTCTTTTAGTTTGCCTATTAGTGCTGCTGCAGTTCTGAACGCTCACAAAGAAGTTTTTGCCAGATATGTCAGAATGCTTTCTCTTAATATGCCTGTACAGTGTGAGCCAGAAACACCTGGGATCCATGAAGAAACTTAGTTCCTCATAAACATTATCATCGATAAGATAAAAACCAATTTTTCTCTGGAAACCTCTTTGGAAGACCAACTGTTGAAAACATAAACTCATACAATAACTTTATGTAATGGTTTTCATCAGGGGTATTGGAGTAGGTCAGTTTGCCAAAAGAGCACTCTGCACCAAGTTTTCTAATTTCATCATCAAATGGACTGCACAGCAGAAATTGATTTTGTGTTTGCATTTTCCTTTCTGATCTTTTGGCCCTGGCTTTTACATGCATTCTTTCAAAATAAATGCTAAGCACTATGCATTGGCAGCTTTAGATTACTGCAGTAACTCTAAATTAGTCTTTCTTGTAGAAAGACTAGGCAAGCAATTCCTAAATAAGGTGTTGTGTTTTAATCCCAGTTGGCAACCAAGCACCACAGAGCAGCTTGATCATGCCCTTCTCACCCCACCCCCTGTTCTCTGCTGGGATGTGGGAGAGAGGAAAGTGACAAAACCCGTGGGTTGATATAAAGGCAGTTTAATAGGTAAAGCAAAAGCCATGCACAAAACAAAGGCAAAACAAGGAACTCACCAATTCCTGTGGACAGGCAGGTGTTCAGCCATCTCCAGGAGTGCAGAAGTCCACCAGGAGTAATCAATACTTGGAAAGACAAACACCACCACTCCAAACAGCCTCCCTTCCTCCTTCTTCCCCCAGCTTTATGTACTGAGTTTGTGAAGTAACTACACACTTTCAAATCTAGCCTAGTTCCTGGAAAAATTATGAATAAGGTTACACAGGCTACTGCTGAAAAGCATTTAAAGAATAATTGCCATCTTTAGTCATGGTCAACATTGGTTCACAAAGGAAAGGTCCTGTTTAACTAATTTGATATCCCTATGTCACTGGCATAGTGGGATGGAGGGAAGGCAGTGGATGTAGTCTTCATGGATTTTAGTAGGGTTTTGACATTTCCCCTCACAACATGCTTCTGGACAAGCCGATCTGATGTGGGATGAGTGGGTTCACAATGCACTGGGTGAAGAATAAACCGGTAGAGTGCAAGTACAAACTGATAGAGCACAGGCTGTAAAGCAGCTCTCCAGAAGCGGATCTCGGGATGCTGGCCAACAAGAGGTTCAAGAGTTGTCAGTGTTCCCTTTCAGCCTGGATCACAAATCACATCCTGGGGTGCATCAAATGCACTCACTGCCCATCAAAAGAGGTGATTATCCTGCTGTATTCAATGCTAGTGCAGCCTTACCTTCTGTGCAGTTCTGGATCCCAGAATTTAAGTAGGATGTGAAGGGATTTGAAGACATTCAGAAGAGGACAACGATGTTGGTGAAAGGGCTGGAAGGAATATCCTGTGAGGAGCAGCGGAGAGCTTTGGGTATGTCTAGTTTGGAGAAAAGGAAGCTGAGGGTTGGCCTCATTGCTCTCTACAGCTTCCTGAGGAGGAAGATGTAACAGAGAGCGAGATGCTGATCACTTCTTCATGGTATCCAGTGATGGAACAAGTTGAATGGTTTAAAGCTGTACCAGGGAAGGCTCAAATTGGACATTAGGCATAATTTCTTTAGCAAAAGGTGGTCTGACACTGGAATAGGTTCCCTAGAGAGGTGATTGATAGCCCAAGCCTATTTAAGAGGCATTTGGACAATGCCCTTAATAACATGCTTTAACTTGGTCAGCCCTGAATTGGTCACACAGTTGGGCTAGATAATTCTTGTATGTCCCTTTCAACTGAAATAGTGCTATTCTGTTAGCTAGTCTAGCTAAGGCTAAATCTCTAGTTTTAGACTAATGCTTTATATTGGTGAACACTGATCACTGCATAAACTGTTGCCTGGGCAACAAGCATGATCAAAAATAATAGCTGTCCCTGAAGTAAAGACTCACTACACTTCAATAAAACTCCCCAGTACAGTTTTCTTCTCCTTAATTTTTTAAGCTCAGGGCATAGAATACAAAACATGCAAGCAGTCTAAATTATTTGCTTATTTTCAAATGGCCAAACCCTTGATGTAAGCAGCTTTGGAATAGATAGTATATAGTCTTGAACTTTAGATTTAGAGAAAGTTTGGTGAGAGATATTCGTGCACAATGAAAAAAATCTGTTTTGCTGTTACTCTATACATCTTTTTTTTCTGTGGCTTTGCAACAAAGGAATAGAACCAGTTGCATTACAAATGCCTAGCATAGAGAAAACATTACACCATTCCCGTTCCACTCATTATGGAATATTTAGAACTGGATCCATTTGCATTAACTTATGTATTTAAATGTGGGGGTCTGGACAGAGCTTAAGACTGCAGGCTTCTAAATTCAGTCATGGGATCCAGTTTGCTAATGCTGGCAACGCACTGATTTAGAGAGCTATTCATGAGAAAAACTGTAGATATTTACCTTAAATTGAGATATCAGATCCCAACACTGTTAATTAGAGGGTAGCTTCTCAGAAGCAAATGTAAGTATCAAATGCCACTGGAAACTCCTTAGGGTATTTGAGACATTTTCATTAGGCTAGACCTGCAGTTGATCTCTGCTCTCACAGGTTGAGTGAAACTCAAGCAAAATAGTATTCTATGTTAAATTGCACTGAAAAGTAAGGCAGTTTAGGGAATTTTGATAATTCATCTAAGCCCTGCATCTGTGATGGCAGCTTAAACATTTATATTCAGACACTTACAGTTAGACACCTGGAGTCTGGAGTTGGAACCCATCTTAAAAGTTTATGACATTCTTGCTCCAAAACATTCTATACTTTCTAATTCTTCTGAAACTTTTTATGACAACTCATAAATTAGTAAAAAATACAGTGGGTGTTGGTTTTTTGTTTGTTTGTTTAATTCTCAATCTGATTTGCAATGCAAATTAATTTTTATTTCTCTGTCCTGGTTTTGGCCAAGGACAAGGTTAATTTTTCACAGTAGCCATGAGGGGACAGAGCCTGGATTTGTGTGGCCATGACCAATACTGTAAGGTTAATCCATATTATCTTATGTTATTGCCTGGGGCAGGGGACTCTTGCTTCCTAGAACGGTGTCCCTTTCCAGACGGTGAAGAAGCATGGCAGGAATAGTGTCTGCCCACCACTGTTTCACTGTCCTGGGCTTGGTGAGCATTATGCATGTAAATCACCCTCTCTTTGTACACTTTTGTTATTAGTGTTGTTGCTTGTATTCTTCATTTTCTTATCTTGTTGCTGTTTCCATTAAAATTGTTATTATCTCAACTTGTGATAAGTGATAAGGCATCTTTTGTGCCTCCAGTTCCCAACATCAACCACCAAGCAGGAAGGGAGAGGGGAAGAGGGGAGAGTAAGTGAGCCACATCTGGTTTGGGAAAGTCTCAGTGAGGGCACTGAATTGGGTAGTACCAATTCTAAACCACAATATTCTCCCACGTGCTAAAAAATAATCTCTTAATTTAAACAGTCTAGATTCATATTTTGAATTGAGATAATAATGTCCTTCACAGATAACTGTCCAGAATGGAACAATCACATAAATATATGTCTGTTCCCACGTCCAAATCAGATCTGTTAAGTTTCAGGTCAATGGATTACACTTTTAGTTTTTCTCATATCCCTATGTGATTTTTTCACTTGCATCCATAATCCTAGATGTCATTCTTACTTCACAATCCTAATATAGTTACTAGGGGATTTTCATGACACATCCAACCAGAGGGCAAAAGCTCCCCTTGCTGTAGAGGATTTGTAAGGTTGTTCAACCATTTGACCTGTAGAGGTTCAAAATATTTAAAAAACACAGAATGAGTTCTCTTTGTGCCTTCTCTTGCTAGTGTCTACTCAAGCACCGTAACACTATTTAGAGAGAAACACATTAACATCTCTACAAGTTGTTCAAGGAGGGGAATATGGCATTACTCTTGATCTGAGTGTTGGCTGCAAGACAAAGAAGTAACCCTTCTCATGCTTCTTTAGCTTTCTTGTAGCTACTTCTTCCTGCTGTCTTCCTTGCATCAGAATATGCCATAAAAATTACTTCTAGCAGAATCAGTACACAAATATTTGTTCCAGTGAAAAGCTTCAAGACCAAAACAGCTTTCTGCATTCTCTGAGTCAAAAACTTTTATTATGAAAAGGACTTAGGTTTTCCAATTCAGCTCAACGGATATTTTTGAAAACCAATTAAAACATAATATTAACATATACAAAAATCTGTAGTCTATTAAATGGTTGATGGTACCAGCAGACTTGTGAGAATATATTTGAGAATTTATAATGTAGGTTAACACCAGCATTAGCATGAAATTAATGCTAATTTCCCCTAATGAACACCTCTGTAATTTATATCAGTTTTCATTAATCTCTTAAACTTGTTACAATAAATCTCTTTGCAACCCATTATTGTAGCCTAAAGTCTCTATTTAGTTATCTACAATAGATTTGCAAAACAAAATGTATTAATTTATTTTATAATTTGATTGGTTTTATTGTTGTTTTGCCTAATGTACAAAGAATGAAACAACTTTGTTTTCTGTTAAAAATCTTAAAACAATACTACTCAAAATAATTTGAATTGATGATGCAGCCACTGTAGAAAAGGAAATAAATGGGGGGAAAATGTAGGGTCACCTTCTAGTGCTGTTAGCTAGCTTAGACTGCATACTTTATCAAAGCTGCTTTCCTTTCTTGTCCTTATTGCATTTGGTTTCCCCTTGGTTGCTTTTCTCTTCATCTGTGCATTTGAAATGATTAAAATCATTAGTACCAGCTGATGTAGAACCTATCCCTGAAACAAGTTATACAGATAAATCAGAATTAGAAGAGCTACCTGTAGATGGTTTATTTCAGCATCAGGAAGAACTCATCATTGAAAACCTTTGTTGTTGTAAGCTCACTGTTCTTCCAGCAGACAGCTGACAGTAATAGCAACATGATACTGTTCTGGGCATCACAATTCTCAAAGTAAAGGAGTATCAAAAGGAATTGCCAGCAGCCCTTTACATATCTCAACTTTGTATAGAGTACTTTGACAAGAAAGAAACCACTTCTGCCCAGTGCTAATCTGATCAGGGAAAAAAAAATCAAGTTGTGCTATGGTTTCATGGATGTCAACAATATTTTATTATCATCTTGACAGTGAAACTTGGAAGCTAATCAGTGTACAAACGTTTTGTAATTTTTAAATTCTGCTTTGGGGCTTCACTTTTGTTTTCATTATTATTGTCAAGTGTTCCAAGCCTTGAAAACTTTTGGGACATATGTTAGATCTGATTCTAGTTTGTTCCTTGTGAAGTAAGGCAAAATTATCAGTACTTGAGATTTGAGAGATTCAACGAAGAAACTGATCCTAAGTAGAAGAACTTTTCTTTCTACTACAGCCTAACAGCCTGTGATGATTTCCCACTACCCAGTTTTGAGTGAGTATGATACTGGTTGTGTCTCTCCTATAGGCTCCACTAAAAGGCATCCCTACATGGCTCATTAATTACTGTTTCATCCCATCTTAGCAGTGTGGCACTAAGGAAGGTACTTAAGGAGTTCTTCCAGGCACACATACCTGGTTTTGATTTTTTGGGTTTTGAGTTTTATTTTCTGAAGCAGTATATGCATTGTGTCTCTGCCATCACTTGTCAGAGAACCATGTTTGTTCAGTGTGATGCTTGTAAATAAAACTTATATCAGAGTGGTTCTAAGTTTCATTATTTAACACTTGGGGCTGTCATTGTCTTCTAAAGAACATATTAATGGATACAATTTAAATTACTCAGTTTTAAAATCTAATTATTTCAGTGGTTTGTCGCTTCCTTTCCTTCTAAAGACATTTTTGAACTCACTAGAATGAATTATACTTGTCTATACTGAAAGGCATAACTCTTACAGAGAATACAACATTCTGTTCTTAATTACATTTGTTGGAATATAAAACATAGCAATAATTTGTGGGTTTTCATTGTGTTTGCATACCTTTTGTTCTATTTCTTTAACTCAGATTTATTCACTCTTGGATTTCTAACAAGCTTTTTCCTATGGAATAGACAAACAGCCAGAAACAAAGAAATAAAATATCACTTCAAAAGCTACCTGTGATATTTTTAGACAAAGTAAAGCATTTGAAGATAATTAGCATAATGATCTTTGGTAGAAACCAGCAATATAGTTTGCCAGCTAGAGTGACAAGGTAGAATTTGTGAGACGTTTAGTAAATTATAGCTTTATGTAGGTAAATTCGTTTACAGCCTTTGACATTATTTTCTTCATTTCAAAGAGATTAATAGAGTCACTTGGATTACTACACAATATTTTTACTTAAAGCATGGCTAATACAGCACTTAATGTTCCATTTATCAAATTCTAGTCACCTTTTAATACAAAACTCCATGAAGACAGGAGTTATTATATGGAGAAAGCTAGGCTGAGACTTATTTAAAAATAAGACAAAATATATGGATTTCTGCCTCTCAATTATGCCATCTTGGACCTAATTCATATTGTTCTTTCTTTTAGACATTTCACAAAGACTTCCTCCCCCCCCCCACTTGCTACATTAAAATTGACTGATCTTACTTAGACTAGATATCTTAGAAGTAAAGCAAGTTGTAGATATTGTCCTAGTGCCTGCTGCTGCTGCAGTTGCTGCTGCTGCAATTATTGCTGCTGTTTGGCTTTTAGCCAGCAGTACTTCTTGGAGACTGCATTGAAGTTGTCATGGGCACCGTAAGATGATCTGCAAATGAATCACTACGTGGACTTTTGCTCATCCTTGGATATTCTATGAAGGTAGGGTGAGGCCAGATTTCATCAAGGACTTTTCAAAAATACCTTAAAACAAACTAGTAAAACACCAAGACATGTTCTTCCAAACTGTAAAACAAATATGACCTTATTAACAAAAGTTTCCACCTATTATTCTCTTAAAATATCATAGCTAGAAAACTCCTAACTAAAAGAGAACACATGAGAAAAAAATGAGGGCAGGCAAAAAAATCAGAGAATGAAGGTCAGGGGAAAAAACCAATAATTTTACTAATATCATTGCAAACTATCTTGGCATCATAACAGATATAATAATAATTTTGTTTATGTGGTCACAGATTTATTTCTCTTGCTTGGTGCTACCCATAATTTCAAATTTTTTATTCAATAAGCTATTTTCCTCTCTTCTGTTTTTTCAGCTATGTCTGTTTCTGTTTCAAATGTCTCAAAAGATAAAGCTTCGAGTAACTTATTTTAGTGGAAAGTACTCTGCAAGGTCAAACAGAAGGGGAGGAAAGGATATTCACTTATTAACAAGCTGCATTCTGACATAGCTGATATATGAACATTGTTCAGGCAGTTAATTGTTAAAGAGATTAAAATTCTTTGAGTTCCACATATAATCAGTTCAAATTGCAGATTTACAACCTCGTTGAATATTCCATCTGCAAGGCTAAACTGGTACCTTTTATCTGTGATAGAGAGATGCCGCTTTGGTTAATGATAAGAAAATGTATTTGTAAACACTTCGAGACATTATTATCTCAAAGTCCAATTTCAGGCCCTAAGTTGATTCAATATCCCCAGAGCTTCAAGAAGAATCAGCATATTTTTGCAAACAAAACTGAAGAAAAATGCAGATAAATAAAGATCAACTCAGTATTTTTGTATAATAATAATGCATTAAAATTACTTTTGCAAAATTACTTCCTGGATACCTCTTTCAGAATTTAGATTAATTCCTTGGATCATCAGTATTTGCCAAAATTAGACTCAAATGTTTTATTTCTATATCTAATTGCAACATATTTTCTGTCTTGTTCTGCTTATGTTAATATTCTTAAATACTTAATTTCCTGCTTTACATTTAACTATTCCAATGATTGTGTTGGATTAGTGTAAGTTCTAAGTGCATAATAAACCTACTTTTTTGTTTATATATAGACTATAATTACCTCTTGCAAAACTGTGCAAAAAGATATTGGAAAGTAGAGTTATCTCTCCAACCTATTAATTGTGAGGATATGGGAAGCTTGGAGCACTCCCACTTCTTCCTACTCATTACCCCTTTAGACAGCCAAAATTCCATGTCCCACATGTACAAGTCAGTTATGAACTGAAATGTGATTCAATTCAGTACTTTAAAATAACTTTCTGTACATTCAATCATGATTTTTATAGAGCTCTTAAATGCTTCCAAAAATTTAGTAACACTAATAAGTGAGTCAACATATTAAGCCAAAAAGTAAGATGAATTAAAAAGATGCATAAAATATTATGTAAAACTTAACTGCTTGAATTAATTTTTTTCCTAAGCATATCACTAATAAAAACATGGTGTTATTAAAAAAAAAATACTCAACGTGTGAAATCCTAAGTAGGAGTTTCTGGGTTTTATTTTACAGTGTAATTTGAAACATTTTCTATGGAATCTAAAGATTTAGAGGAAGCAAAAAGTGAAATCTTTTTCTAAGAAAGAATTTAAATGTTACCATGATAAACAAGAAACAATAACAGTCTTACACAAACATATAAACCAGGCAAAGAACTACCATTTATTCATGTATTGTTAAAGAATCCAAGGACTGAACATCATTAGCCTTAATCATCCTACTTCAGTGAGAGTTTGGTAGAATTCTAGTATGTTAATAAAAGTTATAATTTCTTGGGAATCTTTGTGTCTTAGTTGTTGGAACAGAGAAAAAGAATCAGCATAACCTTAAAAAGTTAAAGTTGCAAAACAACTTTAAAAAAATTTGGAGGCAAGGAAGACTCAGAATGTTGTAAGAACAAGTCAACAGTATCAGAGAAGAAGGTATTGTACATTGAAAAAGATATCAGGTGAAATTATCTATTGATCTGTTACGATTTAATTTTCTATTCTATTGTTTTAGAAATATATATATATTTTTGTGGAGAGGTGGTTTAAGACAGAAACTAAGAGGCAGATCAGTAGAAACCATACTGTAGTGAATATATTTTAAAAGTTTTAAATAATATAATTCCAGGAAACAAAGTCACAATGTAGAGTTACTTCAGAAATTTAGTCAACCCATGATGCATTGCAGGTTTTCCCATCCTGCTTGCTGAACAAATGGAGGTGGTAGTTAATGTCAACATCTACTGTGTGAAAACATAATTAAGACTCATGAACAAAAAGTTACCAAATTAAATAGTTATATTTAGCTGGGTGTCTTAAGTTGATATCTTAATTATCCTGGAATATGACTCTCCCAGAAAATTGTTGTGTTTTGTAAATATAAATATAAATGCTTTCAACTCAGAAGCCACAGATTAGCTTTCTAACACTTGCAATATTATTTCAGTAATATGCTTTGCAAATAGGCATCAGATGTCATCATGGTTTAAGCCCAGCCAGAAAATAAGCACCACGCAGCCACTCACTCAATCTCCTCCTCCCTCCTCCCACAGTGTTAGGATGGGGAAGACGGTTGAAGTAAAGCTTGTATGTTAAGATAAGAACAGTTTAATAATTGAAAATAAAGTCAAATACAATCATAATGGTAAATAATAATAACAACAATAATAATGGTAATAAAAAGGAAAGAAACAAATAATAAAAAGGAGAGAAACAAGTGATGCACAGCCCACCACAATGCCAGTCCCCCCTTCCTGAATGCAGACTGGCCATGCTTCCAGGTAACTATCCCCAATTTACATACCAAGCATGATGTTCTGGGGTGTGGAATATTCCTTTGGGCAGTTCAGGTCATCTGTCCCAGCTGTGCTCCCTCGAGTTTCTTTTGCATAACCCCTCACTGGCAAAGTGTGAGACAAGGAGGGGAAAAACTGTCCTTGGCTTAGGATATACACAGCTTGGAAGAAAAAACAAAACATCATCACCATTCTCATTCTGAATCCAAAACACAGACAGCACTGTAACAATTACTGAGCAGAAATTAACTCTGCCCTAGCTGTAACTAGGACAGATGTGTAAAGTGCTTTTCTGGTTCCAAAAGATTCATATTTCCAACGCTTCCCTTTCATTTAGCACCATATTAGCAAAAATAAGACCACAAGGCATTTCTAAAACTGGGCAGAATTCAAGCATATTTTATTAAAATTTACATTTGAGTCTGTTTTTTATTTTGTATGTGGATCCAGCACTGACTATTTTTCCAAGGCACTACTATAAATCTGTGGCACAACCCAGAGGTAAATTTACCAAGTTCCACAAATTTTTCCAGTTCCAGCCTGATCACAAGTATGTTCCATTGCTTTATTACGTTGTAACTTTCTCCATGTCTGATTCATAGTAGAATGTCAGAGGAAGGCATAAATTCTCTTCTTCTAAAAGACATATCTGTTTCGATTAACTTCTATGAGCTCTGATATGATTGCAATATGTGGGGATTGCAGCTACTCTACAATCTAAGGCAATCAGCAATATTTCTTTCTTATATTCTCACTCCTCTGCTCCAGCTGGAGTTGTGCAGGGCTTTTTTCCCCTTCTTTAATCTGTTATCCCAGAGGCACTACCATTGTTACTGGTGGGCTCAGCTTGGCCAGCAGCAGATCTGTCTCAGAGCCAGCTGGCTCTGGCTCTCTTGGACATGGGGCTGGCAGCCCCTCACAGTGGCCACCCTGCCACAAGCACCACACCCCTCTCCTACCCTACTGCTACCATAACTTTGCTAGGTAAACCTAAGACACAGAACATGTAAAGGATCTACCTCCTTCTGCAGCAAGGAGAAAGCTGGGAAAGATACCTTACAGTGCCTAGAAATTAGTAAATGCCTTCATGTAGAGAACAGAATCCCATTCCTCATATCTCATTTTGGGGTAGGCTCAGCTGTCTAGGTTTCATGCAGTCTGTTGTGATTCTGCTGATCCTGAAGGGTGCTTGAACACTGAGCTCACCTACAGAGTCTTAAATTTGGTCTAAATATAACCACCGAAGGTTGCACATGTGTCTATTTCAAATACTTTCAGATGTTAATATAGGCAACTTTTTAAAGAAGAGTTTCTGTATCCTACTGTCCTTCAACTTTCCCTTGTTCAGACCTCACCAGAATGGTTCCCAAGGGTAAGATTCAGCTGCTAATAGAGAATCTTTTTGTTTGGTTTTGGTGACCTCCAGTATTTCACCTGACCATACTAGGATTAGATGAAAAATCATGAGTCTGTCAGAAAATAATTGTGTCTGTCAAACTTACATAAATATCCTTGATAATTCAAGAGACGTCAAATTACACTAGACATCTACATGTGGGCTACTGAATCCTGCCCTTTCAATCTTACCTCTCGACTTTGTTACTGTGGTAAAATAAAATCCTTATGTAGTTTACTTTGCTTTTATATATGTACAAGGCCCTCAATCCACCTCATGGTTTCATAAACATTTTAAAATATTCACAATGGAAACTTAGGACTGAATGGGTTTTTTTAATATATATTTTAAAATAACAATACAACATTTCAACACAAAATATATATTTTATTACTTTGAAAACAATACCAATTGTCTAGTATTAATTATTAACTAGTCATTATTAAAATGTTCACTGTTATCTAATTAAAATACAGGTAGTTTTACCCTCCAGAGTATATTCCCAGTGATAAACAGACATGGAAAAATAAAGAACTTTTTCACTTTTAGGCAGAATAATGTGTGCTCTCTAGAAGAATTAGTCTAACAAACTTTTTTCCTTGCATCTTAAGCGATGGGACATACTGAGCAAATAATCACGAGTAAGGAAAAATCTCAACAAAAGAATGAACTGGTCTCACTTAATTTAAAGAAGCAATTAATCAAATGAGATGTGAAAAACACATACTAAATAATGTTATTGAGGAAATTAGTTAGAAATGTTCAATTTACCTCCATAAAAGAAGAAAGAATCATCCAGATAAATGGAAATGAAATCTGCTAAGTGCAAGTAAAATGAGTAATTTTTATGGTACAATTTATCATTCTACTAATAAACAATACCTTGTCAGGATTAAACATATTTTATAGGGACTGTAGACATACTACAATTAAATTTTTTAAAAGAAAACAACTGCAATTTAATTTCAAAAGCTCCTTTTCAAATGAGATATTAATATATGCCAAACACAGCAAGAATGTCCCAGAGATATATAGGCACCCTCACATGCTGGTAGAGAATAATGCTCCCTCACACTCCTTCCACTTGAGAAGGTGGATTTTTATTCTACCTTGAATATGCCAGGCTGAAATCTGTAAGTAGTGTGGTAGCTGTCTTGAATTGTTATCAGCTTTGTAGCAAAACATTTCCACCTTACAGTAAGAAGAATCAGGGATGAACTGAATCTCAGGAGCTGACTTTTTTGATTTGCTTGCACTGTACTCTGTCTAAAGAAAAAAAAATCAATCTCTTATTACTATTATCCCTAGTAATGCTTAGTAGAAAACATTTTACTCCATACCGTGATGCACTGTCATAAGCTTTCAGAGAACAGTCACAGCTGCTCAGGATATAACAAACCCACTTATTCTGTGGTGCAAGAAAAAAACTAGCTTTTTGCCTTTTCAAAGAGCAGCAGGAAAAAAGAAATTTTCAAAATTTTAAAAAATTGATGGAATCATCTGCAAAACAACTTCAAAAACTATTTTAAACTAACATGCCAATGGGAAATTGAATTTTCATTGATTTGCTACTTTTATCAGCCTGAACTGGTTATTAATGTGTCTGTAGTATACCTTCAGGACAAAATTTTTCAGTTTCTCAGAAATTCTGATTTCATAGGAGAAATAAATATATTTAATTGCAGTACTTTTTTTTTAATTTTTAAATTTTGCACTTTAGAAATCCTTTTCTGATCCACTTCTTAGATAATCAGCCATTGTTAGGTGTTTTTATCCCATTTTAAGTTGATTTCTCATCCCATTAGCAACAGTTGTTTTGCCCTAAAGTGGGAAATGATGAGTGACAATTGTGTATTTTTGAAGTTTAATTATTATTGGTATCACTATTTTTTTATCAGCAGCAAAGTAATAAGAAATTAAAAGATAAGTTTTGTACTTCCATTTAAATCTATTTTGATCAGGCTTCTCAGAGAAAACCACAAGTGTTTTTAAACTTCTAATACTAAGACAAAGGAAAGTGTCATGTCAGGAGCTGCTAGGAGACACTGTGATAAAGAGGTGTCACTTTTGCAACCCAGAGCCTTCCTCTGACTAAAACTAGTAAATGTATACTAAAAATTAAGAGACAGTGTAGTTGACTTGCCAACATGTGCCATCTTTACCAGTTTTTCTGAACAATAAAACTCAATTGGGAGAGAATAGTAACTCAGAAATAGTAACTGAGAAAAAAACTGGCCACTGCATAAAACATCAGGAATTTTATTCCTAAGGTGATTTTTTTTTTCATGGCATAAACAGGAGCTGCAGTACATGCAAATAAGTCTTCCAGTCTAGGCAACCAGGCGATTTGGTAAAACACACCAAGCTGTATGTTTACCCTACAGTATAGATGCAGCCTAAGGTATCTATCATTAGCTATAATAAATCCCTGTAGTCAACAAGGAAGAAATGGTCATTTTTTAACTCAGCTTACTTTTTTTTGCCTTTGGAGCTGCAGTACTTTTCACTTATTTGATCTTGTCTGTTGATTAATGTTCCTTGCTTAAGCCATTCTCAGGATTCTCTGTTTCTCAATTAAATTTCAGATTACCAAGATCAGTCTGATTTGTCCATAATGAAATAAAGGGGATTGTATAGAAAATTAATTAGGGACATTCAATTTTAAAATAGACAATATTTTATTCCAATTTATCTTATGCTCACAGCTTACTATTAAAACTTTTGAGCCTTCATGAATAAAACCCAGAAATAGGTAGTTCAAAAATTCTAGGACATGGACAAATTTCAGTGGCCACATGTGACTGCATACAAATATTTTCAAACAGGATGTTAATGAAGTAAGCCTTAAGTCCCATAAAACTTCTCAGGTGACTGTCCAATTCTTTTGTTAATCAGGCCAGCATGAGATCTTCAAACTGCTTGGATGCTGCCTTATACAGTGGGTATACTTGCCCCACACATGCCTACAACTCCAATTATGGGAATGCACAACATTTTAGAGTAAAATGACAAGTTTAGCACATTGTTTAGTTCTTCTGAATAAACCAAATAAAAAACAAATGAACCAACAAAAAAAAAACCAAAACAGTCGTCAGGCTTCTCTACCTGCTATGTTATGTATCTAGGCTTTGCAAATATATCCTAAGTCTGCTGCAGACATGCTGCAAAGAAAATATAAACAAGAAAGCATGTTCAGTTAGAAAGAGTACCTTACTGGAGTAGACTGTCCACACCCTCACTGTTCAAAGAGGCTTTAATTGCCCTGACTGAGCTCAGTGTGAGGCCTTCACCACTCCAGTGACAGTGACGGTGTGAAATTCAATTCTTTATAACCTGAGGTGTCCAGCTTAGTTGTAAATATCTGAGCTGATTGACCTGGCTTTTCTAATAATCAGTAAAAGTCTGGAGTATTAGTTGGTTGCCTAAACACAATGTTTTGTGCCATTTGAGATGTCCTGGAGTATCCCAGAGTTTCTTTCTTCTTCTAAAAGGGATAAGACTTCTGTAAATCCTGTGGTAGCTACTGTCTCTCTGCAGATGTGTGTAGTAACTTACAGAATTGGAACTTGTGCTGCACGTTACTGAAGACTACTAATTCCTGTTCTAGCTAGCTTGGCAAAATGTGCACTTTTTCATCATGGCTTTAAGTGTTTATTTTCCGTAAGAAATTGAAATATTTACCCACTAAGTGGCCAGTCTCCGTACTTAGTTTCTTCAATTACTTAAATCACCCTATCTTTGTAATTACAAAAAGTTCAAGATCAGGTGAAAATAGTAATTCTATTTCCGTGGTGTTCTTGTCTTAAGTAATTTTAGTAGCTATTCTCAGCACAAAAGTGCCATGTTTTAAATAATCCTGTCTTCACATATATTGTATGGGCAGCTTGCATGTTTAAATGCAAATTCACATGTACTTCAAAGGTCAGTATTAAGATATGAACTTGTAAGAATTTGTATCAGTACCTTCTTAGCGATATCTTTTGGTCCAGACTTACATGGTAGAGCAAAGCCTTTACCCTGTACAAGCCTCACACTCTGCTGTCTGACATTTAGGGCCTTCTTCTGAAAGGCAAGACTTGTTAACTGGGCTCCTTAAGAGTTCATTTTGTCTGACTGCTTTAAAGGTTATTTTAATCACCAATACAAATCATACCTTAAAAAAAATTAGCTGGACACCGTACAGTTGTTTTTAGGTTTTAAAGGTCTAGGTTTTAGAGCAGAAGAAAACGGCTTGCATCTTGCTGCTGCACTAAGTTGGATTTCAGGCATCCCATGAACATTGCTGAACTGCATCCCACTTGGCATGGACTCTGGAGACTTGTCAAAGAGGACCAGGCACCAGGCGTCCACCAGTTCTTTTGATTTATACTGTTCTTATGTGTCTGTATTTTCTAAATTGCTATAGAGATTTTAGCCCCTCTGGGGCTGGAAGCCTTGTAAAAACATTTTCTCTTTGAGGTACAGTGTATAACTTGTTTCAAGCTGAGACAGAAATACAAGGAGAAAATTGCTTCTAGAAATATGCTGCCACTTCAGAAACCCTGAAGTGTTGTTTGATTTAGGCTCGTCTATACTAAAATGCAGTAAACATTAAGAAGGTAGATCTAGATTTTTTTATTATTTTATTTTTCTACTTGAAGCAGATTGAATTTATTCTAATGGTTCAGGTAAAGGTGAAGATGAAAACCAGAAGTGATTTAAGAGAATAGTTCAACAATGCTCTGTATGGGAAGCAGAATTCCAAAAGAATTTGTTTAGGTTCTGACAATAAAATTTTCTCTCTCTTTTACCCCCCCAACTTTTTTTTGAGGGGGAAGACCCCCCCAACAGCAGAAAATTTTTAATTAAGTAACATCCGCATCTTAACTAATACATAATCACTTGTCATTTGAAATGTTCAAAGAAGATCAGCAAAGCTGGTGAAGGGTCTGGTGCACAGGTTTCAAGAGGAGCAGTGCAGGCAATGAGGGTTTTTTAGCCTTGAGAAAAGGATGCTCAGGGGGGACCTTATAAATTTATACAACTACCTGAAAGGAGGCTGTAGCCAGTTGGGGGTCAGTCTCTTCTCCCAGGTAACAAATGACAGAATGAGAAGAAATGATCTCAGGACACCTATTCCAGACCCAATTATTTATGTTATTCTAATCTACAATTCTGTGATTTTATTATTCTAACATCTTAGAAAACCGAGTAAAATCAACTCTTAATATTAAACCTTAAAAGTAATATTTGAAGGAATATAACTTTTTTTACTTTCATTTTTTCCCCAACTTTTTTGCTTTATCCAAAGTGAGTCCAAGGCCTATATGCTTATGACGGATTTCAAATCCCAGATACAAAACAAATTCATGTTCAAAAAGGAGGTTCATCTATATTCTAAACATAAAATTCTGAACATCCTAACAACTGTAATTTAAGAGAGAAACTAGTGAACTTCACTCTTTTTGCCTAAAATCCAAATGCAGATTCTGTACCTGATACTTATTCCTTTATAAACAGATATATTTTAAAATATTTTATCTTTAGTTGCAAACTTAAATATGCAAGAGTGGAGGTAAAGAAAGATTAAATTCTGTGCGTGTAAACAAAAAGGGGAAGTGTTTTTACCTCCATTCTTTATGATCATAGTAGTGATTTAATTTATAGTTTTGTGGGTTAAATTTGGCTTACTGAATTTATTGAGATAAAGTAGTAATTCCACACTTCACCTTAAATGTTTTCTACTAAACATAACAGTTCTGTCAGCATTACTTTTTGTAGGATAGCCTGAATTCCAGAATAATTCCCTGAAATCCATCTTTGTTATCTCGTAATTGTGAAAAATCCTGCATTTTCATTTCTTCATGAGTGTGTGTGTGTACAGCTGTCTACATTTTAAAAAGATCAAAATTTCAAGCTTTAACATTTCTTTTTGTTCTATGGCAATTGGGAATTTGAATGTAAGAGCAACATTTTACCTTGGTAGATGTGAAATTTTTTAACAATGGTGCCAAGGATGACTACATTAAGTAAAATCAAAGTGAATTCTTGCAGTTCGAGTAATGCTTACCTATAGATCGGATGTATTTGTATAATATTCCATCAGTTATTTTAACAAGGCAAGGCAATATTCAGAGCAGATGTCATTCTATGAAGCTTTGCACTGCAAAAAAGGTTGCAGAATTCTAAATTTGTTGGCTAACTTTTTTTCTTTTCTTTTCCTTTTTTTTTTTCAGTTTTAAACTGTTTGTGTCTCAACCCACAGGTTTTCTCACTTTTACCCATCTGATTCTCCCTCCATCTCACTGTGGGTGGTACTGAGTGAGCACTTGTGTGGTGCTTAGCTGTTGGCTGTGGTGAAACCACTACATGTGAAAAGCAAAGATATTGGTTGCTCCACAAATCCATAGCATTTAGATATAAGGGTCAATAACCTGAGTTAGAGCAGGGAGAGTTAGCAACAAGCAAGAGTGTTGAAATGGTCAGCTCAAAGACTTCTCTGCAATGAAAAAGTATAATCTGCTTTCACCACCAAACACAACTACCTGTAACTAACATTTGAGGGTCTCGCCCTTTTGATACCAGCTACACATTATTTGCATTCATACAGCACCATAAATAAATTATTTTGTTTCAATTTCTTGAACAGTTCAAAGCTGTGTAGCATGCATATATCTTTTTTTAGTCTTTGAACTTTTTTGAAAGCTATTTTAGACTGTCATTATCTTTCCCTGTCAAAACTGTCAAGTTGCATTAAAAATGAAACAACACATTTCCTTAGAAATGTGGTACTTGTTGTTATGAAAAGGGAACAACTTGACCTTACTAAATGGGTCAGCAAGAGCATTAGCAGAGTGTTTTCAGATATGGAAATGTACAGAATATTTCTATGACCTTTTCAGGCTTCAAGTTCATATTATTGATTGAGATCACAATTCAAGAAATACAGAAATTTATTAAAAGTAAGAAAAAAAATCATATCTGCAGCTGAAGTTTTAAAAGAAAGCAAAATGCTTAACCAGCTGAGGTCACCACCTACGTATCTGTATTTGATGAAATGCTAAATTAGCTTTCAGTAGTGAACCACCTGAGTAAATACTTTTTCATTTTGCTTCACTATTGAAGCTCCTCTACATTAATAGTGGAAAGAGGAGATATGATTTAAGAGCTTAAAAGAGGAAAGTTTATTTTTCTCTTCCATTCCATAGCCATAAAAGCCATATAAAGGGCATAAAGGTATTTGGTTTAGTATGTTATAAAATATATTTTTAACTGGAAAAAAAATGAAGAGCACATCTCTATATTGCTTTTCCTTTTTAGACAATGGGGTCTAGTTCATCCTTCAGCAGGTATCAAATATGCAAATTTTTTATCTGAAGCATAGCTTTTATTCCATTTTAGACTCATGGAAAGACAAGTAATTAATCATATAAAAATTAATTTCCAGTCTTCCTTTTGTCTCACCAGTAAACAATTAATGACTCAGGCTGAACTTTTAAAACATATCATGAGCAAGCAAAGTATTTTACATATGACGTGTATTAAAGAGTATTTTATATGCATATTTTGATATTCATAGAGGCAAACATACCTATATAACACGTTATAGAGTATGCTTTATATATATATATATATGTGTACATACACACCTATATGCTATGTCACAGACCATAACTACAATGAGAGACATATCATAGAATCATTAAGGTTGGAAAAAACCTTTAAGACCATGCAAAGAAAAGGAAAAAAATGTGTCATGTTATTAAGCTTAAAAAGAAATTGCTGCTCAGTCTTTCAGTCCAGGTATTAGAAAAAGAAATGGCAGAGAAGTGACTTTTTTAAGAGCTGTAGCTGAAGTAATATAATGTATTCACCCATATTAAGCCTTAATTTGCAAGGTGAAAATGCTCCTGTTGAAGCCAGTATAAAATACATTGGGCATCTGCAGGGGTGGAGTGGAACTGTTCTCATTCACTGTGTGATTATACTGAATAAGGAATGACTCTTTCAAATCTGCCATGTATTCCTCCTTGAAGTTCTGACATGCATAACCCTAGGATGATGGATAGTATATTGGCTGTGATTGCCTACATTGACTGGGCAAGAAACTCCAAGACAAATTTCAAAAGTGCATCTACAGTCAGTCTCCCAAGACAAAATCCACTTCTGAAATTCATCTTTATTTTCCAATTTTATTTTTTAATAAAATAATTCTATGTTTGTATATTAAACTTCCAGCATCCCAGAAACATAACTCCAGATGTAATAAAACAATTAACAATTTGCAGTTATGTAAAATATATGTTTTATCTGTGTTTTTCTGCCCCAAATTCTAAAAAGAAAGTATATTGTAAGCCTGCTAGTCACTGCTTAAGTGCCAGTTCCCTGATGGAGATTTTGCAGAGCTGTATGTACTACAGTAAGCTCAGAGCTGTTGGAAAATTGATAGGAAATTCTCTGAGGACTTCAGTCCCCAAAGGAATTTCTTTTCAAGAGCAGGTGTTGTGTGTCTCCTTGTAACAGTGATGGCCATAATGGATCCTCAAAGCAAATTTGGGGGAGACAGATAACGCAATAGCCACGGTCTAACTGGAGTAATGTGCTGACCTAACCATAATGCTGGTCAAGGTCTGACTCAAGTCACATATGGAAGAAACTATTATCATTAGCTGGTATGCAAATATGACTATAAATTATCTTATTCCATAAACAGTGGGCAGCCCAGGGACCACTGAGCTTTCCTGCTCAGCTGCAGGCTGCATGCCAGGATCTCCCCCTGAGCAGGGATACCTCTCAAGGTTACTCTCTGAGGAACCACTCTTTAGGCACAACCAAGAAGCAAAACTTTACTCAATTTACAGAAATCTACACCTTGATTTTAGTGTAGCTCTCTTTATCCTTTTCCTTTTCCCCCTTTTTCCTAATGTTAGGTTATATATAATAGAAATACTTTTTACCTTTAAAATGCAATCTTCATTTAAAAAAAAGAGGTTGAGAAAGACAGTATCATAACAAAGGCTACAAAGAATTTTTAGCTACAAGCAAGAATTTCATTCTCTGAATTCAAAACTTATTTGTTTTTTTCCTTGATTCTGACTACCTGTTGAATTTTCTAACATTGCTGAGGCATCAGCTGTTTCTTGTTTATTTGTGCTGCAAATACATAACTACAGCTTTTCAGGCAGTGATTACAGTACTCTACTGCAGAACTGTGATGAATAATCAATGCACTCAATGTGGAGCTGACTGAGAAACAGAAAAAGGTACTGTGAAAATACTGCTCTTTTTTTTTTATATCTATTTTTTTAAATGTAGGTTTGAAGAAAACTAACCTTCTCAGGCTGGAAATGGCAACTACTTGAAACTTGCAAATGGAGCAGCCATTTTAGTGTACAGCACTGCCTTGATTCTAAGACTGAAGTTGGTTTTCTGAAAAGCTCTTGATAACTATGACTGTTTTGAAAAATGAAATTTTGTCTTGAAAAAATTAGAACCATTTCTGTTCTTTGCATAACTACTGTGGAAAAGATATGCTGGACCAAATTATTTATAATTCCAAAAGTAGGTCTTGTACTCAAAAACAAACCGCAATGACAAACAGGTCATGCATACCAAAAAACAAAAAAAAAAACCCAAAAAACCCCCAAAAAAAAACCCCCAAAAAAAAGGCAAATTTAAAAATATATTTCTGAATTAAAATGTATGTAAAATTTTGACTTACCCTAATTACTTAAGTAAACAAGGTTTATAGAATCAAGAATGGATTAAGATGCATATCTACTGGTACAATATTTTCCTCTCATTACCCTGGAAAAGAAAAAAAAAGCAACTTCTGGATTTAAAACAAATTTAAAAGAGGTAAAAGGTACAAGACCAAAATAATTTTCTACAGTTTTATAATGAACAGCTTGCCAACAAGGAGATAGGCAAGTTTACTTCTAGTATCTTTTAAGTTTTTTATTTATAATAAAAGTTGAATATGTTGGTGTATCCTGCAAAAGAATGTTGGAAGTTTACACAGAGATAACTTAAAATTAGTTTATTGTCATACTGTCAAATTTGACAGCTTTAAACTTTATTGTAGTTAATTTTCCTTATGTAAAGAGCATTCATAAAGCCAGACTGACTATGTATTGAAAGTGGCATGTACAATAAATAGCTTTCAATCTTTTCCTGAAAAGCTGAAAAGATCAGTGCAAGTTTCTAAAAACAAAGTCATTATTAAAAAAAAACCAAAAAAACAAAACCCTGATTTGTTATGCTGTATGGAAGTGCCTTTTTAAAATAATATACCAATGCCTTAGCAAGATTGTGATACAGAAAAGTCTCTGATGAAATAAATAAAGGTACAGTTGGAAATAGTGTCAGAAAAGAAGGTGAGATGGTTTCTACTGACAAATAGAAGTCCTACTAGAAACATTTATTTCATTTAAAATCAGTAGACATTGTTAATGATAGAATATTAGGTAATTAAAAAAAAAAAAAAAAGAGAGTTCCAGAGTCTGGTTTCTGATCCTGCCTGAAGCATAGAGTCATTGATTCTTTAGTCCAAAGCAATTGCTGGAACATAAGCAAGAACTCAGAAAGGGGAACTAAGAGAGTTCCCAGCCTAATGCACAAACAAGTATGACTCCATATTATTAGCAGTTCTCAACAGGAAGGTATTCTAGTATCAAACTTCACTGGTTAAAGGACAAGGAGCAGCATACTATGCTAAATCCTAGATCAGAATAAGTGTGAGATTCAAGCTCTAATCACATGCAGGCAAAGAGCTAATACACCTGAGGCAAGTTCAGTCAAAAAGAAACAAAGATATGTCAAACACTTTGACTGTTGACAGTTGTCCTTGGTTTGTTTATAACAGCTCTTTACTATTCATTCTAAGTGATTGATCACCTAAGTCACAATAGTTCCTGCAACCCTCTTTTGGATTAATGAAACAATTCAAATAGAAGAAACAAAGAATAATGAATAGTAAATAAACTCCAAACTTTGGCGTAAAACTCATGAGGTGGTTAAATTCCTTCCTTGAACTGGCATAAGCAATTTAATGAAGGTCACACAAAAAGCCTGTGACAAACTGGGACTGCTGCTTAATCTTCAACTAAAAGCCATTTTATGTTTTATAAAATTGCATATCACAAACTAGAAACTGTGGCATAAAAACTGTACAGATCTTTTGATACGGAGGTGTAAAATAAAATTGTTTTTATTAAGTTTTTAAGCCTTCTACTGTAGAAAACAGGTGAAGTAAAATACCAAAACCTGAAGATTACTGCCAAAATTCCACATATATTTTACTTGTAATGTCTTATTTCTTGGAAGACAAGTTACTTATTGCAGCTTTCAAAATTATACAAAAAAGGAGCAAAATCTAATTTTAATGTCACATAATTATCATTTATTTTGAAATTATTGGTTTTCTAAAGGGAATCTCATTGTAAAATTTAGCTGAGAAAAGTGATATTTTCAAAATTGAGTTGCTCTTCTTTTTACTGTGTGATGGCTAAAGCACATTAGGCCTGAAAGATTTGTCATTTTCTCTCAAACAAAAAGATTACACATTATCATTTCACACTATATTTATTTGTATCATCTTTTACTACTACTTAGGAAATTCCTCCTTACTATCAAAAAGGAAAAAATCCTTGGAAATATTGAAATAATAGATCAACTAATTAGTATATTTTTTACAAAATCATGGTTGTTGTATTAAGATGTACTTAGGCTTCAACAATTTATAATTCTGTTACATAAAAACCATTACTAGTAGTGAAAATACAGTAACTGTATATATATATATTTAATAATGATAATTTTCTTGTCTTTTGTCTCTCTCCTCTGCTTCTTAAATGCATACACAAAGCTCAGGACACAGAACCAGAAAAAAGTTAAGCTTATTGGGGGAAAGTTAATGGATATAATTAAGCAATTCCACAGAACTTTACTGCCTCTCATAGCTCCCCTGCTTTTATGCTCCTAATTAGTTAAATTTAATATACTTTGAAAGCAACTCAGATATTTTTTTATTTGCCTGTATAAATGTAGTCTATGGTGTATTTGCACCACCAAAATGTACAGCTGATCAATCAGATGGGTATATAAGAATGCTAGCTTGTATAATTCTGTATCTATACCTTTTTTGAGCTATCAAATGGGAGAATTACATTTTCTGCTTATATTATTATAGATGCTAATTTACATTTCTTTTGTTAAATGCTAGATATGCTTCTGAAATGTAGCTGTTTGAATTAACTATATTTATTCCATTAAAAAAAATCAAAAATTATCACATAAAAAAAAAAAAAATCAAGCTGTTCAGAATTGTGCACATCTGCCCTTATACTAGAGGTGGACCTTAGTGAACTTTTCTGTGCACCTCAGTCTTTGTATTTCATTCTTCACTTACTGACCTTTAGGTTATGAAATACCATGTCCATCACTTCCAAATTAAATGACTCAAACAAAATTAGGTTCCATTCAATTATAAACTCCTACTTCCCTTCAGGAATCACCACAGCTACCACAAAGTCATAACAGGGAGTATGGCAAAAGTGGAAGTCAGGAGAACACTTCACAGCAATTTCATTCAGCAGGTTATTATTCCCAGGGTGTTGGTCAATGTGGAGAAATTAGAGCATTCAGCGAGGTACAAAATGCAGCCTGGAGCCAGATGTGTTGTGCTTGCTTTGTTGGGTTTTTTCCGTTGATACTGCAGAGTAACAACAAATAGGCAAAATTTTCCATGCATTAACAAAAAGGGAAAGGAAGTTTCACCTTTTGAAATAAATGAATAAATGACTATTCCTTGAGGACAGAACTTTCTTTTTTTCCTATAATTTTTCTTTTGCAGGATACAGAATACAACTCTATTAATACCATGATTACATATCATCAGCAAAAGTTACACAACCAACTTATAAACTTCTTGGAAATAGAGATTAAGAGACTTTATGCAACAGTATAGAACATCTAGTAATCTGACGGCTCTAGGATAAAATCTATTTCTTTGAGATGACTGTTGTGGCTTTATTTTTCTACCTAATAGAATATCAAGCAGAGTTTAGAGTGTCTTGAGAAATCAGATTTGAAAGGCTTTTTTCATTATTATGCAATGTTTCTGAGAAAAGAAATGAATTATTCTGTAGTTCAAAATATAAAAAAATATGGATGACAAGAACAATATTTTTTTACTTTCAGGCGTAAACTGTTAAAAAATAGTCACTGTATTTTCCAGCTACTGTGAAAGCTCTTTCACGTCAACTTCAAGTACTCAAGGATATTATTAATTCTAAGCTTCAGAAATGTTTCGGACATGTAGATTTTCTTGTTAGTTATTTTTCATCACGTATAAGATTTTTATCATGTGTTAGATTATTTCATAGTGTGTAAGAACCAACAGTATTTTATTCAGAATTTTCAGTTCCTAAGTGTATCTTGGAACTTAAACCCTGTGTGCTACAGCCCTGAACTTGCGGGTGCCTTAATTCTGCAATGAATTTTGCTTTCAGCAAATAGAGCAGTGAGGGCTCCATATGGAAATAGTGAATTTCACAGCTGAAGCTCATCTCTGTTCTGCCTTTCAGCTACTAAATATAAAAGCTGTGAGAGTGTCTAACAGAAACATTCCTGTCAATGTATGGAAGGGAAAGTCAATATTAAGTTAAAAGAAACTGAATTTCACTTGTAGGGAAAACAAAACAGGGTATGTAAGTGGGAGTAGGTGCAATCAGAGATGCTTACATGCGCATAATTAAATACCGTTAGTTCAGAAGAGGCATAACCCAAAAAAAGTTTTTCTAAAAAGTTAGTAAGAACACAGAGAAGTCTTCTTATGAGATGGCATAAGCATTATTTTGAGGATGTTTTGTTGCAACTGAAGTAGCTATAGTTACCTTACAGATGAGCAGATTAAAATTTACAGCACAATATGGGATATACCTGTTTTGTAAAAAATGTGATATGCCTACTCTGAATGTTATTTTCCACTGAGTATCTTTATTTCTGATTAACTTAGACTGAAAAATAGTAAGTCCCATTTGGATAACAGTTCCACTCAAACATTTAAATTAGAAGAAAAATGCTGATCTAGAATTTTGTGGGAATATCAATGTAAAAGTCACATTTCTGTCATTTTCTATTTACTCATACCTGAGCTGAGATATAGATAATTGAAAGGTGGAGAGATAATAGAATAGGCTCTTTCATTATCTTAGTCTATTTATAGATGCATATAGGTATTAAAAATATCTAAACTTCCCCTTCCCTCCCCCCCCACCCCCCCAAAAAGGAGTCCTGCAGCGAAGTGCCTCAAAACTTTGTTAGGATAGTATTTTTTTTTCCATTGTGGAGGTTACTGTAAGGCCCCAAAAAAAACCACTAGACAAGACTCTTAAAAGGGCTTATGGTTTTTCAAGCATTCAGAATTAGATACATGAGAGAAATACTGACACAATATTCTTAAGAGTTCAATACAACAAATAGAACTTTACCAAAAAAACAGAGAACTTTGGCAAAAGTTTTAGAGCAGCATTCAAACAACACAAAGCATTTCAGAAAGTATTAACTTTGCCCATTCAGCTTAGCAAGCTCCAGACCCATCTAATTTTAAGTTACTTGAAATTCCAAGAGAGAATTAGAAGAAAGACAGAAAAGATACAGAAAAAAACAAGTATAACTACCACTCCTCGTTCCAGAGGTTCAGCTGATAGAAATTCCAAGGGGAAATAGAGGCAACACAGGTGCTTGCTGCATCTCATGGATTAAATACCCTTTGGCTTTCCTGGGCCCTTCCCCCAGGTGGGACTTCTACTTATTTGGCCACTCTAGGGATGGTATTGGGCTCCAGCGGCAGGTATGGAGCATTGTTTCTGGTGTGCCAGGGATTGACAGCCACTACAGGGCTGGGATACAGCCTGGGGGTGTGAGGTGTGTGGAGCAGGGTATTCCCTCACCAAAGACAATGCCTGACCTTGCCCTTTCTCCCACACACATGCACAAAATGTTCTGAGCCAGCAATTCTTCCAGTCCATGACAAATTAAATTTGTGTTTCAGTGATTTAGAAACAGAACTTTAAAAAACTGGTTTAACAAATGTCCAATAATATTTTAAATAAATAACTTTCAAAAAGAGTTCTTGCACAGATATTGTCAGGTGCCATTATTTAAATTTATTCAGAAATGTGATATTTGATGTGTCTGTAGGTTGAAAAGATATTTGAGAATTTCCAATTCAAATCTATTGAATATATGCACCAATTGTGAAAATTATGCTGCTGTCTAAATAAAACATATTCCAATACAGTAAAATTCATCAGAACAATATTCACTGTCACCCATGATATTTGCCTACTATAACTAATGCTTTCGTACATGTTGAGACAGAAACATTGACTGAGGGGAATTATTCCACAAACTTCAAGCCTCAGGCCTTGTATCAAGCTCTAAAACAAACTCAGTTAAAGTTCTTTGCTGGAACTGCAAAGTTTCCCAATCTCATTAATGCAACTGTGACTGTGATATGTCACACTTGAGAAATATGGTGCATATTGATACAAGGATTTAGGTCCAATGCTCATTAAAAGCAGGATGGTAACATTAAATAGTTGGCAGTGAATCCAGGAAATCCACAAACTGTGATATTTATAAAGTTAGCAATAGATTTTGAGCCTTTTCTGTTGCTCTTAGGTCATTGGTTCATTAAATATCATCATCACAAAATAACTGCTAGAACACAGACCCCAAAATAATACTGAACTTGTTATACTGAATATATTGGATTTAAAGGGAAAGAAGCTATGTATGTAATTTTGGAAACTTTAGATGAAGCTGTGATATTCTGTTAAGGGGTGTGGGGGGTGTCCCCCTTTCTTTCGACCAAAATAATAATAAAATAAATAAAATGTAAGCTCAGTGTTAACACTGCTATCAAAATGCTTGTGAATGTTAATAAAATAGGAGCTGGTGTGAGAGCCAGAACAATTGTGTGTGTTTTGGGTGATGTTTACCTTTAATGTACATCAAACAATTTGCAAGCTCAGTGCATTAAGTAGGGATAATTAAATCATCGATAATTCATACATGTAAAAAAGTTGGTTTCAAGTTAAAACTTTCTGCATAAGTGTAATGGTGTCTCAGAATATTTTCTCCACCTTTGCCTTGTAATGTAAAGAGATATTAACAAATAAATATGAAAATAAAAGTTTTTACATTGACTGGCCTTTCCACAGAGTTCATTGATTGTAGTCAAAATATTTCAGCCTCCAGAGAGTGACATAGGTTGAATCATATTTCCTTCCATTTGCCTCTAGGGTCAATAATATTTTCAAACAAGTATGATGAAATAAAGTGCTTGTTCTGGATGTAAATATTGCTCAGAAGGAAAATGAGTTGACAAATTCAGCTTTTCTTTATCATTTGATTTGGTGTTCAGAGGTAAGAGCATCTTGCTTTACAAATCAATGAGTATTAATTCTAATTAACATGGACCTATATGGTATATGTTAATAACCTCATCTGGTAAAATGGCAACAGAGCCTGGGCTGGGCCACACCGTATTTGGAAAAACAAGGCTCAAATTTTTCTATGCTGTACTTGTTCTTCAAGGAGAAGATTATAATCATAGAGTTTTGTTAATTTGATTTTTCTTTTTTGAATTTTAAATGTGAAAATAATGTAAAAAAAAAAAGAAGATTTTTATTATTTCACGCATATTTCAGAAAATAAAATATTTAGGGCTATGATGGTATCCCTTGTCATCACTGAATCTCTAGTCATTAGTGGGTTTTTGTTATGTTTTCTTGTTTTCCTGCTTTCTTGCTTTGAATAATTTATTCTATTTACAATTTCATATTATTTTTTTCCTGAAACAGTCTGTGAATTCACACATTTAATTTCTGCATCAATTCATATGTAATATGTCTTCAAATATGTAATTTAAATATTTTCCCCACAGAAATTGGAGGCTGGCCTTCCATACTTCATTGGTAATCTCTGCATTTATGATGTGCAAACACTCGTAGCAGCTTTCTTTGTTAGTCATGCCTCTGTAAATGCTTGGCAACAAGTTATGGGGTTAATCAGAAATTCTGAATGTCAAATCAGAATTTTTTTATATCAGGGTACAGCTATTATGACATAAGTAACAAGAAATAATTCATCTTTAACATCGGTGACATGAATGAGATCTGCCTTTTATTCACTGTAACAATACCTTTCATCCTAAAATAACATCCACTGTTGCACTAGTAGTTCAATTCATTGCTGAAAATATTAAAGTGGATGTATTTATAGAATCATCATGGATTACTTATTCATATCTGCATTTAATTTTGAGCAAATGAGCAGCTCTTCAACAAAAAAAAAAAATTGTACAATTAAATTAAGTATCTGTTTCAAGTGTTTCCTTGTACAAAACAAATTCTCAGCAATACAAAAGATCTCACCCAAATATACTATATATACTCATAAAGTACATGGGATCCACTTCAACTGACTTAGCAGTGCACAACATGAACATTGCATTTACACTGCTCTCCCTGGACTTCATTAGTGACTGTCAGTCAGTCTGTCAGCTGAGAGAAATGGTCTTTTCCAGAATACTATCCATCTGACCTAATTTAGGCATCTATTTTAGGGCAAGATGAATCGTCAAATCCAAGTAGCTGTGTTTCTCCACTCATGGGAAAGACTGTGGTGATTAATGCACAGTAGTTGTCTACATTTGATCAGAATACCACTCAACATATCTCTGTTACAAAATGAAGTGTCATACAAGAGGCTGAGAATAGCTCCAGATGAGCTTGTTAATATCATGAATAAGACAAGCAGCACACTAAAGAAGCAGTGTCTATTAGTTGGACCATGCAATAATGCTCTAATACGGCTACATGATCTCAAAAACCTGAAGCTTGCTTATTCAGAACTAGCATAATAATTTTCAAAGCAGTTATTCAACATAACACTACTCACATTTTATCATACTTTATACATGAAAATAAATGTGAAAAAAAGATAAATTATAAATGAATGATTTATAAAACTTGGAAAAAACATACACAAAAAAGCTTTTCAAAGAATATTCGTACTGATACAAGACATAGTCTTGTATTTCCATGAAATTTCTGTTATTTTAATTTGTGTAAGAATAGTTTAGGTTTTTGTTTCAAGCTTTTATTTACGAAGGTGTGTGATTTTGTTCTGCTTCGGTATTAATATAAGCAAAGATGTAAGATCAAAGCAAAGTGGCACATCAACGTTACCTTTTTAAAAAATATGCAACTACACTATTTCACTGTTATTTCACATATATTTTCTTATTTTTCATATTCCAGATATAGTTCCATGAAGTATTTATTTAAAAAGATAGACAAGAAAATAAGAAAAATATTACTAATATTGTAATTTTTTTCTCTCTTAGTTGTTAAAAAATATTTGAAAGACACTGCAAAATCGGAATTTGGGACAAATGCTAGTTAAAGGGCTAAACTTCTTACTTTGCAATTATTTATATTATAGACCATTTCACTTAAGGCATAAGAGCTATTTTAATATAAACACTGGAATAAATAATAATGTCAGGTTTCATAGCTATGAATTTTTTCCACACTATGTAAAAACATTATTTCAAAGTTGTGAACATAGTGTTGATGCCTTTGGGATCTATTTTGATGAAAAGTTCTTGATGTGAATTGTGGAGGGTAGGCATGACAAGCTCCTTTACAAAAGAATCTGTATCATCCCTCCTAAGCTGCACTGAGAAAATTCAGCTAGTACTTACTTCCATGGAATGAATTAACATTAGATATGACCAGATAAAATTGTTGAGGGGGCAGATTCTTTTTCCATTTGCGAGTTCCTGAAAGTTGACAGCTTCCTTTTAAAACAGAATGTAAGAAGTTGTCTATCTTCTGTCAAAATTAATTCAATTAATAGAACATAGCCACCTCTTGATTACATTAAGATCATAAATGTCTAAAAGGTAATAGTCCTAGCTTTAGTACCCACTAGTTACTGGCACTTAATCCATTTTACCTAAACCTGCTCAGTGGGGTTTATAAAACATCATGAGAAAGACGTCAAAGGCATCAAAGCTTACCCATCATTCTTCAAAGAGCCACTTGAGACACTAATATCCCTGTCTCTCAAGAGGAATCTTGAAGATTTTTCCTTCCTCCTGTACTCCAAAAGTTATTAACTTTGTCTGAAGGAGAGTCAGAATGGGTGATCCTATTACAGTCATTTCCTAAATCAAGAACCCACTACACTGATGATGACCCTTCAAATCCAAACATAATTCAGAATCTTAAGACAGCTATAACTGGTGGGTTAAAGTGGATTTTTACTATTTTTTCAAATGTTAAGAAAAAATGCAAAGCTAATAATAATCTCTACTGGGTCAATTCTCCTCCTAGTCTATTAAGCCTTGGTCAAGGCTCAGAGCTCCAAGTTTTTTGAAGCAATACTTAAAGCCACTTTAAATGGCACTTCTTTCTCTATTACTTATCAGCGCAATTCATGTTTTTAAACAGAAAAGATTTCTGACGTTTTGTTATTCTTTCCCTCATCTTTCTTTGGTCAATATTCTCTCTTTTCCAAATTAATTTTCATCTCATCAGTCTGCTTTTCCACCACTTTAACAGGGATTTTCATGTGTTTTATAAATCTGTCCTAGATTACAATATAGATGTAGTTAAGTATTCTATTACCACCAGCTGTGGGCCGTTAGCTGTTATCACCTGCTAATGACCCACTCCGGATGACAGGCAATGGGCCATCAGGGACCCACCGTGTGACTCATGGACTTATCCCATTGTGGGATGCTCTGCCCATGAGGGAGGAGCCAAGCATTCCCACCTGGATATAACCTGGGCTTTGGAACTACCCAAGTGAGCTCTGTCTACTGGGTTCCCAGAGGACAAGGGCTACCACTGGATCGTCAGCTGGAGACTAGACCTTCACAGGATCACTGCTTTAACTGAACTACTTCAGTTGGACTGCTACCACCACCCTAACAGGGTGTCAGGTTGTATCTGACTTTGTTAGTGCTTTTCCTTGTATTATTTCACTTATTTTAAGTTTTTCCTATTAAATTTTCATCCTGACTTGTGGACTCCCACTGCTTTGTTTTCAAACCAATACAAAATCTTATGTTTCATTTTATATCTTATGTATAAAATATAAAGCTGAATTTGGAATAAATTCTGATAATTTGTGGAGGAATTTTGTATCTGAATTATGTCATTAAGCTAAAGACTGGTTTTGATAGAGGCTTCATAAATCATGTAGAAAAACTTTACAATTCCTGTAGGACCTGTTATAATCCTTCAAGATGTTTTAAGAGTTTGCTGTGATAAAAATAAAATATGATGGTGAGAGTTCCTTTGCTCCCAGGATTCCTAGTGATCATGTTTAGTAATACCTCTTTATGAGATAGATTTGGAAAAAAAGACACACAGCTAAATGGGTACCAACTCCTGCTGTCTATTCATAATGAATTAAAAAAAAAAAAATACTTCCAAGCATTTGTATTTTTGGAAGAAATTAAGGTGCCTAAACATAGGTTCCTAACGCCATTTTGAGATACACTAAGGTTTCATAGATATCTGCATTGGGGTGGTGCAATAGATTGCACAATTGCACTGAAGAGCAATATCCCACATTGCCTAAGGTGACACTGATGTTTAGGCAACTGAAACTAACTTGCAGATTTCTCAATAAATTCAAAACTATTATAATTCTTTTTCACAGCATAGTTGGAGTTCTGAGATTTATAGAACAATGTTCTGTCATACTTTACTTTTCTTCTTTCTCCCTTTCTCTTTTTTTTCTTTTTTAATTTTTTTTTTTTTTTTAAATGGGAAGTTACCTATACTTGTGAAATAATCACAAATCACAGAATGGATAATGCTGGAACAACCTCTTGTAGATCATCTAGTGCAAACACTCTGCTCAAGAAGGGTCACCTAGAGCAGGTTGTCCAGGGCCATATCCAGGCAGGGTTTGAAGACCTCCAAGAATAATGATACCAAATCTTTCTGGGCCACTTCTTCCAGAAGCAAATCATTTCAAGCTGCTCCTCGGAGCAAAAAACTATTTTCCTTATGAGAGCCTCTAGATATTTCGAAGAGGAGCCTGGTCACATCTTCTCTGCACTCTCCTTTCCAGTGTTTATACAAACTAATAAGATCAAATCCTGAGCCTTCTCCTCTCCAGACTGAGCAATGCCAGCTGTCTCTCCTCATGTGAATGATACTCCAATTTCTTAATCACCTTTGTGCCTCTTTGCTGAACTAACTGCAGCAGTTCAACATCTGTTCTGTGCTGGAGAGCTCAGAAAAGGGCACAGAAGTTCAGATGTCTTTCACCAGCACTGAGTAGAGGGGAGAGAACAACTTTCTTTACTTTCTGGTAATACTCTTCCTAGTGCAACCAAGGAAGCTTTTGACCTTTCTTTCTGCAAGGACATAAAAAGTGACCTTCAGCAAAGGTGACCTCTGCTGGCTCCTGGTCAGCTCATTGTCCACCAAGACCCTCGGGTCCTTCTCTGTAGAGCTGCTTCTAGCTAGACAAACCTGAGCACATGCTGGTGCATGGGGGTTATTCCTCCCTGGTGAAGGAATTTTCAATTCCTTTTTACGTACTTAATGAGGTTGCTGTTGAATCCCTCAAAAGGTTATCATAACCATCTAGTGTATCAAGCACTCTTCCCGTCCTTACATCATCTGGAGTGCTGAACATGCACTCAATCCCAGCATCCACTCCTTAAAGAAAATATTACACAGTATTTACTCCAATATTGACATCTGGATTACACACTTAAAATACATGTTTGTGATGCTGCTTTTTGCCTTGTTCCCTCCCATCTGGATCCTCAATGGAGCCACCTCATGGTAATTCTAATCTGCCTCCAGCCTTCTCATCTCCCACTATTTCTTCCTTGTTTGTAAGTATTAGGTACAGCAGGGCACACTCGCCTCCCTGGCTATGTGCATCAGAAAGTTATCATAAATGCATTCAAGAAATTTCTTGGGTTGCTTGAGCCCAGCTATGTTTTCTCTCCAGGTGATATCCAGCTGGCTCAATTTCCAAATAAAATCAGGCCTATGAACATGAGGCTACTTCTTGATACTGCTGTAGTGTTCAGGCTTGATGTTTCTTTGGTCAAAGCTCCTAGCCCTGCTTCCAGGGCAGTAAATCTCATCTACAGTTGCAAATCTGCAAGTGGAGCATCTTCTGATATTAAGTCATGAGCTTCTAGCCTTTACCATCATAGGCAAGTTCTTTTCCCATCCCCAACAGTACAGATGCTACCACACCTCATTCAGCAGAGCTGGGAATTTAGACTCCTCTTATAGCTGCAGGGTCTCAGAGAAGGTAGTACTGATTACTTTCTGGCGATCTCTTGTGTTGCACAGACTGCTAAAGTTCTTCTGTAACTTTGTCATTTGATGGCTCAGGTGATCTTCCACCTAACTCCCTAAGGCAACAAGCCCACCTGCTGCTGTTCTATCCAGACCTTGTGGTACATCACTACTATTGCTGAGCTGTTTTAGGCTGTCCTCAGCAGAATTGCTTGCTGCCTTTTCTGCACTCTCCTGCAAAATCTTATGTAAAAAATATCTTTGTTAACTGCACTCTATTAACAACTTATGGTTTCAAAGGTTTCAATTTTTATTTTTTTTTAAGGAGAGACAGCTTGGTACTACTGTGACATGTTTTTCTAAGGCAACTAGGTACTTTCCCTCTGCTTATGAGTTTGGGAGTACTTTCTGTATCACAAATTTGTGAGGAAGGTAAATATTTTAATTGTATTTGTTCTGATCTTACTTTGGTGCTCAAGTCTCAGGCATATTAAATAGAAGTTGAGGAAAGATATTTACAAGCAGAGTTTCCCACCTATCTTACTACATTCATCCAGCATGTGTCTGTGTTGCCATAAAAGGGATTTTCCATCCTTCCTTTCTATATCCGTTAGTTCTCAATATCAGTACTGACATCCGTAGGACTGCAAAATTAATCTGATGATAGAACTCAATGGAATATTTTTTTTTTCTCCCAGTGGAATAGGAGCAACTAGAAACACAGAAAAAGTACAAAGGGGGTGTGTGGGCCTGAGTATATTTACAATGGCCTTGGTTTGTGTTACAGAAATAAAGTAACTATAGCCCAAGTAAGCACATCTTTTCCTTTTTTCTTCAAAGTCATATTTTTCAACTCATGCTGCCTGAACAGCAGTATAAGGATCAGGTAAAAGTGACAACCCATTGAGAAGTCATTGACAATTTATACAAGAAATTCACTGGCCATTTTAAATCTTTCTGTCATTAAAATTTCCCAGTGCGACCTAAGAGGGACAATTGAATTTGGAGTTAATATTAATGGAATGCTGAATAGTAAAGTAGTGTCTTGTTATCACCAAAACTGATCTCAGACGACTATCACAAAACTTTCTTTAGTGCAGAATGACTTGATCCATGTCATGTCTCCTACACTGATTATTCTTTAGACTTGTTTTCATCCCAGTCTTTCTTCCTCCAACATTATGGAGGAGTAGAGCACTCAGCAGCAGCAAATTGAGACATTATAGAGTGTGTTATTTGTTCTTCATTTTCCATCTTCTCAGCCCTCCATAAATTTTAGGATTCATGTATTAATATGTTAATTTTCTTCCCTCAAAGTTTGTAATCATATCCATACAGGAATCAAGTAATGCCTAGTATATTTCAGGGACATAAGAGGAGAAGACACATTCCAATATTGTTTGGTTTAAGTAAAGAAAGGAAATTTAAATGCTAAACAGATATAACAGTACCTAAGGAAGAAGTATACAATAAATAGAGACCGTTTGAGAAATGAGTGAACAATCTTGCAATACAAAGAGATAGAGAGCAATGTAGGGCTGTTTGGAGGACAACTTGAGTTCAATTCTGTAAGCTGCTTTTCTAAAAGGAGGCTAGGCAGCAGTGCATTCAAAAAACCCCACCAAAATTTTTTAGATCCCAAACTGTGAAAATGAGAACCCAGGTTTTCTGTATAGGAGACAGGTTAGATGGTGCCAGAATAGCCAGAGTAATTTTTGAAACGTGAAATTTCCACATTTGTAAAATTGTTATTAGATTTGTGCTTGATTCTTACCTAGCTAAAAACCTACTCAAATTGTCCCTTATGGATAAAGGTTTTCTTAGAAGTATAAACCTTGTCTGCCACTTTGATATTATTTTATTGATATTAATTCAACTACAGGCAAATAATTCATTTGCAAAATGTACATGCTGGTTCACTTGCTCTCTTCGAACTAAAGTGTAGGATCCAAATGATTTCAGTAAGAATAAATGTTGAACACTTCCATGATGAAACCTTCTGAAATTCTCATTCATGCAAGAGAAGGTACATTTTTAAGGTGTCTATCATAATGAGAACATATTATACCTGAAACTCACTGATTGGCATTGCTAAATAAAATGCATGCTGATTGTTTCTTCTGATTAACTCATTCCCTTTAACAGCTATTGAGAACACGCAGTGAAAATGTTCCAACCTAACAAAACTCTCAAGCTGCATTTCCCATCTGCTTATCACTGTCTTCCAAAGGACAGCTAGTTTTTATTCTGCTAGAGTATCTGAGAATCCAATTCTTATTTCTACTTGTTGGAGATTGCGCTTTAGAGGAGGATTTTAAGAAGTGAAGATTACACTCATGGGACTACATTATTGTCAGGTCAAGTAAACTAACGATGTGTATTGAATGGCATTGGCAGGACAGAGGTATTAAGGATAAGTCACAAAATGCTGAGCTGTTGGGTAATGGGAAACACTTGGAGAAATCCTGGTGGTTTTTTGGTTTTTTTTTTTTTTCTTTTCAACCCTAATTTCTCTATACTTCACATTAAATCTCCAAGGCTTTAGCTGTCCAAGGAGACAAATGATCATTCATCAGGGAAGAAAGACTCACTGCATGAAGTCCCACGAAACACTATTTTTTTTCTTCTGTTGATCTCCAATACCTTAAACAAATTGTAATTTGTCAGTTTGTGGTCAGTGTAGAGAAAAATGCAATGGATATAAAAGAAATATATGTCCCTGTATTGATTTACATTTGACTATACTTCATGACTAGTTCTACTTAACACAATTTACAAGCACATTTAAATGAGATTCTTCTGTTTAGTTTGCATTGTCCTTCAGTGAAAATGGCTATGACATGCATTATTTTGAGTCTTCTGCATTGTGGTTGGATTGTGCAAGGGCTGAGCAAATGCTGATGATTCCATGTGATGATTCCACTGGACTTTTTTTTTGGAGGTTTTGGTAAATCGTTCCCCTAAAAAGCTAAGCTGTAAATACAATAATTTGGTTTTGAACATTCCCCACACCAGGCCCTAATTGTACATGTGTTATTCTAGAACTGTGTTGATATATTAGAACCAAAATTATGGCTGAATGATTTTATATTAGGGAAAAGCTCTAGCTCTGATGCTAAAGACAAATTATTTTTTCAGAAGATGCCTAAAAATGTTGATATTAAATTAATTTGAAGGAGATATGAGTGGGTTTTAGTAAAATTTAAAGGAAAAAAGGAGAAAGAAAAGATACAAAATAGCTATCAGTAGAATCTTTAATTAAAGAAATATGATGAAAATCATAAATAATCACAAGTGGAGCAGTAACTCTGAAATTTCACTGACTTTGTTGCAAATATCAGACAAATTAAAATCTCAGACTGAAATCCACAATTATTGCTTTATATTTATTTCCATTTCATTCCTATACATCCCTTTGGACCTTGCACTATTTCCTTATATTTTTCACACTGAATATCTCATCCTAAATTCCTGAGGAGACATAAAAAATATGTGCATGTAGATGTGAAGCTAGGTCTGCAAATCTAAGAGAAAATTTTTCATTCAGGAGAGAAAGAAGTTTTTAAAATCTGAATGAGACATATGTCATTGAGCAGTAAGTCTCTTTTTCACATGATACTGAACCTTCTCAAATTACATGAGCAAGCCTTAGTCATCTTTATGGAAACTTATATTTAGACATTAGTTTAAAGGAATGTGGTGGGCTGGCCTCAGCTGGCTGCCAGGTACATCCCAAGCCATTCTATCACTTTCCCCTCTCCAGGAGGAGAGAGAGTGGGATAGGACAGAAAGCCCATAGGGTGAGGTAAGGACAAGGAGATGGCTTACTAATTAAAATCATGGCAAAATAGACTCAACTAGGGAAGTTCAATTCATTGCCATTTAATTGTAGCAGAATTGGATAGTGAGAAATAAGAATAAATCCAAAGCCACTTTCCTCTCACCCCTCCCTTCTTAGGTTCAACTTCATTCCCAAATCTTCTACTACCCCCACCCCAGGCAGAGCAAGGGAATGGGGAATAGAGGTTGTGTTCAGTTCATAACACTTAATTTCTGCTGCTTTTTCCTGCTAATGCTCTTTTCCTGCTTTGGTCTGGCTCCTACAGAGACTTTTTCCCTTCTTTTAGCCTGACCTTGATATATGCAGAGCTGTTTCTCTAACATTTTCTCACATCTCTCTCCCAGCTGCTGTGAAGCATTTTTTTACTTTTTAAAAAATGTGTTATCTCAGAGGCATTACTGATGTTGCTGATTATCTCAGCTTTGTTTAGCAGTGGGTCTGCCTTGTAGCTGGCTGGAACTGGCTCACATGTGAACAGCTTCTGGCAGTTTCTCACAAGAGTCACCTCTACATTACAAACACCTCCTGCTAGCAGAACCTTGCCATGTAAGCCCAGTACAAGGTATTTATCCCAACAACAAATTTACCTTCCCTCAGGATAAAAAACTCATGGCTGTGTTAAAAGATTATTTTCCAAATATTTTTTATTAATGCATTAAAATGGCTGAAACATATATATGTGAAGTAATAACATGGCTACAGCAGAGTTATATAAATAAATAGCTCCAGGGGATTTCACATGTCCTGAGCTTCAGGAATGAATTTTACAAGTGTCAATTTCAGTATGTCAGCGTTTCCTCTTTTTTGATTATATTGAAACATGATCTAGTGTAGATAGCTAGCAATGGAAGTATTACTCTTGAGATAGAGGAAAAAAACCTCAGTGCAGATCTAAATGTAATCCTAACTGGGGTCTTGGAGAATGTCAGTTGCATAATATGTAACATTACAGAGTTTAACAAAGGTGGTCTCCTTCCCTCTGATGTCAGTAAATAGGTATTACCAGCCTGAACACAATCCATAAATTAATATGATCTCCTGAATGCCCTCATGGAAAGTAGGATAATTCCATTCAGAAGGCACTTGAGAGGGCCACTGGGCCAGACTCCTGATCACTGCAAAGTCACCTATGAGGTCAAACTATGCTGTACAAGGTTTTGTCCTTTCAGGTCTTTATAAGAGTGTGTGGAAGGATAATTTTAAGGTGTCTGCTCCCTTAAAATTATCTGATTGAAGACCTTGTCAAATGTGGTTGTAAAGAAAAGGAGAAGGCAACACATAAAAAACATACAGAGACATAGATCTTACAGGCAAACAATACTGGAGACAATGGCAAGAAACAAACCTGGTCAGTCACAGTACTTTACAGGCTATTAAAAACTCCAGGGACAGGTCTCGAGAAGATAACCTGCATTTTATAGCTGAGAAGTGGGACCTAAAGACACATAAGGAGTTGGGATATTACAGTGAAATTAGTAAATCTGGGCAAATTTGTAAAGAAATGTGCAGTGGAAGAAAACTGAGAAGCAGCAAAGAGGGAACAGACAAAAAGATATATCCATGTTTAAAATGAGGACAGTCAGTACTCTTCTCTGGCTGAGCCTTGTGTCTGATCAGCACAGTCTGTCCTGTCTTCTTATTTAATCCTATTTCTGCATAATCTCACACTCTATCCTGCGTGTGTCTGAATGATGCAAGGAGTAAGTGCCAGCATTGGCAGTGCTGGCTTGTAGAATCTGCTGTGAAGTAAATGGGGATCTTTAGCCTTCAGACACTGGGGTGGGAATGTGACTGTTGCTTACATAATTGAGTTATGGTTAATGGAGAGTGGAGGAGACTGAACAGGCCTTAAGCTTTTCATTAAATGGTATTTTCTTCATGGAAGAACTCATTTAGTCTTCATGCTTTTCTGTGACTGATTATTTGAAGAAAAATAGAAAGAATATTTTAAGTTAACATTCAAATTCAATATTTGGCACATTACGCATTTCCATGGGCTTTGCAGTTCTATAAAGGTCACCAGTCAGGAAACAGAAGTCCAGTTTAGGTTGACTTTTCTTCCCCTTCTCTTTTATTCTCTTTTTGAAAACCTGATTTTTTGGCTAGTTACCAGTAATTAATGATTCTATCTGACTATAAATGTAATTTCTATGTAATGACACACTATGATGTAAAAATAAATGAACTAAAATAATCCTCCTTATTGTGCACAGTAAATTTAAAATAAAATAGTAAAACATTTATTAAAATTATTTTATTTAAAAATAAGGACAAATAATTTACATAGCAGAAGTAGTCATTTATGGTATTTGCTTTTGGATCTTCTTATATGAAATCTTTCTCTGGTTGATGTTGTCATAGTATACATATATTGGGGAAACTGTATTACATTTGTCAACTTTGTCAAACATTTTTATATACAGAACTAATCTAGTAAACCAAATAACAGTTTTATTCACATTTAAAGAACTAACATTTGAACTTAAATTGTAATTCAGCCAATATCGGATGTCAAAGAGAGACAGATAATTATTGGGTAGCAGAGAAAAGGATGTTTTCTTGCCTTGTCTTTTTCTTCTTGTCAGAACAATCCTGTTGTAGTTTGAGGTTCTCAAAATGCTTTGACACATCGCATTGTGATTTATAATCATTGAAACATGTGAAGAAAATTAACATTATGATATCAAGCAGCTTTTTTTTATGGTAATGACATTTTATGTTTATTACAATATTTTTCTCTTTCTTCTTTTCTCCCCACCCCTTTCTCTCTTTCCACTAATGCATGCATGCTTGAAAAGCATATAGAAATTGTATAGAGTTTAAGAAATTAAATATGTTGGTGTATATAAGTACCTTACTATTATCATATTTGTGCATTTTTAAAAATATTTTTCATCTTTCTCTCGCTATGTGTTTTGGTATCTTATAATATATTTATTCAAACAATAGTCCTTTTCTGAGGAGTCTTACTCATAACTAAATTTAATGAATGATTTAGTACCAATAAATTAATTTGTTCAAAGATTACACTGTAAGTAGCTGACAATCAAAAAAGACTCCTGCAAGTACATATTAAGTATTTTTTCTGTATGTGTTTACCAGTATCTCACATACTTCAATCTGCAAATGAAAACCAATGATTCACCTCAAATTTAAATATTTAGCTGTTAATTTTCAGCAGCAAACAAAAATGAGCAAATCCAGCAGTATGAACTAACATATCCAAAGCTTTGGATCTTTTCTGTATGCTGGAAATGGAATGTACCATTTCCTATAGTACCTGTATCCAAAACAATATATAATCATGGTAACTAAATGATTCGTTTTGGTATTTTTCCTTTGGGCAACACCTAACTATGAGGAGCATAAAAAATTTTACCAAAGATTCTAGAAGTGATTAGAAAAATTACTGATTAATCGTTCTCTAGACTTTTACATAACTGACTTGTGTATTCAATATTATTTATCCTAACCACTGTAAAAGTATAAAAATTATATTTCTAAAAATATAAATAAAAATTTTAATGCTTATGAAAACACAGACATGTCTGTTATCACACAAGACAGTAACATGCCTATTATCACTTGCAGGACCAAAACTAAAATTGCCTTTGGGATAGGATGCTCCTTTGTTATTACTCAAGTTTTAGACAGCTTCAAGAACATATTTTTAAAGCAATTATCTAAAACTTCACCACAGGTTTGAGCACATGTTCATTTATTTAAACAAACCTTTACTGAATGCATGCTGCTCAAATTTTGCCTGTATCTTTACAGGTACTGCCTCGTAACTTGAGTTTAGATTCTATATTGATTTTCCTCAGTGACTGCAAGTCAATTTCTAAAAGGAGCAAAATGGTTTTCACTTAGTCTACTGATGTAATTTATAGAACAATAAAAAGAAATTGTTAAAACTGGACATTTTTTCCCCCCTCAAGTTTGAATGTGCTTTAATCAACTGGGGCATCTATGTTAAAATACAGTCACCTTCTGTAATCAATGAACAGAAACAGTTTTACTCAGACAGTTCTACTGTCCTTGAGTGAGTTGAATCTCCCACTCAAAATGTCAGTCTGCTGAAAATTATATTGTGAACACTAGGATGATGTTAGAAAACTGTGTTCCATCATGGGGAAAAAGAGTCAAGTTTGTTTTCACACAGTTTGCATTAAAATGTTTGTATGACTAGTCTGAATAATGCAAATTTATTTAAAATTAAAAGTTCAAGGTATTTCAAAAACCAACTGCTTCTGACAGGCCTTGGTTATTAGCATGACTGTTTGTTTTATGTGGGACATCAAATTTAACACGGATGTGCCTTGCCAATTCACATGATCCAACAGAAACCTAATGTTTCAAGCTTAGGAAAGAAATGAAAGCTTTTCTAAGCATGACTGAATTAACCTGCAATGTACAGTGATTAGACTTATAAACAGTTCCAATGTTTTCCCAGCTTAGAAAGCACTTGACATGGACACCTGGCAGGTCCCAGAAGAACCTGTCCCATGGAAAGACAACAGCAGGATTGGTTCAGCTTGAGGGGAAAGGTTGTCAGGCATGTAAGGAATACCAAATGCAGCTGTCAGTATTAAAATATTTTCTCTCCTGAGACAAAACATATCTGTGGGAGAGTGTGTGCATATGCCTTGCCTCAGGCACAGTCGCTGGCTTCAGGACCAATTGTTTATTTTGAGAACTGTAGATTAGCACTTCAAATTAAGACAGAAAAGAGATGGCCAGCTAGACCCCCCTCACACTGTGAATATACCTTTGTCCTTGCCCACGAGCAGGAGCAGGAGGGAATGTTCTTGGTGAGTGCAGTGGAAGCACAGGCTACAAAGTAAGGCTATTTAAGGAGAATTTTCAGCTCTTTGCAGTAGGCCAAGGATTGCCACATATAATAATATGCAGCCCACAGTGAACTATTGTCTTGTGGTAAATTGAGGTTTAGATGATGGGCACTTATGGGCATTCTTCTTTTTGTTCTTTCTGATTAGTTGGTCAGCTCGTCTACCCCAAAGAGGAATAAAGGGTACTGGAGCATCTGTCATGTGAGGAGAGGCTCAGATATCTGGGACTGTTCATTTTGGAGGACAGAAGTTTCAGAGAGATCTTCTCAAAGGGGATGGAGATGTAAGCAAGGCAGTGACAAATTCTTCTCAGTGGGCCAATGAGGACAAGAGACAATGATTAAACTCTTAAATACACAAAACTCAATTTAACACATATACAAAGTTTGCTTGGGTATTTTGAGGGTGTCAAATACAGAAACAGCTTGTACAGGAAGGCTGTGAAGAGTCTATCTCTAGACTAAATTTCAAAATTCAACTGAGCACAGCCCTGAGCAATTTTGTCTAAACATTATGTATTAAACGTGGCTGGGAAGTCATTCAAAAACTGTAACTGTTTATCAATCACATATTAACACTGAATAGACTTCTCAGAAAAAGTAAACCAAAAATTTGAACAATATTGGGATCATGAACTAAAATTTGTGATAGCTTAGGTTGTAAAAGATCTTGTTCATTAAAGCTGTAGCCAATACACAGAAAATTATCTTTTCTGTGCCACCAAATGGAACAATAACTGCCTTTGTACAGCACAGTTATGTAGGTAAAATAGCATTTGCAAGACAATTTGAAGATGACATTGAAAACAGTGAATTCTGTAGAATTAGCGTTAACATGGAGTTGCAACATCCCATCTAGTATAGTATTATTCCCACATCTCTGAACTGGAGAATTATTATGTACATATAATCTTTTGCTTAGTCCTAATCCTTCTTTAGAATATTTCAAGAAACATTACAATTAAACCAATTTGACTCTTTATTTCCCAGGCCCTCCTGGGGACCACAAATCAGTCTTTGTGTCGTTTGAACTATTCGATGTATTTTAAAAATACATTCCATATGGCAAGCACAAAATTATTTTGTAAAACAAATATGTCACCCTGAGATATATATATATATGATTCTTTAAAAATTTTAGTATCATTTTATCAAACTATTTATTCATTTACTTATTTTTATTATATATGAAAAACATCAAAGCTCTTGTATAATTTAAACTTCCAAGTAAAAGGTAATATACATAAGAAAAAAAAATCCAAGAAGTAGCTAGCAAGTTATATATAACAACAGTATGTGCTCTCCATGTTAAACAAGACAGTTGCAAATGTGTGTTGCTGTTATGGGATATCTGCACACCTCACTATAAATTTATTTTTCTGCTATCTGCAGTGGGTCAGCCATAATTTTGTCACTTTGTCACTGTTTCTCATTAATAGCCTGAAAGAGTAGATAAACAGTATGTTGATGGAATTTGTATGTGAAACATAGCTGGGAGCTTGAGAAAAAATGAAAAAGAAGGTTGAAAAATGAGAATAATAGGCAAATATAAACAAACAATGTTAAACCATAAAACCAAATTATAATTCCGAATAAAATCTGGCACCAAGGATTCAGAATTCAGAAAAAACATCACAAATCACTTAGGCTTGACCCTTTCAAAATGTAGGTAATTACTTAAATGTGTTTATGTAATAGCATTATTCTCATTCTTAACTGAATGAGCAATAACAGGTACTTTGCTTGATTTTGATGATTCAAGAGAAAGCAGAGTTGTAGAAATACTAATTGAGGCATGAGTTTAAAAGTTATGTAGCCAGATAAGTTATGCAAAAATAGCCTGATTGACTTAGATGTAGAGACAAAACACAAAAGAGCCAGTAATAAACCAGTGGCTTCCCTCCCATTCCATCTTCAGGTAGAGCCTGCTTACCAGGATATGTTTACCCATAGATGTCCCATTAACAACACATGCTGATAACATGCTGGAAGGAATTCAGAACGGAAACCTTAATGACTAGAAATCTGGCAAACTGCTCCATACATGCAAAATGAAAAGAATTACCTTAGAGTTTAATAATTTTAATGAAGTTAATGGAGATTTTTTGCATTGATTCCAGGATTTCATAGATCAAAACTTAAATTGATATCTTGTAGGATATCACAGCCTTTAAATACTGGGAAAAATGGAAATTCTGAGTGAGGAGAAATAATTTTTAGAGAACCATAAAAAAGGTCACACAATATTCAAAATGAGGCTAAACAATTTTACTTTCTGAAAAAAAATGTACATAGTATTCAAACCTCAGTTTTTATTAGTTTTAAACTCAGTCATACAATCATAGAATGGTTTCAGCAGGAAGGGACCTTTGAGGTCATCTTGTACAATCTCTTTGCAATAAGAAGGGACATGTTCAATTAGATCAGGTTGCCCAGATACCTATCTAAGCTGATCTTGAATGTTTCCAGGGTTGGGGTTTTCTTTCCTACATTCCAAAACAGTTATTTTGTAATCAATTGCTACAGATTACACCTATCTCTCCCCTAGCTGTTAAAGTCTAGAATATCTACAATAAAAGATATCCCTTTGAACTCCATAAAATTATACTTATCTACAGCAGCTGAAGAACTAATCTTTTTTCTATATTTATTTCTTGTTTCACTCATTGTCCTGAGAAGGGTATTACCTCCTTTTTCAGCATTTTCTGACTTTGAAAAATATTTAGAACTCAGCAACATAAAAACACAGATTACTTCTTTTTAAAAATACTTCAAGATACAGAAGCATATGGAACAATTTCAACTGAAACTATTTAGTTGAATTTTATTGAGCAATGAACTACCAATTGTATGATCTGGAAACAATATGAACATTTGAGCATGCATAGCCATTCTGTAAAGAATTTTTTTTTAAATATAGTTTTTGTAGGGTTTTTTTTCCCAATTTTAGAACCAGTTAAGTATGGACTAGAATATTTTCATAATTCTATTATGTCGGTGTCATTAGACTTTAACTAGTTTTTTTTTTTTAAACACTCAAAATGAGAGATAACATGAAATAAAAAGTTTGGTTTAGGGTTTTGCCCTGATTTTTTTTTTTTTGTTCTTCCTTTTTTCTTTTTATTTTTCCCTTTTCTGTGTGTTGTAGTGGAACATTTTTAAAGCTGTGTGTAAGGCATAAAATCTCTCTGTCATGTTTTTTAAGGGAATATTAAAGAGAGATATATCAGAAAGATTTCAAATTGGTTAAGTTAGAGAAAGGATAGACATTGAATATGCTCAGACTGATGTTATTCTATGTGATAAAAAAGCAGACAATAAAAATGTACAGAAACCCTAGCAGAGTGCTATCACTGACTGAGAGATGAATGAAATCCAAAACTGAACAAGCCTACGGAGACATCTTTGAGAAAGAGCAGTTTGAAAGCAATTTTGTTTGTCTCCCATTTCTGGCGAAGCAAAATCTGCACTTTCACGTGAAAGCGAGGGATCTATTTCGGAACTGTAGTCTTCACTGTTCAGTCTATTTACATCATTGATGTAAAGTGCTTAGTGAAAGAAGAATGTTCAGGAGGAATAGAGGAAAGCACAAGTAAATAAACACTTGACACAGGGGTAGAAACCTGGTGAATTTAGACAGAAGAGAATGAACATGAAATAAACACCATAAAAGTTGACAGAAATAAGAAATAATAAAAAAGACAGAGAAGGAAGCATGGAACAGGGAAAAAACAAGAGCAGTTATTGCTGAATCAGAGAATGGTTTGGGTTGGAAGGAATCTTTAAAGATCATGCAGTTTAAACCGTCAGACAATACCTTGCATTTGACCTCCTTGAAATTTATGAGCCTCATACAGACTGGACTCACTCCTCAAGACTGTCACAGAATCATGCAATCACTTAGGTTTGAAAAAAACTTTAGGAAAATGAAGTTTGACCATTAACCCAGCACTGCCAGGTTCACTATTGAACCATGTCCCTAAGCATCACATCTACACATCTTTTAAATACCTCTAGGCATGGTGACTCAACCTGGGCAGCCTGTTCCAATGCTTCATAGTCCTTTCTGTGAAGAAATTTTTTCTAATATACAAACTAAACTTTCCCTGGCACAGCATCAGGCAATTTCCTTTTGTCCTATCACTTGTTACTTCTCAACTTGAAGTAGCTGTAGAATGCAATAAATTCTCCCCTCAGCCTCCTCTTCTCCAGGCTAAACAACCCTAGCTCTCTCAGCCACTCCTGACAGGACTCTCTACACCCTTCACCAGCTCTGTTGCCCTTGTCTGGACACACTCCACCATCACAATGTCCTTCTTGTAGTGAGTAGCCCAGGACTGGACACAGGATTTTAGGTGTGGCCTCACCAGTACTGAGTACAGGGGGACAATCACTGCCCTCGTTCTGCTGGCCACACTATTGTTGATACCAGCCAGGATGCCACTGGCTTTCTTGGACACCTGGGCACACTCATGTTCAAGCAGCTGTTGATCAACACTCCCAGCTCCTTTTCCACTGGGCAACTTTCCAACCACTCTACTCCAGTGCCTATAGCACTGCATGGGGTTGTTGTGACCCAAGTGTAGGACCTGGCACTTGGCCTTGTTGAACCTCTTGCTATTGCCCTTTTCCCATTGATCCAGCCTGTTCAGATCCATCTGCAGAGCATTCCTACCCTCCAGCAGATCAACGTGGTGTCATCTGCAAGCTGATTGAGGGTACACTTAATCCCCACTTCCAGGTCCTTGATTAAGTTATTAAACATGACTAGCCCCAGTACTGAACCCTGGGGATTGCCACTTGGAACCAACTGCCAACTGGATGTAACTCTATTCACCACCACATTTTGAGTTCAGACATCTAATCAGTTTTTCACCCAGTGAAGAGTACACCTGTCCAAGCTGTGAGCAGTGAGTTTCTAAAGGAGAATGCTGTGAGAAACAATGTTAAAAGCTTTACTAAAATCTAGAAATCTTGGTAAGACAATTTCCTTCTGGATGACAGCCTTTCCACCTAGCATATTAACTGCACCATTGAGCAAAAAGAAATGTTTAGATTACTTTTATTTTTACAGTTCTGGACACTAAGTGGCATCTCTAATATAAACATTTTAAACTGTATAACTAATTCAAACACACAGATTTATCACTGGTTTTGGTATTTTTGTGTCAATCTAAATGAAACAACACTGTGAATACTGAAACACTATAAAGATAAAATTAACTTGTATGTTATATAAAAACACAGCTGGAGAAGAAAAGCTTATCGTGGCTGTAAGTATTAATAATGACATCTGACATTTATAATTACAAAGACTAATGCTAGCCTTCCAACAATGATAAGAAAGCCATTGCTAAACCAGACAATTCATGAAACTCAACATTCCTTTACAGCTTACCTGCAGGCAACAGTTTTCTTTATTATAATGGTTAAGATATAAGTGAGATTATATAAAGGTCAAAACCACTCAGAATTTAATTTTCTGTCTCAAATGTCACTGGTTTTAAAAGGATCAATAACCTTATCCCTTGTTGCATGTCATATATCATGCCACTTGGATAATCCCATCTAATTTTATGCAATCGGTTTATATGTTCCTTTTTATTGAAAGAGGTTCCTTGAGGGAATTATTCTATCCCCTTATAATTTGAATTTCTTTCTGGCAGATGGCACAGGATGACAAGACAACAGCCACTGTCCAAAAATGGAAGGAGAAGTGGGGACAAAACCTGTGTTTACAAGCATTAAAGTGCCTTACCAATAAATGCAGAACTACAACAATGAAGTAGAATTAGGTAGGCTGATTGCATTGTTTTGCTCCCCTGTCTTTACTTCCCCAATGGCTAAAATTAACACTGAATTTCCTGAATTTGAAGGAATATATTTTTTCAAGAAAAATATTTTTATAATTATAATTTTTATTTTATTTTTTACATGAGAGATGATATATGCTTTCAGTCTTAATTTCATTATAATAATACTTTATGCTTGTATTATATTCAAATATGTACTAATAGATGCACATTTTTAATATATTTTCCCCCATATTAGAATTTTTTCAAGAAATACTGTGGTAGGCACTGACTTTCAGTGAGGTAAATGACTATAAATAAAATTGTTTTATAAATATGGATGATATAAAGTCTGTATAAAAGAAATATTTTGTCAAAGAATGTGCAATAAAGTCAAAGTGGAAGTAGAAAATCTTCAGTTACGGTACTATGAGATGGATGAATAATGCACAACCATGTAACCAAAAATGTAATGATCTAATTAATTCTGTATTGGATGCTTAATGCAAAACACGTGGCTGTAAAACCATTGCCATTAGAAAAAGAGATTGTCAGAGTAATGATATGCACAACTGCTGTGTGAGTACACGACAAAAAAAAAAGGTTATTTACCAAACATGAATCTTTTTCCGATTAATCTCACTTGCAGGCTGAACTGCATTCTGTGTTTTTGCATCATTCTACCATACTCTTAATGACAGAATTGTTTTCAGAGCTCTATGTAATTTTTCTTTTTACTAAACATTCAGTTTGAATTGTTACTTTAATAAAAGCTAGTAGAAGAATGAGAAATGCATTTCTTCTCAGCATATCAGAGACAATAAAAAAACAAACCTCAAAATTTATAGGCTAAAGGTTGAAGATCCCATATCCATAACTTCTGTTTCAGATATTTTAGTGAACTTCACTATAGTATTTAAATAAGAATATAACTGATTCTGAAAACTCTTTTCCTATTTTGTTTGAAATCCCCATCAAACCCTCCATGATTTGCCATCTCCTACTTTGATTCACTACTGCAGTGACAGCCTTTATTCACTTAAATTAATTTAAGATAGCTTTATGATAAACACTGGCAGCTAATTTACATGGAAAGCTATTTTGTGCTGTTTTATTGTTAGCATGGTTCCTAACATCACTTTGTCCTGAAAAAACTGGTGTTCATCCAACCAGTTTTCAGGTACGGTTGAGAAGATACCACAAGCTAAAGACCATTCCAGTGGGTAATTTACACTGGTCACTCTTTTTGAGATGCTTGCAATCTCACACCAGTAGGTACCAGTGCCAGAGAACTGCCAGTAGTCATTTGACTACTATAAATTCAGTGTTTAGTGTTATCACATTCCTCCACACTGTCTCCTTCAGGCCAGTGTAGCACTCCTGTCTCTGGTTCCAAACACACAGCCTGCAGCATTCTCAGACAGTTTTCTCCTGGAGGCGTACACAGTGGGAAAGACACAGTGCTGTATACAGATCTTGAATCTTATCAGTAGCTGGGACACTTGCACTGAAACTTCATGAGGGTGATTTGTTTGGAGAGCAGGGCATATTAACAGGCACAACAGTGACAAATGACACTGGACTGCAAGGTTTTCCTAAGCTCTTCTTGGTATCCTGCTGATGCCTTAAAAAATTATTGGATATTTTCTTATTTGATTTCAAGCTACCCTTAATAATCTAGCTTTAGTTGCTAGATTAATATAAAAATGAGTATCAGATAGAAGCAGAAGGAAGAAGGGAAAAGTAACCAAAATTGGATAAAAAAGGTGAGGACAAAAATATAGACATTTTATAGAAAGATACATCAAGAGGAATGGCACAATAAAGAGTACATAAAGTGAAATTAATCTTTTGTAGCAATGAAATGCAGATTTTACAGTAGACTTCAGTAATTGAATGTTTCTACTTGGACCACGTCATTTCAGAGTATAGGAACGCAGACTGTTGTGTGTTCTTATCCTAATATGAGGAACAGATTTACATTTTTGCATTTGTGATAATCTGTACATATGTGATAGTCACACAAATGCATTTACTACATAAAATAATATTTCATACCAAAAAGAACAGTATGGAGACCAAAATAAGCTGTTAATAAATACTAACTGGTTCTTCTAATGTTGCAAATCAGAATAAATAGTGTGTAAATCTTGTGACATAATTTCAGGAGGATGACCCTTACTTATTTTTCTATGAATACGTTTCATTGCTTTAATAAAGGTACATTAACCTGCCACAACCTCTAGCATCAAATTACCATATATGGCATATTTTTCTCCTACTCTGCAATTATACTGGGGTTATAAAATTACAGCAGAACATTTTGTGCCTTACATGTGCGAGAAGAGGTGCTTGCATGGAAACAAACAGTTTCTAGTGTATTGGAACAGAGCAATTAATCATAATTCACTGTACTTTTTAATGCATAGTTTCACACTTCCAGACCCAATTAAATATCATATCCACCCACACCAGAAGATAATTACAATTTACAAAATATAAATAAGAATATTAAGAGTGGTTTTGTAAAAGAAATAATTACTAAACCTGAATGTAACTTAATGGAATGGAATATTTCACTTGGGAGGGACCTACAATGATCCAATTACCTGATCAGTTCAGGACTGATAAAATGTAAGAGCATATTATTAAAATCATTATCCAAATATCTCTATAGCGCTGATAGGTTTGGGTCATTGACCATGCTGGTAGGAAACCTGTTCCAGTGTTTGGCCCCCATGGTAAAGTAATGTTTCTTAATGCCAAGACTAAAACTCTTTTGGTGCATATTTGGACCACTCCCAGGTATTGTATCACTGTATATCAGGTAATATCATAAATGAATAAACACTTTTTTTTATTTTCCCAAAGGAAAATATTTGAATTCTAAGCAAAAAGATTAACAAAATCTTCCAAAATATGTACTGGAAAAATACACTTCATCAATACAGAAAAAATGGGATCTAGTGAATATTTTCTAGCCTCAGCATCATGCTTCTTTTTGTTCTGAAAGTTTACTGCTTCCTTGGCAGTAAGCTTTCAGAACAATATAACTTATAGGCATGTGACTTCCTTTTATATTCACATTTTTCTACCATGTCACAAAGAGAGGAGAATTCAGCAAAGGAAATAAACACTACAGCTGGCAAATTACTCAAGTATCACTAGGGGATTAAGAATGAAGTTACCGTATACCTACAGAACTTGTTATTTTAACATTTCATGCACTTAATTTACCTGACTTCTACATTTTCAGTATATAGCCCTGCTGCAAATTAGTTTTCCAGATATGACCTCCCTAGCTACTAGTGTGAGATGTGCAAATTTGGAATTGTTTTAAAGATTTCTTTTATCGAATCATAGATCATTAAGGTTTGAAAAGACTTCTACATGTCCAACCATTAACCTACCACTGTTAGGTGTTCACCACTAAACTGTGTCCCCAGGTGCCACTTTGACACATTTTTAAACACTTCCCGTGATGATGATTCCACTACTTCCATGGGCAGCCTGCTCCAGTGCTTGATGCTACATAATCAGTAGTTACCATTATCTTTACCATTATTAGTATCCTCACTAACTATGGAAGAGACATTAGATGCTAATGGCAATTGCAGCAGTAAAATAGAAAATTACTGTCACTCTGACAAAATCAATACATGAAATTTGATATCTTACAATATTCTAACCATTATTTATGCAACCCCATAGCTGTATGCAATATGTCATAGGCCAATAGAAATGACAGCAGGATTAGCAACGCACAAAATATGGACATAGAAAGCAGAAGATTATAATCAGCTTTTATAAGCACTGACCAAGGTCCCTAATGACCCAATTATATATCTCCATATTTTGCTATCACTTGAAATCACAGACAGCTCAGTAGAGAAGACACCTAAAATCCAATCTTTATAATACTAGGATTAGGTTTTAGGGTTTGGGGTTTTTTTTAATTTAAATATTTTCTTACATGCCCTGAAGGGTGCTTTATATGGACACGTTTCTCCTTGCAGCAATTCTCTTTATCTCACTCACTGTTCGGAGACAATGGCTTCAGATGAGGAAGACCTTATTTAGAACAATAGTTTCAACCACTGAACTAAGGACTGAATTAATTTTAAAATGTGGACATAAGCATCTGGTAAATTTTGAAAACATTTCTGATGACACATAGTGATTCTTGTAATATACTTGACTGGTCCTTCTTCCTGCCTTTCTTGCTGGAAAGTTTGAAGGAGGAATGTGAGAATGCCCTCATTAAACTTTAAAAATGTCTCCATTTGGTTCTTTGATCTTAGCTTTAACATGGGCTATATATCACTTAAACTGAAGCTTACCTTCATTAGGAAAGAGGTAACCCAAAGATCTGTGGCTAGTCAACCAAGAAAGAGCCAAAAGACTGCCTTCAAATTTTTATTTTAATTTTAGATTTAAAACCTAACAACTCATTAAATTTCTTTATTGAAGATGGCTCTCATTAAAATAGATTGCATTGTTGGGGAGACATATCTATATATATGTTTTTATTTCTTGGTCTGCATATGTGTATGTGTGTACATACATAATACAACTAGTTCCATGGATACTTTTATTAATTTAAAAAATAAAGGCCAAAAATTATTTTAAAATTCTTAAGACTTTGGCATGGTTTTTGTTTATGCAGGATGTAGAAGTAACAACAGCAAAGTTCAGACTTGTACTCTGCAAATTGGAAAAATTTGCACAGTCATTGTTTTGGTAGCTTTGAGCATGATCACTGGTATGGGTGGTCGTTCTGTTCTTCCAGAAAAGATGTTGTATATCAAAGTCTTTTCCTTACTATAATTAGTGCAAAAAGCCACTTCTGTATAACATTTGCAGAACAGATGAGTAATAGCTATTGTTCTTGCTGGTGGATTTACAACTTTTGTTGTATAAGTTAATGGCAATATTAGTACAAAAATATTTTGCATTTTTGTCATAACAGAAGCTGCCATCTAATACAGTTGTGAGCATGAGTATGAAAGAAGAAAGTTAAACTGATAGCCCTTAAGAAGGACAAAACTGTATCATATAATACAGTACATATAATCATAGTGAATAATTTATAAACGCTTTCTGAAATGAAATATTAGCATTTGCTATTTTGCTTAGGCAGTGATTAATATAAGCTAGTTTGAGTATTGGATTTATCTTGAATTTCTTGCAAAATGCTGACACTATAAGACCATAAGAAACACTTGATCAGATATGGAGCTCACAAAAGCTTAGGCTTGCCTTTTAAATACTCAGCTTGCCCTAGTTTTGGTCTCCTTTGTTTGTTCTCTAATTTTTTATCTGCATGTTTCTACCTAAAATTATATTGATCAACCTTTTACCAGAGAAAAGAAGATTCTCACTCCCATAATTAATGTGGCAAAGAAAAGTTGGAAATCCATAGAGATTAATTCTTGTCTCTCTTATTGACCTCACACAAAGAGTTTGAAAGCAGTCATTTTCTTTATACGCAAAGATTTATAAATTAATAACCTTTTCTTGTGCTTCCTAAAAAAAAGAGTTTCTTTTGATTATGCAATTTAATGTTTCAGCTCTCCTTATAGTTCTGGGCTTACTAAATCACAGTATATTTCAGGTTTTGCTTATTTATAGACTAACAAATTGACAAAACAAAACTGCTGAAAGCTTATAATATCTGAATGCAGTTAGTATTTGTAAAAAGTACTTATGTGAGTACTAAAATAACATAAATATAACACAAAATGCCTATGTCAAATAGCTTTTTTCAAATCAGCCATGAGCTCCAACTCAGTATGGAGAAATGAGTAACTCTTCTGAAGACACAAACTCCAATATACATTTACATATATTAATTTATGCTTTTGATAATGATCACTAGCTATCAGTGGGAAATAAATCACTGTCAGATGTATGAAAAGCTAAATCAAGACACAATCAAACCTTACTTTTGAGAAAAAGAGATTCAAAATACATGAAGTATGAATTCCTTAGTCAATGACATCTACTCGTATGAGTGTCAGTTACAACTTTAAACCCTCCCTTCCTTAAGGCTTGACCATACAGTATAAATTCTAGAAATATTACAATATCAAATATATTATCTGGATCCCAAATGACACCCATGGAAAACTAAAAAAAAATTAATTTTTATTCAACATTTTTTGTTCATATTTTTCAATCAGCAAAATGTTGCTAAGCTCTGTTTTTAAATTTTCAATGTAAATAACTGAATCTCTCCTTTCCTTTTTTCCTTGCCTTGCCTTGCTTCACTTCATCTTGCCTTTTTATATCTTCCCTTACCTCCCCTCCCCTCTTCTAATCTCTTCTGCCCCCAGAATCACTTACATTTCCTGTCAGAAGTTAATAAACACTGCCAATCAAATTTGTATCAATCAACCTGTAGATATGTGTGGTAGTGTTTTAAGTGGAGTTTTATGGGTTTGTAGTAGAAGGGGCATTATGATTCTATTTCTCTGCAACAAGATTGCCCATGACTTCATTGGCTTTTTAATCTGGAAGCTTTCTAACCCATTTCTTGTGTCTTGAGCTGTCCATATCTGCAGCTGGATAACAACATTTCATCAATATATTGATCATATATAAGGGCCTTCAACAAGTCATGAAACAATCTGATATGCTTCACAAAACACAGATGTATCTACTCGATTTTGTGAAGAATGGACACAAAAAACCAAAAAATGAAGGTAAGTTTGATGGAAATTTGTTTTCCTTTGAATTGCCCAAATAGGAGACACTCTGTTTTACTGTTTCCTCTTTACATCTGTTTCCAGGATTTTTTTGATCTTTTTCTTTGCTTACAATCTTTGCAAGTATTATCTTTCTTGCAACCTGTGTTTAATAGGGTTCACCAGGATTCATTGTAAAGCAGCTATACCACCACTGCTTTTCCTGTTTATGAGTCTATGAAAATCCTGTTCTAATACAACTGTTTAAGGATAGATCAGCTCTGGAAAATCAGAAAACTGACATGCTCAATCACCTGCCTTTTATAACTATCTAAGTTATATGGACTGATACATGCCCACAATATTTTACTAGTTTTTACTCTTTCAATAAGCAATCTACAAATGTCTGTAAATTACACTTTCATTTACACAATCAGTGTGAGAGAACTTTCCTTTTTTGATGTATTTGATGTTACTTTTCATTGCAGAAAAAGGCTGTGGTGTGTTTTGTTTTTTTTCTCTAACTCAAAATGTCAGTTACTGAACCCTGCCTTCAAGCAGTTCTGTATGGTTTAAAAAAATTTAGAAACATCGCTCACTGCCCCGTAAGTGTTATAAAATTTGGATGTTTGAAGCATCTGGTTCTCAACTCTCTTAATAACATAAAAAAATAATTCTGATTAATATGCTTTCCCCCAGAAGAAATTTCCTTAATTCATTAAGGAGTTCTCATGCTTATTTTGAAAATGCATAAATACAAATGGGAATAGAAATTAAATCAAATGGCTGAAAGGTACAAAATTTATTTTATAAACTAGGCTATCTTGTCTAAATTACTCTGGTTGCCTGTGGAACCATCAGAGATTTGGCAGAAATATGGATGTCTGGATCTGGAATCGGTGCCACTCTCTATGTGTGTTCAGTATGTTCAGGCTTTTACCTACATCTTGTCATATCTTATTTATTGTCCTTACAAAGATCCAGACTGCTGACTGAGTCACAGGGACTTTCTAGATTAGGTATAATGAAATGTAAAGAAAGTTTTTATGCTAGTTTTAAATTTACTCCAAAAACTGAACTGGGTCCCTTAGTTTTACTCACATTGGTAGATGATCTTTCAGCTCACTATCTCAGGGGTTCTCACATTTCTCTAGTTTATTCTAGAGTAATTCTATCAGCTCTAACTGTCTGACTTGTAATTTAAACCTGAGTGAAACAAATGTCTTGCTTGACATAACTGTTATCTACAAATTAGATACTGAATGGAGAAAAAATTCACTTAAAGCTTTATGTACAACAGCCTCTGTAGTGCATTACCATCTGTCCAAGGACAACAGTACATGAAGTTTCAATGTAAAAATTACCAAAGTATCTGAATCATAGATTTCAACGTATAAAGACTCTGCACTATATTTTCTCTACCAAATTACCTTAAGAGGGAAACTTCTGCTCTATATTACCTACTAGGGCTGTAGTACTGAGAAAGTATCTCTGTCCAAACATCTTTCCTTTAACACCAATAAAGTCAAAAAGAAATGAAAAACCTGCATATTCAAAAGAAACCCCAAAACCCACAACAAATAAAAAAACCACAAAACAAAAATCCCCAACAAAAAACCTCCCAACAATAAAAAGTCACAGGGTATCTCAAATGTCAGGATCTCTATAAAGCTGATTAAAGTGTCATTCTTTCAAGAACAGATATTTCATGTAAGAGGTAATTGCCACACTGCACTATAAAAAGCTACTGATTGAACCATTCAGCTGTGAAGCTCAGACCTGGCTAGTTACAGGTTTTGAGCCCATTAAATTCCAATCTGATAGATATCAAGGACTCAGGTTTTCATAGTTCCTTCCTCTCTCCAAAAAAAAAATATCATATCAGGTCAGCTTCTTCTTTTAAATTAATGGTCTTGAATTAGGAATGTTTATTCACTCTCAACAATTAAAAGTTGGGAGTGAATAAACATTCTTAATTCAAGATCATCAAGACTGTATTGCAAATAGATAGATTTCAACCTTTAATATTTTTAAGATAATATACTGTGAATCTTACAGTAGATACCCTCAATTATGTGCACTTATTTCAGAATTATGCAATAGTTCACCCTTTGTGAAAGGCAATGAAATATTATTAATATAATTATGCCTAATTATTGAAAAAAATTGTTTATACAATTTGTTGTTTTTTTCTTTTCTCTGCCCTTCAAATTTATATGGAACATTTTGTATAGTGTTTACTTAAAATTTTCAAAAGAAATTTGAACCCTACACATGTTGTTGGTCACTCATTTATGCAATAGTTCCCATAGATTGACATGAACATGAGGAGGTATGTGATACTGCATGGACCTTCAGCTTTACTTTGCATGTGAACAATAAATATATTTGGAAGTATTGCCAGAGTCTTTCATCCTTCATTAATCAGTTGGTGTTTTATTTTGTGGGGAAGAGATGAGCTTTTTCTAATCATCTTCTCAAATACATAGACACTGCGGTTGAGACCTGAATTATGTAAACTGCCCATTCAATATGGGGAATAAAAGATATGCAAGAAGTAGAGCTATCAAGTAGAATAATGAAGTCTAAACTATACCAAATAGCATGGAAATTATCAGTGAATGGAGAACAACAAGCAGAAGATGTAAAGGTCATGGCAATATCACAGTTCTCAGCAGAATTACTGTTTGAATTGATGAAAATTTATGGTCACAATACACTGCTTGAAATTATGTCTTAAGTAACTCTGCTATAGGCAACAGATGACTTTGGGAAAGCATGGTTCACATATAGAAGAAAGAAATCATGCTGTGAGAGTTCCCAGTCAAGAAAATTACTATGCATGTTAAAGACAATAAGAATAAGAAATTGAAATTAATATTTGCCAGTCTGTACGGAATATGGAGAAAATACACTCTTAAGAATTTTAGATCTCTCTGGTCTTGATTTTACTGGGGTTTTTTGCTTCTCTTTCTTCTTCCCTACATGAAGGCAAGTGGGGGAAATTCCACACAATACAGAAAGCACAAAAAAATACCTGCACAAAACAGTCAATATGTTTATGGATTCTTTTAGAATTGCTTTTGTGGTAGCTATTAATTTTTAATTGTAGTAAAGTTCTGATTTTTATGGCTTTTATAAGTATTTAAGGACAACCAATCACAGGCAAGGACTGAGAGCCTTGAAAGCAGCTTCTGAGTGCAGAGGTGAAAGACTCAAATAAAGCTTCTCTTGTGTCTTTGTCACTACTGCAGAATCATCCCAGGTCACCCAGCGGCCCTGTGCCAGAGCCAGCCTTCAGCTCCAGCAGCCAAACCCTTGAGGGTCACGGATGCATTGAGGGCCCTAGCTGAGGCCAAATGTCATGTATTTTATGGGGCAAAGGGTTGCAAACCTGGCTAAATAACTGAAGCTCAAACTGCAAAATGTAGCAGCATTTATCAAACTGTCATCTGTACTTCTGTCTCCTCTCTTCCTTCAGTAAGCAGAGCTTAGAAGAGAATGTATAGCAGAGCTGGCTACAGGGGGCTGGCTACCCCAGCTCTGAAGTGGCCTCCCTCAGGTTTCTTGCAGCCCTCCTGGGCATGGCATACACTGTGTGAAAGAGTTAACTTTGCAGTGAAGACTCTGGGTGCTGCCACTTGGAAATGCAGAAAGCCTATGAGAAAATGCTCAAGAGAACAAAACTAATCGTGGCAACCTAGTGAACTAGGAACAGCAGAGTATAAAGTAATGAAATAATTAGAGATGTTTTTATGATGAATTCAGTTACTGGGAATTCTGTTTAAACTGACCTATGTGAAAGAGAAAGACATTCATTACTGTTTCAAGAACGACTGAGTAGGTACAACACCAGACATTATGTACAGTATTTATTTGTAAGTTTTTATTCAATTAACTGCACTAACATGACACTCAATATTTCCATTTATTCAGACTTGTGATGCATATGCAAGGTTATAAAAAGGGATGTAGGAACAATTTTTATAAAAAGGGTCAATATTGTAAAAAAAAATCATAAGAATTCTAAGCAAATATATTTGCTAAGAACATTTATATTGCATTTTACATAAGAATATAAAAAGAGATCATGTGGGTCAGTTCAGGGGTCTGGCCAGTCAATCACATAATTTGCACTAAGGAACTATTTTACAAAACAAACAAACAAAAAAAAAGTACCCCAGATTTTCCAAGAATTTGCAGGTTTTGGAGTTCTATAACTGTAGATTTCACTCACACCCTTGTACTTATTAAGTATTGATGGTGCTTTCTTCATTTATTTAACCTGTTATTTCTTTAACGCATTTATTCTGTTGAGCTCTATAGTAACTAGTAGAAAAGAGGTCCACAATTAAAGTATAGTGGGTAAAATGTGCACCTTTTTATTTATTTCAAGCAATCTATCTGGTAACTACATCAAATTTTTTTGTGCTAGGAGAAATAGTAAATCATAGAATCATAATCTAATTTAGTTTGGAAAAGACCTTCAAGAACATGTAATCCAACTGTCTGGTCAAATCTAAATTCCATATTAATTTTCTCTGTATTCATAATGAATATATGCCATAAGTCACCTTATCTATCTCTTTTTCAAGCTGAGAGTTTTCATTTATTTAATATATCTTACTCCTTAATATGGAAACCAAGTGAAGATAAATAAATTAGAAAACTTTATTGTAAGTTAGGGATATATTTTTCAGTATTCATTTGGTTTTTTCTGATCAACAATAAATTTCATCTTTCATTTTGTTACACGAGCATTCAAAATCATAACACCCTTCCATATTTCATTGTGTTTTGTTTTACTTTTGACTACCCTGAATAATTTTCTATCAAATGCAAATTTTGTCCTTTTTAGTTTTGGAAACTATGAATGCCCTAGTAATTTATCTATATCCTTGTGGGATTCTGTGAATCTCTGTTTCCATCGAGTAATCTGAACCTTTATGTGTGTAATTTGGTTCCTAGAGCCTTATTGTCTTCCATTGAGAGAACTTGTTAGGAATCTTTGATACCACCCTAACTGAATCACCGTGATTAGCCTAGCTATTGACACTACCAAAAGACTCAAGTATTTCCTACCCTGGCTGTATTCTAAAAGAGAAAACAAAAATCAGCATATCATAATAGAATTATAGGGTTATGGAATTATTAGGTTTGGAAGAAACCTCGAAGATCACCTGGTTCAACCCCTCTGCCATGAACAGGAATGGCATTCACTAGGTCAGGTTGCTCAGGGTCCCATTCAGCCTGGCCTTGAAAACTTCCAGGGATGGGACATCCACCACCTCTCTAGGCAACCTGCTTCAGTGCATCACCACCCACACAACAAAGACTTTCTTCCTAACACCTAATCTAAGCCTTCCCTCTTTCAGTTTAAAGTCACTGCCTTTTGTCCTGTCACTATCTCCCTGTATAAAAAGACTTTCTCCCTTTTTACAAGCTTTCTCAAAGGCCATAATGAGATCTCCCCGAAGCCTGCTCTTCTCCAGGCTGAGCAACCACAACTCTCTCACCTCCCTGCATAGGAGAGGTGCTGCAGCCCTGTGATGATCTTTGTAGCCCTCCCCTGGACCCTTTACCACAGGTCCATGTCTTTCCTGTGCTGAGGACCCCAGAGCTGGATGCAGTTCTCCATGTGGAGTCTCATGAGGGTAGACTAGAGGGGGAGAGTATGTCTCACTGGGTGTACTAATTCTATGATAATGTACTATAAACAAAGTGGTTTGGGTAGTAAGTCAATAATTTAATTGGCTTGTAGGTTCCTGATCACAATAAACATAAAAATAAAACACCCCCTCTTTTGAGACTGAGATTAATTCAAATAATAAATCCAGTGTGAAAACAAAGGGTGTTTGTTTTTTTATTTTTGGTTTCTTTGTACCAAAAGCCTTGAGAAATGCTATTAAAAAGGGGATATATAATACGTATCTCTTTATATAAACATACATGCTGGTAGACCTCACGCAGATATATTGAGTGTTCTTTCTGTCAGATGGGAAATTATCACCAAATAAGAGAAGAAAAATCAAATGTGATGAAAGTCTAGATATACCTCCACTTGCAACAGGAATGATTTGGGTTTTTTTTCCTCAACATGATGACATTTTAGAAATATTAGAAAGAGTTTTTTGTCATATTTAGATAAAAGCAGCATCAGTTTTCTCAAAGTTATTTATAATAGCCTTCTTGTCCCAGTATTCCCACTCTCTAATTTATTTACCTTTTCCTAGTGAAGATGGCAGTATAATTATCCCAGGAAGTGTTCAGAATTAAATAACCTGATCAAAATCTCAAAATAATTTAGCAAGAAAACCTAATGTCAAATCACATCCTGTAAAATAATGTCAAATCACATCCTGTAAAATATGTGATCAGTAGGCTTCAAAAGTATGCTGTAATATCTCACTCTATCACATTATTAACCTAACTCTGACTTTCAGGAGTGTTCATTTGGACTAGGAAATTGCAGAAGTTTATCTCTCTTTCAAATCCTGAAGTTGATCTGATTATAACTATCTTCCCATCTTGAATTTGGCAGCGGTGTTCACAAATACATTTTCCAGTATACTTATATATTTTTTTATGTATATGTAATACCAGATAACATGGTTGACTGAGCTCACTGAAAATGTATTAAAATTGTTTTTATGAAGACATAAGCCTTAACTTTCACACACCACAAAAAAACCTGGCTTTAAATCTCCCTGCCTCATAGAATGGCTCATTTTACAGAGGTGCTTACATTGTTTTAAGTGATAGAAGAGATCCTATGGATTGAGAAGTAAACATCAGAGCAGAAGATGCACTCTTTAGACTTCTTGTGTAAGCAGAGAGATTGTCAGTTATGAATAATTTTCATGAATATTAGGCAGACTGTACAGCTCAGTTAATAGCCTAAGAAATATTTTTATCATGATTGAACAAAACATCAGCCCAAAACTGCTAAGGTTTCTGTTTTAGTCGAACATCTAAAATGAATTTTATATTGATCAGGAGTTTTAAATAAGCTTTAAGAGATCTCTGAAATTTTTTGAGGCAGACATTCCTGAACCAGAAGGCATATGTATCAAGGAGACACTGACTTTTGGGAGGCAGGAGGAAAGTGAAATGAACAACCCTGACTTTTAATTCTTGAGACATGAACAACTGGTGATGCAGTCAAAACTACAACATGTTGATTTTGGCAGCCTGAATTCCTAAATCAATTCCTTGAATAATGTCGGGGTTTGACCCTGACTAAACGCGGACACTCCGTCTCTCTCCTGCTGCAGACATGCAGGAGAGGGGAAAGGAAAAAAAAACTGTAAAAACACACACCAATCTCATGAGTTAAGTGAGATAGGACACTGGTAGGAGGACACACAGAAGAAAGGGCAGACAGGCTCCAAACTTAAAGTTGCAAAAAGTGATTTAATTTCCTAACTGAGTCGAAGGATAAATGAGAGGCAAAAATAAACTTTTCATACACTATTTTGTTCACTCACTCCCCTCCCTCTTACGAACCCATTTTTATTCACCCCCTTTCCTTCTTCCAACCAAAAGTTCAGGTAGGGGGGCAGGGTGTGGGGTATTTTCTCAGTCCACAGAGCAGGTCCATAAATCTATTCATCACCACAATTCTTCTACTACAAATACTCTTTATCTCTACTTATCTCTCTCTCTCTCCAGACAGTTTTTCTGCTCTCACCCCCTCCCTCTTAAGAAGCAGTCTCTCCGCTCACCCCCCCTTTCTCTCTTTCCAAACCAACAGCACGGGCAGGGGGCAGGGTAAGGGTTTTTTTCTCTGGTCAGTCCAATAAGGGAGAGGAGTTCTCTACTTAGTCATGGGGTCCCTCCCACAAGAGACAGTCCTCTGTTAACTTCTTTGGCATGGGTCCAATCTCACGAGCAACATCCCGCCTTAATTCTGCTGCAACATGAGTTCTTTTGTCCATAAGGTGCAGACTCTCTTGAGCCAAGGCCAGGCTGCTTCCATCCCAGGAGCAAGGCCTTTCTCTCCCTTGCAAGGCCTTTGCAGTTTTAACTCTTTATATGAGACTCCCACTGGATCACAGCTCTCTCCAGGCATCCACTTGCTCCTCTGGCATGGGCTGTGGGTGGATTTCTGCATCCTTGTGGACTCCATGGGCTGCAGGGGCACCTCCTGCTCCCCCCATGGTCTTCAGCATGGCTAGCAGAGGGTTTTCAGCTCTGGCGCCTGAAGCACTAGAGCACCTCCTCCCCCACCTTCTGCACTGACCTTGGCGTCTCCATGTTGTTTTCCCTTCACATATTTTTACCTCCACCTCCTCCTCCTCCAAGAAGTGTGTGCCTACCTTGTTTTGATTTCTTCTTAAATATGTTTTCACAGAGGCGTAACTAGCACCTCCAATTGGCCCAAACTTGGCCAGCAGCATGTCCATCACTCATCAGAGATTGGCTCTGCTGGACTTGATGAAAAACTTCCAGAACTTTCACTCAGGACACACAGGAGCCATCTTTGTGCCACTCCCCACCCCTCAGACACTTCCTCAGGCCTACTACAACAGCTTCTGAGGGGTTTAAATTTCTCTTAGATGTTAAAAATACCTTGCTGATGTTTTGGGCCAATCAAAACCACCACAAGTAATTTGTTTGTTTGCTTTCTGACAGAGCCTGGTTAAGCCCCATGACTTCACAGGACTAAGGAATTTACTTGGCCAAAAATCCCTTGGCTTTACATACTCACAGTATAGATGATGATTATCAAGCCTAACAGAGTTCTAATTTTCTACTCTTCCATTTCCAATTTCCAAGAACTTTGTAATATATTTCAAGATTTGACCAGAAATCAAGTGTTCAGAATTCTGGCTTCACTGTCCACCCTGAAATAACTCTATCCTTGCCAAGACCCAAGACCTAGACTTGGAGTCTGGCTTAACAGGCAGACTCCATAATTCAGACATCCTGTGTCCATCGCTGCTGAAATTTCTAAAGTGGTAATATTACTTAGCTCATGTTCAGAATTAAAAATAAAGGACAATGTTAGTAGAAATGGAATAATTCTTTCAGATTCACTGAACCTGATAAAGGGATATGATCTAATTTTAGTGTATTTTTGAATTTACTGTGAGAATGCTGGCAATAAGAAGCCTATCAGTATGTTTTAACTTAGTCCATTTTGACAGATTTTTGATTGTTGCAGCTCATCATTCACTGATGTCATGAGAAAGGCAAGAAGGAGGGGGAGGAGGAGTGGGACTCAAATGTTTGAAGTGACATTTCCAAATCCATAACCAAATGTAGTCAAAGAATTTTAAGATAAAAGTGTTTAAATTTCAGTAATAAGGATAACAGTATCTTATAAATTAATAAAAAAATTACTTTCTGTTTCCTTGCTCTTTCTGGTTCTAAGTTGCTTACCAGGAAAACATCTAAAAAATTATCCCATTTGTGAGCATCAAAATTCCAGGAAAACATAAGAAAAATGACAGTGATATTCTTGTTATTAGTAATTCTAGAGCAGAGAGGACAGCTGTTTGCATAATTATTCCAAATTTTGAGTAAAACATAAGAAAGGAATAAGGTAATTCATTTAGGTGAAATTCAAAATACATAGCTAAGCACTGGCATTGTCTTTATCTGAAGTCCTTATGACAGTTCTGGTAATAAATAAAATTAAAATAAAATAAAATAAAATAAAATAAAATAAATAAAATTAACAGACAAAAAAGACCCAAACCAAACAAAATACTAACAATAAACCAAAACATAAGAAATGTTACAGAATCAAAATAAGCAAGTATTTCATCCTCTCTTCCCCACATAATTTACAACTTGAAAAATCCTTCTGAATAACAGTTTAAGGTAAGGTAATGAAATATCATTTTATAAAAAAAAAAATCAGATAAAAGTTTCTATTTAAAAGACAACTGCAACTAAATGTAAGGCAACATTGCAAGATGTACAAATAAAAATCTCTTTCTAGAACATTTTAATATAACAGATACGTGAGTTATAAATGTGCAGAACAAGCTGTTTCATTTCTGGATCATACCTAGTTTTGATTTTTATGATAGAGTGAAGAGTAAGTCATGGGAGAAGCTTCTGTCTGTGGAAAGCCAGAAGCCTAGAATCTCATTTGTTTTTCGTTGCCATACTTTTATCATGAAGATGACTTGTCTAAACTGCATTTTTGAAGTTGGGTTGAAATGAGTGACTCTTACATTCTACAGTGTTAGAGGTTTTGTTTTTTCTCATCTGCAACAGGTGAAACAGAGAAGAGCAAGATTTGTTCAGCTGGATGTTCATTTGTGTGTTGGTGGTTCACACAGGAAGGAGAGAAGCTCAATTTCAGTGCCTCAGGAGAGACCCAGAGGCTCAGTGTTCAGTTAGAGATGTGATTGAGACACATGCCCTGAAGAACCCAGGGAGGACCGAATGGAGTCCCTTGTGAAAAAAGAGGCAATGAGAGCTGGTGGACTAAAAGCAAATCTGCCCTTGTGTATAGTCTGTAGAAAGGGAAAATATTTGTATACTAGTTATTCTTTAAAATACTTATTAGTCGGGTGATCAGAATTTTGTCTGTGTCAAAAGTTTCATCATTCTCTGATTCATACTCTGATAAAAGTCTGTAGAAATTCAAAGACTAGTTGATGTTACTGGAATACTCATTGTAAGGAAAGCGGCAGGTAAATCCACCTCAAGCATTTTATTTTTCAAGAAATTGCCACTCTACAGTGATTTCCTTCCCTGTGTAGATTGCACTTCACTCCAGATTGAGCTCCAAACAGTTAATGAAATGCAAAGCTTTATTTTGTGTACAATTAACCATTTGCAAATCCAACTGAGGACATTTAGCAAAAAACTGAAGGTATTCATATTAGGAAAGCTGGACAAGGGAGCATGAATGAAGAATGTATCTCTAGGTAAAGGTGCACAGGAAACCATTGGTGATTGCATCATCCATTAGCCTTTTCAACTAAAACAGTTAAAAGTGTACTAGCTGCCAAAAAAGGTAAAGCAGCAGGTGAACAACATGAATGTTCATCTTGAGGATTATATAAAGTCACCAAAATTATGTGGAACTGACCTCTCAAGGACATGGGTGGCAAAGTTCTTAATTTAGGAACCCTCTCAGGGTTTAAAAATAAAGTAAATGCTGAGCTATGCAGATTGTCATTAATCAGTCACTTCCTATGTGTAAACAGGTATGCATTCACCTGGAGGGGTCTGCTTTTGAAAAATGATATATCTCTAAACAGCATGTTACTAAATTTTACTCTGAGTTCTTAAATACTGCTTGACTCGAGCACATTGATTTTTTTGTTTTTCTTACAATATATAGAGACTTTTGAAACCTCACCATAGTGTGCTGAAAAACTAATAGCTACTAGACTGTTCAATGACTCTCTCAGCTTTCTTCACAATTACATTGTTCTCTTAATTATATAATTAAAACAAAATGTTTATTTTACCAAAGACAAAGTCATATATCAAGGTACATGCCAGTTTCTAAAGATACCTTCAGGCATATTTAGTTCTTCAAGAGTTAGGAAATTTCAAAGCTTACATAGCTGCAACTGAACTAATAAAATCTCAGTAATTGTCCATTTTAATTGGCCTTCAGCATTATTAAATTGAAAGCAATTATGTAGAGCTAGAGAACTGAAGTACAGTGTGAACCTTGAATTGTCTCTCTGTATAATTATATACAGGAATATGCTGAATATCCTCTTGCTAGTAAGTGAAGTGCTGAGGAAAAAAAGCTAATCAAAAGTCCATATAATAAAGTCAGTAGTTTTCCTTTAGCAAAACCCACACATTTAATGTTAGCAGTTCATGAGCAGTTCATGCACTTGTATGGTAGCAAATGAACTAAAGGGTAATGTATGGCTGAGGAAGTGACCCAAAAGTAATGTGACCACATTAGCAGGCCAGAGCACAAAAACTAACTAAATTTTCAGAGGCAATGAATTTTTTTTTTTTACTTTTTATTTCTTTTTTCTAAAAGCATATGAGGTTGTCTAGAAAGACAATGATGGAGCACAGCATTCTGCAACAGCTGACAGATTTCTTATGCCATAATAAATTTATCTGTGTATATATAGATGTATATATAGAACAAACACCAATCCCACCTCCCAAGAAAGCCTCAAAAGGAGTCTACAGTGGTTCAATTAATTACTTCACTGCAGCACCTGAAAGATTTGGACAAAAATAATTAATGTCTCTGATTGATCTCGACAAATATCACCTCCTTTTGCAAACCTACTCTGATTAGCTATTTCTGTGTATTGCAAAGTCAGAGGTAGAAGTCCATGGAAGAATAATCATTAGGAAACAGATCTGTGACAGGTTTGGGGGTTTGAACATGAAGAATGAGCATTCTAGATCAGTGCAGCAAGGTCCTAATTTTCACTTCATAAATTTTTCAATTGCACTGGTTACTTTAACTGGGAAACAGTTACTCAGGTAAACATATAATCACAGAATTACAGAACAGGGGAGTAGGAAAAGAGCTCTGAGATCTTTTGATCCAACTTAATTTCAGATAAGTCAGATTGCTCAGAATTATATTGACTCAAGTGTTTGGTACCTCCAAGGATGGAGACTGCATGACCAACTGAAATAATGTATTTAACTAAGCTTATCATATTTAGAAGAACCAGAAAGGGAAGTTCTACAACACTGTCTAGAAATTACCATCTCATAGGCTTTTCGCAGTTCCTTGTAGACCAGTGGCTGTCCCAGCTACTACTAGCAACTACTCAGGACTTAAGTTTGGGACATTAAATACAGAAAAGTGCACTTTATGGGCTTTGGCAAGAAGTTAATTTATTGAAATTTCAATTATTATAATGAAAAGACACTAAAGGAGGTCCCCAAGAATGCATGCACAAAGAGTGTTATGCCAGAATTGAAGCTGTGACTACTATAACATTTGTTCTTAATTGTTTCGGTAATATAGGTAATGTTCTAAAACAGAGAACATGGTCTTCAGTAATATTGAATTGCCAGTGAGAAACCCAGGATTTCATCAGCTATTTTTTTCCTTCTTTTCAACATCTGAATCTTGGGATCAGTGTAAGCTCTGCCAAGATGACAGCTTCTTTGTAAAAGAATACAAGATATTGTTGATGCTGTTGTATTCCCCTGTTCTTTTGAAAGTCCTAACAGTTAAGGAACTGGTTCATTTTGGGTTTTCCCTTTCTAGTTAAAATACACACATGCTCACAAAAGTTTAGAAATTATGTGCTTTTAGAAGAATTTGAGTAGATACAAGAGACAAAATCTGAGCTTTTTACTTCATTTGAATAACTGCACAGAAAAACCTCTGAAAGGAAAGAGGAAGATTGAACCTCTAGGAGTGGCAAAGAATGCTCATATGAAAAGCTTTCCAGAACACAAACATCTTGGAAAGTCCCTTTAGTAGCTTTTGGGTGTTCACATTAAGAAAGAGATGGCGGCAGTCCACCTCAAAGCTCTAGAAAGGTATGAATACTTTAAGACACATAATGAAGCTTTTTCAATTTTTTATTTTAGTCTTTTGTCTTTTTAGTTTGTACAACATCTGTGTGCTATTGATGTTTTAAAATTGTCTTTTTCCTTGTGATGAGGAACATCATATAAAAGTTATTTTTGCAAACAATTCTAAATTATACAATTTATTCAAGAGCAGAAGTTAATTGCTCCTTTCAGCTTTGTGTTTTCTCCTATGAAACTCCTTGGAACAGTTTTGACTTTAATGTTGCTGCTTCCTAGACTTTCTACTGAGTGTTGTTTTTCCATATTTTCAAGCTTTTCCACCTACAATTAAATTTAGATGTTGTACTGCTGCCCACCAGATTCAAAGACACGGTGTGAATGCCCAAATCTCAAGCTTCATGTGTTGTTGTGACAATGGACTTATTTGTCTATTGTCTTGATACCTGGACACTTGAAAAGGATTTACCTTGTGTTTTATTTTTCTATTTGAAAGCTAGTTCTCTAAGTTTATCATACAGATTCTCTCTGTACTCAGCAGAAGCACACAGGACATGCAGGTGATTGATTCATCCCATTCCAAAATCAGTTTGCAAAATATGTGAGATAATTGTCTCTGGAGCAATCCATTACAAAGGCTGTAGTTTAAATGATCAGCTCAGACTAGACAGCAATATTTTAGATAGCTAGAGAAATTACATGGATCTCATACTGACTGTTGACTTATGCAGACTATCTCATTGTAAGCCTGCCTTCCCAGGCTTTGATTAAATGTTGGCTGAGATATGGACAGATTTTTGATTGGGTTTGTTGGCTGGGTTTTTGTCTGAGATCTCTGTATGAAAAATGGTAAGTTATGCAAATTCTTCATATATTTTAATGAACAGAATAGCATACTTTCATTTTCATGACAATATTTATATTCTTTCATTAGCTATTTGAACTCAAGTTTCATAAATCTGTAAACCTCACATCAGGGCATTAATAAAAAGAGCAAAAGTACATGATTATGTATGATTTAGTCATAAACAAATTCTGCTTTTTATTTTGCTAAACATTTATATGTATATGCTATGAAAATCAGATTTATTTTTGCAGATTAAATTGGATAAAAGTTGTCCAATTGATGTAATGCTTGCAAATGCATCTGAGTATTGGTGTCTTCTGCCACCAGCATTATGAATTCACACCCTTACATAGTATTGCACGCAGCAATTTACAAGCTCCGTAATCAAAAACCTACTTCCATGAAAATTTTTATATACAGTTGAAAAGAATGAATGTTCTGAGTTTTGGAAATAGAAATCAGGCTTGATTTTAAGCCTATTTTCGTATTATATCCACATCAGAATACATTATTTTGAATTCCTTCTGCAAGCATACCTAAATAGCAATTGTTTATGGCTGTACTGCCTATGCAACCTCCTATTAATTTTAATGTCTTTGTATTCTGAAAAAGTTATGTGATCATTTTACGATCAGGACAGACATTTCTTGGATAAAAAACCCCCAAAACTAAGGCACTAGGAATTTTTTTAGGATAAGGTGTTTACTCTCTGTATCAGGAAGTAATTCAGCTCTGCATAGCTTAAGAAAGGTGTTGGGGGTTTTGGGGGTCATTGCTTTGTTTTGTTTTGTTTTACTTTGTTTTTCTTTAGTTTACATTAAAATAATGTTTATTCCTTAATTAAGGCCATGATAGTGCCATAACAAGAGACTGCTCTTGCTCTCAAAAGTTCTTAAGCAATATATTATCCTAAGAAGCCCTTCCTCACTTTTAGCTGCCAAGGGAAAAGTGTGTTTAAGGCAAACCATTTCTTGACACGTGGTGCCTCATTAATTGCTATCTAAATGCTCATTACTTCACACCTTTTTTGATTTTAAGTTTTACATTCTCCATTTCTGTACCTGCTTGGGCACTACTTAATATATTTGTAATGCTCTGCCCATACCAAAGGTTGGCTGTGTTATTTAAAAAATGGAAGCAAATTGTACATGGGCAAAATTAATGAATGAAAAAAAAAATTAACCTTACTGTACGATCAGCTCTTATTAGCTCTGTCAAATATATGGCACACTGCGCTGGAAACCTTTCTAACATAAAATGTTCTGACAAGCACATTAATTTAAGAAACACAAAGTTTGACTGCACATAAAATGCTATTAAGCAGTAACTATAATAGAGTAACAAAGCATGAAAGCTTAATTCTGTGTAGTGATCTGCTTGTGGGGGTCTAACTGTGTAGGCCAGTCACCACTGAAATTACTGGCAACTGAAAATCCCCCTCCCCACAAAGGGAGGATAACATAGATGTTGTAGCAAGCATGAGTTTTAACTCATCTTTCTAGCATTTAAAGATTGACTTAGAAAGACTTTTAATGTATGTATTCAAGCCAGGTTATATCCTATTTTATAGACATATTGTCATTTTATATGTTTTAACCGGTCAGCCACAAATATCTATCAGGTGTGTGTATTTTTTACCAGGACTGCATTCAGCTTACACCCAACAACCTCAAGACCATAAGCTTTGGACCCTTAGTGGTGTAAGTTTGATCTGAACATGCAAGAGAGACAAAACACAGGTTTAACTTAAAATTCAATGAAGTTAAATACATAGCATTTTCTTTCTTTTTTCCACACTGTAACTTTTTTATTGTGACTCTAACAGTCAGAATAGAAAATATAAGCAATCATAAATATAAAAGAAAGTAAAATTAAAGTCATCTAGCCTCATCGATCTCAAAATGTATTCTAAATAGCTGAAATGAGAGAGTCCCTTAATCTCCCTTCCATTCCTCCAGTTTCTACTGTACATTTTCACTATTTATCTGCGCTAGGTCTAGTATTTTTCAAACTTCAATGTAAAAATCCCCAGTGCAGCAGAACACAAGCCAAAGGAAAAAAGCAAGCAAATGAACTGAAAATAAGGGAAAAGTTTCACAATTATGACTTGAAACAATCTCACAGTGTCTGATGAGAGTTCTCTTTCACTATAAAAATATATATGTATTTTTTTTCATTGGAAATTATAGGTGGGGAAAAGAAGAATAACAGGAGAGAAAGTTTAGAGGTATGGGGGTAACTCTCAGTCACATATGAATGTCTCAACTCCTTAGGCATCTCAGATGAAGTTAATGGGTAAAGTGGGAAACTGAATTAAGTTCCTATTTAACTTGCTTGTAAGTACTGTCACACTCAAAATCTTGTTACGAGAAGAAATTAAACTTACTGCATTTACAAAGCAAAGAATTTATGGTCAATGTGACAATACTGAAAATACAGTATTAGACACAGAACAGTTAAGCATATCCTTTCAGTGAACCTTGTATCTGAGGTTCATACTTCCCACTTTTCATAAAGAAAAAGATAGTTGGGAAATTCTGACAAGCCACTAGCAATATAAAGTATTTTCTGACAGGCAAATGCTACTCATTGTAGTGTCTTCTCTCTGCTTAGTATTGTGCCCTCAAACAAATGCATTTTCTGTCTTATCAGACTTCTTGCTTCCCAACTAATGTCTGGAATTTATACAACTGCCTTCTCCAGCCTTATTTGACATGAAAATCTATTGTTTGTTACACAGTGGCCACCTAATTTTGTCAGACCCTTACTATGCTTGTGGTTCAACAAGCTGAAGCTGCAATAGGTCAGGGCATAGTCACTCGATCGTTATAGTTGTTAAAACTGAGACTGATAAAATCTCTGAAAGCCCTGAGTCCTAGCATTTTGTCAGTCATGTAGTGCCCAATGTTTTTTAGTAGTAATGGCAAAATCCTAGTTCCATGGGGAAATTTAGCAAAATTGCTGCCAGAATGTGGAAAAATGAAACTGTGAAGCTTCATGTCTAAAACTGGTGAATTTACACTTCTGTCATATTCATCATGTGAGAAGATTATTTTCATGCAAAGAGTTTATGGACTCATCATTTAAAATGAGCTAGACAAACAATAAATTTGTAGGAATGCCCTAATCAGAGGTAGGAGACTACAGTCAGAGTTTAGACAAATGAAAAGGTTATAGTAAATGTCCTGTTTATGTAGAGGTCTTTGTAGCACTTTATTCTAATGGACAATGAAAAACGGAGAAATAAGGCATGTCATAGTGTTTTGTCAAGTCAGTAACATGTAATAAGTCACAAAAATAAATTAAATTCAATATCAATCACCATTGTAAACCTGTTGTTTTCTGTCCTGTAGTCAGAAATTGTTTGCACTTTGAGTTATGCTTAGGGCTTTCTTAAAGAAGGATGTGTTAATCATTTTGATTTAATCTTTGTTGATCATTTTCATTTAATCTTTGTCAAGACCTAAGCTACATATTCAGGTTGCCTGCAGAAGCTGTCAGGTGATATAATTTATGAGCAGATCTAGAGGACAAACACTACAATAATACAGTCTTATACAGTATATTTTGCCACTTTTTGCTTAAACCTGATTTTACTTAAAATCCGAATGAGTTGTTCAAAATGTTACATTTTCAAAAAATTAAATATATATTAGGAAATCTATTTTGATTTTTATTTATATTTTAAGTAAATAACTTTGAATTACTTATATTTTGCAGTGTTTGATCCTTTTGTACGAAAAAGTTCATGGACAAATAGAATGCAATTTTAAATATCATGGTAGTGACATTTTAAGGTATTTAACATATTTGTTTCACTAACAGATTCTGTTAAGTCAGCATACACAGACCTTATTTAACAGAGCAATTAATCACTGATCCCCCTTCTGATGACCAGAAAAGTTGGCTCTAATCCATCACATAGGAGTATTTGACTTAAAATAGAAAAAATGATTTAATGATTTTCATTAATTCCAATACGCTTAGAAGCTAATACTTTTTATTTTCAAAAACTTCAAGCTGATTTGGGGTTTTTTTGCTTGTATATAGAGTATTGTAAACAATAATTATAAACATGTTTTGAACAAATTAAGTAGAAGTTTACACTACAGTTTCACGAAATAACCTTTTTTTACACATCAATTTGTAATAAAGAAACACATTAAAACTTTATGATATATGAGATGAAAATCACCATAAAAACTGAGACCATGTTTACTGTATTATTAATTTTAAAAAAGAGTTTCACTACAGACATCTGAATCTCAAAGCCAGACTAAAGGTTTATTAAAGTTAATAGAATTCGTTTGCAATATTTATTGAATCTTGCGTCACATTAATATAAAACAGAGGAGATGGAACCGAGTACAAATAAAATTTTGTAGTATGTGAAACCTTAACAAGTTAAGGTTTTCATTAAAGCAATTATTTTTCCTCAGATTAATACTGCCAGATCTTCCCTTAAAATACAAGATAGTCAAAACAACACTCTGTCCATGTTCAGCAGTTAAGAACCTAATGTTTTTGTAGTGTACTGTACAAGACGTCTGCTTCTGATGGAGCTTAACCCAAAAGGATTTATCCTGTAGGATTAAATCAGCAAGAATGAGCAGAAACCCACACTGCCAACAACAAAAATTGACATCAACACAACTGGATTGGGAACACTCCTGTACAGATCAATTCCCACATGGTTTCTAGCAGTGGACTACTGAAGACATGCATAAGTCAAAAACAATCCTTGGATGTATCATTGATTTGCATCTTGAAGATTATTGATTTATTATTAGAGTTTTCAAATAGGGTAGAGCTGCTGTAAATTATTGAGAAGGATTGTTATAAGATCTGGAATATTTTTATTTCAAAGAGAATGAACAGCCTTTTTCATTTGGATAGCGATTCCTTAGGAAACTGATATCACATTTCAACAAACAGATGGATGTATTGCTATAAAATATGGTGCCATTATTTTCTGGAACATGTGTGCTGTAACGAAGGAACTGTGTAGGTGCTCTTTCTGAGCTCCTAGATGGCAAGCTGAGAGTTTTGATTAGCAGCTTGAGGGCCAAAACAGATGTACCTACATTGTCAAAGCATGCAGTTCCTGGGTGCTGATTTCTAAGTACCCTCACTAAATAAATGTGCAAAGTAGAAGATTAATCCAATGGATTTCTGGGGTCCAGAGGTTTCTCCTTCCCACCCTACTTGAACACTGGTAATGTCTCTAAGGTCATCTGATAACCAAGGCCTGACCCTGGGCCCTTTTCTTATTAAGTGTCTCAGATCTTGTTGCATTTACAGATGCATGTCTCCTTTAATTAACAGCTTGAAATGTCCCAGCAAATTACACACACAGAAAACAGAGAGTAAGGTGGTACAGCAAAGGTCCAAGTCTCAGTCAGACAAGTGCGCTGACAAGCAGTTTGCTTAAAGATGATCAGCTACTTTTATTATGCCCTTCTCATTCAGATTGTGACTGTTGTTGTTCTTCCCTTACCTACACTGCTTTTCCTCCCTTCCTGGTTCATCCCTTGCCATTTCTCATCTCACTTTGAACATTTTGTGGTCTGCTCTGTTAACTAAATCTTAGGCCAGCTCCTCAACACATGTCTGCATATCCTATCACACTATTGGAAGGAGGCAGAAAGATCACAGTCTGAATGAACAAATGATGAAATAAAAGGAAAATATATTGTTGGAGAATGCCAAACAATTCACATGTGACATATAACTAACTACTTAAATAATTATAGCCTTTAATGGAAACAACCATAAATCATTTAACACATCTTGTAATTGCAAACAGTGCTTGGAATACTTTGGAATACTTTGCTCAGCACTTTGTTACAGGCAGAAATTGAGGAGTATGTTCTAATATGTTACACATCTGACTGTGTGAAGTTCAATGTTTCATTTTCAAAGGATGGAAGAAAACAGAACAATAGATTCTAGGAAGAACAAATAAACTAAATTACAAGAAATTAAGTTAGAGTCAGTGACAAGCAGTTTCTGCTGTTGTAATTTCTATCTTTCAAAAGAAAGACCCACGAGAACTGCCATGTGGTATTTTATCTGGGGGAACCACACATATTTTTGCTGTCTTCTCCTTCCTCCAAGTCTTCCTCTATTTTTCCTCTTTGTCCTTTCATTTCACTGGCAATAGTTTTTTTTTCCTTTTCCACCCTTGGGCCTCCCTATTTTCTTTCTCCTTTACAGCTCCTCTACAAGTCTCATGACACTACTGTTACGACACAGAATTTCTAACATTATTATTATTATTATTATTGTTTTCTTTTTCTGCTTTTGGTCATTTTTCAAATAAATTTCAATTGTATAACTGTAGAAAAAAGCATATATATTCTTCCATACTAGAGGAAAAGAACAACAAAACCACATACAAAGAAACTTTGTATGAAGTAACTAGCAGTTGTCAGTAGAAGAAAACAAAGTACAAGTGTAATTAATCTGATCTCTCCCTTTTCAACCATAGAATTTACCATAAAGCAAACTTTCCAATTATTTGTCATGTGAGGGTGTTAATTCTTCATCTCTTTAGTAGTTTGCTTTTATTCATACACAGGATTAATGTCCATTTAGATAAATGCATATTTAAACATTAATGAATGTTTCTGTTTATGAAAAATCAGACTATTATGCTTTTTGAGTCATTTGTTTAGCTGAATTTTTCATCCACATGGATCAGTCAATATAACTATGACAAGGGGTATACAGCAAGTTTGGTTCACACTACTTTTCTCCCTGAAGAGAGAGGGTATGGATATAAAGAGTAGGAACTGGAGTCTGAGTCATAAAAGTTTCTCATGTTTTTTTACAGGGGCTTGTTCAAATATGCTGTTCTTTTTACAGTTAAACCCAGTTTAGGCAATAGATGATTCCAGTAACTTTTATCTGTCTTTGACAATTTGCAGATTTATGGTTCCAGACAGAAAACTTACAAAAACACGTTAAGCAAAAAATTTGACTTGAATTCCTTCCAAAAGATCAGTATATATATATATATTAAAAAATGTTTCTCTGTAAGCAAGATTGAAACAAACCAGGAATTTTAACATTGTGGTTCATTACTAAATAAGTATGTGAAATATTCTTATTTAAGAAAGGATTGAGTAGTATTTCTCCTATATATCTTAAAACTAAGGGAAAAAATTGAATTCTGTACATTTCAACAGGTGAGAAAGAAATGAGATCCCATTTATCAAACAGACTTACATTAAGCTTTTTACATCTGCTTCTCATCAATCACATCTCTGTCATAGGTAGCGCTGCAAAATCCAATAACTTTTTCTTTGTCATTGAAGACTGCTTGAGGCAATCAAGAGACATTTCCAAATCCCCCAGTATGGATTCTGCATATCACAACAGGGCAAAATATACAATCCCAGAGTTATCTTTTTTTCTGTCAAACAGCTCAGCTGGAATTTGTTTAATCAGCTGAACTTTGTTATAGGCAGAAATAAAAGAGAGAAAGGGAAAAAAATACAAAAAACCCAAACCAGAGTCTAGCATGCACACACCCTCCAAGAAAGCTGAGACACAGATTATAAGAAATGCAGGATTTTTCTGTTTGATGATTTGATTTTTTGTTTGTGAAGAATAACTATTTTTCAGCTGTAGCCAAAACAGAAGCCTGTAAAACTTACAAAAGCGGTATACCTTGAATGTAAAGATAAGTAAATATACTAAACTTGTTTAACTGATAACGGTGAATAAACATTTTTTAACGCTGTGATGACACAGCTACACCCAACAAAAGAGTACTTTAGGTAAGTATGTGAACAATGTAACTACCAAAGAGCAAAGACTTTTGCAGTTGTACTTCAGTAGCGTGGAAAAGTATGAGAGGAGCAACATAATTTGCAAGACAAATAACAAAGAGCAAAATAAGAGCAAGGGACTCCAAGTGGAAAGGGTATACTGCTGAAAAACCTGGATCTGCTAGCTGACAAAATCAGTAACAGTATCGGAAACAGACAAGCCTCTCTTCCCTTTTGACAGTGATTAAGAAGCATAAAAACATCAGACATGAAGATGAAAGATGGTGAAGAAAACAATCCCATTTCTTTCCCTGACAAGTTTTCAAAGACTTATTATTAGTACAAATCTAATTACTATAGAAAAAGAAGAAAAGAGAAGCAAAGAATTTTGAAACAGAAAACATCTCAGCAGTAACAGTACAATTTAATTTGGTATAAACATGTTTCTTAGTATCTACCCAATCGCTATGGTTATGTCCATGCTTCCATTGTTTCTTAGAATCCTAATATGTATTTAGTATTGCAATGGTGAGTCATTATCATCTTGAATAATATCAGATTGGTGGTGATGATTTCTTCCTCCTCTCTGCAAGATGTACTTGGCATTATTAAATATTTTTAAAGATATTTTACTGTTTACTTTTTCTTCATTGATGTGAAATTTCACATTATGTCTCAATTCATTATTTTTGTCTGGTTTACACGTTAGACACCTGCATTTTTTCCCCTGTTTAATCCGAGCCTAATTTTGCTTCGTTTCCAGCTCTGTAGTTCACTGACCATTAGTGAGGTGTTCTTACAGCACTAAGATTATTTTGTGCCATTCTCTGTTCCCTCTCTAGTGTCCTACCCATGAACACTGCATCTTGCATCCCTACATTTCAAAATTTTTGTAACTGTACCTTGTCTATATGCCTGTATATGACATCTGTATGTTAGGTATTTCATTCTACACAAATACTCCTTTCTGCTGTGGCAATTATTTTGACACTATGAAAATATAAACAGAATTAACCAGACATAGACACCTGGTCATTAGTAAAAAAAAAAAAAGCTATTACAGATAAGCCAAGTAGAGGAAACAGCCCTATCAGGTCAAGTTCAGAAAAACCCTTACAACGCATAGTTCTGTTACCCTGCAAACTCAGCATAAATCCCATGGCCTGCAACCGGCAGCAATATTACTGTATTTGCAGGACTAACAAGGAAAATGGGAAGGAGGAAATGTCTTCTACTGAGGAAAAATAGTGATTCATCCACACCAAAGGTGTGCAACCCTCAGTGAAAGTCTCTGGAGCCTTATTTGTCTTTGGCACTTAGCGATGAGGATACTCACAAGGCAGGGGAGCAGATGGTGTGCAACAGCGCTGGGCATGAACAGTGCCTGGACCACAGCCCTTGTGCCTCTCCAAAGTTACAGAGGTGGGTATGGGGTCATATTGACTAAATGGGAAAGGCAACGTACAGGAGAAAGTCAGAAGTTCCCAGAACCATGTATTAATTCTGATTTCATTGTGAAGTGAATTATGACATTTCAGAAATTTCAGAAAATTATAATGTTTGGGGTTTTGATTGGTTTAGGTTGGGTTAGATACAGGCTTTCTGAGGTCTTGGTTTGTTGGTTGATTTGGGCTTTCTTTTTGTTTGTTTTCCCAAAAGTTTTTCTCTTCTACTTTCTGTCATCAACTTCTTTATTAAAGGTTTTGAATAAATTTTTCACAGAATTTGTGTTTTTGTTTGGTTTGGTTTTAGTTTTGAAAGAAAGCATAATCCAACTCAAACTCATTAAGATGTAGGCATCCTGTGACATATTTTACTACTGTTCTTTTCTTTAGTTATGTCTAAACTATTTGAGTTTCACAGAGACAGTAAGTAAAAGGGTCAAAAAGAATAGTTTTGTCTGAAGTATCTCTGAAAGTTGTGTCAGTAAACTTCCACACGATCACGAATATCAGAGCCTTACATCAATTCTACACTAATCTCAGGGCTTTTCAAATGTTTCATTTCCAGTCCCATCTTGTTTATAAGTTTGAAGGCTGAGGAAAGCCCTCAGAAATTTCTTAGCTCAACCTGATAGAATAAAATGGAACCCTGGCACATTAAAATTTGAGTTTGATGTTCCCCCATCCCTTGCTAAAGAATTATGATAGTGTTTCTACAGAACATCAAGCAGAATTTTAATTAGTTTTAATGACAACAGTTTACTGACAAGCAAGACCTTTTAAGTCTGCCACTCTGTTTGGAACACTTGACTGTATTTGGAGCAGGCTATCTTCCTAAGAGATCAAAGAAGACTATTTCAGATTCTGGGTGGAGTTTTCATACCAATTTTCTAGCACACCGTAAATGATAAATATGCTTTACAAGATCACTGTGAGGAATTATTGCTCAAATGGCACTGGAGCTCCCAACAACCTTCTGTTTCTGAACCTCCTGGTTGTGAACTGACAAATGAGGAATGAAACGATGGTGTTAATTGATTAGATCCCAGTTTGGTGATGAATAAAAACTGCTTAACATAGAAAAACTTCCAAAAATATCCATTTCATACCACATGTAATATGTCACAGTTATAATTGCTCAGAATTCAAATATGTTTTTAAAGTTAATTATACTCCTACCAAAAATATTTTACAATTACCATACATAGGCTATGCTTATATTTTAAATTTATTTGCTCAAGAAAGTAAAAGCAGAATACATTTCCTACCTTCTTCTTTTTTTCCTTTTTTTTTTTTTTTTTTTTGGTCACATTATGCAAAGACTGAGAAAAATAGGAAAAATTTCACCAGAGCATGAAAAATAAACATAATAAAATTCCTTGTATTTGGAATACTCATTAGAAGGTAACAGAAGGCTGCCAGTATTTGAAGTTCATGGGGATTAATTACAATTCATAGGTGATGCCTTAATTTGCCAAGTTGACTAGATGTGGAAAAATCTGTAGCCTACAATTTGAAAAGAGATGATCTATTCATTCAAGTCAGTGATAATAATCACATAGAATTAGAAAACTGGAAGGAAGAAAATACCTTGCATCTCCATTTTTTCCTTATACAAAGAAGATTTAATTGGCTGATTATCTGCTATATCATCTTCCTGGAAGCACTCAGATATTTTTAAGTATGCATGAATCAAGTTGTGCAAATGAGCTCTCTTCCCCTAAAATTCATGGCTTACTGGAAACTCTCAATCACTTCTGCCACCACCACAGCAGATTTTCTGTCATTTTGAGAAAGACAGAAGTTACAACATCAGCATAGCTGATGCTTTCACATTGTTCTGGCAAGGCATTACCATTGAGTAGATCTCCATAAAACTACTTTGAGCATCTGTACTACTTTTCATATTGAAATAGTTGCAATGCACAAGGATCCAAAACCTAGACATTTTCAAAAAAGGTTTAATACAGAGTTATTTTTAATTGAAAAGTGTTAGGAATCAGTTTCCTGTTCTTCCACATAGCTGTTACTATATCATGTCCCCAGAAATGGCTCATCTCTTTTTATTTTCATGTATGTATTTCAGGTGTATTAATCAAATACATGCATGCAAGGGAGTTTGTGGAACAGAATATATAAACACTCTTAAAAGGAAAAGAAACCATCTCAAGGAAGGGTGGTTTATTTCAAGATCTCTTACTCAACCTTATGTAAAACCTTAGATCTCAGTTGAAATAAATGACATTTCACATCAACCTGCAATAATTGTCAATTTATTACAGCCTCAAAAAAAAAGAGAAAGTTTCTCTTTTAGATTGGATTTTGTGACTGCCATATAAGTATTTACTGCATCCTGAGGGCTTGGAAAACTCCATTCAATAAAATTACGTTTCCCTATGTATTTCAAGAGCAAAAATATTTTTCATATGTGCACTCGCTTTCTTACTTTGGTCCTCTACAATTCTCATTCTAATATTCTTATTTAAGTCTTTTAGGATGGAGTGCCTTGCCTAGTGAAATTCATGCCATATATGTTGCAAAAATGGTTAATTTTCTATTTAATGAGTGACCCTTATATGTACTGAAAGTATTAGAACTCGCAGAAACATCCCTTTAGTGACCCTCAGGCAACCTACAGTTTTCTTTGCCATTTGAGGGAGGATGTTATATCAGAAATGTTCTCCCGTTGTTTCCGGAGGGTATAAAGTAGAGTTATGGATTATGTTACAAAATTGTACTAACCTGAAAGATCAATCATAATTCAAGAACACTGTGAACAATGTCACCACTACTATTTGAGGGAATGCCACGAGACCAAGGTTAAAAAGCCAAATTGTATAAATCAGTAGGGAAATTGATGTATTTTCATTTAAAAAAGAGAATAAAAAAGAAGCTACACCTATTACAGAAATTAAAGTATGCATAAAAATAGTGAGAAGTTCATATACAAAATATTATTATTTGAGAATTCCATTTAAATACTGTAGTTTAACCCATCTGGCAATTAAGCCCTGCACAGCTACTCATTCACTCCCCTACAGAGGTATGTGGGGGAGAATTAAAAGAGTAAAACAGAGAAAATTCATGGGTTGAATTACAGAGAGTTCAATAATTGAAAGAGAAAAAAAAAAAACCAAGGAAAAAAGCAGAGCAAAAATACAAAAAGAAAATAAAGCCAAAGAAAAGCACATATTATGCATAAACCCCTGAATTCTCACCACTAACCACTGATGACAAGCCAGTCCACGAGCAATAGAAGCCCCCACCACTTTCATCTCCCCAGTGTTCATTGGTGAGCATGATGTTATATTGCATTGAATATCCCTTTGGTCAACTGGGGTCAACTGTCCCAGATGTGTCCCCTCCCAACCTTCTGCCTACCCCCAGCCTACTCACTTGCAGGGCAGTGTAAGGAGCATAAAAAGGCCTTGACACTGTGTGCTTGACACTGAGCACTGCTCAGGAATAACTAAAACATCAGTGTGTTATCAAAACTATTTCCAGCATAGATCTAAAACACAGCCTGACACCAGCTACTGTGAAGAAACGTAACTCTATCCCAGCCAAAAGCAGTACGCTAGGAAATCGAGATGATGGAACTGATCTGAAGATGCAGATTTTTCTTACCTATTAGGCATCCAAAAGAACAACATCAAAACAAGCAAATTATGAAGACTGCTCAGTAGAGTTTAAATCCAAGGTGGAGGTATAAGATCTAGTTATATACATAAGGACTAAATTGTATATACATAAGGACTAGATTGTATATACATAAGGATTAGATCCATCCTTCTGAAAGAACATGCCTCAGTGTTTCCTACAGTCAGAATGGCCCCAAGTGGACTAAAATTAACGAACAAGATTTCCCTTTGAAGTCTGTTTCAACTGTTGAAGATTTCTTTATTTGGATATTCATTAGGCATTCAAAAACTTTAATGCAAGTTAAATATCTATTTTAAGGAAACCATTTTTATTAGGAAGCATTCCCATAATAAAACGAAGTCTCACATTAATTTATTCACCACAGAACCTCATGCGTATATTTGAAGACACAGATAAAAAACAGGGTTCAAAGGAACACAGGGATTGTTCCTGATTCTGATTCTGCCTTCTTTCACAGCATGATATCTGCCTTACTCCCCTTTTTACGAAGCAGAGATGGGATTCTCACGTTATTTTTATGAGTGTAATTTCTCCGTCTCATAACAAAACCCTGCTTTCTGTGGCAATGGGCCTCCAGATGTCTCTCACATATAGTACATCTCTACAGAGATATCACTTCTTGATGGTCAGTCACTGACAGATATACTTTTGTCTGTTTTGATTATGAAACCTCTCAGGCAAAATTTGCCAAAAATTAGTTGACTGCTTATGTTACTATGCTCTCACTATAGTCAATGGAGAGACAACAGTAGTCCAAGTTTCAAGTCATTCCCTTTTTCTTAGAAAACTTCTAAGGTGGGATGAATTGCTTTAAGGAAGTGTTTATCTCTTTCTAATGATTAAAAAACCAACCAAACTGCTAGGTCCCATTTGAAGTGTGCTTCAGCTACTTAAATACAGGCTTCTAGCAACATTGCAAATATTTTTTGGGTAATTTTCCTAGCCTCTAACTGCTGCCCTAGAGGAACACATGTGTCTTCTGTGTTCCTGTCTCTTTATACTGTAAACAGCCAGAAAGACATATAAATTAATTTTTAACATTGTACAGGAAATGCCTTGAACTAAAATTTCAGAACTAAATTCTCTGTGTCTCGATAGAAGTATTGGCTTCAGCACATCTTGGTACTGCAAAATAAAGCTCTGTGTCAGAACTTAGACGTAGAAATGCAGGCTTTAATCTTTCAGTATCCAGGGCATTCTCACGCTGCTCATGTAATTAATTATGAAATGAAAGTTCAAGTTGTAATAAAATCTGAAGTGGCATGAATTAGTTCAACAAAATTGAAACTGGGGGACCCTGCTGATATTAGTGAAGTACAGAGAGTTGGTTTTAATATTTGTGTCATTCGGCAGAGAGATTTTCATTACCTACAATTCCACAGTATTAATCCATTTGAAAGAGACAGACTACGGAAAATTCATGACAGGAAATTCATATAAGGGCATTTAAAGAAAATATACAACTTCAGTCATGCCAGTCCAGCATCACTGAATTTAGCAATACTTACTGACTGCAATGAGAAAAAACAAACTTGTGCACAGCTGCAAAATGTGCAGAAGAAATAGAATTACAAAGTGTGACATTGATCTGACTTCTACGGGTGATATATGTTTGATCAAATGCAGAAATCCAAAACGCAAATACCATGTCTGGAGACATCTCTGAAAGACCTCATGGGGGGAAATTCATCTTAGAAGAGCATAAGTCAGGACATAGGTGAGTGTAGTTCAATAAGTACTTCCTTCCTTTCAATGACTAGAAATTAACTAAGAATACCAAAAAGATGTAAACAACTTAATTAGCCATTTAAAAAGAAGGGAGATGAAATCTAATCTAAATTTACCCGCTTTCAGTTTTAAGCCATTCCACCTTATCCTTCATGCTCTTGTAAAAGTCCCTCTCCAATTTTTTTTGTAGGACCCCTTTAAGTACTTAAAGGCTGCTAGAAGGTCTCACAAGAGTTTTCTCTTCTCCAGGCTTAACAACCAAAACACTCTCAGCTCATCTTCCATCTTAAGTCTATGGTATAGCACATATTGAAAATAATACTTGTTGTTTATTATTTCACTGTATTTTTATGCATAAAACATTACATGATGTATTGTAAATAATACTAGTTTTATTATTACTGTTTTGGGAAATGTTCTTTTTTCAAGGAAATGTGGATTTTTTTCCTTATTATTCCTTTTCTTGTTTTGCATTTGGAAAGTGATTTGAGAATCTACATGCAGATGTTTTGTGCCATATTACACACTTTACTTTATTTTATCATATTTTATCATATCTGTTCTCCAGCTGCCATTGTAGAAGATTTCATCTCCTGTGTGCTTGATGTCATATCTATCAAATCCAAGGAGATTTAACATGGAAATTGATCTATTTGTTCAGATGTTCAATTTCAATGTTTATTTCAACCATGTATCACATTTTTGTACAATTTTCTTATCATAGAAATATGGCATATGAAGGCATGAAATATTTCTGTCATATTTATGGACTGTGGATTAAACTCCAGACTAATGAGATATATCAAGGAAAAGATGATGGTATTTTCTCCATTTGCTTCTCTAAAGAATATATTTGGTTACTCAACTGCTTCATAAACTGTGGAGAACACAGAGATCTTTTATGTCATGTTGTTGTAACAAACTAATCCACATATCAGATTTTCATCCAAGTCAAAATTATTGAAGAGATCTTCTGTAGTTTGTGGCTACCTTTTCACCACTGGAAATTAATGGGATTTTCCTCATCATGTCACAGTGACAATCAGTGAAGGACATTATTTCAAGTCAGGCCTGGGGTCAAGGAAGCAGAAATATATTTGAGAGTCTTTTTTTCATACCGTCTTTTTTAGGAACCAAATCTGAAATTACTCAGGACATTACTTTATTTCAAAATGATTAAACACAAACATAAATTAAGAAGCTATTGGTGCTCACAACCTTGCTTGAAGTATTTCTTAAGTCCCCCTTTACTATGCCATGTATTATGTACTATTCAATGCCTTAGTTTTTAAGTATGATTTTGGGCCATTGGACCTGTTCTTCTTCTGGGGCAGACAACCTTCTTGGTTCTTGATTCACTTAGAGACCTGTATTTGGTGGAAATGTTCGAAGTGGAAAATGTTTTTAGGTCTCCAAAGTCCTTTCACAGAACTTTCTTAATGTGAAAGAACCTTCTGATAATCTAACTTGTGGTTTTGTTTTGTTAGGGGTTTTTATGTGTCATAATTTATTCCTATTTTTACTAAAGCTGTCTTTCAGTTCAAAGAGTATTTTATATAATTATAGACATCAATCACATTCTCCCTTAGCATTTGTTTTTCTGTTCTAAGCAAGCCAAATTGTGTTATTTTTTGGTTGCAAAATTCCATTTCGTACTATTAATCTTTCTTTGTACTAGCTAAGTTTGAGTTCATTCTGTGGGACCAATGGATGACTAGAACTATATAGGTTAGTTTCTATAAAAGTCCAATAAAACTTTGAACAGAGACAACAATCTCAGTTGTCTGCTTAATCTATCTTGTTGGAAAAAAATAAGTACAGATTAACTCATCGTTCCTTTGTCACACTGGTAAAATTCATAATTAAACAAATTTCTTTCCCAGTATTTATCTAATGTTAAGGTCATGGTTTGTATCTGACATTTTAATTGTTGTATCCTTAGTTAACAATTTTACTACCTCTATTGTTTCATTTAATTTTGTTTAATGCTTGCAAAGCCTTTTTATTTTTTTTTTTTTTATCTGCAGTTTATTTGTCTTTCATACTGACAAGTATTCACAATGAGTTTCAAAGATGTCTCAGAAACAAATTTCATTTGCACGTATCCAAATCCTATTCCAAAGTAATTCAGGGAAATGTTTGTTCAATTTTACTAGTTATTTCACTTATATTTCTCCTTCCAGTGTTACTTGTTTCTATCTTCCTGTGAGATAGCCATCAACCACTTTGCAAGCTGTCCATTATTTCTTATCTTTTCCAATTCCATGTGATAATATAACAAATATTTCACTGTCTTGGAGGAAGAAGTGATCTACCACATTTCTTGCAGATAGAAACAATTTTGTTTATCCCAGAAACTTTATGTTAGTTCAGTATGATCTACCACTGCTAAACTCAACACAATTTTACAATAAATCATACTTTTTAGACATCCGCCTTAGATTTTTTTTTCTTGAATACTAATGCTGAATCTTTGCACTTTAAAAAAAGGAGCAGAAAATTTTCCTATTTTTGCCCATTATTGTTTATAATATCTTGAATCATGTGGCACTCCTCAGCTTTATTGTTGGGTCAAAAAATTGCTTCTGAACTTATTAATGATAAAGGCACAGTGCTACCCCATTATATTATGCTCCTTTTGGTTCTGACCTAGCTCATATGCACCTCTTTAACTTTATCACTGTTCTTACCTCCCATTTGTTACTGACTTTCACCCTCTTAGACAATTACTGACTCTGATCTCTTTTTACACACATGGCAATAGTCTTTTTACAGTTCCCCCCTCCGAAATGGCAAAGGATCACAGACAGATATGCCTAGACCTTCTCGTCTTAATGGGCTCCCTAATAAAAATGTCAGGCCTTAAAAAACACAAAACAAACGTACAACAAAACTAAAAATAAATCCCAAACAAAGCCCACAACAAAATAAGATATCTCAGGGCTAAACTAAAGAGCATGAGAGACCAATTTTTCTGACTAAAGCCAGTTAGATCATGTTGCTTAGGCCTATCCCTTTTTATAGGAGAAACATCTTTGAGAAAGGTTGATGCAGTGGTCCAAGCAGGCAATAATTGCACTAATACCTTAAATATGGGAAGACAGTCCCTGGGTGTCTTTTATTTAGCAGTGTAAAGCATAATAAGTGGAAGAAAGGAAAGGAAGGGGCTTTTCTACAACTCTTTTACTTTGCACTGTTTTCTTTTAGGCAAGTCCATGCTTTCAGGCTTGATTTCAGTCAATTCATTGACTGGAACAGAAGTCTAATAGCCTTTTTATTTCCTTAGATTACTTTTTGAAGCCCTTCTGTGCTCTGTTCCCTGTTTTTTCTGAATTGGAAATCCTTATTCTTCACTTCTGTCTGACAAAAATCACAGTCTTTTGAAATTTCCTCTCCTGTTCAATACCAAGCATACTGTTTTCCTTCCATAAAATGCACAGACTCCCCTTCCTCCAGAGATAAAGAGTATTAAAATGTTTACAAAGATATCATCTGTCACACTTGATGTGAATTTCAGGTGTTGGAAAATGCTTTGGGGATTTTAACCAAATCAGTGGAATGAAGTAGGTCAATGAAGTTCACATCAAATATATTCACACTAATTATTTCCCATATGACATATCACCTCTTGCACAGATATTTATGAGTGTTGGATAAAAATCAATAATTTATTGGGATCTTCACATAATTAAGGCTTGCTCAGAGAATCACATCACTAAGCAGGATGATAGGTCACTACATGGATGGAAACAGAAATCTGTATTGCAGGTGTCCTTGCAACAGCATCTTCAGGTCAGTCAGGTGAAACTTTGCAAACTGATGTTCTGCTGAATTTGTGCGATGCACCATTGTATTTGTTCACATAAAAATACACATTTTAAGCTTTAGAATACTGTTTTTCTATAATTACTTATCATCCTTTTCCTATTTCTGTATCCTGAAAACTTTTTTAAGAAAGCATTATCATTCATGGGACTGCAGAAAGGAGGAGGGGTATTCTAATTTCTAAAGACTGCAAAGCAAACATTTGCTTCAACAACAGAATAAATTGAAACTTTTTTAATAACAAAAAATACAAACTTATCTCTATTTCTCAGAATGATAAATTATTCATTAAAAGTTTAAGAAAACAAATGGTCTGCCTTTCTCCTCTTTCCCTCTACACCAACGGCTGCTGATTCTTTTGGGTGACACAAGAAAGGATCAAACTCTCTCAAGTAATAGAAGTATGTCATTAAATTTCTAGAAGAGGCAATAACCAGATTTATAATCTTGTCTCTCTTCTGATATTAAAACCCCGGAGTTGATGCAGCATTAGATGAACCTCTTAGTGTGTCCATGAAATGTTGCACAGGTCCTGTCCAAGAGGACAATTTTGGGTAATGTGGGTATTCAGAGGTTTTATAATATTTTTTAATAAGGACTGTAATAGAAAAGGATGTTTGTATGAGATGTTGCCTCCCTTCAAGGGAAAGGCAAAGAAAGGCCAGTGTCTGTATTGCTGTTGCCAAGGGGGTACAGCCTCCAGGCTCTTCCACCACCGTCAGCTATCTGGGTTCATATCCTGTGAAGGGGTATAGGCAGCACAGCACAATCCAGGAGGTCAACTAATATGTGCAATCATATCTTCTTGGGTCAGTTGTTATGTGGATCATTAAATCCTTAAAGTATGACAGTCTTTCAGTTAGAATCACTGCATCTCCTCTAGCTGGTGTGAATGAAAGGCAAAGGGTTCAAAGGAGGATGCTTGCCAGAGACATTCAGCCCTGTTACTGAGAAAGAAAAGTTATTTAATCTTCAGAAGCTCAAGTGGAATGTTTTCGTCTGCTAGTCAGTTATCTAAGTTTTTTTCCCTTTTAATCTGTTAAGTAAAATGAGAACTCAAGCGAATGTAAACATGTCAAGATGAAATTATTGATTATGTAGAAAGAAGTATATGCTATTAGGAAATAATTTAGATTATATCTTCCTGAATAGATATAGAAATAAATTCAATCCCTTCCACCATAGGGAAGCTTCTGCATCACAGTAGGCAAATCACTTAATCCTCTCATTTCAAAAGTGGCAATTTATTACACATCTTATACTTTGTATGTCTGACATATTTATGACTTAATTACTGGGATAAATTATGCAGAAATGCTTATCATTCTAGGAAGTGACTGAAATTACTGGAAGCTTCGGGGATGGGGAGAAGAGGAAAAGGACCGAAAGATTCAAAAAAGAAAAAAGCGCTGAACGACAAGTGAATGTGGTTAATTCTGTACCCTAGATATAGCAGATTCTTCTGGAAGGAAGAGGAAAAACATATAAAGTCATCTGATGGAAGGCTGTGATTTAGGCATGTCATGAAAGAAGGATGCTCTATCCTGACTCTTTATGGTTTAAATAACATTGCTGTGCTACAATGGTTTAATAATTACACTTTTTTTTCAGTTTTTAATGATCCCATAATAAAAATAGGAAGAAGAACGAAATGTATACTTAGGCTATAGCCAGGGATTTCACTTCAGTTATCCCAACCCTCACATGAAAAGCCTGATAATGTGGAAAAGATTGCAAGGTATTATGTGACACTCTGTGATAGAAATATTAGAAAATATGGTAAATATATGTTAGCATATTCAAGAAAGCATTGGTTTCTGACTCTTTGAAGAGCATGTGTCACAAGCCAGCTTCCCCAGGGTTCACTATGGGGTCCAGTCTTGTTCATTCATACATCAGTGACTGGAACAAGGACAGACTGCTCCCTCAGAAGGTTTGCTGTTGATACAACACTGTGAGGAGTGGCTGTCACATAGAAGGACGTGCTGTCATTCAATGAAATCTTGGTAAGCTAGATTATTAGGCAGAGAGAAACTTAATGAAGTTCAAGAAAGTCAGTGTAGTGTCCAGCACCCAGGCAGGAATAACCCCACTCACTATTACAGGTTAGGGATTCACCTACTGGAAAGGAGCTCTGTAGAGAAGGATCTGGAAGTACTGGTGGACAAGTTAATCATGAGCTCTCAATGGGTCCTGATTGTCAAAAGGCCAGTGGTATCGTGGGGTATATTCTATAAACAGAAACACAGGAAGTTTCATCTGAATATGAGGAAAAACATTACTGTGAGGGTGGCAGAGCACAAGGACAGACTGCCCTGTTATGGTATTTATAACTGCTTTTGGTTATTATATTCTCATTAATGTGCCCTTAGTCTGAGATGTTACTGTCTTCCTAATAGGGAAAGTAGTAAAATGTACTTTCTTTCGCATATTGTTATATACTAAGAATACTTAGGTAATACATCTAAACTAATCCTGTTGTTAAGGAATTACGTGTTTGCAAACATTACTCATTGTATACAAGTAATTCAGTGAATCAATAGCATAATTTGCTACAATACATCAAAACTTAAAGAAGAGGATGTAAACTTTGACTTTTATCTGACTTGCCCACTTTGTGTTACAGTGGATAATTCTGTTAACAGAAAGAGGTATAAATCAAAATTTAGAAGTTAACGTAAAATTCTAAAATAAAATGTTATAAATAATATTTTACATTCCTTTCCCATTCCTGCAAAAGTAATGTTTTGAGAAAAAGGAGACGAAGCTTGTCAGTTTTTTTTTAACAATTTGAAGGAATTTGAATGAAATTTTTGTCTTTTTATGCTGCTGGGAAGAGGAAAGCATTGAGGCCAGGGGATTCAAAGAATTTGGACATGTCTTTAAAATTAGAATTGTATAGCTGAACTGCTTAAAATAACTTAGCTTTTTAGATTTACAATTTAAAAGATCTGGATCCAGATCTATAATTTTTTATTTAGTCAAATGGATATTCAAGACTCAATATTTATATACATCCTTGTGTTCTCTTGCTGTTGTACAGTCTCATCACTTCTTTACTTTCATTATTTTCCTTTCAGTTTCATACACATGAAGAGAAGACTCTGACCCTATACATCACCCTTCACATGAAAATATATTTTTTCACATATCAGTCTATAAGATTTCTATTAAGCATAATATTTTTGAGAATACGCAAGGAAAGAGCTATAGGTTTTCAAATTTCTCTAGCAGTTTAACAGAAACTATAGAATGTTACTTCATCAGTTATTACTTCTGGTGGTGTTAGACTACTAAAGAGTATAAAAATCAAGGTTAAATTTGTACTGGGCTTTCATTCTTCATAGTACACAGAGAAACAAGCCATCAAACTAGCTCCAAAACACAGACTATTTCATCACACAGCTACTCGCTCACTCACTACCCCTCCCACCAAACAGGATGGAGGCAAGAGCATAAGAAAATAAAAGTGAGGAAACATGTGGGTTGAGATAAAACTAGTTTCGTAAAAAAAAAAAAAAAAAAAACCAAAAAACCAAAAAATAAAATCGAAAGGAGAGGAAAATAAAACACAAGAAAGACAAGTGATACAAATGAAAACAATTGCTACCAAACAGATGATGCCCAGCCAGTCCCTGAGCAGCAGCACTCCACTGTCAACTTCTCCCCCAGTTTTGTATGCTGAAGATGACACCATATGGTATGGAATATCCCTTTAGTCAGTTGGGGTCAACTGTCCCAGCTGTATCTCCTGTCAACTTCTTATGCAATCCCAGCCCACTCCCTGGTGGGTAGGTGGGACAGGCAGAAAAGGCCTTGACCCTGTGTAAGCACTGCTCAGCAATAAGGAAAACATCCCTGTTATCAACACTGTTTCCAGATGAAATCTATAACACAGCCCCCTAATAGCTACTGTGAAGAAAATTAACTCTATCACAGCCAAATCCAACACAGGTACTTGTGACTAGCACAGGTCTTTCTCGTGAGAACATTTTGCTATATTTCATAAACAAAGATAAAGTTTGGATGTTTTGCAAACAACGTCTCCGGATTAGGTCAGTTCGGGCTTGGCCAATTGGGCCTAGGGCGAGGTCTCGGGCTGACCAATCTGGGTCACCTCTGTAAACTCTATATATATGGAAATCAAAACAATAAAGCTCTCTTCTCTCTTTCCTTGTCTGAGAACTTGGGTCATTCCTCAGCTAGCCGCTCAACAGCGACAGGTACTGTTTTTAACTCCCATTATTCTTCTTAACCTCACCTACCATCTTTCTCCTGGTGGCTTTGTATCAGACAAGTTTTTGTTCTGTTCTTTCCTACTGCTGTTCTAGTGAACAATTTTCTTCCTTCCTGATTTTTACCAAAATATGTTTCTGTTATTATCAGTGTCTTAAGGATATTAATCAAAGGACTTTTTTAAATAACTGGTCCTAAAGCATTGCTTTATTTCATCTCCTAACTCCTCCTTGGAAACCTAATTAATATTAGCTTTTTAAGTGACTGCTGACATAAAACATTAACAAGAGAGACATTTTACGTTTCATGACACTAGCATCACTTCATTGTCCTTTGATCTATCCCTTGGTGTACATATGTATTTATACATTGATAGGCAGTAATATTTGCTTTATTGATAATACTTGTAGCTTTATCATTAAAGAGTCCATGTAAAGAAACACACTTGAAAGTACACATAAGACTTAAAACTAAATCTTGGGTAATGAATATAAAATTAGGTTGCCATGTAACAAACATGACTTTACATAAAGAATGAACACATAATTATATTCCTATTGATATGCTAATATGCTAGTCTTCAAATGCTTAATTGGAAACTATCAAGGCAGCTGCAAATCAAGTGGTTTTAACTGCATATTTACAGCTGTAATATCTTTCATTGATTCATCCGGTAATTTTAGATTACCCTTTTTCAGTAATCTATGCTACTTTAAAGGTTGTTTTGTCTCCTCTTTGATTTTTGCAATGATCTTTATTCAGGCCAAATAACACTGAATGCAGGCTAAATTTATGAGATCAGACTAGAGACAGACACAGAACTGTTTTCTCTGGTATATGTCTGCCTTTTGATTCTAACTTGTGATTATAGTATTTTGAAGACAATTCAAGGAGTCATGAGGAAGCAAAATCAGAGTTCCAAGTGGCCAGTCTATCACAAAAAATTGTACTTATTGTTCTCTGAAGCCTCACTGTATGAGAAACAATGACAGAGTTCACAGTTCTTTTCTTAAAAAAAAAGAAGTTCGCGGTAAAGGATTTTTAAAGTGAGAAAAAAAGTAAGGGGAAAAAAAGAAATAAATTACTTGATTTACTTTTGTGGTTGTGGTATACAAAAAGTGTATAATCTCTTATTGTTTTGAGTCACAAACTAAAATGAATGTACTTACACAAGATCTCTTAAAGTTTTTCAACTTTTTTTGTTTGTAAAACGGCAAAATTTTTAAAGCATATGACCTTTAGCAGACGAGAAGAGGAAGACCATTCAGTTCGTGGCTGAATCTTTCATAACACTCTTAGGTAATTTTGCCAGTTTAATTTTGCCTGTTTCATGTGATGGACACTGCTTACAGATAACAGGGGATTTAAATGAACACACATACACAGACAGTTTATGCACTTGTTCTTTTCTTTAGGAATAGAAAGCATCTGATTAAAAATTTAATATACTTTATCTGCGAAAGGAGTAATCCAATAGCAACCATTTGACATATAGGAAAAGCAAGCACTAACCCTGTTTCTGACTACAGTCACTGAAACACAACAAATTATTACTATACTGCTATATAATTACGGTGAGTTTCAACGCAATTTTGTGAGGGGTTTTTTCCCTATTAAAAATGTTCTTTGGAAATGACATTGAAAACATTTTAGGATCTTTGAGCATTGATCTGCTGCATTTGAATTTTTTTTTTAATTTTTTCTGGTATTTCTTGAATTTTGGGTTGCTTTTGTTTCATTTATTGGAAAAAAGTTAACCGAACAACTGACAACACTTTGGAGAAAATTATGAGATTTACTGTTCCTAACTGATTCTTCAATGTTTTTTTCTGTAGTTCAGAGTCCCTCTGCATTCACAGAGATAAAATAGATAGTTAAAAATTGGGCTGTGAACCAGTGATCCTGGAAATATCACAGAGATACAACAGCTAAATAGGGAGAGGACAAAATGTAAAGACAACTTCTAAAATGCAGACTTGTTCTGTCAGCCTTCTACTCTTCTTTTGTAGGCCTTCCTTCTCTTTCATGAACCTCCACACTACTTATGAAGAGAGTATTAAAAAAATTTGCAGGAAAATGCATTATGCATTTTTTAATATTTAATTATTGCATTTACCTTACTATGTTGTATATCTCACTTTTTATGTGACCCATTATGTAAACACTATGCACACACAAAAAGCCAAGGCAATGACACCCCACAAAAAAACCCCCAAAAAACCCCAAAAAGGACAATCATCTTACTTGAAACTCAAGTCCATCTGCAGTTTAGGAGAAAATGGAGTCTGTGACCAAACTAGCTCACTGAAACATTGCTTACTACTGATTTTTAATATCCTCAATTATTTAGAAATAATGCTCTTCCTTTCCTTGAAGAGAGAGTTAGCTGTCCTAATTACCTCTCAGACTACGAAGATATTTCCCTGAGAAAATTGTGATATATATCAGTGCTGCTTCTTTGCCAAAATGCTTTTGTACTCCTCTTTGTTAATGCTCTATTAGTTGCAGGTGTCCTTTTCTAACTCATAAAGGTTTTTTCCCCCAAAGCAAAAAATATTCTCTCACTATAATGAAATGTACTATCAGACAAGAATATCAAATGAAAGTGTATATATATTAGATATTTGTTCTTTCTGTCTCTAAACCACTGCACACAAAGTAATGTAAGCAGTGAGATGCAAGCAAACAATAAATGTCTTTGATTTTGATAATGAACTAAAGAATGGAATAGCCAGAAATTTCTCTGGCATACTAGCATTTGTAATAATTTTGACAATTAAAAATATGTTCACTTCAGGGGTTTGAATTCAGTAAGTGAAGGAAAAGGATTCTATGACCTTAAAAAGGACACAACTGGTAAGCTATAAAAGAGAAAATTATCAAGCATAGAAAAGAATGAATTTCAGTTGGATTGCTGAGAAATTGTCTCATTTATGCAACTTCATGAAATAAGCAGGAAGTTGTTGCAAGTATATAGTTTTTAAATTTACTAATTTTCGCATAGGCTGATGCATACTAATACTCTTATTAATCATTTTGATGACCCTCAGATGTAACTAATTGCAATTAACTTTAGTGGCCTATACTCTGGACATTATTCATTGTTCTGAACTTTCAATACATGATTCATCCAACCAGAAACAGATATCTGCTTTATAAGGAATTTGGTCAACTTAAAATTGTGTCCACGTCATAGACAACTATATATAGAGACTTGAGTGACTCCAGAACTTAGTCCTACATGTTGTAGATAAATTTCCAAGTCTGGAGAGATGAAAATATATGCTCCATTTACCACAGATGATCACCAAATGCTGTAATATTTTTGATTTAGTGTATTGTTTTCCATCCCTCCCTTAAAAATACTCAAACCAACCATCAATAGCAGCCAATGTTTATAACATGAATATTTTAAACTAGCAATTTGGCAGGAAACTCACATGTTCAGTGCTTGTTACAGATTTTATTTCATTAGTACAGAGTATAAAAGACTATTTTCTACATACTAATTTTTTTTTTTTTTTTTTTTTTTTTTGCCAGCTGAGCACTCCTCCCATTGTAAACTGTTGTTACTGTGTTAATTCGCTTAATGTATTAATACTTCTGATTTCACCATAGTTTCAATAATTCCCATTATTTTCAATGTGCCTTCTGGAAGTAATAGTGATTAACATTACAGTTTAATACGAAGGAGTCAACAATCAAAAACTGATTTCTGCTAATTGTCCAAATTATAAGGTTGTGTTTCTTCATACAGTTAGGGTCATGTTCCTAAGATAACTAAAACAAGCATCTAAGAAATCCAGAGTTTGGCCACATAAGGAATAAACGGAATTCAGAAAGCTTGAAATTTGCTCTTCTTGACACTGGAAAGGTCCAGATCATCTATAATCAATGCCATCAAAAGCAACATGAATGGAACTCACCTCTAAGTTACAAGACTCCTATATTTAGGTGCCTAAATGTAGAAATGGATTTTAGCTCATATATCTAAATACAGAGTGATCTATTCAGTTGCCTAAATACAGGTTTCTAGTGCTTTTTCAGATGATATATGCTACTCTGCTTGAGCTCAGGCTGCATCTTCAGCTAGACTTAAGTGTCCTGCAGGACATCTGTAATACATCTGCCAGCCTTAGCTGAAGCTGTGTCACATAATCTAGGGAAATTAAGAAGTGAGCAGATTCTTCTATTTAGGAACCTGATTCAGTGCTCGAGATGTAAAGTCCCACAACAGAGGGAATAGACGTGTAAATCTAGTATATTACGCCATTTCAGAGAACCAAAGGTATTTCACTTTACCATCAGCTGTCTCTGCTTGATCCTATATCCTGTTATCTGTACTCTGGGGATGTCTTTGATATCATAGGAAGTATTGGAGAGCATAGGATGTAAGTGCACAAGCAGCTGAACTGAACAACTGAATATCTGGTCAACACAGTAAATGGGCCCCAGAGAATGATGCAGGTGACTAAATATGGAGTTTTACTTCAGTGAATACTTTTCCAGTACTTCATTGTCTACATTGGCTATTACAACTGCTTCCACACTGAGCAGCTTTTGACGTGTCCTGACAGCAGCTTATTTCTTTTCTTAGAATACAATAGGCTTTTTCAGGTGGAAGTGACCTACAGTGATCACCTAATCCAACTGCCTGAACACTTCAGAGTTTACCAAGTTAAACCATGTTATTACAGTCATTGTCTAAATGCCTCTTAACGCCTGTCAGGCTTTTAAAAACAACCACCTCTGTATGAAGCCTGTTCCGGGGTTTCACCATCCCCTTAGTGAAGAAATGCTTCCTATTTTCCAGTCTGGACCTCACTTGGTGCAGCTTTGAACCATTCCCATGTGTCCCATCACTAGGTACCAGGAAGAAGAGACCAACACCTCTCTCTCCACTTGTCAGAAGCTGTAGGAAGCAATGAGGTCACTGCTCAGCTTCTTTTTCCCCAAACTAGACAAGGCCAAAGTTCTCAACCACTCCTCATGGGACATTCCTTCCAGCACTTTCACCAGCTTTCTGACCCTCCTCTGGACACATTCAATTACCTTCACATCCTTCTTAAAATTGTGGGGCCTAGAACTGCCCAGAGTACTCAATGTGAGACCTCATGAATATAGAGGAATAATTGCTTTTCTTGACCAGCTATCTCCACCTAAACTTCAAACATTAGTAATATTTTAGGAATCTCCTTAACCACATCAATCTGAAGAAAGGCACAGTGTTCAGCCTGATATGGGAAATAGACATTTAAAAGCTGTATTGAGACAGTTTATTCTAGCTCAAAGTTCAGCTAAAATATAGTCGACTAAATTACTGATTTTATGAAGATTAAATTCATTCTTCACTTTCAGTTAACTTTGCTACTAGGTGGGTTTGCATTAGCATCATAGTTTGTAATTCATATGGGATTTTTAAGGTGCTTGCAGATGCAGTAAAAACACATCACAGTCTTTGCCTGTACCCAAGTTCACCTCACACAAAAACTTTTAAATCTCTTCTTTTGACCTCCTGTAACAGACTTTGAAACCAATATATTTACAGTATTGGTATCATAACCCCGTGAATTTGACAATTTTCTAGTGTTACAGAGATTGAACCCATTTTGTGATTGAGTTCTTAAAGGAAATAGATCTTTACTTGTATGATACTTCCCTCTAACTAAGCTGTCACTAAAAAACCTGCAAACCCCCACACTTCTCTCCTAAAATCTAGAACTACATGGGAAAATGACAGCCAGCTTTGATGTTGTCACAAGTCAGTGAGAATGTTTGTGGCAGATGCTGATCTTAGTTGCACATTGTAAACTAAAGGAATCTCTGCCATCCATCTTCCCTAGAATTGTTCTTGGCTAATGCTGCTTCACAGATGCATTACAGTCTAGTGTATGATTTTTTATCAACTGCTTTAGATTATGTTTTCTTTTTATCAACATGAAAATTTTAAAAGCAACATTGGGACTGGACCTGCATACTAGAAACACACACATACACAGAATACACAGTAGATTTTAAAAATTATTCAAGACATTTTAATATTCAGGGTATTTCATTATGTATTGTAATTCCATGCAGGCACAGCATTTAAGAATTGCACTATTTCTCCTGCAGTGTTTCCACGCTTCTTTGACTTCATATGAGTTAAATCACATTACAAATATCTCTTTCAGATTACAGTACATTTTTGAAAGAAATATATTCCCCACACACAATCAAAATAATGTGTACTGTTTTCATTATATTTTATTCTACAGAAGCGTGCAGAGTCAAATAATGAAGGAAATGGGCCTTGGAAAAACTACTGAAAAGTCATGACTCCTTAATTGTTCTTTTGATCTGATTTAGACCTTCATAATGGTCGAAACCAAAATCCTAGACCTTAAAAATTCCAGATTCTGAGATGCTCAATGTTAGAATAAAGTTTTGAATATGAACTAGTATTAATTTTTTCATGGTTTATGGATGGTATTCCCCAATTCAGTGCCTCCACCAAGACTCTCCCTAACCACATGCCGACCTCTCACTCCCCTTTCCCCTCACCCTTGTCACTGTGGTGGGATGGAGTTCAGAACTGGAGGAAGAAAAGGTGAAGATCACAGGCTGAGATAAGAGCAATTTACTGGAAAAGCAATAAGATAAGAAAATTAACAGTAAAAGCAATGGTATTAATAACAAAAGTGTACAAGAGAGAAAGATTTATGTGCAAAATGCTCACTGAGCCAGATCTGACCTGGCCACAGTCTGTGCCACCACACTGCTCTCTCTGCCTTGGGACTGCTGCCACACTACCCTGGCCGCTCCTCCATCAAGTTTTTTCACATCTGGAGACCACTCCCTTTTTATCAGAAGTTGAAAAGTCCCTTGCCCATGCCCCCAGCAATGATGTGAGTTGCTATCAAATAATGTCTTGATCCGCTCCATGCACCCCCAGTCACTTTCCCTCTCAGCTACTGCAAAAGAAAGTAATACTATCCTTGGCTGACACCAGGGCAATTGTAAAAACTTCTTATCTGGAATTATATTAAAAAGGATTTTAAAATAACTATTAATTTTCCTCTTTTAAAGTATTCATTCTATGAATAATAGATTTCTTAATCATGCTACATTGCATGCCTTTGAGAAAACTACCCTATCACCATTAATAATACAATTATTAATTTATTAATTAATTCAAATTATTTTTTAAAAAAAGTTTGGCCCAGAATGCTTTTCCTAGTATTCCAAAAAATCATTTGATCACAGAAAAAATAGTTAATGATATGATTTTCTATGCCAACTCACCCCCTCAGAAAAATAATTTACTAAAAATAAACCAAAAAATTATTGACCTCAGTGGTTGACTGTGGGAATCAAAACCTCTGGGGACTTGTGCAATATTAAATTTTACACAGTTGCTAAGCTCAAAACTAAATTATCACTCTCCTAAGTCTAATTTTATTAATATATGCAAATCTGAGAGCATATTTATAAGCCAGCAGTCATTTACTTCTCCAAAAAGTTCTATAGTTTCAAGTGAACACATCAACACCGGAAACGGTATGTTCATAAAACATTGTGAGTTAAATTCCTGGTGGCAACAAGCATTCCATCAAGCAAATCCACAGATGGTCCCTTCAAAATGTCACAGAACAATTCCAGAGGAAATAGACTGTGAAGTGTGTTTTGCTGCTCCTTCAAGAAATTACTCTTGTCTTAACAAACAGCCATTTAACTCTTTCTAGTGACTGCACTATCTGCTCAAGTCAATTGGATCTCTCTTGACATTCAAAACCTCCAAAATTCTTTCAGAAAACAAGGATTATGAGTGGTTATTACTACATAATAATAAATAGACCTCAAACACATACAGTTAAAAAATTAGCTTCCCTTGAAATAACAAACTGGCATCTTAACTTCAGACCAAAAACTGGTTCCTAGACTGACAACTTTCAACAGAACTGTATAATACCCTTTTTCCTATGAAAGCATTAATCATTTAATTGTATCATTACTTGTGATATTTTATTTTATTTATATTGACATAGAAAAGAAAATATGTATACTGATTTTTGATGGCATGCAAGTAAGCCGATATCAGACAGCAACAGTGCTTAAAATGAGGGATGAAACACATTTTAAAGTACAGTTGACAAATTTTGCAATATGTGTCAAAGTGTAGTATCAATTAGAAAATTCATCTCCCGGCATTTATATTAAGTATCCCATACGACTAAATCATAGATACTACAGTTGCAAGTAGAGGGGGTTTGTGCAATGATCCACTTTTAAAAATTACATCAAAATTTCATTTTTTACAATCCTGAAAAAGTACATTGATTAGAAGAAAGTACAGTTCCCGTAAATAAAATCTAGCCTTGGTATCTAGTTGATAAAATTGGGACGTCAAACTACTGAGGCCAATTTCATACTGATTTCATCCATTAATATCATTAAGATAGTAACAAAATACATTCTCTAGCATTATTTGCTCCATTAAGTTTTCAAATTATATATATTTTTTTTAATAACCCTCTGTCTGTTACTGATAAAAAATAACCAATTTGGTACCCGTGACAATATTCATCCATTGACACTATTTCAAAACTCGTAGTTTTCCACCATCCTGCAATATTTTTAAACAGTCTTGCCTTAGTTTGCAGGACATTGCTTTTTTGTAAACCAATTTCATATTTTACAGGATATGCAAGAGGTATGAGCTTGAGTACAGTTTGAGCTAAAACACATATTATTGCCAAGGTGTTTTTTTGTGGCACACTCAAATTATCATTACTGTGACATTGGAATAGCTACTAGTTTCTGTCATTGTAATTTTCCAAGACTTCACTAGCAGCAAATCCTTAAAAGGACTTCCCCAGACAAAGTATTCAATACATTCCATCCCACAGTTTCCTCTGACAACATTCTATATAAATTTTTGAAAAATATCTGATATCATTTCAGTAAAGTATAAAATCCAGATTCAGAGTTTAAATTATGTCTTTATTTCACTCAGCGCAAAGTTAAAATTCTGATTTAAAGATCCTATCTAGTGACTTAACCGACTTAGAGGATTTGTTTCCCTTCCTTTCCCGAGGAAACATGCATAGGTAACAAAAAACTACATTCACAGAATCACTGAGTCTGGAAGCAACCTCATGAGACTATCTAGTTCAATTGATCTTGATCAAGCAGAGGCAGATTACAGCAGATCATTCAAGACAATATCTTGTTGAGTTTTAAGTTTCTCCAAGGACAGAGACTCCCATAGTCTCACTGGATAACCTGCTCCAGTGTTCAGTCACTCTCACAGTTAAAAAAAAATCTATTATTCAGATTTAATTTAATGTGTTTTCTACTTTAGTGTTACTGTCTCTAGTGCTGTCAGTGAGGACTACTGAGTGAGAAGAGCCTGGCTCACTCTTTTCTGCTCTCTTACATCAAGTTTTTTTAACATATTGTTAAATTCATCAGTAAACATTATTTTCTGCAAGCTTAACATCAACAGTTTCCTCAATCCTTTCTAATATAAAAGATGCTCCCATCCCCTAACTATCTTTGTGGCCCCATGGCCCCACGATGCACTTACTTCAGTAAGTCCATATCTTACCTGCACTGGGGAGCCCAGTCTTCTACACAATTCTTCAGGTGAAGATCACCAGTGCCAATTAAAGTGGAGTCATAGAAAAAGAGAATACTAGAACATCCTGAGTTGGAAGAGACCCACAAGGATCACCAAGGATAACTCCAAGCCCTGCATTGGGTAACCCCAAAAATCTGTGTAGTAATCACGATCTTCTCCTTTAGTTTTCTGAGATAAGTAAGTTGAGAGGTTTAGCCTTTACCAATAAAATGAGGTATCTAATCCTGCATATCACCTTAAAGTACTCTACCTCTTCTCCAATTTCAGTTTCTCTTTCAATGAAATTGTGATTAAGAAAAATTGGTGGGGTTCTCTTTTTAAGAAAAAGAAGATCACTATTTGCTTTTTCAGGAATATTTATGCTACTATGTTTCAAATTCAAATATCCTGACTTATATTTTCTGTTATCATAGTGAGAGAAAAAACACAACAAATACTCTTTCATGATCTGCCATTAGTTAATATTTTACATCCACAACTTTTGTGTTGAAAAAAATAATGAAACATAGTTAATGTTATATTTTGTGACTTTGAGATCCATAATTACTAGAATTCCTAGTTGTCCTCTTTTTACTTAATTTCTTCGTCAAATATCAGGATTTTTTTTTTTTTTTTCTCTATAAGTAGATCTTGAATGTTGTTACATTTTCTGTTTAATTGTTAGTTTGCAGGTAGTCTCTAATAAGTTATAAAATTTTGTATCATACTGAGATCAAATTAAACTAGAAAATCTGTTGCTTTCTTTTCATGTAACATGTATTTACACGTATTTGTTCTGCTTGATATTCTTTACTCGTACACTGTGTGCAGATAGCATAAAATAGAGCTAGTTGACAGCTGTGTGAGCATAACTTTAGTCAGACCTACAGGACAAGGGCATAGCTTAGTCATAATGATAGGGGAGTACCTTGCACATAAACAGACTGCTAAGCATTGGTTGTTATGAATGATGCAAACACATCAATCATTGTGAAATCTCTGCACATGTCCAGAGTCTTCCAGAGGAGCAAACCATAACTGGCAGCTGGTTGTTAGGCACTGAGTGACTGTGAACAGGACACTCATGAAACAGGGATCCCAGTCCTGTAACCAGTGTTTCCCACAGTCATTCACAGAAGTCAGGTGCTAACCCAGCACCACACAAAGTATGGATGGAGCCTATACCACAACCTATCCGACTTCAGGACCACATTGTGCCTCCTATCAAACAAGGAAGCCATGTAGTTCATAAAATTGTTGATATTTATGACTGAAGTGTTTTAATATCCAAGTCCATTTGATCTCTACACTGTAATGTCATCTTTATTATGATGCCATGTCACTCACAAGTTTGTTTTGTAAAATCTTCTTGTCACTGAAGTATAATTCTTCTGTCAACTGAGTTGTGAAAGGAAGTAAGACTTCACCATTAAACTTCAGCTATAAAGTGCTCATTTCACCTAACTTTTTCCTTTACTTAACAGAAAATAGTCCTCAAAATGCTTTCAATAACAGTAAAATAAAGTACAGAAAATTTTAGTCATCTTTAACCTGTCCTTTACTTAACCTCTTCATTTTTTCCAGCATGCCATCTCACTTCCAAAATACAATATTTTGTGTGTAATTTAAAATACCCTGCTAGTGTTTCTTTGTTATCAGTCAGAGGAGATGGCTGTATCCAGTTTTATTCAGTACTTAGTTTCTTTGATTAGCATGGGAAAAAAAAAAAAAATTACAGTGCATATTCATTCCACTTCTGTGCTTCCTTCCCATGGTCATCAGGGCACAAACACAGTGTGTGCAAGCCAGCAAACATTGTTAAGGGTCACAGGTGTGTGGGCAAACTCAGAACTCTTCCCAGGTGCCTGTTAAATACTCAAGTAAAGATCTGTCATTCCCTGTAAATACAGGTGGATTAAACTTCCTCCCATGATTGCCTATCCCACCGAGTGACCACTACATCAACCTAGATCTCATTATGTTCATGAAATATATTTTATACAGTAAAATTTTGCTGATTTAAATCTAAATCTTACTATCCACTATTTGAAGAATTTTATGTGGAAAGCAAAACACTTATTAAGTGCTTTCCACTAGGAAAAATGTCTAGTAGTATTAACCTCAATTTTTTTGCTTATTCATGTTATTTTGCCCTGTACACTTCTAGGGGAAAAATTATTTCACTGAAGATACCCATAATTCTCAATTTTTATAGTTTTGACCAGTCTGGCAGAGGTCCTATTTTGTGATAAGTTAACACAAAACCCCACACAAAATAGCACCATTGAACTAGAGATATTAAGTCACAACACCTGAAATAATGAGTTAGTATCAACTGTTCCTAGTTGAAAATTTGAAAAAAAAAAAACCTAGGGAATCTACCTTTCTACACTAAAAAGGAGTCCCTGTATTCAGTCGAACTACTCATAGTGCTTATTGCTGCCAGTATTATTACTTTTAAATTGTTCACATAACAATTGTGATGGAAGTGATTATTTTCCTAATGTAATGCAGTTACTACTGAAAATTTTATAAGCTGGCCATCCGGTAAGGGAACAATCTGTTTCCCTCCCATAACATACAGTTTAAATATTGGCAGCCATTCAGAATAGCACTCTCCTAATAAACCACTTATTTTTCATTTTTCAGGGAATGATGTATTTTCAGAAATAATAGATAGTTTTTCCTGAAGAAAAGACAGAGTTGTGCTAATTTTGTCCCATGGGAAATATAAATAAGATGGAATTAAATAGAAATATTTTGGGGGAAATATGTTTAAGTTTATTTAAATATGTTTAAAATAGTCTTAGAGCCCATGAAACACAAACAAAAATGAATGCATGTGCCTAAGAGAGATACAGAAAAGCTCATCTAAACCCTTTGGTGATTGAAATGTTTTTGTCTTCCCTGTTATTTTGAGGGTTTTTTTAATTACTCAATCTATCAAAGCATTTAATTTGAGCAGGGGTAAGGAAAATAGGCTACTCTATAGTAATTATGTAACTTAATGTTGGGGCTTAGCATTTGACAGTTGCCAGATCCCCACCCAGCCATTTTAATTACTCCTCCTCCTCAACAGTACAGGAGAAAACAAGATGAAAAGCTTGTAAGTTAAGATAAAGACAGGGAGATTGCTTACCAATAACTGTCATAGGCAAAACAAGTTTATGTTATGGAAAATTAATTTAAATTATGTCAGTTAAAATAAATCTAAATTTAAAACAATACTTTCTCTTCCTCAGCCCCAGGCTCCACTAGGCTTCTCCTTTCTCAAGTGCTTAATTATTATCACAGAGATTTCACCTTCATTATGCCAATTTACAACCTCCTGTTTCAATTTGTGCCTCACGTTCCCTCAATATATATTTCAGTAAAGAGTCTGAAATTGTCAGTAACCTTCCTTTACTCACTGGGAAACTATTCTTCAGTTCTCTCACAGCCTTCTCTTCTCCAGTTGAAACAAGTCTTGTACGTTAACATTTCCTCATAGTGCAAATGCTCCAGGTCCTGACCATATGGGTGGCTCTCCAATGAACTCACTCCAGTCAAAGACTTCCTTCTTGTACTGGTTGGTTCAAAGCTAGATTCAGTATTCTTGATGCAGCTAATGAGTACCAGGTAAGAGGCAATACTCAGTTCCCTTATGATGTGGATACAGCTTCTCCTTCATGTCCGCTAAGGCACATAATTTCCTTCTGTTTAACCTACTGTCCACCAAGATCTGTCTCAGCAGAGCTGCAACTTAGTCAGTTAGTCTGTCTCTCCATGGTAAAAAATTACTGTTAGGCTGGACTTGTTTATGATCCAAAAGAAAATCTACTGTGTAAAATTGTGCAGAAAATGCTCTTTATTATCTTACTGAATTCCTTGTTAGTATTTTATACTTTGATACCTTACTGTACTCCTTACTGATTTTGTTTTTATAGGACTGTAGGGTGGATATTCACCACATTATCAGTATGGAAATCCAGAAGAGTAATTTTAAACTATGCAGTGCTGTCTAGTGTAATTTGATATGTTCAAGTTTCAAATTCCAGGAATTCTATTTTTCTGGAGCTGTGGGTCTTCTTCAGAGTCTGTCATATCTTCCAACTCCATACAATTTTCTCAGATGCTATATAACATCTGAACCAGTACTAGAAATCTATATTTCAGCTGCTAAATTGCATTTGGCTCTGTTTTCAGTTGGTAAAGAGAAAGGGACACTTCTGGGAAAAAATTCTTCCAAACAAATGTGAACATTTGCTTTAGGATGATGTGCACTATATTGTCTTTCACAGCACAGTTCATCACATTCTAAATTAAATATGTGTTTAGTTAATAAAATCTAGCACCTCAGATGGATAATTCCCAAAATTTGCAGAATAGAGATCAGAAAATTCTGAGTCATTAACTTCCTCTTTGGACCCATGCCAACGTTGTAAACTCAACATTTAAATACTGGGTGATTTAAGGATTGGAACAGCACATTAAACCTAGTTTGCCAAACCTAGTAGGAACATGAAAAGACAGCTAATACAGGTTATGGATACATTTATTCCCCAGAGGCTTTTTCTGTGTTGAGGAGTTTCTTTCACAAAAATTTTGTTTCATTTGTTTTTTGGCTGGCTGGATTAATTTTGTTTAGTTAAGCACGCAAATTATTATAGACTAGGTTTAATCCTTAGAAAAATAGTATTAGGTTACAGTGCTAAGGGGAGAAAATACAAAGATCCAGTAAAGGTCAGATAAACAATGGCAGGTGGAAAAAACTTAGTAATCTAATCAAGGCAAATGGACCATGTGGAACCAGCTGGTCTAAGACTAACAAAGGTGAACGACAAGACTATTGTCCCTGATGTCAGTCCTCGCAGGAGTAGTCAACTGAAAAGATTCTCTTTACAGAACTCTTTGCAGACTAGAGGTTTATTGCCTATGAGGACTTCAGATTTATGGTATACAGGAGGAAGAACATTTGAGAATTGTGTGGAAATTTACAGAATATTTAAGGATATTTTGGGGATATTAAAGACTTAGGCGATGTTTAAGGCAAAGAGTAAGGAGAGTAAGGACAAGAAAAGGGAGAGACTGAGGCGGATCAAGGGTAAAGGAGCTTGGGAAAAAGGAGGGAGAAGGGTATTAAGGCAGGTTTCTTCAATTGGTCTTAACTAGAGAACAGTAGCATTTCAGCAATGATATTTCCTATTCCTTTGCACTGAAACTGTGAAGAAAGGGTCTAGCACATCTTTTACACTTTTAGGTAATGTAGGGCTTGCTATTGTACTGTTTAGATTGCCTAAGACCTGACTGTAAGGTGCTGGATTCAGGTTAATGTATGAGAAAATTTTCAATTTTCTGTATCCCTCTCAAGATATCACAATTTTCCTGAGTGCTCTTGATGTTTTTGTTGATACATATTAAGACTGAAGAGCCTCAAAGGAGCCACAGGAAAGACTCATGGCCAGGCTTTGTAGTATAAATGTGGCTAGAGTGGCCCATTTAATTTATGGCCAATAAATAATCTCTGTAGTGATTTTATTGGGTCATTCTTGGTCAGAAGCTAGTTATGAACTAGTTACATTCATGTTATTTAGTGTCACTATGGTTTAATGTATGATGCAGTTTGGCACAAGACACATTTAATATTGAAACATAACAAGTGTTTACCAAATGGAAAAAAATATTTACACCTCACTGAAACGCAGGTTTACTTGTTACTTAAGTGCCAGTGGCTGCACTTCCTGTTCCAATAAAAAGATGTGAACTGACATCTACTTTGTCTAAGAATGTAGCACCACAAGAATAGAGAAAATTTTAGATGAAAGACTGCACTTTTGTGGCCCACTAGAAGAACTCAAAGGGGATATAGTGTCTACATTTACAAACTCTTCCAAAAAATAATGGAAGAAAAGGATATGATTTAAAGTTCAATTCTACTTGAATGTACACTCTGAGAAGTGATCCTGAGTGTATTCTATGACATCAGTTCTTCAAGAATGTCTGTATTCTATGAATGATTTTATTCATGAACATTAAAACAGTTCAAATTGGAACATGTAAATGGAAACCCCAATTGCTTGTCATTAAAGAGAACACAGCACATTATTAAAACAAGAAAGACTGGGAGATATCTGGTAAGGAATATTTGTGTTTACTAGTTGGAGTGTTATTAAGAAAGCATCTTCAAATTAGTTTAATCTAGGGGGTTTTTTGGTTGGTTTTTTTTTTTTGTTTGTTTGGTGGGGGGGTTTTGTTTTTTTCTGTTTGGTTGGGGTTTTTTTGGTTTTTTTTGGTTTTTGCTTTTTGGTGGTTCAGCAACCATTACAGCAACAGGACATTCTATTCCTCATAATAGTATGCTGAAATTGTAAAGCAGTCTTTGGGTCACCGTAAGCAGTCAGTACTTTATCTGCAGCACACTCTCAATGTTCTAAAGCTAAACCACTGCATCTCCTTGGAGAGTTTGTATTGCGCAAGCCAGGGTAACAGAAAAGCCTTCCAATAACTGCTGGTGACATCAAAGTCTTTCAGGCGCACAGAAAGGTCTTAATATTCACATGTAAGTCCTTGCCTACCCATGCAAATCAAAGGAAAATCCAACAGTTATTAACATTTCTATACACACATTAACTTACTGTAACAGGCATCTGTAACTCCAGTTAACTTTATGAGTTTGTTCTTGCAAGGATTCCTGTGAAAAGAAAGATTTATCTACTTATTTATGCCTTCAAAAGCAGAAAATACAGTTAATAGAAGAAGGAGAGTAAATGGACATCCCAAGTTAATGTTCTAGCTGTGAAAAATATCTAATATTTTCATTTAAAATGGAAGACTTTTCATGCTCTTTTGTCTTTTGACCAGAATCTGGAGTAACTCAGACATATAACGCTTATTTTTTCAGTTGGCCTTCCCAGAGTTATCATAGAACAATATTTAGAAAGTCATGCAAGGCAGCTTGCAATGTTGCAGCTAACACTGTTATCTCTTCAACATTAAATTGGTTAATTTGTCAAATTTTTTAAAGTTTCAGTTTTTTATTTTATCTTAATTTCTCTGGGAGGAAATACATATATATTCTTAGTTGTAACTACAAGTGTAGTATCTCCTTTCCCTCAGGAGGAATTCCATTTAAGCAGTAAACACCTGATTTATCTAAAGATGCCTATTTATCATTCATGAACAGAACTGGAAAAAAAATTACCCAGGAGGATGACAATTATGTTGTAGTACATATCCTTAGGCAGTTGAGATATATGTAGGTATTTAATAGAATCTATGGTTTCCTTATAAAATTTACTTGTAAATTCAGTATAGATCAAATCTATCCAGTTTTGCTTTTCCCTTAGAATATTTTAAACAAATGCTTGAGGCTAAGCATAAGCTTTATTGATTCAATTTTCACTCTGGTTTTATTGACACTGACAATCTCTCATGTCTAGACACTTTCTAAAACTAAGTCTGGCACAGTTCTAGAAATCTATTATTCCTTTTTAAAACTATCACTTCTCTTTTTGTTTTCTATGTTTCAGTTTAAAATTTGGCAGTCTCTTACAAAAAAATGATTACTCTGTACTTCTAATATAAGAAGGAATGTCTTTTAAATGTTTCTTTTAATGTTAAATCAGCCTAACCCTTATCTGAACCCAAATCAATGTTTTTATGGGGGGAGTAACACTGAACAAAATTTAATTAAGTAAATGCATTCAGAAATTAATTCTGAAGCTAAAATTCTAGTAGCTTATGAATGACTGTATACTTAACTAATGGAAAATATTCCATCTTGCAAATTCTCTGGCAGACTTCTTATTTGCACTGAATGTACTCCATTACCTTTTGAAGTATCAAATCAATATAGTCTGATAGCCTTTTTTTCAGTTTGGGAAAGCCTACAGCTTTTGGAGGAAATCATGGCACACCGAAGCAATCCCATGTCTGTCCCTTGCTTTGACCTCTTTCTTCCTCTACCTTTTCCAGATACTTTATTTGTATCTATACATCTCAGACAGATTACTAAAAATGCAACTTTAAAAAATATAAGAACCATAATTAAAATTTCCAATATAGTTAATTCCTTCTATCTGACTAATTTATTATTAACTAGGTTTTTATCATAAACACTATACTACTGCTCGATAAATTTATGGGATCACAGAGTAACATAGGCCCTTGGCTGTTGCTTTTTGTTTTGGTTTTTAGAATGTTAACACTCTTTATGTGTTTAAATAACAAAACCAACATAATTTTGTGCATCTTCCCCGGTGGGAAAACAACTTCTAGTTTTTTCAGAGACTTAGTAGTGTAGACAGGTCCAAGAAGATATCTTTCTATTGAAACCCTGAAAATATATGTATATATGCAAAACTGAAAAGGAGTTTACACAGAAACTGCGTAAAACCACATCACAGAATCACAGATTCACAGAAGTGTAGGACGAGCCAAGTTGGAAGGCACTACAGTGTGTTATCTGATCCAATCTCCCTGCTCAAGCAGAGTCATCCTAGAGCATATTGCACAGGATTGTGTCCAGATGGTTTGTGAATATCTCCAGTGAGGGGGACCTCACAACTTCTTTGGGAAATCTGTTCCAGTGTGCAGTCACCTGCACAGTAAAGAAGTTGTCCTCAGGTTAACGTGGAATTTCCTTTGTTTCAGTTTCTTCCTGTTGCCTCTTGTCTTATTGCTTGGCACCACTGAGAGGAGCCTGGCTCCATCCTCTGGCCACCCTCCCTTCAGATATTGACAGACATTGATAATATCCCCTACAAGTCATCTTTTCTCCAGACTAAAAAAGACCAGTTCCCTCAGTCTTTCCTCACAGGAGAGGTGCTCCAGTCTCCTAATCATCTTTGTAGGCTTCAGCTGGACCTGCTCCAGGGGCTTCATGTCTTTCCTGCACTGATGAGCCCAGAACTGGACACAGCACCCCAGATGATGGCCTCACTAATACTGAGTAGAGGGACCTCCCGTGATCTTCTGGCAATCTTAAGCAAGTTTTGACAGCCTTGCTGAAGTCAAAGCTGAGCAATATCCACTGCTCTCCCATCATCTATCCACCCAGTTGTCTTATCATAGAAGGCAATAGGGTTGGTCAGGCATGAGTTCCTTTTGGTGGATCCATGCTGATTACTCCTGATCCTACCCTTGTCTCTTGCAAATATTCAATAAAATGCACAATTGTTTTATCTTCCAAAATTCATGAAATCAATTCAAATTTTGGGTCCTTTGTAAGCCAGAGATCTTCTTGGTTTTAAGATACACAATATATTGTTTCACTATATTTAATCTGCTATACTTCCATTAGTCATCAGTGATTACATTTCTAAAGCAAATATTATTTATATTGCAGTTTAGTGTCTCCCCAGGCTATGTGAGAGGGTATGACTTATTAATAGGGAAGCTTAGTTTAAACCCATTAGTACAGTAAGTACATTTCTTGTTTGATTCTATGTGTAAACATCAAACACCAATTTTGGCTTCTTAGCCTCTGGGCTGCTTGATGTGACATACATGAATATTGCTTATTCATACAGTGCATTTCAAAATGTATATGTCATAGCTAAAATACGCTAAAATTCAGTGATTATTTTGAAACTAACCCACTAGAGATTTGGCCCAGACTGATTTCATCTATATCACATAAAGCTGGAACTGCCATTAGTTGTGTGTAATAAAGTTTTAGCTTTTTGCTTCTGGAAAATAGCTCATTAAGTCGTTCATATTACAAAATTTTTATCAGAAGAAGTAAATAAATTCATGATAGAGGGAAAAAGAGAACAGAGAGCCTTCCTTCTCCTGAAGTCTGGAGGAGATGTCCCCTATACTGGTGGGTGGTGGTAAGACTTCTTTCTTCTTGTTTTAATTTCTCTTAAAGATTAGACACCACTCTGCAAACCTAAACCAAATGTCCATTTCAGATGAAACTAACTAAGTTATTTCCCTCCCAGGGTAAAACCTTACAAAATATGGTATATAAATTTATGTATATTACATTATAATGTTATAAAACCTTATGGAGATTAAGGTGCTTTTAGATCCCAAAGTACCAATGTTTAAATAACAAAGCCAGAATGGATTTTTATGTAACACAATGGATTTTCTTCCCCTGCTCTCCACAGGTAGTCTCAGTTTCTGAGAAAACGCATTGTAAAGTAGTTTGTAGTGGAAAAGAAACCAATCACAGTTCAACATCATGCAGCTATCTTCCTCTTGACTTTCTTTTGGTGCTTGACTGGTTCATTTTCCTTGGAGAAAATTGTTGGAATCCAACTACTTCTGTTGCAACTGAAGTTCAGAAATAGCCTAATGGATGTATCAGGATAATTTATAGTCTGGTGGTGTCTGTAGATTTTTCTTCTTTTCTAGTCTGCAGTTCAGCATCTTTTTTAGTGGTCAGTAACTATATCTATCAGAACATTTTCAAAATTTTCTTACCCTTCAAAACAACTTCTGCATTCTTACAACAGTTTATAGTAGAACATGAGTTTCTTCTACTTGTTCATATTTTCTTTCATAAAGCTGTTTTTGAGTTTTTTATATTCCTATATATCTTACTTTCAAAGCAGAAATCAAATTCTATTTGCCATCCATTGTCAATTCTTTTCTTGTACCACAACTAGACTAATGTCAAGAAGAGCTATATCATTACTTAGATACATAGTCATGTTTTCTGGTTTGAACTTGAAATATTTTTAAAGCATGCTACAGGTGTCAGTGAACAACAGAATATGTATTTTCAGAATACAGTTTTTTGAATAAGTAAACACACTGATATTATCTTTGGAAAATTCCCAGTAAAAACAAAAAACTTCTGCATAAGTTTATCTTTTGTTTTCATTCTCAGATAATAGCACACTACCTTTGGGTATGTTTTCAATACAAATAATGGAAATAAATGAGATGTGTGGAAGTATGAGACACAAGAGCCACACTACCAATGAAAATAATAAGCACTGTTATCTTATTTTGCTTCTGTCTCACTGTGATCTAACCAACTAAGATAATTTATGTGAACTGTCCTCTGCAGAAGTCTTTCTCTGTTCACAGGACAGGACACTAAGGCTTGTAACTCAGACAGAGAATTTTTACTTTTAACCATCTAAACAGAAGAAAATTCACTGCTCAGATAGTTTGTTCTCAGGAGGGTGATAAACTTGTGGCAAAACCATTGCAGGTCTTGTTAGTCACTTAAAGCTAAGTGATAAATGCCATTGATTTTAACACAGGAACTGTTAGTGGCCAGGCCCTTTTAATTACGCTTTTGCTGGTCTTCAGTCTAATAATGCAAAGAGAATTCAAGCTGCAGTGATTCTGAAATTTGTAAATTTGTATTGGATAATACAATATAAGACAGAAAGACAATTAGCAAGCTTTTTTTTTGTTTGGCTGATTTTTCTTTGCAGGCTGTAAAGTGACGTTTCTTATGGTCCACTGCATATTCATATATTGCCTCTAATATTGCACACATTACTTCTAATTTCAGCTATGTCCTAACTGAAAACTTCAGGGACACATTTTTATGGGTTGTGGGGTTTTGTTTTTTATCTTGTTTCTTTGTATTTGATTTTGTTGGGTTCTTTTTCCCCAGGGTTTATTTGGTAACTGTGAACTGCCAAATAAGGGCCAGTGAAGATGTATAAATTTTGTCCTAGGGTAAAGATATTACCAGAAAACAAAAAGTCTCAGCAGAAGCAAGTTGTAATACTCAAAACAAACGGTGATAATTATAGATAAACCTTACCCTAGGTAACCAAATTTTTGACAATAGAAATAAAAGCTGTTTCAAATCAGATTATCTATAAGCTATAATACAAACATGCTGTTGAAAATACTTTCTAAACATAGAGGTAGTGGATAAAGGAAAGATATTATGTAAAGAAGTTAAAGAATACCTGTCAGTGGAGATTTCAATAGAGCAGGTCAAACATAAAGAATAGTTAAAGCATAGGATAGTAACCTTTGGAGAAGACAGTCTCTTGATGACCTTTTAGGGAACACATCATGTTTTATTTTATGTGGAATTAGGAGTTTACAGATAATATTCCATCCAAAACACTCATCTGAACAAACAAACAAACTGATTCTGTCTTCTTCAGGAAGAAGATATTTGAAAAACCTTAATTGTAATGAAATAAAGCGTTTAAAAGGCATAAAAATACTTTTTTTCACTAACAATCTTTCTTACAAAATATTGGTATCAAATACCATAATTATTAATGTGATGAAAAGATCAAAGGCTTCAAACCTATTAAAATGGAACATACCATTGAAAATGTCATTTGACATGACTTTGTCCTTATGAAGAATCTTGTTAATCCAATCCAAATATTTTTGTTAATCAAATAAAGATATTTATTTAATTTTTTTTTAAAATAGTAATTATAATTACAACAAGTGAGGTAATCAAGACATTAAAGATCAAGAACCTGGCAAGATTGACAAATCAATAATTCTTGGGAGATGAAATAATTTCTCTTAGTAAATTATGTTTTCACTCAAAGATTTAGGGAGAGAACCAACCAACCAATGAAGAAAAAGAATTGTGAGATTTTTTTATTCTACCATGTCATGGGACCCCAAAGTGAATGTGTGAAAGCTTACAGGCAGTAGCTAAGTACCTAATAGATCAGCATTCTCTTCTGTCCTACTGACTCCTTCCTACAATATCATTCCAAATACATCACTGTTCCCATCATAGGAAATTTCTGCACCTGAAAGATGGATGTAAAGATCATAGAAAAAGCTTGAAGGCAGAAGGCATCTGAAGCTTCCACCTTAAAAGAAGAAATATGAACATTTCAGTTAAAATTGTAATTACCTGCCATTACTTATTGAAATACATTTTCCTGATTTCACTTTGATTCATCTTTGCCTGAATGGCATATATAAATTTACAGACATAAAAAGCAGTTCACAATGCTACACAATAGTTCTGCCAGAGAAGGAAAGCCACTGCTGAGGCTGTTTAGAGATATAACAATGGATTTTAGGAAAAATTATTTTATAATTTCAAAAGACTCAACTTTTTTTTAATTGATCAGGTGAAACCTCTGCTTCTTTATAAATCTGTACAAGACATTATTGTTCTATATATGTCATACTTTGTGTTGTTTTCATCTGTAAAAATTATATAACAGAAAGATAAATTGAATTAATGGGAAAAAAAACTCTAGTTGCTGTTTTAAATAAAAACATAAAGTGAATGAACACTGCGGGGAGAAAACCCTGGTGATCATGTCCTTATTTAATTGCAGAGTGATATTAACATATTTTTTCCACCATTCTAAGACACCTTCTTTAATATTAGCATTGCAAAAATAATGGAAAAATAAGTTTTGAGAAGAAAGACACTGATGAGGAATCAATTTCATATGTGGGTAGTTTATAAATCTGAGATCTGAGGAAATCTCATATTGCCCATAGGCATTTGGACACCCAGATCTCTCACAGATTACTTTCTGGAACAAGACAACTGAAAGTCATTGTCATTTGGATGAATAACATAAAAAAAAATCTCAACATTGAAAGTTCTCAATGGGAAAAAGTACATTTTGTTAATGATTCTAAGTATTATATTTCTTCTAAATATCTAGTTTTGCTATTGCCAGTATGTATTATATTTCCTGAACTAGTGTCATTTGCGGTATCAAAATCAGATACAAAGTACATTCGTGCAGGTTTACTTGCACTATTTTAATATTATCTGTGTTTCATTTTACATTTGCAGGTACATTTTAATGAAGTGGTACAGGAAAATAAATTCTCTGCATTACCTGAGTGACAGCCTATCTGTTTTAAGGATTTTAAATTACTGTGCCTTGTTAAAAATAGAAGTAAAATATTTAAGATTAGACTTTATTTGTCTTTATGGAATTATTTATAATATTTTCAATATTTTCTGAAAGCTTATTTTGTGAAAAAGTAAAGTTTTCATCTGACATTCTTTGTATATAGGTGTTGACTACTAATATACTGACTTCTGCCCTCTGACTCAAGAGGAATACTGAAAACTATTTTGCGATTTAAGGCAAAGTGGATCCTTCTGTCCCATCCCTACAAAATCCCATGTATCTCAAGAACTAGTGTTTTGTGCTTTTCCATGTAAACTGCATTAGAAAGTGCTTGACAGCTCCCCCAGTTGTGTGTGTAGTGTACACCATTACCAGACCACTGTGCTGATCATCCTTAAATCCGTGACAAGGCTTCCAAGCAAACGTCCTACTGTGAAGTAAACAGACTAGAAGATCCATTTCATCAGTACACACTAGGATGGGCAAGTAGCATTGCAGATTAAAACAGGTTAGAATGAAATGTGGTATAGCTGTGTCTCTGTCAACCGTCAAAATACATGAACAAAAGAGTTGCAAGTTCCACTGGTGCTTCCCACCAGCACACCCATTAATCAGTATGCTTAATGAGATAGAATTGAAAACAGAATCTGATTCAAACAAGATATGAAATATCTCCCAAATGGACACTCAGCCTCATTGTGTTACTATTCAAATATCCTACCTTAATAAACACAAGTGACTTTATAAAGCTATAAATACTCATGCTACCTCCTCTTCTGAAACATTCTCCCATACGGAACCTGTCTTGCATTTCAGCTGGAACTTCTTCTTTTACAGGCCCCTGATGCTTATGTTCAGCTACTTTCAACCTGGAAACACAAAATTTTTATTTGTGATAAGTTTTCTTCTCTTTTTTATTTTTTATTGTTCAGCCTCTGGGAAAAAAAAAAAAAAATCCATGGACTTTTGACTATACTGCAAAAACTATTTTGGCTTCTTCTAAGAGAACATCTGCTGTCTTCTTAAAACCAGCTGACAACAGACTAAATCTTCAAAGTTCTGTGTCTCACTTTAACTGTGCATTCTAAAATGCCAACCTGTTGACTTATGTCATCAGATACCACCGATAAACATTGACAGGGAATGTTGCCCAGTAGAGGAACTTCAGTATGCACACAGTCTTCAAAGGTTAGAAGAGAGTCTCTCAGAGATTTTCCTTAGTCCAATTCTAACAGTCAATATTTTCCATTAGTTTAGAGTTGGCTTAGAGTAAGAAACATTATCCCAACAGACATTTGTGCAAATCCACCCTGTTTTGAAATGTGTTTAACAGAATTAATTCAGGCTGTCCCACAATGATAGGTCTCAGTGTCATTTAATTTGTTAATCTAAATGTAGCCTATCAGCCCTTCTGTAAGAGGGATGTATGTGTGTTTCAAGAAGGACATTATTCCAGTTTTCAGAAAACTATTAAAACGAGATTTGTTGAAACACAGTAAACATACAGGAGAGTAGAAATATTTTGCTCCTTTTAAATACATCAGCTGCAGAAGGTTGAAGGATTGACAACTGCTTAGGTATGATTTAATAAGAAATGAGCCACAGTCAAATACACTGCTGTAAGGTCATATACCTCATTTTGTAATTCTTATTTTGCAGTAGAGTATAACAGAGGTTTGTTTATAAAAGACAATCGAGGGCAATTTTCAGACCCTGAAGATATTTCCAAGAAAATATTTCCGACAAGAAACGAGTATTATCCAACTGACAGGTACAATTGCAGTACAGAATGTAAAAGTACTTGGATGGACTTGAATTTAGGTAATTGACATTTTACCGAGCAAGCACCTTTTTTTTGTAATAGGAAAAGACTTTTTCACAATTGTTTTCCAGTCCTACTAAAGACATTTTTTGGAATGTGTACAAATAATGGAAAAATAAATAGAGAAGGTTTTGCTCACTGAAACCAGTACTTATATTTTATTGTTGGTACAGATGCTGCAGGAATAAGATAAGTAGGATTTTTTACAAGATGTCTCTTTGAACATAGTACCATATTTGTTGAATTTATAACTTAATCATGTAGCAGCAACACTCTATATGTCTTTCAGTTCACTCACATCTGGATGTCTGAAATGGTAGAAATGGATCACAAATAATATTTGAAAAAGTTATAAAGTTATTTACTGGCCATAATGAACTTTGTTTTCTATTTTGGAAAGGCTGTTTTTCCTTACACACTACTAGCAACTTAAAAAAAATAAATTAAAAAAAAAATTAAAAAAAAAGACAAACATTAAAAAAAAGGTTTATACAATATTGAAAACATTTAATTGCCAAGAAGTTGTAGGGATAATGCAGATGACTGGAAGAACTCAGGGTAAAAAAACACGTCATACAATTTAGAAAAGAAAAAAAATCCTGAAAAATTCAAACTTACACATTTTAATTTACAATGCAAACTCTAATTTCTAAATCTTCCAGTCCATTGATAAATTGTTATAGCATATCGGATTTATTTGATGGTGCTGAAGAAGGACAACATTAATAGTTTAAAATGGTATGTTTGGTACCGGGATGTTCTCGTACACATACAAAAGATTTAAAAATGCTTCTCATAAGTCACAAACCACCATAAAATTCAGTATGTCTCTTCCAGGAGATGTCTAATGACAGACATACCAAGCTGGCTGTATGAGAATTTTACAGTTCTGCACCATGAACTAAGAATGATCATAATGTTCCCCACTTAATTAAGCAAGCTGCAGGATCTTTCACTGCTGTATGAATGTTCCACACAATGTCAGCAGAAATGGTACTTTGGCTAACAACGACTATAACTGTCCACTTAAACTTTCTTGAGCAGGTCATTTTAAAGTATGAGAAGTTTATTCCAATAACTCTCTAAAGCACTATTTCTTATGATAAAAGAGATAGTTAACTTGAAGTGGGTATTCTTGGGAGTCTATAATGCCATTTTCTAAAGGTTGTATGCAAAACGATATCAGGAAGTCTGGAAACAACATGGAAAGTCTATCTGTTTCACTTTTAGGTAATACACACTTCAGTTATTCATTGACTGAATAACCTGTCTTGAATTCTTAAATGTTCAGTTTCAAATTATAGTAATTTAACACTTATAAGGAACTGCTTCTATTACTATTTATCTGCTTTCCTTTCATTGCTTGGGACATCACAACAGCAGCAGGGAAGAAAATGTTTACCCTTTTACTTTAAATAGTATACTCAGTTTGGTGCTTTGATTTTAAGGTCTGCTAAATATTTTATGTGGGCTTATTTAATAGTAATTTTTGAAGCTATCATATTACTTATTTATTCCACAGGTGTATTTTAGTTCAGGGGTCTAGGACTAAGGATACAAGCTAACTGTATTTTAGGATTGATGTTGGTAAATTCACATTTAGGGATATTAAAATCATCTCTTAATTAGACTCATCAAAAGTTTGGGATCTTAAAAAGCAGAACAGGCAACTTGGATTATATTCAGAATAAAATGTCTATAGATAGTGCAAAGCACTATACTAACTGGTCAGTGATGCTAAAAATAGTGCTGTAATGAATACCATCAAAATTAATAAGGCCATGCAGATTACATAAAATATTTATTTGAACAGACCACAGAAAAACACATTTATCATCATGGTTTTACACCTATGGATCAGGGAAAAGTCTCACCGTGAGAAATGCAACCATAATTTCAATTGGCTGTCAGAAGAAAAACCCAAGACATTAAGGATGATACTTCAATTCAAGTGGCAGCAGGATTAATGATTCAAAAATTTAGTGTATGTGTATCCTATTAAACAAAAATTTGTGGAGGAAATTAAGTGATTTTTGAATCAATGATTTTTCTTAATCACTGTCTTTGAAAAATAAAAGTGACACCTCCCCAAGCCTAGAAAAATCTAATGAAGCTCTGAAAAATAAATATTATATCAGCTGATGACAGCTTTAAAGATGAGAAAACAGAATTAGAAACCCTGGGCTAATAAAATATGACAAGGCATCAGATTGCAAACAGAGATCCCACAGCACATTAAAAAGAGAAAGAAATGAAGCAAGACAGTCTAATAAATATAATATGTTTCCTCTTCTTCTCTTTCTTTTTTGTGCACAGGTTTTCTCTCTTGTCTTGAATATTTAAAGATGAAAGCAGTAAAAGTATCCCAGTTGCCCATGTTCAGGGTTATATATTATGAACACCGTTATTCAAAACATAGAATTCTTAAAGGCTTAATGTGAAATACTGCGGATTACACAATTTTAAGATAATAAAATAATAGTCATTTGTCTATAAACGACTTTGTCAATAAACTTGATTATAGCTGGACTGTTGGGTAGAAAGTAAATATATTTTTATTTGAAATTGTAAATATGTGAGTGTACCGGCATTATGCCTACTTGCAAATCCTACTTAGAGCTCTTACCAAAAATTTGTTAAACTTTTAGTAGAAATGATTGGAAAGTGCTTAACTGTCCCTCTCTATGTTTTCTGTATCTTTTTCTCTCACTGTTTGCTAAATTATTTCTTTTCATTTCTTGGGTTTACTTACAACTTACTCCAAGAAAGAATACTTTATCATAATTTAAGCAACTTTACTTGTCAACTCATTTTCATCAAAATATGTGTTGATCTATAAATTAAAAAAATTAAAATCTTGATATGTTACTGTTTAGCCACTTGAGTTCTGAAATTTAAGGCCCAGATTCTGAAAACTAATTAGATTAATATATTAATGGATGAACTTAAAAACCCATGACTTATTTTAACACAGTATAAAACACTATATTTTTATCTAGAATGTTTGTTAAAATTACTTATTTCCTATCAAGAAAGGACAAATAATAAGAATAATAGCACATACAGCATTAAAATGCCCTCTCTCATTTAAAGTATCCTGTTGATTTTGTGCTTTGAACAGTGAGAATTCTAAAGCAATAGTTCTTTCTTAGAGTCTGGGATAGTCGCCATCTAAGATCCTGAAAACATCTTGTGTGTGTACGTAACATAAACAGAGGCAGCCTTTATAAAATTAAATGGCTCTGAGGTCATCCTTTCACACACTGACGTGTTAGAAAATACCAGAATTGAGAAGACACAAACACATGCACACGTGAACACACCCAATGGAATTGCTCTCTCTAACTTACATGGAATTGCTTTCTCTAACTTATGTGCAGTATAGTTCACTCTGTTTTCGCATAACCACCTATTATTTTACACTTCTTAACAAAAGCTGTGCTTCTACTCGTATACACTCTAGGCTATGATCATTTACTGAGAAGTTACTATGCTTTTTTTTTTTCTCCATTACTCCATATTTGGCACCTGTTGTTACTATTATTTACTCTACACTATCCAAAGTCTTGTTTAAAGAGAGGACTAATAATTTTTGTATCAACCTTTATGGCACTCATTTTAGCATCTGAGTGTTTCACAGCACTCATTAATACACCTCTTAACATGTGTCTTTTCACAGGTCTCTGAGATAAAGCAATACTATTTATTCCCACTCTGTAGAGCCAGGGCTTCAGTTCCCATCTACAATCCCCAATTATATAAGCACATAAAATATATGATAACATTACTTCTACTGATTTCAGCGGAAATTAGATATTCTAATCATCAGTCAAAATTTTTTTAGCATTGTCCTTAGAAGAGATAGCAAGTTTTGAGAAAACTTGCTTCAATTAAAAAAAAAAAAATTGCAAGTCCACATCATATGTTGCGTAATATAAATTATTAAAAAAGGACAGTAACAAACAAACAAACAAAAAAGCCCATTCCCATCCAGTTTACCACAATACTGTTCTTTGTCTTAATTTTATGTTATCTGATGAGCTTGTCTGCTTTATTACTTGACAAAAAAACCCCAATATCCTGTCTTGGTTTTTGTCCATTACATGTGTATGTGTATGTATGTATTACAACTTAAATATATATATACAAAAATATATATAGATACAGTGAAAGATACCTATGTAGTGATACCTAATATCTCAGAATTAATACACTGAAATAAATATCTTTGAAGTGACTGGCTGGCTTAATTGCACTAAGATATGTCCTTAAATGTTGCTTATATCATGTATTCTTAATTTCTCTCTTCAGCCTAACAGATCTTCTCAATCTGGCCAAAGGGAATGGTTGATTAAGCTGTCCACTTAAATCTATCTCAGACCTCTGCGTAAGATTATTAGATGCAGAAGAGATATTGAAATCTCATGTAGCCTGAGTCACAGTTGTAACCACACAAAGTATTCCAGAATATCTCAAATTATACCATATTTTTATGTGTGTGCACTTGATTCAAGCCCTGTTTCTCCAGTGATTACAATGTGAATGTAGATGAGCATCTTCCCTGTATATTAACAAAGTCATATGTGTGTCTACATGTAAGCATTTGCAGCACATGTATTTGCTGTCTAGAACTGAATTGTATCCTTAGATGTTTTCTGTCAGCATTTAAAATAAATATATTATACTATCAGTTTGAATACCACTGACTCCTTAATAAACTCCATAGGAAACAACTCTGTACTCTTCCTCTGCAATCTCTTTCCTAACCACTTACTTAAACATTCAGAAAGTCAAGGACAGAAGAGAATAATTTCTTTTCAAAACTTTCAGAGTTCTCAGTCTGATATAAATTGAAATATGTAATCCCAAAATGAGGTTTGAGAAAAATTATAATTAAATCATTTAGGGGGAAATAGTAATAAATTTAACAAGCAGCAATAAATAGCAGAGCTGTCTGTACCTGACCATAAAAGCAATAACTGTCACAGTCATAATTTTGCCATTATTAAAAAAAAAAAAAAGGCTTTAGACCCTTCATAATGCCTCCATCCTCAGATTTTATACAAGTTAAAAGCAGTTGTAATTTTCTTTTTTGCATCTTGGATGTGTTAGTCTTTCCTATAGCAGCCAGTGAAAACATCAACTGATTACAAAGACAGTGATATTCCTAGAACTCAACCTGAATTGTTGAACTAACAGATTACCCCCTCAAGACTAAGACAGAAGTCAATATATTACTGTTAATAATTATTACTGCTAATAAAGATTGCAATCAGCAATCTTTAACACAGTCAAATCCTTTCTCATATTCTACATCCCTTTCAAAATTCTGATTTTCTCATAATTTAGCTATAAGAAGATGTTTGAGGACATGACAGCTACATCTTCCACTGCAAAAATAAGTGATCTATAATGGAAACTGACTGGCAGAGAGACTTTAATGAAAAGTCCTCTCTTTAATGAAAGAGAGGAAAAAACTTCATGCAATTTTGTGTTCAGACTAGGCATATTACTGGATGAAATCCCTGGTATTCTGAATCAGACCCAGAGATGAAGTTACAAACAAAACTATTTTCCTTCAAGAGGACTATAATGTGTATGTCAATGATTTGACTATTATGGAGTATTCTCAAAATTCATGAAGTCAATTTGAAACTTCCAATGTTATCCCAAATGCACCCATACAAATTATTTTTTCTGTGAAATTCAGTAGTTAATATTTTTATAAGAACCTACTTCTCAGCCACGAACAAAATACATAGAGAACCACAAAAACATGTAAGTCTAGGATAATTGGACATTATATCATGTCCCACTACAAGGTGGAATTGAGACAAAAAATAATGAAAAGAGCATTTTAGAATGGAAAACATCAGAAAGCTTTAAATGCAAAAGTCACTATGAGCTTCTTTCCAATATCAGCAAAAATCCTATCATTGTAAAATAATAATTGTAACTGCTGCCATAATATTCAATTCTAAATAGCAAAATTTTAATTTAAAAAAATGTTCAATTACTTTATGGGCTAAAAAATAAAATATTTAACAAAAATTCCAAGCAATTTGAAAAAAAAAAAAACAAACTGGTTACATTGTCAGTATTTCAACTTTTATCTGTCTTGATAACTGCCAGAAAGACAATGCAGAATGGCACATGCAGTCCAGGAGAGCTTCCTTGAGTACACTGATAACCACTTCCTGGCAAAGGACATCAAGGAGACAAAAAGAGCACTTGCTCTTCTAAACTACATGCCTACAAACAAGGAAGAACTAGTCAGGGATGTGAAGGTTTGGTGGCCGTCATTCTACAGTGACTATGAGATGGTCAGTTTATAATCCTAAGAGAAAGGAAAGCAGGAAGAAAGGAAATAGAGAAATAGAATCACAAAAATAGCCTCCAGAATATATTTCAGCCTTTTCAGGGGCCTGCTGGGAAGAATCCCAGGGGATATGGCCCTGGAAACATTGGGTTCCAGGTGGGGTGAATGCCTTTCAAGCATTGCTTCCTCCAAGCTCAGAAATGATGCATCCCAACATACTGGAATTCAAGTAAAGGTGGCAGTAGACCTACACAGGTAAACAAGGAAAGATCAGATGTATTTCAGCATCTTTCTTTGTGAAAGTAAGAGGAGGTGCCTGCCTTTGAGATAAGCTGAACAGCTTAATATTCTTACTGAAAAACTGAACCCAGAAAAAAGAGAGAACCAATATGACTTCACTATCTAAAAATAAACAAGTCAAGTTCCTAAATACAGGAATTAAAGAAAATTTTAGATGAAGTGAGGTACTTGAAATATCTGTACAGGTCTGTCAGACATAACATGGACCTTCTGAATCACCATCTGGAAGACCTTCTGTGATGACGCAGAGAGGTAACCTCTCAAGTTACGCTATGTATCTCTATTTCACAACCTGAATTGGTCCCTTAGCCTACAGCTGTTGCTTCGGCAATGATTCTTATTTTAGAATACATGGTCTCTTTAGAATTTAATTTTTTTTCCCTATAACTATTCAGAAAAACTGGATAGCAAACTAATTTCTCAACTTTTAGGTAAGCCACCATTAAGTAAAATAAGGCACCCAAATGTCAAGTGAGACAATTGGCAGACTTGGGAAGTTCAGCACCAACTTTTTTGCAGGTCTGTAGAAATTGCATGAGGAGACCTGATTTGTACCTGAATGTGTATATTGTATTACTAAAGCAAGAGCTAAAACTAGTCTTTAGAATTCACCACTACACCATCTCAGATCTTCAGAGACAATAACCCTTAGCCTTTCCACAGTTAATTGTTAGATCTAAGGAGTTTAAAAGTATGTTCCAAGTCATTAATTAAAGGATAAAAGCAGTAAGAAAATAATTTTAGCTAACTGGTATGTTTTAATAGAACTCTTAATGCCTGTAAGTATCAGCAAATTAAACATTCTTAAATACAACATTTAGTAGAAAAATATTCCAGTTGGAATGTTGATACGCGACACAAAATACAGTATTACCACACCCTTGATAGAAAGAAAGAACAAGGGACATGACAGGGTGTAATCAAGAAAAATGACTTTGCCATATATGAACATACCTTGCTTTACACAATGAACTCATGTTTCAAAGAAATTGTCAAGTTCAAAACAGAATTTTGAATAGCACCAAAGCAGTACTACATCTCTAAATAAACAGTGTTCAGTTTTATGCTGATTTGGTGCAAACTCAATTAGTGAGAGCAGAGGAGGTAAATGGGGGTTGTACATTTCAGAAATATGCTGTGGTTGTCCACTTTTAGAAAAAGAGATACATATCAAGAAATTGAGAGCATATTATACTGTTTCAGCTAAACCCACGGACTGCAAAAATCTTAATTCTGTACATAACTGAGATTTATTGTCAAACTTACATCAAATTTGTTGAAAATTCTCATTCAATTGTTTTTTTCCCTGCACACTTGTTGTGCCTTCTTTTCATGGGATCTTTTCTAATTCTTGAAAACCAAAAAAAAAAAAATCACCTTGATCCCGAGGTTTCTTTTGATAAACAGTTTTTAACAACTTAAAACAAGGCTATATTTTACTAAATTACCCACCTCTTTGGTATTTTTCTCTTGTAGGTGAACTGAAACAGAGCTATGAAATCTACAGTTGTACGCAAATTAAGGTGTCTTCTATTTGAGATTCCATATGGAAAAAATGGTGGCATTCTACTCTATCCAGAGAGATTTCACATATTGAATTTCCCTAGTTATTTATGACTTAATGCAGCCACATACCCTGAGAGTATTAGTTTAATTAAATTGTGAATACATCAAAAATGCCACTGAGACACCCATGTACTGCAAGAGAGTAATGTTCTATACTAACTGGGAGTACAAAGCATACAGCATACTGCACAGTTATTCTTGTATCAGCAGAATAAGTTCTTTCCAGGTGCATCAAGGACTGCTTATCTTATCCATGAACTTTTGTTGTAGTAGACAAACTAACCAACCTGTTGTTTAAGTAGAAGTAGATTAAATATTAATGACCACCTGTCTCCAACAGAAATAACATTGAATAGTTTTGAGTGCTCAGGGACATAGCCAGACAAACTGAGCAAACAACCTGTGGATCATAAGGAATGCAAACTTTCAGAAGTGTCTTGAACAAGAAGATAATGAGCACTGAAAAAGGAGAACAAAAAATAGACAATATTAGTACCATTTGAATGGTCTGGTCACCAAGGAATTATTCCCTTTCCAGTCTTATAAATAGGGAACTCATTAGGGAATGTAGAAACGGAAGAACCTGAGAGACTCTGTAGGAACCTTACAACCTGTCGCTGTTGAGCGGCTAGCTGAGGAATGACCAAGTTCTCAGACAAGGAAAGAGAGGAGAAGAGAACTTTATTGTTTTGAATTCCATATATATAGAGTTTACAGAGGTGCCCCAGATTGGTCAGCCCGAGACCTCTCCCTAGGCCCAATTGGCCAAGCCCGAACTGACCCAATCCGGAGACGTTGTTTGCAAAACATCTAAACTTTATCTTGTTTATGAAATATAGCAAAATGTTCCCACGGGAAGAACCTGTGCTAGCCACAACAACCCTTTCTCAAGTCTATGTAATGCACAGCTGGAATGACTGTGCTGATCTCCCCAACTTTTCTTCTGGGTTCTGGGATCTGTTCTGCAGAAAGGGGAAGTCATGCAATCCATAAAATTGCATGCAGTTGTGGATAAAGTGTTTTTCTTTCCAGACCAATCACACTATTTTGTCTTAAAGAACAAAGTAAAGGTTTTAAAGCAATTGATGACATCGATCCCACCATTGGTCTAAAGCATCCACAACACTTAACAATGGCATTCATGATTTACACACTCTTGAATTCAATTTTTTTTCTTAATGTAGTGTGGAGGCTCTATTACTCTTTAGAACCAGAAATCCAGACTAAAAAAAAAAACAAACTCATAACTCAGGTAAAATTTTAGCATCCTAAGAACTATTTTCAGAGTTTGAAGTATAGGTTTTGTTCTAATGTGAATCTTTTAATCAGTATAATTTCCTCTCATGAATAAAACAACATCTGTAATGTTATATGTTGGCAGCTTTGCCCTCTGCTTCCAATAAAGAGTACACTTTTTCCTGCCCTAAAGAATCTTGCTGGACAAGATGTCAGCGTATTTATTGAAAGTAACAGTATTATCTCTAACATCAAATATAACCCACTTACTTTCTATGGTCATGCTAAAGATTAATAATATTAGTGAATGACTGTTTCGCTGCAGAACAGAATGAATTATATGCATATCATGTAACTATTTTCTTGTATCTGCAACTGGCATAAGAATTGGGAATGTGAACACAGTCATTTAAACCATGCCAGATAATCATGTCTTAAGGCTTTCATTATTTTAATAATAACCAACAATTTTATTCCAGATTGATTCTTTTTAAAACAAACGTCAAAACACCATTTTGCACATTACAAGTCTCTTGTTTTTAGCATGAAATAACAAGTGCAGCAGAAAAGAGTAAAGGGAATGTTTAAAGAAAATCAAAAACAACTTCCTGAGATATTTTTACCCACGTAAAGAGCTCATACTTGTACAGGAATTGTGCCACTGCTTTTGACATTGTGGACAAGGACCACTTACTGAAGAGGCAGCTCCTTCTGTTTAAATAACAATCTTCTGACTTAATCATGGTTGAGATCAAGTCTTTGGTGATCAGCCTTGATGTTTAGCAGCCTCACATTTATGAAGAAAACATACTAGTTCAAAGATGTAGCTTTTACATTTTTCCAATAGTACTTTGTTGCCTGGTTTTTAGTCAAGAAGAATGGTCTATGATTAATAGTGATGGTTTTATGCTAATCATGCATAATTTATTCATAAACCTGCAGATGTTATTTTTCTAGAAGTAATTTCATCCTTCCTGAAAAGCTGTAAAACTTCTACACATATTACATGAATATTACAAGGTCATATTCTTACCAATGCTTTGTTTAAAAGTCATACGATTCTGTCAGTGGCTGTTGGATGTAGCTGTTGTCTCATTTCTCTGTCATTAGTATTCTAATTTCACTCTGAGATGATGTGTGACCTAGTAGATCCCCTAGTTGTCCATTTCCATATACTATATCTTAAATGGCACCATGTGATACCAAAACCAGTCAAGGTATTTTTTCTTCGCGTACATAAACATTTAAGAAGCCTTCAATAATAAAAGAAAAGAATTCAGGGAAAACCAATAACTTAAATTCACATAAAGTCAGTAGCAGCTCAAAACTATTTGCACCAGCTTTTACAATATGCTCAACGTATATTTTATCTAGAGAAAGCTTGCCAGCTCAGATCCAGGCCCAGACTCCCACGTCCCATCAGCCACAGCAGGAAATCAGACCCTATCAGGGCAAGAACCATCCTACTGGAAAAAGGCTCGCAGATGTCATTACTGACAGGAACTTGTGAAAACTTCCAGAAGCAGCTGGCATTGGAGGCCCAGATTTAGCAAAAACAAACCTAAAACTAGTAAGAAAATTAATAAGTCACTCCCCCCCCCCCCCAAAAAAAACCAACCAAAAAAGCTCATGTGAGAAGACAGCCCAGATCAAGCCTGCAATGTGCCATTTATTAGTTATGTACTCATCCATTGTAGCAATAGAGAATTTAAAAGAGCTTAATACTTGAATTTTTAACACAGCTGATATCTTTTGAAAGAGCATACATTTTTTTTACTAGGTTAGTCTCATTAAAGGTGTGCCAAATAGTTGAGGTACTCAGCTTAGAAACACACAGCTGATATCTTTTGAAAGAGTATACATTTAACATTTTTTTACTAGGTTAGTCTCATTAAAGATGTGCCAAATAGTAGAGGTACTCAGCGTAGAAACATCTGGCAGCTTTTTGCCCTGAAGAGAGGAAAAGGAAACTAAGTTTTGTATGGCACTTCTTGTATCACATTTGAATGCCATGTAGATTGGTTATGTTATTCAAAATTTGATATATTGAAGCAATATGAGTAAGGTAAAGAATATGGCATTAATTCACAGTAAAAATGCATTATGTCAATCTTGAAAGCAAGTAAGAAATAAAAATAAAAGCTTGAAGGCATCTGGCTATTCTAATAAAAATTTACAACACTTTCCTCCTCCATTCTAGATTCAGTAGACTGCTTTGGGTTCTGGCCCTCTTGTGAGGCTTTTTACTCCACTCTTTATTTTAGATAATAGATGTAGTCTCAAGGAAACTAGTTAGAGAGTGTAAAATAAAAATATTACTCACTCACCTAGTAGCACTTTACACTGATAGTTTATTCTAAATAGGCTATAATCCTTACTCAATGTGAGTGTATTTGCACTGGTATGACAAAATTACCAAAGAGCAGTTTCTTTCTCAAATTTCAAATGCATGCAAAGAAAACATTTGGAAGAAACCTGATGGCAAGAGGGGAAAAAAAAAAAAAAAAAAAAAAAGAGAAACTAATTTTCTCTCAGCCTTAACATAATATTGTGAAAATACTGGGCATTGCTAATTAAATTATAAACTTTTCTAGAGTTTTGTGCTGAAAAGAGAGAATAGATTCCATGGAAGAAAACCATTCATGATCCTAAGCCTTTTGTCAGCAAAATATTTTCTAACTTCTTAATAAAATTGATAGTCTGTGCTGAAATTATGAACATCATTTTAGCATCCTTAAATTTACATGAAACGCTCTCTTGTTTCAAGGTCAGATTATATCACTTTGTGTAAAACTATAGTGAATTATTAATATGTAAAAAGAAGCAAATAAAATAGGATAATCTTCTGCTCCCTATGTATGCATTCAGAAAAAGAAATGTCTTTGAATCATTATTTTTAAAAATTAAATACTTATATATACTTAGAAACTAAGAAGCAGTAGAAGGAAAATTAAATATGAATTAATATGATATTAAAGGAAAAATGATAGAAATTTAAAATAAACGATAAATTCAAGGTTTTTTCTCAGCGCATAGTTGCCATTTTATTGGAACAATTAATATTGGGAGCAGTTAAGTAATAAATCACTAGACCTTTATAGCAATGTGCGCCTTCCTAAAAAAGAAAGAAAAGTAGCTAAACTTATTTTCCAGGTAATAGACAATTTATGTCCTATTTATTTTGTTAATGGTATAGGATGCATTCTGCCATTTGAATGAGTTTTTATTTATTTTTTATTTTATCTTGTTGATTGAAAAGGGGAAAATTTATCACATGTTGTAGAAACATAGAATTATGGAACGGTTTGGAAGGGACCTTAAGGAGCATCTCTGTTAACACCATGAGAAAGGCTAGTAGCCCACAGTTAAATAAGAGCTGTGGAAATAACAGCAGCCTACTTCTATTGTAACCTAAAAGTAGTTTTCAGATTTTCATGCAAACAAGCCATATTTATTAAAAGGTTTCTAGGTGTTTAGATTTTGTTTAGAAGTAGAGAATGTTAGAGAGCCATAAACTCATAGAACACTTTCATCTCTCACATGAAATTTTTGATTAATTTTGATTAATTTGACTTAGATAAAGTGAAACCCAAATTTAAATGAGATCATAATGATTTCTTCTATTTTATTGCAGAGCAATTAAATACCAAAATTAACATCTTGGTTTGATCCCTGTTCAGAGACACTGTGAGATAAATTTTAGGAAGCAGAGTTCCACAGTGTACATATGCAGACATACACTTTTATATTCTCAAAAAGCAAAAATATGCATGACTAGATACCTAAACTTTCCCTGAAATCCTGAACCACTCAGTGTGCCTAGTCTATACGCCTTCATCTGCTGTAGCACTAAGCTGAGTTTAGTAGTTGAAACCCACCTTTCACGTAGTAAGAAGGTGATCAAATCACTTTCTTAGGATATATGGATTTGAAAAATCCCCAGATTTATTATGATTGATAAATATCCCAAGTAGAGCTGAAGAGACCAAACACTGAGGTCTATAAAAGTGTTACTCAGGGTCCTTCTCCTTGTTTCCTTGAACAGCAGAAAGTAGCGCATAGCAAAAGAATGACAGGATCATTGACAGGACTGACAGGATAAAAAAAACCCCCAGCATTATCAAGAGTGAATTTTAGAATTGAATTTGTTGTTGCAGTCACTTCCATGAAAAAGAAAATTCTTGGGTGTCATTCCTGTGCCAAACCTAAGACACAATGTTGCTACAGCTTAAAATCAGCTTTTGCAATGGAGTTCTTGTTTAATTACAAAAATACACCTAGAACTGGCACTCTGAAGAGTACTTAGCTGCTAAATATTTTGACTTGAGTAGTTGTGTAAATGTAGTAGGGAACAATAAAATAAAGGAAGAGTATGACTTACGATTATGTTTGCAAAGCTAATGAAGTTCATGTTAGAAGAAAATGAGATTTCATGAGGTGCTTCTTTGAGAGAAGGATCACTTGCATTCTAGGGCACACAAATTGTTATTCACATTGTCCTGTGATTGAAAGGTATTGTGTAATATCTTCATGAATCACATGCAGTTTATGTGTATGCAGTCATAGATAACTCATGTACGTAGAAGTTTTAGGCATGCATTTGAATTCAAAACATTCAGCGTAAATAGTATTTTTTCTCTCCCTTGAAGAAGGCACTGTCATATGCTGAAATTTTCACTCATTTTAAGTCCTCAGTATTCTGAAGACTGAAATACTGAGAAAAATTCTTTTAAAAAGATATTTCTTGTTCAGAAATATTCTAAGAAATACATTCTTGAGATGTTATAGCAATGTATCTTAGAACTTGTGTTCCTATGTGAAAATTTGTAAAAATCCTAAAACATAGACTAGCAATTTAAATTTCAACAGTTATAGCAATTTTGAAAAGAAGGCTTTTCAATGCTATTATTTTTATTTATAAATTTTACTTTTTCAATTAAGAAGAATCTTAAATTTATATCCTGCCTCAATGAGCACTTAATTATACTATAAATTTAAAAAAGCTTAAACAGAAGAGATGAAAGAACTGCTTCCTTTTACATTGGAGTTGATTCCTATTTATAAGCAAGGCCTGAGTTTGAGTCTTATCTGGGAGATCCTAGACAGAGACTAAGTTTTAGGCAGTTTACAAGAGCAGTAATGCAACAAATATGTTAATTTTGATAACACTAGGTAAAACTCAGTAGGAATGAAATAAAGTCTGCCCTTTAGCAGTGAAAAGATCTATAAAATTAATCAAATAGATAACTGAACAATTCCTATCAGCATAACCAATATTGGATAGTTTTAATGTTTAAAAGCTAAATGATTTTCCAAGCAGACTTCTAGATACAAACAGGGCAGGGAGTATCATTCTGAATTCCCTAAACACCCACTTTGTATTGCTTTGTTATGGCTAATAGATATCACTCTGTTCTCTGGTGAAATGCTTTCTTGTTAAAACTACTCGAGTGTTCCCTAAAAGAAAGGAAAAACTCTTATTTCTCATTTAGTGACCTTGATGAATTTGGCCCTACATGGTATTCAACAGACAATATCTCTGTATCCTCTAACACAGAATCACAAACTGATTGACCTGTTTCTCTTTTTCACTGGTTTGCCTAATTTATTTGTTTGTCTATTCTATCGAAAAGGAATTGAACTGAAGACTGAATGTTTATATGTAGTCATCCTATCCTTACAAGATGTCTTACATCCCTACAGGACTGGGCTTATTCAACTAAATTTACACATATATAATATACATCCCTATATTCAGGCTAGGTCCCATAGGCTCCTGCTGTCCTAACTGAAAAGAAATAGGCTCTTTTAAAATAAAATTCACCTCATATTTAAAGTGGGTCAGATATATGGCTCCTTAGAAGTACCCGTTTCCCTTCATTAATTATAAAGGAAGCCTTGGTGATTAATTCAGATGAAGCATTTAGGCTATACATATCTGATGGCTGGTTCAGTTACCTTAACATAGATATCTGGCAACGTTTAAGATGCCCTAGGTCATCCAAGGGCACATGCACTAGACTGGAAATTACAACACAAATCTCAGGAGACAAGCCAGTCCTAAAGGGGGAGCTGGAAGCCCAGCAGGGTTAATTCAGAAACCTCACACAAGCTACTAAGAAAAGTCATCGAGTCCTATGTGTGTTTACAGTTCCAGACTAGTTGCCTGCATTTGAGTACATATTGTATGTTGTGAGCAACTATTGAAGTAAAATTAGTTTACTTAAGTATACTCTACTGTTTTCCATTCTCCACAGACTGTATAAACCATGCAAACATTAACAGAGGTTAAAAACTCTGACTACTTACATTCAAATACCTAATTTCACATAATGACAATCTGGAAGTAAATCTAACCCCTAAAGTGGGATAAAATTAAACTTACTCCCAAGGGTGATGATTTCAAATATCATAGAATTATAGAATCATTTTTGTTGGAAGGAACCCCATAGATTATCTCGTTTCAACCTCTCTGCCTCTCTGGGCAGGGGCAATTTCCACTAGACCAAGTTGCTCAAAGCCCCATCCAGACTGGCCCTGAATACTTCCAGGGATGGAGCATCCACAACTTTTCTGGGCAACCTGTTGCAGCAGCTCACCACCCTCTCCATAAAGAATATATTTCTGCTAATATCTGATCTAAACCTAGTCACTTTCAGTTTAAGGCCATTCTGCCATGTTCTATCACAAAGCACTCTCCAGCTTTGTCTGAGTATTATATCAAGCCTATTTAAATCCATATTTCTGCCTTGTATGCATTTCAAAATTAAACAAATAAACACTGTCCAAAATACCTGTGGAAAATTTCAGCAAGTTTTAAGTAGGTAGGTCATTATTCACACATTTACATGCTGGAATAATAGACACTTTTGAATTAGATTAGATTCTCCTTCTGATTTAGTGCTTTTTTAAGAATGCTAGTGAACATATGGCCCAGTTGAGACATAAACTCTGAAAATCACCTTTATGAACCACTGACACCCAGGTAATTAAGAAAGAGCAAAATGAGAAGAAAGTAGGTGACTTGAATGAGCACTGGAAACTATATCAAGAATTATTTAATTAGCTAGGTAAACATACTTAACTAATCAGGCTTTTCTTGAGCAGTTTAAACCTCCTTCCTACAACCTTCTGCCTTCTTTTTAGTCCTTGTTCCAGTTATTTTTTCTTCCTTTCCTTACAGTTCCTCTTTACTACTCTCTTCCTGTCCTTTGCTGCTGGAAGCTCTCATATACCTCAACGTTTCAGTTTTCTCCTTGTTTATTTTTGCACTATAATGCATTTCAGTCTTATTCTTAAATATTCTCATTTTCTTTTTATTTAGCTTCACAGTAAGGGCTTTCATTGCTCTTTCTCCTTTGCTCTTGCATCTCTGACAAATCAACTTCATTATTTCTTTCCAATGCTTTTCTTTTCATTCCTGAAATCTTCCTGAGTTTCATTCATCCTTTACTAATGCTTCATCTTAATAATATGAATTTAATGATCTGATTTTTAAAATCTGATTTTAATTATCTGATCTTAACAGATAATACTGTTTAATCTGACTAAGCAAAACCTTCTCAGAAAGACAAAGAGCCTGTGAATCTAGATACAAACTGTAGCTTTATTATAAAAACGCAGTTCTTTCTTTGTTACCGCTTTTGTCAAATTCTCTCTCTGTCTATTGGTAGATGATAGAACAGCTGTGTATGCCTTTTTGGGGTTTCTTTTTCAAGATAAGAATAAAAAATTGTTAGTTTTCAGTTGTACTGATCTGGCAACTTATAGTTTCCTTATTTGTTTTTAATAAAGCAATATTTATTGCTTTTTCCTTTCTGCTACACACATATATATATATTTGAGTGGAAGAATATATCCATTTAACTGTAGCCATCTGTCACTACCAGACCAAAAATCTAAAACTAACGGAGTAGCATGTGCTTTAAACATGAGCAGTATCTTCCCTGATGGCAATGCCATTCTTTAACTAAAACAATAGTCTCAGAAGAATACTAAATGCTGAGGAAATGTTATAATACAAAATAAAATAAATCTTCTTTAGCAGATCAGAATGCAAGGAAAATAACAGAAAAGAAGGCTTCTTAACTTACAATGAAATTCATAGACTTCAATGAATAGCTAGACAACTGTGTTATCACTTTTGGTCCAAATGGTGTTCAGAACTAAGCTAACATCAATTTGAGTTAATCCCAAACAAGTTGAATAGACTAAGTGCATTTAAAAATAGAACAAAAGAAAATAAAACCATCATAAATCTTTGGCATATTAATGCATTTATTTTTTACCATATTATATTGCAATAAGTTCTCCCCAAAGTTCTCACTCATCACTTTGTGGATTTTTATTTTTCTCTAATACTAGGAAAGACTGGATACCCTGTCTTTACTGAAATTTGAGGACTCTTAGGAGTTCGGATGCTGTCTCCATTGCAGACATTGTGTTCTGTTTCAGCTTCCCCCAAAATACCCAAATACAGATTGCATACATATAGAACTGCAGCTTATTAGATTTTAAAAACTGTCTTAAAAATAGCCAAACCCTCTGATTTCTCATTAAAAACTAATTCTAATGCAGTTCTTCTTGGTTGTTACCTTTTTCAGTCAATGTGCTCTTACTGAAAGCTGGGAAATATTAGTTATTGAAAGTTTCATAGAAATTGCATTCTCTACCAAGTGTAGAGATAGAACAGGGAAACAGACCCATTATCCAAGTCTCAAACACAGATCAGTTGTCTTGAATGTGCCTTAAGTCTTAGGAAAATTTATCGCAGTACTTCCTAGGAATATTTTCCCACTTTTAGTGGTATCTCAAGAACTTCTTTTAGCAAAAGTGATCTCTGCAAATATAATGGTCTCAGCCAAATTTAATTGTCTACAGTACTAATGTCTAAATCTAAGCTAGCCACTTTATTATTCCTTTAGAATTGAACTAGACAAATAAATACATTTTTTGTGTGATGCATATTAACATTACCACCATAGGAAGAACTGAATTCTCCTCTAAAGCTAGGCATATGCAGTTGGCCAGAAGAATCCCACATGAGAATATTTGATTAATTTCTTTTCATTTGATATGTCTAAAACATTTTTTGGTTGTTTGTTTCTGGATTTTAGCATCTGTGTTTCTGGTATCTGAAAATCTAGTGAATAATATTCCTTGGCTTTACTTTGGATCCATTTAGCAGCTATGTTTTGAAGACAAAGGAGTAAAAAATATTGAGATGAATTCTGAGAAATGTTTGTACAAAAAGTAATGAACCTTTAGACAAATTTCTAAATATAACCGTGACTCCAGCACCAAACACAGAGATGTAGCAGTATCAGAATAGGAATTCCAGTGCAAATCTTATTTTTCCTATATATTGAAAAATGTTGCACAAATATTTGCTTGGCATAATGTCAGATATCAGACTATTTCAATTACTCTGTGCCAGAGTCTGAAATCATAAGATTAAAAAAAAAAACCCAAAAAACCCCCAAAAAACCTGTGAGTTTGTAATAGAAAACCTGTTTATTCAAAAATAAACTTTCCCACAAATGAGCCCAAAGAGTAAAGAAATTTGCAGGGAACATACCTACTACAAGTCTTACATGTAAATATGTACCTTAAAACATCTTTTTTGTATTCTTTGTTGTGTCAAAAAAAAGGTCATTTATACCTCTGCTTTTTATTCTTTTGACAATTTCTATGTTGCAGATAGAGGTTCATTTTTTTAAATATTTGCAATATAAGTTTTTTCATAATTAACTTTTGAGAGGTCTAGAGTGTTTACAAATATGAACAGCACTAAGAGAAAAATACATTTCCACATACACCTTTGTCTTTTACCCTACTCATGACTGTGCTTGACACACTTGAGTTAGATTGAAGATTGGTTGTTTCTATAGCTACTATGATTTCTGAGTGATGCTTTGTAAGAAATACTATGTTCTCATTTTATACCAAAGGGATTGTTTTAATGAAAGTGTAGTCATGTAGGACAGTTTGTCAGCATGAAACGCATTGTGATGCATTGCATAGAATCAATTGTATAAACACACGCACAAACCAACCCAAAGCCAAAGAACAAAAAAACCCCAATGAATAAACTTAACATAGTGCACTTGTATTTAATTTTGTAATAAAGATGATCATTCAGGAGACCAAACGTCAATATATGAAACTGATTTGTACATTGAAAAGAATTACTAATTACAGTGTGCATACAGTGAAAGAGGATTTTTAATGTCTGCATAGAAGTTGTTCAGATATTCATTCATTATTTATTAGAAGAATTTTTAACAATACTAGAAAACAGGCTTGTTTCCCACTGAAAAAATCATCCAAAATGGCAAACAAGGATAAATTTTGATACTTCATCTTTTTATGACACACATAATTTTCATTTTACCAGTAAAAATTGGAATATTCACTCTATCTGTCTGTCTGTCTATCTATCTTATCTATCTATCTGCCTGTCTGTCTGTCTGTCTACCTATCTATCCACACATACATACATGTATATAAACTCGAATAACACCAGGTTACTCAAACATTTTGCTTGTTAGTAAATGCTCATCTATCTCAGGTTTCTATAAATAAACAATAATATTGAAAATATAACTTTCCTGTATAAACTCCAATATGACATTTACAGGAAAAGAAGCCTTTTCAATATCTAAAATCTTCTTGCACTTGTGTAGTTGTAGTTAATGTGTCCAATCATTTCTTTTTAGCCACAAGCTTAGTTTTCATAGCTCTGCAGTAGAGTTAACATAAAACACCGCTGATACTGACTTTAACCTTGAGACACAACTGCAATATAAATATTAAGAATCTTAGGAGACATGAAGAACACAAAAAACCCCCAAGGATTCCTACTTCTTTCAGATATCCGGAGGTTATGTTCTTCAAAATTCACACTACGCAAGAGAGTAGAAAATCTGATGTGGAGATATTCTACTGTAGAGAAGGGGAAAGAAGTGCATTTGTGTTGCTTACAAAAGAAAAAATGTTGCTTTCTCCTTTGCCGGCTTGCAGAGAACAGGAAAATTTTGAAAGATGCAGGTGCTATTACAAAAAATTCTTAGATTTTTTTCTTTCTGCATGTAGGAAGCACAGTGAAAGCAGCTTGCTTCCAAGGTCTGACATTTTCTAATGTAACTCAGTATTCTGAGGACAAATCTCTCCATGATTTTGATTGATCATAAAAGCATAACTGAGCCCTGTACAGAAAACATGGTATCACTCTCACATATTATTTTTTGAGTCCCTTTCCTCTTTCAGAACACTTTTGTATGTAACCAAAAAGTAATGCGAGACCGAAAAGTTTTGCCAGTAGTTTTCACCTTTCCCAGACAGTTTTATATTCACTCTACTTTACTGCAAAAGTGCAATGATAGAAAATAAAATAAAAATCTTCTGAGTTACACTGCATGGTGAGTAAAGCAATGCATGCAATGAGTCCCAGGCATTTGCAGGCAGTCATGCAATTTGATACTGCAAAAGAAAAAGCATTAATAATCCATATCTGACATTTTGTTATTGTGGTATTTCACTTCAATAATCAGGTTTCATTAACAATATAATCAAAAAGACAAATTTTTCATGGTCTTCCCTTAGTGTGCCATTAAAGAAATAAATACTATCTATTCTCCACAACAAAGAAAAATCTGTAATACTCACACAAATATTTTTTTTCTATTTGGTTATTGAATCAAATGATTAGTGTAACTTGTCTCTATTAAGCCTAAGTTTACTGAAAAAAAAGGCTGGTACTTCAAATCCTTGGATTTTGGATAAAAAGGTAAAAAATATTGAATGAGAATGACTTGATTTTTCTGAGATAAGAGGTCATAATTAATTACTTGTTGTATACCTGAATAATGACATTTTGTATACAAATGTATATATGAATGAAATTAAAATAATTAAAATAATATTCCTCTATTTCTGAGAGAGGGAGAGAGAGGGATTTAGGTTATTGACTTATTTAATTTTGATATTCTCTTAACTCTTGGTTAAAGTAAATGTGCAATGAATCATTTCTGTGAATATGTTTGCCCTGAATTATTTTTAGCAGGTAGTCCTTGTAAATAATTGTAGTATAAAAGACCACCTTAAAAATATCTACATCTCAAGAATATCTCTGCTACACTGACAGTTTATAAATGCAAAGGACTTCCCAACAAAATAAAACTACTGCATGATTACTGTCCATAATAGTTTATACCACATCACATCATTTTCATCTGATGAAAAGATTTCTTCCCTTAAATAACCCAGTGGTTTTACCTCTTGGTGGTCCTGATTTCTCTGAAAACATTCATAGGAAATCCTCAGCAGATTAAGAAGGAAAGCAACATAGTGGTGCTGCTTTGCTCTGTATCTCTTTCTTTGGTTTTCATTTTGCTTCCTGACATTTTTTTTTGACTGTCAGGTAGAGCTGATATGGTTTTCTTTGATTTAAATTTTATGAGTAGACCAGTTTTCCTTTGTACATATTTCTTATTTCATATCATTGGCAACAAAAAGGAGATAAACAACCTCCAGGGCATCAAAAATATTTCTAGAGTTGTCCAAAGTGTTACGATGTTCGATTGACAAGAAATATATTTTTAATGAGTGTTTTGCTATTGACTTCTACTAGACATATTTTATACTATAATTTTTAATTTTTTGCTGAGATTTAGAGCTTTCTCTTGTGGTTATTTTTTAGACAAGAGTCATTATTTCTTGGTGCTACTGTCAGAATGTCATCTTCATTAACATAAAGGAATTCTGTACCTGCACAATTTTATTTCCAATATGTTTAGCCTCAATGTCTCATGATTAAATAACTGATCTTATAAATGTTTTGCAGATATGAATTTTATGAATCAGATGTAGCATGGAAGGGCAAGAGGATGTGGAAGTGGACAGTATTCCCCATATCAAAGTCTGTGCTACGTTTAAGGATAATCTTGGAATCAACTCAGTTTAACCATCATAAACAGTTAGTAAAGGATGCTGATCTGAGGGAAAAGTTTCTGCTTATTTGATAGGATGGAATATTAATCAGCAGAATGTATTAACTCACCCTGTACCTTTTGTCTGATATTTAGCATCCAGAAACCTTGATACATGCAAATGAATTCTGGAAGCATGACTTTCTTTCTTTGTTACCTTTCTCAGGAAATAGCTGGTCTTCTTTGTGTGTCTCCGGCCTATTGACAAGATTCCTTTAACAAAAAAAGAAAAACATGGAAAAGGTCAGTTGAATTTAAAATGCTTCTGTTAATATTTTTCTTCCCTTATTTTACAACTTGTAACAAAGAACTTTAACAAAGAGTCTGAACCCTTTCTTGTCTTTAATTTGGACTGGTGCTGTTCATGCCCTTAGATACAGAGCAGCTTTCTCTTTCTAATACAGAAAGGAGTTGTCATTATCTTGTCCAAGTGGTGGAAAAAAGTTTTTTTACAAGACTGCTTCAAAAGTACCTGCATTTGTAGGACAAATAATGCTGTCTTATTAGGAGCTGCTGTTACCAAAGTAACCTGGTACTATCTGCGTGCACACACATATGCACACACACAGACACACACATTATATCTCTCTCTCAAAGCATACTTAATGTTACATAAAATCAGTAATCTTTACCCCTGTTTCCACATGGAAATTTGTCTTCTTGAGACAAGAAAACTACATCTGGAATATTTTTTGATATGTATAGGCTTGCAAGAGTCCATTCTCCGTTAAAGAAAAGCCTATGAACCTTGTCCTGTCAAGTCAAAACTTTCTGTTTGACAGGATTTAAGGACAGTAAAAGTAGTTTAGATGTCAATAAAGTAAAAATACTAGAACTTCACTCATTTTAGTTTTGTTTACAATTTCAAAACAGTGAAAAAAACGTCATTACAACAGAGAATCAAGCATAAAAAAACCCCATTAGGCAATACAAGGTGAAAATACTCATTATTCATTAAGTGTGTTAGTCTTATTTTGTAACTAACTTTAAAATGATCATTCTGCTGTCATTGGAAGCCAAATAGACGGAATTAAGGATACACATAACTTAAAAGAAAAAAAAACACACACAAATCTACAACTTTTAAACAAATTAAAGATCATGCCAAAAAAAGATTTCACTGCCTATGTTACGGACAAGAATCGTATGCAAAGAAGCATGGTAAAGAGATCCTTGAATGAATGTCAATATCTATAGTTTCACCCAGTGAAGTATTAACATAGGTGTATATACTCCCTGCCTATGTTCCGCCACCCAGCCAAGGGCATTCTGAAATTCATCCTATAATCTCGGTGCATTGCACCTCCCTTTCCTGCACTTGTACCAATCCTCAGATGAAACAGTGTATCTGCTGTAAACTAAGCGTGGTACGTGCATATTTTTTCAATTAAAGTCAGTTAAGAATGATGTCATGCCACTTTTGTTGAAATAAAATATACAATGTGCTTCATAAAAGTAAACAGAAGTTGTTCTCTTTTTTTTTTTTTTTGACATACAGTGAAAAAATACATACATGATAAGGGAGACTAATCCTTACCAAAGACAAGTGGCTATGTATGCATACATCTGTATATGGGTATGTATATATATTGCTGTGAGTAAAGAGGAAAAAAATTGTTCATTTTGTATTTTAATGTATCTGAAAATCACACAGATTTGGAAAACAACTTACTTAATCTTTGCAGTGGTTTTTGGGTGCAGAAGTTTAGTAAAAGATCTGAATTGCTTTCGGTTATTCAGTTCAGAAACCTGTAAACTGTGGTTATGTAACATGAGGATGGATCTTAAAAGGATCAGAATACTATTAAGCTCATGAAAAATGTATAAACTTGATATATCTTTGTAATTTTTTTTTAATTTGGGGAGGTCAACTGTTACTTTATTTTAATTGTTTCTGCAATATCATCTCACATTGAAAAGGAACATTTTTTTAAGTTTGTTTTTCATTTGAAAAGTACTCAAAGGTTAAAAACTAGCTATCAAGTGGCAGAACTTAGAATTCAGAAAGAAAATATGTCACTCTATATATTTATATATCACAACATAATATCTCAAATAGTGATATTTCTTCTGTTATCTTTTTTATTATAATGACATGTCTGATCAAATGGCACAGATAAATTTCCAAATGGGTAACTCCCCTAAATTTGGAAGCAATAAAAAGCATATGTCACTGTTGAGCTGCTAGCAGAGTAAGAAGACCCAGGTTCAAAGTGTGGCATCCAGAAGAAGGTTTTTTTATTTAATTCCATCTTATATAGACTTTTCAAAGGTCACCCAGATTGGTCAGTTCGAAGCCTCCCCCTAGGCCTGATTGGCCAGGCCTGAACTGTCCACATCTCGAGAAACTGTTTTTAATAACATCCAAACTTTATCTTTATTTATAAAACACAGGAAGAAGAGAGAGAATAATTCTCACGGGAAAGGTCTGTGCTAGCCACAAGCATTTTTTTTTTGCAAAGACATTATTTCTTTACATAGACTCTAATGAGCTGAACAGTTAATGCATTCTGGACTTGGTTGGCTGCCAAGGTCAAAGCATCATTATAATCAAGATGGTTTAGCTCAGCAGCCACAGAAGGTATTAGGGAGGCTGTGTCAGTCTGGCATTGAGAAATGCCTCAACTGGTAAAACATTCTCAAAGCAGCACTTACTTAAACAGTACCTTTTAAAGACAAAAACAAGTAAAAAATAATAGGTCTGAGAACCATCCCTTCAAGTCAGTTTCCAGAAATTTAGGAAAATGAAAGTGCAGTCAACATTACTGACAGGACTGACAAACTTTTCAAGAAAAGATGACCACATGTAAAATCTCACATATAGGGGCAGCCACGCATGGATTAGGAAGGGTCATTCTTAGCAAAACTAAAGTTGTTAAGCCAAAAACTTGCTAATTAAAAAAAAAGATAAGAAATTCACCTGTTGGTTATATTCTCCACACCTGAAGTAGAGTGTTGTACTATCCACCTACTGGCTCTCCCTCCATCCCTGTTGCAGAGAAACAACAACCACCTCTCTGTTCTGCTTGAATTCCATGAGGCTACTTTCCTGCCAGATGACCCAGAAAGCCTAGAGGAGACTCTGGACATGCATCCAGTTAGATAATGCTGACTTGTAAAAGAAATGTAAGTACATATCCGTTCTCCTGTACTCTATAATAATTTTGTTAGTGTTGTTTCAAGTGATGATATATTAGTTATTACATGGCACATGGAAACATACAGGAAGGGTTTTGCAATTTTTGTTTTTTGTTTCTTCTCTACGTTTATGAGCAGTAAACATTAATGAATCCATTCTTGAGTATTTCTGTCTCTGACTGAGGTGTTATTTAGTCTCCAAGTTGAATATGTTTGTTACGTGCTTGAATACTCACAGTCTTTCAGGTATCATGGTGATGAAGACAACATGAAAGATTAATTTTTGTTACAATGCATATACATTGATTGATAATAGTAATTGCTGGTGGAAGTCAGCACTTTTACTGAACTTTTTATTTTATGCTTGCATATACATTTGCACTTACATGTATGCAATATATTATTTAGCCTTTTCCAAAGGCCTGCAATTTCATGAAGAACAGTTTTCTATTAATTTTTCAGATGTTATTAGACAACAGATTTTCTTGGAATGGCAGCTGAGTCAAATAACTCAGGTATGCACCCTGACTTATATGTTAAGTACATACCCCTCTGTGGACACCAATTCAGTTTTAAATGTTAATAACTGTGCTCCATACCTACAGTGACTCTAATATTATAGACCTTCTCAGAAAAGGATAATAGGTAGTGATCATCTGAGAAATTTACCTATGCTGAAACCATATAAAGTCAAGCTGAAAGCTGCCACTCTTGCTTACCAGAGGAATGGCATAATATGTAAAGGAAGCACCTGGTCCTGGAGGAAGGAATCAGTACTCTTCTATGCCCAGAAATTTTATTCCTCTCCTCTTCCACCCTATTACAGCTGAAGTAGTAAATTCAGCTCCCTAAAAGTGTACCTGTTCAGCGTTTCCCCTGAAACTTACCATAAGAGGCTGAAGCTTACCATAAGAGAATTTATTCTGAATAAGCATCAGAGAGAAACAGATCATTTTCTCATGACTTTAAAGGCAAAGTTTAGAGTTCACTGATTTCTTCCATAGCATATAGGTTTGAAAACTCATACCTTTGTCAAATTTATTAAGTACCATTTAAAAAACAAAAAACCAACAAAACCTCTCGAAATTAAAAGGTTTAATTGATTTACTGGGCATGTAGTTAACTTCTCAAGAACAATCCATTCTTCCTGTTCCTTCAGTAGAGCACAAGAAGATATACTTGCAGAAATTACCTGAAAAGCCATATTAGTTTAATGCATTTTATAGACTATCTCAAACTACAGGCATTTTTTAAATAAAAACAGGAATAGAATTCCCATATTGAAAGCTACAAAATAGCTCTCTGCAGCTACTTCTTTTCTAAAAAAACCTCAAAACTAATGGAGTTTTCCTTGGTTTATGCATGTGTGTGTGGACATTACTCATTTTCATGTTCAGAGGAATAATTTCCTTTTATTATATTCACAGTGAATAGGGTGACATTTTTGCTCAGTCCCACAGAACAAAATGCACATTTGAGCTCCAAGTTCTGCTCAGTGTTAATAAGACCTTGACCTTTAGTGAACATTTCTTATATATACAACATTTCTTATATATACAACAACAGTTTTGGAGAAAAAAAAATCTACCTATAAAAGAATAGAATAAAATGCCATAGTTATGCCATTCTCTTTTTGTTTCCTCCTAATTACTGTGCAAAAATATCTGCTTTATCGCAATGCCAAGAAGTACGTGTTACTTTATGTGATTCACTGGTTTTGTTACTTTTGTTAAAATATATGTGTTAGATGTTGATATTATTGAATTAGATATCTTCAGCAGTGGTATTTCTAATGTTTAAATATTCAAATTGCTCTGCCGTAAAAAAGAAATTGCTAACCTTCAAAATGAAAAGTAGCCAAAACTCATATCTTGGTTGGGTTTTTTTTTGCCTTTGTTACTTTTAAGGGGAAAATGCAGTATTTGGTTGGATGAAAATTAAAATTATTAGCTATTTCTTTGACTCTTAATTTGTAAAAAATGAGAAAGCATCAAAAGGAAGTATAAAGAAGCTCAAATCATCTGTCTTTTTTTTATTAACTGTCTACAGTTTAAGGTAATCTTTTTGCATTGCAGTGGATTGAAAACAAAGGAATTTTGTGAAGCTATCTGCTGTCAACTCATAGCTCATAGAAAGACTATTTTATATTTTAGAGGTAATGATAGTACACAAAACACTGTGTATGAAAGACAATATTAGAAATATATGTACGGTCATGCTTTGAAAAAATTCTCCATTTTGATTCTGAAAGAGTTGCAAGTGGATTAACTAAGCATAGAAGCATACAGCAAGCTAAACAGACTAATGTTATCTGAAAAAGACAACTAGACATGGATTTCATTGCAGCATATTCCCTCATACTCTGTTGTAGAAAGTCAAACTTTACAATATTTTCCTGTGGCTAAGGGATATTGTTTTCCAGGTCGGTTCATCTTGATTATTTCTCTGAAATATTTCACTGCAGTTACTAGAAATGTAAACCTTCCTGAATTGTGTTCTCCAGAAGGAAAGATCGAGTGTGTACATATCCTGATAAACTTTAATTATTTACAGAGCTGAAGTAATAGTTGATATGTATCGTTTGCATTATATTACTTACACTTCTAAATAGGTAGTAATATTTAATTTGCAAATATGACACACAAACCCTCCTTATTTATATAAATTATATCTAGAAGTAAAGCAGAGCATATTGTGAAGAATGTATTGCAGTCTAAAGGCTCTGGATATTAGTATTCATTGAACAGATGTGCACAAAGTCCTTGACTGTGAAATATTTAGAAAGCTTTATTAACACCCACAATTGAATACAGTAACTACCATCATGTCAACACTAAGAATCGAGATGTTAATAGCTGTTTTGTTTACCCTTCAACCATCTGGAATATTTAGCAGGCTCAGTTGCTGAAAACAAGTAAGCAGCATGCTCAGGTACTACTGTCCCTTTCAGCTGGACAGCTTTTTTAACACAGCTATTAGTCTGAATGTTCTCCATATGGAGTGGCACAGCCCACCTAGAACATGTAAATTGTTTAGAAAATTCCGTTCTCATTAGTTTTACATTAAAATGTAGTTCATTTAGACAATTAAATTGCACATGACATTAATGTTGTAAAGTATGTTGGAAATGACTGTATTGAGTTAATGAGTCTATTTTAGCTGGCACACAGAAATGAAACACTATCAGCACATGTCATTCTGCGGATATTACAGCAAAATGAAAGTTGGAAATGAGGCAGTAAAAGCAAACATTCAGGAAGATAAAAAAAGTATTTGAGAACAATATTTAAGAACATCTTGTAGGTAATTTGTTAATTGTATATGGGTTGATTAGTGGAAACATATTACCCTCCTTGGAACAGCTGAAAATTTTAAAGGAGTTGCATTTTTGAATCCTAGATTACAATACAAATGGAAATACAGTTCCCATAAAACTGTTAAAACAACTTTATAATAAATATGTAGTGAAGAAACCTAAAAATACAGATCATATATAGTCAGTGCTTGACTTACGGCAAGCATTGTTTAAACTTTCTTGGTATTATCTGGATGAGAACAAGTTTGGGAAGTGCAGCTATTGATTAAATAACAGTAAAGGGAACACATTTCTATTGAACATGTGCCTATTTTGTGTATCTAACATCCCTTTGTTCAAATAGGTTGATGAAAATGACCATGTGGCACAAATGGACTGAATTAACTGATGATATCGCTTGGACATTATGATGTTATTAAAACAGAAGGGCAAATATCAAAGTTTAATCAAACCAATTTACATGAACATTATTCCTCTTTGACTTGAACCAAAACAGAGCAACAACTCAACTAAAATAAGACAAAAAATGCAAGTAGATTACATCTGCATATGTGATGAGCAATTATAGGACATCATTATACCCTCTAATTTCTTTTCTCTTTTTTTATTTTAAAACTTTTATGTCAGATTACTCTGTTTAAGTCTAAAATTGTTCTTAAACTCTTCAACAAGGTGCATAGAACATTAAAGTGTGGTGTAAAAAAAAAAAAAAATTGTCTCAAATAATTGATATTACCTGAGGTAAACTAGAGGAAAATCAAGAGCTGAGTGAATTTCAGAAAAATTTTTATGCTTAGGTAACAGAACCATGACATGGACAAGATAACCCGTGGTCTTACTTCAAACAGAAGGTTGGGACAGAAAGTCCCCCGAGGTCCCTTCAAAACTAGGCTTTTCTATAATTTTCTGAAAGCAGATTTTTGTTTTGTTTTAAAATTATCTACATGTTTTATAGTATATTTATGCTTAGGAACCAAAGCTCTACCACTTCTCCATGTATTATTTTCTTCCTTGATATCTAGGTTTCTAATACTACTTTGTATGTTATTGCTGGCAACTAAGAACTGCTCCCACTTCCACTTTTAATTTTAATTCATAGAGGAATGGTGTGGAGTCTCAAAAAGATTTTGTGAGGAAGTCACCCCTCCCATCTAGTTCAAAAGTACAACGGGCAGAACAATGTTTCAATCCATTCTGTCCTTTCCTTGCAGATAACCTGTAATCATTTAGCTGTCCTCGTAATGCTACATTTTCTATTTTTTAGTTATGTTTTGTGGGTTTCTTACTGGTTTTGAAAGTACAGAGTAAGTCTGAAATACTACTTTAGGTACAGAGCAAACTAATTTTGTACAGAATGTACAAATTTTTCACTACAGTTGATTGAATCCAGAATATATAAAACAATACGCATATTTTGCTTAGATGCAAAATGATTTATTCAGTGGTGATGCATTTTATCAGTTTCAGAATTAAGAAAAAAGTCTTTCAAGTCTTTTCAAAACTTTGCCTAACTGTAATGGACAGAATGATGAAGAAAGCAAAAGGTAACTTGACATAAATATACAGCTTAATTTATAAAACATTAATAACTTATTCTGAAGTAAATATTTAATTTTTTTTGCACTATAACATTGCAGAGATTCTTATCTATAGCTATAGTTTACAAGCTTTCAAAAAGTAAATTAAATTCTTTCTTAGTTTTAGTCAATCTTTGTCAAATATAACAGTGAGTTAACTGAATTTTTTCCCCAAAAACCATCTCTTACCAAATAACATTTTCTGATTTTTCATGCATACCTCTGGATATTTCATTTCAAAAGTGCTATTTCTCTACATCAAGCTCCAAGACAACCCGTGTCCTCGTGTATTCACCATACACAGTGCATAAAAAATTAGGGTAGATGAAGATTTTATCACTGATGACAGAACATTTTTTTGCACCTCAGAAGAGAGATAGAGGAAGAATGAAGTTTAGGAAGAAGACATGGATTGAATATGGGTAGGACATTATAAATTTTTTTCAAGTGGTATGAAAGTCAAAGGTTATACCATTCTTATACCATTCTCTGATTCATAAAAGAGAAGTTCCTTAAGTTTGCATTGACATTTGAAAACTTTCACATAAGAAGGTAAATGTTTTATTTCAGCTCTGTTTTTTCCTCTACTTGTATGAATGAAGGCAGCGAATCTGATCTTTTAGCAAACAATGTATACTTTTCAGGAATAAATAACATGTAACAGAGCTTTGCAGATAAGTATCTTTGAATTTTTGTCATCTTTAAATAGATGCTTTAGGGTTTTTTTTTTCCTATGTCTTTTTCTTAGATCTTTTAGCAACTGTATGTGAAGCAAACTATTTGTATCTGACTTATAATTGCTTGTTATGTATTATGCTGAATAAAACCACGACTATTCTGTCAGAGTGACTCCGAGTGGAGTATGGAAAATTTTAATAATACAATTCCCTCTGTACACGTCAAAATAGCATGTGGGTTTTTTAACAGTTGGAAATATAGCGGAGAATATTTTTATTCAAATAATCATCTGTCACAATATTCTGGTCAAAATCTACTATCTTGATGAGTAAGATAAAACATAGATTCAATGGTCAGAACAAGAAGATTCAGTAAAAATATATTTTAGCATTCTACTTATGTTGCCCAATCAACATCAAAACTCATTGTATTTGCTGTGTGGATTGTATTTTGTCAGCAGAATGTTTCATAAGCATAGCCTGAACACTCATAAACATTCCTGATTTCCAGACTTAGAGAGGGATTCATTTAATACTGTAGATATTTACATGTGGGAAAATTCCCAGGGTCTCACCTATAATTCCTGGGCAGGCGTAAAAAGTAAATTCCACTCAAGGAAAAGGATTTGCGTTCTGCGCTAGGGAATCCACCCTAGAAATTCCTATATTTCTCCAGTGACAGGAAGGTTAGATGAAAAAGGTAGCAGTTTATACACATATGGAAAATCTCAATTTAAATAAGATTAAACTATCAGTTTTTTCCTATACTGCAGAAACCCTTTTCTAAAAACTTTTAAATCTTTACATAGTTCGCATATCCTTATGTAAACGTGGAACCAATTAAAGAGAGAAGTCTTACGTTAACTAAGAACTATATGGACATAGATCCTTTGCATATGCTACTGGGATAATGATGTGTGCCTTTCTGAAGATGTAACATTTTTCTCAACGTGATGTAGGGCATGACAAACTACTTTAGTCTTCAACCAGAATTACTAATAGGAAGAGACATCTGAACATATGAGATACTTTGCTAACATGCTCTGAAAATTACTGAATTTAAAATTATTTAAGACTCAAAAGAGGAAGAGAAGTCACAGGGAGAGGACAGTGTGAGAGAGCTGTGTGTGAACGTCTGTGTATGTCCATGTATGGTGCACATCATGTAGAAAAGCTAGACTGTATTTATATAACCATTGTTTACACTTTTTTCTCACTTTATCTTTTTTTTCTGTATGGTTATACAATTTTTTATTTACTCATAGTAGTTTATGACCCTTTTCAATGTTTAAAACTGTCCCTTTTTTTGACTTCAGCAAGTTGCTAGTTTATTACACATGTATACTTTTGATGCATTTGGATGATTTGGTCTTATTTCTTTTTCTTCAGATATTGTTTATGTAAGACATAACTCTTTAAACATTTTTTACCTTGAATTTAATTCCCTTATGATTTCTGTTGCTATTTCTTGAATTTAGTTATGACTGTGTCTTGAAGACCGAAGTTTTATGTTTGCAAATATTCTTTCTCCTCATTTTAAGGTTCATGAATTCCACAGTTGCTCTTATTGAAATTGCCTTCTGTCTTGAAATTTTCCACTAACTCATTTCTGCTAACAATGAAAAAAAAAAAAAAATAAAGGATCATTTATTTCTGTTGTGTTTCTTATCCAACAAATGATTTTTCTAATTTTTGTAACCCATAACAGGTGCTCCTTGATATATCCTTAATGCATGTTTGAAATATCTAGGTCAATTTACTTACATTTTGCTGCTGTTGAAAGTGATAGAACTTGATTGTTCCTAGACTTCACTGTTTTAATCATCTTGTACATAAACCAATTGTGACAACTAAACAGTTATTACCACAATACATCCAGTACCATCAGCTATATTAAACTTTCTGTAAATATGTCCTTCTTACTATGACTGAGCAAAGACTTTCTCACGTTTTTGGTCCATCTGATGTGTTTATGTAACTTCAGTGAACTTAATGTTCTTATTAAACCTTAAAGAGAAAAACTCTCCGGATTACTGTCTGGAAATAAATTCATCTTCTCTGCAAGTGGTATAAAACCTCTGTGAAACCTACACATTTTGGACAAGTTTGTATACTTTTAAGGATTGGTACTATGAAACCAAATGACTTATAGAAATGAAGCTTCTACAAAGAAGTAAACACCAGCAGCATGTAACAGTTATGTAAGCACTATGTTTTTTTCAATATGCATCTACACATGAATCATTTATGAAGTCTGAAAAACAATATCATCTCTTGAAGGGATTTGACAACCATAATTGTTGTGATGTAAGAGTTAGTTTTCAAATTTTTTTCCATATTCAAAAAAGTACTAAATGTTCAAGTTGCCTGTACAGACTGAAAGTTCCTTGAAGTTGGCACTTTAAACGTTGCATACATTATAAATATAAACTAGAGACAGTGCTTCAATCTCATGTAATGCAAATAAATGTGCTACTTACAGTCAGTTCTTTATTGTTCAATCTTGTGTTATAACAAAAAAACATAGAAAATTCTTAAAAATTGTAAATGGTGGGATTTATTACATTAAATTATTTCTTATGTCTCACAATACTATTCTTACTGAGATACTATGGATACTATTCTTACTGAAGCAGCATGTTAGAAGAAAAGTAATTAAATTGAATAATACTTGGAGGTAGATAAAAAAAATATTTCTACTGAAGAATTTACTTTTGAGGCTCTTTGAGTTCAAAATAAGGAATCTTTCTGACAAGAACCTCTCCATAATGAAGTGGAGAGGTACTGAAGAAAGGACTTAAGGGTAATAAGGAAAGGGTAATAAGGAGAGAGTAGTGGACAAATTGGAGATTTTAATGGTTTGTTGATAGGAAGACTTGCAGTAGGTTTTTTAAACAAACACAAAAGATTGTGAAAAATTTAGAGAAGTGGACGTTGTAGAAATTTCACACAGATTTTAGTCTGAAAGTCATATTTAGTTCTGCCTGGAAAATGGACCTGAAGTAAGGTACACAGAATTCAAGTATTCTTTGTTTGAAGTACACTAGATAACTCCTGAAAATACAGTACAGGTAAGATACATTTAATCCTAAAGTAGGAATATGAAATAGTTCAAATTAACTGTACTCTAAAAATTTCATTCTGTTAAATATAAAAGGATCATAGACCATTCAACTCACATGTTGTGATTATAAGATTCAAGTTGTGCAGTGATGTTTCTCTCTTCAGGAGGACAGCAGGAAGCGGCGGCCCCACAAAACGAGGTCCCTAGGGCACGTATCTCCACCAAGTCCGGGCTGGGCAACCCCCAGGGTGCGCTTAGCATGGCGTGAGTCTCTGGCCACAGAAATTCTAGCAGGAAACACGGTAAGAGGAAAGAACGAACTGGACCCCATCTCTGTTCTGCCAGGGAAGTTTGCTTGGGTCCTTAGGTGGGGGTTGCAGGGAAGGGAAGAGGAGGAGGAAAGTGGGGGTAGGTCAGAGGGGCTGGCAGCTCAAAGATGAAGACCCTGAGCTGACGCAGGCATCAGCTTATAAGGGAAGAGAAGGGGGAGGGATTAGCTACCCTGGAGCCTATCCCAGAAGGTCTGAAGGGAAGACAGGCAAGGGAATACACCAATAGATTTCAGGTAAAGCAGGGTGCATATTTCAAAAACAGACAATAACACACAGTGCAGGGGAACAAAGGAAAGGCCACATGGAATCCTAAAAAACCACATTGCTACAGTGCAGATATCTCCCATTGCCACTGACTGCTGCTCAACTGTTATGTTTTGGGGAACCACTGAAAAATAGTAATATATTTACCTTTCCTTCTACTGAATTGAAATTGGTTTAGATTTGGCTTCTTTGGGAGTAATTGGCATGTGATTGGCCTTTGTCTTTTTTTTTCAGTCAGAATTAACTTTTTTCATATTGAAACCTCTGGGGTTTTGTTTGTTTGTTTGTTTTTTGTTTTTTGTTTTTTTTGTTGTTGTTGTTTTTGGGGGGTTTTTTGGTGTTTGCTTTTGTTTTTAAGATCTGGACCTATTTAATGTTATAAAACCTCCTTAAGTACAACTACTTGTACATAAGAAGTCTAACATTCATTTTCCTGACATCTGGTAGTTACACACTCTTAAACTCTTTGGCACTTACATAGGGCAAACATGGAAGTAGGATGAACAATCGACATTAAGACCTCAGAGGATGTTGAATTGGAGAGGGGAGGAGAGGGGAGGGGAGGGGAGGGGAGGGGAGGGGAGGGGAGGGGAGGGGAGGGGAGGGGAGGGGAGGGGAGGGGAGGGGAGGGAGGGGAGGGGAGGGGAGGGGAGGGGAGGGGAGGGGAGGGGAGGGGAGGAGAGGAGAGGAGAGGAGAGGAGAGGAGAGGAGAGGAGAGGAGAGGAGAGGAGAGGAGAGGAGAGGAGAGGAGAGGAGAGGAGAGGAGAGGAGAGGGAGAGGAGAGGAGAGGAGAGGAGAGGAGAGGAGAGGAGAGGAGAGGAGAGGAGAGGAGAGGAGAGGAGAGGAGAGGAGAGGAGAGGAGAGGAGAGGGAGAGGAGAGGAGAGGAGAGGAGAGGAGAGGAGAGGAGAGGAGAGGAGAGGAGAGGAGAGGAGAGGAGAGGAGAGGAGAGGAGAGGAGAGGAGATTTCATCCTTGGCAAGAGCTGGGTTCTAATCAATCTGATGGCCATTCTTTAAGGTGTATTGCTGTGTACTGACTGTCTAACTCAGAAATACAGCATATCTTTGTAGCTGTGAAAACGTACAGAATATCTTGGCTTCTCAAAACAGTAAAAAACCTCTTAGCGACAAATCCTTTTCAAAGGAAATTAAACTTGAGAAGTCTTATTTTACATTCTGGATCTGTATTGTTCTGACTTGCATGTTTGTCAGTTTATTATTCTTGTGGATATTTCACTGAGCAAGAACATGAAACACTAGATTAATGCAGCGGTGAGAGAGATCATAAGCCCTGAGGAAATTACTATATTACTGTCATCAGGAAAAGTGACAAAGCTACTGCAGAAATATTAGTATTAGCTGCTGACTTATTTAGAATATTAACATTAGCAACAAGTAAAAATTATGTCAATTAAGTTGAGAACTATGCGGCAATATGTGGAGATTCTTTAAAAATAATAAAAAAAAACCCCTCTGAATAAAGGTATATAGTATTGCATTTCAGTGAATGAGACAGTTTTGTCAAAGAGATATTCTAGAATGACCTAACAGAAACTGTGAATTATATAATTGATCTTTAAGTTAAATAAAATATCTATTTTATATCATCATTATAGTATGATGAATAAAGAGATACTGTTGCAAATTTTGGAATAATACTATATAGAATTAACAAATACTTTTCATTTGAATTATTCAAATATTGATCAAAATGTTTTGAGACCATCCAAATGAAAAAACTAATTGCATCAATTTCTAAGTGGCTCTTATTCCTTAAAATAGCATGAAATCCATACAAAACAAGAAGGAAACACCTACATTTACTTTTGAGAGAGAAAAGTCAACACTAAAAAGGTCCTGCAGTGTTGTGGTTCAGCGTTTGCTTCCACTTTTTCTTTTTCTGTGACTGGGGGAAAAAAAAGCGAGGAGCTGGTTGCCATGTTAAGTTATACTGCTCTTTGTGTCACTGTTTGGAACCAGCTGAAAGATTCTTGACAGAAAAGACTTCCCTTTGATATCTGAGTCATAGAAACATAGACATATTTCAGAACTTCTCAATCAGCAGATATAACATCCATAAACCTCACTTGTTAATGGATTTTTGTCTTAGTTAATCCTTACTAATTTTAAATTTTACATAATATTGTTGTTTCTATTCTGCTTATAGTGTTTTTACTTAGAAATAAAACATTTGTAACATGGCACAAAAAATTATAATCCTTTTTCTGGATTTTTTTTCCTGCATAAAATGGTTTCTGGGTGCTTTTCAACACAGGACTAAACTGCTAGCATTTTATATGTAATTAAAGTTACCATTTAAGTGTATGTGACACATAGACCCTCATATCATTAATGGCAAAACAGGTTTTTGTCTCTCAATGGGGAAAAAAAGAAAAAGGAGAGCAAACCAATACAGCTCTAATAAACATTGGTATCGTATTTTGTGCATCAGTTTCACTCTTCCTGAAAGATGAGGTTCATATTCTTAGGGAAATAAAGATGTTAAAATATTCAATCCTGAAAGCAATACAGAAAATGTAGAGCATCCTGGAACGTTAATGGAATGTCTGCAGACAGTAATGTCATACATTTTAACATGCATATCACAACAGTAATGAATTGTGGTACTCAGAACTTTCTGGTATCTTTTTACATGTAACTAATTTAAAGTCAGGTTGAAGTTTTTTCTTTGTCCATAATTTGCCTTATTGTTTTCTTAAAAATGTAGTGGATCAAATGGTACATGAATACCTTTTCAATAAGTGCACAAAGCAAAAACATGAATGAATGTTATTATCAATGAATGAAAATTATCCAGAAAATGTCTGGCTGTCTTAAATCAGAAGGGATTATATTAATAGGATGCAACAGATTAGGCTAAAATATTCTGAAGTTCTGACAGTGTACTGAAAATCTCATTTCTATTAGTATAGCTCAAGAGAGCTCTAGTATTCTACTCTACATTTGAGAAGAATGAAGGCCATTTCCAAAAGCTTGTTTGCCAAAAATCTAGAGTCACTTTGATACCAACTCTTCATACTTTTAATTTGAAGATGTACATGGGGTCACTTCAGAAGAAAAAAAAAAGGAAATAAAAATGTAGACAGGTGAAATACTTTCTAAGAATCTTGAAAAAAAAACCCACCTGAATATGCAGTCTAAGTTTTTTGGTTTATTCTGTCTATGCTTCTTACTTTGTGTAAACAAAAAGGTGTGTCAGCACTGCAGTTCACTGTTCTGAGGTAATAAACTTCAAGACAGCTTCGTTTGTCACAACATAACTGCTATCCTAGTGACTTCTGAAAAGCCTAGCTGCGAACATCAGGAGACACATATTTGAATTAATACTAAGATTTGAAAATTCTGTACTTCAGCTTTTGGCAATTTTATTAAAAAATAAACAAAGATTCTTCTTTGTATACATGTACCGCCGGAGCTAATTGTGTTAATTACTATTAGTTGACTGACAAACTTACAGACCTTACAATTTTTCTTTTTCTTCCATTCAGAGAGGTAGCATACAAGTGAGAAATGCTCTATTGATATAAAGTCATTATCTTCTAGAGCAGTTACCAAATTGTTTCATTTTTGTAATTGTGATCTAATTTTATTTACTAAGGTTATTGCATTATTTAAGTACTAATTTATATTAAAAATTTTGTATACAGACATATATAGTTGTATAGAATAAATTGAAACTTCTTTCTTTTTTCTTCCTTTTTCTTTCTGGGACTACTTTACTGGTCATAAAACACAAGCTTAGTATGTGTGACATTTCCAGTATTTAAGCTGGAAAGATTATTTATCCTCTACACAAACTCATAAAAGTTGAAGACAGCAGGCATGTGTGGAATGTTGTTACTGAGATACTTGAAATGTAGGCATTTGGTTGCATGGACTTTTGAGTAAACTGAGTAAATGAGTAAAGCTGGATCCAGGGACACACCACTTTTCCTCCACTATTAAAATAGCTGCTTAAAAGAAGTTGCTTGTCCTTACCTCTGCAGCAACCTTTCTTTGACCACTCGCCAGGTAATGAGTTGAGGCTCCTAGGTTAGATTACATGCCAATTTTTTTAGTGGTAAAGCTGGGTGTAATAATTTATACCCCTCTGCAAAGCAGATTATGTAATTCTATCAAGCAAATTCCTGGATGAAAATAAATACTGTAATGCCAGGTAGACATTATTCATACACTCTGACACCTTCTTAATGTACTATGCTAAATGAAGTGGCCAGTTTAAAGCAAAGCATGTTTTTCAAGACTTAAAAATTTACCACAGTGCTTAGCATAATTATTCACATAGAACAGTCATTCAATTAATATAAAATATTATCTATGAACAAAGAAGGATATGAGATTCGGTCCTTAGTTTAATTGCGTGTACTGTTTTCTAATCAATATCAGCTGAAACTACCATGTATTAACAATATTTTTGCTATGAATAATATTCTTTGTTTGATAGTTCTATTCCTTCTGTTTCATAGTCAACATAACAAGTATTACAGGAAAGGACAATTGTTCTGCAGTCTAAACCAGCAGGCTATAACTAATGACAAATATGCTGTTGCAGAAGGAAAGCACTGACTACAGTAGTTTCTATTATTTTAAGTGTCATTTTCATGGCATATTCAGGGAACTGGAAAACTGTAATGACAGTTTTGCAGCTTTGAAACTTTTTACTCCATTTTTATTCTATTTATGAAATATTTTTGTGTACTATGGTTTTCTCTTGAGGCATATAATATATTAGGAAGCTGATAAGATGCTGTAGATTTACCCTCTCTGTTCCAAGTGCTGTTTTCAGAATGACTCTGGTAAGCCACAGCATTCTGAAAACATTGTTTTCAGATGAACATGAGCAGCCATCTACAGGAACTATGACTCTCAGACCTCTCAGACACTACATGGCTATATTACTGTGAGTGTTGCTTTACTTCTCTCCTCCTGGAAATATCTGAGTGTTCCTGATCTCCATTACTGTCTTGTTTCTTGACTTTTTTTTTTCTGAAAAGGCCAAGATGACTGTGATATCTGACTTTTTCAGGGGAGCACTAGCTGAGAATCTTGAATAAAAATGTTAATTAGCTCTAGTTCAGAATGAAGCACATAACTAACTTCACTATGCATAATCCTAAATATCTTCTTATGCCTTTAGTTATTGCTGAGATTACTGTATTTTATGAAGGTAACACTAGGATGTCACATACTAGCAGCAGAGCAACAAAGATTTTTCATAGCCCATGAAACTCCCTCAAAAAGGGGTGGAAGAGGTACTTTGGCTATAAAAGTATCCTGAACCCTGAATAGCTGTATTGCTGTCAGTGTCTATCCTAAATTTACATTAACATTAATGGCAATTATTAAAGTGAAGGTGTAGTCTTCAATTAGCTTTTAACTACTTCTTGAGCTATTGAAATCTTCACATATGGTTTCATCACTGTGTTCTAAAATTAGGGTTATTCCTATAGTAAGACATATTTTAGTGCATGGTCCTTGATTTTGGCTTGGTCAAGTATACCTCTTGTGCAATCTTAAGAGCTGTGCTCCTCACTTTTGAACGCATTATTTTGAATATTTAATTGTGTCTGTGTTCTCTATGAAAATCTGATGTGATGAACTCAGAACTGAGGGTTCTGCTAATAGACAGATAGTAAGATTCACATCAAGTTCGGCAGGAATGTTGATCTGCTGGAGGGCAGGAAGGCTCAGAAAAAACTGGATGTGACACTTGGTGCTATGGCTGGTTGGTATGGTGATGTTATGGTTACTTGGCAGTCCAAATCTTTGCCTCACTCTCAGGATATTTATTTAGGGTTACTAAGATAGAATGGTTTGTTACTAAAAATAAAACTATTATCTCAGCATATTATTAAATTAATTGTAGGTGCCAAAGACTATAAAAGAGACCCTAAATGAGTTTAACCATACTGAACAGTTAAGTCTTATTCATATGTTGTCAACTGTGCTATTAGCTGCTGCACAGAGGGTGAGATATTGCTACTCTTGAATCATTAAAGATTCAAATAACTCTGAACAAATATCAAACAGATATATTCTCAAAAGTACCAGTTGTGGATTATAAATGCACTTTTTCAGCCTCTATCTGTGCAAACATGGAATGTAACTGCTTGTCTTTCTCCTTAATGTAAATCAACGCAATTATATTTTAAGTGATAAAGAGCTGGCAAGGTCTTTAATTTTAACAAGTGTTAAAAACTTTCATTCACCTGCTTTCTGCTATGCATGACTATCTGACTAATCTCTCAAAGAGTATTTATGCTATTATCTGACAATTAGCCATAGTACTGCCAGATCATATTGGTGAGGATAAAACTCCACAGCACTGTTCTGTTTCTCATATACTGGAAGTTCAGACAGGCTATTAAGTGATTTACAGATTCCATGCTCAAATTTCCTTATTCACTAATTTTTTTAAATGCTGAAAAATATATCTAAAATATTTATTTTACGTTTCATATAAAATTTAAAACAAAAATAAAGTATATGCTTACCATACGGTATGTTGCAATATAAGCAAGGGATCTATTTTTAGATTGTCACACTGAATATTGAAAATATTGACAGAGGGATGGAACCCTATAAAATAGTACGATATAATATGGCAGATCTGAAAGGAATTCAAAGAAGAGAGGGTGCTTTAACAATGTATTGTGTTGCATGAAATTAAGCATTTGTTTCTTCTTTGTTTCTGGGCAAATTGTTTACCAGTTAATCAGTAACTTATGAACTAAGCCATCACTTCTCTGAATTTCCCTGCCTTTCAGAATCTGACTTGCACAGATAGGTCATGTAGTCCTACTGAGTCAATGGAAGCAATGAAAGAGGTATTTACATCTCTAATTCTGATGAGATTTTTCACAATATTTCTATATTTAATTCTGCAAATGTTTGTGATGCATCCCTGCAGAGCATGTTAACTTTGACCTAGCACCTCACTAATGTAGCTCTCAGTCTTTTGTGCTATTGTTGGCCTGTAGTAGTCAGCTTGAAACCCAAACATCACTGTTTTTCTCTCTCCTCAATGTCTTTGGTATTTTTAAGGATTTCTGCCCCCACCTTTGTTTTGAAAAAGGACCCAGGTAGTAAGAGAAACAAAAAAAGCTTTCTTCCAAATAATGAGTGTTCTTTTCAAAAGCTGTTAAGAACCAAGGATATTTGGTTCCTAGTTTACAATTATTTTATGCTAAATAAAATGCTTTTAACAGAAGTGAGTTACTGACTATTTAATATGATGTGCAAAATACCTCTTGATATCTCTTTGAAATTCCTTTCTCCTTCTCTGGGGCACCAAGCTTGGTCACTTTTTAGCATGTTTAAAGTGGCTAAACACAAAAATACAGGGCAGTATCTACTGGACAAGCATTCATAATAGAGAGCTAAGACTAATAACTTTTAAAGCCAGGCTTTAATATTGTCATCACCTCCAAAAAGGCACCTGAGGAGTTGATCATACTCTTGCAGGTAAGTTGGCTGCACTTTGCTGCTGTTTGAAATGGCCTGATGTTCAACGTTTCCCAGCTGCAGACTCCATTTTGTTTCTTTTTAGGTTTAGGTGGTTTTACCTTTTCATGTCAATGTTTTTGCTCTTGAATACTTTACTTACCAGCTATGCACAGCTCAATATCTTTACTTCTGTCATAAGTCCTGTGTTTGCACTTCTCTCTTGCATGTGACTATTTGGTATACTTATTAATGTAATTTGGACCTGAAGATTCCCATCAAAGATGCTCAATATTTCCTAATATAAGCATGCTTGCAGTACTTTCTGTCATGACAGTGACATTACATTTCTTCTTTTCTTGACCTCTATACTTTTGCACTTCATTCAAAATATTTCTGACATCTTCGTCTTTGGGACTTCTGTCTTTGCATGAGAACATTTCAAATTCTGTTCTAAAGCCTAATTAATATGATGCATTGAAAGCAATCTTTGTGAGGTTTAAAAATGCAATAAAAAAAGATGCCGTTGCAGGGAGAACATGGTCAGAAAGTCTTTGATTTTTCTAAAGCCTTTTGAGTTCATGGCAAAGAGGAAAGTAAATACTGTCTGGCTTCACTTTTCTTGTGTATGTTTATTCAGACAGACCAGTTCTTAGAGCATACTGTGAAGTAAATGCATGTTCCTATTTCATTCTAAGGAAATTGGTTAATATATTAATCATAAGTGAAATATTTTAAATAATAATGAATTTTTTTAAGTGCAGTGACGTTTATATTATGTAATTTTATTTGCTTTTCCTAACTAGCTGTTTAAGTACATTGCAGTAAATATGGAAAAGTGTTCTTACTGCCACAGCACCCATAACTGTATCTTCTGTCCAAGAAAGAAGCACAGATAATATTATGTCCATGGAATTGAATAATGGAAATTTCTCTTTGTAATATAGATGAGACAAAGCAATAAAATTGAGATAAAAATTAAAAGTTTGGAGAAATTAGCCTTATTGTTTTAATGGGAATCTGTGTTTTGTTTAGATGCAAATTACAGTAAGTATTTACATCAATACAGTTAGCTTTATTTTTATGGCTACTTGTAAGTTTTGTAATAAATTCAATACAAAATATTTGTTGGGCTGCTTCTACTTTATACTTTTAACTTACCACTATTGTCTCTTTATTAAACACTTTTCTATTGTATTCATTTACAACAAGAATTAAATTGCATCCAGCCCTGAGGTCCCCAGTACAACATATGGACCCCCTGGAGAGAGTTCAGGGGACAACCATGAAAACGGTCAGAGAGCTGGAGCACATCTCCCATGAAGAAAGGCTAAAAGAGCTTGGGATGTTCAGCCTGGAGGAGAAGGCTCTAGAGTGAATTAATTGCAGATTTCTGGCAGCTAAAGGGGGTGTACAAGAAAGATGAAAAGGGGCTTTTAAAAGGGCATGCAAGGATAAGACAAGGAGGAATGGCTTTAAACTGAAAGAGGGTAGATTGTACTAGGAAGAATTTCTTCATTCTGAGGGTGATGAGACAGTGGAAGAAGTTGCCATGTTGTGATACCTCATCACTGTAAATGTTCAAGGTCATGTTGGATGGGGATTTTAGCAACCTGATCTAGTGAAAGATGTCCATGGCAGAGAGGTTGGTCTACATGATCTTTAAGGTTCCTCGCAACCCAAAAAATTCTATAAATCCTTCTGCTTTTAGAATGTCTTCAGACCAGGTCTCCTTCTAGGTAAAACCCTTCATTTTGTCTGAACCAAGACTTTGACATAAGGTTTGCCTTTTCTTGAGAAATCAGACTGATATGAAGTATTCTATACTCCATGCTGAACAGAAGAACTGAAACTGAAATTCTTCTGTTTGTAGCTGAAAGTCCATATCATGTAGGACCAATTTAGGGTAGGAAGATTGATTCAAAATCAGAAATGTGCACTATCTAGAATTTCAGCTGCCATAAGAGGGAATGCAAAAACTATTTTTTTCCTCACACACTGTAGCAAAAAGCTGGTGTTATGCTGACAATTAGTACAGTAAACAAATAACATTGCAGGAAAGGTTAAACAGACTTAAATATTAAGACAAAGTAATGGAACAATACAATTCTCAAATATTTTTATCTAATGCCAAAATAAAAAATGCACAAAGGGAATTAATTTGTTTTTTGTCATTTTTTCATGATGTGGCAAGGTCCAGGAGGGCGGCAGGAGCCAGCTGCTGCCCAAAACAAGGTCCCTGGTCAGCGTGTCTCCACCGGATCCGGAGCAGGTGGCCCCCCGGGTCCCATGGCATGGCATGAGTCTCTTAGCTGCATCAGTTCAGCGGGAAATAATAGTGGGATGAAGAAATGAACTGGAATCCATTTCTGTTCTGCCAGGGAGGTTTATTTGGGGTAAGAAAAAAGGGGTTCCAGGGGAAGGAAAGGGGGAGGGAAGCAAGGCATGGTAGCAGGGGCTAGCAGATCAGAGATGAAGACCTCTCTCTGATGCAGACACTGGCTTTTAAGGGGAAAGGAAGGGGAGGGACTGTCTCCCTTAGAGCCAGTTCCAGGAGGAGGAAGAGAAAATTGGCAGGAGGGAACACACCAATAGGTTTTCAGGTGCAGCAGAATGCATATTTCAAAATGAACCAATAGTATACAGGGCAGGGAAACAAAGGAAGCCACATGGAGATCTGAAAATTGCATTACTACATTTTCATAGTAAAAAGAGATTTGCTTTAAAAGCTATGATATCTGTATTAGATGGTCACAAATTATCAAAGCTAATATTACACTTTACACCTTTAAATTTGTCTGCATGCTATTTTTAGCTATTTTTAGTCTTTAGCTATTTTGTGTGCCATTCTTTTCATACATTGATTGTTAAACTTCTGCAGAGTTAACAAATCCTTGAATATAATGCACAGTACTTCTGACACAAATACGATATAATAGAAGTAGAAAATCGTAAAAATAAAATGCCAAGGATGATTAAGAGCTGAGTTCTGTATAAGGAGAAATTAAACTAACACACTTGAGTTTGGAAAAGAAATGATTGACAATGGAAAAGAAAGAAACATGAGAAATAGGAAACAGTGTTTTGCTTTTTCAACAGATCTGTTTCAATGAAGAAGAACTGGCAAAACTCAAGATGAAAAAGAAAGCAGATTCTTCACAAAATACACAAAATATGGAAGTCCTTGAAGAAAAAAAATGACACCTGTTTAAAACCTCCAAAAACAATTCATGAAAATAAAATATACCTAACCAGGTAAATACGACCAGGGGACACCATCTTTTGCTCAAAAGGTTTCTGGACTGCTACTAACTAGAAGCTAATATAGCTAGGAAGATATTCTGTTGAAGTATCATTATATGTAATTCTTTTCTTTTTCAGAATTTGCTGATTAATTTGTTTTGTCATGTAGCTGAATAGTTGTCTGTTATTGTTTTTAAATATTCATCTTTGCTATTACAGAATTTAGTACTTAGAAAAAAAATAGAATCTCTGTGTAAACACATGAAAAGTTCTTCAGAATGTAGAGACACCACAGTCCCCCGTAACTAATCCTTCAATAACTGCATATGGTCTACTAATAAGAGCCATGGTAACAAAACATAGTACAATTTCCAAAATAACATGGCTGAAGTAACCTCAACTAGAAATACAAGTCAGTGTGCTTTACCACTTCATCATCACCTCTATGCTATATTTAGTATACTATCTATATTTCACATTCTGTAATGTATTACAGCTAATTCATGGCCATTTCTACTTTTCCTGTTCTCTATTGTTTTCTTAACTATACAGAGTTAATGTTAAGCAACAGAAGTTGAATTTTAACAAGTCATTTTTCAATCTTTGATTAATAAATTGTCAAGGACTTCAGCAATGCTTTTATTTATTGTTTACCATTATTATTTTGCATGTATCAACATTGTTGCAGAGGTTCTTGGATTTCAAAGATGTAATTGTGTCATCCTTCATTATTCTTCACTTGATCTTTGAGCTTGCTGCATTGTCTGCAAAAGAGAAAAGAAGAAATGAACACTAAATACCAATTTTAATGTAACACAGTAGAAGTGATAAATTGTTTTGGCATGTCATAGAAACTAAATGAGTTTCGGAAGATAAACATGTGTTGGAATTTATAGCGTATAAACTTCATTTTTTATGGCTGTTGTAAATCACTGGACAAGAAACTATAACATACTCAGGATCATACTTCGTTCTACTCTACCTCTGAACATTTATATCCATCAAAGAAATTACAGCTCAAGCAGGCTTTAAGGCGTCATTTATTTAGAGGTGATGATAATGACAAACAAATCCTTAGCTAGTACACTGTGCAAGCTCAGAAGCAAAAATGATAGACACAGGAAAATATGATATAAACACAATAAATATAACTTTTTTTTTTTTTAATTAGAAGCATTAAATGTTTCTTACATGGTGGTTGATTCTGTGGAGTTAAAAGATGGTGGACACATTTAGAGTCTATGACTACAGTACCTACAGTCTGATGTGTGTTGGTGGACCCAGTCTGATCACAGAATATCAGCTGTTTCTCATGAGGAGTTATTCCTGTGGTCATTTAAAGCAATCCATAAACCGTTTCTTCCTCCAAAGCACGGCGGCCTTCTTTAGCATGCTTTTAGGGGGTGTTCTATGGATGTTCTGAAGTTCCGTGAGAACTGCTTGAGTGCCCAATGAGTGGAATAAATATATGCCAAAGACTCCTCAAATTCCATTACAGTTTAAATGACAAACACATATAGCCCTAAAGTGACTCCATCTCTTCACTTGGTGTAAAGGAATTCTTCTGTACATGACATGCACAGATTTCCTTATTGCAGGTGTATGGCAGATAAATTATGTTTTCGTAGTACATGCTAGAAGGGCTATCTTTGTTAATTTATACACCGTCTTCACATTAATAGTTTTGTCTTCCATGACTGTTACCAAGCCAATGGTAATTTTTATGAATTATTTTTTGATTTTGCTTTTTTTCTGGTTGTGGGTTTCTTTTGGTGTTGTATCTCTTTTCAGGAGGGGTTGAGTAGTTGCTCTTTTTTAATTACTTGGACTCTTGAAATAATATAATTATCTTACACATCTTAAGAAGCATTCTGCAAATTCAATGGACTTCAATTTTGTTTACAGGTGTTTCTCCTCAGGACATGTAATGTTTCTTGGTTTATTTTATTATGAAATCTGTAAGAGTGGGACTCTGTATTCTTGATGAATCAGCTCATGGAAGTTTTTAATTAATTTTTAGAATCAGTTATCAAACTCATCATGTACACAGACACACAAATATTTACATGTACTTGAAGACAACTTACTGTTTTTTCTTTAAAATACTATAAAAAAATATTAGGATTACTTAAAACTATCAAGTTACTCCATAGTGGCAAGTTTCTGTAAACTTTTCTGACCACACAGATTGCATAATAAGAGGAAACATTTCAGGCATAATGGACTGGGAGCACTTCAGCAGCTTATCTCTTCTTTTCATCTTGTAATGTCTGTTTTGAAGTGTACTAATCTACTGAATTAATGGATAAGAGAAAACATTGCAATTCAACAAATATTTTTTTAACCTGCATAATGATTTATCAACTAACAGCAATTAATTTTAACACACAAAAAGAATAGTTTCCCCTTTCCTGCTTCCTTTCTTCATCTAAATCTTCACTGTCCATAAAATGAGGATTAAAATGTTCCCTAAAATTGTGTTGTGAAGGGAAATTAAAATTGATTACCAGAAATCTCAAGGGAGGCAATATTTGTACAGCAAGGTAATGAAAACTTCTCCTATAACATCACAATTTACAGTCTAAATTTATAGTTCATTAACTGGGATAATTGTAATGACTACTAAAAATGTGGGTTAACTGGATATCATATCAAGGGTTCCAAGTTCCTAGGTATCTAATTCCAGTCTACTGCTATCAGAGTTTTAGATAATTAATTTATTTTCTTAAGAAACCGAATTCTGGTCTACAACACTTTTTTACATTTGGTCTTTTCCATTTGACTAGAAGCAAAAATTAGTGAAAATGTTATGAGAAACCGTTTAATGAGAGATTTAGAAACTTTTGAGTTTGTCCTCATAATAGCTTGAAAGGCAGTGGCTTGTGTGTTATTCAAAATTGGGAAAGCAGAAGTAGATTAACCAGTAGAAAACCAACATGCTGAGCAACACAAGACAAAAGGAGGAGGTAGAAATAGAAGGAGGAAGAGGGAAGAACAGAATTATAGATGACAAAAAGCTCAGGACAAGTCTCAGGATTTTCCAAATTAATTTTACTTTTTATAGTCACTTACTGGCTAAACTATATGGATTAATGATACAAAGAATAAAAAAAAAAAAAAAACTTTTGGGTTTTGGGGTGGGGAAGGAATTAAATCTGTAATTCTATACTCTTAAAGGGACAGAGGTGAAAAAGAAAAATAAGACTAGAATATTACTAATAGAAAGGAAGCTAAGAACATCAGAACTGAGCAGTATTCATTAAAATTAGATAATAGTTACTAATACCACTGAACGCAAATATAAATTGTTTCAAACTCTATGTCCTTATTCAACCCATAATTTTTTAGCCACTGTGCTTTCCAGTTATGACAGTAGGGATTTTTTTATTATAACTTAATGAAAATAATTTTATTCTAATTGGTATATTTAAATTAATGAATATGTAGGAATCCACTCCAAGACACAGTGAGTTATAGTTGAAAGGACAACAAATTTTCACAAAAATTGAAGTACAGAGAGATGTAACCAGAAAAATTTTCACTTCCAAAATGTGTAATTAGGACTTGCATGTAATTACAAAACCAAATCCTCAAGGGTATCAAAGATATCCCTGCACATATATATGAAATTATCCTGGTAAAATTGTTCGTCTATTCAAATTTTTCCTGCCTATTAAATTGTCATGTTATAATAAAAAAGCTACAAGTGGAACATCTTAATTAATATCCATTGAAATGAGAACTGTTAATGAGTTCTTTTAGAAGGGCATTTCTAAATGTTCACACCGGGATGGTAGATAAAGGCAATATAAAGAGACATTGACTTTAGTTTGTATATCTCTGTCTCAGGAGTCCACTGTTCACCCTGTATCAAATACAGTGTTTTGAGAGGAGGAATTAAACCTGATTTTACAAAGATATATGTTGAAAAAAGTTTTCATTACAAAAAGTTGCATCTTATGCAGTTCCAAATTAATATTTAGGAAATTGGACTTGGAAGCAATGAGCATTGTGCTAAAATGGTGAGCTACTCCTCAGGTATGAGTTTCCAAGTTGTAAAAATATTAGCATGGCCTGTAACACAGATTTGTTCTCTCCAAGGGCCACGTATTCCCTGGTTATTCCTGTTTATTTTTTCACAGATATTAAGAGTTAGAAGTCACTGGAATAGATGGCAGAGACAAGCCTTTTTTTCTGAGGAGATGAAAGTTTAATAAAATGCTATGTCACTTTACAACCTCCAGAGAATGGTCCTTGGTCCTATTTAATTTGCTATTACAGACATAGTATCCACATAGCCAAACTGATTTAATATGACTGTGTATATTCAACTGAGGTACCTTCTTCATAAATCTAAATTTCAGCATAGATTAAGCTAAGCTAAATTAGGTTAAAGAGGCCCAGGGCCCCTTTACTGTTCAGCCTGTAGAAGAACAAAAAAACCCACCCAAACAAAAAAAAACCCCAAACCAGAAAAAAACCCCAACAAAAAATCCCAAAAAACAAACAAACAAAAAAAAACCATAAAAGAGTAAACCAAAACAAACAAAAAAACCCCAACAACAACAAAAAAAACAACAAGCAGACCAACAAACCAACAAAAAAAAACCCCAAAAGAGAAAAAATATTTTAAAAAAATTAACCCAAGAATTTGATTACATTTTTAAGATTATTCACTGCCTTCATCAACTCCAGAAGAAGCCTAAGGACTCTCCATAAATTTCTGTCACTGTCAATTAAGGCATCTCAAATAATTGTCTTCTGTTACATGGGATAAATCAAGTCCTCGACATCCACTTCTGCAATGTTCAAATATTAAAATAAACTCAAATTTTCTTACTTTTAAAATGGTTCTGTTGGTCCAAAAGACATTTCTAAGTTTACCCTTGAGGAAGATAAACGAGTAAAATATACGTTTTTGCTGTAACAGCTAACAAACTTGGTGCCAATAAGCAAAGTCTTTGAATCTGGAGAACTACAAATCTGGACCAAAGTCAGAAGAGGTAAAAATATATGAAGTTCATCTATACATTGAAAACTTCATTTATTTAACAACTGAGGAAAGCAAAAAAAAAAAAAAATCCCTCTTTTTTATTTGAAATACATAGCAGAAGTCTTGCTTCTAGTTTCATAATGACTTCATTTTGTGCCAAAAGATATGAAAGCATCATATGGAAAAATATAAACAGATAACATTTTGCACTGAGAAAGAAGGAAGTGTATTATGTGAAATTTTGTGGATGTTTCTTCCTTTTGCCTTTTCTGAAACCTAGTCCAGGGCAACAAACTGTAGGTAACCCTTCTTGAATGGGGGGTGGGAACAAATAACCTCCAGAAGTTCCTTTCAGCCTCAGTCGTTCTGTGATTTTGTAACTTGTTACAAATTATGACGTGACTTTTTCTGTAGTTTTGCACCAAACAGCTAATTTTTTACTAATACAGCAGTATTAGTAAAAAATGCTGTATTTTCATTGTCTGATGCTTGTTTCATTAAACTCTTTCATAACACAATAAAATGGTGGCAATTTTTAGGGCAAAAAGAATCAGATATACTTAAAAAATCCTCTATGATAATACACAAAAGCTTACATATTTTCATTATTCAGTTGAAATATTTACTTAATTAATGCCCAAAACAACATAAAATAAACGACAAAGTGACTGCTTGTACTCAATATTTATGAAAAAATACTACAAAAAGATTGCACATTCAAACCTATAAGGAATTATTAAAAAATGCAATAGAACTGAAAATGTAGTTAATAATTTTCACATTGCTTAAATGTGTTTGCTCAAAAGATTTATTATTTTTTTTCCAGAATAAAATATTTTAGGGAGACAAATTATTTTGCCAAGGAACATTTGGACATAGAATGTTTAATTTCAGAGATGAGTAATTGCTCTATCAGTTAAAATACTGGAAATACAAATGAATCTTTACCCAATCATCAGAGCAGTCTGAGATGAAGAGCGCTGTTCTGCATTTTTCTAAAGAGTTTCAACATATTGCTTTATATTCACTGTTTGTATGCTAATTTTGTGCACTAACCAAATTGTCCCACTTTATGCAAACACCTTCACCTCTCCTAGTGTCAGGTTTCTATGCAAAAACAGAAATGGTAAAAACTTCATTTTTCACCTACAACTACAACAAAACAAAGCAAAAACTGAAAATTGTTTTGTTTTTTCTATTGTGCCCATATCAGAAAAAAGAAGTGGCAAACATCAAATTTGGCTTAAACTAAACGTATTTTTTACTACCTGCACCTGCAAATATATCTAGTATTAAATGACCTAAGTTATCTTGTTAGCATTTGAAACATTGCAACAGGAAGTTTTCAAGCTGGAAAATTCCTAAATATGAATGCGAATACATTGATACTAATCTGGTGTTTACATAAACTCCAAAAATTGTTCTCATCTTGCCTAGATTACTTAAAAATGTGAAAGATATTCATAGTTTCATGGATTTAGACTCAGGTCGTATGCAGCCCCACAGAGTTATTTTCACGTAATGCTATTGGAATTTGTAAACCTGCCTTCCTTTATAACCAAACCCTATCTTTAAGTATTATATAGATCCTATAATGAATATGCAATTATTGACTTCTTCCTCTATAAGAAGGGTCAGTTTGCAGTTCTCTTGGTTTGGCTAAGTCCTAAACAACTTTTAAGGCAGCTGAAATTCCTAAATTAGGTTTTTTCACAATGGGGCCTTTACATTCTATATAGACACAGCTTAGTATTTTCTGAGAAGTAAAAACTGGGGCTAAAGCATAGAACTTGATCTTTGTGAGCAAGTAAAACTAAACACAGCTTTTCTGAGACAATAATAAATGTGAACATATCTGCCCCAAATTCTATTTTTCAGGATCATGATGACAGGAACAAGGAGAAATAAAGGTCTCTCTTCACTGGTTTACACCAAAGGTATTCAAATAGAAGAAAATGTGTGATTTTGAGCTTTCAGTTTATTATGCTTTTTACCTTTTTATCTTTTTATTATATTTTTTCCAGATTAACAATTTTTTTTTCAAATTATGTTTTGGAGGACTTTCAGAAATATAAACCTGATGAGAAATACCCATGCCACTATACAAAAGAAACATTGTGGTGATTCTCCAGTCTTATGGCATAGACCAAGTGTCATGACTGGTGGGTAAGGGGTGTGATATTCATTATGAATTCTCATCAGGCTGAACAAACACACTGGACCCAGTGTCAAGAACTTTTTCCACCAAAAGGTTTATTGCTCAAGACTCTTGCAAGGTACTTTTACAGCATTATGATGCTTCTTGACACAATAACTAAGATTACAGCATGTTATATTAGCCTTAAGCGTACCTTTCAAAAAATTTAGAAGCAAATTTTTTAGGTTTTTTCAGGAACAGTGGAGAATACTCACAGCCTTCAAATAGGAAATGGATAGATATTTTAGTCTTTTAAACTGAAAATTGATGTACTAAAAGAAACAGTTAAAGGACATGAAAATTCCTCAGATAGTATCTAAATACGAGATATGAATTTAGTTTTGAGATCACAGTACATAAAACGTTATGTACTCTTGCAGTAATGTTTCTAAGAAAATTATATTTCATAGGAGTGTAGTCACAGATACAGGACTTCAAATAATGTTCATTGTGGTGAGACGGAAGAGCAAATGTGGAAATTGTGATGTAGACAGTATTTATTAACATATTGGATCTTACATGTCTATGTCTTTACTGCACTTGAATATTTAGCTCAATGGGAACATTTTGCAAATTCTTCCAAACAGAAGAATAAAATGTCAATTACAAATTCATTTCACTGTTAATGTAAGTCAGACTACATAAAGAACCTAATAAAATAATGCGCTATTAGCTATTAAAATTAATTTGATATGTATCAAAGTATCATATTAACATTAATACCTTGTGCTTTAATTAAGCTCCTGAAAGCCAGTACAAGATAAAGATGAAATGAGCAAACAACGTTATCTAATAGCATTCCTGCTGACAATCTAATAGCATTTTCTTTTGACCATTTAGGAGCATGTTTTCTGTTTGAGTCATTCTAATTGCTCCAGAAAACTGAAAAGCTAGTTACAAAAATCAATTGGTAAAGCCCTGCAACCTGTGTAAAATTTTGTGCATTAAAAGAAAAAGACAGCTCATATTTACACCAAAACTCTATTTCACGGTCTTTAGCACTTCAGCACATAGTTTTCAGCATTTCACTGTCATTAGAAATTGCCATAAATTTTGTCATATTGCTTGGTTCTAAACATTTTTTGTACTTTTTTTGTTGTTGTTTGGAACTTTTTTTTTACAGGAATTGAAAAAAAGATAGGTAAATGACCACCCACACTATCATGACACTTTTCTAGCAAGTATTTTTGCCATTTAGTTTCCTTCTAGCGTACAGCTTTCCAAGCAAACCTTCAACTGAAGGTGAAGCTAAACCAGCAGAAAATGGTGAAGATAGATGTTCAAGGTACTCCACACACAGAGAGCAAAATTGTTAAAAAAAATCTTACTTTAGAAATTTAAACAGCAGTAGGAAGCTAGTGCATGAATGGAGGAAAAGCTATATAACAGTTTTCATACAGTGTTCAGCAAAACTAGAACAGGTCTAGGGACATAAAATCATTCATCATCCAAAACTTTCTCACGTTCAAACACTGAAAGTTTTGGAAGCAAAACTTAATAAAAAGCCACTGTCAGAAGAATAAGAATCCTAGCTCTGGAGGTCCCAGCTTCTGATAGGCTTTTGTCATTACTTGTTCCTATTTTGAAAGACTGAAAAATTCATTTTAGTGCAACATATTTTGGAAGTTCTTAGAATTATTGCTGAAAACAATCTCATTAGCACAAATTAGCAAAACAGGGAAAGAATTTGATATGGAATTTTACAGAGAATTTAAAATCTTAAGAGAATCTCTTGTCAGATTTCTTCTGTTACTTTGCTGTCTGCTTTATAGGTACACAGACATACACACTTGCACACACATAGACGTTCTTCTATCAAAGTTTTCTTTATCTAGTCTCTTTACTGCTTTGAAAATCTGTCTGCATAAAAACGTCTTCTAACTGGTCCAGAGATAGTAAATGCAATGTTACTTTTCTCCTTCTGTTTTTTAAATTTCCAAATATGGCTTTCAATATAGCATATACAATCTGCTGATGACTTTGGATAGAAGTGACTTAATTCAAATTGCAATGCTGAAGCCTTAGTTATTAATTTCAGTTATGGCATATTGATAAAACATTTTATCAATAACAGAGTTAAGTACAACAAAGTACATAGCTATAATTCACTCTAAATTACCTATAAGTAAAATACAGTTTGGTGGTGAAGGGTTTTCTGATTCTTTACTGGGCTTCATTTCAGTGAGAGGTTAAAAAAAGAAAATTGTTAAAAATCCCTAGCAGGTAAGTATTGCTTGGGCATGGTTTGAGGTTACAAATTGATCACTTGAGTGCAGGTAGGCTGGAAATTCATGAGCACATGCTACTTCTGGGGGTAAATATTTATAGCTTAAGAATACTGAACGTATTACAATTCACCCAAGATGTGTGTGCCGCTCAGCTGAAAAGGACTTTGAGCAATGGATCATTAAAGGGAGTTTTTTGAAGGCTTCATGAGAACTCAAAGTGCACTTGGCCAAGGGAATGACAGAGTTTCCTGTCACTGTCAGAACTATATCTCTGTGTGTCAGTGAAAGGGATAGGAAGCATTTTTGATCTTCAGAAAAGCAGGAGAAAACCAGAAATCTTAGCAAGCCCTTTAAAGTGTTACAGTTTAAAGCACTTAGAAGTTAACGAATGTGCATTAAGAAGAAAGTTGACTTGGATACCTCTTATTATTCTTGAGTCAAAATACTCCTGTAGTGGAAGGAGTGCAGATTGCCTGCATTGTATATTTAGCAGTTTCTTCTTTCCTATAGTACCTTTTTTACTCCAATGAGTCAGTTACTGAGAACTCTAATCAATATTTTCTGTAGATAAATCTCTCATTTTTCAATGCTTTACAAGCAGCTCAGAGTTTTACTCATCCAGATGGATGAAAGCAGAACTTTTATGTTTTAAAGAAAGTTATTTCTTATATCAGAGCTTTTGTGTACCTAATCCTTGATACTACCATCAACAACTTCATTCATAAAACCTGAGGTGTGGGATCTGTCTTTCTCTCATTATTGTCCCATGTCCTCTAGTGGAAAGTATTAATAAATGCTGTTACTACTTTTCAAAATTTCTTTCTTCTACTAGCAAGTAATTTCTCTGTGTTCATGGGCTAGATTCTTTTTACAGTATTTTTTTCTTATGTCCTCATTAATAATTAGGATTTCACCGACTGTATTTATCTATGTCAACCTGTATAATGAAAATAAATCTTTTCAAAAGGTAGAATTTTTATAAGCAAAGTTTGATTTTTTTTTTTTTTTTTAATGAGCAGGTACAGCTTCCTTTACATACATATTCATATACATACATATTCCTGTACATACATACTTCAGCCAAGAAACTCTTTAAATTTTCAATATACATTTTCATATATATGACTAGAAGAACACTGAGGGCCTGAAGAAATCAATTAGACTTTTTTAAAATTCTGACACTTCATAAAAAAGGTATTTTTGGAACTGTCAGCTCAATATTTATTTCTAGCAAAATATGGCAATTTTTTATTCAGAATTCAAAAAGAAAATATGATTAAAGAGTAATAAGCTTGTATAAAATAACTCTAACTAAATCAAATGACATTTTTAATGAAATTGCAAGATTAATTTAAAAAGATGGAATTTTCCTATTTCATTTTTAACATGTGATATGTCCAATTGAAGAAACAGAACTATTCTTAAGCAGCAATGGATCAGAATTAGACCTTTTCTGTATGCATGCAATTTCTTCTATGGAGAGTATATATGGACATACATGTACTGACCGGAATTATTAATGTGGCCCCTAATTAATTCACTTCTAAATCTGGAAATATTAATTGATTTTTAGTGTTAAAATATGCCTATCAACCTAGGTTACACACTAAATCCTGATATCTCTATTCTTTCCCTGCATATCTGAGGAAAGCACTTACTTGGAATATTTAAAAAGTCCTCTTTCAAGATTCCAGTTTTACTGGCTATATCAGGCATTTCACTCCAATTTTCTAAATCCCATATTATAATACATGCCTGAAGAATCTTTCCTAAATATTTTTTGTTTGCTTGTTTGACAGGAACTCTTCTACTTTATGTAGAGTAGAATTTCAGAATTTATTCAATTTTTTTTTTTTTTTAATTTGGGAATCACTCTCAATCACACACTCTCCCTCTCTCTCTTTCTCTCTTTCTACATATATATGTACATACATATATTGCCAGAAAACTGTTGTATTTTGCATAGACAATAAAAATATTTCCATTACAAAGTCTCTAGACCACTGATAGGGCACAAGTGCTTTTATTATATATGTTTCTCCAAATATTTTCTTCATCAGGAGAGGTGACCTTTAAATCTTTTCACAGGATTCTTCCCCGAGTTCTTGCCTGAAATCAGGGGTCGTGTGGAGACATGTTCTTATACTATATCTGATCCTATTTTATCCTGTTTTTACTGTACCTGGGATCCACTTGAAATTACTTCCTACAGATTTCCAGCATCTGCCAACACTTGTAGTCAGTCACTGTAACAAGCCACCCTGTCATTTTATTTTAGCACTTTCCTAGGAATGTGCATCAAAAGCTCTTCTAGGCTCATTCCATCTGTCCAGAATCATATTTTTTTTCCTTCTTCTTAAAAAGGTTATTAATTTATTGATGATCATTGATGGCTTATCAAAGTTTACAACATTTAGGTGTGAAAAAGGGAGTAGAACGGATCATCAGGCATTTGAAATTATTCTATCTTTAAGAAAGTGACAGGGAACTTTGAAAAAAACCCCACACATTTTCAGCTTAACTTAAAAGAAAAAAAAAATCATTATAGGCTCCTCTGACTCAAAATTAGAAGTAGCTCAGTGTACATCCTTACTAGTGAAATTATTCAACCCAAATTAATGAACTCAGTGACAAGGTCAGGTTACAAAAAAAGACACAAACCTAAGAAAATTTCATGGCATCAGACCTGTTTCACTGGCCTGAACCTGAAGATTGAAACCACAGCTTTAATTCACCCCAGTGTGGTCTAGTAAGTATGAATTCAAATGGGCTTGTACTCACAGCTCTCAGCACACTAAACAGAAGATGTCTAAACTAGATGATAGCATCCCCTTCAAAACTTGTCTCTGAAGTCCCAGCCCTCTAAGTGTCTTTTGATTCCTACCTCACCACTTTCATGTAGACACCCTGAATGCTGATGTCTGCACCTGCCAGACAGAAACTAGAAAATCTTTATTTCTCCATTGATAATAAAATGTGTTCAGAGTATGTAAGAAAGATGGTTGCAGTTGAGCACTTAGGAGTGCAGGACAGTCTGGGATCTACATGGCTGGGGAGCAGCTCTGTGGAAAGGGGTTCCAATGGACAGCAAGCAAAATATGAGCAAACAGTGTGCAGCTGCCTGGCAAAGAAAGCCAACAGGTTGCTGGGATGCAGCAACAGCAGCAGCATCATCAGAGAAAAAAAAACATTATCCCCCTCTGCTCAGCACTTGGCACACCACATGCATAATACTGCTTTCAAATTTGGTCCCCACCAAGCAAAAATATGTTGTTAGGCTTGAGAAGGTTCAGAGAAAGGTCACAAAGATGATCCAAGGACTGGGAAGCTGCCATATGAGGACAGGCTGAGAGAAATGGGCTTGTTCAGTCTTGGGGGAAAAAAAAAAAGCTTTGGGGAGACCTTGTGTCCCTCTTCCAGTATTAAAGGGTATCTACAAAGAAGTTTGCAAAGAGTCACATGGAAAAGGTGAAGGATAATGAGTACAAGTTACTCTTGAGGAGAATCAGACTGCACAGAAGAGGAAAATTTTTCACAGTGACAGTGGAATGATGTCCTTAGGAAAGTGGTGCCTTCCCCAGTGCTGGACACTTTCAAGACTCAGCTGGACAGGGTGCTGGGCCATCTTGTCTAGATTTTGCTTTTGTCAAGAAAGGTTGGACTAGATGATCCTTGAGGTTGTGTTCAACCTGGTATTCTATCATACTATGATTTTATGATTTGTAGCTACTAGCTGTAGCTTGGCTTTATACAAGAAAAAACTGACACTTTGAATCATGAGTCATCTGCTTTTTCTGGCCAGAGAGAGTGCTCTTGACACAGACTCACATCATTTCACTGTGCTGAATCTGTAAAGTCTGGATGCCAGCTTCATACAGGGAAAAATAACTCTATTGTCTGAGCATTCTTATAGATCTTAACTGAGTCTCCTTTCCAATAAGGACAACACTAAAATGTTATCTAATGAAAATGAAGTACTTTCTGTTCTTTGTTATAAATTATAGCTTTGCCTCATACATTTATTCCTGAACTAGACTAGTTCGGAGGATCTGGATAGAAACAATACAGCCTTATCCATAACCAGTTCTAAGAGTCATGGTAATAAAATAAAATTATTGTTCAATATTTTTTGGTGTGCTGCTTGAGAAAATCTGTCAGATTGAATCATAAAAACATTACAAAATAGGCTTAAAATTAAAAGAGAATAAGATTCAAACCTCTTATGTCCTCCCCCCACACCTTCCTCTCCATAACTTATCTACCAGTCTTTGCACAGACATAATAAATCTGACTGTGGTTTCCCTGGTTCTCTGTCTTTTTTGACCTTTTTAGCATAGTGGCATGTGCCTGAGAATGCTGCCTCAGCAGGAAAAGACAGCTTTCCTACAAGACCAAGCAGTTAGCTGGGGGAAAGTGTATTAGTAAAGTGGCTGCATTATGCCAAGCAGGAGAAAGCAGGAGAGAGAATGAGGCAAACTTTGCTTGCTCTGCAATTCTTTAGAAGATGCTGAATTCTGTCTGGCTCCTCTCTGGGGGCCTAAAACAACTTCATAATTACTAAGGAGGTAGTTCCAGTTAATTAGCCCTGAAGATCACAAAGCAAGTTTTTACTACTCGTCAAAAAAAACCTCTTAGATTTTCCCTAGATATAACAAAAACTTCTGTTGTCTTTCCATTCCCTTTCTTTTAGAGTTCCTATGAGAAACGATCCATTTGTTACCTGACTCAGCTTCTGGCTGAAGTGCCCTATGAAGAGAAGACCACAATTTTCTAGTTTGTAATAGCTCACACATTCTGCTTCAAAGAAAAAAACTTCTACCTCCCACCCAAGACAAGAGAAATTGGCACCTTTTCTTCACAACATGTGCTGGTTTTGGCTGAGGTAGGGTGAATTTTCCTCACAGTGGCTGGTATTGGGCTGTGTTTTGGATTTTCATTAAACAGAGGGCTGATAATATAGAGATGCTTTTGTTATTGCTGAGCAGAGCTTGGACAGAGCCAAGGCTTTTTATGGCCTTTTATGGTCCTCATATTGCACCACTGGCAAGGAAATTGGGGGTGCATGGGAAGCTCGGAGGAGACACATCTGGGACACGTAACTCCAATTGACCAAAGAGATATTCCATACCATATGCTCAACATATAAAATGAGGAAGGAAGAAGGAGGAAGAAGAGGGATGTTTGGAGTGATAGCATTCGTCTTCCCAAATGAATGCTGATGTGTGATGGGGTTCTGCTCTCCTGGAGAAGGCTGAAACACCTGCTTGCCAATGGGAAGCAGTGAATGAATTCCTCGTTTGCTTGTGTGCATGGATTTTGCTTTCCTTATTAAAATGCCAATCCCAGACCATGAGTTTTCCAGCTTTTATTCTTCTGATTCTCTCCTGATCCTGCTGGTGGGGTAGTGAGTGGCTATGTGGGAGTTGGTTGATGACTGGGGTTAAACCATGGCACAGCTGAAGATAGGCTTTCTGAGACATGCTGAAGTCATGAAATCTTACAGTCCATGATTCCTTCTGCACCACCCCATACAACATACCCACTAAGAAGGCACAAGGTAATGGAAAACAGTAAAATATCTGCATTTAAATCCAAAACATATCAGAAATTGTATTGAAAAAAAAAATCAAAACTTCATTTACCAAGAAAGCGAAAATCAGCTAGAACTTAGTGAGACACGTGATGGGAAAGAGTCTAGAATTGAGGGAAAGAAGGAAGAGATCAGAGGAACTTGCAGATGGTTCAAAATCATCTGACATTAAAAATCACAGTGAGTGGCTGAACAGGCAAACAGGATCTCTCAGGGAACTTGCCAACACCGCCTTACCTCTTTTCCCTCAGAACAGAACCAATTTCTCTGAAGGACCAATGGAGTGAAACTCTGAAGAGAATGAACTACTAGTAAATAGTATGAATGACCAGGCTAGCAGTGTGGTGCTGGACTTTCTCTTTTGTGAATCTTCCAACCACAGCATCAAGTGAAGGCAGAATGCCAGAGGTAGGTGTTCAATGGAAGTGTGTATTGGGTAAAAACTGGTGTCAAGTTGAGAGGGAGAATAGAAAATGTGTGCTCAAATATTAATATCAGTTCTTTGGTTTTGTAGTGTTTCCTGAATGGGGACACTACAAAGAATTTAATACTCTTTCAACAGCCCAAATACATTGAATGAGACCATGAGCAATGCACAGGTGTTTTCCCAGTATTTGTCATGATTCTCCTTCATGATACGTTACTGATGGCATTCACAACACGATCATTGAATAATTTAGGTTGTAAAGGATCTCCAGGGTCATAGAGTCTTCATCTTACTTCAGTCCCAAGCAAATAATTTTGTTCAAATTCTCCTCAAAAGTTCCCTGGAACCTCAAACTAAAATACTACCACTCACAGTCTGCTCTATTAATATGCTTGTTTTAGATCAGTTTCTCAAAGTTTTGTAGGAAGCTACAATAATGTTTCAAAGATGAAGAGTATCTGTTTATTTTATTGCCTAACCCCTGCAGTGACCCTATTGAACTACTGGCAGTATGCTAGAAATCTCCAGACAGTTTATGTACTCTTTCTTGTTAATGCTATTACTGGTATCTGTCAGTCTTGCAAAGCAATAGATCAAAAGGCAAGATCAAAGATCTTTTTTTTTTTTTTTCCTAAAACAAAACATAAATTAACATGAGGATATTGTAGTGTGTTAACCCTGGCTTATGCCAGGCACTCACCAAGGCCACTCAATCACTTCCCTTCAAAAGTGGACAGAGGAGGGAAAATATAGCAAAAGGTTCATGAACGCCGGAGCAAGATTTAGTGTACCTAGTTTTTAATCATAATTATCTTCAGAAGAGATGTTCTCCCCTTGTATTCTTAACATCAATATAATGTTACTATTCTCTTCTTCATTACTGAGAATGAGTGGCATTGAACTAATCACTTCTGTGCTGATTACAAAACATTCTGTTCATTCCTCATTAACCTCTATGAACCACTGAGAAATATTGAGCTGACCTGACATATTTTTATTGCCCCCTTTGTGGCTTGTCAGGCACTTAATCACTATAGTTCTGTAGAAATTACTTATAACTTTATCAGTGTGCATTTTATTTTCACACTGTTACACCAAATCCATGAATATTTGGAATGTTTACATGCAGGTCAAATAGAATAGAATATTTTTTTTCAAAAACAATAGTTGTAATGTGGAGCAAATTACAATGACATTGAACTAACACAGAAACAGAAGGTTCAGAAAGAAGCTCATCTATTTTTAGATAAAGAAAATATTGACTGTGACAGTACTGACAATATTTCAAGGGTTACATGTGTTGCTGGGGTACAATTAAGTAAATTGTAATTAATTAGGGATGGAGTGAGAGAATCAACCCAAAAGACTTAATAAGTCTCAAATCATAATGTTTGTTTTACTCTCCTGATTGTGCTCTTGTTTTCAGGCATTCTGGTTAGAGTTCATTTCACCAAGATTTTATTGTTCATATCTGAACCAGCCCACATCTGAACCTTGCTTGGCTGTGGTGGGTTCACCCTGGCTGGATGTCAGATACCCACTAAAGCCACCCTATCAGTCCCTTCTGCAACTGGACAGGGGAGAGAAAACATAACAAAAGACTCATGAGTTAAGGACCGGTAGAGATCACTCACTGAATACTATCATGGGCAAAGCAGACTCTGCTTGGGGATCTTAACTGAATTGATTGATAACAAAACTAGAGCAAGATAATGAGAAATAAAATAAATCTTAAAAACACTTCCTCCCACTCCTTCCCCCTTCCCAGGCTCTACCTCCTCCAAGTTCTCCAAGAACTGCTTCCACTTGGGTCACTCTTCCATGGGGTGCCATCCTTCCGGCACAGCCTGCTCCTATGTGGGTCTCCCAAATATTCACAAGTCCTCCCAGGAAACCTGCTCCAGCATGGTTTCCTCTCTCCACAGGTCTGCAAGGTCCCTGCCAGGAGCCTGCTTCAGCACAGGCTTCTCACAAGTTCACAGCTGCCTTTCAGGCACCCACCTGCTCCAGCATGGGTCTCCTCCATGGGCTGCAGGTAGTTCTCTGCATCATCTTACCCTCCATGGGCTGCAGGTACACAGCTGCTTACCCATGAGTCTTCAGCATGAGCTGCAAGAGAACTTCAAGTTCAGCACCTAAAGCACCTCCTCCCCCTCCTTCTCCACTTACTCTGGTGTCCAAAGCAAAAATTCTGGTTTTTGCTGTTCCAGCTAAAATTATTACACTACCTCAGATATAAATGTCTACTGTGTATCTGCCCACACTTGGTGAAAAATCCTGCTTTTGTCTGAATGTATTTCCAAATTTGTTTAATTACTGAAAGCTTTTTCTTTTACCAGTTCTTCCTGCTTTTAAATTTTTTTAAATTCTTTTTTTATTTTCCCATTCAATTTACTTCAAGAGCAATACCTGTGCATGTATCTAACTGTATATATTATTGTACAAAGTATACACAAATTATTTAATCAGTAGGACTTTTATTTAAATCTCCTTTTTTTTGTGTGTTGTCATAGGTTCTCCAAAATAAAATAATTTTCTGGAAATAATTGAGTTGTGATGAAGGATCTTTTTCCTGCATCAAGATATACCACTGTACTCCTACAGGTTCAGATGGTTTATATTCAGCTATCTTGATTCAGCTGAGAGCATGATACAGAAATAAATTGAGTAGCAGTGACAAAGGGATTAAACACAAGAAATATGTAAGGTTCTCTTCTTGCATATCAGCAGCACATGACATTGCTGATCATAAAACATCATTATCCTGACATGCAAGAAGACGTACCAGAAGAATATACCAGCCTCCATTTTCCTGGATTGTTCATGACTGAAGACATAGGAGGCATTTCTATAACAGGGCCTTCCTTCTGGGACTCCTTAAAAATCAGGGCTTTTCTCTATAAAAAGCAAATTTTTAGTTTTCTTTCGGATATAAAATGTCTAAGTAGTTGTATCATTACAGTATTTGAAAAAAATGAAAAGAAGAAACATTGTAGGCTTCCATATGTAATTTAAGCAAATATGAATTGCACTAGGCAACAGTAAAAATAACTTACACTTCTGGTACAATTTCCTTTAGTAGAAAGCCCCATACAATAAATTTTATCTGCAATTTGAGTATAGTTCTGAATTCCATACTAGTACATAAAATGAAGTAAGATAGCAGCAGCCTGATAAATATTTTATATATCCTGACTGGATAAACAGATTCAGATGCATCCCAATACATGATGACTACCATTAGTCATAGTCACCTCTTTATGGCCTCAGCCTTCTGGAAAATTTAATTCATTTGTTATGCTCTGTGCATAGCCTGACAACCATGAATATAATAGGCATTTGTTCCTTGCCTGCAACAGTCAGGTCACAATGTCCAAGTGTTCACAATGCACAGTCAGTGTTACTGAGCAGAGAGCATTGTGGTCACGCTGATGTCAGACAAGAGGTTGAAGTCATGCAAGACAAGTAACTGTTACCTGTGCCTCATGGACACCCATTTCCACAGAAGCTGAGGAACAACACAGACTTCAAAACTTCTGAGTCCGAACAGGAGCACAATCTAACCCTGTTTTCTTTAAGAATGCAAAAAAGAGCAGGTAGGTTACAACAACTTAAATCAAACATACTAAGAAGCCAACCCAAACTTTGATGGCAGTGTAAATATACCCATAGCAAAAGAGTAAGGGAAATAATTAAAAATCCCCAAATTCACTTGCTGTACTTTCAAATCATCAGGGTTTTATTAATGCAAAAACTTCACAGTTATTCTTAAATTTTGGAAAGAACACACAGAGCCAACAGTAAGAACAAAACTTTATTCAGTCAGAAAGGGCAAAAGTTGAAGTGAGTATTTCCTACACAAAAAAAAAAAAAAAAGAGGGAGCAGATGAGAGAAAATGCCTATCCTAGGCACACTGGGAACATTCACCAAGTAGCAGGAGTAGAATAAGGTCCTATATCCTCAAGGAGTTTTCACCATTTTAAAATCCCATTGATTCCCTTCCTCAAGAAGAAAAAAAAATTAGAAGATAGCAGGAAAACAGCCATGCATATTTTCCTTTCTTTTAAATACTTGCAAACAATTCAGACTAAATAACACCCAAACTGTGTAAGTATAATCCTACTGTAAGAATTGTCATACTTTCTGTAGTGAGAAAAGAAAAGAAATCCTCATTGCAGATATCACTTGTCAAAAATCACCTTATGAGCCTGCCTTAATGTAGACCAGTGATCATGCAATTTGTAAATGCAAATTGTAGCTTTTCCTATATATAGACTTGTGTAATTCCAAATGTACTCAGCTGGAATACAAGCGAAGGAACTGGTTTTCTTCCCTGAAACTGACGGGACCATTACTTTGCCTTTTCTAATTAGAACATATTTCTACTTAGGTGTCACTTAATGGACAGCAGGTCCATTTTGTGGGGCTGTATTGGATGCAGGTGTAAAGCTTTTGGTATATGGAGAGAGCTGCAGGGGTGACCTGAGTGAGGAGGTGCTGGGGCTGCCCTGTTCTGAATACAGGTATTTCCAGCTGGGGCCAACAGACCCACAAGAGGGCATGGCTGGGCCCAGCAGCCACCATGGTGGCGGCTCTGGGAACATGTATTTCAGAAAAGGCAAAAAATTCACAAAAAGAAAGGAGAAAATATTCTGAGTTTTTTGGGGTCTTTTTTTTTAAATGTTTTATGAGGGATAGTAATATTTCCAGGCACCAAAACACAGACAGAAGAGAAACACGGATTGAAAGGAATGATAAAAGTACAGCAGTTAGGAGGTTGCTACTATGCTTCTGCTCAAAAAATGAAAAAATAATTACACAGTCACTCAACTGGAATAGGAAGACTAAGGCTTAAAATCCCTTAAAAGCTTCTTTACCAATCAAAATGACCCCTAATTTCCACTCTGTATAGTCGGTGATTGGATACATAACTCAAAGCTTGCTGCCTACACTGCTCATGCCTACCTTAAGGTGTCTAAATGTGGAACTGAATCCAAGTGGCACTTACTGAACATAGGCATATTCCAAGGTTTTAAAATAAAGTAAATTACAGGATACAAGGGATTTCTGTATACAAAGAAAAGAAGAAAAACTGAAACTGCAGAAGCAGATGCATAGCATTATGCATGAAAGTGGACAAATATATAGACATACATAGAACAACACGCAGTTATCTGTGCAAACCCACGTATTTTCAAGAAAAGTAAAAGAGACGTCAGATAAAGATTTAATACTCAACAAAATCACACAATTTATAAACTTTTTACAATTCAGTGGCTTGGTTTTATTTTTTTTATATATATATATTTATATCTGATAACTGAGTAATTTTAAAGTCTGGGTACTCCTTCAAAAGGAGAGAAGACAATACCTCCATCAGTACGACAATAAGGTCTTTCTTTTTGTTTGACACCTAAAGTTTATGTTTTTCAGCACATTAGTTCTCAAGACCGATCTTTTATAACCACAAGAGTTCAACTTGTAATGAGTTTTTAGAACAGGAGATCAGCCAGTTTTATTAACCCAGTATTCTGTAGCATGATTACAAAAACAAGAACGAATTATGGAAGATACTACAATATTTTAATGACTCATAAAATTGCGATTGTAGATTGGCATATCTATAATTATGAAAACTAGCTCTTCTAATTCAATGCAGACGTTACAGTAAAATTCCATCAGCAACCTACCAAATAATACAATGTTTATATGCTCACACATAAAGGAAGAAAACAATTTGACAAATTGTATTTGCATTTTCGTTTGTGTTCTCTTCTCAGAGTGAAATACAGGTCATAAAGAAGAATATCGGATTGTAACACCACGTACTGTCTTGAATCACTTTCTATATTCTCTTGTTTGTTCCTTGTTCAGTTAAGCCACAAATAATTACTTTGAAATAATCACTTTCTTCTGCAATGTCCAAGTCAGTACTGCTCACTTTAACTTCTGAAGCTTCTTTACATCAAGCTGAAAATCTTGCATTTTTCAAACTATTTCTCCATGAAGTCAACAGTCTCTCTCTCTCCCCAAATTGGCTCATCCTCTCTTCTACCCCTTCTCCCTTTCATCAAGGGGAGGGAATGGGGGTTGGAAAACATGAAAGAATCAAAATCCCTTTCATTATGCAAGGGTCATAGAATTTAACTCTCATCAATCTCAGATTTAAGATCGAACTTGTGATTTTATTTTCCTCATAAGATCAGTAGGGAGAAATAGGCACCTAAAGGATTGATTGATGTGTCAGCTGTTAAAAACATCTCTTGTAAAGTCAGCTGAACCATATTTGGAGGATTCAGTTTCTCTACAATTACTTTAAAAGAATTTTAAAATGTAGTAGCTTTAGATATCTGATTCAACATGTAAGATTTCCATGAGGTGATTTGGAGTTTAAAGTCACGTTCTTGGCTTCATCTATTAAATCAGTAGAAGGCCAGAGTAATATTGTTGAAATAGAGTAAGAAAGGGACATGGAATTTAAAAGAAAAGTAATTGTTTATTGGCACATTAAAAGAATCAGTCTAGAGCATGGACTCCATTTCAATTATATTATATAGTCATGAGATCATAATGTTGAAAAGTGATAAAATTATGAGCTGTGGAAAACATCTGAGTCTGCATTTGTTTTGGGTTGGTGGGTCTTGGGTTTTTTGTGGGTTTTTTTTTTTTTTTTTAATAAGCAAGGATACTCAGACAATATTAATGAGTGATGAAACAAAACAAGAATTAATGATGATGTGCATTTGCTCCTATAGGAAGATAAGAAAATCCATGAGTAAAATTAAGGCTTCATTCATCCAAGAATCATTTACAGTGATTGATTATGCTGGTTTATAGAGGAGTTAAGCTTTAGGCTATTTCAGTCATTTCAAAAACCCTCAACTTTTGCTGTGAGACTTGCCATGAAAAAGACACAGGAATAAGGCTGATGCAGTACATATTTGCCATAGTATGGTTACGGGGCTAGCATTCATCTTATTAAATGTTCATGTCTTTGTTGCAGACATCTGAAATTGTTAATCTGAGATAAATTTATAGTAAGGGGAGGATCACTTGTCAAAATGTGACCCATGGATGCAGATGCAATCCTGAATTTGAGAAACACAGTGGAAATTAAGGCAAAATAACTTTCCATAGAGACTTATCAAAGGGTTGGCAAATATAAGTTTGAACGAATCTTCTGGTTTTTTGGGGAAGCCTGTAACTTCTGACCACAATAATATAAATCTACCTTGGGAAACCTTGAGGTTTCTCGCTCTAGGGAAAGCAGCAGGACCCCTGAAACCCCACGAGAAAGGGTCGCTGCAGCGAATCCCCACGCAGTCCAGGCCGGACGGTGCTGGGACACCGCGAGCACGCGGGCACGGGCTGTTTCCCCGACAGAGAAAAGCAGGAGACACGGTGATTAAAAAAAAAAAGCAGGAGACACGGTGATTAGGAGATGCTGTGTGCCTTAGAAATCCAGGGTTTATTAGGGTGCCGTGGGTCGTCGTGGGGTCCGTGGGGTCGGGAAGGGTCAGAGGGGACCGGAACAGGGCTGATTCCCAAGGCGCGGGAAGGGAAGCGAACATGGGGTTAAGAGGGACTGAAGGATGGGAGGAGTTTGGAGGGGAGAACCAACCGGGATGTTAGGGATACAGGATTGACAGGGGAGCTAGGCAATAGGGGTACAAGGGGGACAGGTACAGAACTTTAAAAACCAATAATAAACCGCAAGTTGCAGTTTATTTAACTTTATTTAACTTTAAAAACCAATAATAAACCACGGCATACATTCTAGCTATTAACTCCAAAAGGATAAAGAGGAGGAGAACTCCAAAAACCAATGCTCTTGTCCCCTGATGCATACTGAGGAGGCTAGTTGCAAGGTGTCTTGCAGGAATACCCTTCTGTCACCCTGAGCTAAAAGTCTCTTCAGACCCAGGGGGCTTCGTCAGGTAGTTCAGCCTCTAAGCTCATCTGGGCTAACTGCACTGATACAAAACCTGATTCCCTTAATCCTGCTTTTCAAAGAAACCTGAAACTCAGCTTTTTCAGATGCCAAGTACACTAGCCCTCCAAAGAAAAACAAGTACCAGCTATACAAGAGTATAGTTTGGGGAAAGTGATAAAATTATTACAATTAAAATTTACTTAAAAGATCTTCACAGCTGGAACCGAGAACAGCTCTGAGGATCAACCATTTCATTCAATGTCTTGTATTGCCACACCTTCTGTGACATAGAAATGTAATTAATTTGTAATTGTTGTGGTGAACTGGGGTTCTAAATCAATGATTTTGGTTTATATTTGAGAAGACAAGAAAGTCATCACTGTGCTGATGCTTTCTATTATGATAATGCTACAAATATTTGTATTGACATTAAACATTTCTTGGTTTTGAAATTTTCAATTATACGGTATTTGAAGCTTCCTTATATATGTAATTTTTTTGTTGTAGAATAAATGGTTATTAATGTTGCAGTATAACTAAAACATATTATGGATTTCACAGATTAGGCAGAGTAGAATCTCGGTGGTTGTGTCTTATTTAGTGAAGTATTTTTTTTTCTTTTGAATGCTTCATTTTTAATTAAAAAACCTCCAACACCCACATGCTGTGATACAGGCAGAATTTAGTTTTCTTATTAAAACCACAGGGAATAATCCAATCAAACCTTGCAATATTTCTGTCTTCTATTACACTGATTTAAATTTTGTCTCAAAGGCTGATAGGAAGACTGAGGTAAGAAGGAATGTTTTCTGAGTTCATTTCATTGTATTTTCATTTACAGCTTTCTATTGTCAAATGCTCTCAGGCATAGATGCCCACAAACTAGAATTTATTATGAGTTATGCTGTGGCATTCATCAGTTTTTATCTAAGATGGTAATGTGTCTATCTCAAGATTTGAAAAAGTACAAACTGGATTGAAGCCAAAGTGAATGAATTTTTGTATCTCTCTTAAAATTTCAAACATTTATGAAGAATTATTTCCCCCTCCAGTTTTTATGGATGATACTTCAAGAAAGCCTCAAAAAGGTGTACATTGTCTTGTTTTCACAGTGTCGCAGCCTGCATTGTTCCCTCCTTGGTCCTGTAACCCATGATATGTTTCTTTTCCCAACCCTTTTCCACCTCTATTCTCCTTCTTCACCCTTGACATGACTCATCCTACATGGCTACCTTACTCCTGTATTAAAACCTCTCTTTGTCTTATCCTTTTAAATGATAATATTTTTCCTCCTATTATTCAACCAGAGTTTCCATGATGAAGTAATTGATAACAAAGTAATTGATAGCAAAGTTTACAGAGATGGTGTCTCCAGCTGAAAAAATACCACAGAAAAATACTGGCCATTAAATAAGTTTTAAAAAGAGTAGACGTTTCCAGCAGAGACATCAATAAAATGAAAGCTATTATTAAGTACAAACAAATTATTTGGGGAAAGCTAATTCAGAAAAAGATCTAAAAAGGAGATATAGAGTGGAGAACACTAGTGCAATCTCCTTGACACCAAAAGCAGACAAAATTTTCCTTGGCAAGCTTATATTCATAGGGAAATACGTATCTCTCCTACCTGTCTGTAGAGATAATCTTAAAATCCTCCTTTCCAAAACTGCATTTTAAAACCTTCCTTCCCATACACTTTTAAAGGAACAATCATTTTCTCTACAGCCCACTGTTAAAAAGCTGACCAACAAAAGACCCAAAAAATATGTCTTTTGATGGAAGCTTATCACTAATCACTTTTGCACGCACTGAGGTTCAAAATCCCTTCCTCAAATTCCACACTATAATGGACTTTCTTTTACCACTTAAAATATCTGATTTACAAGACTGATGAGACATTCTGTTTTATGGATTTTCTGGAACACCTAATGAATATACAGTACAGAAAATTCCAGAGTGAAGACAATTACGTGGCGCATAACATTTAGAAAATCTCTGTCTTCTGGAGCTTGGAGGGTGTTACATTTCTTTGTAGAAGACATCTATTAGTGAAATGGTACTTTCATGGAGTGATAGGGGAAGTTTTCTTAACAATTTCTATTTTATGTGCATAATGATTGCTTTCCACAAAATGCTAATGGGTCAGATCTCCTTCCCTAAAACAAAATTATGAATATGCATTATGCTGTGCCTTTAGTGGTTAATGAAAGGGACAGGGATCTGCTCCAAGGCCATGTGACACTGATTGGTTTGTGTCAGTGCTGTTTGGGAGTAGTCCCATGTATAACAGACACTTTTTGGAAAAAGGTAGTTACAGTAGCTCGGAATAAAGCTAGAGATCTCCCCTGATTTGAACAGACATGATCTGTCAGGGGTCCTCTGAGTGCTTTCATTCAAGATGAAAAATATGAGGAAAGCAAGATGCATTTAATTATATTGGGGGTTTTTTTGGTTGGTTTTTTATTTTCTTTTTTACAGAAAAATAGTATCAACTTCCCTTAGTAAAAATGGGTGTTAAAATAACCCATCCAGAAGAATATGGTATCAGTCATAACTGTGTTTCATAAGATGTCCTGGTACTTCAACTCTCCTCCTGAACTACCAGGGTGAAGGGGAAAAGGGGGAAAGGGGGGCTGAGTGAGTGACTGCCAGGTTTTTCATCTCTATCTGGGCTCAAAACCATGACACAAGTACAAAAGGAAAAACTGCATTTTTAATAACAGTCCACAATTAGTTCTCAACCCCCTTCCCTCAACCAACCAATCAACAACCCCAATTTTTGGACCTCAAAAATTGCACTATTAGTACAAATGAATGAACACAACATGGGATAAGTGGAAAATTACGAATATTTACCCTGGTACTATATGTATATACTCTATTGGTATTGCATATTTTTGTCATAAGTTGTTATCCTCTGAAGTGCTCCACCAAAGCTGTAGAAAAATTCTCTCAGCCAAGGACAATTTATTCACTGACACAGACATTGTATTTCTGCCATTTCTGTGTTAGCTTTGCAGTAAGGATGGAGGTATTTATGCCACAGTTTGTAAGTTCTTCTGGCAACTTTTCAAAACTGCTTTATTCTTACTGAACACTGTGAAGCGCTTTTGCATCATGTTCCTGTGATCTAGCTTTCCATTTCACTCAAGTTTTATTTGCTGATACTATCAAGCTATACACTTGTTATACATTCATTTTCTGGTACTTTTGAATAATGGTGTGTATATACAGTACTAGAGGAGGAAAGAATTATTGTGAGGAAAACAGAAGAAACATACTCACCTCCTCCACAGTCCTCTGTTTATTAATCATTGTCCAAATTACATTGTCTCACATTACTGGAAGAGAAAAGCACAAAGTCTTATTTTAATTCCAGAAATTACCATGAAATATTCAAATTTCTACTTGTAACAAATCTTGTTATTCAAATATCAGAAATTAAATTGTTTTGTGTTATAAAATCTAATTATAGGCACGAAGTTTAACATCACAGAATTCACACCAATAAAACAACACAATATAAAAGAACCAATTTGCATAGAAGCATTGTGAAGTCCTACCGATGTTTCAAAACTGTATCCAGTCTATCTTCTTCTTATAGACTACTGGTTGCTAACACATGAACCTTCAAATAAGTTTTCTAACAGTTGGGAAGGCGAGTGAGGAATTATTGAAGTGTGACAACTGGAGGATTTCCCCTGGGCTGTAAGAGTTTGCAAGGTATAACTGCCTAAGAAACTCCTCCTCTACTTAGTTATTGATTTAGCCTTATTAACAGTAATCATGAGTGCAGTCTGAGATTCCTACATATCCATAGGAAAGGGTAACAAGAAGGATTGTCTTAAAGTGATGATGTGTAGTGTAGGAGATGATAATAAAAATATTTAGGGATAGTTATTTTCTATGAAACAATGGATAAATGGTCTATAAAAATAAGCAAAATGAAGTGGTTTTTTTTCTGTTTTTTGTTATTTGGTTTAGGTTTTCTTTTTTTTTTAAGTCTCAGATCTTAAATGTAAAATGGGATAAAGAAATAAGAATTGGATTCCTCTCTCTCCTTAGGCAGTAAAATCAAGGAGTTTGGAATGTAATGAAAGAAGGAATGTAATCTTAAATATTTTAAGCAATAAAAGTATGTTTATCTCACTGTAAAAATGTAAGATCTTGTCAGCTGTTTTCCTCCCTCTCTGACACTCAAAACCATTAGATTTTATCACACAATGGTGGAGGATTAAAGTTCTGAATTTAAAGGCTCTTCTTAAACTTTTCTGAAATGGAACATTACTTTTAAAACAACCTTTAAAAATCTGGATGTTAAAATATGCAGCATGACTTTCTACAACTCCGGAAATTTGTCACAAATAAAAAAAAGTGGCCAGTGTTTTCAGAGACTTGTGCTGGTCTCCCATAACCACCAGCACTTTAAAGGGTTCAATCTTATTTATATGGATGTCTAAGAAAATGCTGCCTAAGCTGCCCGTTATTGAAAATGCTGTGTCCAGAATTTTAACTCACTCCAAGCAATTCAGCATGTCGCTCCAGTCTTGAGGGAGAGTCACAGTGCAACTGCTTGTCAAATATCAGATTTACTTTAAAATTGCTTTAATGACTTCTATGATGACAAAGAGTTTTGGATTTACAACCAGGGCACAGGAGTGGTAATGGGGGAGGGAGAAGTGAGGAAGTAAACATATGTTGTAACAGAAATAGACCAGTCTAAAAAAGAAGCTTAAATCCTCCATCATCTGTATAGCAAAATGAAAGCCAGATTTTTTTAAAGATATATTATTAGTCTTAACCTTTTTACACAGTTGAACCCTGAAAAGGGTTATATTTGAAGAATCCTAAATAGAGTTTCTAAATATGGCTGTAAGCAATAAGAGGTGCCTTTGGTTGTATATCCCAGAATGCATTACTCCTTTACTAGGAAACACTTCAAGAAACAACCCTGTTTCCAGAAGAAACGGAAAAGCGTAAGAAATGGAAAAATAAAAAGAAATTTACAAATATGTAAATGGTTGAGCTATCTTTTAAACATATTTTAAATATACATAATGTATATTTGTATATATATATACCTATACGTGAACAAATGCATGCATATATATATACATAACAGCATGTGTAGCAAGCACACTCCATACAGATGCTGCATTTGTTATATTTTTTATTACTTTTTTTGTGTCAGTTCTTCCTTATAATTTTTACTTTTTGATCCTTTCTTTGCTGTTCCTTTTTCCAATATCTCCAGTGCTATCACCTAGCTTCTGTACATCATTATCTTTCTTTTCCTTGATGTGCAGACATTGGTCCTCTTTCAAATGAAGTCGACGTTATCTTACTCTCTCAAATACGTTGTACAGAAATATATTAATTCCTGAAATTCATACAACTACCTCAAATTGTTTTGGTTTAGTCATAGACCTGAAATACAAAATTGTTCCTTTATAGTATAAAAATCATTCTGAGATACTTTATCATGTTAGAAACATGATTTTTTTGGTCTTAATAATGGTATGAACACACTGTCTGAATCAAGACTGTAATATTATTCAGCAGAGGTTGTATGATGCACTATATGTAATATATTTGCTGTACATTTCACTAAAGCTCAGCCATAAACTGCCACAAAATTTTTGCTGTTGATGTGTATTTGTAGAATTTTTTTTATAACCTTAAGCCATCGATGACCTTTTTTTTGTTGGTTTGCTGTCAGGTGCATATATAAACGCAATGGCATATGCATGACCGCATAGTAGCTGATATGCTGTACATTCATTCTTTAATATCTCAATAACTTTCTTTGTTGAGCACTGCCTTCCTTCTTGACCCCATTTTGTTATGCAGTGAATGCAAATATGCAGTTGAATAGAAGAGTCAGAGGGCAATCAGATACTTAGGAGGGGAAAAGCTAGTCAGGCTGACAGGAAAGGGTAACTGCACCAGTACTGGTCTGTTCCATGGAATGAAGAAGATAAAGGAGAGAGGAGATCAATCGAGTTTATACTAAGTATGAAATTTTAAGGTTTTTTTGTTACATTATCAAAAATTTTATGTTCAAAATTTCAACTCACACCAGCAGTTCAATGTGTCACTCCATTCTTGACTTCATCAGGCTTCAGAAATTCTTTCAACAGAATTAACACCAAGCTGTTTTCTACACTGAGGAATATAGCCTTCTGTGATGCCTATTGTGATTTCAGGTGATGTATCACAGTGCTGTTCAGACGGAGAAACACAGGTTTAACTAAACATCAGAAAAAACGTGCTACAACTAATCTTACACTTTCCCTGATCTTTATATGATCAGATGATGTTAGAACATGATTTTATTTGGGTTTTAGCTTTTATGTGTGAACAGAACAATTAGAAAAAAATATTAAAATACTACAGAAGTCATAGACCTATTGTTAAATACAAAAATCTTTACTTTATGAGGAAAGGAACTCTTTTTTTCAATAGATTTTAAACCAAAGAAAATCTGCCTTTATCATTCTCTCTTACTTTTCTTACCCATATAACTTTCTCCACATTTAGATGGTTTATACAGCTTCCCTTAAGCTTGTTCATGAATAACTTATGAGCCCATTTTGTCTCAATTTCCATATTTTTGTTTTTAATCAGCTCCTTTATCACAGTTGAGGGATGCATTTAGACTATCTCTTACCACATTCAAACTGTTCCAGTGTGAAGTGTACATATTTCATCACTGTCTCAGTGCAACTTTAATTCAAAAATTAACAAAATTTATATAAATTTGAATGAGATTATACAAGTATTTAAATACTAGTATTCTACTAGCTGAAACCTAAGTATTCATTTTAACACTGTCTCAAGTGATGTATAGGTTGTCTCTGCTAAGAGCTGGAAAAGCTAGATAAGCAAAATGACTCACTAAAACCAGAGTTTGAGTCAGGGTTAGAATGAATCTTAAAGTTATCACATATTTTTTTAGGTTGTCTTAATCATAAGAACTTACACTTATAGAATCACAGAATTGTAAGGGTTGGAATGGACCTCTGGAGATCATTTAGTCCAACTCCCATTCCAACACAGGGTCACCTAGAGCAGGCTACACAGGAATGCATCCAGGTGGGTTTTGAATGTGTCCAGAGGGGGAGACTCCATGACCTCCCTGGGCAGACTGTTCCAGTGCTCTGCCAACTCAATGTAAAGAACTTCTTCCTTATGTTGAGGTGGAACTTCTTGTGTTTTAGTTTATGGACACTGCTCCCTGCCTTATTGTTTGGCACCACTGAAAGGAGTTTGGCACCATATTCTTGACAGTTGCCTTTGAGGTATTGGCCCTGCACAAGTCTTCTCAGCCATTGTTGCATAAGCTGCTGGCTTCTGGCCACTCTACTGACTCTTACGAGGTTTTCCTGATTCAAAAAATCCCATTGTGCAACGCACTAGGGCACTAAAGTGCTCCACTGCTCATTTTGCTGGCATGAGAGCTGCTCAGCTTGCCAACTGCCAAGTCCTTTTTAAACATCATACTAGCAAGATACTGAAGTGAAATGGGAAAAGTACAGAAAGAACAATTATGTGTAGAGTCATTTTGGACTCAGAACATTGCTGTGACAGTAGGGTTACTGCCAGCCTGCCCTGCAAAGGGCAATCTTTGATGTGTTTATACCAGCCAATTCAAGCAGTGGATGTAAGCTGTGTTCCTAGGGTTAAGGAATCATTCCTGTTCCACTTGTATTTGCAGTGATAAAGAGCTGGGAGGAGGAGATTACATTGAAACTTTCTTTCATTTTAAACCAGTTTGATTTTTGTAGTTTGGCATAAAACACTTTTAGGAAAACATACAGATTGGAATGTAAATTCAGAACAAATAGAATAGTAGAATCATAGACTATCCTGAGCTGGAAGGAACCAACGCGGATTATTAAAAGTCCAACTCCTGGCTCCGCACAGGGTAGTCCCAAAAATTACACCATAGGCCTGAGAGCATTGTCCAAATACTTCTTGACCTCAGTCAGGCTTGGTGCTGTGACCATTTCCCTGCTCCAGCACCCAACAACACTCTGGGTGAAGAGCCTTTTCCTAATATCCAACCTAAACCTCCTCTAACACAATTTCAGGCCCCTGCCTCAGGTCCTGTCACTGGTCACCACATAGAGGAGATCAGTGTCTGCCCCTCCTATTCACCTCACAAGGAAGCTGCAGATTGTAATGAGGTCTGTCCTCAAGTCTCACCTTCTCCATGCTGAACAGATCAAGTGACCTCAGCTGCTCCTCATACGGCTTCCCCTCCAGACCCTTCACCAAATTTGTTGCCCTCCTTTGAACACTCTCCAATAGCTTTATACCCTTCTTTTCTCCAGAAAGATATGTTAATGGAACATGATTAAAGTTGTTGGCAGAGCTGCATTTTTAACACAGTTGTTAACAAAGTGTATAACAAAAATAATATTTAGTCTTTCTCTTTCTTTTCCCTAAGATCGGGGCACATCTATATAATTCTTAAAATTAGTTTTATATTGCCATGTATATAGAATACTGGTTGATAATTTATGTGATTTTAAGATTTTGGTGAGAGACAAAGGAGAAATGTAGGGTGTTTGAGGGCACCAGTAAACATAAGTGTCCCTGACCAGCACATATGGGGCCTTCACCTACACACCCTACCCGTGGGCTCAGAAGTCCCATTTCAGCATGGGTCTTCAGTTATTCAGAATGATGGTTTAATCTCAGTGATCTCCAGCTTATCTGTAGCAGTACTGGATCCCATGGATCTTGATCTATCGACTGTTTTCCTGGCTTGCCCTCAGCTCTGCCTCATCACTGTGGTCCTGCCTGAACAACCCAGGGCTGTTTCTGATTTTGGTTCACCTCACCAGGCTTGATCCTATGCTCTCTAAGCCTGAAAATTGCTATAAACCTGTCTTTTTCAAGTGTCTGAGACCAATCTAAATTAATTTGCATTTGAATTATTTTGTTTGCCTTTCTAATTTCTTGATCAGTTACTTGCATGGTAATTTAATGCAAGAACTCTATCCTTTGTCTAGAAGCAATTGTGTGATTTAGTAGCTATCAGACCAGGAAAGCCTGGAAAATTTAATGGGAGGTTACAAACTGTGTAGCATGGCAAGGGTGGTGAAGCATGTTCATACTAAGTAAAACTGGCAGCATAAATAGCTTTTAAATGGATGTATAACCTTTTTAAAGGTTAGCTATTCATTCTCCCTCCTTCACTTTTATCTGACTGAAATAAATGCCTCCATAATTCCAGCAAGATCTGAGATACTGTGGGAAACTCACTGAAAACATTAAAGGAGAGTGTTCCTAAGTACCAGAACAACAGACTCTGACCATCTGTTTGGTTTTTTTTCAGATATATGAGACATTCATTGGTTCTCCTCCTTGTCCTAGTCTATCACTCTTTCATATGAGTACATTTTCACACTTACACACAGTATATATTCTTTGAACTTTACTCATTTTCAGTGTTATTCTGGCCTCTGTGGCTCTCATACTATCAAATGCTCCCAAAACTTCAACTTTCCTTCACATCTAAGCAATTAGGTAAAACATTGCCTTGTTTTGCAAACACTGCTTGAACTATGAACTTAAAAAAATAATCTTTTGTCTGTATTGATAGACATATAGTTACATATAATTTTTCAAATCATCTATGTCCACATGCTCTGTTCCATGATGTGGATGAGATTTAGGGTTGACTTCTGAATATGCGCCATACAATCATCTTCTCCATCACACTCTTTCACTCTCCTCAGTTTTTTCCTCTCTTTTTGCTAAATTATGCTTTCTTTCATAACAAACTTAACGTCTTGTCAAGAAATATGTAGCAGGACAAAAAGTCAGGGCAGTTGTCCTTTTACAATTACTGGGGACATCCCTAATTTCCATTACCTTTTAAAGATAATGGGCAATAGTTTCACATAGATATCTTCCACCTCTCTTATTACAGGATGTGGTCTGCCAATTGCAAAGGTTTTTATGAGTAAAGGTTGCTCAAGTAGTCCTTGATCCTCATCCACTGCTGATGCTTTTCCTCCGCCAGAAACTCTTTCATTAATTACAAAAGCCTGAGACACCTTTTTGGTGAAGACTGATGAGAAAATGGCAAATCTAATGAGACTTGCAAGTCCTTTTTTTCTTTCATCTTCTACTTTTAGCAAGCAAATTGACTAAATTGTTTCACTTAAGTTTCCAGGGTTCATTTGTGAGTTAAAAGTTTTCAGGATTAAAATTTTGCTTGGAAAACTCCTTTTTTTTCCTCCTTGAATTTGATTTGAATACACATCAACTACAACTTCACTTGCAGAGACCTCAGATGCTTTGAGGCCAAACAAATTCACTTTGTCCTCTCACAATGGAAAAGAGACTGCAAAATAAGGCCTTTTTTCTGCAGTTTTGCTCTATATATATTTTGTTCATTATGATAATTCAGATTTGAAAGTATTTTACAAATGCTTAATTAGCAGCAGTTTTCCTCTCCATTATATTGTTTACATATGTATTATTTATGTTGTCTACCACTTTATATGCACTAATTATGCTGGTATTACATTACCCTATAATTTAAAATTTTACTGGGAAGGAGAATAATATTAAATCTGTATAACAAAAATAAGAAAAAAAAAAGCAAAAAAAGCAAGGGGTTCTTTAGTCTTGATTTAGTCTTCTGAAAGATGTAACCAACCAACCGTTTGCATAAACCTACGTATGTGTGCCACGAAAAACTGAAACATCTAAGGGATGTAGTTATTTAATTACAAAATTAGATTTGATCACATAAGAACCTTAGGGCTAGCAATCTGGAGAAATGGAGGAACAGTCTCATCACATGATCATTTCCAAATTTGATATGACAGTATTTAAATTTCCATAACTGAAATAAGTAAAAAATATTATATGAATGCACCATGTGGTATTGTATGTTAACAGATGCTATAAATGTCCCAAAGGAAATGTTTTCTCAGAAGGAAGGTACTGAAGACATAATACAAAACCTTTTCCATTGCTGTTCTTTCTCAGTCTTCAAGAAATCTTAGGTGATTGTGTTCCTTTTATAAAATTGTATTATGCAAAGCAAAAAGTATATTTCATTCTGGTTTATATACATTAAGAAAGAAGATTTTTTTACTTAATACTTTTCTTTATACAAAACCATGATGATTATGTCACTTGATAAAAGTTATTCTGGCCATGGTATTATTGATCTGCTTCTTCATGGCAGTTTCATGGATATCATATCCATTACTGGCCCACAGAAATGAATTTTGACTACAGTTAAAAGCTCAGTTAAATAAATCTGAGTTTTGTGGTGCTACAATTCGAGAGTATTCAGTGATAGTTCTAAAATTATGCTATGCCAGCACTGACACATGGCTTGAAATGATTGAATTTTAGCTTCATGTGACATGTAGTGCCATTAATCAACATCCAAATATTGCATTTTTTGCCATGTTGAATATTTTTTAGATATTAATAATTCACTTTCGCTTACTTTTTCTTCATCCAGAACTTTGAAACAACACTGAAGACTATTTTTTCCCAAACATATGTAATTTTTACGTTGCACGTATCTGAGAACTCATCTTTTTAGAAGACCTCTAGGTAGCCTTGACATTGGCTTTCTGCAAAACAATATATGAATTTGAATATTTATATTCTCAACCACATTTTATAAGGGTTTAGCCATGTAGCTCTATGCAGTATTAAATATTTTCAGAGGACTTAAAACCTGAATTTTTCATGTGAGTATAATTGAAGACATCTTCTGGAGTTAGGCCTAGGTATAAATTATTATTAGGAGAAACTGTTTGTTGTAGAAAATTTAAGAAATACTTCATTAGGTAATGGAAGGCTAACAAACATTTCCAGTAAAATTATGGATCATTGAAATCTAATTAGTATGGAGGAATTCACATGCAGATTTCTAGTCTTAGGGTAGAAATCTTTCATTTAACAATTAAGGATGTACTTTAGGATGAGTTTATCAACTCCACCATTTAGAATATTTATCTTTTTAGATGAGTTTCTGGAAGAGAGGTTTTTCATTACAATAACTGAGTTATCTGATATTTACCTATGCCCAAAGGCACAGATCACACAGGATAAGTGCATCTTAAATGTGCAAAACAGTTATTTTACAGCTAACACACACACACACAAAAGAAAGCTAGGATTAATGCAAGAAAGGTTATGGAAGTGAAAAAAACCTAGACAAAGGAAGAGAAAGAAGGTTACATCTCTAGGCATATTCATAGAGATTGACCTTTTCTCCACAGAAATCAGTGTCTGTAGTAAATTTTATCTATACTATGCATCTATACTCCCCCAGAGATTCATCACCATCCACATTCTTTCTCTGTCTAGTCAGTCCTCAACTCTTTCTACACAAAAATAACAATATTAAGGCAATAACTGGCTTTATTGCCTGGTATAAATTCCTGGAACTAATCTTAATACAATTATTCCTATTAAAATTGAGGTAACTCGGAAATTTGGAAGAAAAAAATATCCTATGGAATAGTAGGAAATTTTCAAAACAACTTACAGTTTTTAAAAGAAGTAAGCAAAGATACTAAACAAGGTCCTTAATGCAAGAAGGCTGATTACATGTGACATTCCACAAGGATCTTTTTGGGGTCCTGTTCTGAGTCATAAATTATTGAGAATTGGAATAGTGAGGATCATAGAATGGTGTGGGCTGGATCATGTTGGATTAAAGATCATGTAGTTACAATCCCTCCTGCATGGGCAGGGACACCTTCCGCTAGACCAGGCTACACAGAGCCTCATCCAGCCTGACCTTGAACATCTCCATGGGGCAACCACAACTTCTCTAGGCAGTTTTCTGATATTAACTCATTATATATTCACTGTTTTCTCAAGGTGTCCATTGTTGGCCTGTGTGTGAAAGCATTATCAATCTTGGTGTTATTTGATATAGCTTGTTTTATGTATATTACACTTAGTGTAAGATGGTACATTGTTTTTTTATCAGTAGCCAAATGCAAGTTCTCAGCAAATTAATTCCATAAATGTTAGTGGACGCCTTTAATTTAATTGAAATACATAAAAATCACCATAAAATCAGTTTCATGTGCAACTGTTTCATTTAACATCCAGAGTATTTATCTCTTCAAGGATGTAACGCAAATACATAATCTTATACTACAGGTAACTGCTGATTATTTTGTTCCTATATTCAGAAATTGAAATGCAACATTAAGGTGAAATGAGTCTACAATGACCTGGGTTTACATGTGCAAGCCCTGACTAAAAGAAGATGCTTTTAGTCAGCTTTTATGAATGGATTACCTATAGACAATTGATAACTACAGAATCCTATCATTCTGTTTACTTTGTGCAATAAATTTATTCTGCCTATAGCTGTACAAGTACTTAGGCATGCAACATTTTGCACTCCAGAGAGGTGTTAATCAAGACAAGCTATTTTAATAATGGCTAGTACTTTTCTGAACAGCTAAATACCCTGTTGTTACTTGGCAGTCACAATTTACTCACTTAATTCTGCTCTTGCTTTATATTTCACTCCTTCACGGTGGAGAAGAGTTCCCTTGGTCACATCAGAAGTGGAAGTGGTACAAAAAGAGAGTAATTTCTTCATAAGATTAGTGTGGAGAGATGTGGGCAAAAATATTATTGTATTAAAATGGCAAAATCTTGGCAAACTATGGATAAAATCTGCTGCAAGTTTTCATCTTATACTGTTATATCAATGTTATGTTGGTGCAAATAACAATTACACATCTGAGTACAATGGAACACTTTCAAAGACAGTGTTTGTTTAGCTGTTTAAAATGTCCTAAGAATTCTAGCAAATAAAAATTTTAATTGCAATTACTGACATCATTACTAACCAAAATAATTATATAATTATCCCAGGTTTACAGTTTGTACCACAGTTATGGTCATTTATATCCCATGATCATCTAAGAGTCTCAGTGATAGCCCTAGCATGCATAACATAATGTATATACAAAAATAAAGATCCATTGAAAAGATATATATATATAAATAGACTGTAATGTAGGGGTGATGAATTATAAGATATTATCTTAAAAATTCTTCTTAACCACATCAACCATACAGCCTAGGGCTGAGATGACACTGTTTCCAATTCCCTCAAGCCTTATAGTCCACTGATTCTAGTAAATATGCAAGTGCAGCACTCTCAACTAGTATATTGATTATGGATATAAATACTCACAGTCAAAAAGTAGATGCATTATGAGCCTTTGTATTCCAGCATGGCCTCATTTTTACTTATGATCAACTTGACATTTAGAGTTACAGCTAAATTTTATTAGCCTAGATTGACTCATCCAAGAGAACCAAAGGAATACACCTCATATGCAAAGTCAAGAATTTATGAGTAGTCAATCAAAATCTTAATAACCTAGTTATGTATATATATGTACATTATTTATGTAGATAAACTATCATTTGAAAAGTAGGAAAATATAAAACATTATGACAGGAAAAAGGTAGTCTCAATAGCAATAAAGATACAATCATTGTACGCAAAACTTCTAGTGTCTTTTTTCAATGTTATGCTCACACTTCCAAAACCCTTCCATGTATTTAGGTTAACACTTGAGTCTTCAAGAAGATATGATGAGTTGTAATAAGCCACTAGCATATTGAGTCCTTCTCTGTGAGGATGCAATGATTACAGTGAGGTTTTCCTTTTCCTTAATATCAAATTTTTTGGGGACTATTTTGATATATTTTTTAACATGCTCTGCCTAGTGCCTGCTCTTCAGAGGATTGCACTTCCACCTAGCATGCACATAAATTATGAACAGTGTGTTCCTATATGTATTGGATAGTTGCTCTTTGTTCTCTTTGTTACCACTAAAATCTTAGTTACCAAGCTCCCCAGGCTGGATTCCTTTAGTGCCCTGTAATTGACCGGTAGTATGTTGTTCAATAATACAAGAGCCCTGAGGCATCTCATATTATTCTGTACCCCTGCTTTGAAGGCCTTTGTTGTCATCATATGCCTGCACTCTCTAAGTTGCACTTTTATTATATCACTGTAGGCAATTTGTTTTACAGAAAATAATCACATTTTATTGGCATTATTTTGAAATCTATGACTAAATTATCATATGTTCGTAACACAGCAATAGAAAGTAAAGAAAAAGAAAAAATCCAATATTCAGTTCCTAAACAGGCTAAAGCAAAGCTCCAGGCCAGCCCAAATTCAGACAAAGTAAGTCTGACAGGTCTTAATCTTGAAGCCTCGAGGAGTTAGCACAAAGTTTATTACTACAATAGAAATTCTTCCTTTTCTAATCCAGTAGACTATAACATATTCTCTCTATAGACCTTACAGAGTTTACTACCAATTCAGCTAATCAGGAGAAATGTACACAATCTCAAACATCTGTGACTAATGTGTGTAATCATTAACAAATTCAAGTGTTCCATGTGGGCATTATTTGAAGTTTTAAGTTACATGAAGTTACATGGAGTTCACCTTGTGTCATGACTACTTATATATCAGAAGCATTAAGTTTGCAGTTTGACATAACAGATAATAGAGACCAACACTAATAAAGTACTGCTCACCTGGATGTATATCATCACTCCAAACCCCCGTTTAAGGAAGACATTTTTGTTCAGATTGCCTGATCATCTGATTTTACAGGGGAGTTACAAATGTTTCAGGAAAAGGATATCAGGAATATGTCACTCTACTGTGGTGAAATCTCTATGCTGATTGTCTGTTTAGATAATTTTCACATTCATACTCATTCAGTTCTCAAAAAATTGACTACTTTGGATTCATTTCATTGTAAAACATAGGTGTCTTCTCTTGACTTATTAAAAAATATTATTCTTTTCTTTGATGTCAAAAGCAGACTGCAGCTTTGGCTTGTCCAGATCCTTTCACAAATGCATCAGTAAAAAAAAGTTACCCAGAAACATAGTATAACTTAGTAGCAAGGTGATTTTATTATCATAAGAGATTCTAATTTTTGTTTTGAATCCTGTGATCTTTGTTATTTCTTCCCTATATTTAATTTTCAGTATACAGCTATTTCATGCTGATCCTTTCAAATCTTCAGAAAGCACTGCAAAATATGTGGAGACAATTAAGAAAGTCTTAGTGGGACCTAAAACAAATACAGCTGAGGAGAGATTAGAGACTAGAGACTAGATTATTTTACTGGAGTATATTTATATTGTGAAATTTTACGTTTTTAACTAATGTACCTAAACCCAGGATGCTGGAGTCCTACACACCCTATATGTGAAAATGGCAAGATTCAGGCCATTAGCCGGTGTTTCAGAACATCTGTATAGGCTCTGAGTAACTCTGTGAATTTAACTTTTCTTCCTACACCTCTGGTCACAGAAACACCCAGAAGGATTAACCTGTCATTAAACTGAGATTTTGCAAGTGAAGACATTTGCCTTAGCCTTTTGTTGTGACTCCCAAATACTCTAAAGCAACTTAGAGCACTTCTTCTCCATCATCTGAGAGTTAAAGATGTAGAGTATGGGGTGGTATAGCACAATCTCCATTTCCCTTGGTTATTAAATTATGCATCCTTCCTTGGAGTTCTCTATTTTTGGTCCAACTTCATTCAGTATAAGTGCTCTACACATAATGTACAGACCACGAATAACAACTATAGGATTTTGAAGTTCACTGAAGGATACAGATACTAAAGATTACCTAACCACATGAGGCATTTACCCTTTTATTTTTCTGTATGTTGAAGAAATAATTTTCTATGTATTTCAACATAGTCCTTCTCATTGTCTTTGCTGAAGGTTGTCTTTTCATAGCTTCTCTTAAAAGAAAACTGCTTCCTATAAAATCCTATCCATCCTTGGAATATTATCTTCTTTAAAACACTACACACTGCTACAAGTAATAAAAGAAAATATAATTTTCAGTTTTAAAAAATACAAAACGTATTATTAAAAAGGTTTGGTTTGGGTTTCTATAAAGCATTTTGAACGATTCTGCTCAGTAGAGTAGATTGGAAAAGCTGCTGTTTTCTGTGAAAAATTTGTAAATAAAAAGACTAACATTTAAAAGCCTAATTTTTTCTCAAACTAATATTTGGAAAATTAAAATCAGGATTTTGCCAAATTTAATTTTGTCAAAATAAGTTTGCTGGAAGTGATGTAGGAATTGTAACTTTCACTTTTCCTTCAAAGACAGGAAAAAAGGATGAGAAAACAGCAAATTAAATTAATATATAATATATATTATAGAAATTAATATAATTAATATATTAAATTTAATATATATTGAAATATATATCTATATTAATAATTACACAAATATTAAAAATATTATTAAAATCTCTAAAGTACTATTGCTCAGAGCAATAGTGTGTATTTGTTTTGTTTTAATCATTACTATGGTATCATTAACCATGTCAATTAATATATCTTTTCTAAACCCACTAAATAATGAAAAAAAATAATGCTATCCACTCCCTTATTTGAATAGGTTTTTTTGAAATTTAGTAAAAAAAATTATATATATGACTAATAAAAATAAAATTACTTTTCAATGGTTTTTTAATACCTCATTGTATATTCTATTACCTGTAAAAAAAAAAAAAAAGAGTAAATTTAATTAAGTAAAATCTAGATCTCATGCTTTGAGACTTGGTTACCTATCTATCTAAGCTAAGTATAAATTAAGAGTTCATTATCAATCTTCATTTGGAAGCAGGTCAGAATTTCTAATGAGCACCAGTTATAGACAGCCTCCAAAATAAATACTAACATGGAAAAAACCCATGAACCAAACTATAATTCTCAAAATCAAGACTCAGATTTTAATGACATTACTGAGTCTATTTATTTTGAAACTGATAGAGCAGTTAATGAAAGTAATGCTTAGAAAGAATTGAGGTAGCAAAGAGTTTCAAACCTGAAAAAAATGAAACAACGCAAAATTTGCATATTTTGAATGTGTGGGAGGAAGGGAAAGAAGAAGTGCTGGAAATAAAGAATTGAGTAAAGAAGAAGCAGGAAGAGATAAATGTAGAACGAGTCCCAGTTATGCAATATTTTCTTCAAAAATGTTTTATTCAAAAGGAGATCCAGCAGCAAAGTAATAACAAAAACCTCTCCAGGAGCTGAGGGGAGTACTAGCAAGCATAGTTGTTGATATCTTTGAAGCCCTTAGCTAGGAAAAAAGGATATCCTCGCATGAGTCAATAACATACATAGGAACTGAGGTGAATAAAAAAGAGTATTAAGCTCAGCCTGTTTAATCAATCTTAACTGAAACTTGCATGAACATAAACTGGAAACAGTTTAAAGGATATAATCTCTTTAAAGAATGCTATCTATTGAAATTCGATTATGTGTTTGAAACTCCAATTTTCATTTCCTTAGGAAATACCATTGTTTCCAATAAGCAGTAAAACATCTTCAAAAACAAAGCAATCTAAACTGTTCTACTATGGTCTTCTCTAGCCTTTCTGGGAAAGGTAATAAATATATGATGAATCTGTCAAATAAAAAGAATTATAAGCAATAGAAAACCAAAAAGTACATTTTCACTCCTGAATAACTCAATTACTCACTTGGTGAAAATAATTTCTAAGCTAGTGCTGGTGAGGTTGCACCTCAAATACCATGTTCAGTTGTTGTAGTCTGTTTCTGAATTCTTTGGTTCCATCTGTTTGTTCATTTAAGGTACATTATTCTTTACACTAGTTAGGTACAGAGATAAGCCAAATTAATGATCTTTTAACAAATTGTTCTTCCTGTGGATGCAAAAGTGAATATTATTTTTTTCTTAACTACGTTTTAGATTCTTTTTAAATAGAAGTATTCCATGAATTCCATGCTTTACAGACACACAGGGTTGTGTATCCATCTAAACTTAATTGTTCCCACTCCTAAAAAGGTCCCAAAGAAAACTACTCTACAGTTAATAACAATATTTCTAAGATTTGTTTTGGTCTTTTCAAAACTTAATTATTTTAAAACAAAAACTGATCAGATTATGATTAATATTAACATTTTTAACATTTATCAGAGAACATATATATTAATTAATAATTATAAATACCTACAGTTTTTCTTGAGAAAATGAGAATTATGTATGCATATTACTGGAAATAATTAAATGCAAAATATAGGGAAGAGAACAGAAGTAATCTAATATATAAAACACCATAGTATGAGGAGGATGATCTCTGAAAATCAGTTTTGGGAGTTTTTTGTTTGGTTCTGTTGTTGTTATTTTTTTCATGAAACACCTAAACTTTCAAACCGTGTTTTTGGTTTTTAAATCAAAGTTGTTGACCCCAAAACACCTGTAATGTTGGTCACAGTTGCTGCTTAGATTTGGCCATTTGATGTTCTTTATCTTTATTAAAAGTTGAACTTAACAGCATTAAAAATTATTCCTACCGCCTAAATCCATTGTTGCTACAAATTTCTGAACAATCTTTTAAACAGGAATTGAAAAGACATAAGAATAATACTGAAAAAATGGAAAATAAATAACAAAAGTATTTAACACATGAAGACAGGAAAATGCAAATTACCTGAAAAACAGTAAATTGAAATCTCAGTAAGCAGTAAATTTAACACAAATATCTATCTGTTTTTTATTAGGATTGCATAGTTTTTTCTTTTTATTTAGTGATATATGCAGATTTGTTGGGAAATCTGTGTAGCAACGTAGGGTTTTAGGATTCCATGTGCTCCTTTGTCCCTCTGCTTTGTATACCATTGGTTCATTTTAAAATATGCTCTGCTGTACCTCAAAACCTATTGGTGTGTAATCCTCCTGCCAATCTTCCCTTCGTCCTCCTGGGACTGGCTCAGAGAGAGCCAGCCCCTGCCCCCTCTCCTTCCCTTTAAAAGGCAGAGCCTGGATCAGCTCGAGGTCTTCCATCTCCGAGCTGCTAGCATCTGCTACCTGCTTTGTCTCCCTTCCCCCTTCTCCTTCCCTGCACCCCTTTTCCCCGTTACCCTAAATAAACCTCTCTAGAAGAACAGAGATAGAGTCCAGTTCTTTCCTAGCATCACTATATTCCTGCTTGAATTGACGTGGTTGGAAGACTGACGCCATGCCGCAGAACCTCGGGGGCCGCCTGCCCCAGATCTGGTGGGATTTAAACGGACCAGGGACCCCGGTCCGGGGGGAGCCGGCCTGTGCAGCCCTCCCGGGCTGTGACACATCAAATCTGTTCTTATACAACGGGCTGAATTTATTTTCAACAATGTTGCAAGAACTTTTGTGTTTCAGAATTCTAATTTGCATTAATATTATCCCCCTGAGGATTTTGAACACCAAAGTTCATATCCTCTTTTCTATTAATTATAAAATCACATAAACTCAATTTCAAATAAATATCTCTTTCCTTATAGTCTTCCACATTAAAATGCTTAGCTGCACCTTTATTGCAAATAAACTTCTTTAAATACAGGGAAGTTTATGAAAATAAATATTCCAGAGATTAAATATGATTGGTAATTGGTTCATTATCTAGAATAGCTCTTAAAATATTTTAAAATGTATAATCCTTAGGGAAAAGATTAAAAATATTGCACATGTAATGCTAACCAAGTTTTATTGCATAATTATTGAACTGTTTTCCTCATGAATGTTCAGTTATTAAAAATCATTGCAATTAAAGAGGGAATGATCTGTGTTACACAGTACTTCAGAAAGCATATTGAAATCTAAATAACTCTACTTTTTTTGGAAGTATTATGAAGTATGGCTCAGGAAGCCTTCCTCATCATCCTAAGTGGCAGACACCATGTGATGAGTTTGAAGGTGCACAATGCATAAAAAATATCTATTTCTCATAAAATTATCATCAAGTGAAATTTGAAGGAAAAACTGTACTTTATCCAGCCTGTATTCTTGTCTTTTTTAACAAGGGAACTTGTAGAAAAATATCTGTAATGCATGTTTGTTTATACTGTTACCTGGTGGTCCTGGTGTTAAATGGTGCCTCATTGAGTTTTGGGGTCAGAGCATAGCAATATCTCAAGTAAATATTGCAACAGATTTTTGCAAATGCAAATTTACAAAGAATATACATTGTCTGTAAAATCAAGATTTCACTGTCCCACCAACAATTTCTGAGACCAGCTGCTCCACAATACATGAACATATAATACTGCACAGGTAAGTTCAGTAACTTGAAGATGTTATCAACAGAGATTCTCAACATACTTTTTCTTTAACGTAAATTGCTTTTGTTCAACAAGAAAATTTAAAGTTCTGGTAACATTGGAAACTATTTCTTGAAATTATCTAGTCCATCCCTTTGCTCAAAGGTTAAATTCAAAGTTTTATGATTTTTTTCAGGGTCTTGTTTTTCCCTCTCCCTTGCTTTATATGTCTTGTGTAAGTCCCCAACAGACTCAGCATCTGTATCTTCTTCAAAGCAAGATGAGTGTCTCCTAAGATTGGCTTTCCAACAGCCATAGCAAGACTTTGCATACTCTGATCTCTGAGTCACTTCAACTGTGTGACATTTTAATTTAAGAGCCTAGAAGCCACCCTAGACCATGAGAGCAGAAGACAAAAAACCAAGAAAGAAGGCAAAATATGAATACTGGCATATAACATACATTATGTACTGCTACATGAGAAAAATTTGCTGGTTAACTATGCTGCATTCAAAGAACACCCAGTTTTAGGTACAGAGTTTTTGAAAATTTGCAATAACTGTTCCAGGCTGGCTCAGGATTCATTCTTCCCTCAATCAAAAAAGGCACTATCAGATATTTATTTCTTGTAAATTATTTACATAATCTTGTCAATTTTATGCCTACCAAGGACTTAAAGAGGTGTCTCCAATGGCACAATCTATTTTCACACATTAATCACAATTATCGTGTACCTTGAAACAAATGATCAGAATTCTGTGATGGCTGACAGTATAACGGGGGCAAGAATTACCGTAGTTATTATAGCTGCACTTCAAAAAGTTTTCTTTTTTTGGTTAAGGTCCCTAAAATTAAGACCTTGTTTTAAAGCACAGCACAGTAATCATGATCAGAGTTCAGCATTTATCTTATTTTTTCAGACAGAAGAGTTACTAGTGACAAGAGCTACAAAATGGACCATAAACGGACCACAGCTGTACCAGCATGAAAACTGAGGATGGCAATATGAGGACATATCTGAGTCTTGTTTTCACATCCATTGTCTATCTTGCTGGAAGCCCATGGGAAGCCCATGGACCCCTGGGAAATTCATGGGGTTCAACAAGGTCAAGTGCAAGGTGCTGCTGTCAGAAATGTGATTTAGAATATCTGGGATTCACTAAGTTCTGTACACATGCTGAGCAGCTCTGTCACTTCCAATGAAAACACTGCTGCTTTGGAAGGAAGCTCTTTCACTTTGTTTCTTTCATTAGTCTTTATTCTGGTCTGCTGACAGCATAGTTGCTACCCTCCTTTGACATTTTGTTTGCTAATCAGGCTTTTAAGATCGAACTTCTCTGCCAGATATTCCCTTGTCCTCCAATGCTGAGAGTTTCTCAGACAAGGGTTTTGGTTTTTTTTAAGGAATGCATTAATAGTTCTTATGCCAACTGTGCCAGTTTTCTTTCTGTTCTGATATCGAAAGTTGGTATTAAAATTCAAAAAGCTATATTTCAACTGAAGGTTGTGTATGGGAGTCAGGGTTGTGTGATTTTTTTTTCTTTTATTTCTCATATAATAGGACTGTTGATATCCTGAAAAACTATCTTGTTTTTGTTTTCCTCATGCAATATCCCTCATGCTATACTTAGCCATCATGTCTATCACTCTCCCTCATATTAGTTAAAACACATATTCCCCCCTTTGCTAGAAATGGAATCATATGTTTTTCCAAATTGTATTTCTATGAAAAAGAAGTAACAATAGATGCTCTGCAGTTGAAAAATACTAAATATAATCCATTCTTACACTCTGGGGACTGAGGTAGAGAATCATGTCATCACAGAAAAAAAGGTTTTTCAACTTTTGCAGATAATTGCCTCAACAGACAGCTCCATCCTGAGGCATGTTTAAGGGAATTGTAAAGCTTATTCTCAACTTTTTAATTGCATAAAATTTCTATGATCATTCCCTAAAGTTTGTATCAACTCATTGGACCATTTCAGATTAAATTTTCACTCTCAATCAATTTGTCTTTCTGAAAGCCAAACTGCTTTCATTGAAGAAGAAGAGATGCAGCAATATTCATCTCATCCAACAGATGAGATAATTCAGCTTTTCTCATATGTGCAGAGACTGTTTCTAAAATATTCTGAAATTTTTGTATCTTGTACTTCGTGCTTGATGTGTGATGTGAAAGTGTATTGGGTTTGTGCAGCCAAGTTTTGGTAGTGGGGGAGCCACAGGGTTGCTTTTGCAAGCAGATGTAGAATGTTCTGCAATGTCCGACAGAGACAATGCCAGATAGCTCCAAGATGGAGCTTCTTGGCCAAGGCTGAGAAAAACAGAGACAAGTGGTAGCACCTCTGGAATAGCACATTAAAGAAGGGAAGGCGAAAAAGTTCCTGTGCAAAGCAATTACAGACAGAGCAAGAAGTGCAAATACGTAAGAACAACATCTCTACAAACACCAAGGTCAGTGAAGAAGGAGGGGAAAGAGGTGTCTCCTGTGCTGGAGCTGAGATTCCCCTGCAGCCTGTGGTGAAGACCATGGTGAGGCAGCTGTGGACCCGCAGCCCATGGAGATCCATGGTGGAGCAGAAATCAATCTACAGTCCATGGAGCACTCCACACCAGAGCAGGTGGATGACCAAAGGAGGCTGTGACCCCATGGGAAGCCAGTGCTGGAGCAGGCTCCTGGCTCCTGTGAACCAGTGGAGAGATGAGCCCATGTTGGAGCAGGTTTGCTGGCAGAACTTGTGACCCTGTGGGTGAACCACACTGAAACAATCTGTTCATGAAGACCAGTGCCCCAGTATGGAAGGAACCCACATTGGAGCAGTTTGTGAAGAGCTGTAGCTCATGGGAAGGACTCATGTTCAAGTTCACAGAGGACTATTTCCTTTGGGAGGAACTCCACTGTGGAGTAGGGGAAGAGTGTTAGGAGTCCTCCACTGACGAGAAAGGAGCAGAAGAAATATATGATGAGCTATCTGCAGCCCCTGTTCCTCTGCACCACTGTGAGGGAGGAGACAGAGAATTAAGGAGTAAGGTTAAGTCCGGGATGAAGGCATGGGTGGAGCAAGGTGTTTTTAAGATTTGGTTTTATTTCTCTTTATCCTACCCTTGTTTGACCGGTAATAAATTAAACTCATTTCCTCAAGTTCTGTCTGTTTTCCTGTGACAGTAACTGCTGAGGGATCTTCCTGCCCTTACCTCAACCCCAGAGTTGTGCATTATATTTTCTCTCCCTGTTCATCTGAAAAGGGGAATGACAGAGCAGCTTTGGTATACCCCTGGCATCCAGACAGTCAACGCACCACAGAGAGGTATTTCAGATGTTTAATATGAGTTGAACTGCAAGGGGTAATCTATGACTTTGTCAAGAGTGAGCTGTGTGACCAGGTTCAACTTGTATGAATAAATTTTTATATCACACTGCAACAAAATGTACCTAGTTTGTATTACAAGCCTACTAGAAAGGATATTGCTTTTGCTGTTATTGTAAATGACTTACTAAAAGCTTAGTGTTATGAAACCTTAATATTAATACAGAGGATCTTTAGGCTTTTGAACTGCCACACATCTTGAAAGAGCATTAAATAGAAGGACAACTTGTTTTCTCTATAAGGAATGCTGACCAAGGATGTCAACATGAGCAGCTTTTCAGCCTCTTGAGCAGCATTCTTGCCAATCAAGACTATCAGCCAGCACGCAACCTACTATTTTCCTTTGTGCTCCTCCAGACTCTGTTGTGGCAATCTCTTCAAAACAGCTGCTAACAGTCAGAAAATTGCTGTCCTATAATTGTTATGTAGAGTATAGATTAATAAATGTTTTGGGGTTTGCTTGTGTTCTTTTTCTTTTAATCCACTTAGTTGTTACCTGTTGTTTTACATGTTAGTTACAGATTGTCTTCAGGTCTTTCTGTTCTCTGCCTGCATGACACCAAATACTGTGGAGATCAGTGGGAGGATTTGTTTTGGCTCGGCTTTTGAAGAGTTTGCACGTGACATTAAAAAAAAACCCCAAAAATAAAACAACCAACCAAACTCTACAAGCAGGTTTATGGACATATGGACTACATCTGCCATATAGAAAGGAGATGACTTAATTATATCCTAGTTTGAGTTCTAATAGTACTGTCAGCTTAGTGAAAATAAAAAGCTATATTTTGATAAGTTTATGATGAAGAACCATGTAACCTTTTTTTTCTTTAAAATGGTGATTTATCTTAGAAATAACTTCTATTTGTCAGTGTCTTAGTGTCCATCCTCAATTATTTTATTAGAACTTCCTGTGTTTAAAATTGTGATGCAGGGTTTTTGTCTGCTGCTTATTAATCACAGACACAGAGTTCATATCACATTACTATCCTTCCCAGTAGAAAATATAAATCGCTTGAAATTCTTTTACTAACTCTGAAATGTTTCCATAGCATTTACAAGTTGTGTGTTTGATAAATGTATGTATGTCTTTATTATCTAGTATGGGGCGAGAAAAGGAGACACAAGCCCAATGATACATGATGTGTGAATTGGGAGTTCTTATAAGGTGATCATCCTACAAAGTAATTAAGAAAGAAAAAACAAAGTGAATGATGAATAAGGAGCATCTACTTAATCATCAAGAAAGAATACTTCCTATTTGCCTTTATTTACTGATGCCATATTAAAATATTATATTGTATTATTTTCATTTCAGGTAAGACTATGCTGCCATTAAATACAGTGTTCCACTTCTCTGTCCTCCTCTCTTATCTCCTGCCATGTGGGATTGAACAGGATAGTGTTTAGCAGATAAATTTCCAGTTTGCATTCACAACATGCCTGAACAAAAAATTTTGAGGACCAAGTGATACTGCAAGAACAAATAGCGGAGAAGAAGGTGGTCTTGCCGTTTATGAAATCAGGAAAGATTTACTGAATTAAAGTGCATTGGATGTAGATGCCAAAGTTGTGGTAGGAGGTAGCTGCAGGGGTGACCTCAGTGAGGAGAGATCTGGGCTACTTATGCTGGATACACCAGGTACCATTTCCCATCTTACCCTGAGGTGATCTGGCGGGGAGGATGTAGAGGAATTGGGGATGAAGGTATGAAATTGAACCAGGGAATGAGGGATGGAAAGGTGTTGCTTTAATGCTTGTGCTTTTGTTTCCCACTGTTCATATCTTGCTTAACTGGCAATAATCCGTTTTTCCCAGGCTGAGCCTATTTTGTGCATAACAGTGATCGGTAAGTGAACTCCCTGATTTATTCTCAAGCAATGCACTTTCTTGATCCTGTGTTTTTCCTGTTTACTTCTCTATTCTGACTGTTTTTTATATTCCTAAGTAACTATTACATGGGAGGATGCCTTGTTTTCCTTTAAAAGGCTAAATAACTGTCCACTAATGGGGAAAAGTGGATGAATGAATTTGCTTTGCTTGTGTATGCAGCTTTTTCTTTGCCTATTAAAAAGTCTTTTAACCCAAAAGTTTTCTTACTTTTACCTTTCTGATTTTCTCTCCCATCCCACTACTGGGGAGTGAGATGCTGTGTACATCTATTAAACCTGTTCTGGTTTAAACCACAACACCACATTCTGGCTGATAAGTCCCAGCTTTAACCATTTTAACAAAAAGTTAGTCTGTAGAAACTGACTTTAACACAGACTCCAAAAAATAGAGAAATACACATTTGTGTTACTTTAAATGAAGCTTAGACAGCTCAGTAAGATAAATTCATTCCTTCTTATAGGACAAAAGCTGAGCTGAAATCTGCTGACTTGCTCCAGCACCAGGTTGCAATTCAGTATGCCAACTCCTCTTTATGAATATTTGGCTCTGTGCTCTGGCTGCCTGTTCAATGGGCAACTCAATGCAATACCATATATTCGCATGCATGTTGTTGCTTACAAGCAGGGGGAAAAAAAGGGGATTTTTCTGTCTTTGTTGCCAGTTTATGTGCAGTCCAACAAGACATCCAGTTTATTATAAAATGAACTCCAATTTATGAAAAAGGGAAAACAGATCTCGTGCAGTTTTATTATGAAAGAAAGAGAGAAAGAACAAATGAAAGAAAGAAAGAAAAAAAAAAAAAAAGAGAAAATTGCAGTCAGACAAAAACAGGAAGCTTATTTTTCCCTGAAAACCCAAAGGGAAGTTAAAGGAAAAAAGTATTTGAAGTGTATTTCAGATGTAATTCTATAGCAGAATTGGAAACCAAAATCTTTGAGTTGTAATGGAAGTTCCATTGCATTTTAAGTGTCTCTCTGGCTACCCCAAAGTCACCATGCACATATTCAGTATGAAGAGAGCTCACGGAATAATACGATATGAATTCAATTTACATAGATGGTGTCTTGTGGCCTTTTTCATTACTCAAGAGCTCTCAGGATGCTGTTGCTGCTATTTGTATTCACCTGTGCTAATAAAATTCCCAAAGGTGAAATTTTTGTTGCAAAGTATGGTAATTGCCTAAGTGAAAAATAGGACCTTATTAAGCCACATATTGCTGTTAGTAATGTGACTTTTGCTGCAGGTGTCAGAATGACTCAGACAACTATTCAATGAATCAGCCCCCTAAGGATAATGTAAAGTATCACTGAATTATTGCTGTCAAAACTAACAGAGGCTTTATATTACAGTGACAGCATGTGCCATTAAAAAATAAAAAGGAAGGAAAATGAAGGAGAAAAAAAAGAAATTTTATCAGGCAGAGAAAAGAAAAAATGAAATCAACTCCAAACAAAAAAAAAGCAAAACCACAGTTTCTACACAAGTATTTTTCTCTGCTTTCCTGTAAATCTTCCAATCTTTTATTTTTTTGTTTGAATCTCAAAAATTGCATTGCATTTTATTACATTTATTTTTTCTTGTTTTCGGGATATTTCTCCTTTCATTAGCAAACCCTGTAGATAGCAATTACTTCACTCTTTCAAAAAAATATGTATTTTTTAAAGGTGACAAAACATTACTCATGACATTTTCTCAGCCACAAGCAGCCAGCCTTTTACTTTCACTGAAGCTTATGGGATACATATTGACGAGCACTGGCAGCTGTTGAAAAGCCTCTTATGTATTATGGTAAATTTATAATAGTCCACAATTGAAAATTTCATTGGAGGATACAAGCTAAATAACACAAAGGACGGTGAAATTATTAAAAATTTAAGTTGCCTTCTGTCACAAAATCATGACATATAAAAAAGGATATAATAATGAAGAACTTTACCTTTTAAAAGCATAAACCAGTGAAACCACTACTGATAGTAATGTCTTTAAGCAGAATTCTCTATCTCTTCTTTGACCACTGTTGCAGATGGAAGTTGATGGTAACATTCTCTCACCTTTAACCCCTCTTTTAAATGCAAATAGATGTTATTAGCTGTATTAAGCAGGTGTTGCCTATTGAAAGCTTTTACATTTTATGCCCTGCTTGTCAATCCTTTAAGAAAATGTGCTGGAATGAAGACATAGGGTTGAATACTTCAACATTTTGTCCTAGTACATATGAAGAAAAAAAACATGTTTAGGAGTCTTTTGAAAAAACATGGATTTCACTTTTATAACTTCACATTTTAAAACCAAAAAAGTTTTCCGATTCTGAGCCTTATTACGAGAAATTCAAGGTATGGGTTTGGGAGTTTGGTATTTTCTTTAGATGCAATAACTAAAAGGAAATGAAAATTTCAACAGGTCTTCTCCTGAGGTGTGTATTTTGTACGAATATTGTAACTCTCAACTGAATTAGACTATGGAGAATTTAATACAAAAACCTGGCAACACTAGGCATTATAGTTTAATTTTGTGTGTATATATGTGTTTGCTCCTAGTTTGCTTTTTCCCTGTTCAAGCATTTCCATGTGCCCTAAGGCAATCCCCAACACATGCAAGATATATCCTTGTTTTCATTCTATAAAAATACTGTTCTGCTGAAATGCTGAAAAAGAATCTTCAAAGTATTTTAAACATGTTGCACAGAAAACCAACAGAAACTAACACATAAAATAAATGTTTATATTTTTTTACAAAAAGTTGCATAACTACAGCCCTGTGCTAGATGGATGTGCCCTTATACATAAGTAGAATGGTGTTTACTGATCTCTGGCTTTTAAGGCATTCTTTGGATGCATAGCTCAGCCTCAGAAAACTGGCTTGTTAAAGCTTAGGTTAGAAAAAGGCCATTATGCTTATAGAATCTTAGTTATTCAAAGAGAATTCAGCACATTAAGCCGACTAAGTATTTGCGGGCAAAAGAAAACAAGAGGCTGTCTCAGAGAAAGCTTTCCTCTTGGCAGGAAACATCAGATGAAGAAGGAAAATAATGAAACAGAAAATGGTAATTTGTTAGAAAGCCATGCACAATCATGCACAATGATGAGCTCTTAAATTCTGTAAAAAATCTGAGGACCCGTAAGAACAATTACATCTATAGCACTGCAAACCAGCAGATGTAGTTTCTACATAGTCCTTAGCCCATCATGGTTGTTTTACTAATTTAGGAATAAAAGGGCTAATTACTTTTCTGGACTTTATGGATCTGTCTGGTCTTTACTTTTTTCAGCTTAGTTTTAGCTGCAACACCACATTATCCAACAATCTGATGATTGTCTTCTAACTTGCTTGTAGCTTCAGCTGAGGTTTATGCAACTGTACCAAGGAATTGCACCACATATGGCAGAGGTTTAATAAAACTTAATGATCATTGAAGGTAAAATTCTGCATCAGGGAAAAAAAAGAGTGGTGTTAGCAACAGACTGCCTGGAAACGTGAAAAGGAACAGTACATGCAAAACTGAAAAGAAAGTGGGCTGTCACCACTACTGACACCATATTGCCCTCAACAAAGGACTCTGGATACTGGCAACACATGGCAGCATTGCATGGTAGGAAAAAGGGGCCTTGACTTTTGGCACCTGCAGGTGCTTAGAAAGGTGAGTATTGCAATGGAGAACTCGGAATGACACTAGAATGTCTGTGTGCACAATAATTTTACCTGATTTGGCAGTAGGAGTGATTTAACAATTTGACAGAAAAGTTAATATCGGCGTAGTTAGATCAATGATATCTGCTTGTTGCACTTTTATTACACTGCTAAAACGTTACTTAGACTATGAATAAATTCTTGTGTGTGCATAAAAGATGTGATCCATATTTGCCCATATGAAAATTCTGAGTGTGATAAAAGTTCTTTCAGATACATATGTACAACCTCTTGTTATTTTGTACAGGTTTGTATGTGTCTTGTACAGATTGAAATGTGGGTGTGATTGGTCTTTAAGCTCTTTCAGAATTACAGCAAAAAGAAATAAAACATTTATGTGTGTCTGAGTGCCTGAAAGGACATACTAGATAAAAGTATATTTATGCCGTCTAGTTTAGGAATCTATCTTAGTTGTTAAAAGTTACTTCTGATGCATGGAATATGGGCTTTATGCCCATGTTGCACCTCCAGATATGCACCCCAATTGTATGCACACCGGCATCCAAATGCAAAACTTCTCCTTCTCTGCACTCAGTTGGAAAAAAAGGAAAAATAAAAAAAGGCCTGCTGCATAATATGGAGGCAGCTGTTATATTCTTTAGCAGTACTCTACTCTGGGTGATCTGAACAGACACTGTTCCAAGCTTTGGTGCTGAGTTATGCTCAAGTAGCATCTATTTCTCTACAGCGATTAAAAAGAGAGCATATGCTCCTAACTTAGAAGCAAAACAACATGCCTAGAGATATTTATGCTAAAAATTCTTCTGATTTTCTATTTTGCTGGCAGTAATGTTATGAGACTTGTTAGGCTAACAAAAGAGAAAGGGAAATCCATGGAAAACATGTCTAAATCTATTTAAGGGAAAAGTTGCTTAGAGAAAAGGGATAAAATAACTTAAGAGCAAAATATGGTAACATTTTTTAATTTCTTGAAAGAATAAGAATTTGTAGTGTTCTTAAGCTTACGAAAAAAAGAGCATGAAGGAAAAATGGTGAGAAATTATAAAAACAATTCAATTTAATGAAGCAAACTAATCCTTTAATTCAATATAACGAGTGCTGACATAGCCAGTTGTAATATATCATACACAGCTTCAAGATGATATATTATTTTCCACAGATGTTTAAAACTCTATGTGATACTAATTAATGATTCATTAGTGAGTAGTCAATAATTAATGATTAATTAGGGATTCAATTATTTTATATGCTAAAAGAGAGTGAAGAAGCAAGCCCATATATCACATCAGGTAGTGAGCAGTTTTTACATACATTTGTATAATAAAAATAGGAAAACATGACACCAGAGAATGTAGAATGGGAGACTTTGTAGCATTGTCACTTGACATTTTGAGGAGAGCAGTCATGTTTTCAGAAATATGCAAAATAAAAAATAATTTAAAATGCATCAAATTTCAATTCATATTTCTGGGACCTACTCAAAACAAAGATGTATGACTCATAATCCTAATTTATTCAACTCCAGTCATTCAGGTGTCTGTGAACTTCCACTTCTTAATCTTAAGTCTGCTGCCATTAATGTCACCAGCATGACCCAGTAAAGTATGAAACTATTGGTGTTGCTTAGTGAGCACAATATTACATTATAATGATGAAAATTGTCATTCACAGGTACTGTTGTTTCTTTTTGAAGGCTTGAAATAATAAAAATCACAGTATCTTCAAGCAAAAAGTATGTTTTCTGGCCTGTTTCTGCATATTATGCAGTTTTCCATCAGATGTTTCTCCGCTCATTATTTAATACTAGGACTTGAAAGAGTTCTTAATGAAACAAAACAACCAATGTCTTTTTCTGCGCTTCAGATACTTTAGTTGGTCAGAATTGGTTTCACCAGACACAGAAAAAAAAAGACAGTTTTTGGATTCTGTCCAAAAGCTTCCTTCATTCACTTGGAAAGATCTCAACAATTTTAATGTGAGACTTCTTTCTTTATTCCAGGAGCACTGCATAATTATACTAAAGACTGCAGGGTTGTGAAGAAGTGAAATCAATGGAAAAGCTTTTGCAACCTTCAGTAGGGGCAGATTTTAACCAGACGTAGAGCAGATACAGGAAATTGTCTTTTTTTTCTATCTTCAGACAATAAAAGAACTTTTTTTGCCTTGTTTTCTTAAATTCAGGTAAATTTAAAGTTGTACAGAGAGATATGGCATCAAGATGTGCATAATCTTGACAGAATAGGAAATATGTCAACAGATTGAAGATGTCTTTATTTTTAAATGAAAGCAATCATTATATCAACATTTTAGAAATAACAGAGAGGGGAAAAAAGTCTGATTTTTCTTTTTTAACTAACAGACAGAAATATACAATATGAATTTTAAATTATAGAGAGAGAGTAAGAAGAATAGGGAGGAAAATATCCTGACATAATTTTTATTTGCCTCAAGAAGAGTTATTCTCTGATAGGAAATACACTGAATAAATGTATCTGAATATCTGTTAGAGATTTCAAAGGTTTCATCTTCTCATTGTGCTAATAACTAATCGTCTGGAAAAAATTATTCTTTCTTATTTTCCCTGTTATTAATTATAGGAAGATATTAATGTTTTTTTGAGGTGCTGCTAGGGAAGCACTGAAACTGTCTGTACACTGGTATAATTTATGAGAAATAAAAACTGCATAATTAATTGTAACTAAGTATATTTTTTTAGATGCAAGACTTTATGAAAATTATACTTTTATTCATGCAATGTGCGTTGAAGGATGTATTGATTGAAATGCATTTTTCAATATTCAGACATTTCTAAGGGATTTGCTTCTGATAATTACAAACTATACTCTGAATGTCATTTTAACTAAGAGATTCAGCTGCTAAATCAGCATATCTGTATTTTCTGTTGTCAGCCTCAGACTTCAAAGGTATGTGAGCAGATGTTGAACTTAAAGTACTCATGTAGATTTACCAAGGTAAATGAATTATAAGGTAATTTAGGACATACTGCATTCTCTCTAAATAACAATGCTGAATCTTATAATTTTCTGTTTCTCCTTGTTTTGACTTGTTTTTACACAATCGAAAATGTTCCTGATCGAGTCAAGAATTGTATTTAAACAATGACATGTCTTTAAAGATATATTTAATTGTTCCCAATTTTAAGTACAGGTTTTGCTACATCTTGAATAAGATCATCAGTCAGTATCTGAGCTACTGATTTTGGAAAAAGAATAATGTTCTACTTAGTCTAAAATCTAACCTAAGCTTAAAAGGGGGAGAGGATAATAGTGCTGCAATTTTCATATACCAATAAACTATGTATTACCAATAATAAAGTTTGGTTGAAAACCAAGTTGCATGGCTCCATGAAAGAGCAATTTTTCAGTTAGCAAATAGGTATCTAGGATAAAATAGGTATTTCAGCATCACTGTGTGGAAATCAATCTTTTTACTGTGACTGTTATAAAGTTTTGTTAGGGGAAAAATGTATGGTCCTAGGAAATTTACAAAGTGAACCTATGTTTTAATATTAATTCATGTAATGTAAATGTAATTTTGTTAAATCAGCTTTTATTGAAAAAAAAGCAACCCTTTTCCTTTCTGTATGAAACTACGAAGTGCAGCAGCAATCTAAATCTCTGATAAAAAATGTTTTAGGCTGGTTTTCAGTGGAAAAGTCAGCTATGATGAGGGCTTGTTTTCAATTTAAGTATTTAAATAAAATGTGTGCCTTTGAAAAACAAATGTTAATTGTGGTTTCCTGTGAAAAGGAAAAAACATATCACAACTCATAGATTATAGCAACATAGCACAAAGTATAGGTATTAACAACACCAAATAAATAATTTACAAAGTTACCTACAGTTGTCAAAGATAGGTGGTTTCTATACAGTGGAGTGTTTAAACTTATGTTTTGACAATATTTAAACAAATATAAAAGTGATACAAAAGGTTATTAGCGAAAAAATATCTTTCTCCATTTAGCAGAAAGAAGCAACTATCTGTTTCTGGAAAATTTTTTATTGGGATGGAGAAAGTCATAGAAGTGCTGGCTATAGACCTGCAGGGACATTTTATTGGTAGTTGAACTTCTTTTTTTCCCTTCATTGTTCCCTCAGAATGTAGAGCATGCATTTTGGTGAGTATTAGACTTCAAAGTCTTAATTTGAAAATGCATTGGATCCAGCTATTGGCGCCAAGGGGCTGCAGGTGTGGCCTCAGTGAGAAGAGGCCAGGGTTGCCCCATTTCTGACACCAGCACCCCTGCTGCACTCAGAGAGCTGGACCTACCTGTGCAACCACCACCACCCCATGTGGGGGGAACCCCGATGACCTGGGGCCTCTGCAATGAGGGAGACACACAGCACTACCACCACCTATGAGGGTCCAAGCATTTAGGTGTCCCAAGTCAGTTCTCTTTTATCCATTGTGATAATGGCTAACTGATCTCCCTGTCTTTACCGCGAGCTTTTCCAATTGCTCACCTCGTCCTGCTGGAGTGGGATTGTGAGAGAGCAGTTAGGTGAGTATCTGGCCCAAGGCCAAGGTCAACCCACCACAGCTCTCTGTGGCTGTCTCTTTCTGGCCCCAGCTCATACAACCAAAAGGCAGGTGCAGGACATTACTGGTGTTTACCTTCCTGATGTATTTATGGGCAGCAGTCTTAGCCACTCTCTTTTTTTAGGCTGAACATTGCAAACTCTTAGAGAACAAGGAATAGTAAAAATGCATTTTGAAAGACGATACTTTTCAGACAAAGTCTTCTAATGGAAGTTAAAAAGGTGCTCCAACCATACTGAAATTTTATGTAAGTAAATAGAAAAAAAAAAAGCTTTTAAAATGGACAGATAATAAGTGTGTATTAATTTGTCTGTCTACTTACATTTAGTTGAATGTGAACATTTGACTCCTACAAATAAATTTTATTCATATCAAGAGTCTTTTATTCCCTAATAAATTAATCATTCACTATGGAAACATGAATTAAGTTTTTATAACTGAAGCTTTTAAAATATTTTGAAATTATTTCGCATTTTGCTTCTTTCCTTGTTTTGTGTAAAGTTAGTGGGTTTTGTGCTTTTTTCTAACTTTTCTGAAAGTATCTTTGTATATTTATATGCACCTTAGAAAATATTGGAAAGAAGTCAGATTTTAAAATAAACTTTTACAGAAAATAAGGCCAGATAAAAACTTTTTGGGACCCTGAGCCCACTCCTATCTTGTCCAAATATGTTGGCTTTTATAAAGAAACTTAGAAGATGTCTGAATAACAGCTGCTCCTTCTCTGTAAAAGTGCTTGTAAGCCAGAGATCTTACCTTGGATGACCACCTCAGCTGCAGTGTCACAGCGGTGCTAATGTGTGATCCTAGACCCTGTTGTTCTGGATGTGGACCTGGCAGTGACCTGAGGTCCAACGTCCCAACCCATCCTTGGTGTGTCCCCAGGGAGGGCTGGGGTAGTGACACGTGGCTTGACCCCACAGAGCTGAAATTATGGCCCCATAGGGAGACCTCTATTCCCAGGGAGTTGCTGATCCATGCAGAGCTCTGACTGAAATTAACTGTTTGTTCCACCAGAGAAAAAGAATTACATTCTGTAAAGAAGAGGAACATCAAAGAACTACTAACAGATGAGCTCACTATATTGTCACAGGGTAGGAGCATGAGCTGTGAAGCTTTCCAAGATTTAATGATTTGATGTCATGTTAATGTTTTGCTGACATTTAAATTTTTACTAACATTTACACCTTCTTTAATTTCTAAATTATCCCTTTATTCTCCCTCTCCCCAGAAATAAACTCAATGTTTGTTTGGTGTTCTTCTTCATGTGGGTCTTTTGCTAGTCTTTTTTATAAATTTGTTTTATTTCATTTTAGCTTTTGTCTTTAGTTGTTTGGTAGTTTTAAAACCCAGATCAGAATATTGTGTCAAATATAAGGCAAAAGGTAATGCTTCACTTTTTACAGCTACCCGTTCAACAGCATTCCACTGTGAGTCAGAATCAGCAGTCATTCTGATAATAGCATGTCTAGACTCAAGTAAAACTCAAATGTGACAGTGAGATACCCACAGGAAAAGTTACCTTGCATTCCTTAGCTTCTCACCTAAGCTTCCCTCGTTCTTCCTGTAAAACTACTCTGACATGAATCCCAAGATGAATGTCTAGATATAAGTACATGTTGTCTTGAAAAAGTGAGCAAATAGAAAGGCAAGGAGTGATTTAGCAATTCTTCTTCATGCCAGTACCATGACCTCTGTCACGAAATTGTTTTAAAGCAAAATTCACAGCTTGATTTTCTCACTGCTCAATTTTTGAGAAGGAGCATGCAGTCATAGGCAACACTCACCCTTGAAATATTCATCCCAGCTCTCTCTTAATAAGAAATACAAAAATAAATTCAATCAAGAAGCCCGGTATAGCAGAATGTTTACTAGGTCTTAATACTAGAGTGTTAAGAGGAAGCCCAACAGTTAATTTAGTAGCTAAGGCTTTATAGGGATTTTCAGTTCACCACAATAAACCGGGTAATCTTTAATCAATTAAACTTAAAAGAAATTAGAGTAAAAGGAGAGCATAGTCATCTTTAAAAGAAATGCAGCAATAGAACCACCTTCTTAAATATTGGGACAAAGATTGTCTAAGGGAGATCTTATGAATTTGAATAATACAATATATGCTTTCAATTCAAATATATTTCAGTTTACCCATAAATGTATAAATTGCTAAAGATTTAAGGTACATATTGTAAATGCCCATAAGGCAAAAAGAAAGAAAGAAAGAAAGGTTAAAAAAATGAAAAAAAAAAGACAAAGAATGATACTACAGCTTAAAAAATACTTAACATAGAGAGCAGAAAAGTAGTCCTATCAGGAGAATGCACTCAGAATTTTTTTCAGAAACAAGTTCAATATACAGTTAGATATTGCTGTACCTAACATCCTAGTATAAGTTACCGCCAAAGTGTAGTAGATCTTATTGATATATAACACAATAACGAATATATTGTCCTATGAAGTAAATCCATAGAGTAAATAACATTGACACGTACCCTGTAACACGAATGCTTTATTATTTAAATATTTTACAGACTAAGCATGTCTTTAAGCTTTTGTGTAAATGAGACTTTATTAAACTGGGATTTATTTTTACATAACTTTTCATGCTGGCTTATTTTAATAAGGAAAATAAGAGAGAGAAATTAGGCATGTTAAATTAATTCTAACTACTGCTGCAGAAAATCCAGAACTTTTATTTTCTATTTCTTACTCTTTGTTTTTTTTACAATATTGAACTGCTGCATCTGTGTTGATATAAGTAATGTAAACCTGTTGGTCCTTGTGTGTGATTCTACCCACTATATGGCATATTACTAATATGTTTACTTAAATATTTCACAAAAAGAGCTCCTGATCCTTTTATACATACTGATGTTGACTATTCAGGCTATGATTTTTCTAGCATAATTGGGGGAAAAAAGCATCCCAGGACAGAATTTTATTTTATGGCCTAAAAGGATTTTATAATTGGCCTGGAAGTGTTGACAGTGGAAAGCACAGCTACTTTCTCTGGCCAACTCAAGATTTAAATGTCTTAAAAATAGATTTTTTGCTTGAGCAACTTGAATAAGAAAGTTTGGGTGTCCAAAGAACTCTCTGCAGGCACCCACTACCAATTGGTGGTAGTAGGTGCCTGCAGAGAGTACTTTTGGCTGTGCAGAAGTTCTAGACACCCAGTGGTGCAATTTACTGTACTTGCAAGAGTAATGTGTGGACATCCAGACCAGGAGATGGAAAACCACAAGCACCACGTAGTGAGAGGATGAATCCAGAGAGTAGATACCTCTATCTCAATGAATTCAGAACAACAGTCAGTCTCCTGAGGTCAGTAACAACTGCTGTTCTTAAAATGGTATTTCTTATTTATTGTATTATTTCAGGAAGACGAGACTTGTCTCTAAGTCCTCTTCAGCTTGGAGGGAGGGTGGATGTAAATTCATTTTTCAGAAAAGACCATTAATCAGAAAGGTCTAGGCAATACTGTGGTAGAGTTAGATTCCCTCCTTAAAGCAGCACTTCAGAGTATCTTTAAAGAAGTTTGACTTAGCAGATTTAAGTGAAAAGCATTTTCAATTAAATTTTATAGCATTGATATTTGAAATATCTTTTGAAAGCATTTTTTACATATTCATAATTAGAGTTTATGACAATGTCCTGTGTACATACACTGAATATACCTAGAGACAAAAAGAAGACAAACTAAAATATTTCTAATTCGACTAATTTAGCTAAACTTTCTAAACAATGTTGAAAACAGTTTTGTGGTATGGGTATCAGAAATAAGATTAAAAGTTTTCAATGTGGGAGTAAGATGGAGCTAATTCTGAAAAGTATAATAATATAAAAAGGAGTTACTACATTGGGAGAGGGTAGTCTGAACTCATAGCCTAAGAGCAGCAGTTGATCTCTGTTGGTAGCATGAAAAGAAAAAGGCAACAACTATGATGCTTGATAAACTGCCTGAGCTAAAGAAAACCTATGTAAAAGCTTTGGTAACAAAGTGAGTTTTCGACCTCTGATTGATGCCACATCTATCACAAAAATGTTGCAAAAAGAACCAATGTAACTATCAGAGAATGATTACTGACTTTTTTCAAAGTATGTTGCTCATGTATATGTGCTAACTGGAACTCAGAGATCCTTTTTCACAAAGCAACTGGCTAGTGTGCTTTTCCCCATTCTTTATCTGTGTATTGAATTATTCCTAAATGTAGTGCCTGAGATACCATCTGGTACTTTTTTTTTTTAAATCAATTGACCTCTGTCCATTTAGTTTTTTACCATTTTTAAAAAAACTTACAGGTAAAAAGAAAGATCTGTTGCACCCATAAAGTGGAAACATGCCAATGAATTTTAAAATTTCGCTGGTTTGAATCCAAAAGTGATCATACTTCTATAACTATATGAGCATTTTTGTGTTCAGAAGGCCAGTAAGATAGCACCACTCATAGTAAAAGGCCAAAACCTTTTGCCAACTCTGACATGTATTTTAAGTGCTACAATGAAAGTGATCTCTAATTTCCTAAAGGGTGTGTATATATCCAGTTGCAAAAATTAGAATGGATGAAACATAAAGACCAAGAAATTTGAAAAGATCTGGGTTGAAAAAATTTCATAATTACTTCACTAAAGGAAAAATAAGTATGGATGTAGGACATGAGGAACACAAGAACTCTGTTAATGCACACAACTTCTACATAGTATTCAGTCTTAGTCTTTCCTTCCAAATCACTTCCTTTAGTCCATCAGTCTTTTGCACAGTAAAACAGATTATTTGCTATCTCATAACTCGTCTTGTTAAATGGAACATGGAGAGAAACTGGGGAGTTTATGAAGGTCTAATCTTCCTTACTTAAAATGGTATCCTCCTCATAGCACAGTAACTCTTCAGTTAGAAAGCTAGAAGCAAAAGACAGGATTAGTGAAACTTACATGAGGAGTTCCACTCTATGGGCTTTTAACAGAGCAAGGGAATAAACAAAGTGGAAAGAATTGCAAGAAACACTAAGTAAAATTTGCATCTTGTTCCACCCTCTGGGAAAGATACATCAGTGGAATTGATTACAAGCAGTCTATAATTAAAGTCGATACTTTTATGTTTCATGAAGTTTTTTATTCAACTGAATTTCAATTGCCAAATGACTAAATAACTGCAATGTCTAGGTGGTTTTGAGAGTCTAAAGGACTTAAATTAGTTTATTTAATAATTTTTTAAATCTAATTTTTGTTTAACGAGACATTTTTTACTAACTCTAATGGCCTTTCGGGAAGCTGTCATTTAGCAATTGCATATTAATAATTGCTATAATATAAAAACTCAATTAAATTAAAATCTTACAGAGTTTTTTTTTTGTTTGTTTGTTTTTTGTGGGTTTTTTGTTTGGTTGTTGTTTTTTTTTTTTGGTTGGTTGTTTTTAATTCAAAGCATAGACATAATCCTTGTTGAGAAAATTTTGGCACATCCATGTAATTTCAGAGACCAGCAATAATGCTGAGTTTATCCCTTCCTACTTCATTGCTAGGACATATAATTAGGGTTTTTGCTTGGGCTGGTTTTTGGTGGTTTTTTGTTTTTTGTTTTTTGGGTTTTTTTGTTTGGGGTTTGGGTTTTTTTTTTTTGTTGTTTTTTTGTGGATTTTTTGTGGTGGTGGGGGGGTCTTTGTTAGTTTTCTTTTAATGTAAGTCTTTAGTTAATTAGAAGTTAATTAGAAAAATATATTGTGGTTCCAGGAGTATAATAATATTTACATGTACCATAGACTTTTTTTTAAAGAGATCTATAGCATATTAACTTCCTGCAAAGTACTTCCGTGTGCTTTCAATCTTGACAGAATTAGAAAATAGACCAAAAGATATTTGTCCAAAAGACTTTTGCCCAAAACAGAACACCATGAAGAAAGGTAGAAAAGATAAACTGTAACGTTTTGAAAGAAATACAAGAGAAAAAAAAAAGGTTAAAGATATTGGCCAACCATGGAATCTTTTCTAAAATAACATTTTTTTTCATCATGAAAAGAAAATAAAATACATTATAACTCTCAGTTCTTAAATATTTGATATGCCACTAGAACTACCACCTGAATTCAACCTGGAACTCCATGAATAATAGCTGTTTTGTACTAGAGAGACTGAGCTCCCACAATAATTTTTATTTCACTGCATGTTTTCTTTCAACAATTATTTATACAGAACATTTCTGTATGTGAAATCAGTCTCTTATCACTCATTACCTATAATTAAATGTTGGGCATGTGGGACACAGTTGAGATGATTGATACTGGATCAGTAATTGGACCTGCTACTAGAGAGTTTGAAAATAACCCAAACTTACAGCAGTTCTAGAGCTCTGTTGCTGGCACTTTCACACTGCCACATTAAACTTAATTGGAATTCGAGAATATACAATGTGTTCTGAGCTAAACCTTTTATACCTACTTTCTGTGTAAGCAGAACACTGGGATTTTGTCATCAGTCAAAATAAGCTTCCTACTGAGTCTAAATGAGAACAGTAAACGTATTTTTCTTTAGGAAAAAAAAAAACCTCAATTTTGCTCTTCAGAATGGGTGTAAAGTCAGCCAGACCTACAGGCTGGCATGATCATAGATGAATCCATATCCACCTTATCTGACAGTTCCATTATTTTCTAAAAGTAAGCTTCTGTTTATGTCCTTATGCATTTACCCCCAAAATGATTATACATTTAGATAAACAAATAAATAAATATAAAGAAAAAAAATCAAAATACAAAATTATTTTAATGCGGTCCCATTAAAAATATGATCTTAATGGTAAAATTTTGCTAAGATTATGAAAGAAAAATGTGTTGTTTCTATGTTAAGTAATCTGGTCTATTCTCTCTGGTCATTTTCCACTTATACTAGGGAAACACTCCAGATCTCTTTCATTAGGACACACAGACTATCTTCTCACAATGTTCCTTTCCCAGCGCCACGTAGGACACACCAGCTCCTCTGACTGCAAAAGTAAGGCTCAATTATAGTCAGGAAAAACAGGATTACTATCATGTTATTCTGTTTTGATCAAGCAGTTCAACAGGTAACCCACAGGCCACATGATTTGACAGCACTTTTATACTTTTTCCTGCTAATTCTCTAAACTTGGACTTAACTTCTCTGAATGTTAGTTCAAGTCTGCTCTCTAAGCATAAGAATTTGGTAATGGAATCAAAAAATACATTGTTTATGTATTGAGTTGTAAAACTATTTCCATATTGTTTTAAAGATAGTTATTAGTGTGAGCTTGCATTTCCTACTTATACTGACACTCAGCTGTATCTGTGAAACCAGAGAAGATTTCACCATTTTGTAAAGCTAGTTACTATGAGACCAAAGGTGTGTAGTTTCACAAGTTAAGGAAATTCACAATGATTAAGTTCTGGTGGTTTATAAAGTATTTAATTAACCACTTGATTAACAGTTGACTTAATAGTTTAATGCAAGAAACAAATGCATGTTAGATACACATAAAAAACATTTTGACACCTCAAAATATGTGCTTGAATTCCTCATCTTCTGTGACTACAGAACACTTTTATAGTTCAGATACAAAGTGCCCTGTGCTGGCTACTGGTGGTAGACTGGCGTGTCAATATATTTTGGCAGGTCTGACACTCCTGGCAGAACAGGAAGGTGACATTATTAGAAGCCTGTATAATGGAAGTAACTTTCAAGGGTGATGTAGAAACATTTGTTTTCTTCAGCTTCCCAGGTCTGACAAATGTTTATGAAGAAAAGCCCCTTCTTCTAGATAGAGTAATTAACTCAATTTATATCTATGAAAATGTAAATGTTTTATTTGCAATTTATTTTGTTTCTACTTTCTGTAAAAAAGTTTGTTAATCAACTGAATATTTAAACTTCTATTTTTTTCTTAAAGTAATGAGCAGTTGGAATTCGTCATGAGCAAAAGAAATGTTGTTAAAACAACAGTTGAATTCTAAGATAAAATCTGCTTGGAATTTAAAATAAAGAGAGGAGGTCAAAAGTTACAGCCTTTACTCTGAGGATAATCTGGGGGCAAAATTTTCAATTTTAGTTTGAAGAAGCTGTGTGTTTCTGAAAAAAAAACCCTATTCTTCCCCTCTAGCTATGTCTTATTTCAGCCTGCAGTATGATCCTGAAATACATTAATCAGATGCATTTCAGATGAAACAAAAGCGGAAGGCTTGCTGGAAGGGGGCCTTCAGGGAACTCTAACCACAAATGGACCTTCAGCTCCCAAAATGTGAAGTCATCATGCCTGAAATGTTCACAGTGATAGTGTAACTTCCTCTGCAGTGACTGCTTTACATTCCATATCCATTCCTCTTCACTGAGCTATCTCTTGATGTAGACAGCATGAGTGAATAATTTAGCAGAGTTATAGGTCTATACTCTTGTGCACAATATAGTTGAAATGTGCCATGATTAATTCTAATTCATTGAAAATTTATGTTTTAGATTAGAAGTTGCACATTAGTTTACGAGTGTTGGATTCAACAACATAATATATGCCAATGTTTTAATACTGTTAGTTTAATAGCTTTGAAGCTACATGAATTTATGGGAGGATCATCTAAGCAAAGCCTCATACAAAACATTATCTCACAATTTTTTTATCACCTTGGAATGAGAGACATCTGACTGCTTTTTTCATTTTTTTTTTCACTTATGTATCAATACTTTTAGTTAATATCACCTTCTTACTGTGTCATCCTCTGTGAAAATTAGAAGGAATATTTTTTTAAGAGTTATGGCTTGATTTTCAAATCAGAAAGTTCTAAAACATTCATACAAAACTTTTTCCTAAGGATCACAAAGGTTTGAGGTTTAACCACCTTTGATCTCTTAGAAGTCCTTTATGTACTTGTTTTTGTTTGTTTCGTTTTAATTAGGAGTGACTGATACTCACAACTCGGCAAGAAGAAAAGAAAATATTTTCATGATGTTTCTGAAGGAGAAACTTGACTACAAAAGAGTAAACCAAGTGTACAATTACTCTGTTCTTACATATACACAGTTTCCCAACTCTATCCTTTCCTTCCTTTGTTTTGCATTCACTTTTCTCTCAAGGTTTCAGTTTAAAATTATAGCTCTTACAAATGAAGAAATGTATGGACATGTGGTTTAGCCTATTCTTAACAGCAAAACAATTAACTCTGAGTAGTTTGAAAGTACACATAAGGGTCACTGATTCATTAAAAATTTAAATTAAAAGTTTGAAGTCGAGCTTTCTGGAAATACAGGCATAGTATCAAGACCGGAGTCGTAGGTCTCCAGAGGTTCTGGTAATAAATAAACAGAGTTTAAGATCTGACTAGGAGCATGTCAGCCTAGCTCACAGCAATGCAGAGCAGAAGTAGTTCAGATAACACTGTTACATATCAGTGGAATAAATCTTCTGCAGTCACAGTGCAGATTCCTTTTTTATTTCTGTTTGCTGTGATTTTTGTTAAAATACCTAACATGTATATGATCTGCTTTACTTTCAGAAGATAATGGGGATTATATAAGCAATTTTCTATGTGGATAATGTAGATGATATGCTGAAATCTGCACCAGAATGGGGCAACTCTGGATGTACACACTGGGGAAGGAGATGTGGAAAACAATGCTGAGGAAAAGGACCTGGGGGTCCTTGTCAGCAGAGAGTTGAACTTGAGTCAGCAGTGCCCTGGCCGCCAGGAGGGCCAACCCTGTCCTGGGGGGCATCAGGCACAGCACTGCCAGCTGGGCAAGGGAGGGGATTGTCCTGCTCTGCTCTGGGCTGGGGCAGCCTCACCTCCAGTGCTGGGGGCAGCTTTGGGTGCCACAATATAAGGAAGATATTAAACCATTAGTGTCCAAAGGAGGGCACAGGGATGGTGAAGGGCCTAAAGGGGAAACCATATGAGGAGCAGCTGAGGTCACTTGTTCTGTTCAGCCTGGAGGAGACTGAGGGGAGACCTCATCACAGTCTACGATTTACTCTTGTGGGGAAGAGGGGAAGGCACTGATCTGTTCTCTGTAGTGACCAGTGACAGGACCTGAGGGAGTGGCCTGATAACGTGTCGGGGGCGGAGGTTTAGTTTGGATATTAGAAAATGGCTCTTCACCCAGAGAGTGGTTGGTCTCTGGAAAAGGCTCCCCAGGGTAGTGGTCACAGCCCCAGCCTGACAGAGTTCAAGAAGCATTTGGTCAATGCCCTCAGGCACATGGAGTGACTCTTGGGGATGGTGCTGTGCAGGGCCAGGAGTTGGACTCAATGATCTTTGTGGGTCCCTTCCAACTCAGCGCACTGTGTGATGCTGTAAAAAGTTTTGCTGAACAATGAAAACTTCACAACATCTGGAAGATAAAAGCCAAACTAGAAACCATAACAAGGCCATCTGTCAGGGTCAGCCAGCAATGACAAGATACTGTTTATTTTGCAGATATCATCGGTTTCTTTAACTGAAATAGTCAAGGGTCTCTTACAGGCAGAATGTCTTGGATAAGGGCTTTAGATGGATCAGATATGGTTGAGTAAATAATAATGTTAGAGTTTTAGCATGAATTTTTGTAGTACTGCTATAGACAAAAGTACAGTCATAAGCTATTTCACAAGCATAAACTCTCTGGAGGGTGCTGAAATTGGCTTCCCATGTGGCTTTCTTAGATTTCATTGCTTTGGTGAAAATGAAGTAAATGTATTATATAGGTGAGTTTGTTATTTTCTAGTAAAATCTTAATCAGAAATCAGCAGGCTGTCCTTTGCATAGAATCTATGGAACATCATAAACACTGCTGCAGTTACAAAGCTGTTTGTGGGTCACTTTTCAAAAAAATAAGCCAATTTAGTAACTATTTGAAATAGTTTATTAAATCTATTTTGAAATAATAAAATTTGATACTTGAGGGAGATTAAAAAGTCATGTCTCCTTTAGACATCAAAGGAGAGGAGACAAAACCTTTGGTGGATTGGATCATTATGCAGAATTGCTCCTTAATCCCCATTAGCTGTTTGGGATGCCTGTAGAAATCTTGTTCCTTCTATTATAGAAAATTAGGAAGCATATTTAAAATATAATCTCCAACTTTTTTCAAGTGGTTTCCACAATAAAAATGTACAGAAAAAAAGTTACCACTTTTTTTTAAAAAAAATTCTCAATCTCATAAATTTAGTTGAATTTTGCTAGAATGGCCATATGGAAATTTGAGAAAATTGTATTTCAGCCTCTCACAATTTAAAATTCTCATACTCCATCATGTTTGTTACATTTTTAAAATAACACCATAATGCATTTCAGAATTGATCCTCTGCATAAAAAGTCATTTACTACATCAAGCTTTCCAGAAACATCATATAAGACTTCAAGGCACAGATACTCTGTAGATATCTCTTAACAGGTTGTGAATTATATAATTCAAATCCAAAAGAAAAAGGAATTATTAAAGGCTTTTAAAGCAAACTACAATTTCAGAGATCTTCCTTAAAAGCATTTTTGAGACAAGATGGAAAATGAATTATGTTTGTTATCTTTTTATTACTCATGAGAAATAGTGACTGGCTTCAGAATTTCTGCACTTTATGTAAGCAAAAGATCTAGGTTGGGTTTTTTTTGGTTTTGTTTGTTTGGTTTTTTTGGGGGGGGACGTTTCTTAGTTTTGTATAAGTAGCTTTGAATAACTGCTCAAAGTTTATGCAAGTTATTGTATAGGTAGACCTACTCTTTTAAATTCTATGATTATATTCCCTTTCTGAGAACATATATAACAAACATTCTCAGGATTAATTTATAATATGCTTTGATGTATAGATAAAAAGGAAGACAGTAGTGGAAAAAGAAGTTTAGTGAAAAGTAATGTTCTTAATACACTGCATATTATTTTGAAATTCAAATGAAGTTAGATTTAAATAATTTATTAAGCACCTAGAATTAAGATATACCCATTAAACATATTAGCAACAGCACAATTTACAAGCCAATGATCCAGATGTTTCTATATATATAACTTAGATCTATTATTTAGTACTATATGGCATAATTTACCCTTGAAAAACAAAGCTTTTATTCACAAAAAAACTGAAATAAGAATGACTTAATAGGACTATGTTTTCAATTCATGACGAAGGAAGAGTTAGTAGGTGAAACAGCACAATGCACATTAAAAGTGCTCCTTTTTCCTCTTAGATTGGTTAACTACATATTAGTATAACCTAAAATTTAGTGTTGTGCAATGTCACAGTAGCAATGTGTGGCTCTGCACTTCCCCCCCCTTCTCCCTAGGTGGCTTGCCAGAGGTTTCTCCTTTGCTCTCCTTATCTCTGTATGTTATTGGTTCTTTTGAATTATGCACTCTCCCCTATCAGAAGTCTATTGGTGTGTACCCCTGCCTTTCTCCCCTCGGACTTTCCCGGGTTGACTCTCTGGAGCTAACACCCTCCCCTTTTCCCTTCCCATATAAACACCTGCCACAGTGTGCTCACTGTCGCAGTCTCTGGGCTTTCAGCTCCTCCACCCTTCCCCTGTTTCCCATCCCCCTTCACCTCCCCTGGACCCTCACTCGAAGATCCTAATAAATTCCTTGAAAGACCTCAGATTGCTTCCGTGCGTTTCTCCATCCCACCACGGTTCCCGCCGGACTTCTGTCCCCCAAGCCCCGGGTCACTCCTGTGTGATCCCCGGACCCAGCGCCGCCCCACCCAGCTCACGCGACCCGGTGCAGCCGTTTGCCTTTCCGTTGTGGCGTTGGGGCTTTCGGCTGCTTATCGGGGACACAACGCCACACATTATTACTGATTCAATAAACAAATGTTTTTTTAAAAACTTCTTCTAAACATTTAAATTGTTTTAGTGAATGTCTTACTATATGTTTTAATATTTTCCTATTGACATTTGCTTGTATAAACGTATTTATTTTCATATCTGACTTTTTAAAAAGAAATACACAGAGCATGGTAACCCCTTTCTTCATAATTTCACGTTATAAAAATGGTTTGAGTTACAAAGAAAACAGTGGACCTCACACTTAGCATTCTAATAGCAATTAATCAGAAACTTTAAACCAAAATAATTTAAATTAGAATTTAATGTAATGACAGATATTACATTATGGAAAAATAGAGCATGTTCATATGAATGTCAGCTTGCTGGTAACCTCCTTTCAATGTCAACCTCTTTGAAACTGGCTGTTAATACAAGTGAGATTGGAAATGCTGATATTATCTGGTAGGGAGGTTGTTCAAGGGGTAAATATGCATTTGGATATGTTGGTCTGTCCTGCCAGCTCCTATGTTTAAAATTTTGTCAAAGTGGGACATTTCTCTTTTCTGGTCTATCAGGTATGCCAGAATCTGGAGATTAAATCCAAGATACCCAATTTTAAAAGGCCATGGTCACTACCCCAAATATATTTTATTTCCATTCCAAGAGGATTTATTCTACTGGATGACAAGTACTTTCACAAAACTGATATAATTTTAGTCTGGATACATGAAAATTTATATGCTTTTAATATTATGTCTCCAAAAATTTACAGCATATTTGATGGGTTTTCTATGCACATCATTTTTATATTTTAAATAAAACACTATCACATGACAAAACAGATTTATGTAATGGATATCAGAATACAATTGATTTCATTCCTCATATAAATGGAAAGATCAAAACCTAGGTTTAAAATGCTATATATTTTATATTTTATATACAAACAAATATATGTGTGTATATAAAAACTAGAATTCTTTAGTGTAATAAAAAGGGGAGCAGACAGGGGAAAATTCTGATTTACTTTCATAGCACAATTTATAACTTCATTGTAAAACAATGTGTCACAGTAGACTGCAGAATAACTCCTACCTTTCTTGATATGGCAACATTATGTTCCCAACTCATGTTCTGAAGTTGCCTGTCTAAAAGCCTGTGGACATTTCAGATTATTTCAAATGACAATCATTTTGGCCTCCATATAAGTACAAGGTCAAAAACAGAGAGAGAAAAATATCCCAATAAGGATATATGAGATATTAATTCATAAAATTATATTAAGCAGCTCCTGTGTTGGTAAAAACCCAGGTAAAAAATCAGTTAATATTTTAAAATTATAAAAATGGATATGATGTCCCTCAGTTATTGCTGTAACACCTTGAAAATCTCCTCATAGGGGAATAAAGGGAAAAACCTGTAAAAATCCTTCTTCTGCTTTTGAAAATAATGCACACTAGTTCTGTGCTCTCTTTAAAAAACTATAGTCCATCCTAGACATCTCAAGATACATAATTTTGTCAATTACTTGGTCACTCCTATTATAGTTTTAGTGGGGAAAAAAGGTCTGTCTTGGGACTCAGAAAAGTTGATCTAGAATAGAAACAATACAACTAAACTATAACTCTATGAACAAAAAGGATTTTTGTTATCCTACCTATGCTGATATAAATTCACTGACTTTTGTCCCATAATTCTGGGTTTATATAGTTATTAAAAATACACACAGAAAACAAAATATTTAACAGGATGGGGTCAAAAAAATATGATACAAAACACAGAACAAAAGGCAGAAATATCTTAAAATTAATTGAAAACATGGAGATGGAATAGATAAATTTTATGTTTCAGGTGATTACATCATTAATGGCTAGTTAAAAAGTGTTTATACACATTAAGAAAAAAAGAAAAGCTGTGACAATTCTTGTGTCTCTGTTGATTAAAAAGTAGGATTCTGCTCCAGATTCAGGCTCAAAATGTGTTAGTCACAGACCTAGACGCCTAGGTTCCCTTTAAAGCCAAGTGAGATGTAAATGCTCGAACTAAAGTCTGAACAGCTGTTTAGTGCATCCTAAAATAAATACTTAATTCAGACAGCTGGGTCACTCTTTAAGCTTCAATGACTTCATTTTATACAGTGTAATTCAGTTTTCCATTCATAAATGTCTAATGCTCTTTGAGGAGCCATAGGCTTTGGAGACATGCATGATGTCTGCAGGTATGAGACCAAACCTGTGTGAAATCTGATCCCTCCAGGGACAACTTATGGAGGCAACAGAGGTGCTACAGCACTTCAGGCAGCACCTCATAGTTTAATTCTGCACGATCCAACCAAATTGCAACTCCCTCTTCAGTCAGAGGGGACCTTAAATAGTTAGGCAATGAAATAAATTTCTGAAATACAGAATTGCCTATAGAGACCATGCAGGAGACAAGGATTAATGGTAAATTGTGGAATTTTCTACAAAAAGAAACTTGAAAGAATTTTAACCACAGCAATCAAATTACCATTCTGTCTTTTAAATTCCATGTTAGAATCTGAATTTTTCAGACAAAATTTATATACTTAGTTCAGCTGCCAACTCCTAAGGGTCTACTAACATTACATATTGCAAGATATTCAGCCTGACTCCTAGATGATGCTTTGGAAAGTCTTATGTCTTTTAAGTCCTATACGCTTTTATTTGTACCTGGATCTCTTAGATGTTCAGATGAAACCCATGTGGTAAAATTAAACAAATTTTATGTGTTTACATCCAAGTCCAGGAAGATGTGATGGTGATGAAAGATAGTTGTGTCTTCAGGTTTACTCCACAGATACAGACCCTCTCCATTTTGTCCTAGGTTGCAATATAGATGTATTTAAGTATTCTATTACCACCAGCTGTGGGCCGTTAGTTGTTATCAGCTACTAATGATCCACCCCGGATGACAGGCAATGGGCCATCAGGGACCCACCGTGTGACTCATGGACTTATCTCATCCCATTGTGGGATGCTCAGGAGGGAGGAGGCAGGTGTTCCCACCTGGATATAACCTGGCCTTGGAACTGCCTGAGGTAGCCCTGTCTACTGGGTTCCCAGAGGACAAGAGCTACCACTGGACCTTCAGCTGGAGACCAGACCTTCACAGGATCACCGCTTCAACTGAACTACTTCAGTTGGACTGCTACTACCACCCTAACAGGGTGTCAGGTTGTATCTGACTTTGTCAGTGCTTTTCCTTGTACTATTTCACTTATTTTTAATTTCAGTCTTGACTTGTGATCTCCCACTGGTTTGTTTTCAAACCAATACACATTTTTATCATCTCTGATAGGCAATGTGATTTACCCTAAGATAAGAACACCAGGTAGGTATTGCAGGTGGAACTGTCTGGATTCTAGTGCAATTATTGCATTCCAGAGGTGGGAGCTGAGATACTTGTAATTTACTTTGGCACTCAACCTGCAAAAATGTATAAAGTGTTGCTGAAGACTCAGCCAGTTGGGCAAACTGGTCTCCGAAGGCTGCAGGCAGCTTCTGGCTGGATGCTCCACCATGGGAGGATCTCCTGTAGGATATGTCCTAGACATTCCAGAGACAGGTGATACTCACTTTTGTATGTATGAGTAAAAAAGCACCAAGAGTCAGTGAAATACAGAGATAAAATTCTAAAGTTGCCACATTGGTACTTTGTGAATTCTGCAAGGCCAAGACAGTAAACCTATATGTTTCTCATGGAACCTGCTTACGTTATAACACTTTAGACATAAACAGTAGACCTAATCTGAGTCTAAGTGGACCAAACCACAGCTAGGCTTCTCTGAGAAGTTTAGAAAGCAGGGGCATCTCACTGAAGCTTGTGACTCAACTGGAGGGACCACAGACTAAATATATTATAATGCACTGTAGTAGTGCAGGCAACTGCATTGGTGATATTTAGACACTGTATCAGCAGTATTTCTAATCATAATCATCCATGTAATCATTGTGTCCTACTTCTCATGCCTGACTGAGAACCTTCCTTCAACTACTCTGCTACAGATGCCACAGTATCTTTCTGCTCAGAGAGTGAGAGATCAATTTGGGGTAGAATTTATGTAATCACAGAGTAAACACCTTAACCTGATTGGTTCATTTGTGTACTAAAGCTGTTTCTTTCTAAAGGAATTCTGAGGTAAGTTCAGATACAGATGTCAACACTCCAAACATTTACACTGAGATTAATCAAAATATGGAACCAAAAATATCCATGTGGAAAGTGAGAACTCACTGTCACTATCACAATTTTTTATCAGGGTCTATGTCAAGGGGAAGGTCACTGTTTTCAGGAAAAGAGAGGAAATTGCTGTGTTTAGCTCTATTAAAACTTGGAGCATGGAAATGTTTCTATTTATAGGTGATATGCATGAAAATACTGGCAATAGGATATCTTCAACTTGATCTTAACTGAAGAATACTGTATAAATCGTTCTGATTTGTCTAACTTGAAAAGGCTTGACATTGAGAAGATCAAGTAATAGCAGTAACAAAACAAAATGTTTGAAAATTACTATTGTATCACACACACACTCACACACACAAGCTTGAAGCGTTCTAGATGTAAGTTTTGTCTTGAAGAGAAATGCATGTGTCCCCAGAAAAACACTAAGCTTCAACCAATCAAGCAACACAAAACAAGATGAATGTGTTAATATCATGATCCAGGTAAAAACTTACAATTTTCAAACAAACTCCACTTGAGGTCTCAGAAATTATCTGTCTCCTGAGTTATTGTGTAAAACCAATAAAGCTAAGAAATTTTAGAATTAGTTTTCTCCTCTTGATAAGACAATATCAGTAAAAATGATCATGTTGAGAAAAAGAAAGGGCAAGTAACAGGGAGGAAATATGAAGCAAAGACAGTTGTAAATGTTAAAGGCACTATTATGTAAGTAAATATGAAGTGTTTGCTAAGTACAATAAGTCGTTTGAATGGTTGCGTTATGAATGAAAAGCTGTTTAGTTATGCTCAATGTGTATTTTTTCTTTTGTTTTATTTGGATTTCATTTAATTTGGGTTGTTTATGGCCATTTTATATAAGTTATTGACAGGTACACTTTATCTGAATTCTACTGCAGTACTGTGCGTGGGTATGGGTCTGGAAGGTAATTTCCTTTCTGTATGTGTAAACACCTTAAATGACTAGCAGTGAAGGTATCAAATCATTAAAACAATGTTCCTGGCTGATATAAAGCGGGGTGGAAAGCATGAGTGAATCTGACAAAAAAAATCATTGTGAGAGAATGAAGTTTGATAATGTAAATGGAGTAATTTCAAAGCAATAATGCAGTCAGAAGAATTAAAATTACCTAAATTATTAAATTAAGAACAAATGAGCTGTTAAGTTTAATTTTCCTCTATAAACAGCCTCCCTGAGATAGATAAAGAAAGTGAGCTGCAATACCATGACTTTTTTATTTCTCAATGAATACTAAGGGCTGATGATGTAATTATTGTTGCTATCAAAGGAATTATTAGGTATGAAAAATTAATATGACTACTCACTGTTTGGAAGAAAGCTGAAAAAATGGTTGCTCTCTATGAGAAAGGGTATAATATAATTCCCATGTTTAGATATCATTCAGCATAATAACAAGTTATTATCTTGTATCAGGAGGGTATTTAGGCTGCCAAGACCATTAGTCATCTTTTGATTAATTTAACACATTGTAGAATGTAAAACTTTTTTTTTTTATCTGCTGAAAAATGCAGGATGGTGAGTCTTGGAAAACTAGTAAATGCTTGTAGGTAATGCATGTTGCTACACAAAGGATCTTGAGACTTTTTCACATGCAAAAAGATTTATTAGTGGGGTGGATATCTGGTGGCATACATATGATTCTAGTGATTAAATTATTAAAGTTGCTCTTGGGGGGAAAAAAAAAAAGGAGAGACAGAGGGAGACATATGAAAAGATGGATGAGGAAGGAAAGAGAAAGGGGAAAGGTGACACTGGGAAGTGTCAGGATGGACAGAGATGGGTCCAAGATGAGCATCCTTGTCTGAAGGCTCTCTCCTGTGCAGCAGTGGTGAGAAACAAATTATGAGGTTGCTTTATTTTTTGAGGTTGCTTTATTTTTTGTCATGCTTCTCCCTTAGGACTGCAGAGTTGTCATTAAAGTATTTTTAAATGCCTTTGGCTAGTCTTAGGTGTGATACTATTAGCTCTGACTAGCGCATGCCAATCAGATGCAAGTTGTTGCATCTTCACTGGTCTTTAGGTGTCTATGCAGATACTGTATTGATATTTAACAAAACAGTGCTAATCTCTGTACAGATCCCTGAGGGACACTTATTACTGATCTCCATTAGGACATTGAGACATTGACCACTACTCCACCTCTGGATGTGACCTTATACACTTAACAATCCACTCATCAAATCCATCTCTTGCCAATTCTGAGAGCAGGAAGCTTTTGGGGGACCATGTCAACAGTCTTATGGAAGTCCAGAGAGATAACTTCCACAGCTCTTCTCTTAGATGGATGATTTAATATCATCCATCTAACAAGCTAAATCTGAAAGTTATTGTTTTGCCAGAGATGTGCAGAGACACTCAGAATGGACAGGTAATAAAAACTTGAGTATTATAAAATACCAAGTAGACTATTTAGCAAAAAGTGCTTGGTAAGTACTGCTGTATGTCCAAACCAATTTCAGATTTTATATAGCCACGTGAAGGAAAGACCCCACATTGTTTCAGGATTGCTGTACATTAGGTACATATTAAATATTTTTTCAGTCTCAATTTTTTATGACATATATAGAGATATACACACATACACATACATACACACACACAAATATCCATATGTTTTTGTATTTATATATGTATATTTATATATATTTATGTAAGTAAATTTGAAAGTTTGAACTACATGACTTACTAAGATTCTCATTTACATTTAGACTGTCTTGAATTATGCACCAATAACGTGTACAAGTTTCACTGGTGCATGCATAAGACCTGAATTTATCTCTGTCATCTATCATCACTATAAACACATGTTGTGAATAACCCACCTAGAATCTATAATTGCTCATTCTTTCAACTGCTTTTTAATATTTTCATGTAGTTAAGCTCAAATCCACTTCCACTCAGATATTTATCAGTTATTTCCATTTATGAAGCTAATTTTACAAGTTGGGAATACTGCTGTGAAAAGAATTCTTATTAACAAAATCATGTCAAAACCTGAATGAATTCTGAGGTGTGTTTCATTTCTAAATTGGCAATAAACATGAAAAAGCACTTAAAAACAAAACAAAAGAAAGTAATTTTTTAATGTTTCAAGGCATTCATGTGATAACTGTGTATCCTCTCCGAATATACATATGTTAATTTTCATGGTGTAATTGCATTGAATTAAGCAAATAGATAAAAGCAATAAAAATAAAGGATATAATTGTCAAATTGTTCTATGATTTTTTTGGTCCACTATTGAAATTTTTATGAAGTTTTTTTAGAAAATATATAGGGGTTATTTGGGAGGCAGAATGTCTAAACTTCTGAATGCCTTCCTAGCATATGATAGGAGCACAGAATGTTAAAACTATGTTTGTGATTGTCTCTTTTTTAATAGAATCACTGTGATCAGTTGGCTATAATAAAGAAATTACAATATTACAGTTACAAAGAGTAAAACAAAGCATTCAGCAAAATATTTGCGGATTACAAGTGTTTTAAAATTTTACACACAAATAGATTTCTAAATGTTTTCAATCAAAGTGCAACAAGGATTTTTTTTCTGTAAACAGAAAATAAATCTCCCCAACAGAGATCAGAATCAGCTTAGAATATTATTGACATCATTATTGAAAATACTATTTGAAATCAATAATATGGAAGCATGTAAGTTTTGATGTATTCATTGTAAGGCCTACCTAGAACACTGGATTTAATTCTGTACTAGGATATTTTTTGTAATGAGGCCCTAAGTGAATAGTTTGAAAAAGGCAAAAATCTTTCAGCACAGACACACCTAGAGCATGCTATTGCGCTGAATGCAGATAACTCAGAGTGAATGCTGGACGGTAGCATCAACTTTTTAAAACACAGCACAGTGAAAGATACTTGAAAGCAGTTGTTTGGTTTTATTACTTATTGAGCCTTATTTTAAGCCAGATAGCCCTAGGCATTTCTTATGAAAACAACTTAGAATTGTATTATGAATTTTTTTCCATCAGCTAGAATTTCAAAATGCATAGACATCACCTGAATTATTAAAAAACCTGAGTTTGTTCTCCAGGGTTATTCCTAACTTGCAACAGGTTAGTTTAAGCTATGCTTATCTAATCTTTTTAATGTTAAGTAGCAGCTTGCCTTTATTTTTGCTGTTGTGTCTAATGGACCCTTAAAGTTTAATAAGCTTTTCCATGAAAAGATTAAATTTTATTATAATATGTTTACATGTTTAGTCTGAGCACATTTGTCAATATGAAAAGTGTATTCATGTTACTTGTTCACTCACATTATTTATATTCTTTATTTTTCACTTCCTTCTTTACTTTTACTTTTTTTAATGCTTAATTTCCCTTTTTCTTTCCTGGTGTTTTTTTTTAATGCTTGATCTTCTTCCCAATCTCCTAAGAAGGAGACATTCCCATATCTCCTTCTTGTTTCTCTTAAACCTCCCCTGCATTCAGTGCATAGTTATCCTTTTTTCTTCTGAAGATCTAAAATTGACTTATTTTGTCTGACCTGGCCTGTACCAGAATTCTGAATTATAATATCCAACTTCAAGTTTTAATGAAATACAATGTGTTTAGTTCTAGAGAGAGAGAGAGGAACAGAATAATGTGCAGCATGATGACAACAACCAAAAAAAGCTTTTTGTTCATGTGTCTATCACATGAAACAAAGAAGCGACCTCCATAAATCTGATATGAAAGTCAGTATAAAAACTTAAGGTCAAGATGACAAATCCTAGTATTATATGAGAATTTTTTTTTTTTAATGATGTGATGTCTTCACTAGTAGTCATGTAAGGCATTTACACATACAGAAAGAAAATTACCTTCCAGACCCACACCCATGCACCGTATTGCAGGAGCATTCACATACAGTTTAATTGTCAATTACTTGTATAAAATGGCCATAAAAACCACATATATTTAAACGAACTCCAAATAGGACAAAAGAAAAAAACATACAAGCTGTAGCTTTTCATTCATTATGCCAAAATTTCATGAAGAAGGATATAAAAATGGAATACATACGAACCTCATCAGTAACTTGAACAGTTAAGACAAGACTGTTTCATAGTACGATGTCCTGTGGGTGTCATATTTATGATGTATTTTGAATCCCAGAATCTGTTTTTTCTTCAAAAAGGTTTTGTATTTTTTTTTCTGTAGGTGTCAATAGTGCTAAATTAATCTTGAAATTACGGAGCAGTACAAAGGCTGGTTTTTGATAAATCTCCTTCAAAACCTATTGGATCGGCTCAGAATATCAAAATGCTCTAAGTATGCTCACTATTAATTTAATTCATATCTCTAAAAGAAGCAAGGAAAGAAAGGGATTCACATGAAAAATTTGTACAGATAATGTATATGCAGCTGCTTACCTTCATTCTGAAGAGTCCTGCATATGTGAAATTTTCTATACAGAGTCCAGTCCCCTTAGGACATGTTGAGCTAAGCTCTCAGAACATGACTCCTGACACTTTATGTATTATCCATGATTAAGTTGTACATAGAGCTGTCTCTGATCATATTATGTAGACATGAACGTCAAATAAGCAACATCTGCTTTATCTCTTTTCTCTCAGTTAGTATGGTGCTTTTTCCAGTATTTTCTCCACTCTTTGGAGTGCAGATCCACATGGGCATTGGCAAACATGCTTACAAACTGTTCAACTGCATAACAATTAAATCTATGTCAATATTTTTTAAGAGTTCTGAATTTTAATGTGCTATTATACATTCAGTCTCTCCTCTCCCTTTTTTACAAGATTACCAGGACAAATTCTGAGTTGTTTGTTCAACAGAGAAGTGGAGTAGAAAGTGAATTGTTAAGAAAAATATTGCTCACAATTGGGAATCTATGCTGAATCTATGCTAACTGAACTCAGTGAAGCCCTTTAGGAAAAAAGACAATGAAGATGTATAATACCATGTGAGCTGTGTAGCAAGTGATGAAAATCTGAGAAGATGCAGCATGTATTTGGGCAATATAGAAGATGAACTATGCTAAAGAATATGGACATTTCATATTTGAAATATTTCTTAATTTTCATCTCTGTTAGACTTTTTGGTTTTAATCAGGAAGTTTTTGTGTTTTCCAGCAGTAGAAAGTACAGCTCAAATCAGCTTGTTCTCTACTTCTATGTCCATGGATTATATCTTGCTAGTTTTTCTTCAGGGTTTATGCACTTTGTAGTTTTTTTTAAAATTTCACTGGATATTTACAGTCATTTCAGAGATGTTTAATGCTAGTCAAATCACATCAGGACATGACAATGAAATCATACACAAAGAGAGGAGTTCACTCCACCCTATCTAAACTTTGAGGTTGGACTCAGTAAACCAAGGGGTAATCCTAAATTGAAGCTTTAGAGTCACTGTAGATTCCCTGGCTGGAAGCTCTTAGGCTGGGCTATGTTGTTGCACAGCTGTCTATATGTGAGCTGATGGTGATATTCAAAGATGTCTCACATTGAACACAGTTCCTATTGTTTTGCCTCTTTATTTGTTTCTTATTTCAAACAACTGCAGAAAACTTCCCACTTGCAAAATATTTATCTCAATGGGAACAACTGCCTCTAGGCTTTACCGCAGTACACTGGATACAGCAACAAAAAAATTAACAAGAGAAAAAGAGCTTTTGCAGGCTAACCTGTGAGTCTGTGTGAGAAATGAAAAGCTGGGGAATGTTCTAGTCTTAGATTTAGTTTTAGAGGGTTTTTTGTTGTTTTTGTTGTTGTTTGGTACAAATTTTATGTTTTAATCCTTCTTGATTCAAATGGTCCTTTGATCACCATCATGAATAGCTGAAGATAAAGAAGGAATGTTTGCCATGTAGGTAATTCTTCTGAAGATCCATTTACGCATACGCAGTGACATTGTTTGATTACAGGAAAATATATAGGAATGAGTCAGTGGTTTTAGTAGGAAATAAAATTTATTGTTGCATAGACATAGCTGTTCCATACAGTTAAGTAAGGGAGCACATACTTTTCCTGTGAGGCTTTCAATTCTAGTCACGTAAGCAGTAAATAAAAAAGTCCTCTCCTTTCTGCCCTGTAAGGTTGTTGCTAGGAATGACAGGCTTGTAACTCCCCCTCTTTTGTCTTTCTCCCCTACCACTACATTAGTGTGGGTGAGTGGGTGGACTGCAAACTGCAAAACCTTATACTGATCTTTCTTTTCTAGGAAGTGAGAATTTCATTAATTGCTGTATTTCAGATTCTTATTCTCATTACATTGATAACAAAGTAATTAATTACAAAATATTTCAAACTGTTTTAACACTTCAATTCCTATTTAATTGTACTTACAATGTGTGTTCAGAGGTATTACCCACCAGACTGGAAAAAAAAGACATTTAATCAAGGCAACTAAAAAAAGAGAATAGAGTCATTAGAAATACTCTGTTTTGCTATAAACACTGTAAAATTAGAAGATATTTAGACTAGAATTTTTATATTATATATTTCAGTTTCTTTACAGAAGTAATAGTTAGAACACATAAAGAAAGTGAACTTCCTGAAAGTTTTTTAATTAAAAATAAAAGATATTGATTTTGGTTATGAAATTGGAAAACTTTCCCCTTGGAAAATCTGGAATTACTCTGAATTTGCAATTTTTTTTTCCTAACTGAATAAAATGCAAATCAGAGATTTTGTTTCAGTTTACTCAGCATGTGTTCCTTGCTCTTTTTTATTTTTCACAGAAACATGGAGTCACAGGATAGCTGAAGTTCAAAGGGACCTCTTTAATTCATGCAGAGTCAGCTAACACAGGTTGCCAAGAGTTGTGTTTTGAATGTCTCCTGGGTGGAGACTTCAAATCACTTCTGGCCAATCTATTCCAATTGTTGGTCAACCTCACATTAAAAAAAAAAAAAAAGAGTTATTTATTCTGTTTTAACATGGTAGCCTGCATATCAGTTTGAGCCCATTTCCTCTTGCTTTATGATAAGGTTCCACTGGATAGAGTCTGGTTACATATTTTTTACTCCCTGAAGGCAGGCCGTTATGCATATGTATGAGATTCCCCCTGAACTGTCTGTTATCTCAGTTAAACAGTCCCATGTCTCTCAGCTTTTTCTTATCTGAGAGATGCTCCCTTTGTGGCACTTTGCTGAACTTGCTCCAATACATCCATGAATGGTTTGTTGTACACTTGCATCGTATCATGGAATCATAAAACATAGAATGGCTTGGTTTGGAAGAGACCTTAGAGATCATCCAGTTCCAGCCCTAGACCAGGTTGCTCAGAGCTCCATCCAGCCTGGTCTTGAGCACCTCCAGGGATGGGGCATCCACAGCTTCTCTGGGCAACCTCTTCCAGAGCCTCACCACACTCACAATAAAGATTTTTTTTCTGATATGCAGTCTAGACCTACTCTCAGTTTGGACACTCTGGCAAAATATGTTAATCATATAGAGATATTGTTTCATTTTGTGGCTTTTAATGCTTTTTGTTGTTTTAGTTAGGTTTTCATGTTAATTTATAATACAGTTTAAGAAAGGATATCCAGAAGGTAGAATATAAGATATTTTTTAACACTAATTTACAAAAGACAAAGTCTTACTTTTACCTTTTTGATGAAGACTTCTAAAATAATTGCTTGCATAAGAAAACCCTTACTGACACAAGAGGTTTAACAATGTTAATGAAATGCCTTTGTTTGGGTTTTTCTTTCATAAAGAAGAGAATTAAAATTTTGTAAAATTCTCAAAAGCCAGTTGCTTTTGTGGCATTGGAAGATTTGTTTTTCTAGAAAATAAAAGTTATGTCACTTGAATTTATTCTTTTTGTTAATGAACTGTAGAAGTAATATAGAACTATTCTGGCTGCAGAGACTGTTGGTTCACTTTTTCATTCATATATATGTGAAAAGAACTAGTTTGTGAAAATATTAATTAGGTTTCTGCTTGACCCTAAGCTAGATCCCTCCACATATCCTAGGAAATGGCAAAAATAGTCACAGCAGGGGAATTTTGCTCTCAAATGCTAGTAGCTGAAGGGCTTTGCTTCCTGTTATACAACAGAGGCATTAAGGGTTTATTAGATAAAAGCACCAAGACCATGCTGTTAACAGTATGAGCAAGTGGCTGACAAGTGAACAAATTACAGGCCCTCCTGCATTTAGATTTTATATTTTTTCTCTTTTTTTTCTTGAATCTCTCCTTCCTCTTGCAGTTTCTGAACAAACAATATCAATAAGAACACCTCAAGTTGTTAAATACTTCTTTCTCCTGTCAAAGATATTATTTTCTTTTCAGAAAAAGCAAGCTGAAGCTCTCTTTGTTCCAGGAACTTGGGGTCTCTGCTTCCTAATTAGAAGACTTCTTCCATTATTGGTTTAGGCATTTGAACTCAATATAATTTCCATAACTGAAGACTATTTCTCAATATATGGACAACTGCTAACTGCATGTATGGCATTTCTATGCAGGAAGAGATATGTGAAAAGAATCACAACACGGTCAGTGGACAGTCAGGAAAGTGGGCTGGTTTGATGGTTTTAGTTTGTTTAAGACAGATACCATCTGACCAGTTAGCATTTTAGGATTCTAATTTATACCACACAATAACATAAGTATCTAAAAGGAAGATGATAGAGGTAGAAATGTCTGTTACAAGAAAATATGACAAATATTTGAAATCACTTCATATTTAATAAATAAAATTATGAGTCACATACAGTACAGATTAGTAATTATAATTAATTTATGTAACAGCAGCACAGCAGAAATTTGCTGTTAATTTAAGATACTTAACTCTTCTAAAATGTAGGTACTCTTAGCAAATTGATTTTTGCATAACATTGAAATTAGTCATAGCTTTTCTTTTAATGAAGCATCATAGATTAATGAATTAAATAAAGATACTAATTGAGTAATTGACTGAGCAAATTAATTTGGGTTATTGTTTCAAATAAGTTAATGCTAAATTGATCAATGTTGAAGAGAAAGATGCACAATGGCTAGAAAAATATGAACTTTCATCAACATAGTTAAACAGCAGTTGTCAAATAAGTGTGCAAGTATTGTGAAAGAGGCTTCAGTGTCATATTGGGGTTTCTTTCTGGCCTGTCTTGTGACTAGGCCTTCTGTTAATTAAAATCCCATTTAGTTTTCTCTATTGTGCATTTTTCTATATAGCTAAAACTAATCAGGCTAAGGTCAGTTTCTTAATAGCTTCTAAAAATGAGGTTGAATGAACACTATATTTCATAATCTTAATCTGCAAGAACTCCTCATTAGCAAAGATCTTCCTGAGCTAATTTGTTATGGGTTGTTCTCTTTGGTAATTATCTCAACATCTAAATACCTTTAGACCTCTTTAAATGAATACTCCCTAGCACTGATGCAAATATGTAACACTGGACTTTCTTTTGATTTAGTAAATCTTACTTAGACTAATAGAGCTATTGCAATTTCTTTTTAATATCAACTTGTAAGATTTGGTTAGGTCTTCATAAATATTTGTTGTAGTTAGTTTTATCTTCACTTTTCTTCTGACAGTATCATCTCTACTGCATTTTCATCATGGCAGAGAACATTTCCATAATTACTGCTTCATGGTAACTGATTTCTTTTACTTGACTTGGTTATAACAAGGGATACAATGACATTGCCTTCATTGTTCTCTTCCCCTCTGTTTTGTATTTGATGTCTTCTCATCCTATGTCTATTTTAGATGTTAGAGGGGTGCAGATATATTCATTAAATATTATCAAAGATTTATTTTCTTCAGTTAATTTGCTCATTTTTCCCTATACACTGACCTCCATTGTATGTTCATTGACCCAAATAAATGTGTATTGCTATTCAGTATGCAGGTTCCAAACTGATAGACACTAGAGGATCAAAAAGTAAATGAAAATAAAAATAAAATCAAACCCCAAACTGTGGGGAGTGTCTTCTTTTTCTTTTGTAGTGTGACAGGACAAGAACACTCTAGAAGCTGCAGAATAAGCCAAAATAAAAACATCAAGATACAGCAGAAGGTGCTATGGCTAAACAGCTAAGAAATTATTGTATCAGTTTCATAAGAAATAAATACCTTAAACTCTATTTTATTTAAGCATTTATATTCATAGTTTTTGCTACCAGAAAGATTTCTTTACTTAGGAAAACATTTTTAAGATGAAGGTAGCAAACAGCAACCAAGGGCATATTTTGGTAAGAGTTTTATGAAAAAGAAGATGGGACAAGGGAGCAAAACAGACTTGCAGATCTTTAAGGAAGTCTTCCATAAAGAACAAGATCCCCAGAAGCAAGAAATCAGGAGAGGTAGACAAGAGACTGGCATGGCTGAGCAGGGAAGTGCCAGTCACACTGAAGGCAAAGAAATTAATGTGCAGGCAGTGGAAACAAGGGCAAATAATCTCTGAAGGGTATAGAGATTAAGTACAGTTGTGTAAAGATGGTGTAAGGAAGGTGAAGCTGAACCTGAATTTGGCAAGGGGTACAAAGAATAACAGGAAGACTTCTACAAGTATGTTAACTAGAAAGGGAAGATCAAAGGAGGTATATCCCCTGAGAAACAATGCTGATAAACTAGTAGCAGCAGATGAGGATAAGGCTTAGGTACTCAACATCTTTTTTGCCTCAGTCTTCTGTGGCAACCTCTCTTCCCATACCTCTTGGGTGGATGGACAGAATTATGGGAACTGCGGGAGCAAAGTTCTTCCCACAGGAGGAAGAGAATTAAGAAAAGGTCAGGCTTGTGACCACCTGAGGAACCTGCATGTACATAAGTCTATGATGAGATGAGAAGAGATACATCCCAGTGTTTCGTGGGAATTGGCTGATGTAGCTGTCAAGCCATTCTCCACAATAATTGAAAAGTCATAGCAGTTAGGTGAGGTCCCAGGTGATTAGAAAAGGGGAAACATTGTACCCACCTTCAAAGGGTAGAAAAGAGGACCCTGGGAATGTCCCACCTTTCAGCCTCACCTCTGTGCCTGGAAAGATCATGGAACTTACCAAAGAGGTATTTTATACCAATATGAAGTAATACTCACCAATAAAAGGTTAAAAGAAAGGAGGAGGGGAGCAGGCATTCTTTATTAAGACATTCGTCTTGACAAGTAATGACTGCATGTACTGAGACCCTACTTTCCAGGAAATGACTGGACGTTGCCTGATGATTGGAAATAGGGAATATATTTTTATGTGTTTTACTTTTCTTCCATGTGTGGCCTTTGGTTTTATTTATTCAATTGCCTTTATCTCAATCCATTTTTTTTTCTTCCCTGAGCATGCTGAGGAGGGGGACTGAAAGAGCTACATGGTGGGCACCTGGTAGCCCACCAAGGTCAGCCCAACACATTTAGTCACCTTTTATTTAATGCCGAGAGTGTCTGAGACCTGTCAGCCTACCCAGCCCTTTGTGCTGCATGGAAGTGCTGGGGCATGGATAAAGCATTGTCTTCAATTTGCTCTGAAAGTTTTCCACCAGCTCAGCTCTTAACCATATTCTAAGTGTTAATGCTACCCATACCTTCTCCACCCATGAAAATATCAGCTAAAATTTTCCACCACAATTTGAGCTTTAGGCAGACATCAGACACTGAAAATTGTACCTAGTGTAAATAAACGTTTTGCAATGGTATAGAGGTGAAAAAAAGGTGCTATAATAAGTGGCTTAAAAAAATTGAACTAGTGATCTTTCTGAATAATATATACATAGAAGTCTATATTTTTATATTTTTCCTTTTTCATTTCAAGTACATTGTAATGTACAAATGGAAACCTCCCAACTTTTTTTTTTTTTGTGGTATTTCACTCAGCTAGGTTTCATACTTTTTAAACTTTGGCGTAGAAGAAAAACACGTTAAGTGTGTCAATATGCAAGTTGAACTGACTTCATAAGGACAGCCACAAAAGTGGTTCAATTTCTTTGTTCTTGTAGTGGGGTAAAGAAATTATAAGAGGAGATGAATACTCCTTTCTCAGGCAGTGAGATCAATTTCACTTCCTGGCAGTTTCTAAATTCTGTTTGCCAATTGTGACTGAAATTATGGAGACAGATGATCACTGGTCTCAACATTTCATTATTCCAAGGCCACTGAGTGAAGTTGTGCACTGCTTTTAGGCTTTCTTGCTTTCTTTCAATTTACAGGATCTCAAGTTTCATTTTTCAAAGACTGGAATGGAGATAAGTGTTTCTGAACACTTTTGTATACACAGAGTTAGCACACAAGAGATCTTGAGTTTCTCTTGTATTTCCCTTTTCTTCTATTTCTTTTGAAAATACAATAATAAATGTTCTATGGAAGACATGATCAGAAGGCACATCCATCCTTTCATAGATCCAAACTTGACATTCCATTGTCTTAGCTTAAATGATTTATGCATATTAGCTGTCACAGACTGGACTTAAGTTGCTTTACTTCTATTTGTGCTTGCTTCTTAGTAAGATCAGTTTAAATTCCAAAATGTTCCCAGAAAATGCAATTTTCTCTAATTCAGTGTTGAATTTTTAATTTAGAATTTATTCTATAAACTATATTATAAGGATAAACCTGAAGGATGATTCTAAAAATCTCTCATTTAAATCTCATAAAAATCTCTCATATAAAGTTCTTTATAAAGGACAGTTACATAGTCCTGGACAGACAACTAGAAAAAAACACAAATTATTAAGCCCCTCATCAAATGTATAAACCTGTTTGTTTGAGGGTTTCTTTTTTCCCCTTAAAAATTGTAGAAAATGTAGAAAATCTGTAACAACATTAAAAAAAAGACATCCACACCAAATAAACTCAACAGTGTCAACACAAGCCAGTTTCTATCATTCCAGGGAATATAAAAGGTAAAAAGACGATAAATAAGAAAGTAGCTTTTTTTTTTTTTTTTTTTTTAAGCATTAGAAATATAGAGTGAGGTCATTATTCTCAGGCAACTAGAAATTTTCACTAGTGTGGATCTTCCTAAACAGTATACACTTCAGTTTTGACTGACATCAGAAAGACTTAAGGGGCCTTCCAAGTATGGAAAGATTAAGTCACTCTTCCACTTTGGAAATGAGACTTAGCCTTGTTTAATCATCAAATAGGGAGGACTAAAGGAGCTGTCAAAGCTATAGAGGAAATCTGTGATGATGAATTCCAGTAATTTCATTAAAATCTTTAGCCAGAAAGACAACAGAGTGGGTCTATTATAGGTGTTACTGTAAAACACTACAAATTAATCCACAGGAACTTAGCTCAATGTATGCACAGAAGTATTCAAGTACTGATTTTTTTCTAAATACTCTCTTTAAATAACAAAAAATTTTATTTGTAAATCTGATAATTTTTAAATTATTTGTTTGACTGTCACAGTGTACCCCAGATTTTAAAAGAAAGGATAAGCTACTATGTTGATGAAGAAATATGTAATTTTCCAAGAAAAAATACCATAAGAATGCATACAAATATTATACAAGCTTAGTTGGTTTGCGAACTGTTGTTACTACTCTTCAAATTCAGGTAGTCCATTTCAAAAATCAGAATAATGGAATAAAAAAACCACTTCACAAAATTAAATTCTAGTGTGTTGACTTAAATTCTGACTCATCAAAACAAGAAGACAACTCTAACCATATACAGCTCCATAAGGAAGCCCATCAGAGAGGGACTAATGACCAAATCTGTTCTGCCTACGGCAGAGATTTGAAAAGCTTGGCTTGCTACTACCAGCAGGAACAATAGTGCTTGGGAGAGTAGGTAGTGCTGGGAAAGAAAGGCAAGGAGGAAAATACTAAGAACTGCCAATCATCTGGTATTTACCCCACCTTTTTTTTCATCCTCCAAATAGGCTCCTCATCACTATTGGAAGCTTGATTCTAGTCTTCCTTCCTTGGGACACCCACTGATATATGTAGGAATTTTTTTTTTTGCTTGTTTGGGTATTTTTATGTGGTTTTTGTTTTGTTCATTGGATTTTTTTTCTTTTTTCTTTTCTTTGTCACTGCTGAAAAGTCTTGTTCTTGCTCTCTTGCAGAGAATTTTTCTCCTGCAGAGATGAGACAATCTGTCTTATGGCTAACAGTCCCAAAAGAACATGGTGGTTGCAGAAAATAATGAGCATGAAAGAAGAAGAATATAAACAATCCTACTCCCTGCAAATGTGTCCTGAGTCATCTCTTCCCGGGACAGGCAGTGAACAAAGCAGAACACCAAGGAGACATAAGGAAGTCTTGGAGATTTGTGTTTTTCACATGTTCCTCAGGAGATATTTTTCTCAGTTATAAATGAGTAGTAGCTTTTGCTCATCTGAACATAAAAAATTACAGAAAGGGAATGCAACAAGAGAGTGTGAAAAGAGAGATATTTGGGGTCATGAAAATAAAAGTTAAGTGAATATAATTTGCTTGTCATTGCTGGGAAGAAAAGAAAAAATGTCTTCCAGATGTGTCCAAGTTTAATCACTTTTCACAGCTGTGTTCAGTATTTTGAATCATCATGACTGTACTAATAATACAAATATTTATCATCTCTTAGTTTTAAAAAGAGTATTTCAAGGGTACCTTATGTAATAAATGTTTATCTCTCACAAAGATAATTTTAAAATAGACATTTATTCATTTGGCATTTCCCAGGTTGTGTGTTGTTTATATGTGCTACAGTTTTTACTTTCAATCACAAAATTCCACTAAAATAAAAACAGAAATAAAAGTGTGTAAACTCCCAATTAAACAGTTACCTATTCAACTACTTTGACAATACTGAGATGGAAATTTTATTACTGCTATATTTATATAGACTTAAAGGTGTCTTCATGATGCCAGGGCAATGTAACAAGTCCTTGGTTTATAAAGAAGTTGGCCCAGTAAATATATTCCACCTAAATAATTCCTGGTATCTCCTATTATAGAGAAAAAAACACATTAATCCTGAAGACTGATGTATCACGGTCCGGGAGGGCTGCACAGGCCGGCTCCCCCCAGACCGGGGTCCCTGGTCCCTTTAAATCCCACCGGATTTGGGGCGGGCGGCCCCCGAGGTTCTGCGGCATGGCGTCAGTCTCCAAACCACGTCAATTCAAGCAGGAATATAGTGAGACAAAGGAAGAACTGGACTCTATCTCTGTTCTGCTAGAGAGGTTTATTTAGGGTAACGGGGAAAAGGGGTGCAGGGAAGGAGAAGGGGGAAGGGAGACAGGGCAGGGAGGAGATGCTACCAGCTCGGAGATGCAGAGACCTCGAGCTGATCTGGACATCGACTTATAAAGGGAAAGGAAGGGGGGAGGGGCTGTCTCCCCCAGAGCCAGTCCCAGGGAGTCTGAAGGGAAGACAGGCATAGGGAACCCACCAATAGATTTCGGGGTACAGCAGAGCATATTTCAAAATGAACCAATGGTATACAAAGCAGAGGGACAAAGGAGCACATGGAATCCTAAAACCCCACGTTGCTACAGAAGACAAGTAGGATGACAATAAATCACAATGAAGAAAATACAGCTCCCCTTTGTATTGTGTTTATATCTTTATATTATAACTTTATATTATTATCTGATTAATTAATTTTAAATGCTCAAGTGGATACTAAATTCGAGTTAACTTTATTTAAAATTAATTTATTAATTTTCACAATGAACACTATGTATGTGAAAATATAAAGTCTCTCCTGAGGAGCTTTATTATCAGATAGAATTAGATCTGAAATGTGTATTTGAAAAATCTGAATTTATAACATAAAGTACTTTGTAAGGTGTACTTGAACAAATACAGGCTTTATGGAAACTTTAGGAGCAGCTGCCTTTTATCTATTTTCTCATCATTTACAAGAGTGAGTTGAGCCATTATCAAAATAGTAGCCCACTGAAAAATGTTGACATTCATAACATGACTGGAGTTTTAAGACTATTCTTTTATTGTCAATAAAAAAAACCCCAAAAGCACCTAAACAATGTAGAAGAGAGACAAATCACGGAAAAAAAGTTGAATAGTTACTGGTGTCTTTGGATCTTCTCCTCTTGAGATACTGGACGTCTGGATGGATATTTATCAAATTCAGACCAGTAAACTTTATAGATGCTTAGCAATACATCAAAAGAAAGTTGATCAAAGTTCACTTAGAACTTTAGCCAAATGTATTAACTAAATTGATAAGTTTCCAATAAAATTCAAAATTAAAAATAAAAAATGCTAAAGCCTTCAAACATTTTTCACACAGAGACAATTTCAAAACAGTGTTTTATATCTTGTGATATTTTACCCATAGGCCTCTTCCTGAAAAATGATGAATATATTAAGTTGTTGTTTAAAATGAGTTTGTTGAGGGTAGCTGAAAGAGCTTTATTAACTCATCCTTGGAAAATAAAGAGTGGAAGAGGGAATAACATTATGGTTTATAAATATGTATGGAAACTGTGCATATATCGAGGAGAGGAGAGGAGAGGAGAGGAGAGGAGAGGAGAGGAGAGGAGAGGAGAGGAGAGGAGAGGAGAGGAGAGGAGAGGAGAGGAGAGGAGAGGAGAGGAGAGGAGAGGAGAGGAGAGGAGAGGAGAGGAGAGGAGAGGAGAGGAGAGGAGAGGAGAGGAGAGGAGAGGAGAGGAGAGGAGAGGAGAGGAGAGGAGAGGAGAGGAGAGGAGAGGAGAGGAGAGGAGAGGAGAGGAGAGGAGAGGAGAGAGGAGAGGAGAGGAGAGGAGAGGAGAGGAGAGGAGAGGAGAGGAGAGGAGAGGAGAGGAGACAACATAACACGAGAGCTCTAAACTAGAGGTAATATTTATACAATATCAATTGGAATCCATTGGTCACATCCAAACTTAGACAATTTTCCTCACATAATCATCCAAGCCAAACAGTTATGCTCCTGTTGTAACACAAAACAGATACTTTACTCAGGCATTCTCTTGCTTCTGATACCTTATTCTTGCTTTACCTCAATAAGATTCTTCTAACTTTCTCCCTTTTTATAATCTTGTGCAAATTGTATGAGGATGAAGTTACAGTCAGCTTAAAGAATAGTTTCAACTGAGTTGTTTTCAGTCAGTGCTTTTAAAGGTATTTTGTTAAAGACGTGAAATGAATCCCAGAAAAGATTAAATGGAAATTTTTGTGAGCAGTAGCTATGGTTTGAGCTAGAGCTGAACAGGTGCTCATGGTATCATCAGCTGCCACATCTTCAACATTGCTTCTGCTGGTTGCAGCTTAGTTTTGGTTTCTTCAGTAGTACCCTTAGAAATTCATGCTGTGGTCAGCTAAAAGAACCAAAGCAATGCATAAAACAAAGTGCCACAGTTTCCATCACTTGGCTTCTTAATTTTTAAATTATTATCCCCAGAAGACCTTTCACCTGTGTGAAAGAGTTTTCCCAGTTTCACAAAAGAGGTTGGCTTTTCTTTTTATTTTCATATGATAGTGGCTATGAAATTGTCTGTGATGAAAATTTTTGAATCATTAAAATGAAAACTAATAGTGCTTCATGAAATATTTCTTGAATCCTGACAATTTTCAGAATAAAGAGGAAAAAATTATGCAGGTTTTGAGGAATTTTACTGGAAGAAATCTAACCATCTTATCTACCTCGAGGTTTAGGCAGTAGGTGAACTCAATTTTCCACAGTTGTATCACTGATTAAACCCTTACTGGCAGATATATAATAGTACATAGTTACTTAATCCCTAAATGGTTATACAAGGCACAAAATAATTGATGCTCATTGGATCTAGCCTTAAGACCACAGAACAAGAATAAATAGTAATGGGATATAACATTTTTTTCCACATACTTTTCCTTTAGGTGCTACTTTTATTAACAAACTAAACAAACTTTGCAGTAATTTGTCTTCTGTTTCTTCCACTTTTTTTTAAATGATGAAAATAAAAAGGTCAATGTCTATGTCAGATATGTTGCATTTAGCCTTCATATTTGATTGCTTTTTTAAAAATGACAAAGTCAATATTTCAGTCCTCATGTTTAGTAGCCCTATATGCACACATAACTCTACTTGAAAACCCAGAGTATTTTGTGCTGCTAAATTTGTATATGAACAATAAGTAGAGTTATGTTTACAGGCATTTATAGTCAATGAAAAAGGAAAAAAACCACAAAACCCAACCAACAGTTTTAGGTCTCAATTCATTTTAAGGATTCAACATCCTGAATAGGGCCATTTTAGGAACAGTGAGGTCTCCCATACTCCAGCAGGCTCCCGCTGCACTCCAGACTGTGTCTCAGAGGTCCCTTTTCATATATACCACTCATCCCTATACATTCGCACTCTAAATAGGATAATGAAGTCTAATTCTGAACTAGATATGAGTATTTTACAATTATTCTAATTCATACCTAGATATGTTATTGGGGCAGCTTGCTGGGATGTTAAGTATACTCGTGCTCAGCCTGAAGACTCACTGTATCCTTGATACCTCTTATCTGCAATAACTGATGAACAATTGCTTTGTACTTGTTACTTGAGTATAGTCCACTTGCTTATATCTCTTTGTGCTTGGCTAAAGTTGTCCCAACTAAAGTAAGAATGGTCTGTAGCAATATATTATGCCTTCTGAGAAACCATAGAATATTAATTTTGGCTTTAATCTACCTCTGTAAAGGAGTGCAGCAATCCCATGAGTCCTGCAGTGCCTGCCAATGCTCTGTGGGTGTCACAGATGACAAAATAAAATATCAATAAAAATCAATAAAATATCTACATTTTGAGAAAAAAATTCTATCCAAAATTCTGTATCTGAGCTACTAAGTTGAAGATACTTTTTTCTTCAAATGAAAAAGATATCACTAGTGTATAATTCACTTCCTGTTAAGGGAGTTACACAAAAGAGAGATCCAGAATCACCCTATCAAAGCGTGCATGTGTATGAAGTCACCTGAAGAACTCTAGCTCAGGCTTTGACATCTAGAAATTAATTATATAGTAATACTTTGCAAAACCATTATGATTTCATAACCATAATTGTGTTGTTTCAATTATAAGCATAAATATTATAGTAAAAGTGATAAGCATGAAAAAAGCAGAAATATGTAGTGTGGCTTTTCTCTCTTAAAAGAAAAGACAATTCTTTTATCAATTTTACAAATCTACCTATAATTTGCCAATTACTAGCAAACATGACAAAAGCCTTTAGAACCTTATCTGGTAGGAATATTAAGTTTTGGCACGTACAAAATTCCCAAATTATTTCTAATGTGTCCCTGACATGCCAGGGGGATTGAATGATCTTTACAGTTGCTTCCAGCCTAGACCATTCTGATTCTATGATTTCTTTTAAGCAAGTGAATTCTTCCAGCTCTGAATTTGCTATGGTGCTATGTCTTTAGGAGTCTCAGATCTCATTAGGAATCATTAGACTCTTGAGGGATGCTAACATCTCACAAACACTGTAAACAATGGCTTTTCAACCTTGATTGAAGTTTTTGTATTCCCTGATTAATGTTTGTGCACTGAGATAGATTAAGAATATAAAAGGGAAAAATAATTTGAATACATGGCCTTTATAAGAAAGTTCTTTCAAAATGTCTTGCAAAAATTAGTAAAACTTCTTTTCCTTCTTTCTTTTCAGTTAAAATAAGTAAATCTCCTAACAACCCTCACTGACCGATAAGACAACATGAAATGAAGATTAACTTTTGATTGAATAATGTTTTGTAATAAAATTTGCTCACGTCTTTGAAATGTTCTAGCATAGAATTTTACCTCCAAAAACTGGTATAAGTTTTCAACTTATTGCAAGGGATCCTTAACATTTTTCTGGCAGTCATAATGTTGATCTTGGCCCATTGAAGGGGATCAGCTTGGATCAAATTTTTAGTCTCTTTAACAGAAGGAAAACACCACAATCCTTTCAACATGACATGTCGCTGTTGAGCGGCTAGCTGAGGAATGACCAAGTTCTCAGACAAGGAAAGAGAGGAGAAGAGGAACTTTATTGTTTTGAATTCCATATATATAGAGTCTACAGAAGTGCCTCAGATTGGTCAGCTTGAGACCTCCCCCTAGGCCCAATTGGCCAAGCCCGAACTGACTCAATCCAGAGAAATTGTTTGCAAAACATCCAAACTTTATCTTGTTTATGAAATGTAGCAAAACGTTCTCACGGGAAGAACCTGTGCTAGCCACAATGACAGAATAACTGGAGATAAAATAAAGCAGAAAAATTCTGCAATGGTCCTACTATGTTATAGCTGTAGGGAAATTTCAACAGATTGCTGGATGGTAGATGGCCTCTGGTGACAAGAACTTCAGCTTAAAAGATAATCACATTTATATACTCACCTAGCCAGAGCACAATACTTATTGTCACAGTAGGATATGGGGGGTTTTTTGGGGTTTTTTTTTTGGGTTTTTTTTTTTTTTCCAAAAGCATTACAAAAAAAATGCTGTTGGCTTCACTGAATGTTGAAAAACATGTGTTGTGTTTGTGTCGCTGTGCCCTCAGGTAGTGTGAAGGGACATGCAAACCCAGCTGCACAGCCTGAAGCTGGCCTCCGGCAAAAGCTGTTGGAACTGTGACCTCTGTATGGTAGACAATCCCACTGGCAAAAAGGGTTAGTGAAAGCAAGAGAGGGAGGGGCAGTTAGAGTTAATCTTATAAATTATTTTAAAAGATCTTTTAAAGCTTGTAAACAGAACATATTAAGGAAAAGACATGAGCTAGCTTAGACCTGGGTGAATGAAATAGGTTTTTAAACTGACTGCCAAGGGTAACTTGTCAGTAATCAATACCCATGAGAAAAGAGCTCGGAAATGGAAAGGTGTGTTGCAGTTGTCAAAGAGACAAATGTAGGTTTTATCACTACACAGCAGTGGGTGAGTGGGCTTGAAACAAATAGGGAGATGAATTCTAAATCGTAGTTAAAAATTCCAACAACTTTAGGCTTATCCCTAGACAGAATATTTTGGACCATAAGAGGACTTCGAGGTAAATAAGTATGTGAGCAAATAGAAATATTTCTTGAATTCTCTCAAAGCATAGGCTTCTGCTACAACATCATAAACTACTGGAAAAAAAATCCATGTTTTTTCAATTATCTATAAATATAGTTCTTTTTGTTAGAAATTATCTGACATCTCATACCCAGTGCTTCTTCCAGTCCATCAAATATATTTCTTATCATGTGCTGGACTTTCAGCTGTTGCTTTTCATCCACACACCCTTTCCCTGTAGACAGAATAGGAGTCGCATTTGCTAGGTAAGCAAAAAGAGCTGAAGATTTATACTGAACTTAAGTCAGCTATCATATTTATATAACACTGAATATCATAAGATATGATTGACATGAATGTTTCTGTAGTACCCTTTGCTATGTCACCAAGAAAAAGAGAAAAGCAATCGTGTAGTAAATCTGTGCTCCCTGCTGTGCAAAATCCCATGAGATGGATAGTAGATGCTGACAACAGCTTTCAATAGGTCTCAAAAAACTAATAGAGACATTTGGAGGCACAATGTTGCCTAGGATACATTGCCATTCTTCCATTGCAGTCTGTTGACCTCTGACCTTTACACAAGTTGAGGTTTTACCCTTTTAGTTTGAATATATGTTTACAATATCTTTAATAATTAACTACCCTTAACTATATACAATATTTTCTCTGAAATTTAAACTATAATTCAGATGTTTGTGACTTATAGTCAGCAATTTAATAGCCTTATTCTTCATTGAACATAATTTTTAAAATAATTTTATATGCTTATTTCATTTTTTTCCCCCATTTCTCATTCCTTTTCCTCTCTTTCTGTTTTGTGGTTTTGTGGGTATTTCTTTCTGTAGAATTTAAGTACTGTGAAGTGCTGTATCTAATAAATTTTAAAAAGGAAATCCATGTAGAATCCCCCCATTTAGAAAAAAAAATAGAGTTACAAATTAAATATCACGATTTAAATATCTATTAAAAATAACACAGATACTTTCATATTTTCTTCCTTTGCAGCTATAAAATGAATAAATGAGGTTTGAACACTCCCTTTTTCAAGAGGTTTAGCATAGAAAAAAAACCATGTTCATGTAATTTAAATGCAGAAGTTATTACCTGTCTGAAAATAACAGTTTATTCTCCGTTATTCTATTTTTTCTGAAAAACAGTGAAAAGATAAAGAACCAATTTCAGTCCTTATTGATTTTCCTTTCACTGTCTCATTTATAGATATTTGCCCAAATTTTTACACATTTCAGGAAACCACCATGCCACAGTATGTTAATGATTCATAATCTTGGCTATCATGGGCTAATTTAGGAGTTCAAATTAGCCTAAATTAGCTAATTTAGCACATAATTTTACTAAATATATCACAGCATAATGAAAAGACAGACACCTCTAGACAACGATTCAGAAGTGTTAAGCATTACTTCAGCTCTAAATTATCCTTCAGTTATCAATGATTGCATTCATAGCTCAGCTCCCATTTTCTACTTCCTACTCTCTAGTTCAGGCATTTTGGGTAATGTTCATTCAGAGAAATTAGTGTTACAGTTTAAAGTTATTGTACATCAATGCATCTGGGTTTATTTTCTATGGAAATTAAAATATCAGAGGCACCTGGAATGGTTAGGTCTCACTTAATATGAAGCTGTGAGCTGCTCCATTCCTGAAACTAAGAGGTTTCAAAGACATATTTAAATAGGGTTATTTGTAGGTTAATTGCTTGGGCTTTGACTGCTCCTCGATGTAGCCATCAATATTCACAAAAAATTAAAATATGATCAGTACATATATATCATAATTATATATGTATATGTAATGTAGAATTATATATATATATAATAGCTACAAAATGTTAAGATAGAAATGTATATTGCTCTACCTCAAATAATAATGTTTTCTAAGTTTGTGACAAATGACCAGTACTGTTACGACATGCAGAGAAATCTTGAACTTAAAGTAATATTGTAGGGGAAGAATCAGACAACATATTAATATATACTGGGAGGTCTAAGGCCTAAATTATTGCTTCTCAAAGGAAAGCATAATTTATAAGGATTTTTTTTGGGATCTCTCTGTCCTATTCTGTTAGAATACTATAACACTGAAAAAATCTATCTTTAATTTGAACAGGGAAGACCTTAGGATTTTCAAGAAAGCACCGCAGAAGAAGGTATGGATTATTAACAAGAAACAAAGAGTTCATATACTTAGGACAATTAAACACGATTCTAAACACATGGTTATGATTTACTGAGTCAGTTCCACTTAAAAAGCTTAGTATTTCAATGTATGTAATGCTGTTCTGTAATTAAGGACCATTTAATACAGATTTTCTTGTAACAAAGTCAGATCCTTAAAATATTTGAATAAATCATATTTTACAGTTATGTTTAACTGAAAACTGAGAACAAAATACTCTGCTTTCAGTAGCAACTGAAATGTTCACCTCTGTTTTTCTGTGTTATCACATTACAGAATCCTGATAGCCAGACCACTGCATTTGCCAAACTACTTTATTTGGGCAATGAAAGCACAAAAAATCATTTTCTTATCAAATATGGTCTGAAATTGAATAATTTAGGTTTCTGCTTGCAAAAGAAATCCGGCAAAGGATATGAGTGGGTCAGCAATTTGCTTTAGTCAATATTCTACACAATATAATTATTAGTGAGCAAATTTAGTCAACAAAACTATTTGGTTTATTTAATTTTACATTGTATCTCTTTTCTTCATGCTGCTATTATACCTTTGGAAGTTGACAAATTAATTTAATTGAATTTGACTATGGGGAAAATGTCTGAAGACAGAAAATCTGTAATAAACGCCAGAGTATATTTAGTTTCATCTTTATTTTACTTATTCTTGAATTTTGCCCACTGGGTCATACGCAAAAAAGCCTTGAATAGTAGTTCATAACAGCCTGTTTCACTGTAAGGGTTTTATGTGTTTTTAAGTAATCTACCTTTTTCAGTTTCTTCTCCTAAAGAAGGAATGATTTTTACTCCTAAATGATATTTTGTTGATTGAATAAAAAAGGAATAAGATCCACATACCTTCTGTATTAAATCACCTAGTAAGTTTACAATCTGATATTTGAAAGAAAAAAAAAATAAAGCTGATCAATTAAGACAGTGGGTCTTATGTAATACCTTGATATTTTGAGGGACATACTAAGTTTCCTTAATTTCTAAGGGAGTTTTGATTAGGTTTCATTTTCAGGGTTTTTGCTGGTTTGTTTGTTTAAGGGGTCGGTGGGTTTCATTTCCCCCCTCACAAAAACAAAAAAAGGAAACAAAAAGGAAGAATCATTCTTATGGTATTTTTCCTTCTTTGATTCTTTAAAATAATGAAAATATTAAATCAAAGTTTTTATTGGCTTATTTCCTCTCCCTTTCAATTTGATTAATATTAGAATATTTCTATATTATTACACCAATTCAATAAATCTTAGCTAGTGCTGTGAATATAAGAAAGATGGATTGGTAGTATCCAGAGCAAATCTGCTCCAAATATAGGAATTTTAGTGAATTTGGTGATTTCTTCTTTTCTCTGATCTTGGAACCAAACAACAAACCAACCATAACAAAACCTCTAAAACTAATTGATTTTCATTACATAGCAGCTGTTTTTCTTTTTGGTTTACAGATAATTTTTCCTCTCAGTCACATCAGAGAGCTTTCTCTGTTCATTGACAAATCTAAACCTTATTCTTATGTTTAATCTATCTAATTTTACTTGCATTAGTCTCTATTAAATTGAAAGCTTAGGATAAAGGATCATTCATATCCACATTTGAAAATCAAAATTGTGTTATGAACAATTTGTTAACTGTCTGATTTCATTAGCATTATTGGTTTTTTTCTTTTAGACAAAGGTATTTGGGAACAGTGTGACAAAGAATTAGCAGTGAAAAGTTTTGACTTAGAGTAGATTTCAATTTGTTTATTTTGGAGATGTGAGAAATGATCGTCTGCCAGAAAATTCAATTTGGGGCTTCAGAATTTTAGCATGCATCTGTAAAACACACTTCTACTAATTATTTTGCAATTTTTGCAGTGGTAGTAAAATTAAAAGGTGAAAATTAAAATTTAAATGACACAGCACAAATAAAAGGTAAGGCATTTTATTCATACTAAATAGAGAAGCACTGGCACTCCTTTTACAAACTATAGTTCCTTATCCATCTTTTGTGGCCAGTTCCTCAAGCAAAAGAAAGCAAGGGATACAGATATATAGCTTAACCTTTCTGTCTCATTTCCTGCACCAAGGAGACTCATTGCCTTTGCCCTTTTTCAGAAAGATATGAGGTTATAAAACCACAGTAGTTTTATTACCATGAATTGTTCTCAAGAAAAAAAAATTCTTTTTCTTTAATTAATCATAAATTAATCTAATATGGGATTTGAAACTTGCTTAAATTTTGATCAACCCAATTTCTCCTATGAACTGTCTACAAACACTCTTTACAATACATCTTTAAGGAAGCATTGGTGAATAGAGAAAAAAGTGCCTTTAATTAAGCAAATTATTTTATGATATTTATTTTTGGATTGGCTGTCATAGAAGCAGAATATGAAAAAATACCTATGAAGTTTGTGTAGTCTGAAAAGTTATCTTCATTAACATATTTATGTGCTATTACAAGTATTGAACACCATCTCCTTTTTATATTCTTAATCAGGCCACCAAAACCATGTATTGACATAGGAAATTGTCATATCTATAAAAATAATAAGGAATAAATATGGATTTTTAAAAAATTTATGTGCTTTTTTTCTTAACCTGTAGAGTACATTCAATTTATTTTTCCTACTATTATGAAAACATGATGTTCAAATCTATGTAATGAAAGATGCAACTCATCCTTGGTTCATGTTCATAAATTTGGTCTCTCAGGGCTGTCAACACTGTAATGTAGATGTTTCTCTGCAAATGTTATGAAAGTTAAACAAGGAAATTGCCTAAATGTGAAGTTCTTCCTTAAAAGCAATTAAGATCAGTATATTGTCCTAATGTGAGGTGGAAAGGACAATATGTGTTTCAAGTAAGACAGTATGTCTGGTAACAAAGGAGAAAATTCCTTTGTGAAGTCAACAACATATGTTTTTAAAGTTCTGTTAAATATTTGAAACAGTATTGCTTTTGACAAGGACTGAAAAGCAGGACAGATATTAGAGTGAAATCCAGGGAAGGTAATAGAGAATCATAAAAGAACAAAGGTGCAGAGCAGACAAGATATAAGGTTAGCAAAAAACTTGAATCACTGAAGTCTGTTATGACATGAACAGAAATATGTTCTTGATACAATCCTGCTTCCTCTAAGAAAATAAGTCCAGAGAGATTGCTCAACTAAGCATCTAGAAATGATACTATTCAAGACATTTATCCATGTTGGAAAGCTGTCAGTATCACTGTATTTCAGCAATAAGTGGCACCAGGCTCATCTGGCTTTTCTCTGACTACCATGCACTGACCAAGGATGAAAGAATGGAAGTGCTCTACTATATTTTCCTGCCACATTACAGAGTGCCCACAAGCTGTGGGCTAGGGAACATCAGGGGAAAACAAGTATTCTTTGTTTGAGGGGGTTTTCTTTTGGTTTTATTTTTGATTTTTGTGGGGTTTTTTTTTGTTTGATTTGATTTCGTTTGGATTTTTTGGTGGGGTTTTTTTGTTTGCTTGCTTTTTGTTCTTTTTGTTGGTTTATTTGTTTGATTTTGGTTTTGTGTTTTGTTTGATGGGGGTGTTTTTGGTTTTGTTCTATTTCTTCACTTGGTTTTGTTTGTTCATTTTGTTTTATTTTTTTTTTTTATGGGGTGCTTGGTTTTTTTGGGGGGGTGGTTCTTTGGGGTTTTTTGTGGATTTTACATACCTCTTAGCTGGTTGTTTGACTTACTCTAGTGCACTCTGCAGAAAAAGTTTGAAATAATGGTGAAAAACCAGTCCAAAACCATGAATTTTTGCATGCCCAATATTCAAGTGACTCATATGCCTTAAGATATATGAACTTGGCACAACTTTCATCTAATACTAATTGGCAATCCTAATTTAGAATGTGCCCTAGCCTCAGCAAAAAAAGGCAATATGAAAAATATATTTCAAAGTGTGAAACAGCAGCGTATCCACTGATTAGAACAGGATCTGAACTGAAAGAACAAGATCTTGTTTTATTTTAATGTCTATAACTTGAGCCTTTTTAATGATATTTTTGATTTATCATAGACCTCTAATAAGTCAGTCTGATAAATCTGAAATGTGTTTGTAAGGCATGGACCAACATGATGCTTCATCCCACTGGGACTTTGAAAATACTAGCTTATGCTTAAAAAGTCTTTATTTCTTCAATTATTATTTCATCTCACTATGATATTGTAATATTTTAATAAATTAGATTTTTTTTTCTGTTTCAGCTTCTAGCCGTTGAATCTGGATATATCTGGCTGTTACAGTGTCAAATCTCCTACATATTTGGTTCCCTTGGTAAGTATTTATACATGATCACCAAATTCTGTAAATAGTATTCTGAAAATTACAGAAATTGAAATTCTTTCATCTTCAGGTTGTTTTCAAATGTTTCCATGAAACCAATAACAGTTCTGTACACATTTTCCCATTTCTTCAGCATCTGAAATGCAGACAGCAATTAAGGATATATTAAGATTTTCTTCATTGAAGGCCAAATAATTATGACATAAATATTGAAATATATTAAATAAGCCTACTGAACAAGGTTATTATATGTGGGACAATATCTCTTTTAAGAAGAGGGAGAATGTCAAAGGCTTTTATTGCCTGAGGCAGGGATCTGTAGGAGCAGACAGAAATGTCTCCTGAGTTATCCTATTTAAAGCTGCCTTGAAGGATGCTAAGTCTACTTTTGCTTCCTCCCTGCTGCAAGAAAAATATCACATGTAGGGGGAAAAAGTAGAATAAGTGTATATCGCATATATCAACTTGGAACTAGTCTTGTGGTCTGATTTACAGAGGTAAATCTGGGTTCTTGTACAATAAATTAACACTGTTTAAGTTCTCTCCTCTCTTGTCTAGATCCTGCTTAAATATTTGCTTCTGTCCTTGTCTTTGCTTTTATATTTTTTCCTTCTTCCAAAAGATTCTGGCCTTTGTTTTACCTCTGCCTACTTTGATTTCTGATACTGAGACCATTTATGTGCTTCCATTAGTTGCTTTCCCTACCATCACTTTCTCAATGCTGGTTCTTGGCCTTGATATATTTTTTGCAGTGTTTTCCCACAGCCTTTGTAGCTCCATCTTTCCCCTTTCACTATGAAATAGGAACCCTTTACTCTCCATTTGTTGGTGAAATGGTAAGAAAATACTGATAATCATTACACTGTCTTACTCAGTGAAGCAGTTATTTCAAAGTGAATGCTAAGGGCCGTCTTCAGATCTGAAATTAAACATATTCTTATAATTTAAATATTGAGGTTTGTGATGATTGCCACTGAATACTTGAATTTCATTATATATCATCTAATTCACAGCCTCTGCAAAACAAATCATACTGGTAGCAATTTGACAGGCCTGAGAAAAATTTGTTTGAGAATCAAGATTGTTATTTTGCATGAGACAAATAGTGATATAAAATATGCTTCAAAGTCTTTCCTGTCTATCTATTATCTTCACATAAGAGAATAATTAAACTATATCTGCTCTTGACACTGTGAAAGTCACAGCAGTCCACTGTACTCTGTTGTCTAAAGAATACCAGAAATATTTTGTTGGAATGGAAATTCAATCATGATATGATGGTAAATTTAAATAAATAACAATTCCACTTCTGTATTTTATTCAATTTATTTTCCTTATTATGCCAAAGGTCGAAGAATGTCTTACATTCACGTCTGAGTTTAATTCAATAGACTCCTTTTTAACAGACACATAAGGATAAAGAGCTACAAAAAGAAAGCCTCTCATTCCACAACCCAAAAATTTTTTAAATAGAAATTTTATGTAAGAGTCAATTAACCTATGTAGAATTAAAATGACATTTCCATTGGAGAAAGAATATTAATCGTTTTACAATCAATGTGCAAAGACACCCACAGATGTCCAGTAAGTTCTTCCCTTTCCCCTTTTTCTTCTATTTGTCATTTTACCCTTATCTCCTTTTTTCTTCCTTTCAGTATTTCTCTGGCCTTCTGTAGCTCTTATTCCTAAAAATATGAAATACCCAAAGGTTCATCTGGACACCTTATTTATCATGTATTTTCAGCCCAGAGAGAGTGATGATTCTTGGCTTCTTTATGACAGAAACTCAAGTACCTTTTTATTGTCTCCATCCATTCATGAAAGACAAAATTCTCCTCTCACTTCTTCATTAGCAATAATTTGCAACAGACAAGCAGCATTAGCAGGAAAGATAAACACACACAGATTGTTCAGGATCCAATTCCATACGCCACAATTCATCACTGAGAATCCAAACTTCTCCTCCTTGTTCTTCGCCAAAATCAGGATACTGTAATTAAAGAAGCTGACCTGTTACCCTTGGCTTTTTATTTATATTCTGATTTAGTAGGATGAAGGATTTCATACTTCACATTGCAGTTTAAGAATAAGATACCTCCTAATGAGCTAATCTTTCTAACATTGTCAAGGAAACTCCAGAAGCTGGAGATTTAGGTGAAGGATCAAATGCAATATACACAGCTCCAATAATCTCTTCAACTATGTCCAAACCCTTTATATCACACTAAACCTGATCATCTATGAAATGTAAAAAAAAAAATTAACAATTTAGCTGTGTTAACCCCCTTATTCAATATTCAATAACCCCCTTTTCTTTCAGTCCCCCTTCCTTCTCCTTCCCTTCTTTTTAAATATTAAATGTGCACTTCCATGTCATTCTTAAAGCTGCTTACCCAAATCCTTTAGATTTCACATTTCCACACCAGATTCCAGAAAATTACTAGAACCCATATGTGCGCATGTGTTTTTTCCCTAAAACCAGACCTAGATTACTCTAATGGGCAAGAATAATTCAAAATCATAGATATTAGGAATATCATGGCTATTCCTCTGGAATATTGATTTAAATAACATCTCTGACACTGATGCTAGGATTCAAGGTAGTTTAATGATTCATGGCTCTTGTCTTCAAGTATATTACTGCATTTGAAATGCTACATTTATTCAGTCAGTGATAAGAAAATAAAATAAAAACAAAAACAACAACAACAACAAATTGAAACCATTATTCAGTATCTTTTATTAATCAAAACTAACGTGTTATTTGATTTTTGTGTTTCTTAATCATTGCTGAATTGCTGAATTCCAGTAACTGGTCTATTATTAATAAAGACTTTATTACTGCTTTTATTTTAATATCTATATTTACTGTGTCATTCTGAAAACGTCAAATAAACAAACAGCTCTCCTAATACTGGTGTTTTCATAAATTTGACATATATGAATGAATACCTTAATGCTCTCAAATGTGATTGTATAGCATTCTTTGCAAACCATCATTTCATAGGATACATTTAATTTCATCTAACAGAAAATTTTCTATTCATGTCTTATGTTGTGATTACATTCAGAAGGAAAAATTGATTCAGCTTATCTTTAATATAGGATTTAGTGGTGAAAATATTTCTAACTTTTTTTCCTACCTCTGATTCTGTTTTTGTTTTTGCTATTTTTTTTTTTTAAAGTTTATATGTGCTGGTTTAACAGTTTAATTTCTGCTTTTCTTTGATATTCCTTTTTGCATATGCTATTAAAATTTTAGCATTATGCCAAGAATAGACTGGACTTGAATTTGCATAACGGTATGTTTTACCTCAAATATGACATGTTTTAGAAGGAAACAAAATCCTGAGTGTTATATTTTTTTCTTCATTTCAGCACCCTCCTCTCCATTTCAGCAATATTTTAGTACTTGTCTCAAGTGCATATATGTCTAAACAGTTTTCAAATGGCAAATGACACATACAGACCCATAATAAATTCAAAAGACCTCAAAATTACATCTCAGGTTTTCAGGGATGTCAGTTCACAACCTTTGTTCTGATGGTGGTATCCAAATGGGGGAAAAAACCATGCAGGGCTAAGAAACAAAGCACATTAGTGCATATTAGCAATGACACACTAATGGGGTTGCATAAGTTTCTGGCTGATTTGGGACAATGGCAGAGGAGTTCTGCATCTGCTCTGAGCGCATGTCTGTGCTCAGACATGAAGATGAGGATGAAGCCTCCTAGAAATAGAAGCTGAAAAAAGACATTTAAGATCCAAGGCAATTTTTTTTAATAACTATAAGTTAATTCTTGAAAATACACTTAAAATCTTCAATTTCCTCTTTCATTTGTTTTCTTTTTTCTTTCTTTGTGTGTATAGCAGAATGTACATGCATTCAACACAAAAGAATGAAGGTGAGAGGTGGAATTCAGCTCTTTTACTACCCATACCAGTGAGAGAGACTTCTAAATAAGAATTAGCTTAGATGTCTTCATGGCCAATAGAGAGAAATGGACATCTCTGGAGGAAAATTTACCAAGCTTAGACACTTATTTAAGAATTTCTTCATTACTTCAAGGTTTATCAATTGCTTACTCTTATTTCCCAACATATGAGGATAAACAGTCTTGGACCATGCAACGCATTACTGATCCTAGCCTAAGAACTTCATCCATAACGTATCTCAACATCTTTATAAATACAAACTGTAATTAAAAGCCCTGAAACCCCTTTGTGCTTCCTATCTTCTGGTGCTCTAGAATGATTTGGGAACTTTGGAGACATTTATTGAAGAGGTTTTTTTCCAGAAAACCTGAGGTTTCTCGCTCTGGGGAGGCGGCAGGACCCCGGAAACCCCACAAAAAGGGGTCGCTGCTGCGATGTGAACCCCCACTTCGTCCGGGCTGGTCGGAGCCGGGGCGCCATGAGCACACGGGAGCGCGCAGCATGGCATGAGGCTTGGGCGACAGAAGCTCAGCAGGAAACATGGGTGAGGCGAAAGAACATACTGGACACTGTCTCTGGTCTCCCAGGGAGGTTTATTCGGGTCTTCGGCGGGGTTGCAGGGAAGGGGAAAGGGGGAGGAAAGCGGGGGAGGGGTGAAGGGGCTGGGAGCCCAAAAACAGTGACACCCGGTTTGACACTGGCATGGGCTTATAAGGGAAGGGAAAGGGGGAGGGATTGGCTCTGCAGAGCCAATCCTGGAAGGTCTGAGGGGCAGAAAGGCAGGGGAACACACCAATAGACTTCTCATAAGGCAGGGTGCATATTTCAAAAACAGCCAATAACACACAGAGCAGGGAAACAAAGGAGAAACCTCATGGAGCTTTGCAGAGCCACACTGCAACAAAAACCTTCATCTTCTTGCCAAGTTATGGCCTTCTTAACCCAGGACTTGCCCAGATGTGAAGAGGCAAGAGCCTTTCAGATTCCATTTTCTATTTCATCTTATTAATGGCAGCACACACCATCAATAATAGCAGTTACAGCAACTGGGGATGAAATCCCAGCATGCCACACTCTCCTCCATTATGTTTGTCAAAGGAAAAGAAAGTCCAAGAAGCAATTTTAAAAAATACCAAAATTTTAAATTTTGTAATAAGTAAATAAAGTTAAATATTTTTCTATGTTACATGTAAACCATACATAATTTCTAACATATGACACATTGGTTATCCTAGTATCAGAGATTCAAAATTATGTAAAAGGAAAAAAAACCCTACAACACCAGAAAATAACACATAAGCCATTTTAGATTAGAAAATAGGAGAGAAGTAATTTGGCACCTTTTAAGTTTTTGGAAAGATGAGATGTGATGTGAAAAGGTTAATTGGTATCCAGGTTGTTCCTGTACAACAAATATGATTCATACTTATTGTAACTCAGTGAGTGGTTTCAGAGCCAAGCAAATATAAATCTATTATTAAATACTCTAAAGTCAACATAAGACAAAGCCTAGATTTTGCCTGGGGTGATATACATATAGAATGCTTGTTTTGCACATTACTGTCAGAGTAGATCTCACATATATTAAATAAAAGACTTTAAAATATTCAGTCAGGTGCTGTGCCAAATTTTTCACTGGATAACACAAAATAAAGCAACATATAAAAACAGAGTTGCTCACTACCATAAGTGCCCATGATCTTGAATCTTCTTGTTCCAGAATTTATGAGGGCTACTATACCTGTTACTACTTTATTTCATTTTTTTTCCAGTTTATTTATGTATTTCACATCTTATTAGCTGCAAGAACAGATTATTGTAATTCTCTCTGCTACAGTGTGCTGAGCTGAAGTTATCTCCAAATTACAGTATGTCCAAAACCCCTCGACTCAACTTTTAGCCTTCAATGTTAACAGACAGTCTATTAGTACTGCCTTTGAAGACTTAAAGTGACTGGGTTTTTTTCAACTTCAGCTATCTTCAAAATATGGAATCTATTTCTTGAGTCATTAAACAAACTTAAATGCTCTTATCTGAACTTCCATTGAGCATATACCATGCTAGTATATTTATCCCTCTGATCAAAATTCTGTGAACTATTTTTTTTTAATTTGGTCTTCTAGCCCTTCTTCCTTTTTCTCTGTTATATAGGGTTCCATTTTAGTTTTGATTTGTTTTACTTTGCTTTGTGTTTGGGAGAATGTTGATTGGTTTGGTTTTTTTTTTTACGTATTTCTGTCTACTATTATTCAAATGTGCTGTATAAACAAGATAGCTTCATATTTTGCCTTTTATTTATATTTTCTGTATTATTTGAGATTTTTTAAAAATAAAAAGTAAATAATTGAACAGAAAATATGAAGCTGGGAGTCTCATTATTTACAGGATTTCCATTAAAATATTAGGTCAGGTTAAAAAATCCCACTGTTCTCAGAAATTTCTTAATTCTTATTTCTATTTACCAGTTTTCAAAGTTCTGCAAGATTTCATGTCCATGCCTGGAGGGGTCACCACACTCTCCTCATATCATATTATCCACCTAATAGCTGTGCAATGTCAGGGCTTTTATCTATTAGAAAAAACTATTTTCGTCTGTAAAATTGATGTTAAAATATCTCTTTTTTAAAGTGAATGGAGATTGATGTTTAAAAATTTAGGCCATAATATAATCTATTATTTTATTTAAATAAATTGACACTATTTTACCTTTCATAATACTGTAAAATTGAGAAGAATTTGGTTGAATGAATTTTTTTCTAATTTAACTAAAATATAGCCTATAGAAACTTATGATCAAAACAGGTTTGAAGCATCAGTTTACTAAATGCAGAAATAGGGAATGGAAAAAAAGTATTTGTTACCTGTCCAAGAGAAAAGATTTTTTTTTTTTGTTCAGCAAGGATTAACACTCTTGTTATGAAGTGATTTGTGAACTGTGTGTTCTTCAAAGCACGGCACTTGCATTACTTATGTATTACAGAACTTTCAGAAGGAGTTTCCAGTTACCATTCTTACTCCAATGAAGACATAATATGTAACAGAAGTTCCTAGAGGAAGTAGTTTCTTATATTTAACTGTAACTGTTTATGACTGACATTTTCTGTTACTTGTTCTTCTCCTGTGGTGATGAAAAGAATTATTTGCGTTTTGCAAGCATGAGACATTTTATAAATTTTAATTAATAGTGTGAGATGCTGGTTACCATTAATAACAGGAAATATTATTGTCAAATTCATTTTACTTCCCTGAATACAGAAGGCGAAAAAAAAGCTGAAAAAAACACCAACAATTTGGCATGTTACATAAAACACTTTCTTTTATAGTCTACAGATCAAGTATGATTGACAGTGAGCAAAACAAAATTCACTGAATATTCTAATATGAATAGAGAAAATCAACTTGGACACTCAAGTGATAAGTTCCATCAAGGCTGGAAATTCATGCAAATTATTTGACAGGCATGCAAAAATGAGACAGATTGCCACTCATTGAATAACAAAAATTGAACCCTGACTGCTGGTATCATGGTAAATGTAACAGTCAGATGCATGGATGTCTTTTTCTCCTCATATGCAAGCACATTTATAGGGCTTTGGAAAATGAAGTTATTGTTACATATCTTCAGTTAAATCAAAAATTTAGCCTTGAAGTTCTGGGAATGATCTTCCTTGTATCCAGTTGGACTTAGTTCTTTTTTAGCTCAAAGTTGATCTCATTAAGCTTTAGGTCTTTTCCTACTGTGAAAAAAGTAAAAAGTTCCGAAAGACTTTTTTTTTCCTGGGGTAGGGACAGGTTTTTACCTAGCTTTTTTCTGCAATTCAGCGATCTTTACAAAAACTGAGCTACCTATTCATAGTTTTAATTTTAAAGTATTGTTTTTTTTCCTATCTTCTGAACCAAAATATGTAGACAAACAGGAAATAACTCTAAACATCCTATCTGTCTTATACCTGTTAAAAGTAGAGTGTCTGTACCATCTCTGTTTTCAGACAAAATTTCTGATTGAATTAATATTGGAAAAACTTATGGATAAATGAATAACATTTAGAAAGGTTTCAGTTGAATTATGTGAATGAATTTTAGGAAGACTTTGAAATATTCTGGTGCTGAACAACAAGGATTTATAGAAAAAAAACCCACTACAAAGTCCATGCTCAGCATGCCTCAAGGTTATACATGAACTAAAATATTTCTTTGTACATATTTTTCATATTTTGCTTCTGTCTTTTAAAGGAAATAAAAAGGAAGAGTTAGGAGACCTTAGAGAGAAAAATTATGAAAGTACGAATTATCAATATCCTGCCTTATGAAATTACTGAATTTGTAGAGGAATTTTGGATCCTAGGGGTATTTTTGTAGCTCTTGGAGAATACACTACTATAAAATTCAAAGACAAAAATTTTACCCAAAATTTAAGTTTATACCAATCGCTGTTGAAAATGAGGCTTTTCTTTCTCAATGTCAGGCATAATATTTCAAAATAGACATAACAAGAAACATATAAAAATTTAGAAATTTAGTTCACATTGACTGAAAACAGACAAAAACTGCCAACTTAAATCTGGACTTCAGTGCTCTACAACAATTACCTGGAAACACTTTACTGCTTAACTGGTAATTCAACATCAGAAAATAAAGTGTCACTTGACTGGAAAATATTGTGGACTACTACTCTGCCACTTTTTCCTAAATTTTTTAAATCTCTCCTGGATTTATTGTTTTGTAAATATCAGTTTTATCTCCAGAAAATCTCAAAATATGATGATGCTATCATTTTAAATTCCTGGGGCTTAAACAAAGGCCCATTGCATTTTTAATTCTTTATTTTAAGGTTATCTAATATATGGGAAATTACTAACATAATACAGCAGGAAACAAAGTGGATGAAATCCTATAAGAAAATATAACATTGATGCCATTATTAGAAAGCTTCAAAATACAGCATTTTAAAATTCTTTATTTTAATAACATCTTAACATCCAAAAATAAAGTGATCAGAGACGAAAAGATTTTTGCACACAAGGAAGTTAGTCTTCAGGAAACTACATTAACAATTTGAAATGTATTAGCTCTTTTGCACTGACAGCTGAATTTACATTAATTATTTTATGAAGGTAATATAGAGGACTAACATTTTTGTTTACTCATTACAAACTGTGTTTATGTCCATCAAAATCAGAAAATTCTGAAGCACTTGTCAGACCACCTAAATTTAATCTTTCTTAACCATACAAAGAGAGATACAGAAAATTCCTTCACTGACTTAAGACTGGATCTAAGGCAAAAGGGCCTGAAACTCAGAGTTAAGATGCAAGAATGTCTGTGATATAGCCATAACCAAATTGTTGGAAAAAAAAATTCAGCATTATTAATATCACTGTTAATATCCCCATATGTACTATTTATACACTTACAAGAATTAATAGCTTACAGATCAATAATTCAAATAATGTCATAGACTAATATTACATGTTTTTCTTATAATATAAGGAGGCTGTGAGCAAAACCCAGGGTCTAATCTTTATTTTTAATCTTATCTATGAATATATGTTGAACATGATAAATACGAAATAACTACTATGAGCACCACAATGTTATCAGGAGTAGCATAACTAAACCACCATTTGCTGGAAGTTTCACTTGCTGTGACCCTTTAGCTAATATATCTTGGTTGGAGACTTTTGCAGGCTTGTTGTCACAGTCATTTAGAAAAGATTAATACAAAGTGATTAAGGATTATATAAAAAACTTCTGCCTCTGATTTTTAGTATTATTTGCATAAAATGGCCTGCAGTCAAAAAGCTTACAGAGCTTATTCCTATTCAAATTTAAGTCAATGAGAGCAGAAATTAGGCTTAAGAAATTTGCCAAATTTTATTGTTTTTTCATGTATGGTATAACCAGATTACATTTCATGCTTGATTACACTTTCATAAAGATGAGGGGTTTATTCTCCCTAGTTTTAGCAGTTAAACAAACAAAAGTTTTGCTACCTTTATACATATATAAAGGAAGCCAATCTTGCTAGATTTAGGAAATTAATTTATTTTTATTATAAATGATACAGGTAGAAAATATTATAACAGAACAAAAATGTCATATAATAGAAACAAATATGTGAAATATTCCACACTTTCCTGGTCTTGAAGAAAACTTAATTTTTAATATTAGAGTTTTTAATTTGATCATAATTGTGATAAACATCAGTGTTAAATATGCCACACTACAAAAGTCTAGAACAAGAATAAAAATAATTTTGTACAGGTTTTCATTATAAACTGGCGTTCTGAGTCTTCCCCTAGAGAGGAATGGTAGATATCTTCACAAAGGGAAAGGCAAAATGTAGTGATTTTAAAACTTTGAGCCCTTAACTTTAAGAGAAGTAAAATGGGAAAGGGCACTTTTAAGTGAGTCATTGTGTCATGCCAACATCCTAATCACATTTCCTGCAGTCTACAGACAAAGAACTTTAAGCCATTTGGGATTTTCTAGGTTAACAATATAAAAGCATCTCTTCTCCACCTTTTCAGTAATGAACAAATTTTCTGGTCCATTACGCTCCATTAACTGGGTACCATTAGTAGTAGTATGCAATATTTCTGTCATTCAGCCAGCCTAACATGAACATAAACCAGTGTATTTTGTTGGCAATAGGAGAAACAATAAGGGTGAAAACTGAATGCTTTACCTTTAACATGACACAAAACTTTCCCTGAGGTGAGGACAAAATCTTGAGGCATTTTGCCAGGCCATATCTCCTTTATGTATTGCACAAAATTGTCAGCCTTTGGTGTTGAAACACGTTTTGAAAACTCTGTTTATTTATTCATTTATTTTCCATTCAATATCCTTGAAAACAAGGGTTAGGAAAAAATCAGAAAAAGAGCACTAGATATAATTATTTTAGCGATTATGAAGTGCCTTCAAGACATTTCACTTCATTAAACACTAACTACTTGGAAAGAATACTAAGGTATTAAAATGCTAATGAAAATGTGGACATCATAAGTTGAAAATTGTATAGCATTTTCAAGCTGTTTTCACTTCCACTTTTTCTTCAGGCTTGCATTCATAAAACACCTAGCAGAGAATTTGTGACACATAATGAAAAGAAAAATAATGAATGGTAAATAATTTTTATTTTTGTTGAGAACCTCCCTAGTTTATCCAACATTATTAACTGATCTCTAATTCCAACATGGTATAAAACCTGTATTTAAAAACAAGTATGGGATTTTCAGCTGCAAAATATTGAAGGAAAGACATCAGTTGGTAATATACAATAATGTTATTTCTACAGCACCCCATTGACTTGTGAATTTAGTTTGATTTTAGATGACCGATAGGGAATTTTGAGATAACCTCACTTAGCATTATCATAAGCACTAGGAAATAAGAAGCTAGAAAATTACTATGGAGGTACAAAACTAAACACAGGAACAGACACATAAAGAAATAGTCATAGTAGTTACTGAATTACTTGTAGTCAGTTTGGAAAGGCAGGTAGTCTAGCAAGTGTGCAGCAAGGATTTCTCTTGCATTGAGCACTATTCAATTGTTATATTAATTTTCTGTATAATAAAATAGCGAATATGTTTGTCATATATGCTGATCACAAAAGATTAGGCTAGTTGGGAACATTCAGGGATTGCAAAGCTAAACTTTTTTTTTACTTCCTTGTCTGTCTTAATATTTTTAATTAATTTGTGTGACATAATGAATACCACCAGGGGACAGATCAAAACAAAAAAAAAAATACAAGGGAAATATCTGGGATCAACAACTTCCAACCTAAAGAGAGCTATGTTCTAAGAGGACAATACATAAAATAAAAGTGAGGTAGAGACCATGATGTAGACTATAAGTTAGATTGATCCATACCACAGACATAGAATAGATATGATTTATCTAAATGTTTGTAACTACATTATGGACACCTGTATCTGCAATTCACCTTACGTTTTCCTGCTAGTGTTACCAGCTCAAATGTGGATAAGGATGGCTAAAATTATGAAAAATAAATAATATTAACACTCTCAAGACTGAGAACACCAAAATTATTTTATGAACATATGTATATTCAGAAATGAGGACTGGCATCTTGAAAATGAAATATTTTGGAAGACATCTCTGTGTTAATGGATATTATAAGCAGACATTCTCAGCTTCTAAATACTCTTACAGTCTTTCTTCAGTTCGGAGAGGAGAAGATGGTCAGGGCTAGAACAAAGAATTTGCCTCTTTCTGGACTGAATGGTCATTCTTCAGTCTTTGGATACATATTTACTGGTATAACAAATGCTTCCAGTCATGTGTCTAGGCACTTGATCCTCATCATTTTTACTCTCTTTGTTTGATGTGATCTCCTGCACGTTTTTTCTTGAGCCATTTATCAGTCTCCTAAAACTGGTCTGTGTGATGATCTCTGTGAGAGATATCTAGTCCAACCCTATCTCTGAAGACCTTACTTTTGTACAAATACAACAATTTAATGATATATGTAATGTAGGAGCACTTGATTTATTAGGCTATTTCCTTAAGGATAAGAAAACCAATAAACCAAACAGACAAACCCTCATGAACATGAAAAATAAAAAAGCCAGAGACAATAAAAAGAAACACAGATCTCAGGCTGCTGACTGAAGGGCGACTAAAGGAATAACTCAAGTGGTAACCTCGAAACTTTACAACTGATAAAATTATCATGGGTCATAAAAAACGCGAAAACCCAGCCCTCTTTATGAGACGTTTGAAGGGGCTTGAGAGCTTGCATAAAATTTCTGAGAAGAGGTGAAGAGGAGCAAATAATATTGTATGATGTTCAGAGGAAGGCTCAAAAGGGGGATCAAGGTAGATCACATAAGAATAATGGTAAATTTAAGAGTAGGGAGGCTAAAATGGACCAGTAGCATTTGAGAAAGGAACTTGCTAGTACACATGCTCTGCTGAGCCTCATCACCACAGCCTATTCTATCTTCTCTTTAAACTACCTTCTTAACTACACTTTCTCATATATGTGCTCTCTGCATGAGATGCTAGTGAGCTTAAAGTCGAACTTAACAGCAAACAGCATGAGAGGGTCTGCTGCTGGGGAACCCAAAAGTGAACCAGCTATGAGACAGACTTGTTCTGTGTGTACATATGTGTGTGTGTGTGTACCTGCGAATCTGGTCTGCTAAGCAAGCTGTGCAACAGAATAGGTGTCTGTGCATTGTTTGTGTGTGTGTGTGTGTGTGTGTGTGTGTGTGTGTACACAATGCTGATAATGTCTCAACTCTCCTGCCTGCCTTTCCTGTCTTGCTGGTGGTTTGGCCATGTTTGTAAAGAGAACATGTACTGATTGCAGATTTGTGATGTGTCTCAACACAGACTTAATTTGAGGGAGTGGAATAGAAGCCACCTCACAGCTAGCAGAAGAAAGTGAAACCAGTCCACTCTCTTGAGCTTCAGAGCTTCCCTCTTAGCACCACACTGGCACAACCAAAACTTCATCCTGATGATGGTCAGAGGCATTTCAGAGCTCATATACCAGTAATTTTGTAAACGCTCATTAGGTCTTTCTATACTTCCCAGGCCAATTGATCAACTGATTGAATGGAAACAGCTTTTGGTTGTGTTTGTTATTGATCTGCCTTGTCAGTTTTCTTCAACATACAGTTTATTTTATAATAAAACTGAAGAACTACACTTCTGTAAATAACTAGTTTATTAGCATAGAGAATGGAGGATGTTTAGGTGATTAGCCAGTAATTAAAAAAGTATGTAAGACAAGGTTGTGCTGGCAGAACTGTGGGCAGAAGTAACCAAGAACTGTAGTGGTGACAGAAGGTTTTGGTGTGAGATACAAGTGGGAGGGTGCTGACTTAAACCATGTTCTGAGCTTGACTTTGTGTATGATGTACTGTGCATGTCGTTGTGCCTGTGGACCAGCTGTGAGTGAAGTAGGAGAAATGAGAGCATGGCAGGTGTGATGTGCTTGACAAGCACTGCAGGATGTGATCTGTGAAAGGCTCAATGTGAAGTAACATTCACTTAGGACAAAGCCCCTGTTTTGCATAAGTTGTATGCTTACAGTAGACACTCAGGTCAAGATGACCCAATTGATTTCAGAGTCAAAGAGCATGCCCTGGCCTATTTTACTTATTAAAGATATGAGATAAACACCAGGATTAGGAAAGCTTGTGTTAATCATAAATTAGCTAGTAATGTATTTGAGCTTTTTAATGATAAAATACAAAATATAAATTAATATATTACAAATTAAGTCAAATAATTTCAGCATACCACAAAAATATAAAGCATACTTTCATTTTAAGTCAATGCATACATTCGCCAGTAGTTTAATCTCTCAAAATATACTCATTTATAAGACTCTATGTGACAAGAAAAATGATAGAACATAATAGCAACATATAAAATAAACGTAATTTTGTCCTCTCTGGGGGAGAAAAAGTCCTTCCTATTAAATTCACAATAACAGAAAATGTTTATTCTTGTCTGAAAAATGAAAGAAACTTTAAACTTTTTTTAATAAGCACTATTTTCAAATAAATATTTCTCAAGCATTGATTTGTAAGAAAATATCTGGTCAGCATATTCTTCTTTAAAACTAAAGAGGTATTTTTATTTTTTTTACCATCTGCGCTAACCAATGCAATTACAGTGGAATAAACACATTTTTGAGCACCACTCAGCAATGTAAAACTATATAGCTGAAAAATGAGAAATTTTAAGTATATGGTGAAAGCCCTCAGGTGAATGCTTAAAGGCCGAGTTCTTAGAAGAAGTATCACTATACAAACTTTTATGTGCCTGAATTTTTTAGAAGGCTAGATACATAATTTTGTATCCACAATATTCATGAAAGGGGCAAGTAAACCTCTGTAAGATTCTGGTCACCAAAAAAAAAAAAAAGTGAAGTCAAAACAGAGTCTATGTCCTATCCCTAGGCTGAGGAGAAATCTTGACAAATTTTAAGTGGCGGTTTTATCAGCCATATTGCTTTTTGAGTTTTGACCCTGCTCTATGTCTCCATAATGTATATAAGAAATAGGGAAAGCAGCAATATTCTGACAGATTTTATTAGCAATAACATTATTTAAACTATGTATTTCACCTTCGTCAAAGCACAAATTCATATGCTCAATTCATGATGAATTCATATGTTAATTGCTGTTGATGGTCTTGATCCAGGACCATTCTAAGGCAGCAGTGGCAAGTACAGGTTATATTCTATGAGCAATGGCTTCAATGTTTCAGAAAAATCAATTCTTATGTACTGAAGGTAATCATCTCTCACAGCCTGAGGTAGTAAGGTAAGTCTGCTATGAATAAATACTCTCCTTGCTGTCGAACTACCTTCCTTCATACCATATACACCTTCAGTAAGCTAATGGTGGTGAATGCAATTTCAAAAATGTCATTGGATCAATCAACCATTACTTTGTTCCGTACACGAGTAGAATTCTCTTTATGAGCTCCATGATTCATAAGCTTGAATCACTGGGTAAAATATGCAAAAACACATTCAAAAAAGCACAGTTTTATTGATGTCTATGGCATCTAGGCAACGGGCATCCTGTGAGGAAAAGGTTCATAACTTAGTTTTATAAACAGTGATATTACATATTATTTGAGTTATGCGATGTGCCTAACACTAGAAGGAAGAAGGACTGTCACAGTCATATACTCCAGTGATTCTTCTCCATTAGTCTTGCTAGGACAGAGCTTGTCAGGCAGTCTGGAAGATACACAGCTGAACATTATGTAGATTATATTGTTTTCCATGTCAGTTATGAACAGTAATTAGACATTAAGCAAAACATACAGGGACAAGAATAATGAAGGCTGTGGGTACTGCTTAGAGAAGTTACAAATTATCTATATAGGAGAAATTTGCAAGCAGAATGTATAAATATCTGCTAGTAATTATTCAAGTGAGATTATTTACAGGGAGAAGCAATTTCTGTCATCCTGCTGCAAAAATAGGTAAGCCTTTAAACTGCCAATGTGTCTAGGTCTAAAACAAAAAAAAAAAAACCCAAAAAACCAAAAAAACCAATCAAATTCAGTCAAATTAGAACATTTTAAAAGTAATGTAGTTCTACTGCTTTGAAGTCAGTAAATATTCTAAATAATCTCTCGAGGCCACAGTTTCCTATTTTTCAAGTACTTTTAATTTATCTTGTGCTAATTATGAGGAGACTAACTTGTAAAGAATCTTTTGTACTCATTATCCACTGGATTCTTTGCAGGATTTGGCTGCATAGTTTCAGAAGATTTCAGACTCTTACTCATTTGGCAGATGGAAGAATAATCAGATGCAATCAGGGGTCCACATCATCACAAAAATAATGAAATAGTAAGGTAGACCCAAGCTCAAGCTGGCAGATCAGGGTGAGGATTAGTGACGTTTGGGTGTATCGACTGTAATGTTTGGGGTACTTTACAAATACCTAAATACATGAGTTCATATTTTTCTAGTATGACGTGCTGGGATCGTTGGCAAAGAGAACTCTCAGCAGGTAGAATGAACTAATTGCTGCTGATCTTTTATTTTCAGGAAAGTTGTTTTGTAGTTGTTCAGTAGAACATCACCTTATTTTTTTTCCCAGATCAGCAGAGTGGTCTGTGATATATTCTATCATTCTTGAAATTCAAATAATTTAAGGCTGCTGTTCGTTGCACTAAGGATGTTTACATGACCTCTTGCAGATGACCCTGAACAGTGTTAGGAAGCACATCCAGCTTGGCACTTCCCTAACTACACAGGGCAACGAGGTATAACTTTTGCTGGAGAAAATAACTCAAAATAAATTTATTCTGTAGCTTCAGTCTGACATGGTCAGTCTGAAAGCTGCTCCACAGATATCCTGAATAGACCCAAATACTGTTTTACTTCACCTTGTGTTTCTGTTTTTCCTTATCTTCTCCTTTATCACATTCATTCCTTTACAAATAAACAGCCCTCTTCTCTTTCCTCTTTTCTAATTGCCGTAGTTTAGCAGATTTTATAATCTTATTTGGTGTTTATGATTTAGTTGCCCCAGTAATTTCTACCTTGTTCAGCAATTCTGCTAAGCTACTGCTTTATTTTATTATGTACAGTTTCCTGCTGCATTTTTATGTTGTTGTCTTTTTAATGGAACTCTGGGTCAGAGCTAGCCCTTTGTGTATGCATTACTCCTACCTCATTATCTGCAGCAGCCTGTTATTCCTCATATTGCTATTTTTCAGAGGTGTCACATGTCAGGATTCACCATAACATCCTATGTCGTAGTTTGAATGTCCCTATACTTCTGTGACACTGTGTCATTTCACTACCTGGTTATACAGATGAAAAATGGTGGGCAAACAGTAAGTAAACTTTTTTATTTTTTAAAATCAATTTCACAGTTGCCATTTTAGAAGTAGTGATGAGCTAAGTCTGACACATGATGAGGCAACCATTCAACTTATATGAAATATTTTCTTTCTTTAGCTCTTCTACCGGGAAGATATAAACTAAGTGCATCTTAGGTAATGAGATTGGAAAGATTAGATCCTATACACAGAGTTTCAAAAGGAATGAAGAGACACAGATGAAGTTCCGAACCTAATGATTTAAATTGTTGAGGTTGTTTTATTTCTAGTTATCTCTTGATGTCAAGAGATCTATTTCTTTGCACTTTGTCAATGACAGTTTTGTACAAGAGTATTAAAAACTCATTAGGTATGAATAATTGAACCACAAGACTTTTGATATAAGAAAGAGTTGTAAATTTAATTATTTAATTAATTTGACATTAATTTTGTCATATAAATGACTCATAAAGGAAGATTTTATGGTCAAGAAAATATATGGATTGGTTACAAGGCAAAATAATAAACACCAGAAATTAAAGGTGCCCAGTTAACAGAGCAGAGATAAATTAAAAGTGTCTCTTTACTTTTTGTAACATTTAGGGAATTTGTGTTAATGAGCTTTATCAAATAATAGTGTTCAATCTAGGAGCTAATTCAGTACTTAATATGTAGCATGTAACAGATCTGAAATCCTCAAAGAATGGCTGAAATCTTTCTATTACTATTCCATTGGTATTAAATTCTGGTTTTCAAAGTCAACCAGCTATGTTTTGATGACTGAGTATTCCTTAAACAGTTTGTGCTCATCTGTTATGTCCTGCAAGGAAAGGTCTTAAATAGCAAATGAAAGACCACTGCAAACTTATGTTTATTTGAAAGGTAAATGAAAGAAACAATAGGATGGATTTAGGTGTTTGTATTCAGGGAAATCATATATTTTTCCAGTGCTTCACCAGTTACAGAAAACAGGATAAAATCTTTCTTCTGTTTCTACTGTAACTAGACCAAACTAAAGGTGACATATGGCTTGATCCTGAAGGACTTTCTTACTTGAACTGTAAATAGTGTCTCAACTAAATCTTGTCCCATCAGATCTTAGCAATTTCTTCTGCAGGAAAATAAATACACTTTTGGCTTCATCTGGCCTCACTGACATCAATGGCCACACCTTACTGAAGGGTAAACAAAAGTTCTATGCTTTGGGCTCTTGTTTTCCAGGATTTCTGAGCACTGAAACATTTTGGAGCATTCAGGCTGAATGATGGTTCTCGTCTATGACTCTAATCAAAAGTGCAATTATACGTAGTTATTCATATAAATGGTCTTATGAAACAAAGCCTGTATAGCAAAATAAGAGAGATCCTGGAAGTGAGATAAAGCACTGGACTCTTGAATATCAGTACTGTTTAATGGTTAATTAATTACAGGGTTTTGTCTGAGTCTGCCTCAGCTAAATCTCTTGTGTGGCCTTAGCTAAGTATAAACAGTAGCGTCTTACCAGCAGCAAACAGCACAGATGAGCCAAGATGTGTAAAAAGGAAATTAAGGCTAAATCACCACTTTTACGAAAACATTCTTGTTCCATACTTAAAGCATTAACATTGAACCCCTTGTCATTTTGTTCAATGGGAATATAAAAAATAAACCTTGGGATCGCACTTCACAATTTCACAGGGGTTTTTTTCTACTGTCTTGTAAAAACTTACTCTTACAGCACTAGAACTGAGTAACTCTAGCTAAAAACATTATTTCCTTTATGTGTTCTACTTAGCACCTTTCTCAAGTGCATTTTTCACATGTACAACAGCTAAATTGAGAAAGAATCTGTGAGAATGGATTTTATATGTTTCTCTTTCAGATTTTTATTTCTGTTAACTCCAGCTTTGCTCGTGCTTGCCCAAAAAATGTCAAGGGCTTTTCTATGTTGATTTTCTTTGTGCTGTAGAGCTTCCAACCCTAGTTTGGGGTATTTTTGATGGTTTTGGGGGTTTTTTTGGTTGTTGTTATTGATATTTTTAATAAAACTAATCATATGAGTTCTTTTCCCCTACTGAAATGTGTGAGGCATTTTAAAGACTTCCTTTGTGTCTAACAGTTGTGGCAAGGGAGCAGTGATAAAGAACACAGATGAGGAAATAAATATCATTTTTTTCTCTTAGCTTTCTCTGGTGAGACAGATGCACAGTGATAGGATGAGTGACAACAGACAGAAGGTAGAACACTGGAAATTCCCACCACATAATAAGGAAAAAAAATTACCACAAGAATTGTCAAATACTGAAAAGGTTGTCTTGTAGGGTTGAAGAATCTCATCCTGGAGGTGTTCAAGACTCAAATTTTGAGCAGAAGTTTGGATGATCTTCAGAGGTCTTTTTGGCCCTAATTTTTCTCTAAACCAAAGTACCTATGAAAAATAAATAGAAATTTTGAAAATACATGTATTCATTAATTTCTCTCATTATCAGTTACCAAGTATTTGGGATACTGTGCCTATAGGCTTGTTATTTTTATTTCTTGTGGATTTTTGTTTTATACTCTTCTCTATCACTTCTTATGTATAACACAGGGTCCTCAGACTAAAATTAAGAAACATTTCATCTCACCGTACAGGAACTCTCAGAGGCAAAATTTGTGTGATTTAGAGAAAAGGGGAAGTACTATGCTCTCTCTTCTATACTTACACTTTTAATGAATGTTTTTAAAAACCTAAAGCTTAAAAGTACTCTTATGGATATGTTAATTTATTTCTGCCTCAGTTAACCACAACATGATCTGTTTAAAGATCTATGTTGCTACTTTTTTCTCTGACACCCATTCCATTCCTTCTCATTGCCTTTCATAACAAGGGAGAAAAATTCAGTGAAACCCTTGTCAGAAAAAAACAAGCATTTAAACCAAACCAACCAACGAAACAAAGCCTAAAGAAAAGTCCATCCTGACCTGCTTTATTCTACTGCTATGAAATTTTATCTCAAGGAAATTCAATCATAACTATAATGATACAAGCATATATTTCTCAGTAGCGCAGAAAACAGGTCCTCTTTGCAGTTGCCAAAATAGTCTGTCTCCCTTCCACTTTAAAACATTAAAAGCAGAAGAACAGCAGTCACAACTGCAATATCCAGCTGCTTCACTACTTTTTTTTTCCCCCTGGCTGTTGCCATCAATTAACAGATTCCCTTGCTCAGCCTCAGATGCCAGGAAAGGCATCTTGCTGAGATGCCTTAAGCCATACAGCGACAAAGCTGGTAACTCTGTCATCCCCATCATTAAATCAGGATATAGGAAATTATAATCCCATCGGTTTTACTTCAGTCCCTGCAAAAGTTATGGAACAAATCCTCCTTTCATAAGTCAAATGAAGTACATGACTGGGGAAAGCCAGCCTGGATTCACCAAAAGCAAATTTTCTTGGTAACCTGACCACCTTCTGTGACAAAGTAACCTGCTCGGTTGATGTGCATCAAGGGTGGACATTGTCTACCTGGATTTATTCAGGGTTTTCAATACCATTTCCCACAGACTGCTTCTAAAGAAACTGATGCATTATCACCTAGACTAGTGGTGTGTATGGGACCCTTTTGTGTAATGAAACCCTGAGTTGATCTCAATATTTTGGTGGAATCTGGCTAAAAAATATAACTACAAGTGAAAATGTTAGAAAATATTCAAGTGCTTTTAGTCCTTAAATTAGAGATTTATCAAATATGAAAATAAGCCTAAGGAAAACGAATCAAACAGGAAAACAAAAACCCCCAAATCCTTGGTCTATTGTATTAATAAAAAGGATTTTTGAAAAGAAATTTCCCCGTTGTTCATGATGTTCTTACTGGGTGAAATCTTATTACAGTTACACTAAATATATACCATTTCATAGTTAGGTCCACAATATAGTGCTAGAGCCTACCTCCTCCTCTCACTTATTTTATGCAAATAAGTGTATTTCTGAGTTTGATTCTTTGACCCATTGACAAGATAATTTATTGGAATAGGAACATTCCATAGAAAGAGTGAAAACCTTACAAAGATCAAAACCACCACAACTTATCCTTAGTGGGCTTCAGGAAATGGCCAAACTGCTGAGCATTGTACAGGTATGAAAAAGAAGCCAATATTTCAGTCCTTGCACAAATTTAATTTCTCAGTTTAATGAACAGCAGTTTACATTAGGTAAATAGATTGTCAGCAGACTATTTTAGCCACTAGGAGGTAGAATTAATCCTTTTCAGGCTTGCTTGTTTTCTCTGATTGCAATGGTGTGAACACAAGTACAAGATATAATGGAGAGTATTTTCTTCTTGAAAGAAATGTGGACCATTTGAATCACTCAGGCTAAGAAGCTTCAATTTAGTTCCTCAATGACAGCTCTGACCACATAGTCTTTCTATTTGAAGTACATGTTTTAAATCTAAATGCAAGTCACATCCTGGTAAATTCATAGTACAATTCTGGACATTTCCCTTGAGGACTTGATTCTAAGGAGAAGGAATCACAGCAACAAACCCATGTTTGTAACAACAAATCCAGCACTGATAGCTGGGGAAAGGTGGAGCTGAAGACAAACTCCTGTTAAGAGTCCTGGGCTGGTTTCCTGTTATTACTTGGCCCACTAAGCCTAACTTTCCATCCACTATATTTGTTTGACATTATTTCTAAGGCATCCAACTGTCCCATGCTCTTCATAACAAGCTAATTTCACAATGCAGTTCTTCATTCCAACCTTAGGAAGCAGGAAAAGAGGATGTGTCTAAATTATTAATTATCCACTTTGGGGACTGTAAATACTTCTGTGTTTTGAGTTGCTTTCCAGTAATATGGAAGTAGGAGGCAAAACAGAAATTAAGAGAAAGAGAAAGGAATCATCAAACCAAATTTTGACAGACTGTGAAATACTAACAGGATGTGTAAAATGTGTGCTCTTGTTATACAAGAAATCAAGACTTCTGCACCACAGTCTCTTCAAAGAAAGTAGAAACAGTAATCTCAAAACCAATCTCACAGAAATCTTTGTGATTGTATCACAAATTGCATGCAGGGAATTTACTATATTGTTTTAAAATCAATTTATCTGTCTTATCTGTCCATTAGGTGTAAAATTCTCCTACTTTGTAACCTACAATTTGAAATAGTAAAGGTGTAAAATTCTTAGCACAAAAAAAGGTGAATCAGAAAGTTTATTTGCTGTTGGCATCAAACACTATAGAAATTTAGAACTGTTAGACAGCTCCATTTAGGTGCTGAAAGTTCATTTGGCACCCACACATGCACAGGAAAAAAAAGATTGAAAGTTTTCCCAAGTTAAAGATAAGAGAGTTTTGTGCATTCCATTTAACCACTTGCATGTGTTTTCACTAATTTCCCCCCAGAAGTTTTAATACAATGGTTTTTTTTCTTATGCTAGTAATAAATTTTTTTGCTGGCCAAAATATGCTGGGTACACATTTTTAGGCAAGCCACAGAAAAATTAAATTCACATCATTCACAGGAGCATGTGTTATCCAAGAATACTACAAAACACTATTGTGTGTGGCAGGATACATTAGCTGGTTCTAGCCTTTGCAAAGTCAGGTGAAATTTTATCAATACACATCCAAGAATGCAATTTCTTTATTTCCTAGAGAAATAAGCAAATTTATTCAGTTGTCTTTTGTTGTTGTTGTTGTTTTTTAAACTGCATAGGATGTTTTCTGAAATTAGGTTCCCTAGTAGCAGAAGATTATATGCAGCTTTCACTTAACACTTAGTAAAAAATTAAAACTAAAACACCTTTGCCTTGAGCAGAATAACATCCTTTAGGTGAGTGTGAAATTAAAGTTGCAGTTCTCATTCTGTGAATGAGATCAGTGTTTTCAGGCAGCCATTATTTATTCCTTTACTTTCTTTTAAAAGTGATATAAAAAGAGATCAAACACCAACTTTTGCATGTGAGAATTATGCTGAGGAGAATATCAGGAAATCATAAAAGGAGGAAAGAAAAACCTTCTACCAAACACAGTGTCTAGCATGACATGAGTTAGCTACAAGATGCAGTTTTAGATCTGATTCTTTGAGAATATTCTGAGATACCCTTTGGAATCTCTTCACACTATCCACAGACTTCTCCAGAAGGTTAGATAGGCTCTTAAATCAGTCACTTTGAATGATGGGCTGGGCATAAGTATTTAATTTTTAAATAATTACATTAAGGGTACTTCCTTGTGAGGTGAGTACTGCAGTTGTGCTCTGCACAACAGTGTGTGTAGCTCACTGAGACAGCTCACATAAGCAGCAGTTTGTGCAGAAAGGCACAAACCTGGAGCCAGCAGCTCTGTGCCAAAGAGCATACGTGTCCCCAGCTATGGTGGTGACATATCACAGGTAACAGGGCATGGTTCCCAGCTGCTGTTAGAACTATGTGACAGCCCTGTGATATCCAAGGCTTGACCCAGGCAAATCCTCAGAAAGAGGATTCAGAGCTACAAATCTCAAACTGCAGGGAGTGCCTGGGACATCTCACTGAGGTTAGGCCAGATGGTTTTACAGCTTGTAGCAGCTGTGCAGTTGTCAAGAAGCTGTGCCACCAAATGAAAGAGCTGCAGGAAGAGGTCAGCAGACTGGGCAACATCAGAGATGAAAGGAAAGCAGTTGAATGGCTCTTTTCCAAGAGACTGCAGCTTCAAGAGCTCAGAGTTCCAGCTGTAGAAGAGAAACAGGCAGAGCCTATGCCTGTCAGGGTATGTGACATCCCAACCATAAGGGGAAGGGAGCACCCAAGATTCATAGCTGCTTGTGGTCAGAATGAACTACAAAAGTCAGAGGGTCTGCAAAAGTTTACGAAGTTTTATAGTAAATTGCACATTTGGCATGGAAATTGGTTTGTTAGTCTCTGACCTCCTAGCACCAGCACACAGCATGTTTTGTATAACAGGGAAGATTAAAAGGGGAGAGAGAGGTGAATTAAAGAGAAGGGAGGGAAGGAGAAAGAGGGAGAGAGAAAGAAAGACAGAGAGAAAGAGAGAAAGAGAAATTATCAGTCCTGGCTCCAGTGTAGATCCAGTTGGAGTGTCTGGAGTTCCTGGGGTGCACGCACAGAGAGCAAGAGCACTGAACTTGGTGGGAGTACCTTCTTAGAGAAAAGTTTCTCACTTTCTATGCAAATTAGTTGTCATTCACAGCCTGTTCTTCTAGACCTTTCTGGAAATGGGTTGGAGGGCTTTAGGGGTCTTTGGAGTCTCAATTCCCCCTACAGTCCATGCCCTGTTCTCAGCCTCATTCTTGAGCTTGTGCTGCACTCTGTTGTGCTTATTTCCAGGTGCTAGAGCAAGGGCTTTCATCCCAGTAAAGTCCTGCCCTATCTCCATATGGCCCCCTTCTCCAGCCATATTCTGTTCTTTCTCACAGCATGTTATTACTACCAACAAGCTGTTATCACCCACAGTCCTTGGTTGGGTCCATGTCTCTCCAGCTATTAGTGTTTAAGACATAACATTATCTGGTTATCTCCTGGCCTTCTATAGGGCGGAAAATGAAAACTCCCATGATGGCAAAGCCTGGCAGCTGGCACCAGGAAGATGGCTTCTGCTAGTGCTGAAGACTTGTACCTACAGAATTTGTTCACTGTCCTCATAGCTGATAAGGAACTGAGGCCACTCTATAAAGAAAAATCAGAGCCCAATGATCCTGAACTACACTGGAACACAAGGAGAAAGTGCAGAGTGTTAGTAGTGGGAGACACTCTGTTGTAGGAAATGGGGTCTCCCATCTAATCTGTGATGATGATGGTCAGAGACAGGAACAGATTGGCCAGAGATGTTGTGGGTAATATCATTGGTAACACTCAAAGTCAGGTTGGATGAAGCTTTGAGCAACCTCATGTAGCCAAAAATGTCTCTCGCCATGGTGGGGGTATGGAAGTAGATAATTCTGGAAGGTCCCTCCCATCCTAAACCAACCCATGATTTTATGATTAATATTTGAGTGGCCCTCCATAAATCACATATGCCACATTATTATGGCTACTGTAAAATTTTACTGTTCAGGATGAGGTTATGACAAGCAGACTGGCAAAATTCAAATCAAACTGTGTTCTCCATATCCTTGCTCTATAGTAAATGATTTGATTATCATCAGCTTTGAAAAACAAATCTTCCACTCTTAGTGCATGTTATGGCAGATGTTCATCATAGAAGATACTTTATTGTAACTTTGGTTTTATAGGACTGCTCAAAAAACACAGAGGGGTAATAATTTTATATTGTTGGGATTCATTGTATAGAATCTACCACAAGAAAAGAAATTAATTCCCATTCTCCAACTAGTTTGAAGTAACTAATTTCTAGCTAAGGTGAACAATATCCAAGTAGACTACACAGTTACAATTGCTATTAAACATCCAACAAACCAATTAATCTACTTTCATTAAAATTTAATCAGAAGCATACCTTACTCCTTTCTCAACTTCAGTTGCTATAGATTTTTCCTATGACCCACCTACTATATAAAATCTACTTGATGTTGCATTTAATAAATATGACTCCTTATTTATGCATTATGTCAGCCGTGATCTTTAACTGAGTTTCTGAAGTTGTTCAGACTTAAAAATATTTAATGCCTGAAAATTATTTTCCTTTTTTTTTTCCCCTGAAATCTAGTGACTCAAATTTAGTTGCCTTAAGGTAGTTAGCTAGTGGCAAGTTAAGATAGATACCTGAACTCATCCGTATGGGGCTGGCAGTTGGAACACGTAAGATGTGTGAAATAATTTCTTCTGACAGTATCAGTTAGAAGACTACCAAGATGAGCCAATGGAGCTCAAATGGCTTCAGAGGATGCATGATTATAGGCAGGTGATACTATCAGTCTCTGTATTTTTACTGGTTAGTTACCTTTGCTTTACTTCTTTGAGCTGTAAAACTTTGTTACACCAAGTATGATCACCTGTTATAAAGGATTATCAGCTCCTGGCATCTGCAGGTAACTACTGCATCTTAGTGGTTTTACCTTTCTGTTTAGGCAGATCAGAAGCAGCAGATATTTCAAAATGGCAGTACACCCTCTTGGAATGCCAGCAATATGAGATGTTACTGCAGGCACATCTGCTGGTTTTAAACTATAATGCATGGATTTTGTGTCACAGTGATAATGTTCTTCAAAACATTTCCTCTCAGCTCTCCAACTCATCAGAATCCTTCCCTAACCAGCCTCTGAAAATTGGCATCCATATCTTTTCCCACACATTTGCAGCATGTTTTCTTCCACAGGCAATACAGGATGTAGAGTCTGCAATTAACAATTCATTGCTTGGAACTGAATTAAGAGAATAAAATTCACTTGCTGGCTGTTCCACTCTACATGACAGGCATCTGGCACTAGGAAGTGTCGTCAGAGTTCATCTGGCATCGTCAAATTGTCTCTGGGACAACCAAAACATTCCTCTTACTTTGTCAGGATTGTCATTGGTCATTGTCTGTATGACATAAATAGCTATTTCATGTAGTATTAAGTCTGCTCTCTGGACCCTGAATTTTTCTTCCAGTTTCTGAGTGACTAAGTACTTCTTTCTTCTGTTCTGAATTCTGTGCTAAAATCTGCTACTTCAGATCCATTTAGTATGAAATAATCAGGTCAGAATTCAGAAGTCATACAAAATTGCAAAGTATGATTTTACACAAAAAGTGTCAATAGAAAGAATCTGATTAATGAGAAATGGCTGAGTATCTGTCCACAGACCATGTAGCAGTATTTGTTTCATTTTTATTTTTCATTATAGATCCATGCAAAGCTGAATCGTCAGCTTGATTAACTCAAACTATCTCAAATGCACACAAAAAGAAATAGTTTCTTTTTGGTGCAAAGGCTAAAGTACTACATAAAATCTTTGCTGAGCTTGAAAACAGAGAAGAATATCTCCAGGGAAGTGAGAGGACAGGCAGAACTGGAGCTTTCCAGGAACCAAAAATGGCACCTATTCACTCAGTTCATAAGTGGAAAAATGGGCTGCATAACTGTATGGCAACCTGAAAATGCTTTTCAGATTCTTCAATTAAAGCACTGGAAAGTAAGACTGTGCCTCTGTGTGGGGTCTATTGGCTACCTACAGGTGGTTTCTCAGTCAGCCATTGTTCCAGTTTGAATCCAGAGGCATATAACTGAACATGAATGGTAAAAAGGATTTATGCAAGTCACACAAGGTTCCAGGTTACATTATAGGTTGTTGGTTACACTTGAAGTCAAAACCTGAAAAAGTTAATATTATCGGACACAGTTATTCACTAAATATTATCATCATCTATACTGCATAGGGAACTGAAAGCTTGCTCATTGGCCCAATTCATTGCTGTTTCCAAATCTCCCATCACAGCAGAAAGTAACTATGGAAGTTATAAAGGTCTTCAGTGTGGTAGATTTTGCATGAGATTTCATAATATATTTAATGGCTAATTACCTTAGGAAATACATTTAAACATATAAACCTCCTTATTTCATATGTTTTATAAAATTTTCTTTCAGAAATCAGCGGTTTTAAGATATAGAGTTATATTTCAATCACAGCAGGACAAACTACTGGTTAGAAAAAGAATCTGCTAGCTAGGACAAATGATAAAAAAAAAATTATGGAAAACCTGTTTGATAGAGAAAATGATGATTAAACAATTCTTTAAAGTGAACTTTCAAATGTCCTTTTCATTAAAAAGGACTTGTGAAGCTGTCCATTTCCATTCATTGTTAGTTTTCATATTTGTCTGAAATATCACACAAGTTGATATCTGAAGAAAAAATCACACTGTGTGACAGAGCTATTTATAGCTGCAGACCAGTTGCAGGTGCAATATAATACATTTTAAAACCTGTTTACCCAAAAGCAGTTCTTGAAGGGAAACTATCATGCAAGATAAACAGTAATGTCTATTCAACATGCTTCCAAGACAAGTGGAAACCCCACCTCCCCTTTACAGCCACCTGACTTTCTGGGCCTAGATGACCCTTTTGCCATCACATGACAGGCTTACCTGCCTCACCTTGTCCCATGTGATCCCTGAATCCCAATGACTGGATGGTAACTGAAGCTGCATGTTCTAGATTGCCCCAGAAGTACATCAAGTCACTCCCATGGCCCAGCAGTGTGATGCCATTTTATCACATGTGATTTGCAAGTGTTCTGTGGTTGCATGGTTGCTTCAGAAGACTTAAAAAGTCCTCATAAATATGTATGTATAGATACATATAAACATATATACATAGATACATAGATACATAGATACATAGATACATAGATACATAGATACATATATAATAATAGATGCAGGATATATATTTGTTTAATTATATGTAGTCATACGTATATTAGACAGAAATGTAAGCCCATCAATGTACATAAATATATTCATAAAAAGGGTGTACATTGTGTATAAGGGCAGATATATAAATCCACTAAATTTTAATAATTATTTCTATACATGTAATACGAATTAATAATACAAATCAATATAAAAATTGTTACCACTTCATGAAATATATCTAAAAATATAATTTAATCTGAAAGATTTAACTAGGCTTAAAAGAAAATGGAATGAACAAGCAAATTAAAAGACATCTTTGTCTCACTACTTCAGAGAGTTTCCATAACTCCTAACCCCTCGTGGGGATGGAAATCTTAAGATGGACAGCATGCCACTGAAGAGGGTAGAGGAACATGCACAAAATGGAACATGTCTGTGGATCAAGGGGTGACTCTGGTGAGACCAGCAGTGAAACAACTACCAAACACTGCACCATGCAAAGAGGAGACTGTTAGCGGGAGTCTGGCCAAGAAGCTGCAGACCATCAGCTCCAAACTTCCAGAGTGACCATACAAAATTATTGGGGAAACCTCTCGCGTTTGTGCTGTGCAGCATGATACAGGCATCATTGTCAACTATAATAGAAAGACAGGACAAGAAGGCAATGTCTTATGAGCTTGTACAGGAAAATCACCAAAGGAATTCTGAAAACAATTACATTACACAGAAGAAATTACAAATGGACTAGATATTTAGATACACTGAATCATTAACTGGTTTTGCTGGAAGGGACATTAAAGATCATGTAGCTTCTACCCCCTTGCCATAGGTAGAGACTTTCCACGAGACCAGCTTGCTCAAAGCACCATCCAATCTAGTCTTGAACACTTCCCGTTATGGGGCACAACATCTCTAGGCAACCCTTTCCAGTGTCTCGTCTAATTCAGAGTGAAAAATTTCTTTCTTGGACCTAGTTTAAATCTACCTTCTTTCTGTTTAAAGCCATTCCCTCTTGTTCTATTACTACATGTCCTTTTCAAAAGTCCCTCTCCAGCTTTCATGTAGGCCCCTTTCGGTACTGAAAAGCTCCTAAAGGGTGGGTCATGAATACCATCAAAAAACACAAACAGAAAAAACCCCATCTTTTGTGTGATGTGGAATATATGTACAAATTGGGGCATATATTCTTAACTACAGTTTAGCTCTGGACTTAGCACCAAAACAACAATGGGATTGAAAAAAAGGTATGAAAAGAAAAAGTGAAAGAAAATGAGAGCTAAAAGGTGATACGTCGTGTTGTCTTTATTGTGCTGTTTATGGATGCAAAGTTTGGTGGTCACAGATGTATAAGTGTATAACACCAAAAGCTGTGCTGACTGTTTATTAGTTAGCCAGCTTCTGAAAGAAAAAAACAGATATGTAGCAAGGGATTCAAAATGATGAATTCATGTGCATGTAAGTCCCCATCCCTGAGTATATGTTTCACAGGCTTTAAATTTTTAAACTGTGAAACTAAGCAGCTTTTCCCAAGCACTGGGATTTGAGGGTTGAAAAGGTTATTTCTCTGTTTTCTTCAACACTACTGAAAATCAAAACTGTGCAGGCCCTCATCCACAACCAGAATATTATGGAGTGGAACAAATTGGAATGGGATAGAAATTTTTTTGCACAGCCCACAGCTAATGAGGAGAAGGTTTTTCACTTGCAAACAGAAGCAAGTTACTACTGCCAACAGGAAGTGAAAACTTTGAGGTAGGCCTGTAGTTCAGGCAAGAATGAGGTTACAGTGTTGATTCCTAATCTGTGCAGATGGGGATCTGGAAGAGTTTTTACAAACAAAATAACTACTTTGCTGAATCCTAGTGATGTTCTTCTTAGTGGTAAAAGAATGGTGCGTATATTTAAAAAAAAACCAAAAACCTAATGAAAAGATATTTCCTAGAAATGTAATAATTTCTAGTCCCTCAGCAGCAAAATAAAAGGATATCCTCCTGGGCACCCTGAAGTTATATCTGGCAATTTTGATAACTCGACGGCCTATTTCAAAGTAGAAGTGTATCCACTTTACGGTCTTTTCCTCATGGTTACTGTCAGGGTAAATGGCAATTTTTTTTGCTCTTTTTTTTGTTCTTTTTGTGTTCACCTGTGCTGATACCCTTCAGAGATGCTGCATTTACAGACATAATGCATGGATACCTATAATACAGCTGAAGAATGCTCTGGAGGGTGCACAAAAGGTTTTTAGAATCTATGAAGCTTTGCATTTTGAAGAGACTCCAAAGTGTTTTGTTTGGATTTGGGGTGTTTTCCTTTTTATGTTGTTTTGTTTGGGGTTCTTTTTTGATTTTAATAACCAGCAGAAGCAGAAAGCTTCAAGTTACTCCACCTGGTACACAGATGCTGACAAAACACCCTGATACATCAATGATCTCAGGCAGAAAGAAGGCTTTCCTTTGCAGCTGGAGTGCATAAAGAACACCACAAAACAAAAATATCCTAAGTAGTTTGAAATTTTCTGTGGGTTTTCTTCCAGGGATTCAATTTTCCCCATGGAATCATGATAATAAAACTAGATGATCTGTATGGTTACCTCTATAATTTGGATTGTGACGCAACTCCCTGTAATTTTCTTGATGAGAGTATGGCTGCTTGTGGAAGCATGGCAAAGGATGGTGACACTGGAATGCAAAACTAGCATTTTTACCGCATGCTTCATCATTACATGTGCACACTTACAGCTTTATGATTTCATAGATGCCCTTCAAGATTGTCACTTTTATGACTACATGTAGTATTTGTGAGTTGACAGGATGATTGATTAAAAGTTAAATGCATCTCTGCAAACAAAAAGAACAGACAAAAAAGGGGCCTTATGTCAAATGGAAATGTTAATAGACTCCCCATAATCTTTTGATAATAGGCTTGCAATGTCCATGGTTGGAAGTATGGAGAACACTAATCTCTTGATTTATTGTTTTGGCTGACAAGGGTAAGATTATCTTCTACAGTGAAACAACTATTTGGATGAATGGGGAGAGAGCAGTGGATATTGCTTACCTCATTCCAACAAGGTTTTCAACACTGTATCCCTTAACATCCTCAAAGGCAGACTCAGAAGGTATGGACTGAATGAGTGGACAGGGAGGTGGATTGAGAACTGGCTACACAGTGGATCCCAGAGAGTCATAATCCAGGATCTGTTTGGAGGTCTGTCACTAATGGTGTCCCCCAAGGTTCAATACTGGGCCCAGTATTGTTTTACTTATCAATGACTTGGATGAAGAAACAGGAATCTCCTCATCAAGCTCACTAACAACATAAACCTGCGAGGAGTGGTTGATACCCCAGAGGGCTGTGCAGTCCATCAGAAGAAACTTGACTGGTTGGAGAGATGGGCAGAATGGAATTGTCTGAAATTCCACAAAGAAAAATGCAGTGTCCCGCACCTGAGGAGGAATAACCTCCTGCACCAGCACAGGCTGGGGGCTGACCTGCTGGAAAGCAGCTCTGCAGAGAAGGAACTGGGGATCCTGGTGGAAAACAAACTGTCCATGAGCCAGCATCGTGACCTTGTGGCCAAAAAGGCCAATAGTATCCTGGGGTGCTTTAGGAAGAACTTTGCCAGCTGGCTGAGGGAGGTGATCCTGCACCTCTACTCAATCCTAGTGAGGTAACATTTGGAGTGCTGTGTCCATTTCTGGGCTCCTCAGTACAAGAGATACCAGGAGCTTCTGCAGCAGGTCACAAAAATTATTAAAGAACTGGAACATATCTCTTTAGGCTGAGGGAGCTGGGCCTGTTCAGACTCGAGAAGAGATGACTGAGTGTGACTTCATCAATGTCTATGAGTATCCCAAGGGAGAGGGTCAAGAGTATGGAGCCAGGCTCTTCTTGGTGGCGCTGAGCAATAGGACAAGAGGCAATGGGCAGAAACTGATGCACAGGAAGGTCCACCTGAACATGAGGAAGAGCTTCTTTACTGTGTGAGTGACTGTGCACTGGAACAGATTGCTTAGAGATGTCATGGAGTCTCCCTAATGGAGACATTCAAGAACTGTCTGGATGCAATCCTGTGCTATATGCTCTAGGATGACTCTGCTTGAGCAGGGAGGTTGGATCAGATGATCCACTGTGGTACCTTCCAACGTGACCCATTCTGTGACTCTGTGTTAGAGTGTTGCTGGCAACCGCTGTGTCATCTCTATAAATATTGTTTTATCCTGTCTGGGGAAGAAATATAGAAATATTTTTATGGTAACCATCTTATTTAAGCTTAATAAAATAAATATGGTTGTGATCAATGATATGGCAAACTGTATGTGAGTGGTGAAACTGCAAGGTTTTGCTAAGCATGTGCATCACCAGAAGCTTAGTAACCTGCACATTTTTTGAAGAGTTATCGAGAGTCACAACTTCAATCAAAAGCAAAATCCATGGGATTATTTAAGAAGTAAGTTTTGTCCTTAAGAGGACCCATGAAGTCTTGACAAGACTTGATTCTTTTAAGAAGCATCTGAAGACACTACTAAGCCTCCATATCGATATCTGTTCTGTACAAATTCCTCTAGGCATGTAGTGCCTTTTAAGCAAAGAACCGGCCGTTTTTTTCCTGACAAAAATACAACTACATACATGCTGGAGAGAGGAGAAGCAGGAATATTGCTGAGAAATATGAAGAGATGAACTGGATATAGCTGATTGTGTGAACTTTGGTGAGTAAAGCCCCTGAAAGATTTATTTCTGCTCTCAGGTTGACTGTTTTAGTCAAGGCATAATGATCAGCAGATTCTTATTCTAGAGACTAGACAAAGGCAGAGTATAGCCCACAGGCAAATGCTTCCCAGAAAACTGTCAGGAAATGATCTTTCATATGGCTGTCAGTCATCTGTAAGAGCTGCATGTATTGTCTCATACAGCAGTTGTTGTGAAAATCCAGTGCCCCTGAAATTTTTCACAGTACAGGAATGGTTATAACCAGTTTATACAACCTTACTGCTGGGGAGTTCATCAAACAAAAACTTTCTTTGACAAGCATCAGCTTAAATTTTACATCCATGCTAATCAACAAAACCTTTTCTTGGAAAAACAGCATAGCATGGAAGCCTGCTACCCTGGGCCTTCAGAGCAGAGTGTTGCCTAAACCTGATTAAAGATGTCATCCAGCACAATCAATTCCTGCTGTTCATTTGTGTCTTTATAAAACAAGCTTATGCAAAAGGGTGTAGACACTGTCTCTTATTTGCAACTGAGAGGCAACTTGATTAGTGTACAGTATGAGAAAAACTTGCTGCTTTGTCTTAGAAAGTTCTCCTCTGCAGTACCCAGCTGGATGAACATGTTCTCAACAGATAGTTGACCATACCCATGAGCAGCTATCTCTGTCATGGTTGGACTCATCTTGCAGCCAACATACAGCAGAGTGCTGTGCCTGAATAATCCTCTCCATTCCCAACTAAGAACATGCTCAGGGATGTAGACTTTGGCAGATGAAAGTAGGATCATCTCAGTGTACAGGTTTTCTGTAATGCTGGTCTTCATCAAGATCACTACAAACAAACTCAGCTTGAATTTAGCATTCTTTCAAGAAATTTGGAATATAAATGTATCCCTGTTAAAATGTATGTCTTTTTCTGGTAGCAGAAGGGAGCCTCTTTCTCTGCATTTTCCATTTATTTTGCCACATGCAACAAGGTTTGTTTTTCCATTTCACCTTGTCCTCATAAGTCTACTGCCTGATGCTGCTCGAACTTTGCCTTCTAATGGATTCAGACTGGATGTCCCTCCAGAAGTATAATGTGTTTCAGTTTTAAATTCTTTTCAAGTAGCCTTTCAGGACTTTTCCTTTTTGTTCCTACATGCATATGTTCCTGTGAAGTTGCCTTTTGTATATGGCAGGGTCCAAAATGGCAGCCCCTGGGAAGTAAATGAAGAGAGGGTATGACTGTCCTATGACTGGGAAAGTGGGAAAGAAACTTACTTTCATATCACTCATCTCCCCCATAGTCATTGTAAATGTAAGTAAACTCAGAATCTGATCAATAGCAAACAAAAAAGGATTTGGTTTTGTTGTTTTTGTTTGTTTTTTTTTTTTTTAGTAGTGGACAACTACCCTTAGAAAGATTACAGTACTCTGTTCTCAACAGTAAAAATCTCAAACGGCTGAGAAAAGTCTTAGAAGAGGAATCTTGAAGCTGTAAAAGACAAAAAATAGCTGACACAATTCTAAAAAGGCCTCACCCAAGCCACTGAACAATGCTGAAATCAAGTTATGGTGGTAAAAAGATTGAGCTTCAGAGGAGCACTAGCTGCCATAAGTACATTCATGGAATTTAGGCTAAATTTCTTACATCAAACTATGCAATACCTTAAAAAATGTGGACAAAAAGCTAGAAGAAGTTTACCAATTGGATGATAACTGGGGTACATGCATTATTTTTATAGGACTTTGTATGTCACTCTAAGTGGAAATAATTGTATTGTATATTACAGAGAACTCTGTTCTTAAGCTTAAATTAATCTTTATTATGTTCCTCTTATTTTCTATGCAATACCTTTGCAATCTAAATATATAATTAAGGCCATTGAGTTCTTCTGAATCAATAAACTCTGTGTCCTATCTGCAAAATTTAAAGCACAGAGGATGTTGAGAAAGAAGAGTGATAAAAGTAATACTACGACATAAATTATAGATTGAAATTTTTCCTGATGGCACATTTTTCCCTGAAGCTTCTAGAGTTTCCATACATCTTTGATCCATTCTTTTAACACCAGTTTACTAGTACATGTTATCACATATAGTTTAGATCCCAGCTCTCCTCTGTTCTAAATTACACAAAAGCAAAATGTATTTTTCAGTAATAATATAGCAAAAAAGATAAACTAGACCACATTCTGAAAAATAAATCTGTTTGAAAAATCACAGTTTTGAAGCCTTTTAGTAGCTAGCAGCTTGCTAGCTACCTGAAAGCCATGTCTTTACAAAGAATAAACAGCTTTACTCCAGCTTTGGACTGGGAGACTTCAGATGTTGCTTATTTCCCACTCCTCTCTTCCTACCCTTCAGTCTCTCTTGACCTTCTTTCTTAAAAACAGACAGAGAAGTAGAGCTCAGAATCTACTTCTGAACTTTCACCTATCAGGTATGACAAAGTGCATAGATGCAATAAAGAATTTCCTCTGAGTTTACAGATCCTCCAGTTTAAATGTAACAAGTTATAACAACTTATCCTTCTCTCAAAACTTGTCCTTAAAACAATTTTCTTGATGGGAAATGTTTTAAAACCTTGAAAATGACATCTCCTAATGTCAAATTTAATAAAGCTGGTATGACTACCTTATCATCATAGAAGATAATTAAGCTAATTGTAGTACCTGAACTAATTAGTTCCAAGTTCCCCCTCTTATTATATATAAAATTTTCAGGACATGTTTTTAAATGAAATGAAATAGAGAGGGCTTAGCCTAATTTCCTATATTATGTACTGTGTTTTCTTGTTATTTTTTATCATTAATAGCTATATAGCCATTTAATTAAGGAATGTGTTTTCCTTCCAAGGTTAGATGTGTGAACTCAGTAGTCTTTGAGTCTTCTTACTGTTCTGTGTCCTGTATTTCTAAAAAATCTCTGAATAAATAAATAAAAAAATAAATAAGCCTTCTCAAAAAACAAACAAACAAAACACCAATAATGGTCTGAATATTTCTTAAAACTTTCTATGTAAAAATAATCATCGTAGAATAAGTTCATGAGAGGAATTTTTGTGCAATATAATTTTGGGGAAATTTGATATATTTCTTCACTTGCTGCTCTACATCATTGCATGTTTAGTTTGCTAGGCATATCGTAAGTGGATTTCAGCAGCATGGAGAGAATTAAGAAAGAGATCTTAAGCACTCATAAGCCTTTGTATTACCATCCAGCCTACTGGTTTTCACTTGATATTCTTGGAATTTGCAAGGGTCTAATGTAACAGTCTGTGAAAGACAACCAGGTAAAAGAGATGGTATTATGAGAAAGGTTGTAGGGAACTATTTAAAGGTGCCACACTCCAAAATTAAATTAGGGCCTCTATGATCAAGAAGTCTCCTAGAGACAAGAAAGTGAGAAAGGAAGGAAGGTAGAAAGAAGCTTAACACAGAATAATACACCAGTCTAGAAAGCAAGAAATGTGTAACTCTGTCTATATTTCTCCTGCACTTACCTTCCATATACTATTTTGACTGCAAATTTTGGGCTGTAAAAGTCAGAGAATGCCCACGCTACAGACAGCAGTACAAAGTGACTTGGATTGCCTTGGTCCTACTGACGTAATACATCTGCAGAGCTCAGAGGAGGGCAGTCCGAGTTCTGGGGGTTTTTAACTCAACTAACTAGCTCAGACCAAATAGCGTGTACTCTGTCATTATGCTGTAAGGTTATCACAGGTTTTGCTTATTTTGGTTCTATAGTATAAATTATTTCAGAAAAAAGAAAACCAGCATAACCTCTTTGTGTAGCACTCTAATGGCATAAACATACAGTAAGCTCTAATGCAAAATTAGTTACCCCTAGGTGTACAATAGATCTGATTCATACGCTACACCTGTGAAATGGAGAAAATAAAGGAAAACCTCTGCAGATCCTAATAAATTATAACAGACAGGCAGTTTCTAGGCTTTGGAAACCTACTATTTCTGTGATTATATTGCTGGAAAAAACCTTTAGAATATATTCATCTTATGCCAACAAGTATTCTTCCAAATATTCTTCTGGGAAGTGTTGAGGATTTAACACAGGATAGGAACTATTCTTAAAAGGGTTGCTGCCAAGTCACTACCTTGGGTTGATGAGTAAGGAAGTTTAATAATGGGATGTTTGAGGAGTTTGACCACTAGGCTAGGAAGCTGAAGGACTTTATTTTTTGGATGAAAAAGAGTAATTTCTTTGCAAGAAGTCCTAGTGGAGATGATAATTTTTCCCAAGTTTATGACTGTGTCATGCAGAGGGGGTTCAGATAAGCTACTGCTAGCTAGTTACTTGTAGCATGTTCTTCATATGCTGCTTTTGCTGCCTCTTTATGTCATTCAGGTCTGCTTCTTCCCCTCCTCTTTTCCTTCTATTTCTGAAGTTAGTTGTGACTTTGCCATTATTCCTTCAATAAAGACGTCCTTTTTGATAATTGAAGGGAAAACAAGTGGGAACATATGGGTGGCACCATGGAGCACTTCTGTCTCCATGCAAGGACAAAACCTTATAGGGACAACAGTAAGAAAAGAAATGGGTAAGTTGTCCACTGTTTCTTTATTTTGATCTGAATCTCATAAGATGTGAAAGAGTTGTACAGTTTCCTCCACCCAGTTTCAGTAGAAAGAGATTAAATAAGAACCCACAAAGCCCATGTAATTAACAATAAGAATCACACTTAAAATGTCAGAGTGACCCTGGCCAAGAGTGTTCTCTGGATTTCAGTACATGACTGCTCTCCAACTTACAATACTGCATCTCCAAGGTGACAGCGTATGTGCATATGATTGTGGGTGTATTACACTTTCCTTGCATCTAGTATGAAGAAAAGCAATCAATCTGAAAAGACAAACACTTCCTTATTTTTTCATGTGTGGGAAGTGGGCAAACTAGAACATCATGTTCCCCTGTTCAAATCTATGTAAACGGAAGTTAAATGCCTTTGGAACAGCTGAGAAAACAAATTTAAAAAAAAAAAAGGAGAACGAACAAGAAGCAGAAATCACTTCTTTGGCTCTGTTTTGAATCAGGCTTGGCATTTTGAGAAGAAGCTGGGGCAGCTGCTACAGGAAACGAGACAGGAACAGTTGAAGTATTGTATAAAAAAGAAGAAAATAACTTCTAGTTCAAAAATGCAAAGCCATAGCCATTGGTAATATACATGGAAATGTGCTTGGCAGTAGCTGCAGAACCAGGGACAGAATGCAGATGGCTAAATGGCAGCATTAGCAGCATTTTCTCCCACTATGCTCTCCAGGGCAAAACATATTCCTGAGATTCATGCCTTGTATCATATTGTCCAGGGAGTTCATGTTCTGAGGTTGCCACTGTAGCTTGAACTGAACAGTAATGTTACCTTTTGTGGTAATAGATATATTAAATATGTAAATAATAAAAAAAAAAAAAGTCTAATGATTATATGGATATAAAATATATATTATTTTTATAGTCATAGCCATATATAACAAAAATTTCTTTCCTCTAACTATTCAGGAGAGCTGAAGGCGACAAAGTGAATTAATTGTAAAATATCCCAATAAGTATAAATTAATATATCAATTGAAAGCAATTTATTATGAGAGTGAGAAGGAAACTTCTTCACCATAATCTCACAGTAAGAAAACAGGCACGATGCAAAGTGCTGTACCAGGCTGTGAGAGCATAAACCCACTGCACAGTGTAACATTCAGCAAAGCATAAAAGACTGAAGACTGTAAAAATCCACATTTCTCACATTACAGAAAAGGAGTAACTCAAGATCCAAAAAGATTTATTAGGTACACTGTGGGATTTAAGCTGAAATCAGCCACAATTCCTCAAAATCTTTCTTTGTTTTTCATTTCTCTGGAGAAATTGCAGTAGACATTTCTGAAAGCATATCACTATAGTAACTTAAAATTCCCTTGAACACCTAGGGTAAGATTCATATCATTTGACTTTAACAACCTGAAAATTAAGCACCTAGATTAAATAAAGATGATTCATTACCTAAATAAAGACATATAGGTACCTTCAGAGCATGATTAATTCCACCCTAAAATGTGATTCGGTATTGGACAGCAAGTACTACATGTGACTTTCCATGGAACTCTTTTGTATCATGTGTCTGTGGTAGTCCAAACACCACTGCCCAGGTGGTTATGCAAAGCTTACCTGTGTGTGTCATCTTCATTACATGACCACGTCATTTGCTGAAAAGCTTAAAGTATCATGCTGTCATCTAGTGAGACATAATCCAGCAACAAAATTTTCAGAGGCTTTTCTCTTCAGTTTATCAGTATAAACATAAACAAGCAAAACCACACGTAGCCATTCACATACAAGCAATTTATCCTTAATTCCAGAGTTGCAGCAGTAGTTGGTAGTCCAGTCCCAATTATATGATTAAGTGGTAGAAGTTAGAAGTAAAAAGTAAGAAGAAGAAGAGGTTGTATGGGCACATCTGTTAATTTTAAGTGTTGAAAGAGCTTTCTCATAAGGTTTTGTTTCTGTTTACCTTGCCTATGATTCTAAAGACTTTGTTCTCTCAAGCAAACAACCTCCTCCCACCTCTCTTCCCTTAAATATGATCGAAGTTACAAGATTCTTGATATACTACCCTTTTTTCTTCTCATCTTTTGTTGATTTGTAGATTCAGAACTACATCAGCTTGTGACTCACTGATAGTCTTGAAAAATACTGTCCCTTTGGTTCTTCACCTTATTAGTCAGCCATATCTTGGAAAGCTTTGCCATAAAGTTTTTACAATTTCATTGCACACTAACGCTTTTATGTTCTTCAGCCTTTTATGCTGGCAAGGATTTCCTGTACCAAAGGAAAATGGTAATTTCCCTTAGTTTTTGTTTATTGGTTTTCATGACACATCACTTTATCTTATAATGCTAAACTTATTTTCTATCACAATCAAAAGATGGTATCACCTAGCAGATAACTGTATTTACCTTTATCATCTGACTACATATGATCATATCCCCTAGGTATGTCAATCACCACAAATTCAGCCACTCATATGTCAGCCATTTTGATTGAGAGAAGAGAAAGTGGGGTATTCAGGAAAAAAGTTGCAATATTTTTCACAAATTTTATCTCTACTGTGTATCTACTTCATATAGAAGGGCAGATATTTACAAAAAAAATCTGATTTTTCTATTCCATAACCAATACCCCAATATGTCATTGACCATTGTGAAGAGGCATATTTTGGGAGTTTTGGAGTTGAATTTCCATAAGGATATAGGGTATCAAACCTAGTCTTTCACCACTTCTGTTGGTGGAAGGGACAAATGAATACAAGAGAATATTCTGGTGATTTTCTGATTAAGACATCATCTTTAGGAGAAAAAAACACTTCCCTTCCCTTCCCTTCCCTTCCCTTCCCTTCCCTTCCCTTCCCTTCCCTTCCCTTCCCTTCCCTTCCCTTCCCTTCCCTTCCCTTCCCTTCCCTTCCCTTCCCTTCCCTTCCCTTCCCTTCCCTTCCCTTCCCTTCCCTTCCCTTCCCTTCCCTTCCCTTCCCTTCCCTTCCCTTCCCTTCCCTTCCCTTCCCTTCCCTTCCCTTCCCTTCCCTTCCCTTCCCTTCCCTTCCCTTCCCTTCCCTTCCCTTCCCTTCCCTTCCCTTCCCTTCCCTTCCCTTCCCTTCCCTTCCCTTCCCCTTCCCCTTCCCCTTCCCCTTCCCCTTCCCCTTCCCCTTCCCCTTCCCCTTCCCTTTTCCTTATGGCAGAGCAGAATGGTTGTCTCAGTATTTTCTGAGAACAGAAGATTTTCACAACAAAGGTACAGAGGGATTAGTAAAAAGGAAGGGAAAAAATTACTTGATCTTAGAGAACAGAACCCCCTTCTTCCTTTTTCTATCACTTCATCTAATGATTTAAAAATCATTATTTTCTAATGATTTACAATGTAACAGCTACAGCTGTTACATTATTTCCTTCTTTCAGGATAATTTTAAGAAATTATTTTTACACACTGTGAGCTGTACCTCTATGTGTTTCCTTCTACCATCCATTTTTAGTTTTACATCTTTGTTTTTATACACCTGTGTATCTACCCACACAAGCTTGTGAGACTGACTTATAGTGAAAAAGTGCCTTTCTTGCATTCTTACAAATCTAGGAGAAGGCTGTGTTCAAACAGACTTGTTAATTTATTTTCCTTATCTATTCTGACTTAGCAAGGAGTGTGAAGGAACTACAGCATCTGGCTATTCCAAAAGGGTAGAGATCAGTGGCTCAAGGCTAATGAATAGTGGTATATTCCATGGGTCAATACTGGGTCCAATCCTGTTAAACATTTTTTTTAATGACTTGGATGATGGGGCAGAATACACCCTCAGCATCTTTGCAGATGATGTAAAATAGGGACAAGTGGCTGCTATCTGTGTTGCCATTTAGAGGAACCCTGACAGACTAGAGAAATGGGCTCACAAAAACCCCATCAAGTTCAGCAAAGGGAACTGACAAGTTCTGCACCTGAGTAAGAATAATTCCATGCATCAGTAGATGCTGAGGGCCGCCCAGCTCCAAAGTAGTAAAGTAGTTTCAAAGTAGCTCCGAAGTAGTTTCCAGTAAAGGGCTGGGACACCGTGTTGAGAGGGAGCCAAGCTATTTTCAGCTATGCCCAGTGGCAGAACTCTAGGCAATGGTCACAAAATGAAACACTAAGCATTAGTGATTCAATGTAGGTCATGTAATAACAAATTCTTTTAAAACTGTGTGTGAGATTAATAAGATGGTTTAGTCACTTCTGTTTTTTACTTGTTTTTCTGCTTAATTTTACAATAGCTGTTTGCTTGCTTGTTTTTATTGGAGTGGTATGGAGAAGTACTGTTAAAGTATTTTGTTGTATTAGTCTCTAATAAATAGACATTGTTCCTTTAGGATCACTAGGTGATATGAAAAATGCTTGCTAATGTAGACATAAGACATCTGAATTTTTTATTCAGATATTTCATCTACCTGTTAGATTCTTTAGGCTTTACAAACAAAATAGAGTTCACAAAATATATTTCAGTATTTATTATTCCTTGAACCATATTACACTAAAATATCACACTTAAAAAATCATACATAAATACTGATTGAACTTTATTTTATAAACCAGCTCTGTGTCTTGATAAGCTGTAGGATTGTGTCAGAAACTTTTACATCATTGCAGCTGTTTGTGGCTGCAAGAGGGGTATCAAACCACAGTCTCTTAAGCCAACAACTAACAAATAAATACTTTTTCAATAAGATTACATCAAAGTAATCATGTTTAAAAAATGCAATTATAAAGAACTCTAAATGTTGCAAATAAGTGACACAATAGCTACAATATTAAATTTATTAATTTTTGTGGTAACGTTAGTTAAGTAATAATGTTTCTGCTTAACATCTTGAAGTGCTAAGGAGAAATACGCGATTTTGCCTTTGGTCCTTTGCTGTATTTACAGATGGCCAGATGGCCAGATGGCCAGTGTCAGTACTAGTCAAGAGATGTTGTTGGAGACGTAAGAGGCAGAAAAGGGATTAAGTTAGATAAAAGGTACTTCAAACTAAGGAAGAAATTGAGTGCTGGTAAAGTATCAATTCAAGGAATATGAAAGCCCTACAGGGACAACCTACAGCTGGAAATCCAAGACAGTCAGAAGAAAAGATCATTAGCATAAATACGACTTAATCCTTTGGACTTTGATTAGAGGAAAAATTACAGATATTAAACCAGTCAGTAATTAAAATGATACAAAAAAATTTTCTGGAAATATTTCCTACTTTTTACATTTATAGCAAGGTTTTATTAAGAAATTGTACAACAGTGCTGTCACTGCTGCCTCCTTTTGAAGCTCGTGGTACAATAAAGAAAATATGGAAAAAAGGAAAAGGCTATAACTTTCACATTGTCCCAAAAACTTAACATTGGAACAGAGCATTCCAAGCATCAGCCCAACAATTGATCATCTGAAATTACTTTTTTTTATGTAAAGGTCTTTGCAGCTCACAAAAATCTGCTGTGAAAAATGACTGACAAATTTCACAAAATAAAAAATTTTATAGATACATGCATACACACATACATATGCACATACATATATATGCATGCATACCTATCTAAATACGTATATATATAAAAGAATCTAGAACTCAGTAAAAATTTCAAACATGAGCTGTGCCTGTGGTCATCATCTGAGTAAACATTTGCAATATGTTATCACTGTAAAAAAATAAATTAAAATTTTTTTAAAAAGAGCCACCTAGATTTTTTGACACTTAGCCACTTTCATGAATAATCTGTCCTTTCCACACAGACAGATGAATATCTAAGCCTTTATTGCTGAAAATTTCACTGTACCTAAAGTTTAAGCCCACCTATTAAGAGGCCTGGGGAAAGAATACACCATCTAGATGACATCTGATCTGTGTCTTTTATTAAGATAATTTGTTTCAGAACTGTGAAAAACTGTGAGTTAAGAAGCAGTGGATTGCATAGTTACTGGCACCTTCAAAGGAGCAACACTGAGTAATGGCTAAATCAAACAGGAACCAACACATCAGTATTACTGGGTAGTTTCAGGTTTACAGAAGCTGAACATAATGAGAATGGCTGATATCTGATGAAATATATAAGAGTTACCGACTCAAACTGGAATATACTTGACAGATCAAATAATTCAATTGCTGAACTGTCTAAATAGTGTCCTGTTTGACTACTGGTTGGAGCAAATTATCAGTTTTCCTTAGAAGTCCAGGAGCATGTGGTGTATGACTTGTTTATTATGTGAAAAAGGAAAATGGTGAGACTGGACATAGGATGAAAGGCTGACCTGCACAAATATTTAGTCTTATTTGAAATGCTCCAAGCTACTTGAGCGATTAAAGGAGGGCTGGTGGACATGAAACCCTTTAGGACAGGCAACTGAAGAGTGGCTGTAGGACTTCTCAAGTGGCACCTTAAACTTATGCTTAATCAAGTGAATTAAGCCATGACAATTTTCTTGACTTCCTTTCTATTGGCTATCTTTTCATTGTGCTAGGCATTCGGCATTCAGTATTTGACAAACGTGGATAATTCCATGCATGCATGTTTGGCTGCAGAAGATTTTGACAAAGTGTCTATGAGTAAACAGTGATCAGAAGTTTTGTCAGCTTCTTCAATAACTGCATTGTGAATCACAAGTGGAAACTGATTTGGAAAAAGAAGAGATATTCATGGACACAGTGGAAAAGGTAAAACATTTTTTTAATGTGTATCTGTGAAGAGTTCTTTTAGATTTTACTGTCAGTGGAACAACCTTGGGAACTTTCTGACAAATTTACCCTCACAGTTTGGTATGCATACAACCTTTGTTCCTGATGTGCTCTTTACCTCCCTTAAAATTCAACAGTAGTTATTTAAAGTGTGCATAGAGATATTTTCCTGGGTTGACTGTAAATAATGGTGTATTCTCCTTAATGGTGTATTCTCCTATCATCTGTGACTCTGCCAGGACCCTGCGGAGCGGGAAGCTATGCCTCAGGAAAAAAGGACACTAAAATCCATCAGCTGTTACTCAGATTTAATAAGTCCTTTTCCCTTTTCCCGTGCCTTGTGGGCATTTTGTTTTGTTTTGTTAATTAAATTTTTGTTAAATAAAAGGGTTTTTTTTCTTTTCACTTCCCTCTATGGAAATTATTTCCTGGCCTGGGTGGGGGAGGAGCTCGCTGGAACATGGGAGCATTCGCCCTCCCAGTTTGTCTCAAACCAAGACAGGTATCTGATCATTTAGACTTCTCTATATAATATTCATTTCATACAGTATGTTCCAGACTGTAGTTCTCAATTCAATATTAGGAAGGGAGAGATTGAGATGCATCATGTGATATCCTTATTACCATGGATTCCTGCGACATCACTTTTGAGTTGATCCTAAAGCAGATTGAATTGTCCTGTAAAATAATGCCCTCAGGCCAATGGTTTGGCTGAGTTTGAATTGCCAGGGCATGTTTTAGGAAGATATTCCAGCTCATCATTTGCAGCTGGCTCATATTCATGGGACTCAATCCCTGAGCAGCATATGCGTGCATAGTAGCCCTACTTGTCGACATCTGTCATGTGTGGTGGGGCATTCATCATGTGGGTGCCTGTGGTTCTGTCTGCACCAGATGTATGCAAAGATTGCTGTGTGCAGATTCACCCCAAGGAATATGGATCATATCAGGCTGTTTGGAAATTTTTTTGTAAGTTTGTGATGTTGGTTTCTGTTTCTTAAACAGATGGTACTAGGCTGTTGTACAGTTGAAGTTGCATATGGGATTAGCAAAAACCTGCCATGTGTCCTGTGCTTTATTGAAGTGCTTAACTTGTCAGACCTCTGTAATTGGTTGCTCAAGGAATTGACACAGGAGTGTCAAGGTACAGACTTTCTGACATGCAATGATCTGTGATGCCATAAACTATATGGCCCAGTATCATCTTGTACTAAAGTCTGTGAATTAAAGTAACAAGATTGGCTATGATTTAAAGCATTGAAGAAAATTTTCCACTTATTCACACTATGTGTAAATCAGTCAGAAATGTAAAGAAACAAAGAAGGTTTTAAAGAGATTAAGAGATATTAGAAAGGGATAAAGTAAAAAAAACCAAACTCACTAAAACCAGAAGTTTATGATTATTTTTTTATCAGACACATCTGGTGAAGATATAGCTTGATATACTCGATCTGTGACTCCACCAGATACAGAGGAGTTAATTTGCTATTTTACTGGTTTTCTTCTGATTGTCCTAAAATAGTCCACTCTCAGGCCTCTCATTATCAATCTTCTAAGTAAATTGCCTTGGAATACATGTCTCTATTGAGAAGTTGTTTGTGGCTATTGCTATCCACTGACCTTCCCCACAAATTATGTTAAACACATACAGAGTGTTTTCAAGGTTTCCATGATCCCACTTTGCTAGAAATTTTAGAATTATTGCAATATTCAAGGAAAAGATGAGTATACAGCTCTGATCTTCAGTTTGCTTAATTTATTCCCAGCAATCCAGTCAAATTAAGATGAATGTTTCCTGAACAAGTGAAAAAAATTGCAAATTAATGACCCATATATTTACACTCTGGTAACAGTCTGCATACATTGTGTTACTTACAAATCTCAACTACAATTTTGTGCAACTTCATTTCCTTTCTCACCACAGATGAGTGGAAAAGTATTGGCTAAGAAAGTCAATCAATAGCTGCTTTTTTAATAATGATTTTAATATGCAATAAAAAAATACTATTTATAAGGTAGTGTTTTTTAGAAAATGTAAATAAAGGATGTATGTTAAATTCATAGTAATAGGGACATCAAAATATGTAGACATCCAAGCAATATATTTATCTTACCACTGAGCGGAAGAGATCTTTTTCTCCCTAATCCTCAGGAAGCAGCTGATGATGCAGGAGCAGAGCAGAGAAGGAATGTGATCCTTTTTCATAGCACATCACTAGGAAAAAAAAGGAAACATAACATAACCCTTTTTTTCCATTACCCCTCCGGTAATATCCCCTGTACCAGTGTACTACCAGTATACCAACATAATGAAACATACTTAGACTAGTTTCCAGAAGTTCTTAAAATATTTTGTCAAAGTTTCTGGGTTTTTTTTGATAGAACTGGTTGACAACTGTGAAAGACTTTGAGGAAGATGGAAGTGATGACTGAATGTTTATGTGGTTTCTTACCAACTGAGAAATGAGAAAGACATTTGGAATTAATGTTTCTTGGATAAAGCCTTCTAAAATCCACATGAATTTGAGTATTTTGACTCAGAATCAATTTGGAATTAATGTGATAAAAAACTGAACCTGAAATGGATGTCAAGTTTGCCTAGATGTTCCCTAATCCAGTCCTCCTCAACCAAGGGAAAGTCTTCCTCTGTATTCTCTGTGTATAAGCCATAAGGTGTGACAATATGCCCTCAACCTATATTTTCAATCCAAAATGAAAATCATTATTATAAAATTTCATGTGATTAAACTTACTTAATCAGTTATGTTATTTTCGCTAAGTTTCTAGAATATCTTTTTAAAAAGGACTAAATTGCATTTAATTGATTAATTTTGAAACTAAATGTTGTATCACTGCCTAAAACCATGTAGACTTCATTAAACTAGAATGTAAAAGGTGGACAAATTCAGAATTTTTGAAAGCAACTCATTGAGTAAATATTCGCAAAAGCATACCTAAAGTTGGAGTTATGTATGTTTGTAATTCTTTTTTTGTTTCAAAATACTAACTAATATCATAGATGTTACTAGGGCAGAATTTAAAATATCAGTTCAACAACATGTAGAGGAAGTGATTTTATGTTTGCGGGCAAGACATGGTTTGCAGAAGATGTGTTTTCTCTATAATCTAAAATTATTCCTGCTATCTAAGAGTTGTACATGTAAGGTTAACCTGCAAAACCTGCTGTAACTACAACTATGAAAAAGAAGGAATCCAGTGACTCTTTATCTCCTTTTTTTACCTCACATTCATTTCTTAAAAGCAATACCAACAAAATAACAGGAGACAAATGCAATATCCATTTTGGTTTTTTTTTTTTTTTACATTTCATATCTGATTTCTGAGTTTTTAATATACTACATATATCTATCTGTCATTTGCTTTTTGTAGCAGTCAATGGCTCATTTCAACATTAGGTGTGAATTGAAAAAGATAAAAACATTTGGGATTAAGTAGATTTTTGAGTATTGATATGCATTTCAAATAAGTAGGCTTGTCTTGTGTACTCTCAAGTCACTGAATGGCAAATTCTGTTAAAGTCAAATCATTGGAAATCATGTATACATTAGCTATTGTATTTTAAATGCAGATCACAGGCAATAGAGTGAATGGGCGAATGGAACTATGTGAATGAATGAATGAAGAACTGGAATTGTAATTTTACTTTTATGTAATTACAGATACACTGGTATTTACATTAAAACGGAACAAAAATCAGAATAAATCTTAATTATTTTTTCTTATATTAGCTTTTTTTTTGTCCCTGAAATACCTGTTTTGAGACAGGTAAATTAAAATATACTATTGCTGTGATTTTGAAATGAGAAAACGTTTTTTACCTGTCCTTGTTATTATGACTAGAACAATATTAAAATAAAACTGAGAAGTGAAGTAACACTGTACTCAAAAGAATTTAGTCTGCAGCTTTCAGAAAGACAGTCTGTGGATCTGTGGTGATCATGACTCAGAGAAGCTGAGATGAGAATGATATGCATAGAAGAAGAGAAGCCTGTTGCCAAAAAAACCTTTCTGTTTAAGCATACGTAGGTCTTACTACACCTCAGGATATGGCATCTTCAGTGCCCACCCTTACCTGTGATGATTTGGCTGAAGCCAGAGATCTCAATTGTTTTATGGAGAGTTTTAGCATTAGTTCAGGTTCCACAAGAAAATAGGTTTCATTCTTCTGAGGAGAAGTGATCTAACAAACAAAATTATTTTACTTCTCCATTTCATGCCAAAGTTGTGTTGTTATCACATCTTACTTATATCTTGCTTTCCTTTTCTTCACTTATGAAAGGATAGTCCATAAACCCTATACCTTAGGAATTACTGCCTGAAATAAAACTCCACTGAATAGTTCAGTAACAGCTTGTTGGCTACTGTTAGGAAATTATTACGCTTTTTTAACAGGTTCATTTCCTGGTCTCCACTGTAAAAGCTCATTTTTTCATTTGTGGTCTGCAATTAGACATCAGAGGATTGACTGGATCATGTAACACATGAAGCATCTCTAATAGAAATTCAGGTCAGTCAGGATACCCTCACTTATGACTGCAAAATATTGTCCTTCACCTTGCTTATGCCTAGGACATTCATCTATCTTTTTTTACCTGTTTATGGTTTGCTAAGTAATGGTGCTTAATAAAATCTCATATGCTGTGACTGAACAGATACAAGACATGTGTCTTCTGCACATTTAAAAAAATATTTTTGTTCTTTTTGACTTAAGAAAAACCGCATTGCCTTGAAATTAGACACTTCCAAACATTCTGGATCACTGTAGTAAATATTGTTCCCACACTGGTCAGTTCTTGGACTTATGGTTATGGATTAGATCTCTATCAAAATATTGGCCAGACAAAACTTAAACCAGATGCTATTTTAATAATAACAGTATTGTGTGCTAGAAGGGAAATAATTAGAGTTTCCTAATGTGTCAAGTTGATTTTGGCTGGGTATCAGATGCCCACTATGTTTCTTTATCTCTACCTCAACAGAATAGGGAGAGAAAATATCACAAAAGTTTTATGGATCAAGATAAGGACAGGGAGATCACTTAAAAATTACCATCAACATGAAAATGGACTCAGCTTGGGGAAATTAATTTAATTTGTTACGAATTAACAGTAGAGTAGGAAAAGGAAAGCAAATCTTAGAACAACTTCCCCCATCCCTCCCTTCTTCCCAGGCTCAATTTGCATGTTGGTTTTGCTTCTTTAGCCCAGAATATCAGCAAGGTATCTTTAGCATTTAAGAGAAATTTAAACCCTTCAAAAGCTGTTGTGGTAGGCCTGAAGAAGTGTCTGAAGGGTTGGGAGAAAATGCACCCCTGTGTTGATGTATTGGTTCTGCTTAGCCCAGTTTTTGCTAGTGGGTGAGGAGTGGCACAAAGATGGCTCCTGTATGTCCTGTGTGAAGGGTCTGGAAGTTTTACACCACGTCCAGTAGAGCCAGTCTCTGATGGCTCTAGAGATAGATGATGGACATTCTGCTGGCCAAGTCTGGGCCAATTAGAGATGTTAGTTGCGCCTCTGTGAAAACATTTTTAAGAAGAAATTAAAACAATGTGAGCATGCACTTCCTTTTAGCTAGAGGAGGAGGAGGAGGTGAAAATATGTGAGGGGACAACAACACGGAGACACCAAGGTCAGTGGAGAAGGTGGGGGAGGAGGTACTCCAGGCGCCAGAGCTGAAAACTCTCTGCTAGCTGTGGTGAAGATCACTCGTGGGGGGGGAGCAGGAGGTCCCCCTGCAGCTCATGGAGTCCACAGGGGTGCAGAGATCCACCCACAGCCCATGGGGAGGTGCCCATGCCAGAGGAGCAGATGGATGCCTGGAGGAAGCTGTGATCCAGTGGGAGTCTCATATAGAGAGAAAGGCCTTGCTTGCGAAATGGAAGCAGCCTGGCCTCGGCTCTGGAGTCTGCACGCTATGCACAAGGACTCATGAGTGAGCAGATTTGGGCGGGATGCTGCTCGTGAGATTGGATCCACGCCAAAGAAGTTTGCAGAGGACTGGCTCTCATTGGAGGGACCTCATGGCTAAGTAGAGGACCCCTCTCCCTGATGGACTGACCAAAGAAAAACCCCCATACCCTGCCCCCTGCCCGTGCTGTTGGTTGGAAGGAGAGAGGGGGGTGAGCGCAGGAAGAGCATCTTAAGAGAGAGAGGGGTGAGTGAAGAAACGATGTCTTAAGAACTAATTTTTTCTTCTCGTTTATTCTCCGACTCTGCTAGGTTAATAAATCATTTTGCAACTTTAAGTTTTGAGTCTGTTTTGCCTTACAGCGCATCCTCCCGTGGTCCCTTATGAGGCCTGCATGTGTGTGGTGTGTTACTTTTTTTCCTCTTCTCCTGCACAGGTGTGGCAGGAGAGAAGCAGATGTCGCAAGTGCCTTACATTTGGCCAAGGTCGAACCATCCCTCCCAACATCTCTACCTTGTCCCCTCAAGTAGTGGAGGACGATGAGGTATTTGTATTTACAGTCAGTCCATCACACTTTGTCTCGGCCTAACCTTTCTTCCCAATCTCTTCCCCTTTTCAAGCATGGAGTCCCATCCTCCATAAATTTTGCTGACATGGATCCTTCCCATGGGCTGCAGTTCTTCAAAAATAGATTGGTTTCCTTCAGTGGGGTGCAGTCCTTCAGGAACAGATTGCTCCATCAGAGGTCCCCCATGGGGTCACAGATGCTGACAGAAAACCAGTTCTAGTGTGGGCTACTCTTCATGGCTTCATAGGTCCTCCAAAAGCCTGCTTCAACACAGGGTTTCCATGGGGTCGCAGCCTCCTTCAGGCATCCACCTGTTTGTGTGTGGGGTCTTCCACAGGCTGCAGGTGGATCTCTGCACCCCTGCTGACCCCCATGGGCTGCAGGGGCACAGCTGCCTCACCATGGGCTGTACAGGGGCTGCAGGGGAACCTCTGCTCCTGTGCCTGGAACATCTCCTCTCCCTTTTTTTCCAATGGTCTTGGTGTCTGCAGGGCTGTTTCTCCCACATATTTTCTGTCCTCTCTCACTGTTGCTGTTGCACAGCAGTTTTTACCCTTATATATGTTATCAGAGATGCTCCCAATTTCACTGATGGGCTCATCTTTGGCCAGCTGTAGGTCTGTCTTAGAGCTGGCTGGAACTGACATTCTCTGATATGGGGGAGTTTCTGATGTCTTTTTGCAGTAGCCATCCACACAATCCCCCCACCTCATTACCACAATCTTGATACATAAACCCAATACAGTAAAAAAGAGTATAGTGGTTTCACCCTGGCTCCATTTAAGACATGCACCAAAGCTTCTCTATCACTTCCCTACATAGCCGGAGAGGGGAGGAAAAATTAGAAGGGTTTATGAGCAAGGACAGAGAGAGATCACTCACTGATTACTGTCACAGGCAAAACAGAGTTGAATTAGAGACATTAATTGAATTTATTACTAGACCAGCATAATGAGAAGTAAAATAAGACCTTAAAAACACCTTCCCTCCACCCCTCCCTCCTTCTCAGCTTCTAGCAGCTTCTCACAGAAACCACCCCTGTGGCCCTGCCAGCTACCAAAACCTGGCTATGCCAACCAAATACAAAAATAAACTGCATCAGGCCGTGAAATCAGACATAGAAAAAACCAGTATTTTTTTAGGCGTGTTTAGTCACTTTAGCATGTTATTGCTGTAAAACATATTTATGAATTTTTTACTCATATACAATCAGGGAACTAATACAAATTTGAAATGTGTTCTAGTGAGTTTTACTGGAAAGTTGAAATGGTTGTTTATGAGAATATATTTTTACTTTAAATTAAACCATTACAACTTTCTGAAGCTAGCTCAGTTTTGGTCTAAAATTGCATAAACACTATAACGCATACAATGAATCACAGGGAAACAGGATCTGTGGACATATTTGAGTATCTAATTGGTAAATAATAGAATCTGAGACAACATTGTTTTCATTGGCAAAGATCGGTCATTGATTCATAAAAAGAGAAACAACAAAAAAGCATCATTGCTTCATTATCAATTTGCAAGTTGAAATTTATTCACCTGAATTAAGATGCATATTAATCATTAGTGACAGTATTGTCTTTTATCCTGGAGTTTTTTCAGTTCTGTTTGCAAATGGTTTATGTTTTGAATGAAGTGTCTAATGACCCTGATTTCAACATGATTTTCCTGAAGTGATGGACCTCTTCTATACATTCTTTATATTATTTTTCTTACAAAAAGCAAGGAAACACCAGCTGAAGAAATTTTGCAGCTGGCATATTCTTGCATTATCAAGGCTAACCAGCCCCATCACAGGGTAAAAAATGGTAGACTGTCGGTTACAGATCAGTACATTTGCAACAGCTGCTGCTGCTGTTAAACTAAAATTGCTATGCATATTTTCTTCTTATTATTTTCTAAAAGCAGTGCTTCTCAAATATCTGAAAAGCTATTACTTCTGACAAAATTATTCCCTCTCAGTTATGCATAAACATTTTCTATTTTCTTAACATTTAGAACCTTGGGTACTATCATTAAGAAAATTTGCAGAAAAAAAGGACCATAGTTCAGAGAGGTGAAAATAAAATCATATTCAAGACAGCTGCATGACTGATGAATCCTGGAAAATATGTATTAAGTTCTCAAAAAATCAAGAACTTGAGTCATCAGCAAATGTCAACAGATTCTTTTCAGACAAGGTTTTACAAAAAAAATATTACCTGGGCCATATTTTTTTCTAAATGTGTAAATAACAGTTTCTCAGTTACCATTTCTAAATAATTCCTTCTTTCCCCTTTTTTTTTTTTTTGCCAATAACATCGTGATTAACACTCAAAATGAAGGAATTTCCTTGATTAAGAAAAGACTTAGAAATATTTATATTACAAAAACAAAATCTATGATCATAATTTGTCATAACAGGGCATGTTTTGATACTACAAGGTCATAGAAGATCATGAATTGTAGTGGCTGGCTAAGCTACAGAGAAATATGCAACAGGCTTATCTCATTGCAATAGGCATTTTGGATAAAATTCCATCTGGCATATGGTCCCAGCAATTCCCAGCTGGTGCATGATCCATTGCACAGTCTACAGCAGCCCCCGGTGGGTTAACACTGGGCAGCAAATCAAAAAGCTGCTTCTGGCTTTCTAACAGACACTCAACTGCTGAAATTCAGCACATCAGAAGTTGTATGAGTAAGACTCAAAAAGTTCAGCACTAATCAGGCAAAAATACAGTTGTAGCAAAGGCAGAAAATTATTCATGTCATCCATCTGGGAAATTAGACTGATTTATCCTTTATGATCAGAAATTAGATCAATTCTTGAGTAAGTATTAAGGGTAGCAATGGAGAGTTGTATGGAGACTTAGTGACATAAATACCAACCTCATCCTTTGCCACAGCTTTCTGCTTAACACCTTGCTTGGATGAAGACTGTCCACCCATCCAGGTTGATTTATGTCTTCTCCATGTACTTAGTGGGTAGTAAAACCGAAGGATTTTTTACCATTCGAGATTATCTGCATGATATGGAAGACTAAAGAACCTTCTTTAAAATTTTGTAAACAGTTTTTACTAGTCAGCATAGAAATAGTAAAATCTCAAATCTGAAGATGTAATTAGGTATGTTAAAGTAGTTCATGTCTCTTTCAGTTTAAAGGAAAATATAACTCTTTGTGAATACAGACACTTGCAGTGGGAATTTTAATTGATTCTGATATGGGTTTGTGTGACGACTATGCATCTCTCATATTTTTTCTTTGATCAGAAAATAAAATTGAGGCCCTTTGCCTGACAGAATTCTCTCTTCCTGTAGATTTCTAAAACTGTAATAATCAAAAGAGGGAAAAGAAGTTCTTTGTGCTTGCCTCAACTAAAAATTGTATTTCATGGAGTATAAATGTGAATTACTGGTCTGAAATGATTATTTGTTTATCTTACTGTAATTGTTAACTTCAAAACAGAAGATGTCTATCAGTGAATGGATTTTTTTTTCAATGAAAAATACTAAGACATCATTAAAACCTAAGAAAATTGTACTTCCTGGAAAGCAGATGTATAAAAGAACTATTTGAGAATCTTTATAGTTGAAAAATTTTATAATGAAACAAATTTTTAAATTTTGCATTAATATCCATTACATTTATTAGTATTATATGAATTATTCCCATCTTATAGCATTGACCTAGAGAATTGTCTGGATGTGTAAGCCAAAACAAATTTTCCAATTAGCAAGAATGAACATTTAATGTAAAATTTATGGGTATAGAATGCTGCAAGTAACTGAGCATACATGACATTCTACACTAAAAATATTTCACATGAAGGCAAAATAAGAATGAAATAAGAATTCTCCACAAAATGTCAACACTACTTACTAGATCCATCTTCATGTTTTTATTATATACTTGATAATTCAATCTCATAAAAGAAATCTAGTTCTTGGAAGGGTTGGGTTGGGTTGGGTGGAGCATCAAAAGCAAAAACTGATGATGATCTCTTTGAAAGATTCTCCAACAGATGGTAGGTTGTTGATTACTGTTGATTTTTAAGTTAGGTTTTATGTCACATGGGTAATATTCCCTTTAATATTTTGGGTAGATTACATGTCTTATTTCTGTTCAGTTGCATACAGCTCTAAAAATGTCATAGATGTAAAGAATAAATTTGATTTTAGTTACTGCTAAATAGTCATAGTAATTCCTGGTCCAAATTCAGTATCTACAGTGCTGTCCTCTACCTCCATGAAGAACACAGCCCATCCCATTCACTTTGCCATACTGTCTGCCCACTTTTGTTCACCCATCTACAAGCCAGCAATATCTTTTTCATCTATTCAAGATTGCAAACCAAATGCTGTATAAGCAAATAAAAAAATAGAGCTTGACAAGTGTTCTCCAAAGCATGTCACTTATGAATTTAAACCCAGCATGTGGCTAATTAGCCCACCGCATTTAAATCTAAGGAAGAGAACTGCAAAAAACAAGGGCTATCCTTACTCTGGCTTCACAAACAGCTGTATAAGACTGAATTACAGCCAGAACACAGACTTACTCACATCTCTGTGAGTGGGTGTTAATACCAAATATTTCAAGAAGTCTCTTTTTCCCCTTCACTACTACAAAATTTATTCGTGATCCGACTTATTTAAAAAGGATTCCAAAAGTTGCTTAGTTGTGTGGGAGGTTGCTATTTTTTAAAATAAATCCAGATTTAACTTACTTACGCACAAAATGTCTACAATATTTGTTTTGCTATTGGATATTATTGATAGTATCAGGATAATGTTGCTGTAGAAGTGTAAACTTGTCAAAATTGAAGCCGCATGAAGTCTCCACAAGCAATCTGGCACTAACTCTTCATCTCTGCAGGGAAAAAAAAATACTCTTGTTTTCAACCATTTCTAACTTCTTGTTGTGCCACAGAACGGCTTGTTTTTTCCTAAGCTATGATCTTGTTTTTTCTCTTGATGTGAGAACAAACCCGCATGCAGGGCACAGTGGGTCTCAGGCGAGGTGTGTCCCTCCTGGTGGGACAAGAGGTTGCTTGAAGTGTGAGCTGGAGAGTGCTGGGGCAGCTATGGCAAGGCATGGCATGCAGCACTGAAGAGACAGGGACACACTTCACATGCCTCTGCATTAAGCCTGGGGGTGCACAGTGACCCTAGGATTATTCACACTGTTCTAACTACTTCTAATGAAAGTAAATTAATTTTTTAACATTGTTTTACTCCTTATTTCTAATATTGTAGTTACCATACACATGTAGTTAATACAAATGAGAAAGAAACAATGACGACTTGGATAGAAAATTATTGTCGTGATTCTGAGTAGCAGATTAGAAAAATTTTTATGAAATGAAATTTAGTTCTGTGAATTTCTTAGAGAAGCAACTTTTGCATTTGAAGAAAGGAATTTAATTTCTTTTTATCACCATTCAGTATGCAATTTTAAGAATTCTGTTTATGTCAACAAGCCTCGAAAACCAATTGTTTTGTCTTCGTTTTTTTCAATGCCTTTAAAGCATGCACATTCTTTCTGAAGTTAGATTCACTGTGGGTGTAAGTGACAGACTGTATTTCTAACCAAACACATTCCCACTCAAAAAAAAAATATGCTTTTCAATATCTGAGGACTACTTGTAACCTATTATAGCATTCTTCGAGTTTGGATCATGTAGCTTGTTTTTCTAGTAGTTTATATGTCTGGCTATCTTTTCTAAAAAAATCACATAATCCATTTTCTGTCAGTCTGGTACTCGTACAGAGAATGATTTTTTTTTTTTTTTTAAATTTCACTTCTGGTTTTGGACAATTTCAATTTTTTTATCCAGAGAAATCACTCTTATTCATATGTTATGTTATTGTCAAGCTGTATTTTTAAAGGTGATCCTCTCTCCATTATCATCTTCAAACAACCTAGATTTTTTATGGAAAAGCTCTCCTGTCTGTACTCCAGAGGTAACCATTTGTTTTCAACTTGGGACTCAGTCATTGAAACTCTCACGTAGAGTATTGGAGAAATGCAGACAAACCCATGCTTTTTATATGCTACATTTAGAACAGCAGGGGATTATACCTTGTTATTCTCTTTCTATCATTTTAAAAATTACCAAACACTATTACTTGTCACTTATTTACTGATGTAATTCAGAAATAATTTTGCTGTAACTTGCACTTACAGAGAATTAGCGTGACTTAATTTTCATCTAGGTGAATAAACTAGGCAGATATTTTCCAATTTATGTATTGTGATTCTGGATTACAGGTACTTTATTGGAATAGAGAAAATTATCTGCGTACTCAATATAATAGTCAGAGGTGATTTATTAATCACAGAACTTTTATGCGTTAGTCTCTTTTTACATTAAGAACCTGAACTTCCAGAGCCAAGTCAATTTTAGTCAAAGTGAAATGAAAATCTGTAAAACAAAATGCTTCCAGCTTGTTTATATAAACACTAGCCTTCAAAACTTCTTCAAATAAAAGCTAAAGCTAATTTCATTAGCTCTTTACAATTAGTTCAAGTTAAAATACTGAAAGGTAGGTATTCTCTTGTATTTTTCTCATTTTATTCCATAGCAACAAATATAGATGGATGAAAAATTATTAGCTTTGCTCAAAAATGTTGGCCGCTCTAACCTAAATAGGGCAGATATAACTATATTAAACTGGTAATTTCAGATCAATTGTATCACTATTTTAGTATTAATTTCAGTTCATGAATCAGTGACTTTTTGACCACTTGTTGACTATTTGCTTTTTGTAGTGGACACAATGGATTGCTCCAAGCAGGGACTAATGACTGAAAACACTGAACCACAAACAAATAAGATAAGTATTTATTTCTCCAAAATACGCCCCTGACATACCCAATACTTACCTATATAAAGAAGAATCGCTGTCAGCTTTTAAATAAACAAGGAATTCTATTTCTCACTGTGAAGTGGTCAGTTTATAGACAACAAAGACACTTGGTGCAGAGGAAGGATTTGCAAATAAATGTTTAGTGTTGCTCCATTTACTAAAATATTAAGCAGATTTCTGAATGATGAGTTTATGTTTGATTCTTGTTGCATGAGTTATTACATTGTTATCAATTACAGTGATAATTTTTAGAAAACACCTTTTGCCTGATGAAATGTGAGGGTTTCTGATGCAAGTGCCTTACTAGTATTTTAGGTTGAAGTTGTGTTACTGTATGAAAGTTTTGTCATTGCAGACTTTCATGACATATGTAATTACATTCTTCCCATATGTCAGATGTTGCAAGCCCTTAATATCTATATAGTCCTTCACTGGTGTGGCTCCAGTATGTCCATGTCGTTCTTACTTGGGGGGTCCAGACCTGCACAATGTACTCCAGATGTGGCCTCAGCAGCACTGAATAGAGCAGAAAGTTCATCCCCCTCAACCTGCTGACAGTGCTACTTCAAGTGCAGCCCACTCTGAATTTGCGTTTCTTTGCCATAAGTGAGAATTGCTCATTCATCTTCAGTTTTCTGTCCACCAGGACTCTTCTGAAAGAAAAAGAAATTATTTTTTCATGATAAAAGAGACACCAAAGCAAAAGTAGAAGAGAAAATGTCAGTGTTTTACCCAGCAGTGGAATGGAAAATATTTTTAAAATATTTTAAATCTGGCAGTATGGGGTAAGACTTGCATTTTAAGATCTTATTTATACATTAAAATTCAAAAATTAGAGGAGACTCCATTTTTAAAATGCAAATCATTACCTTGATAGGAAGAAAGTGTGAAAATAGCAATCAGTACTTCCATATTGGAAAAAAAGTCACAAGACTGCCAACACAGTGCAAGGGATTGTGCTGAGGTGAAACTACTGTGTGTGGAAGCCAGACCACCAGCCAGGGATCAGACATGGGGAGAGTTGGAATGAGTTTCTTATTTCCTCTCAGTCTGTGTTGCTGACCACAGCTGGGCCAAAGGGTCAGGCACTGTGCCTGGTGGGAGTGTGCATTCTTTACAGAAGCTTTCTATGTGCCATGAAATAGGAACCTTAGAATATAAACTGGAGGGAGAGTTTACCCTATGGTCTGATTTGAAAAATAATTAAAGGAGTAAGACTCTATTGCATTTGACTGACTTCACATTGAACACTTTTGGAAATTTTGACATTGCCTCCCTTCATCATCTTTAATGTCCTGAATCCATATAGACATGTGCGATTTGCCATAGGCTTTAAGCCCTACTTTATGCTCTATTCCAGTAACCAAAAAAAAAACCCAAACCAAACCAAACAAAAAAACAAATAAACAAACAAACAAAAGCCAATCAGATTACTTGAAATAAGAAAGAATAAAAAAAGAGTAGTCATTAGCAATGAAAATATACTAACGTGGCTCTGAACAATTCTGTGAAACCACGAAAATCCCTTACAAGTGTGCTTTCTTAAAATGAAGGTGATTTGAAGATAAGAACTATGTTTAAGGAATATAGGAGCACCCATGGAGTCCAAAAATGATCCAGGGCCAAAAACTACTTAGTATGGACACCATCAGTCTGCCTTTGAAAGTTTTATCCCTGTTGGCATAAGATACATGGGGTTTACAGACACAAGCTAGTTCACGGCACTTGCCCTCAGAGTCTAAGATAATTGTTACCCATCCTTTATGTAACATCTCAGACACTTTCAGCATCCTCCTTCCCAGAGAATTACACCATTGTCTTCTTTCTATACCATTTGATACTTGGAAGAAATGCTTGGCATTCACAGACAGTTGGAGTTTCTGGGTTTGTGAAAATAGCATAGACTGGTTGTATCAAGGTTTTCCAAGTGTGAGAGAATCAACAATGCTATTTTTATCATGTAGTACTTTGTCTTGACTTCTGCTTCTACAGGCAGAGTTTATGCTTTTCAATTCAGACATTAGAGGATGAAAGAAACCCTGCTGGCAGAGAGGCAGACAAAAAATTGCATATGGGCTGGGGGTTTCATAAGTTTTATAGAAAATTAACTCATATCTCTTTCTTTGGAGAAACTATTCTCATTAAGTTTGGAAGACCTGTTACTTAGATTCTTGGACCAGCCATATCTTCCTGGTAAACGTGAGGACAATAACATGTCATGAAGTGAACAGTTTTTTAAGCTGTTGCAACACCATATGAAGCCTCACAGAAAGGTAGTAGTAATTGCATCTGAATCAGGAAAAAAACCCCTGTGGCCATGTCATATCTATGCCAGTGGCATTTCCAACTACATTGTCATGTTTCAGAACTTGCAGGCAGAATATTCTCAACCTTAATTTCCGTGCAAGAATTCTTAAATTCTTCTGAAGAATACTGCCTACATTTTCACTGAATGATCAGTAAGCTCTTTCATTTAGTATTTTTAAGTTGGGTTAAAAATTTCACTCTTTGAGTGCTTCTGTATTCTGCTCCAGAAGGTACTATAATTCCTTTGGGTACACAGGGTACATTTAATCCACAGCACTTTTATCCTGCTTGATTTCAACAGCTTTACACTGATATTTCCCTGAAGCATTTCTTTTGTTTGCTTGCTCCTGAGCCTTGCTGATACTGTAGCAGGTGCATCTCATAAGGCCACTACACTTGAGAGATAATGATATAAAAAATTGCAGGTAGACTAACAGTAGTTTTGCAGAAAGAAATAAAGATTAACACTTCTCTGAAGTGATCTTTCTAGTTGTCATAAACAAACCCCACTATTCTTGATGGAAAGCTTTCTGACACCTATAGTCTTTCCAGTCTTCCCAAGATTTTGGGGCTAAAATTATTTTTTGCCTGCATTTAATAATAGCAGCATCTGTCAAGAAGCACTATGGCAGATCAGTGGGCATAAAAAGTCAAAATAAGTTCCAAAGCACTGTTGAATTCACTAACATTTCATTTTTATAGTTGTGTGAAGAAAGAGACAATGAATACTTTGAAAGGGCAGGGATTTTCCTGTGATACTCATTGCTGTAGACAGCAATGTCATCTGTTTTAGTATGTGCAGGGTAGGAGGGAGACTGTCCTACCAAAAAAACCCAAAAAAAACAAAGACATTCCTACAACATCAAGAATGTCCCTTTTGACACATTTGGGCAGATTTCTCAAGGTAGTACACAAGAATTTTATGAGTGAACAGCCAGTTACATATTATTTTCAATACTTTGTCGGATCACAAGGGACTGGTTTACCTTTGTTAATGCAAATGTCCTTGGTTATTCATGACTAAATGGAGGCATCACAACAACTGACACTGTGGCTTGTATAAAAGTGCCAAAACTCTAAAGTTTTCACAATTAAGAAGACTTTTTCTGGAAGTTTATATTTAATTATTTATTTTATAAAGCAAAACTCTCATCAGTATAATGAGTAGTCTAAGTATTTTCAAAAAAACAGAACTAAAATTGCATAATGTTTTTGTATATATTTTCTTTTTTGTTTTTGATTGCTAGCTCAACCTTTACTTACAATACATTCTACAGTATTCATTAGAATTCGTTATTGATGTGTGGGGAGAATATTCACTAAATTGCTTAGAAATGAAATGTCAATTATTATGTTAGGGTTTATTATATTATATGGGCTGTTTATTATATGTCATATGTATATTGTATATATACTGTTATATTAGGTCTTATGTCTGTAGATGAAACAGATACTTGAAGTAACTATTGTAAATGTATGATGAAATGACAATTTCTTAACTGAATACTTGACATTTCATCAGTCAATAGCTATTTTCTACCTAAAATTAATAAAATAAAATATTTACATTACATATTTCTTAATTTCTAAATGCTGTTTTTCAGTAGTCATGACTGCATAAATTTAATCAAAAAAAGTGTTTGATAATGAAACATTGACATGTTTTAGACTCTGATGGATATAATTTATATATTTGTCAATCTTGTTTTATTGCTTTGTGCACTTTTGGTTTTGAATAAAGTATCTCATAAATGCAGTTTCTTCTATTAATACATAATAAATAAATAAACCTGCAATGAGTCTGAAACACCACAAAACTTTCTGGCAACAATGCAGGCATTTACTGTGAAGAGGAAAGCAATTTACAGAATTATACTGCCAATTTTATTCTAGATTTTCAAGCATCCCACAAATAATTGGCTTTGAAATAAGAAATGAAATCATCTGAATAGCAATACAAAAGCACAGTATGTATCCATACACTAGGTGAACCAAAAAAAATGCAGTTCATTTATGTCCACTTGAGTAGACATTTTTCAGTGTATTTTTTCAGACAGAGCTAATCATCACTCCTATTTCCTTTTTCAATATATTTGAAAACTATAAATCATTCAGCTATCTCCACAGCCATTCCATGTATCCTGTATCTAACTTCTGGGTGATAAACGAACTCTAGAAACATGTTTAATCAGAATAATGTTGTATAGCATATGTAGGGTGAAGCATTGAATGTTTCCTGCCAAGGGCAGCTGTTTGGAAAGAGACAATATCATCTGCAGCAACAAGGAAATATTAAGACTGCAGTCCATTTCACTATTGCCTTTTTGATAACATGTATTTGAAAACTGAAAGGATTCGTAACTGTCATAATGTGCTGCATAACTTTCCTTAAAAGGAGAAAAAAACAAACCAGTTTAATTTAAGGCTGAGCTATATAGGATGGTGTGTTACAGTTCAGTTTGCTCACTCACTTGCAACAAGGTCTACACTGAGCATGGAGTTAATGGCCAATGATATCCTGCATCACTGAAATACTGTCTAGCCTGTAAATTAATAAAGGATGAACAAAAACTCTATGTCTTAATATTAAATATATACAAATATTATTTTTTACTTTTTTTGCACAGATAGCTACTTAGTATTTTACAATCACAGCAGTGATCTATTCATCTTATAATGGTATGTGGAAACTGCCAAGGGAAACAACAGAGAAAATATAGAAAACATGATAAGATGAAGCTTATAAAATTCTGAGAAGTCTACTCAATTTCTCATTTCTAATAGAGGTCCAGGATTACTTCAGCTTCCCTATGAATCCAGATTGGATATCCGTAAGTGGGCAAAGGAAGTGATCCTAGAATAACTTTCTCAAGCGTAGGTACAGGATTCAGTACTATATGAGTAGGTATTTGATGCCATTTTAAATAAATCCGAATGTCCTGCTTGGCGTTCACTTGCCACTGCTGCTGCTCAGTGCCTTGATTATTCTTTCTGCCCTGTGCCATCTCAGCTAGACCTGTGTTTATGTCTTGGATATTGTAAGACATCACATACGGCAATAGAATATTAAAAATATATTTGCGTGTAAACATCTAAGTTTTGGCCAGTTTAGTTCTGAGCCCCTAAAATTTTGGGCGTAGACTGTATACAGGGGGGAAAAAAAAAAGACTTATCCTAAGGGCTTATAAAAATTTCTGGATGTGATGAGCAAAGGAGGGGAACTAAAACACACTAAGAGCCTCAGGTTTCTTCTGGAGCAACCCTTAAGAGGTTGAGGGCCAAGGCAGATCTTGCTGTTCATTTCACTGGGTCAGTGAAAGAATCAAGTTAAACAATCTGAAAAATAAAAAATCTTCACAACATAAAAAATAATTATACTCTCTGATTGTCCAAAAAGGACTCAAAGTTCAGTCTTTCCTAGCTCTGGAAAGCATTATTGCTAGAAATTATGATCCCCAGTAAAATCTGTAAGTATTTATGGGGGAAAGGGAGGGTGTGTGGGATTCAAGAAAATGCTTCATCAAATTGGCAAACATGGAATGATACAGATGGAAAATTTCAGGCATATTTATGTCTCTTAAGCTTGTAGAGAAGATCTGGAAACTTTCCTGTGCTGGGTTGTGGAATGTTTAATGGCAAACACAAATTGTTCAAAACCTGTTTTGCATCCCATGATGAATGTCTCTAATGCTTTCTATACATCAAATTATCTAGGTCTTCACTTAAATTACAAACAAAAAACCACCCCAAAGCACAAAGAATTTTCATATTATTTGTAATGAGTTAGGGTGGAATTTTTGTACGTCCCTGACTGGTTGAATGATTTTTACTTCCATGAATATTCATATAAAGATTGAGAATAATTTGTTATTTTCTGTAATCATGGTGAATGCTTTCTAATTATTAAAATGTGATATACTTCTGCTGCTATAGTAGTAATATAGAATCTTTAGTAAAGCACTAAGCTAATTAAACTTTCAGTGTCCCTAATGAAATTAAATGGGTAAGTGGCTATTCTCCTCTTTTGATGGTAACTGGAATATAGGGTTGGGATTCATATGCCTCCCCACAAGGGTAGGTTTCATGGGCATCACATCTCATTTCACATGCTGCAGTTTAAGGACCTCTTACATGATTTCTGGCAAATAGAAACACTTAGGTGCAAATAACAATACATCATGGCAGTATTATACTGGAGTTTGGCTGACTAAACTCTGCAGGTGTGAAAATGGTAAGTCAGCATACAGGAAATAATTCTGTCACATAATTTACAATGGAATGCAGCACATCTTCCTTCTTGTCTTTCTGTTCTTCATTTTTTGCCTTAAGTACTTCACAGTGAGATATGAAAACATTCAGTATATTTGAGATGACTGCAGGAGGCTAAAAAGGATGACATGGAAGATACACAAACCTCCAGACTGACAGCCGGAGGTTCAGGAGAATAACCACTGAAATACCAAACAGCACCAGAACTCCAGCTTTAGATAAAAGAATATACAATTCTTGAATAAATTAATTTTATATTCCAACTCCAAAAGAAAAGATTTAATTCAAATGCCTTAATCCATGTAGCTCTAACATAGCTGATAGTTACAAACATACTCTTCAGTTGGTAGAACTGCTAATTGTGAGATGCAATTTCCTAGTATATTAAAGTAGGGATCAATGAGAAGCCAGGAGTGATAATCTGCAGAATATAGATTGTTGTAAATCAGTTGTGTTTAAAAAGCTTAATTCCAATCATTTCTTCATTTTTCAATGCCCAATTTAATAGCTTATTTAATAGATCGATCATTAAGGAGCTAAAAGTTCAATTCACTTGCTTCAAAATATGCACCTGAGAAGTTCTAGTGCTGTGATTCTGTCTAGCCTCTGTTAAGGTATGAATATTAAATTAGCAGAAGGAGTGATGCTTCAACTTCCTTGTGGTTTCTCAGGTATGAATGACAAAGTATCCACAATTAATGGATCGAGAGCAATCAAATATAAGTGACCCTATAGCCAAATGACTCTGGAATTCTCCTGAAAACACAGATGGTCCTTTATCTTGTTCATTCCTTCTATTAATTTTTCATTTTTAAAAAAAGTATAGCAAAGAACAAATAAGCAGTCTTTAGATCAGAGAGTAGAATTCCCATCTTCATAGCCAAGTGAATTATACTGTCTCCAAGTTCATGAATTTCACATTGCTTACTGAGTAGTAGCCTAATTTGGGCCAAAAGCATTCTAATCCTTATTAATTTATTTTCTTCCTAGTGTTATTTTTGCACTTATATTAAGCAGTCAGTGAATAATATTGTAGAAAATAACATTTATAGAACTACTTATGTACATATGATAAGCAGTGAAACCGCAACAATCCAGAAGGCAGTTTCCTATTTCATTGGTCTGGAATTATGCTTGCTGTTCATCTAGCCCTGCAACTCACAGCTGCATGGCCATTGAACACTAAAAAAAAAAAAAAGAAAAGGTAAAATAGTCATTATCTTTCTAAGTCAACCAGCAGAAAGATGGCTAAAATTAATGATGAAAGAAATTCTCTGGTTCAAATTCTGCAGGAATAGAATACAGATTTCAAATTGTGCTGGGTCTGTGTCTTGGATGGAGTTAACTTTCCTCATAACAACCTGCATGACAGTATGTTTTAGATTTGTGACTGAAACTGTCACGATAACACACCAGTGTTTTGTTATTATAATTGAATTAATACCATTAATATGTGGGAAAGTGCTTTCATAACATCAAGGTTTTCTCAGTTTCTCACACTACCCCCTTCCAGGAGGGTATTCAATGCAATATAACACCATTAGCAAAAAAAGAATGGAGAGTGTTTGTCTTCCAAGGTAGTTGCTTCTCAGAGGCTGTCTAGGTATCAGTTCACTTATGGGAGGTAGTGATTAATTACACTCTGGGCAGGGAATGAGCCAGCATCTGTCTGGGTACCCCAACTCAAACCTCCTCCTTTTCTTGCTCCACAGAACAAGAACCCCTAATAAGAGCCAAGAGAATGTACCTAGGAGATGATATGGTGGAAAGGAAGGAGGGAAGGAGGGAAGGCAGGAAGGAAGGTGGGAAGGAAGGTGGGAAGGCGGGAAGGCAGGAAGGAAGGGAGAGAAAGCGAGAGAGAAGAGAAAGAGAAAGAGAAAGAGAAAGAGAAAGAGAAAGAGAAAGAGAAAGAGAAAGAGAAAGAGAGAGAGAGAGAGAGAGAGAGAAAGAGAAAGAGAAAGAGAGAGAGAGAGAGAGAGAGAGAGAAGAGAAAGAGAGAGAAAGAGAAAGAGAAAGAGAAAGAGAAAGAGAAAGAGAAAGAGAAAGAGAAAGAGAAAGAGAAAGAGAAAGAGAGAGAGAAAGAGAAAGAGAAAGAGAGAGAGAGAGAGAAAGAGAAAGAGAGAGAAAGAGAAAGAGAGAGAGAGAAAGAGAAAGAGAAAGAGAAAGAGAAAGAGAAAGAGAAAGAGAAAGAGAAAGAGAAAGAGAAAGAGAAAGAGAAAGAGAGAGAGAGAAAGAGAAAGAGAGAGAGAGAGAGAGAAAGAGAAAGAGAAAGAGAAAGAGAAAGAGAAAGAGAAAGAGAAAGAGAAAGAGAGAGAAAGGAAAAAAGGGAGAGAGAAAGAGAGAGAAAGAAAGACAGAAATAAAGAGAGAGAGAGAAAGAGAGGAAGGAGGGAAGGAAGGAGGGAAGGGAAAGTGAGGGAGCGAGGGAGCGAGGGAGGGAGGGAGGGAGGGAGGGAGGGAGGGAGGGAGGAAGGAAGGAAGGAAGGAAGGAGCCAGCAATAACCCTTTCGTGGACTAGTCTCGTTGCTTCCACTGATGTTCCTACTGAAGAACCCTATCACATCCAAGAGAAGAATTGGGTTTCATAAATAACTCTCTCAAGCAGCCTTTGTTTAGTATCACAGCCTGTAGAATGCAACTTCTAAAGACCTCAGATGCTTCTAGAAATATAAATCAGATTTGAAAATGTCACATTCAGGGAATTTAATTATACTAATTTCTACTGCTTTTCTTTTAGATTTATTTATTTATTTGTTTGCTTAATTTGCCATCATTTTCTTAATTCCTACTGAGGCTGCTAAAATGTAACAGCTGGTGACATTTGTGTCTGAGTCCATATCCTTGTATTTTTATCAGCCAGAGTAGTAGGCCTAATGATTCATTTCTCAGTCATACATATCTAGTACATGAAGTCCAGGATCCAAAGATTAGCTTTAACCAGCATCGTGTCTCCATCTGTAAACTTCATCTTCTATGAACTGAAAAGAAAGGAACTTCTTGTTGTATTTAGACACTTCGTTCACTTAGATATCTTGTGAACTTTTTTGTGTAGTCCTCATTATTTTTTATTGGACTAAAATGAGGGGATCTTGACATGAATCCCTAATTATATAAAATATTCAAAATCTCTAATTCCTATCTATATTTTTTGTTTATTTCTCCATTACTCTTAATCAAACTGGACTCAAGGAAGGAGGATTACCTCACTGCCATTTTGTTTTTTGACTTTGTGTTTTCACTGTACATAAATCAGTGCTTAAGGAATAAAACATGATTTCCAACCTGAAATAAAATGCTCTCTGTGTTTTCTTGAAACAATTTTTTTTTTCTCAATTGCAAAATCATAACACAAGAGGTTCAGTCTATTTTTCTTCCATGTTATTTAGCTAAAGTGAACAAGTCTCTTTTTGTCTTGTATTCTTAACAGTCTGACACAGAGTAATCATAATAATAATAATAGACACTAAAATGAAAATTATGTTGTCTGAACTTTACATACACAGCAACTGAACACATGACAGAGCATCATTTTAACCACATACATAAGAATAAGTTTAACATTCTTCTTCCCAAACAAAATAAAAATTTGGAAGCAATTTGAATAATTTCTGCAAGGAAACATAGATTATAAAACAGAAAAAACCCTGAAATGAATCCTGAATTTAATGAAAGGTGTGCACTGATTTTCTGAATGAGACCACATTTTGAAAAGGAAATAATAAAAAAAAAGTCATCATGATTAAGTTACTAATATTAAAGTTCTAGTTACAGTGAGGGTCATTTCATTAACACAGCTATATTCTATATTCTTCTCATAACTGAAAGCTGTCACCTACATGTAACTAGGTCTGCAGAGCACTTACAACCGATCGATGAAGTAAGGATGTAGAGGGTTGCCAAGGAAGTAAGGTGTGTGATTCACCTTTCTAATGTGTTTCTGGAGTGTTCTAAAAGCTCCTCATGATCAACCTAATGAATGCGTACCTACAGTGGGATCAAATTACCCAACGTGCATCTGATCAAATTTCAGATATTATAAGATATCAAAGTTATCTGCATAGCACTAGCTGAGAGCCTCAGAGATACACTCAGCATTCTAAACAGCACATAGAAGGTCACTCATGATGAGCTCACATATTTTAAGTTTCACTACATGCTTATGCTTTTACGGCTGGGTCTCAGCCTTCATGCCTGTTTGAAATTGAGCTGCTGTACCAGCAACGGCTGAGATGGAGTCAATTTTCTTCATTGCAGCCTTTATGGTGCTGTGTTATGGATGCATTAATAAAACAAGGTCAATAACAACAGCAGTGTTTTTGTTATCAGTATAGAACACCTGCATTTTTCCCATTCTGCCCCCTCCACTGGGTAGGTTGGGGATGCACAAGAAGTTGGGAGGGGACACAAAGTTTTTAAAATATGGATTATTGTCGAAGAATGGTTAATAGAGAAGGGACATACCGACTTGGATAAGCTGTTTCTAAAACAATAGTCTTATTTAGTTAAGTGCCAACCCTGTGTCCAATCAGAAATTAGGGCACAGTGACTTTGCTGCAACATTAGGATAACGGTACCGATAGAGATGTGCAAGAACCAATAAGATCATAGAAAACTAGACAAAGTTAGTATGTATCCATACTCAAGGCATATAGCCAGATTTAGGGCGTTGAAGCAAATAGCCAATAATAATATGCGGTTACAGAATATGCATTATCTAATTAACCACACTATAAGTATGTATGCTAAAACTCAATAAACTGAAGCTTGTTGTACATTCATATTGGACGTGTTCGGGCTTCCTTTTCCCCAAGTCTGCCGCAGATTAAAATAAATGTTCACATTAAAACTGTATTTTCCAAAATAAACAGCCAGGTTAGTGCACTGGATTTTCCAAATATTTGTTAAGGTACTATCATTTAAAAATAATAGTTTGCCATATCATTATTAATTTATTCCCTGAATCTCACAATTTATTCCGCATAAAGCCAAATAAACTGCTACTACCTGTTCCTTAAATAAAGCAAATATTAGACTCTAGAACAATAAATGCCAACACAGATGAATGACTGCCTTCCTGTAGGGAGAGCCAGCCAGGAACAAATTGCCATTGTTCAATCACAGCACAAGAAACATGTAGAAATTTGGCTAACCACATTTGAATGTTGCCTTATGAAATTAGTTTAAATAGATTTTCTTGTTGAAAAGTATGTGTCTTAGCAGCTGAGCTGAGCTTACTAAAATGTTGCATTTTGATTTCTTACTGAATGGAAGACAAAAGGTCACTGTGGCCTTTACAGGGATGCACTTCACACATTCAAACCACCAACCTTTAATTCAGGCAGGAAGTCTTATGTCAATTAAGACAAGCTGGCTTTCAGAGTCTATCACTGTTGCTAAAAAAACAAACAGCAAAACCCTCACAATAAATCTTGACAAAACCTGTGTATTATTAACTGTCTTGTTGATAACCTTGTAGAACACACGTTAAAACATTCAAATGTTGTTAAAACATTCAAATGTTATTAAAACAGAATAGACGAACAAAAAGAGGAAATACTGTAACCAAAAGAGGGATGAGAAGGAACTCAATACAAAGGCAAAAGGCCCCAAAATTTCAGCAAAGAATTTGGGAATCCTTTAAGATATGAAGGCTACCTTTCATATCTCAATGACAAATAGAAAATAATGAAAGAATTTGAAGAAACTTGACAAAAAGGAAGAGGAAATAATGGACAGTGTTATTTTTAACAACAAGGGAAAGGAACAGAGAATATGTAAGCACAGTAAAGTGCACACAATGGTATGTTCAGGAAAGGAAGTCTTGATAATCATATTTTTGAAATGGCTAAAATAGCAGTGATGTGTCTGGGCTATTCTGCATCCTTTCCCCTACAGCTGAAAGACAAATGTATAGGAGATCAACTTGTTGCTGGACCTATCAGAAATAAATACAGGTTCTCAAAGTGGATATATGCAGAATGTGACCATTTCCAAACCTATGATGCTGGAGAGGATCAGACGGTGTGAAAGTGAGAGTTCTTCCAGTTACTGGAAGAAGTTATCAACATTTTCCTGATCAGGTGGTCTTTACCAGACTCCCATCACAATGGATCCCACATTTGTCTGTGAATTAATGCTGAACTATAAACTTTTACCTAGTTTACCATTCCATCTCTAGGAAAAGTTTCATGCATTCTCATTGTTTTCTCAAATAAAAGGCTTGTTTCCCTGATGCCTTTCTGCTTGTTTTTGTAAAAATTTTATGTCCATCCCTGTAATCCCAGTGAGGTCATGGCACTGCAACTATTCCCTGACATCTAGTTCTTAATTCCATGCCCCCTCTGTGTTGTGCTTGAGTAGACAGGCATTTCAGAGAGGAATGCAGTGGTGATGAGTACCCAGAAAATATGTGACAGCCTCTGCCATGATGCTGCCCTCTCATCACTGCCTTACTTATCCAGATACACTCAGGTAGGCTCCCTTCAGCCTTATTTTGTTCAACACAAAAGTTACTCTTCTCCACACTACCCTGTGACCCTTTGTTTGCCAATCCTCTCCACCACTTCCTCCCTACTATATGGGTTGTCATCTTCTACTTGTATCCTTCCTACCTGAAAGCAGTCCTCCCCATGTGAGTTGGCCTGCTGGCAAAAATCCTTTGTGCCTTCTTGGCCAGGTGGAACCTGCCTCTTCCTACAAGTCCACAAAGGATCCCTAACTACAGTGTTGCATGTGATTACTGCAATATGAAATCTTCCTGTAGATCTAACATTGAGATACAAATCAGCAAGTCAAATAAAACAGATTTCGGATGTCTTATTTACCTCCAAGCTTTTACTAGAACTCAGAGTACAAGTTTGTTTATGGATTTTATTAAAAAGGATCTGATCGCAAAACACACCAGAGGAAACATCTGACTGTTGTGCTTTACTGTAACATTATTGACTTAATTAAAGATACAATAGTACTGAAGTCAAAATTAGTTCATATTACAGACTGAATCAACAGGTAACTAAGTTCAAACTATGAAATGATCAAATTAATGCTGAAAAAAACCAAATGAAAGTCTGAGCTTGACACTAATATGAACTCTTTTCTGTCTAACCTTTTTAAAAAATTAAAGGACAAGTGCTTTTTGCAGGTTTTTCTTTCATGGTAACTTATCTCTTATTTTAATCAATGCAGTAGATATCTGACACTGGTTATAGACACAATGTGTCAATTATTTTCTTCAACACTCCATGACAATCTGTTGTATAAAATAACTGCTAAAAAAGAAATTATAAGGAAATAAGCAAAAAATTGAGTGCTAATCAAGAATAATTGTCGGGAAAATATTTCTCTAACCAGAATAGCAAATCATGAAAGAATATTTGAGATCATTATATGAAAAACTGAAATATAGTTTTTCAGAAATTTTCCTGAAGAAAGACTGGAACCTAAACACAGGCAACATTTTTAATTATAAGATTCAAATATGCTGGCATAAAATCTTGAATTTTCAATAAGTCAGTGATGACTATATCCAAGACTTTTAGTTTGATTTATCAGACAATATATAGCTAATGTCAAATAATTCTATATATTTCAAATCTAATCTGATAAGCAACAATTTAAACTGATAAACATTTACCTGGAGATAAAATTGGATACACACAAGTAAATAGAAGAACATAAATATTACATTGACCACTTTGTTTCATATGTCTTGCTCTATCATGCATATTGTGGTAGAAAAATCAGTGGAATATTTGTATTCATGTAAAAGTACATAATCATCATTGTAAGCAATGGTAGTGAAACTGATTGTAAAACAATTCAGGACTGCTTCAACCCAAATTAATTAAAGGGAAGTTAAGGAGCAGTAACCTAGAATAATAAAGCCTACTCCATCCATATGCTGATTTTTACATTAATCTACAACTGTAAAATCTATTTCAGAGTATTTGGCTTATATGCCTAAATTGATTTTAGGGAAAAACATCTCCTATCTTAAAAAAACCACAAAAAATGAACAAACAAAAAAAACCCCAGCACATGCATTTATATTTCTCTCAGAAACATTCTGTTAGCATTTAAATTCAGCTTAGCTTAGAACACTTGTTTCTTTTTTTCTGTAGTCAATGATCATGAAATGAATTTTCTGACCCTCAAATATATGATCATGGAAGAACTTCAAATTACTTTTCTGATAAATACCACTGAATTGGTGCTTATCTGAACCACATATTAGAAGTTTTACTAGAGATGCTTCCTAACTGGCTCTTCTATTACCCCAGAATTATCCTGAGATATGCCCAAAAATGACAGTTCATTTTTCCACCAGAGAGTTTGCACAGCAAAGAAAAACCTGTGTTGAACGCATGTCCCCTCCTCTATAACCATGGCTATACAAAACTTTGTGGAGTTTAGATTTGAGGGTAGGCACTATCCCCTAAATACATGACCAACTCACCACTTTGATCTGCAGATTAAATTACTTTGTTCACATAAATTACTGTTAAAAAAAATAAATAAACAGAATAAGACAAGAGAAAAATTATCATGATACTGAGTGTTAGATTAGCAAGAACTTGTTTAATGACCAGCCTCAGAAGAGAAGTAGAATCCTTTGTCTGTCCTGCCTTTACTTCTATTGATAGTGCAGGTTTCCTGAACAGACTATTGTCTACTCAGGGCATTTACATAACTCATTTCCCTTCATATTATATATTCAATTAGGCCTCAGTCACAGTATATGGAGATACTTTTTATTTTGAAATATGGTCAGTAGTGTTGCTATCTGCCCTTAACATAATAATGTAGTGATGAGAACATTAGTTAAGATTGTGGGAAATCTGAATATTAGAACAAAGAACCTTTTAATCCAGGATTCAGTTTCCAAGTTTGGTAGATAATTTTTTGCCAAGTGGTAATCCTTCCCTCACTGTTGGTAAAGTCACACATCTTGACATAAAGAATGCATGATTTATGGAAGAAAAAATTAAAAGAGAAGTGACATGGATTAAATCCTGAAAGGATCTAAGGAATTACCTCTATTTTAATAATGATTCAGGAATTTGCATGTATTTCTCTGAGGGAAAAACCCCCTACAATCCTGATGTACATGAACAGTAGCATGACTATGGATCAAGATTTAGGATCTTCCTGCTTCCCTGCCAGAAAAGTGGTTCATCAATGAACTACAGAAAATTATTTTTATTTCTCCATGCACAATGTTTCAGTTTCATCAGTAAAGATACAAAACAGGACCATCATATTTGTTTTCTTTACATCTCTTACAATTTGCTTGAGATGAGCCTGTGTACTCTAATTCTTCTACTTTTATTATAAGGCAGATCTAAACCCCAAATCCAATTTCTTTAACAAGTTCTTTCACAGCCAAAAATTTTTAAGTTTTTCTTTATTACTCCATCACAAGCCTAGCTCAGAATACTTAGTCAGAAATTTTAGAGAATGGAGAGGTATTTCTGGATACCAAATAATGTGATATTTTTCATATATTTGGAGCAACAAAATTTCCCACTGACTGTCTTTAGAGAATATATGATTGATAAATTGGAAGCACTAAATCTTCCCAGATAGGTGTTATGAGGTCAAGAATCATGTATGATTCTCCACATTGCAGTAAAATAATCCCCTCTTCGCATGTAATTCTATGTATGCCCGGATGCTTAATATATGGACATGATAATATCATATAATGATAATTCGTACATATTCAGATGCACAATCTTATCTATCCAGTCTGATCTGGTATGCAATATGTGTTTGAAATAAGTACAGGTCTGATAGAGAAGATGCAGGACCTGCAAGAGACTTCCATTCTTCTGAGATACCAGCTGGAAGCAAAGGATGACAAATGGCACTAAATATTTATGTTTAGGAATTGTATCCACTGCAGAGGATGTAATTCAGCCTAAAAATTATTTTTTAAAATGTTGTCCATGTTTAGGTACCTTTCTGTGAGCAAGTTTAACCAACTTTTCAGTTCACCTTGAACCAGAAGAAGACATTACTATTTGATCACTTGATTTGCTCCCTAAAATCCATTCTTCATAATGATAAAATCTGTAAGTAGGAGGCTGAGACCTAGCTTATGATTAGAAACCTAAATTAGGAATTTTAATATGGAACTTCAATGAAATACACATAGCACAGAGCCATTCCAGCTACTTTTTAATGCTCTAAGACAGCCACATAGAGCTGATAGATTTGGCATAGATTCTACCGAACGCTTCTCTCAGGAGGGATGTGCTGATTAATCTCAGAAGTTATTAGATGCTTTTGTATGAACAATTACATTCAGCCCACAGATATGCACATCTGAAATTGTTACCATAGTCATATTGAGACACTCCCACAGAATGATTAATCTGTTGTATTTTAGAAGCCAACTTCTGGATGAGATTAATTAAGACCTGTAAGTGCATATTAGCTCTTATATGCAGATATCTACATTTTGTTAGATAAATCCCTTTGTAAGTTAGGAAGTCTTGAAAGAATCACCAAAGGAGTCTCTAAAAATTCAGTACTTCCAGAATTAGTAATATTTGAAAATTCAAAAGGTAATTAGGTGCTAAAGTCGAACCTAAGCACTTTAATTCGTACTGAAATTAAGCGCTCAGCATATTTTTAACTATAGAATCACCTCTGTATGATCAGACATTTGCAAATTATCTGTGGTCTTAATTTTTCTTAACATTTATCTTTCTTTCTTTGTGAAAAAACAAAGGAAGTTGTAATTTCACTTGAGATCATGATTATTCAAGTAGTCAGTCTGCACAACTAATCAATCCTTGCAAACAGCTAATTCTGATGCAGGTAGGAGGATAATGGCTTTAGTGACTTGCCAAGAAAATCATCAGATATTACTTCATCACCAGTTCATTGTTCAGCTCCACAAAGTGAAAACCTTCCGGATTTTTCTTTAATGGAGACAGAATATTCTTTAGAAACCTCAGGATGCATTTTATTCTATCAGTTGCTACACAAAAGTTTTGACTTTAATGAAATTAAAGACTGATTACGTACATCCTACTCTGTACCTAAATGTAAATTTTAGAGCATGTTAATGTTAGCAATGATTTCAGTACTACCATATTCTTGAGATAGGCAAACAATAGTAACTGGCAAATAGGTTTTTGTTAGTTTAGAAATTATATATTAATTATATATAATAATACATTTACTTATATATTAAGATGTTATACATAATATACATATAATATCTTTCAAAATACAATATAATATAATATATAATATACCATAATATAATATAATACAATACAAAATAATATAATATAATGTAATAATATAATACAATATAATAGACTATAATATAATATAATATATATAAAGCAAAGCAAACATGTTAAACTGATAACTTTGCAGTGGAAGAGAGTTTTACTCCAGTAAGAAAGCACACCTAAAGACACAGAAACGTGTGAGGAAGATAATTATCCTTGTATTAAGAATCGTTTACCAAAAGAGGAACATAAGGGTTTCAGTATTAGTAGATATGACAATCATGGAAGTTGACTAAAGGGCATCTGAGTACCAATGCCTGAAAAGAATTCAAGATAATACTGATGAGAAAGAAGACCTGTAAAGTCACAATTTAAAAAAACCCTGCTGCCTATCTATAAAATACCAAGTAAATTTTGTGCAGCACTCTGATTATTTTGGAGCGAAATACTTAACAGAAATATAGAATTTGTGAAATCAGAAAAAATAATAAAACAGAAAGCTAAGCAAATACTCCAATATGTGATTTATGTATTCAGATTTCAAAATGTATTTTTTCATTATTAAAAGATTTACAAGGCATGCAGTGTCTTATCCAAACATCATTGATGTAAAGACCATTTTGTATGCCAGACTGGAGGGGGAAAAAAATTAAACAGAAATAACAAAACACAATTACAAAGATCTTTATCTTACAGAATTTGAAAACACAGTTTAGTGACATCTTTAAGTAGGCAAACAATCTTCTACCTTTTGTATTTTCCTTTCAATCTGTAGGAATAAAACAAATGTCATCAGTTTGTGATAAGTTCAGAAAGGAAACAAAATCTCCTACTTTATAATGTCATTTCCATTCCTCATAAATACCACTTGTTTCTCCTATTTTTTTAAGAAATTCAATTTTGTTTTTCATTGTCTTGCAGTAGTTTCTGGCAGTTTTCAATTCCCAACTCACACTCCTTCAGACTCTGATGAAGGCTTGTGGTTCTTTGTTTCATGTATTATTGACAATAAAACTAAATGTTATCTACCTCCAGATGATGCCTCCAAAGGAGAAAAACAGCACCAGTTCCTTCTTTGAAAAAACAAAATATTTCTGTAAGTAGGTATCTTATAAAGACAAGAATTAAATTACAAATTTAAGAAGAGGCATTAGGGAATGGAAGAATTAGCATACGCTGGATGCATCTATGAACTAAAATCCTCAAAGAAGTTATAACGATTTAAAATAAAGAATGCAGCTGATCAGTACAGACATAAAACTCTGATAAATGGTATGGTCGGACAACTAGACTACCTTGAAGATATTGTGAAATGCTTCATGAAGCAAACTGGCACAAATAAAAAGCTTGGTAGCAGATAATGAGAGCTGAGGTTCCCATGGGTTCCTATCCAGTCCCCCATCAACAGGGCATGTAAAAATCTCTTTAAACACTACCGAGATTATGCTCTGCAGCTCAGCAGACTAAGTCAAATTGAACAACATTTGGACTAACGAGCCAAATTGAGTTATATCCACAATTAAAAAAAAACAAAAAAAACCTCTTTATTAAAGATCCATGATTCAATATATGACAAGCAGAACAGTTTACTCCTTAAGATAATGCAACTGATTATTTTCTACCATGAAAATTTGCAAGTTCAAATACATTGTTGCTTTCTTCTGTTACACTGTGTGACACTTTGTTTTTGGGCTTCTGTATGTTTATTAGCCATAAGAGATCTGATAAGGATGCGTGAGAAGTTTTTGATTGAAAATTCCATATAGCACTGCATATATGTGTACTGAGGATTTAACATGCATCTTGGGAGAAAAGAAAAAGTTTATCATTCCTACACTATAGGATTAATAACCATTGGTGGAAGGAATTGGATGTGAATTAGAGCTACCTCTATGATGAGCTTTCAGAGGTACAGTGACAGCCATGCCTTTCCTAATAACAGAAAATCATAATGTTAATTCTGATGAATTCTGAAAGTGAATTAATTCAACTGATTTAACCCCATTATGGACTTATTTTTTTCCTTATTAAGTGGCCTTAATGTGATTTAGCCTAATGCATTTCCAAAACAGCTGAAATTAAATCATATTAAGTTTATTCTGAAACTGAATGAGAATGCTTACCTAAAGATCTTATGTAACTTAATTACCCTATATAATTATCATGGTTTCTGTGTAGACAGGGTCCTATTTTCAAGGTTAAATTTTGGCTGTTAATGTTGGTGTTGGTTTCATATTTTTACTTTTTAAGTAAGACAAGTTGACAATTTCATCTGTAAAAATGGAGAAAATAATTGCGATTTTAAAGGTAAAATGCTTGCAAAAAATGTGTTCCTACTTAGCTGGGAGGGGGAAGTCCTTGGAGGAAATTCTTGCCTTGTTAAATCAGAATTGTGACGTTGACCTCAAAAGGATTTGAAATTTTCTCTTGTATTTAAAAATTATTTATTTAGGTTTTGCATTTGAAAAAATATTAACTTATAAATTCCTTTCTAAAAAACTCTTACTTTACTTTAAGAATTATAAGTCTTATAAAACATCAGCAGCAACAGTACAGGTTACAAAAGTTTTAGTTTGCACAATTCAACAAATAAAAAATTAGGAAATGGTAGGAGAAAGCAGCCCACTGTAAGACAGTCTGCAATAATGTGATCAAATGTTTTTCTTTTTCAATAAAATTAAAAATATTTTATGTGTATTTATATTCCCCATAGTTCCAATATTGATAAATTGTAACATATAATGCAAGGAGTTCACATAATTTAATGAAGTATTATTTTCTGCAATTAATTACTACAGTAGCTTCAGTACTGCCTTTGACAGATTTACAAAGAGCACTGTGTGCTCAAATTACTCCATTAATTCTGAGAAACATTATGCCTTTTTCCTATTTTTAATGTCTGAGCCATAGTAAAAGGAAAGGAAAGCAAAAATTGACCACTGTTTTTAAGAGATTGGACCAATATTTTTAAAGTACTACACCTATTTACATTGACTGATCTATCAAAGGCTATCATCAAACTCTGCTGGCTAAGGATTTCTGCATGTTTAGCATTATGATACTTTTGTTGAGCACACCCACGTTGTCTAGGAAGAATTCCATCTCACTCACAATACCTTTACTCTTCCACAGATTCTCTCATGATATACTGCATTTAATAATTTCTTATTAAGGTATCATACAGGAGAGTATTCCTGAGCAACTAATAATTCTGCTCTTTTTCTCTCACATGTTTTTTTCTCTCACCAATTCTGCAGTTTCTCCCAATCACCTCCAGTCTAGCAGGGAATCTTTAATTGGGAACTCCACCTTAACTTCATTTTTTCACTATTTTTATAATTAAGAGTAAAAAACACATTGAAACATACTTCTTCCTGAGTTTTCACGTTAGTGACTGACGTATAATACTGGTATATAACTACAGTTATCAAAACTAGTTTTTTTCTGTTAAAGTACAGCATTACAAACAGTACAAATGTACACTTATAGACCTTAAGTGGGCTTGAGGATTTCATTTTGAAAAACTGCACTTTATGAATACAGCAAACAGTATCAGGCAGCCACACGTCATATAATACTGGGTTATTAGAATTTTTTTTTACTGGTTATTTAATGTAAAAAAAGGAGGATAATTACTCAGAAAGGGTTTCTTAGCCCCAGCTTTTTCATCATTTATTGAATGCTATGAGTGTTAGTTGCCTGAGTAAATTTCTCTCTTTGCTTGAGATTCATTTTTTTAAAAGGTAATTTAATATTTTTGTCTTCATTATTAGTTCTGCGTTATATTCTCATTTTTCCTAAGAAGATCCTAACTTATGGTACAGTGCACCATTTCATGTAGAAATCACTCTTAAACATGTACATGTTTCTTTAGGTATAACACAGCTTACAAACCATATAAAACTAGCAAGACTACAAAGAAATTTCAGGCTTTGTTTTACTTGCAATCATGACATTACAAAACCATTACAAGCTGTGCTGTTTTCTAATCTCTGGTTTTGTTCTTACTTCCAAGGTATAATTGACACATTATATGTGGGGTGGTATCTATCCTTCCTTTCAGACACTTCAGCTACTATTTCCCAGCTGTCTTACTTCCTATGGGCATCTGTCTATCTGATACTGATATAATATTTTCAGTAATAGATTCTACTGAACTGCCAAAAATTCTTAAGGTACTAACACACACATTTAGTATATAAATATATGCAAAGCAGATGTACACAAAAAGATTTAAAACAAGATGAAACAAAACAAAATCATCATTAGAGTTGCAGACTTGAGCCTCACAAGCTTAGTATTTTTTTAATAATTTTTTCAATGCAAGCTAAATTCACTTCCCCCACTTTATAACTTTGGAGTATGTAATTAAATAAACTGGGCTTTTCCATCCTGTCCTGGAAATGAGTATAGGAGACTACTGCAGACTCTTACTAACTCTCATTATTTTCTGTGTAGATGTGTAATATGAGGAGACTTCAGACACAGGATGGTTTTAATAAAGAAGTTAAAAATTATCTAGAATTGGTTTGCTTCATATTACTTCTCCTCTTCCATGGCAGTTATATTTTTCATTTTCTCATCACGAATATAGGGGGCCAGATAGAATCTCTTGTATCTTTAGGTCCAGTTATATAGCAGTTAAGGGAAAAAACCAGTACTAGGGAAAAGCCATCTGAATTTTAATATAAATTTGTTTTTCAACATCTAGTAGTGGAATATTTTCACCTCTGTTATTTAGAAAACTTTTTTTTTCATTTTCAGTATAAATGTATATACTGTTACTTCCCTGCATCAAAATGGTTTATCACTCCAAATAGAAATTTTTGTCACTGGAGCTCATCCCATGTATACTTAAAGACACACACTATGTATCTTTCCAAAATTTGAACAGTTACCAATTACTATCATGGGCAAAACAGACTTGACTCAGAGAAACCAATCAATTTAAGAATAGGGTAACGAGGAAAAAAAAAGTACCTAAATCTTAAAACACCTTCCTCAATCTCTCCCTTCTTCCTGGACTTAACTTCCCTCCTGAGTTTTCTATATTCTCCCCACCAGCAGCACAAGGAGATGGGGGACGGGGGCTGCAATCAGTTTATAACATCTCCACCAATCACTCCCTTTGTCTCTGAGAGCCTTGTTAACAGCAAAGCTTATAAAGACTTTATATACAGTCTGAAGCTGTGCTACCCTGTCTTCATGTGCCTCAGCACAACTTCTAAGAGGAGTTCTTCCATGATCTTCCCAGGCACAGAGGTGAGGTGATGTTAATCCCTGCGGGGGGACGGCAGGACCCGGCAGCCCCCCAAAAAGAGGTCCCTGGGTAGCATATCTCCACCGAGTCCGGGCCGGGTGGCTCCCGGGGTGCGCTTAGCGTGGTGTGGGTCTCCGATCATGGAAATTCAGCAGGAAATGCAGTGGGACAAAAGAACGAACTGGACTCCATCTCCGTTCTGCCAGGGAGGTTTATTTGGGGTCCTTTGGTGAGGGGAGAGGGGAAGGGAAGAGGGGGAGGGGGAGGGGGAGGAGAACAGGGGACAGGAGTAAGAGCTGGCAGCTCTAAGATGGAGACCACGAGCTGATGCAGGCATCGGCTTATAAGGGAAAGGAAGGGGGCGGGGCTGGCTCTCCCAGGGCCAGTCCTGGGAGGTCTGAGGGCAAGACAGACAAGGGGAACACACCAATAGATTTCAGTTACAGCAGGATGCATATTTCAAAAAGAGCCAATAACATACAGGGCAGGGGAACAAAGAGAAGGCACATGGAGATCTGAAAATCGTATTGCTACAGTGAGGCTGACAGGTCAGTAGATGCCAGGGTTCTCCTTTCCATCCTTTTAAAAGATGGGTACAGTATTTCCCCTTTTTCATCTAACAGCTGACCTAGCTGTGTATGATGTTAAGAGGGAAGAGTCTTTGCTGAGTTTGGGAATACCGCAATCTGACTGTAGTTCTCCCAGTGAACTCTCTTTTCAAAGATAAACAAATATATATAAAATATATAACCTTCCTTAAAAGAGATAAACTGAAAAAGCTTTAACTGAACACTAAGAGTACCATCTTATTGCATATACTTTTTTCCATATTTATGCTGTCCATACCTTCATCAGATACAAGCAGTTTTTACTTCCTGTTTGTTCTTTGTTTCTGTATTCTGGACACCAGTTGCTTAGAAGAAATGTGTCTGGTGCACATCAGATTAAGTATTAAAACTTTTAATAGTATCTGAAACAGTTCTGTGGGTGTATCCAACACAAGAAGTGTTCACTACACTCAAGAAGGATAACAAATGTGCAAGGCTCAGGTGCAATGCTTTAAATCAGTGGTGACAGTGACAGCTCCTGGCTTCCCACCAAGCCAAGCATTGCTTAGCTGCAGTGTGTGAACTACCAGGTGGCAAAGACAGAAAAGCCTGGGGATCACTACTTCATATCATCCATCACCCTCTTCCCCGTGTCTGATTCACTCTTTCCAACTTCTTCAGAGAGCAGCATGTAAAACACATTCTTCTTTACAACAGAGCCCTACCTCATTTGCAGTTCAGACTGAGAAAATGTAAGAGCCCCTTATACAGGTCAAAAGGACTTGTGTCTAACAGTTTATTAGCAACCCAACAGTTGATTAATAGCTTCAGGGCCAGTACCATATTTGAAATACAGGTATGGGATTTTTTAGTGGTATTCTTGATACCTTGTTCTAACTAGTTTTGAAATGGCAATGACCAAATGTAGTTAATAACTATTTCATACTACAGGTGTACATTTCCCAACTGCACATTAAAAATTATGTTTGTCTAATTTAGACAGAAGGAGGCTGAGGTGACCATACTGTGGTCTAGAGCTTTCTGAAGAGGGGAAGTGGAGAGTGAGGTGCTGATCTCTTCTCCCTGGGATCCAGGGAAAGGATGAGTGGGAAGAATAGTTCAAAGCTGCAGCAGGGGAGGTTCAGACTGGACAATGGCTATAATTTCTTTGCTGAGTGAGTACAAAAACTCTGGAGCAGGCTTCCTAGAAAGGTGGATGATGCCCTAAGCTTGTCAGTGTTTAAGAGGCATTTGGATAATGCCCTTAATAATGTGCTTTACCTTTAGTCATCCCTGAAGTGTTCAGGAAGTTGGACTAGATTATCATAGTAGAAGTAGATCCTTTCCAACTTAAACTATACTGTTCTATTTTATGCTGTTCTGTTCCATTCTAATCATGCAGAAGAAAAACTTTAATACAGAAAAAATATTCCTATAAACAACATTTTAAGCAAAGAAACTTCATTGAAGAAATCAAATAAGTGAGCTAGTTAAATAACATTAAATATATTTGTGGAATTGTTTGTTCATTACTTGTAAATGCAGACAATTTTAATATGTTTTCTAACATTACTAGTGAAAAGAAATTAATAAATTATTTACATCTGTAATTCTAGTATAACATGATAATGTTATAACTAATAATTCAAACTAATTAAAATAATCAATAATAAGTAATCAATAATTCAAAACTTCTCAGTTCATTTTTAAAATGCCTCCACATATTCCTAGCAAAACATATGGATTTCTTCAGTAGTGTTGGAAAATGCAGTTTTCCAGCAAAACTTGTGTTAGTTGAGCAAGCCTGAACAAAGCCTCAGCATAGCCAGGCCTCAGTAAAAATCCTAACAGGCTGTCATGAGAAGCTAAAACCTGGGAACCACAGCTGTGCTTCTGAGCTGTGAGAAGAATGTCATGAGAAAGATTAGGGAGTTAAGAGTGTTATGAGAAAAGAATAAGGGAGTCACCAGGAAAATCCCTGAATATGTGAGAACAAACTGCAGATACATGTGTAGCTATAATTAGAAACATCTGTGACAGTATATAAGTTTCTCGTTTGGTGAAATAAAATGGAGCTTGCTTTATGACTTATGTTAAGTCGTGTGTGAGTTCTCTCTCGCCGTTCATCACAGTAGAAGAGTGTTTGTGGGTTTTTGTTCTTCTACTTTGTAGCAACGTGGGGTTTTAGGATTCCATGTGCTCCTTTGTCCCTCTGCTTTGTATACCATTGGTTCATTTTAAAATATGCTCTGCTGTACCTCAAAACCTATTGGTGTGTACCCTCCTGCCAATCTTCCCTTCGTCCTCCTGGGACTGGCTCAGAGAGAGCCAGCCCCTGCCCCCTCTCCTTCCCTTTAAAAGGCAGAGCCTGGATCAGCTCGAGGTCTTTGCATCTCTGAGCTGGCACCCCTTACCCTGTCCCAGCCTTTCCTCCCCCCTTCTCCTCCCCTGCAACCCCCTTTTCCCCGTTACCCCAAATAAACCTCCCTGCCAGAACAGAGATGGAGTCCAGTTCTTCCTTCCTCTCACTATATTCCTTCTTGAATTGACGTGGTTGGAAGACTCACGCCATGCCGCAGAACCTCGGGGGCCGGGCGCACCAGATCCGGTGGGATTTACAAGAACCAGGGACCCCGGTCCGGGGGGGAGCCGGCCTGTGCAGCCCTCCCGGACCGTGTTACATCACTACTTATTTTCAAAAAGCAAAACTTAAGGTGAAAAACATACTGACAAGCTTAAATTTATCACGATTTCTTGATATAAGTGTGCAAATCCCACAGAATATAAATAGGCATCTGAACTGGAAAATGTGCAGGGCTTCTGATGGGACCCTGAGCACATCCTCCACTGGGGAGTTTATCTGCCTCAGCTGACTGTGAGCTCCTTCACCAAGAAGAATTTTTATGAAGACAAGCAGTAGTGAGAGACAGAAACTTTCTGGCAGGAATTTTATGTGCTTCAACAAAGGAAAGAGTAATATCCTGCTCCCAGGGCGGAATAATGCCAGGCACCCATATAAGCAGATGGCTACCTTGTTGGAAAAAAGCTTTTCAGAAAAGGACACAGAGGTCCTATGGACATCAAGTCGAACTTGAGCTAGACATGTGCCCTTTGGCAAAGAGAACTAATGGTGCTGTGAACTATATCAGGACTAGCATTGACACCAGCTGAAAGGAGGTGATCCTCCCCCTTCACTTAGCACAGGTGAGTCACAGCTGGAGTATCCTGCCCAGTTCTGGGACCCCTGGTACAAAAGAGACATGGACATACTAGAAAGAGTTCAAAAGAAAATTGCCATGAAGGTGATTCATGGTCTGAAGCATTTCTTCTATGAGGAGAAGCTGAGACATTTGAGACTGTTTGTCCCAGAGAAGTTTCAGTGATGCTGCAATAAGTACAGAGCCAGATTCTTTTCAGTGGCATTCACTGACAGGACCAGAGGCAGTGTACACAAACTGAGACACAGGAGGTCCCCTCTGAACATCAGGAAACACTTTTTCACTTTGGGTGACCAAGCATACTGACACAGATTACCCAGAGAGTCTGTGGAGTCTTTTTTCTCAGAGATATTCAAAAGCCACACATAGTCTTGAGCAATTGGCTCCATGTGACCTTGCTTGAGCGGGGGGTTGGCTGAAATGACCTTCAGAGGCAATCAAAAGAGAACCTTTTTGTCTGTGTTGTTTTGATTTTCTACAAGCATGTAAGTTTTTGTATATTTTTTTTCAAAAGACAATGATAATTCTTAAGTGGATTTTATTGCCAATTTTTTATTTTAACTTTCTCTTTTCAATTATGCAGCAGTTAAAATACAAAGTTTTTCAAACATTACAGTTCAAACCCTGTACTGCTTTATTACCAGTCAATGTCATTCAGGACTTGCTGCTCTCCAAATTGCAGTAAAGATTATGTTTCTTTACTTTTGACATGGGAGAATATGAAAGAGTTTCTTTGCCTGATTTTCCAAGAGAGATCTGTATCATTATGAGCACAGAATATGAAGTCTGGATATTTTACAGAATGAAATGTCAACATTGAGGCTTCTAATGTGGCTTAGACAGTATTATAGCAATTCTTGCCTCTGGGATATAATTTATACTTTGTAAATGTATGTATGCAAAAAAATCAGTTTCCATTTTCCAAGATGAGTGTTAGCTCTTTCCACTTACAACATTTAATTTTGTATTTCCAAAGAACTACAAGGAGTATTAGGTAAATGCTAGTATGCTTAAATTAAGCACAGTACATAGAAATTTATATTTTCACTCAAAATATTACAGCACAAGAAAAAATACAGAGCATTTATATTTGACATTGACATTTGGTAATGTTCTTTCAAAATGTTATTGTATGAGTAAAAAATAAATGAAGTTATAAATTTTAATTGAACAAAATATATGTGTATACTCACAAAATTATGAAATACACAGGTCTGAGTGAAAAGTAATTTATGTTGTACAGATTTTAGATACTAATAATATTGAAAGTTTAAAATATTTATAGTGTATACATAGTTCAAAAATAATTTGTGAAACTTTCCTCAGTTGGAGAGGGATGAGGCACTGGAACAGATTGCCTAGAGAAGTTGTGGATACCCCAACCCAGGAATTGTTCAAAGCCAGGTTGGATGGTGCTTTTAGCAGCCTGGTATAGTGGAAGGTGTCCTTGTCCATGGAAGGGGTTTGGACCTTGATGGTCTTTAAGGTCCCTTCCAACAAAAGCCAGTCCATGATTCTGCCATTAAGATAAGAATTTTCATAGTGTTTATCTCTGGACTAATCCTACCATTTCTAGTATAAGTATTAAACCACTGACTTTGATATGAATAAAATACAGAATTCCATGTGAAGCCTATTGGACTTGAACACATCTTGGACAGAGCTTGGACCTGTTTTCCTGGTTCTACAGTGGGTTTTTGAACAGGCCTGGACAGAAAAATACAATGACCTTCATCAGTAAAGGACATGATAGATCACTGGGTGTTATAGTTCTGTTCTGGCATCTATCCTACAATAAATTCATCTGATGTAGCACAGGCCGGGAGGGCTGCACGAGCCGGCTCTCCTCCGGTCCGGGGGTCCCTGGTCCGTGTAATCCCACCAGATCTGGTGTGCCCGGCCCCTGAGGTTCTGCGGCATGGCATCAGTCTCCAAACCACGTCAATTCAAGCAGGAAATTAAGTAAGGCGAAGGAAAGAACTGGACTCCATCTCTGTTCTGCTAGGGAGGTTTATTTAGGGTAACGGGGAAAAGGGGTGCGGGGAAAGAGAAGGGGGAAGGGAGACAGGGCAGGGAGCAGATGCTAGCAGGTCAGAGAGAAGACCTCAAGCTGATCCACACATCGACTTATAAAGGAAAAGGAAGGGGAGGGACTGTCTCCCCTAGAGCCAGTCCGGGGGAGTCTGAAGGGAAGACAGGCATAGGGAACTCACCAATAGATTTCGGGTACAGCAGAATGCATATTTTAAAATGAACCAATGGTACACAGAGCAGAGGGACAAAGGAGCACATGGAAATCTGAAAATTGCATTACTACATTGATATGTGACAAATTTCAGGAAAGGTTCAGATGGAGTCGTCAAATAAAATTATTTCTGTGCTATGTTTCTACACTTTTCCACCCAATGAAAAATAGCTGAATTAAAATCTTTTAATCTATCCCACTGTTCTGTATAAAAACAACAAAACACTGAAATGTACTTTTAGACTGATTTGAACCTCCTTAGAATTAGTACATTTTTCGAATTAGGAAAGGTTTCCAATTTGGGTGTTTTTTATGGGAGTGAGGATTTTAATCTCCTACAAAATTCAGTGGAGCTATTTGAAAGAAAAAATGTTGCAAGGCCAACAGTTTCAGTCAAAATAATATGGTTCAAATTTTAACAGCAAAAATATTGTAATAAATTAAATATTTCATTTTATTATACTATTTCATATTTTCATATTTATTACTTAGAGTTTCATTATTTTGAATTGCTAGTCAAAATCACGTAGGCTTTTATGGCTATAAAAGAAATAATCACATCTTTTTTGGTAGTAAAGCAATTTGGGGTTTTTACTGTTTTCATTTTGGGTAATGAAGTAATTTAGGATTTTTTCTGTTTTGTTTTCTTTTTAGAATGCATTAATAGAATAAAGTCTACGGGATGCCTTTTCTATTATAGGGCTATTTTAGAAATGTTGTTATGAATGACACCTGTTGATGTACCTGCTGTTAGAAAGGTTGTACCGTACTCCCAGTACATTTATTATTTTGCTAATTTTGCCATCTGATCCTTACCTAAAGATGGTACCTTGCAACTGTTTTGTCTGAATAATGTATGTTCTTATGTAGCCAACACTAACAAAAGAGTTTTCCCAGATGTCCAGTTCGTTATTATAGAAGGAAATAAAATATCCAAAAGATGCAGTACTGTGGCAGGAACAGAAGATTTCTCATTTAGAACTAAGAGGAAGAGGCAGGAAAAAGGTCAAATTCTGCCAAAATTGTATATAATTCACTAACAAAATACTTAAGAGAAAATCTGTTAATGTGTTGATAATGGTCAAGCAAGTTCAGTAAGACAGAAAGAACCAAACCACCCTGATCAGTAGTTTCCTCATTAGTATGACCAAAAATAACTGCTGTCAAGAACAGAACAGTGTACCCTATTTAAATTGAATTTGGGTTGTTTCTATTGGTAGTTATGAAAAGCCCACGTTCTAAACCACCGATGTTGATTCCTCTTGATTCACACATCATCTTAACTTTTCAAAATGTGATGAGCAGCCCCCAGAAGTCCCCAACATAGCTGCTTCTGTAGTGCTTCAGGTTATTCCATAATCACCTTAAGGCAAAATTTAGCAAATACCCTAAATTTCATCACACCATGTTTATCTAGTCCGCTTTCCTTTACAAGCCTGAAATTACTTTCTGTGAAGGCATCATAATGGCATGATAGTAAATTCAGTGTGTTGATTTCAGGGTGACAGCTGACAGCAAAATATCACCTGTTCAGCATGACACTCTGAATTGGCCTCACAAACCAACCCTGAACTGGTGAAATGGCATCTTCCAGTGTACTACCTAAGCATCACTTTTCACACTCTGAGTCTTTAATGTCCACAGAAGATGGGAGTACAAGCCAAAACAGAGGAGCCTCAGGAGTCAAAGCCTAGCAGTTGTCTTTCAGAAGTAACTTTGCCTATCTCTGAACAAAATATAATCTTATGAAAGTGAGTAAGCATTATAGCTCATTAATATGATCTTGGGACAATAAAAAGTATACTATACCTATCTCAGAGTAATTACTGGGCAGAGGACTAATAATTTTCAACCCAGTGAACCTTGATGTCCTCTCACCCTGTTTTGAGGAAACAAAGAAGCCAGTCTGTCATTGTGTCTCCTCTAATCAGCACAGATACATGCTCTGTGTTTCTTACCCTCATTTTTTATCCCTGCTTTTTTTTTGCTCTAACTCTTTGGTGGTTTCAAGTATAGACTATTTAGAAACTTTCTCAGCTTTAGAAACATTTGAATTTCCAGCTGGATGTCAGAGTACATGTCTTCAAGGTTCAGTGCCAACTTTCTGTATAACTTTAAGTGCAATTTTCTACAGGTGGCCAAGCAGAAGGTAGATTTATATAGCTGTAATAAGAACAAAATAGTTATGCTTACATTAAAGCAGGAGGTTTTCAGCAGCTGTTCTACAAGCTTGCTTGGTCTGAAGTGTAGCATGAAATATGATTGTCAATGTGAGAAAACTGTTAGGAATGCAGAACCAAACAGTCTACTAGAGCACACAGGTAAGAGCCTTTAGGCTTCCTGATTTAGTTATTAGGTGTGTCCCTGCTGAAAAAAAGATGTGTCTTGTTTCTAGTTTGATCAGTCAGGAGGCTATATTTTTGAGTTTTAAATTGGAACTAGTTACCATATAAATAGATGGCCTGCCATATTGAATCTTCATACCGTTTTATAAGAAATAATGAGGAGAATAAGGCTGAAACTTTCAAATACTCTGAAGTAAGTATACATATTTCTCAGGATTATAGTCATTATATTCTAGAACTTTTATTAGTAATTTTTGTGTTTTTTCTGCAAGAATATTATAATATTTCTTAGTAACTTTAAATATGTATCTTATATGCAGAATTTTTCTATTGATTACTAAACCAGGAAGTAGACTAAACAATATTGATGTCATTAGGAATAATTAAAACCTTTAAATTTTTTTTTAAACCATGACATTTAATTGTACTCACTATGCCTATAAATAAACTCATACTTTTTTTATTCAGATACAAAATTACTAAAAAAAGAGTTCAGGATTGCATAAAACTGATATAAATAATGCAATTTTCTACAAAATATTTGTTTGCAAAGTTATTTGATGGTACCAGAAACATTAAAAAGCACAAATTGAAAAAGGAAACACTGATTATTTGATCTGTAATACTTACAAAACTCATGTGAAAAACAAAACCCCTGTAAAAAGCCCCACTGTTAAAAAAAAAAAAAAAAACAAACAACAAAACCACACAAAAAGAAACAAACAACAAAAAAACACTTTTTTCCATCTGAGGGTGTGTTTGAAGAAATTGTTTTAGAAAATCCATAATTTTAAAAATTAAGATTAGAATGTCAAATATCAGCTTGTGACTTACTTTCATTGCTGTTTGGATCCCTAGATGTGCAGTACATAGAAATTGTAAGGACTTCAATGCTACTGTAAAGGAAGAGAAATATTTAAACAAGAAATGGCACAGTGCAAGAAGGAAGGAACACAGTGATGTAAAGTTCTCAATTTCACGGATAAAAGATCCATGGATAACAGGCATTTGCAGACTTGTCTTGCCTTGACCTCCCCTTTCCCTTCCTTTCCCCTTCTCTTTCCTTTTCCCTCCCTGTGACTAGCACAGGTTCTTCCCGTGGGAACATTTTGCTATATTTCATAAACAAGATAAAGTTTAGATGTTTTGCAAACAACTTCTCTGGATTGGGTCAGTTCGGGCTTGGCCAATTGGGCCTAGGGGGAGGTCTCGGGCTGACCAATCTGGGTGACCTCTGTAAACTCTATATATATGGAATTCAAAACAATAAAGTTCTCTTCTCCTCTCTTTCCTTGTCTGAGAACTTGGGTCATTCCTCAGCTAGCCGCTCAACAGCGACACCTCCCCTCCTCTTTGCTCCCCTTGCCTTCCCTGTCCTCCCTGTAATCTCTTCTCCTCTCCTTGATGTGATGACTTTTAAGAAGCACCCCTGGCTCTACATGTAGGTCCAGAAGCTTCAGACAAAAAATATAGTGTGCAAGAGTCACCTGTTGCACTTTTAGCTAAGGAACTTCATAAATCTATGACAATTGTCCTTTTTTGATTGTGCAGATCATTCATGTCCATTCAAAGGAGATAACAAGAGTTATAAGCTTCTGGGAATTTTCATGCAAAAGTTTACAAATTGCTAACATTACTTTCAGTTCTCTCATTGATAGGAGAGAATCCGAAGCAACTAACTTGAACACTATGTATGTGTAAACATTCAAGATGAAAAATCAAACCACTAAAAACTGGACTATTTCACTTTCCTTTCCAGCATTTAGCTTCACAGTGGGGAAGTAGCGTTTTTAGTAAGAAGACCTGTACCTTCTTGGTTTCCTGGAAGAAGATCTTAGTTAAATCCCGTACACTTGACAGCTCTTGAAGATGAGGGTGAAAAATGGAAAAGTTGCCCTCATAAAAAGCCATTTCCCTGCAGGGCAGTCACAGGACTTTGCAGGGGATGGAGAAGTTGGATTTAGCTCTTGGTTGCCAGGCAACAGATAAGGAAAGTGCAGATCTCCTTTCTTAAAGAGATTGAGTTGTCTTTCACAAGTGTTTATACACAAAGAAACCCAGCTTGAAAAACAAGTAACAGCAAGAAGAAGAAAATATTCCTGCACAGACAAAATTACTCTGAACATTTTGAAGATGGAAAAGTTCTGTAGTCCACAAACTAGCCCCTGACATCAACAGAACCATCACTTCTTTTCCCTTCATATGACCTTGAGTGCTGTTTTTGGCCAGTTGGTAAGTTGGTTGGTTGGTTGGTTTTTTGGTTGGTTGAGATGTTTTGGATGTTTGTTTGCTTTTATTGTTTGTTGTTGTTGCTGGGTTTCTGGTTTTTGCCATTTTGTCCCTCTAAGACTTCATCAATTTCCAGAGAAGTGAAGGGGATTTTTGGTTATTTTTGTTATTTTTTAGCTTTTAAAATCACCTAATAATTGTTGATATGAAAAGACAAATCAATATTAGTGCTTAAGTAAACATGACTAAAACAGGACATTTAAAGGCTTCTGACAAAAAAGAACTTTAATGCCCAATTATCCCTCCTCTCATGAAGAAATAAACAAAAATAAATGTATTACTAATCCTTTGTGAACTTCCCCATTTTGATCTTATTTTTTATCACAGAATTTATTGCTTTCCATGCTAATCTAATTTACCATATGTGGCTGCATTCAAATATGAAAACAGAAGGTTTATCTAAAAGAACAGGTGGTATTTTATGTTGGATTTTTATTGAGATATGTGTGTATATTACCAGAAGTTATCCAGATATACACAACTGCAGAAAAATCAGAATTTAAATGGGGAATCGTCCTATTTAAGAAAACACTGATTGTTTTGGTCATTACTTTAGTTTAATGCAATGATGTATAGGTAGACAACATGAAGTTATGCCTTAAAAATGTAACAGTTAGGCTTTTCATGTGTTTGTTTAACTTTCTGATAAGCTCTGGTAGAGCACAGGATAATCGTTTCTCCTGCAATCAAGCTGCCTGAAAGACAACACTAGGAAGAGTGATATAATTACTCTGGAAATGAAGGTGTAGTTTTAAAGCTTAGAAGTTAACTAAAATATAATGCCTTCCATCTGTTGGTATCAGAACAATGCACACTGAGGAAACAATATTCCACCACATCTGATGCAGATAAAGACGTTATGCAAAATTAAATGAGATATGTTTATCATAGTGCATTAGTCCTCAAAAATAACTAAATTCACTTCAATGAAGACTGAAGCTTATGTGAAACAAAAACCAAAAAAAAAGAGGAGGGGATATTCTTCTTTTCCTTAAGATTTACTGAACAACATATTGTAGCATTGTGGCTAGCTCTCAAAAATGAAACTTATGTAAACAAACATATATCTTTGTGAAGAACTTTGGGTTAATTTGGGTTTTCTCCTTTTTTCCTTTTCATCATTTTCTATCTTTTTTATTTTTCTCTTTGTTTGTTTGTTTGTTTGTTTGTTTGTTTGTTTTTAACTTGAGTTTTCTTAATACCCTGCACAGCCGATTCAGGAATCTGGAATAATGGCAGAGTATTTGAAACCATAAATATTTTCAAAATCTTAAAACTTGATTCACGGCTTCTTTATCACCATGATTTCAGTTTCACTCATTGCATTTTAAGCTAAGGGAAACATCTGCTTAACCTAGAGGCCTATTTTAATCTATATTTTAGGAAACTGTTTTTAAAAAAAAATCCTGAAAGGCGGCTCTTATGGCCTATAAAAGTTGGCAGAGATAAATTGCTTATGAATGTTAGTGAAGTTGTCAGATTGATCTCCTTAAATTTAGACATAAACTTGTTATATAATTAAGGCCTTCTTCATCTCCCAACTGAACTCTAAAGATCAGCTTCCTTCATTTATATAGCTGGCATACACAATAAAATAAATATTTCGTTGGAAAAATATGAACTTTTTGAGATTCCCAATACAGTTCCTTTTAGAAAGCTTTAGAACACCTCTGGCTGCTAAAGTTAAAGGGAGTTATAGGGATTTATCTGACCTATATTGAATGCCTTACTTCAGTTGAGGACAATAAAAATGTGTTATCTGAGCTTGCATCCTCTTTCTTTCCATCTCGGCACGTTCTGTATGATATGGGCATAGTTACTTGGCTACAACCAAAAGGCAGCAGTAATCCTGACCCACAACAACTGCTGCTGCACGGGACCCATCCAACTCCACCATCACTCTCTAACGAGCTATCCAGACACAAAATTATTAGGGAAGCAGTAGGCATTTAACCACTGAAGTGCATTGTGCTACATTCACCCCAAGCAAGTCAAGACTTCCATGAGATTTAGTTAAGATATGTCCTTTAAGGACAAGCTTAAACACTGAGGTAGATCACTTGAACACTTAGGATTTCATCCGCTACACTCTAAGAATAATCCCGTGAGGAATTTTTTCATAGAAAATATCAACATGATTGGTATATTATGCAACTAAGAAGGTTAAGGTTTGACATTGAATTTTCCAGCTTGCTTTCCTAAATATCAGTGCTGATATTTACGACTGTGTCTGAGTGACATTACAGAGTCCCCAGTTTTGTTTTTGATCTCGTGCATTCTTATTTTTTATTTCTTCTTTCCCATTACAAACAAGTAAAATTTTTATTTTTTAAAAAAATAATGCTTTGTTTTCCTGATCATCTATACACTGAAATTCATGACCTGTGTTTCTACAAATGACACTTATTAACAACAGATCCTGTGGATGATATTTGAAAAATTTACCTTTGTCCCAGCTCAAAAAAACCCCATATAGACGTAAAAAGTCCTTAACTTCTGTCTGAAGGCATTTCCTCATTCATTATATACTGTGACATAGGCCTAAATTTTCTTTTCTTCCAGTGGTTTCTTAGTATTGTATTTACTAATACATAGCCATACTTTGATTTGGCACATCATTTTGTCTGGAGGGAAAAATATGATAACTCATGATTGCATAGACATCATTTTCTTCTGTTTTTACACTAAATCAGTCCATGGGATTTCAGTGTTTTACCTCAAAAGAGTTAATTAGGAGCATCTGTGGTAACCGGAGGTTTTCCAAATGTTTCGGTTTATATTTCAAGCATGGATTTCCGCTGCACTGTTCTCTTACAGGAACTGAAATTAAAGAATCTTGCAAGATTGTAGTATTTAATCACCATTTGTGAAGTTTTTTTTCCAAGTTTTACTCATGATTTCGTACAGGAATTTATAGACGCATTAGGCTTGCAGGGCTATGTGCATTTCATTTGGGAAATAAGACAAAGTTTACCAAGTTTAATAGAATGTTTAATAATTAAGTTCTTGCTTAGTCATGTAGCTATTTAAATTGGTATTTAAGAATTAAAGAAAAAAAACCCTAATCTTATAAATTGCATACTTTTTATAAAAGAAGTCCCTTATAAAGTCTCTAGGTTGCCTCTTCAGAAGGCATTAAATTTTTTATGCCAATATGCTAAATAGAATCTTTTTTTTTAAACACATTATAAAGTGATATGGTTTTAAAAGTTCAGAGCCATCAGAAGCAGTCAGCAATGCTAATATATTCTTCTTCTACCCATCTGTAGAGAGCTCTAATTTAAATCTTGTTGATTTATTCACTTTTAAAATAGTGCTAGGAAAAACTGCACTTAACATTCTTTCTGTTTTCATTAATTAACCACCTTATTGCTAAGCTTTCTAGAGCTGGTGGAAGAGGAATGATTTCTCCACGACACCCCCAAAGCTTTCTTTTCTTTCTTGCTTCTCTCAAACCAGTCCTCCACCCCCAAAGAATATTCTGACTATATCATTTTACTTTAAAAAGTATCACAAAAAAGCTAAAGAAGACATATACCCCTAACATTTCAAATTAAGGCCAAACTGTTGAATCTATACCAGGGAATAGAACATTTCCATTTGTTTCAACTATGAGTGTTTATGAAAATATTTTGAATATAAAGCAAACTCTAAAGTTATCACTATTTCATGTATTACATCCTGACCAGAGTAAGAATTAAATCAGAAACTACAAATCAGTCATTGTCAGAGGTAGCATGTGTGATACTCAAAAAAATAATAAATTAGGTTTTGAGGAATACCACAGGAACCAAAATTACCATAAAGTTCATTAAGACAACAAATTCCTAGATAGATCACATTTTGAGCAGAGAAAAATAATTGCAAGGAAGCAAATATTTTCTGTTAACTATGAAATAACTGTTTAGGCAAAAATATACCTATTAATATAAATCTTTATTATTTTTTAAATGTGTTGCAAAACCAAAGCTCTTTTTCCTTGAATGTTAACTATGTTCCAAGCACTGATGCCAGAATATTTGTAGATATCTATTTAGGTAGACATCATTATAAAAAGCTAGCTGAAACCACGGTGTGAAGTCTTAGGAAAAAAATTGCTTTTTAAGGACAATATGTTACAATTACCAAAATTAACTTCAGTATAACTGCTAGCAGCTAGCATAGCCCAAATATCTGCTCTTCTCCCTATTCACTTGGCAGGGAATGATCATCCTGACACACAATCTTTCTTTTTCAGATCATGTCACCTCATTTTGTAATTGCCTCATCCTAAAATGTTTAGCTGCAGCAATTTATAGTCCTTTGAGAAAAGAAACAGATTTGACAGTCAAGGAAATAAAACCTGAAAAATTATAAAGAATATATTATAAAGCACCTTCCTTAAACTACTAACAGTAGCAGAAACATCAAAAAGTAATTAAAAAAGAGAAGTAATTGATATATATACTATCTATAAAACCCATGTAAAATTTGCTGAACATTATGATTTTTATATTAATAAATATAGTATGTTTCACAAAAAAAATCATCATTTCAAACTTGCCAGAACACTGATGCTCATATTAATTTTCATTGACATTTTCTTTGCAGTCAAAATGTTTATTATCTATAAAAACAGAGAACTGCAGTTTGGTAATAAGAAACTTCTCTAACAATGACAAACAAAATCAAGTCAGCTCAGGGAGGATTTTGTTTTTCCTGTGAACCTATTGTTACAGTACTTATACATTTGAAACAGAAATCCTAAACAAAGAAGATTAGTAAAGTTTCAAGTGTTAAGGACATTAATAACTATAAAACTTAGAATTTCAAAGGAAAGTAATTTTAGCTCCTTGCATAAATCTATTCTGCATTTAAACTGCTAACAAAAAAAATTAAAAATTCCTTCAGTTTTTCAGAGATGTTGGGAAATTCTCTTAAAGGAAATAAATAACTTACTCTCTAGAATAAGGGATATATATTATTTGCTGATATTTTTTTCTTTATCTCAGTGGTTTTCTATTCACTAGCTTACATTAATCCTTCTCCCTGTGGGTGGTGTCCTTTTAGAAATGTAGAACAGTCTGTACACCTGAAACTGAGTAAATCTTACGCGAATGGAGTCATGTTGTGGGGATTATTTATTGTCACCAAGGATCTTAGACAAAGAAAATCTGCAAGAAATTGTTGGTAGCAAGCAATTTAAGTAGGAGTTTTACTTCATCTTTTCTTGTTCTAGAACATTCTGAAAACAAATACTTTTAATATTTGTACTTATAACTTATGCATAAATAATAATGAATAAATAATTAAATTCTGAAAGAGCTAAGAGAAGAATGTCTAATTATTCCTCAGTAATGGATTATTATGGAAATATTATGAATTTTAGAGTGTTCAATGAGTCTGGAAACTTACCTTGGATGCTTTGGCCTTAGTATATTCCTTTTGTCCTTTGTGATTAAAAGGTAAAATAAATGAATTTTTAAATTTGAAGTGCAAACTTTATAATCTTTACAAAGACTATAATAACCAAAACTGTTGTCCCCCATTATTTTGAAAGGGAAAAAAAATATGCACACTGTCCCACTGTTCAATTTTCAGAGTTATTAAGATATAAGAAAAAGCTGAGATTGTCTTAATTGTGGACAAGAGAAACATATTTATACTAAGATGGAGGGAGGTGGGGAGGTTCCATTACTTTGATCTAGATAGAACAAATTCTATGGAGCAGATACAAGATAAAAATCTGTCTCTTGTTACTATGGGTGTAGGAAAATGCAGTTGGAGAAATAGACATGCATCTTTCATACTTGTATGTCTTATGTGTGCGTCCTCAGTGAATCAGTCCCTCTCTAAATTTTCTTTGACTTCTCTCTGAATTTTGAACATGTTTTGCATCACAAATTCTCCCATGAAAGCATGAAGAAAGTTTGGTGACTGTGATATATCCCATGGAGTGTGAAGAGCATTCAGCTTTCTAGTATAATAAATATGAAACACACAAAGCCCATCCTCATAAAATAATTAAACGCCCAAGTTAAAAGGAGAAATTCATCATTCCAGGAAACATGAAAACAATTTTAGAATAAAGGCTATTAAATAATCCAAAGCAAACAAACAGAAAATGACAACTCTCTTGGGGAACAAATCCTTCTTAGAAAAATAAATAGAAAAAAAGGGGTTGCTTGTTGGTTTTCTGGGGTGGGTTTTTTTAATGTATGTGTGTTTGGTTATTTGTGTTTGTTTTTTTTTTCCCAGAAGTCTCATTTGAGGAGGATAATGATAAAGTGAAAAGCAGAAAATATCCAAAAAACCTCACAAATTTAATCTTGAAACTTGTAGTTCTTAAAATCATCAACTGTATTGTACTGTACCACCTTTTCACCCCTCTTGTTCCATTCCCTTTCCTTCTTTATTTCCTTCTTCTTTCTTCCTTCTTCCCCATAAATGAAAAGAGCTCACTAACTTGACATTGAGGGCTGCATTTGCCCACACACAGACATATATTATCATCTGGTTTGTTCCAGGGCATCTTTCCAGGCTTTCAGTTGCCTGTCCAGAGTGGCACACGCATAATGCCTTGATGCCTGGATTTAGAGTTGCTGGCTGTGTATGAATTATTTTGAGAAAAACTGTTGTCTTGGAAGGTACCAGATACAAATTTGGGGCACCCAAATGAAATACTTAGAGCCTAATTTAGGATGAGATGGGTAAGTCACTAGACTCTACTGAAGTACCTTTCCATTGAATACAGTAGATATTTAGACCATAGCTGACCATGTGCACACCTTGAGGCCCTTTTAGATAACTGTCTTTAACAAAATATGCAAAATGGGTTGCAATCAAGTTAATTTCATCTGAATATTTGATTTATAACACTACCTACAGTCTTTTCTTTCCATGACAGAAGGGTTGGGATATCAGCTTGCCAAATTTTACGAACTTGATTTAATTACATAAACATCTGAATTTATTTCCATTTGAGATACATTACTCTATCTGTCATTACCTCCAACTACTAAATTAGAAGACTGCAGGTCTCCCATAAGTCCTTCGTCATATCTGCCAGCTTTGTGCAGATGCCTTCACCATCCTGCGGCATCTTAAATGACATTAGATATCTATCTTTAGCAACTTAGTCAACCCTGAGCAACTTGGTCAACCCTTAGGTGTCAACATAGAGATATATACATTTGAGCTAGTCATTGTAGGCTGTCTTTGTATCTAATGAAGAGAAATGACTCACAGCTTATTTTCTTTAAATAATCTATAGTAGGATGAGATGATTGGCAATCTGTAAGATTGTCTTTGTTTCCATTTGCTATAAAAAGAACATAAGATGACTAACTCAGATGCAGAAATGTAAAATTTCATTAATTAGATTTATTGGAATATTTGGTCTACATTTGGTTACAGAATCACAGAATCATTTACACTAGAAAAGACCTCTGAGGTCATGGAATCCAACCTTTGACCGAGCACTAGTTTGTCAATTAGACCATGGCATTAAGTGGCATGTCTAGTAATTTCTTGAATGACTCCAGGGATGGTGACTCAACCGCCTCCCTGGGCAATCCACTCCAGTGCTTAAGCACCCTTTCCATGAAGAAATTTATCCTGATGTCCAGCTTGAATCTCCCCTGACACAGCTTGGGGCTACGTCCTCTCATTATGTCACTAATTGTCTAGGAGAAAAGGTCAACTCCCACCTTACTGCACCCTCCTTTTATGTAGTTGTAGAGAGCAATAAGGTCCTCCCTGAGTCTCTTTTTCTCCAGGCTGAACAATCCCAGCTCCTTCAGCTGCTTTGCATGTGACTTTCTTTGTAGACCCTTCACCAGCTCTGTTGCCCTTCTCTGGACACACTCCAGCACCACAATGTCTTTGTTGTAGTGAGGGATCCAGACTTGGAAACAGCACTTGAGGTGTGGCCTCATCAGTCCCGAGTACAGGGAGACAATCACTGCCCTGGTCCTGCTGGCCACACTATTGCTGATACTGGCCAGGATGCCATTGGCCTCCTTGGCCACCTGGGCATACTACTGGTTCATGTCTAACTGGCTGTCAACCAGCACTCCCAGGCCCTTTTCCACTGAGAAGCTTTCCAGCCACTCTTCTTCCTGCCTGTAGGGTTGCATGGGGTCGTAGTGATCAAAGTGCAGGATCCAGCACTTAGCCGTTTTGATCCTCATACTGCTAGACTTAGCCCATCAATCCAGCCTGTCCAGTTCCCTTTGCAGAGCCTTCCTACCCTCCAGCAGCTCAACTCTCCAACCCAGCTTGGTGTTGTACTGGAAATTAATGAGGGCAGACTTGATCCCCTTACTCAGATCATCAGTAAAATATTAAACAGGACTGTGTTCAGCACTGAGGTCTGGGGAACACCATTAGTGACTGGCCTCCAACTGGATGCAGTACCATTCACCACCCCTCTCTGTGCACAGCAACCCAGCAAAGAGAAAACCTGTCCAAGCCATGGGTATCCACCTTTTCCAGGAGAAAGCCATGGGAGACAGTGTCAAAGGCTTTGCTGAAATCCAGGTAGACAACATCCACACTTTTTCCTCATCCATTACGCAGGTCACTGGGTCATAAAAGGAGATCAGGTTGATTAGGCAGGATCTGCCTTTCCTAAAGCCATGTTGCCTGTGTCTGATCCCTTGGCTGTCCTGTGAGATAGCTTCTATTCTATATGACCACTGTGAAGGCTACAATCAAACATAAGGATAGTTTCTTTTGGTAACATCAGCAATGACTGCATAAAGGCGAAAATACATAAAACTGAATCATTGTTGCCAAGATATGTTTCTTTTCTCATCTGTTTCAGTGGTCTACTTCTTTCTTCCTTGAAAATCAAAACCTGACAATATTAATATCTTTTCATTGATTTTGTTCTGATTCACTGAAACTGAAAATAATACCTACTACAAAATATTCAGCATACAGATTATTTTCTCTTTATTAAATAGATGCTAACAATTCTGTGAAATTCAATATATTTGTAGTTTACATGATAATTCATCTGGTTTTAACCCATTTTTCAGTCACATGTATTTTTAAAAACTCAAAAGTTGAAACAATGAAATTTATTGCAATTTTAATCTTCTTATATTTTCTTTCATGTCAAACTAGTCCTTATAAAGCAGCTTTATAAAAGGATTATGTCAATTTTTTAATTCTGCAGGCAGGAAAACAACAGGTTATTAGTCATCACCAGGTTTTAGCGATTTTGTCTGGAAACACAGGTGTAATATAGAAATATGCCTGTAAGGTAGAATGATTTTCACACGCAAAGGGAAAAGAATCTAGTCCATGAAAATCCTGCCAATGCAAGGACTCAGGTGCCAGATTGTCCTGATTACCCAAAAGTATTCCAATCTACTTATTTTCTAATGCTGACTAACCTGTAGGGGGCTATCCATTTAAGTTCTTCTCCATTGAGCATGAAAATCTCCCAGGAAGTTAGCAATAGGCATACATTCATGCTTTGAGTTATTTGTTTTGGCTACACAAAAGCCTATCCCTTAGCTTTTCTGCAGTGCAGGCTGCAGTGAATAACTCCTTAAAAAGTGCTCTATGAATTAAATAGGTGGAAGGCATAGGTTTGCTGCCAGTATTTTTCATAGTACAGAGTTGATGTGAATGATTATTCCCCACAAAATACAGGCCCTATTTGGTTGCAGGGACAGCATAGAATTTCTTCGGTTTGCAGGATGTTTCTGAGTTACATTGCAACATCTTGTCCCCTGTCCCACCCTCTCGATGCTGCTAGGTATGTAAGAGTGACAGTGATCATGCAAATGGGATTGTGGCTTCATTCTCAATAAAACCATTCTTATTGAGGTGGATGGCAGGGAGGAACAGACTTAGGATCTTGATTTCATTTGCCAGTTTCTGATTTATACTGTGAAAAGTAAACTTAATGTCTTTACATGTTTCAGGTAAATGACTGTGATCAATGACCTTTAACTTATATCAAGTGTATAATATATTCAAGACTATTGTTGGCACTGCAGGTAGACAATCCAATCTTCAGAATGATGGTTATCAAAAGCTGAAAGCAAATTATGACTGTGTTTTCTGAGACAAAATGAGGGACTATCTTATTCTATCTGATCATATTTGTTCTTGGCAATCTGATATATCTGGATTTCCAACTAATAAAAGTTCAGGTCCTTAAAAAACTCAGACCAATATGTCAACTTCTACATATTGCTTTTGCTGTTCAAACAACAGATTCTTGTAAATATTTCCAAAGAAAAGATAGTCTACAATATTTCCAATATGTCTGGTTTATTAAGCTTATCGATGGAGCATGAAAATCTGTCTTTTCATTTACTGCAAAAAGTTTTCATGTCTATGAAAGCACAACTAATTTGCACTGCGTATTAAACTTTTTTCTAAAGCTGAAAATCACAATTATGTATGCACCACACATCATATTAGTTTCAGTAAAATATTTTTTGTTGGGTTTGTGTTAGAATTATGCTAATTTTCACTCAGAAAGATGAATGAGAGATAGAAAGATCTATATGCATTAAATAAGTTTTATTTTAAATGAGTTTTTTTATATAAACTGCAGCAATCTGCTCAATAAATAGTCTATGAAACATGAATTTAAGCAGGTCCTTCAGAAAAAATATGCATGTTAAAGAAAACTGTTCCTTTTTCTGCCAGGGTATCAATGTATCAAGAACATTTTCCTTGGGATGTTATTCTCTTTCAGGAACACTTTGGCAATGATGCATGTCATACACTACACTATATATCCATACTGGACCATACATCTCGATGACAAGCTGAGGCCCTTAACCTAAGTACTGCACCTTTCTCAGCAGTCAGTGCAGCACAGAGGACCAGAATTCCTCCTCAAGACTCTGCAATGAGAGTGGTGATAGTTGGGCTGTGTGGATGAAGGATAATCACCCAAAACACATAGCACAGAGTGAACAGGGGAATGTGAGACACCTGATCAGTGGAAAGGAAGCTGGATGCTCCCAGGGCCATTGAGGGAAATGGTAAGACATTTATATCCATAGTCAGATATCCTGGGGAGGGTCAACTAAACAAGTTCCCCAAAAACACTTTACAGATCAAAGGGGTTATTTCCTATCGGGTTATAGAACTCATTAAGGGATAAGAATAATGAGGGGCCCATATTGAAGAAAACTAGAAACTTGATTTCTGGCAACACAGCAAAGCTCCTTCTCATTCTGCAGTTACTATACAGGTGTAGTACCCATGAAAGGGATGAGGAGGATGGTCTCCAGTCAGGCAGGCATCTCAGTCTGAACCAACAAAGAGGGTGACAGTCACTGGGGATGCCATCTGATGGGAGATGAAGGCACCCACCTGTTGATCTAAACTGATGTTTTGGACGATTTTCTGCTTGACACTTGATTGCCTCCTAAGTCTCAAAGAGAGACTGGCAAGGCTTGTGCAGTCCTTCGACTGTTCCAGTGGCTGCTCATCCATGCAGACATCAATGCTACTGTCATGGCAACCCTGCACATAATAAGTGTAATAGCAGACTTCTGGTAACAAGAGGGGAGCAAAGGACAGGGAGCAGTAGGAATGGTTACTCCATCTGGAGGCCCAAGTGGTGGTCTCAGTCCCTCCAGTGAGAGGGGAAACGCTGAAGCAGAAGTGGATGCACCAACATATCAAAACTCAGCCAGGTGGCTGTATCTCAGACAGAGTTTTGTGTATTATGACTGTGGGAGCCTCTTTGAGGAAAGAGGACAGACTACCAGGAAAAGGATCCATCAGAAAACTGGGACAAAAAGCTGAAGCAGGTACATTGGGAAAGGGCTGCCATCATTCAAAAAGTAGCACAGATATGGAGGGAGAGTAAAGAACTGTCTGGAGCTCTGCATGATGGGGAAGGTTCCTTCACTTTTCCTGTGAAAATGGCATGTCTGGGTTATCTCAAATACCTGCACTGAAACTCATGAAGCATGGAAAATGAAAAAGGGAAGCTAAAAATCTGTCCACAGCTGCAGAGCTGTAACCTCATTGGAATTGCAGAGAGGTGGTGGGCCAAATTGCATGCGTGGAGCCTTAGTGTCTGAATGCAAAGTTTTCAGGAAAAGTAGGTGAAAAATATGAGGAGGAGGGCTTGCAGACAGTGCATCTTTATTGTTTGCAGTGCAGAAAAACTGGAAATGGGAATGATCTACTTGAGCAGTTCATTATGGATAAGGATAAGAGGATAGACCAGAATGAGTCCTAATGAGTTGGGAATCTGTTTCAAAATGCCTAAAGAGGAAAAGTGAGTTAGATGGAGTCTTCTTTAAACGCCTGGAAAAAATCTTCACAATTGCAGTTCTCTTCACTATCTGCTCAAAGGGCTGTGTACAAACAGTATAAGAGATTTCTGGAATGTTTGGCAGATGATTGATGAGTCATATGGAACAATTGTTTCAGCTTTAAGTCACAAATCATGAAATACTGATGAAGGTGTGAAGGTCAAGAGCAGTTTCAACTGCAGTGACCTTGAGAATGGGGAGTTTAAAATCCTGAGAGAATGAAGGAAAATAGATACTATGTAGCAAATTCAGAGGCCTGTTATGCCTATAAATTATAATTACAGTAACCATGATAGAATGAATTTACTTTTAAGCACAATATATTTTACTGATAATATAATCAAAACTAGTATGTTCGCATCTTGTAATATTATGGTAGAGCCCCATACAAGATTTTTATGTGTGTCAGCCATATGAACACCAAAACTGCAAAGATTTGTGTAGCTGCATTCACAATAAATGAGAAAACATGTCAACAGTGACCCAAGTAACAAAATTTGCAAGACAAAAAGTAAGATAAGTGCAAGAGAGTGAAATTAAGCAGAACATTTTGTTGAAAACAGAAGATAACTGTTAAAAGCAGCAAGAAAATAAATAACTTTGGTAACACAAGGACATGCTGGACAGAATATTCCTAACACTTGGGAACTTTTGGATGTCATTTCTACTAACCCTCAGCTATCTACACTGGAATTTCTCTGCACATGTGTAGATGTTTACATCTGATTTGTAAAAGGATACAGTGAAAAGAAGGCAGATGAATTCCACTTTTGAAGTGCTTATTTCTTCCAACTATCTATTAGGAAGCTTAGATGTCAGCATCACATAAAAAAACCCACCTTAATTGAGTCTCAAAAGATACAGAAGGTTGGACAAGGAAAGAGACAAAGGACACTAGTGGGCTAATTATACGTGCTGAGTACAAGGTAAGGATATTTTCCATTCCAATCCCACAATAAAGCACACCAAACCAAACCAAACCAAACCAAACCAAACCAAACCAAACCAAACCAAACCAAACTAAAAGAATGGACAGGATTTGTGTGCTGTGGTTACTTTGCAAGAAAAGTTCTATACCTATATGTGTAAAGTGTAAATCATGTGTTATTCTATATCCAGTAGAGTAGGGTAAAGCTGTTGGTTAAGCTAAAGAGTTGGATCTAAAAGAACTAATGAGGCAAAGTTCCTGAAAAGAATACTTGCCTTTGGGGGGAAACTGTAAACAAACATTTCAAATCTCTCGGAAAGCTCATTGGTATTCATCACACATTGGGCAAAATAAAAACAAACAGTGATTTGTACTGAAACAAGCCTTTCAGGCAGTAGGAGAAGAACAAGCAGAGAAGCAAGTAGAAGTACTGAAGTTAATTTCCTGACTAGAAAATTAAAAGTTTTGACTGGCATGCATTTTTCTGGCAACTCCTTACCTGCTTATCAGTTTTGGAGTAATTATTTAATAAGTGAATTAAACAATTGATGACAAGTGATTTCTGTATTGTTCATCACTCGTTTAAATAACACCTTAATCTCATGCATATATATATATGCACATTAGACTGCAGTTATTAAATGGTAACAAATCGTGACAACATGCTAAGCAGATTGTTTCCTAATCTTTGTAGAGGTATCCTAAAAGTCACATTTCAGCACAACTATGAATTCAAAAGTCTTTATTACATACAGCAGGGATGTCCACTTGATTTCATTTTGTTGAATGGTCTGAATGTTAGTCTTTCAAAGCATGTAGTGGTGTCATTAATTCAGCACAGCTGACGGGGTGTCCGTGATCAAAGATTGATACTATGTCTTTTCTTCAAGCAAGTCTGTTCTGTAGCCCATGCACTTGCTTGAAACCATTTTGATTCACACACTGGGAGACCTGTGTGAAGGCACGCAGTTTCTAGAACATTGTAGCTATAAAAATGTTTATTTCAAAAGTATTCGGACTGAGAACTGCATATATTTGATGCTGACCTACAGAGGGTTTTAGACTGCCCCATAAGATGTGGTTCTACTGTATTGTCAAATACTGTCCTTTAGTAAAAATATTGTTTATCACTTTATCTCTTTAGTAGTTTGATTACTGCTTTATTCAGGATATTGAATGCTTTTTTAATGCTTATGTTCAGTGTTGGGGACCATCTCCATTTTTTTTATCTTCTTACAAACACTTCTGTTTAATCTCCTCATGTCCCTACCATTTAGCATTCTTTTGCATTTTTTGTTACTCTTGTGGTTTGGGGTTTGTTTGGTTTGTTTTGTTTCCAGAGGTGGCTTCATTAGTAAATCAACATATTTGATCAGAGTTAAATTCATTTAGTCAATGAGACAAACAGTTATGCAAGGCTTATTTTGTGTTCTGCTAATGTCTCCTATGGAGTCCCTACACTGCAAGGGAGCTGACAGTGTAGGCAGAATTACCCTTCCAGAATTTCCCCACTTTAATGCTGCTGAGAGGTTGGTCTGAAAAAGCAATAAAACTAAGAAGCAGCCTACAAGATTAGGTAGCTGGAAAGAAGATACACCGGGTTATTACGTGAGACCATAGGTAGGCTTTTAACTTTAAACATCACATCATGCAAGTTAAGGTTGCCCTACCAGTTTGCAGTTGCATCCTATTTTACCCTGCTATCAAAATTCAGTTTCTAAAAAAATTACTTCCTATGAATATGTGCTATCTTGCTGATCACATTTCTTCATTACACTCTCACATCTCCTCCCAATATAAACACCATTGTTTTGTTTCTTTCTATTACTTTCTCTCTTCACAGAGTTCATTACGCAAGTCATACCAGCAAAGTTTCTAAGGTTAACAAACCACCTTCCCAATCAAAGTACTCAGTGCTACATTCACTTTACCTAGTAGTTTGATTAATCAGATAATAAATTTACAAGGTAGCTTTAAAGTACTGAGAAACATTATTGAATATATTGTCTCTTCTACCTGGATATTAGCATTATAAGCCTTCCCTTTAGCAAATTTCATTTTCACTTACAGTGGGCCCATTTCAGTCCCATTTCATAGACTGAGGTTTCTCCTTTTTATATAACCTTCTGCAATTTGCTTGACCTTAAAATATGCAGCAAAGGGAATATCATTGCAGAGGACATCAAGGTAATTCTGTGGGTAATGAAGATTTCAGTTATCTGCAACATTAGCATTGTGGAAAGAGAAATGAAGATAAGATAGTGGGGAAAGCATGATGAATGAGAACCAGCTACAACTGCTTGTAAAGGATCAAGGGCAAAGAAAAAGAGCACATCTAAATTTTTGTCCCCTCATCAAAACTTAGGGGAGGCTCCCAGTGTTGCTCAAATTGCTCCCATTACCTAGTCTTCCCCTTGGCTATCCTACCATGGTGCTCCTCACTCCAGTAGGACATGGCAAACAACCCGATTGTTTCCTCACAGTGAAATCATGTAGGTCTCGAGCAGGAGTTAAGTCTTTCTGTGCAGAACATTTTTTTTGTTTTTGGGGTTTCTTTTGGTGTGGGTTTTTTTTTTTTTTGTGTTCCTGCTTCAGCAGATACTACATAATTTAAGATTTATTTGAGATTTTTATGTTTTTCAGTAACCTATGTTCTCTGTATTATTTTGACCCAGATCACTGTGCTCAGGTCATGAATGACTAACTTCTCTGCTTCATCTTCCTGCTCTGTTCTGGCCTTAGCCATTCAATATGGCTTGTGCTGCATGATAATTTTTTAGTTGTGGGAAGCCAGAAATAAACCACGGCTGCTACAAATGCTGTTTAGTGGAGTCTTACTTTATTACTAGGAAGTCAATGACAAATAAAGAAAATCTTCTTTCTTTGAGAAAACTAGAAACACTTGTGATTTCTTTATGGTTTATTATAAACTCTGACAATATAAAACCAGAGTTATTATTCTGGACAAAAACCTGCAGCTGCAATACCATAGATTAGCCAGGAGTTAAAGGCACCATTTTGAATCATTCAGCTCTGACTGAACCTGTTCCTGGCTGAGTATCACAATTACTCTACAGCTATGCTACCTGGATCTTTTCACTGCTGGCCTGTTTGACCTAAGCATGTAACACTTCTGAGACAGTTTTTTCTTTCAATCAACTGGAAAAAAAGCTATTGAAGAGAGAGATGACTCAACTTGGAAATTGAACATACTCAGTCATAAGAATGGCCAGGTAATTCAACTTCACTGATTTTGAAGGGAATCTATTGAAACAGTTTGAAAGAGATGCTTCATTATAAATTGATCAAAGCTGGGATAAAGTGAAACCTAACCTCAGTGTCTTAGGAACCCTGGGATAAGGTTCTTCACCCAAGAGGGTGCTTGGGCATTGGAATAGGCTCCCATGGAGGGAGTGGTCACAGCCCCAGCCTGACAGTGTTCAAGAAGCCTTTGGACAATGCTCTCAGGCACATGGTGTCGTTCCTAGAGTATCCTGTGCAGGGCCAGGAGTTGGACTCAATTATCCTTGTGGATCCCTTCCAACACAGGTTATTCTATGATTCTATGAATTTCAAGAATAACTTGGAATAGGGAACAGTTATTATTGTATTTGGAAGAAAAAAACCAGAAAAAAAAAGTGGAATTTATGAGAAGAAAGAATAGATATGAGAAAAATATTAAAAAATCCCAGTAATAATGAATAAAATTTTTATGCACTTTGTTTTGCTTAGATTTTTCATATTCTGTCAGAATTCCTAGCTAAGTAAGAGTAAGGACCCTCTCCATTACAACTGGTCAAATGGTCTCCAGCAAACATAATTTTCCTTTAAAAATACCAGATATATAACAATGAAATAAATGTGACAATGTTTATAATCTATATATTAGCTTTCACCTTCAGAATTATATCTGAAACAACATAATCCTATAACACTGTAGAAAAACTGGGAGATGTACATAGCTCAACAAGACAGAATAATGATTGAAACATTCTGCTCAAATGTCTGTTCAGTCAAATCACTGTGTATTCAAAACTAGCATTTCTTTTTAAATGAAGAAAAAATGCAAGTAAAGAAGTGGAAAAAAAGGAAAAAAAAATAAGGTGTCATGGAGGTAGGTGGAAATATGTATCCTTCCTTGAAACTTCTGAGAGCAGAAAACGTGCTAGGTCACACTGTGAGGATGTCACACTGTCACATTGATTTACAGAATCAAAGTGAAAGCAGTCTTTTGGACATTCTTTTACTGTGCAAGAGAACAAATAAGTGAGAGAACTTGTAATCTACAGTTCTGTATAAGTAATATTTTAGGGGTTTGGGAGCCACTAAAAAGAAGCAGAAAAAGAAACTGAATAGCAATAGCTTCCATAAATATATAGAATAAATGTTCAGAGGACAAAATATAGTACAATTAAAAACATAGTAACAGGAGTGGCCATTTATTTGCATGTTGCTCCTAAGATTCATCATACATGAGAAATTTTGTCCAGCATAAGGAGAGATCAGATTAAAAAGTTTATGTAAAATATGAAATAAACTTCTTCCTAGTGGTCCAGACTAGCAGGTACAATATTGCAGCACTACGTGGTGGAGGCGAGAGGAGACATTCATCATTTACTGCTCAGTAATGAAGACAGCAAGATGAAGAACCCCTCAGGAAAACTCTTATACTATGAATTGCTGTACTTCTTAAAGGAAAGGATGATGTGTAGCATTTATCTTCAGACAAATATGAGCAGTACCCCAGTGGTCATTTTTAATGCCTGTCTGTACCAAGTAGCATTCACATACTGGTTCAGAAATAGTGGTCACCACTGCATGTAAGAAAAAATTCAGCAGTATTCATATATGGTGTTAGTTTAAGAAGCAGCTCAGAGCAAATCTTAATGGAGGTCAGATAGTGTCTTTAGGGAGGAGTAAAACAAGAAAAAAGTTGTTTGTTTGTTTCCTGAGTAAATGGTTCAGGGACATTCTGAATCACATCCTAGTTGTCCTATCTTTCATGACTTTTCCTTACTTTTACAGAGATTCACACTGTTATTGTCTACAATATCGCTGGCAAAATGTACCAGAGACAAATCATGCAAGAAAAACAATTCACATATTTTAAGCTCCTATCATGTGATACTTTCAACTTCTTGCACTGTATGATATAACATACATTGACTTTGGGTTCCGTGTCTTTGTCAAATTCCTTAATTTTGTAGGTGTGTATCCTGTATGCCTCAGACATCTATTATTTAAACTGAAGAATCCCTTTCAGTTCAAGAGTACTCATCAAATTGTTGTTCTTGCTTCCCTTTTTTTTTGTTTGCTTGATTCTTTGGGGTTTTTTTGGTTTTATTTTTGGTTTTTTTTTTGTTTTTTCTTTGTTTGGTTTGGTTTGCTTTGGGTTTTTTTCTGAAGTGGCTGAAATGTTATGTAACCAAGACAGAGGTGATGCATGTTGAATTATGAATTATTATTTGCATAATAATTATCTTTGTTTTGCTCACTTTCCAGTCCCTAGTAATTTATAGTATTCTATTAATCTCTTTGGTTACAACGTGATGATCAACTGATATTGTAAAAGAGCTATGTAGTCAACATCTTTTCTAAGTTGCCAAGATTTTAAAATGGCAGTACATTTAAACGTATCCCAGATGATTAGCTCAGTTAGAGCATGCTGAGGTTGTGGACTCAGTCCCTGCCTGGGGGGAAATTCACTTAAGAGCTGGACTCAGTGATCCCTGTGGGTCCCTTCCAACTCAATATTCTGTGCTTCTGTGAAGTACACATCAGAAATAATAGGCTAAAAAGAGTTATATTTTTCTGAGAATTTATCTGTAGCTTTCATAGCATTGCTTTTTTTATTTTAGCATGTTGCAGAGCTTAAAGATAGTAGGAATATACAAGTTTTTTACAAACTTGTGGGTTTTTTTGTTTTGTTTTTTAATTAACTCCTAAACTGAAAAAAATACAAATTTAGGCTTCAAATTTTAATTTGCAGTGTAACTGAGTTTTATCTTTCAACTGGATAATGAGCGAAATATCTTATCTACAAAAAGTCATATCTGTGGTCCACAGCTGTGATAATATTAGTTTCCCCAGGAACTGTTTAGATAGTGTGAAAATGTTAAAATATCTTGCCATGTCTAATATAATGTAAAAAGAATAAAAAATAAGTTTATGAAATAGAAAATGGAAGTGAGGTCCAATCTATTTTAAACATCTATCGTGCATGAAAACTGCAGCCATCTTTTGAAATTATATTGCTTTTAAAAGTTTTCTTGATCTTCACTATCTAATCAATGGGCATATTTAAGAAAATATCCTGGGGAGGATCATATTCACCTGACTGCCTTACTGAATGTTGTCAGAGCCTTTTTCCTTTTAGAGGTTTAAAAAAGTATCTACCCCTCTCTGCTGACAATATAGGCAATTTAGAGCAGAACTTATTTCTTCGTTTTAAGTGGTTGCTAACAATCTAAGTCATGGATCAGCACTTACTCTTCCAAGCCCCTTTAGCAGAGTGGAAATAGATATGGTGTCCCCAGAAAAAAGATTAGTATGAGAATGAACTTTATCCTACTTAATTGGAACCTCCATGTTTATATTTGATTGTATTTATCTTAGTTAAAGCTATTATTTTTTTCTTATAAAGACAAAAATACATGATTTTTTTCCCCTGAGCCAAGTTATCAAATACAGAGATCCAGATAAACAACAATTAAAGACTAGGTTTCAGGAACTTACTATGTGAGGAAAGAGATCATACTGCTATGCATGTGTGAAAATCTGTTCCTCTTCCCAAAGCTTCACTACTTAAAGAAATCTAGTCTCAACTAACTGATTAGTTTTAGAATTTATTTTATTTTTCTGTGTACTAGGAGAAGAAATTGAGCTCTTTACATCAATTGGTGCTTAGGATATATGGTAGAGTAGGCAGACAAAATTTAGGGACAAGCTAGGCAGACCAGAATATTTTTTTCTACTTTTAAAAAACTTCTTACAAAATTATGCATTCAATTATATTGAATACAGAAAAAAATCCCCCATATTTAAGCATCATCTACCAAGCACTGAGGAACTATTTTCTAGATAATACTACATTTCTTAAAGACTAGAATTTTTTAGGAATTTTCCTTATGCATAACAAAATTGATAATCATAAATGTGCCTCAATGTGTGCATTGTGTACCTGTTTGTTTAGAATCACACTTCTGATTCACTAAAAGATTACCTTACCCAAACAGCACATAGCTTTCACTCGTGAAACCTGGTTTGTTCAGAGTCACAGATTTGTCAAGTGTATTTTTTGGAACAGTTATATAAAAGAATGATTATTTGCTGTGGTGTTTCTATTGCACAGCTCCACCTCTTTCCCATGTGATTTGTACTTCATGACATAGCACATGTTCCACTGACCTTTTCAGAAAACATTAGAAAATTGGTTGCAAGGCTATTACATTCACAGATTTATCTTGACTATGTCCTATGTTATAGTTCCTGCATGTAACAAGCACCTAAATGAATTGCAATCTCTCTTTATTTGTTTCTCTGAAACACTACAAATAAATAAGGAGTAAGATTGTATTCCTTCCAAAAGAACCTTTATTACCTGTCACTCAGTATCAATATGTTCATGTTTACCTTCCAGATGACATTTTAGATGAGACCTGGGCATCTGTAATTTTCCTAGATGTAGTCCAGCTTACAGTAGAAGACCTTTATGGCCACATAGGATACAAATGATAGGGGAATGCATTGCATAAGTCCTACTGAGAATTTGGGAAAGTACAAAGACTATGATTAGTAATGACTACCAACTGAGTTAAAAGGCAAGAAGATGATAAAAAAATCCCTACCTAAAAAAACCCCAAGACCAAAACAAACAAACAAACTAAAACAACCAAAAAACCACCAAAAACCAAATGCCTGCTCTCTAAGAGGTTCTGAATACAAAAGAAAAGTGTCTTAATTTATTCATGCATCAGTGTGAATATAATAGCAGCTATGAGGGGAAAATTTAAAAACAAAACAAAAAGGCTAAAGGAAATTATAATCACAGATTGAACTGGACTTCTGGTAATGATGCTATACACAGACAAAACAGTTCGGAGAAAAACATGCACTGCAAAATTAAGAAAAGCCTATAAAAACTTAAAGCCCCTCTGAAAGTTTAACAAGTCTTCATGCTGATGTTGTCCCAAGCCCAGGCATTGAACATCCTTCAATGCAAACTGCATTATGAAACAGCATCCTTTGTGCAATCTTAGGCTTTGTTTCTTTATAGAAAACCTCAAAGTGAAATTCAGCCTTTACTGTATTTGACTCTTCACTGCCAACAGCTACAATGAGTCTACCCATGGCCCTTAATGTGGATTTAAATAGACACAGTGAAAGAAAATAAGCATTGTTTTTATATACTTATCTGATATCCAGAAGAAATTAGACATGAAAAATGTTATATTAAAACCTAAACCAAAATATTAAACATGTGCATCATTGGCATAATATAAATTTTCTTAGAATGTTGTTGAAGTCAGAAGAAGTTTTACCATTAATAAAACCAATAATTTACATAACTATTACCATTAATAGTTATGTAAACTGTTCCTAGATTACTAATTTCTTCTTGTTATTTAATGGGATAGTTGAATGCCATATGAAAACTGTCAATGCTTTATCCACACATAATAGAATGATCTTATACAGGAAATTAAATTGAATTAATTAAATCCGTGGTGTTATTGACAAGGATTTTTGTTTTCTGCAGCAACCACAATAAAATTATGGAACTTGTCATAAATAGGTAACTAATTCTGAGGCTCTTCTTGGCAATACTCAGCAAACTAAAAATAAAAAGTGCAAATATTGCTGCCAGTTACAGCTATTGCTTCTTGTATATGTTAGTAAAAATGTCATGATATCCCAAGATCTTTTCTCCATGTCTTCAACAGTCAGCTTATTGAAGACAGAAAGACTATGTCAGTTCACAGGTTAGGATGCTTACTCACTCTGAAAAGACATTATGACAAAACGAACACAGAAAACCTAGGTTCTCATCAATATTGCTTTTCATTGATCCCAAATAATAAACAGATAAGCACATATATACTTGAATAAGGCAAATTTCTGCAAGTCTGTGTCATTGATTAAATTGTCATTTCATTCCTGTGAGCAGCTAATCTTTATTTTGCTAAAGTGTTCTTAGATAATTTTTTTCTCCAAAGTCAGCAAAAGGAAAGATATCCAAATAAAAACCTTAAGAACAACAAATCTCATAAACCAAGGTAAAATAAAAGTGTTAAAGTTCTTTTCTTCATGTAGTCAATAGCTCATGAATGATATACCTCATATTTGTAGTGTTATTTTTTGTTCTTTATCCATTTTTTTATAAATGCATTTAGTGTGCCACTGCAATAGAGACTTGTACATTAGTAATAATATAATTTTGATCAGGTATTTTATGATAAACCACCCTGGAATCTGGGGTCTATAGAAAAGAAAATAATTTAAAATTATCATTGATTAATTTTTTAATGTATGCACAAGTTTGCTCCTTACAATACTTTTTTACCCATATCAATTCCTTCTTTCTCTGCTATGCTTGAGTTTTTTCTTCTGGTTCAGAAGGCTGCTAAGGATTTCAAGGATTTATATTACATGTATCATGGCTTAGCCTCAGCCTATGTTTCTTCACAAACACCTGTTCAAATTCATGCCTTTCAAGCTTTCAGAAAAGAAAAGGCAACACAGAGTTAACATTGCAAAGACTGCCATAAAATTCTCAGTTTCAGGCATGACCCCTTTTGCTTATATACAATCACGGCACTTCAAATAATTTCCAGGCAAACACCATTTGGAGAGTAGAAATGAGACACAATATGATGGAGACAACTGTTCTCACAATTTACAGCTGGCTGTTGTTTCAAAATGTTCAGATTTATTTTCTGAATATTCGTTTTGACCAGGATGTGAATATCTGCATCTGATGATGTTGCACAGAACACTGTGAAATTATAAAACACAGGTGTGTCATGCAGGCTCCTTAAGGACTGAGTGGACTATTACAGCAACTCTATGTTTCAGGTTTCTCAGATTGAAATCATTACTAGACAAAAACATTTCAGAGTTCTATTGTAGTTTCACAGTTACTACCTTCACCTCAATATTTAAAAAATATCATGTGTTTCTGAATTCAGAATTCAGAATGTCATGTGTTTTCTGAATGGATCTGAGATCCATTTTCTGTACAGGTATGACATATATTCATCATGCTTCTGGTGAGCTGAGACTGATTTACCTGAATCTTTCAATTTTCATGTTTATGGCTGTTATCGCTGGTCTCTGATTCATCAGCAGTCATAAAGTAGATATGTGAAACTTGACATTTTTGACCTTAATTGAAAATAATTTTGCCACTGAGTAGAATGAAATTCCTTTATTACATATGTCTTTGGAGCCATCTAATATAAGTCTTTCTTCCTATCTCTCTCTGTCTCTCTGGTAATAGAATAATTCCGAGAAAAATGTGTATTTCTTCCCAAGTAACCACATTCCTTAAAAGTTTAGAAATAAAACAAGATCTTGAAGTGCATGTGCAAGCAGGAAAAGCTTAATGAAAAAGCTATCATCTTTAATAACATTTTTGCTTTCTTCTACAGCAAGATGAAGGGCAGATATCATAAATCTAGCCTCGGAGAAAATAATTAAGAATGGATCTCTTATTGCCACATTGCATCTAGTTTGTGCGTTCTGTTCTAGTGAACAGACTGACATTTCCTGACATCACAACAACTTTTCATTGACTTAACATTGCACTTTCATCACCTCTGCTCTAATAGCATCAGAAAGTCTACGATGTTGCCAGAATCCAGTTTTGCAAGTATATCACAGTATTTGGAATTAACATGACCAGATCTAAATGTTTAAACAGAATGCTTCATGATTAAATACCACTTTATACATGTTTTCATTAAACATGTGAATGCATCAAAAAAGAAAACAAACCAGGAAACCCAACCAACGAAAAACCATATAATGTCACGTGTACTATTCTACTCTCTTTTTTCCTCTTTTGCAAATAACAATATGGTTAATTACCCAGACTTCTCAGCAGTTTAAATGCTTTCTGCTCACATAAGTACCAGACCTAAATATAGACAAGAATTTTTATCCCATAATTGTTAGGTTAATCGTAGACTACTGCAGCATAGCATACAAAATTATCTCCCCCCTACCAGATGTTAATCTGAAGCTTGTTAATTTTTCTCTTTTGTTATCTAGACCACTGGAGAGTCCCCAGGATACCATGTTACTTGATAACTCCCAATATAATGTCAAAGATCATAAAAGATGACCTACAGCAACTCTACAAAGAGCCTTGCTGAACATATAAAAGTCAACTAATGAAAAAAATGTCTACATGCATTGCCTTTGGAGTGGGGCCCTGTTCCTTATCTATCTATGACTGCATCTGGATATTCTTTCTCCTTTTCAAAATTCATGAAATGTCTGTGAAAACCAGGGATGAGTTAATACTGACTAAATAACCAGGCTCCACAAGCAGTAAAACAAATGAAGTCTGCTCTCCAAGAACATTTTCTTTCGTAGTTGAGTTCCCTGCTGTCCTTTGAGGTATAAAGACACCATATTTCCTTTTGTGAACTTCAGTGTCAAATATGTGGAGTTCATTACATAGTCTCTTTTCAGCTGGGTGGTCTTTAGTCAGCCATGAAAGAAGAAAATCAGTGACCTTAACTTCTCTGCTACCTTGCAAAATTATGTAAAATTGATTGTTAAGAATTTCCACTTCTCTAAAAAATCTACTTAAAATATGTGGTTAGTAGAGGACTTATTAAAAAAACACCCAACATGACATATAAACAGCATTAATCTATATCACATTACACCTATATCTCTAGTTCCTGTTGGTAATGAACAAGTTCACATATAAAACCTTTCTATCACTAAAGGGTGAAAGCAATTACAGTAAGTTTTAACAGTGAAATTCTGTAATCCATTTAATTTTTTGACTGAGGTTGTAGAGAGCTATTGAAGAAATATGAAATAATTCTGTATTAGCCTTTCTTATTCAAATCTGGTACAAAGTAGCAGTTGGCTTCAGATTGCATAAGAGAAATGCCCACAGACAGGAGGATAATTTTTTTTTTCCTTCTTTAGCCCTGGTGAATGTCAAGGTCTATTTCTACTCCACTGCAAAATCTTCAAAATTTAAATTATATTCTTTTTAGGATTTTTGTATTTGATGTGTTCTCAAGTGAACAAACCTCCCAAGTACTCTACGAAAAGGTTGCTAGTGCAAAGAGTAGCATTAAATGTACAGCAGCCCACAACTTCCTATCTGTAACCACTTCACATTCAGTTACAAAGCACTATGTTAGTCAACCCCTGCCTTTCCTTAAGTTTTTGTTCATTTGTTTGGGGTTTTTTGTTGGAATTTCATTGGTTTTTTGGTGGTGAAAATTTTTAATTGCTCCTGTGTTTTCTCAGACACTAATACAGTTAAGCATTTTTAAAAACAATAAATTATTTCTGCTCCTTTATGTATAAATATATTAAGGGGATTTTAATAATTAATTTTGGAGGAAGGGAAGAAGAGAGGAAGCAGCAAAAGATGAGGGAGATTGTCCTCTGTCATGTTTAAAAAATAAAGCAGAGGTTTAATTCAAATTAAATGCTGTCAAATTAATGAAATAATGAAATTATTAATATTGAACATTAAAACATTAACTGCATTGATCTGTGACCTTTCATTTGTAGGCATCTGGGAGATTTTGTAAAACATACAGAGAAAATCTGCTATCATGTTTAAGATTTCATGAACTAGTAACAGAGAGCTTATGTATTCTAAGACATATTAAATAAACATAATATTGTTTATGTCAGTCCTTACTTGTAGGTGTCTAATGGAAAAAAAAATCCAGTTGCTAGATGATGTTTGGTACATCTCAAGCCTTGTAAGATTTAATGATTTTTGGGGGAGCAAAAAAGTGCAAATGCTTTCCTCTGGAATGACACAGAGAACAAGATGATCAGCATGTGGGGAACATCACTTCAGAAAGGTAGTAAGCACAAATATGAGGGCAGGAGAAAAATATGAGCCGAAAAGAATAAACAGGAAACTGAAGGTAAGGTTCAGTATTAATGAAAAGTAATTATTTAAAAAATGTAAATTATGTAATTCTATCTCATACAAAGTTAACTTGATAGATACACACACATATATATATATATATGAATATATTATGCATATTCACTGTGATATTTAGGTGGTGATATTTTGAAAAAAGAGAAAATAAAAATTGAGAGAAACTTGGAGCATTTTCATATTTCTATGGCTGATTTCCCAGTATGATTTTTTTACTTGCTTTACATGCAGATGTTCACTTTTTAAAAAATGTTTTCTTTACTTGGTTAAAGTAAATACAATTGGGGGTGTTGTTTGTTTATTTGCTTGTTTTTCTTTTAGACTATAGTATTATCAAGGAAGAACTGTGCTTTAAATATTTTGTTCTGCAGCAAAAATTGTACCAGAAAAGTGTAAGAAATCATTCCCCATTTCATATTATCTGAATAGTGAAGAACATAATTTTTGTTCTAGTGTTTAACTCAGACAACAAGAGTTTTATGTATCTTTCTTTAAATAGATCATACAATCTGAAGATTTTTAATTCCTGTGCTTTTCCATCTTCTAGTTTTACAGCTGTTTAACTATGAAGAAGGCTGACTTGAACAATCATTTTTCCATTAGAAAATTGAGGAATAGTCATATTGAATTAAAGTAAAACCTGTTTGATTTTTACTCTTTGCTGAGAGCAGATGTTACTGAACTTATAAGACGGAGAAAGAAAGAAAATTTCCATTACAAATTGTGGTATAATTTTGTTGCCACAAAAGGTCTTTGTTTCCTTACCTTTAACATTTCAGGTTGTTTCATGTTTTGTGCATGATTGATTGAATGTAGTAATTTCATTAATTTCTTCTGTTTGTGTAAATTTTCCATCTTGCCTTCTTATAAAATTTAATTAAATAGGATTTAATTAAATTATAAAATTTAATTAAATAGGATTGTCATTTATGGGGTAAAAAGGAGCGATCAACAATCCATTTGAATTTTACCTTTCTGAACCCTGCTTAAGTCTCATCTATTAATATTTCCCCAGCTTCTCAAACAATGACAAACAAAAGCAAAGAAAGGTAAACGAACAATAACTTCTTATACTTGAAGACATGATCCATGTATGCTTCTACATCACAATAGCTGTCAGGAAAAAATATCACAGTTGACATGCTATTAGTCTAAACAGATATGGTTCCTTGTTTCCCTATGAAATCAAAAAGTATTTTCTCATATGAGAGCTGTTAATCATTAAATAATCATTAAATAATGTACATTATCATGACAAGCTGTTACAAAATTGTTATGGCAGTATGCATTAATTTTTGACAGCTCTGCAGTCCTCAGTCTTTTTTAAAGGAGCAGGTAAAGATAAACTACATTAAAAAAAAAAAAAAAAAAAAGTAGGACATAATAGCCCAAGAATGATTAAAAAAAAAACGGGTAAGAGGCTTTTACATCATCAGTATTTCCTTATAGCCTCTGTCAAATCAAAACATGAAAAAGTGAAAGTATATTTCCAGTTTATGTTGAGAATCAGCTGCATTAGGAGCCCTGTGCATTTTTGCAAAGTGTAAGAAGATTGGCTTATGCAGGGAAGCAGCATGATCTAGTCTTTGCAAAGCTGAGCTTTAAGCTACCTTAGTGCATGTATCCAAACCACTTTTTGATGTTGCTTACCTACATTGCAGGCATTGCACCAAGTTTAGGATTGTCCTTTTCTTACTACTCCATAATTCATTTCAGAAAAGAGAAGGTGATAAAATTTGCCACATAGATATTGTTTTCATTTCTTCAGCTGACATTAAGCAATATATAGTACACAAAAGAAACAAATAACTGCCTTAGAACCTCATTTGTAGTACAGTATTTAAATCTCAGGTTTTGGTTTATATACACAGATATAAAGCCATACTATTAAAAAAAAAAAAATAAATAAAAAAGAAACAAAACCAGACATACACAGATGAGACTGACATGGCTGATGACACAGATGGCCAAAGACGAGGTGCTGCTGCCTTCAACAGCAGCCACACAGAGACACAAGCTCAGACAGCTGTGTCCTGTCCTCTCTCGTGTTGTTAGAGGCAGGAGGTCATTAGTGCAGCACACACAGCACTCTCCAGGTTTACAGTCATAGGTTCACTCATGAATTTTCTGTGTACTGGCAGTACTGGCAAGGATCTTCCACCTGCCCCAGCAGCCCTGCCCACATAACAGCCCTTACCTACCCTGATGTGCCCTCAACTCAAACTCCAGTTTGAAGTCTGACAGGCAAACCCCATGCATACCTGGTCTGGGAAGATACAGACATTCACACACTTCCATCAGCTGGCACCAGGCACACCAGACCCACACTCCTTCTCCAGCCTCTGCTGCTGAGTCCCTCACCTGCCTCATTATCTCCAGTAGCTGATTCTGAGATCCCACAGGCTTCAGCAATTGACACCACAGGCTTCAGTAATTGACACCACAGGCTCGGTTCCTGTAACCCCAGCCTGACTCCCTCCAGTAGCTGGCAAGTTTCACTCACACACCCACATTTCACCGGCAGTTGACACTGGGACCTTGCAGCACACTCACACACAGGCACACACTGGCTACAGTGTTATTATGCGGGCAAATAGATAAGAAACTATTTAGTAAGAAAATGCAAGAAGGCAGACCAGGCTCACAGTGAGCAGAGAAGCCTACCGACTGGCCCCATTTTATACACAATGTTCTCTTTTAGGTTCCAGCGTCACTACCTCCATTCTTTGGTCCTCACTGCTCCTCCTTTCCGCTGACCACTCCTTCATCACTTCATCACTTCAGCACACTCCAATCAAATCAACATCCCATATCCCCAGGTTGACAGTGTTAAGGATTGCAAAATCCATGCTATTCCTCTCCTAAATGATTCCTGCATTTTGTTGATAGCCCACCAATTTGTGTATCTGACAGGGTTTCATGAGCTCCATTCTTGTTTGTCAACTCTGTGTCTCCATATGCTTTGTTTATTGCCTCCTGCTTTTCTGTGTCATGCCATTTTCACATGGTCCTCAATCAGAGGATCTTACTGACATCATGCTCACACTCCACACACTCTTACAAACTGACCTAACTGACCAAGTTTGTTTCTTGGTATTGTCTCTGCTATCAGGTTTCAGCCTCCCCCTTTATGTTAGCATCCCATTTTGACAAGGTCTTTAATAGGATAACCTTAAAGAAACATGTGATCTTTCGTCATACGTGTTCTAAAAAAAACACCTTTAGAAAAAATATTACTTTATACATATATTCTGTCTCACATTTGATGTATTATATCTTTACAGAGTGATGGATTTGTCTGGTAAAGACACAATTTCACTGACTGCCAGAAAGATATATGTACTCTACAACCACAAGCAAAACTTTGGTTTGTAAACATCAACATGATGCCACCGATGCAGCTTCCATTGTACTTCACACATTGGCAAAATTCTGTCTTACAATTTTTTTTTTTTTTTGTGCATATCATAATTCTCATGATATTTCATGTGCAGATGAAAGTGCAATTTCCCTATATTTCAAAGGGTTCCTTGTTGTTTTTCTTTGAGTTATTTCAGGTGACCAGAATAATCAATAAATTCCACTGAACCCACCATGCAAGCTTACAAGGTAAACGATCAAGCACATCCGAAACACCAAGGCAATGTGTCAGTGGAGTTTGGCTCAGGATAAAAGTCTGAGCAGTTCCAGAATTAGAATTGACTGCTCTTCTGTCTGGGTATCAGAGTCCTCAACTAACATTTATGCAATCCCAATGTATTTATGAAGAGGAGGTTCATGACCCTAAGCATTATCTATTTTATTTTAAACACCAATGCACATCAATACTATGAATTATTCAGGATATACTGAATTTCAATGTGCGACTTAGGTCAGGCTCCAAGATCATCATATTTAAAATTCAGACAGAAGCAGTGCTTGAGGGGATTGTAAGAAGAAGGGATAACCTCTGGATTAATGAATGTATTACTAAGGATTTTATCATCATCCTTTTTTTGTACATTCTGATCACAAGAATATGATAAGTACTGAAGTTAAAGAGGCTCAAATCCAAGCTTTTTCATGCCTTAAGAAAAATTCAGAAGTTATATCTTCTGTGGTCTATCTTCATGCTCTTCAGAAAGATGATCAGTCCTTCTGTCTTCCTTTAAACTTAATAAAATTAGCAGTGACATGTAGATCAATATGGCTTAAGTTCCCTCATACTCCCACAGCTGCTAGTTAGAAGGACATTTAGAGATTTATAATTAGGAAGAAAAATTACTCAAAGATTCTCTTTGTTAAAAAAACATATTTTTATGATTATATAATTGTAACACCCACCATCAAACTCAATAGACTTAATATCATTTCAAACCCCTAGTAAACCTGGCTGCTAGTTAAATTTATTTATGGTACCTTAGTCCAAACTTTATAATTTGCTCACTCCTTTTATTTTTTAATCTTTTTTTACAAAAGCGTTAATTGCCCTGGATTTGCACAATATAACAGGAGGGCATGCTTGGATGATAAGCTTATTAAAATATTCTTGAAGAGCATCTTTGCTTTACACTGTCATTAAAACTTAACTGTCATTCAAACATAAGCTTTCTTTCCATCACAAACTTAAAAAGCAAATAAAACAGAAATTTTATCCTGCATTCAGTACAGATTTATATTTAGATAGCTGTCTAATAAATCACAATCTCCTCTAGAACAATGTTTTCTAAATTCTGTCAGACTTCTTTCAGACTTCTTTTTACATGATCACTATGTTTCTGCTATTGTGGAAATATTATTTTAGACCTCAATGGATTTTCTAGTTACAGCCTGAAGAAAACGTGATAGATAATTACACTGCTTAAGAAACTTAAACTCTGAGACTAGTCTCCCTATCAAGGGAGAGAGAATTATAACATACTGAGGACTACTTCTGCACTGCACTGTGAACTACTAAAGGTGCATGACTCGAATTTTTCACCTTCATGTAAAGTGAGCACATGGAAATGTATTTCACTTCCTTCCCCAGAGGCTCTGAGGAGGAAAAAAAAAAAAAAAACTACATTCCACACTGAGAAGAATCAGGGGCCCAAAATTTGATTTATGCCTCAGTACACATATTTGAACATGGTCTAGATTATATTAGGAGACTTCAGAAGGAAACTATATAGAACAAGATCCTTTGACACAACTTTGTGTGGGATGGTGAGTTGTCCAGATTATGTGTTATTGATACGGTGCACATCTTCTAAGTTTGGATTTTAAAGCACTCACTGAAGATGGGGAGATGTTCTGTGAGGACCAAAAGACACATATTTTACACTCAGAATAAGCAGAGAAGGAGGGAGAGGGAGAGAGAGAGTTCAGAGTAAGAATATTTTCAGAAAAGTATTTTCCCACCAGTGGTAGATCATTATGTTTAATTTTCCATGAGAAAGACTGTGGTTTCATATCAGGAAAATATGCACTCTGGGCCTGTTAATATCTTGTCATGGAGCAGAATACTTGTTTTCAGTCATCCAGTAATTTTCCCTTGAATTGTATTCCAATATCCAACAAAACTTATCACTATAAATGATAAAATGTTTAACAATGATAATCTCACCATGAGCATTCCTAAAGAGAATCTAAAATTCCTGAGTAAAAAATTGTTCTGATTTTTCTCATAGTCCTGATAGGTATATATTGTAGCACTTTCAATTGATTTCACCTTCTTTGTAACTTTAATCTGTTATTAAATGTTTTATTACATTCCATTATTTTATATCTGATTTTTTTTCTGTCTGATAAAGACAGGGATAATAACACTGCTTCAGAATAATATCCTATTGACATATAAAAAATGTTATATAGCTACATGTCCTCTTAAGCTAAAAGTGATTCTTTGATAAACTATAAAAATGAGCCAAGTGTGAATATACAGATAAGATATAATGTGCATATTTTGTTGTTGCTGTATTTAGCTAACATGACTCATGTCTGGGAATGTCATCTGTTTGATGATGATGAATGATAAGCTCAATGGTACATAAAATATACCTCAAATTAACAAGACCTGTTGAATTCCCTCCTACGTTTTTAAAAACTCATCCAAATCTTGTTGACTCATTTCCCAATTATTAACAAAACACTGTTCCTTAAGGGCAGTTCCTTTCATTTTTTGTGAGAATTTGTTGATAGTATCTGATTTATATAGATGTTGCGTATATCTGGATCTGGCATGCACTGGTTCAAACCAAGAACTGGAAGAATTCAGAGTTTAAAAAAAAGGTTGGGGGGGAGCAGTTGGTTTACTCAGTTACAAATCACAATGGAAATAAAAAATGAGAAAATTTATTTTCTTTCAGCTTCTAGGATTCCACACAATGCTTTGTGATTGTTATTGCTTGTTATAATGCTCTTTGTACTTGAAAACCCTTGGAATTTTGTGAACTTTACCTCCTCAGTTTCTACTGACAAAATCCTTCTGATCTTGTAAATACTGACCATGTTTTAATTTTTATTAAAATGCAGGGTTTTACAAAAGTGTAGTACTCAGAGATAGAAATAATGAAAAAAAAAGAAAAAAATAAATAAGCATATATAAAAATAAATAAATTAATAAATTTATTATATGAATAATAAATAAGCGTGTGTATATATATATAAAAAACTATTATTTAGGCAGATAAGTAGAACCTGTGACTGGTGAACAGATGAAGCTCCTGCTGTTCCAAGGCAAGAACAGCTGAAAATGCTGATAGAAAAGAGGGGAAAAACCCCAAAAAGCACTAGGCAGATATTCTTTGTCTTCCCTGCAAAGTTTTAGGATTATTTAAAGTCAACAAAAATATATTTTTGCAAGATTTATACGTAGTTGTGAAAGATATGTTATTCACACAGCATAAATGCAGAAAAACTGTTAATCATTAGTTACAGTTCTGATCAGTAACGATGTCAGAATAAAATATGAGCCAGGCTTCTGAGGAAGAAAGATGCCTGCAGGTAATTAAGAATTTCTTTTATTTAGGGTTTTAAGTCTCAGAAATTAGATAAAAATATTATACTATGATTGTGCAATTACAGGAGAAACTTGGTGTCACAGGAGAACTCTCATGAGACTTTAACTTTTGATTTAGGGACTACATGCTGTCTTTAAAAAATTAATCTTTATGCCAGATGCTAAATACTATTTTTTATGTCTATATACCCAAAGGTAAGGAGAGAAATGACAAACAGGTAAATGATAGATAGGGGAAAAAAATCAACAGCAATAAAAACAACAATAACAACCAAAAAACCCCCTCCAGCCCACCCAACAGCTCCCCCACAAACAAACCAATAAACAAACAAAACTAAACCAAAATGAACAATTCACAGAGCAAAGCTCTGGGATTCCATTGTCATACTGTTAACCTGTTATACTTTCTAATATCAGAAATTTTGAAAGTGTTATACAAGCATGTGATTAATGAATGCCATTTAACATTGACACAGTAGGTAATCCAGTTTGTGGCTATTGGCTCGTGACAGAAATCTCAAGGACTGGCTTTCTAACTAAAGTTAAAATAATAGCACACTCACCTGGGTAATAGATGGTAGGAGCAGAAACCCTTTGAGCCAGCATAATTAATTTTAGTAGTTTAAACTTTAGTAACAATGGTTTTAGGTGGATTATGTTAATATAGATGAAAAACTAGTAAGGTTCACATTAAACATGCCCCATGATACCTTGTGCTTTCCAAGACTGGATTGGATTTGCCAGCAGTTTTATATCCTCCTGTGCTAACCATCCATGCAGAAAGTACAGCTGTTGGTGGTCAGGCTAGAAATTCAAATGTTATATTTGAAAAACCAGGACAGCATGACTTCTTCATCAAGGCATTGCAATGGCTGTAAAATGGAACCAACAGTGCCACAGTACAAGCAGACAGAGTTCACGTAGTTTGTGCTATTGGCAGTGAAGTGCCCTCTTGAATAAGCATCAGTACAAACACAAGCATAATGTATTCTGTGAATACAACTCTCTCTAAACTGAATTTATTCCAGTTAAAAGCAAGTCCTTTTGTAATTAGTCATTTGAGTTGTATGTTACCTTAGCTTTTGATATTTAAAATTACCAGAAGCTACCATTAGGACACTGACCAAAACAAATTAAATAAAATTGAAAACATGACAGCATGGAATAAGAACAGGAGAGTAACAAAGACAGTCTAATAACTTTATCAGAAATTGCAGATACACAGTTGGAGAGTTACTGCAAACTCCATGGTGACAAATTCTTTCATAATCATCAAAGACCTTTAGGAGATCAAAAGCCCTCAGCTTAAAAACATTCGCAATAAACATTTGATTACTGCTTGGAAAAAAATAAGCCAAAACACATTTTACCTGTAACCGTCTGCAACAGTGAGGGCATTCTGTAGTTTAAATGAGAGACAAAAATCTTTGCCTATGACTGGGTATTGTGTGTTGAACATCTTTCAGGGAGTGACCCATGCCAGAAAGAACAACTAAGAATTTAATTTACATTTACATTACATACATTGACATCTATAAAAATGTAGCAAAAAATAAAGCTCACAAATTTCTTTTCTAGATGTTATGAAAGCAATAAAAGCTGAGGTGCAGAAAATCACCATAAACAGAGAGGAGCAAAACTCATTATTGCATTTGTGAGAAACGCATTTTACTTCAAGGCATACATACTTCTTACATGTTCTTTTTCATTATGGTTGTGGGCTGGTTTTCTTGTTGTTATTTTGGGTTTTTTTGGAGGTTGTTTGTTTGGAGGTTTTGTGATGTTAATGTTTTACTTCATACTTCTTTTATTAACAGAAAGTGTGGAATCAGAATATGGCTTCACTTTCTGATGAAACTTTCATAGCAAGAAGAATCTTAGGCTTTGCAAGAGTGCAATTCAGATAAGAAGAAGGAAAGGAAAAGCGTAAATGTGAGTTAATAATGTCCACAATACATAGGTTTATTTTTCCTTGGTTTTAGTAAGTACTACATATAATACATTGATTTAGATCTTTGACATGTAGTGAGTTTTGTTTCTTTTTGTGTTGTTTTGGTTTAGAGTTGTTCTTTCATTTTTCTTGAAACATTTGAGACCTGAAATTGAATGTGAGATGAAACCTATTCTCCCCTACCGTCCTAAAAGGACAAAGACAGTTTTCAGCATGAAAACTCCAAAGCATATCGCTAAAAGAGTGGTGTAACAAGACAACTTCTCAGTGTCATAAGATCTTCTTCTATCCATAACTGCTTTTACTAGTGCTTTTCTCACACAGGAAATTGCAAACTTATTGCTACAATTATGTCCCCTGATTGAAGAGCAAAATGTTTCTCCTGATCAGTCACCAGTTGCTACCTTCCTTCAAGTAAATAGGGGGAAATGTTAGCCCTGTTTTTAAATACCTCATGGAAGGGAATGAAGATGTTGGAGATGGATTCTTCTCACTGGTCAGGACCTAGTGACAGGGTAAAAGGCAAAGGCCACACACTTAAATATAGGAAATTCCACTCCAGTATATGAAAACAGGGGTTTTTTTGTTACTATGAGAGTGGCCCAACTCTGGCACAGGCTGACTGTAGAAGCTGACAGGATGGGAGAGCTGGAGAAGAGAACATGGAGAGGAGAAGGCCTTGGGGAGACCTGGAGTCTGCAGCCTTCCAGTACCTGAAGAGGACTTACATAAAAGGAGGGAGAGGGACTCTTTACATGGGCGGTTGTGACAGGACAAGGGGCAATGCTGTAAACTGAAGGAGGGCAGGTATAGATCAGATGTTAGGAAGAAATTCTTGACTCAAAGGGTGAGGAAGCACTGGAACAGGTTGACCAGAGAGGCTGTGGATACCCCTTTCCCAGAAGTGTTTTTACTTGCTTTTAGTAGGAGCTTAAGGCAACCATTGGAATATTTACAGAAAACCTACTCTTACATTCTTAAGAATTTAGGCATCAATCAAAATAATCACTTTAGTAAATGAAGGTACCTGAGTTTATTGTGAAGACAATTCATGGCAAGAATCTAATTTTGCATCCTCTCAGTATTAGTTTGGAGCAGTGTGTTTCTCTCTAGTAATTACGTAAATTAAGGTGAATTCTCTACCATTCTCTATAAAATAATCTTGGAGTGCATTTTCATGACCTCCTTTTTTAGGTCATGAATGCCTTTCTGGAACACAATTTCAGGTGCTTTGGTTTGATATCTGTTGAGATGAAGCAGGGATCTTTTTCAGACATAGAGTTGCAGATTTGTACTACCTGTCAGTTTTGCAGATTTGTACTACCTGTCAGGATAACATCCTAATACTAAAAATAAGGTGACAATGCATCATGTTATTTAATTCTTCAGACCCCTGCTCACACTATGAGAAGAATGGTAGACTTAGCCTGACCACTTATGTACACTACAAAATTCAGCTATTTACATGATTCTCTGTAACTATGTCAGATTTTGCCAACAACATTTTCGTTACCTAAGAAAAAGATGTTAAAAGTCCAGCACACACTGTAAGATAATAAGCAGAGTGAATCAAATAACCATGGAAATGTACTAAAATATTTCTATAGTATCTGTTAATTAATACTCAGTGATTCTTCCCAAGTAATTATGTACTTGTAACTAAGCTCTGAGTTCTGTATGTCCAAATTAAAAATATTAGTTCCACTTAAAAGAATCTAATCTTTATAGATCCACTCTTTACAACAGTTTAAGAAAACAAATATCTTTAGGAAACAAATAAGCATATTCTTTATTTGTTGAGTCTGTTTTGCAATTTTACAGTAGCTAATATCTGATTTATAATTTTTGAACTACTTATAGTTCTTGTAGCGCAAGGAATATTCCACAGCAAAGAACAGAAGTGATGCAATGTATTTCAAAATAAAGCACAGTCTGAGATCCACAACTTGTTTGAATTCAAGGGCAATGGACAGATTCAGGCTTTATCTGCCAATAGAATTCAGTGAGTGATGCTGAAGCTTAGTCACAGTACAGTATAAATTCCTTAAATAATAACTGGATTACCATTGTTGCTTTTCTCTTCTTCCATCAAGTGCTATCTCAAAACAACAAAAAACAACCAAAAAAAAGAGCTACTAACTTCAAATGTTAGTTATGTGTGACACATACATCAAATGCTTTTTGATGTATTAGTGTATTTGATTGTAGTAAAGCTAAAATAATTGTTATATTACGGATCTAATGTATTTGCATTGTAAAATAACCATACCATTTTTTAAATGCCATAAGATGACTTGAAATGCTTTACATAGGGCCTTAATGTCCTCTCTGCTTATTTTGTAAGTCTGTGTGAAGTGCCAGTACATCTTAGGGCAGGATTCATCAAAATGGCCTCCCTAGTTTCACAGCCTGCAGTGGAAGAAAAAGGAGCTGTACCAGGACTGTTCTCTCAAAACTACACTGCTGCATCTTGACAGGACAAAATATTTTCTAATGCTGTTAAAAATAAGGGAAACAAACAAACAAAAAATTCATTCTAGAAAATTCACTGTACTACTCTACTGCTGCATAATAAAACCAAGGAAGTAAAATATAAATAAGTCATCATTAAGTTCAAAGATGTGTAATACAAGTTTCTATTATCATGTTAATTTGATGAGATTTCAAAGCTCAATGCAATATTTAATATATGGTCTTGGTATCCATGAAATTATGAGGCTAAAGCGTCACACAATGGAATGCTGTGCTTCTACAGATCTTTTAAAAGAAGTTTCCTATTGAAAATTACTTCTGTTAACTACCTAGTTGTTATTAATAGATAATTGTGGGATGATTAACCTAAGTATGGCAGCGCAGGGCTCTTAGTCTGAACAATAGCTGTATTTTTTTCACATTGTGAACCAGATTTTTAATTATAACATGCAACTGTAATTTAAAAAAAAAAAGTAAATTCATGTACATTTTTTCAGACAGAAGTGTTTTTTCAATCAAGCATACAAAGAACAGGAAGTGCCTGTACAGGGAGAAATGTGAACACAGTGCATTGTCAAATGCAGCCATGAAGAAATAAAAATGGAAGTGGAACGTAAACAATGACAAGAAGCATATGACAGATTTATAAGGCGTCAGAATTTCAAAGTTAATTTGGTTATATTTTTAATATTTCCTTGACCTAAATATAGCTCATTTGGTATTCTTCAAGAGGATGTTGTTTCTATTCCCTTATTCTTCTATATGGAAAATTAATTTTATGAATTTAGCATTGATTTCTACCATTCTCCTGATGTGTTGCTTAGTGGAAAAATAGAATATTATTCTTATGGATTGCAAACAGGTGGAAAAAAAATAGCCACCCAACCAACCAACCAAAAGAAAAGTCCACACTGAAGCACTAAACATTTTCCACTAACTAGAAGTCAAGAGAGGAAAGAGAAACCCTTTCTCAGTGGTGTCAAAATCTTTCTGCAAAATGTATGAGGTGTTTAGTTTTGAGTTTTTCTTGGAGGATATCCAATTTCCGGGTGTAATCTAAGAATCATAATTTTTTTGAATTACTGCAATAAATTTGCAAGTACAGCTAGTTCTCTCTGGATCAAATCCTGTTTCAAAACAAAAAGATTCCATCATCTGATGTCAGTGTTGCTAAGTGCCTGATTGCACTTAACACCATCATGTGCTGCCAGATCATTTGTCTGAGCTGGCTGTAGTAGTTATGGCAAAGACAAAAATCTTATCACACACTCAGGGCAGCCAATGACACTGAAGATGGAACACTCAATTTGTTTTTAAAATAGAAAGCCACTGCTCAGATTTTCTGTGTGTGACTTAAAAAAAGTATTTAAACATATTCACTATGGACTTGTTCTGCTATGTTGAGTATTTGATTCTGAGGTACAATTCTCTCCTTCTGGAACTGTTCTCAGTGACATATCTCTGTGATAAAATAAAAATTGTTGAAATGAAATTCAAGACACCTTCTTAAAATCCTTTGAGGACTTCCCTAATCTCTGGATAACCCATAATGCTCTTTTGCTTTGTTTTATTTTACTTTTATTTTGTTTGGCAGATTTTTTCCCTCAGGCTAGCTAAATGAACAAATTATTACTTTTCAACAACCAATAAAATTCTCTAAGAGATACATTCCAATGCTTTGAGCATTTTCCTGGTTTGAAGGAGGCATGTTCAAATTGATTCCTAGAATTTATAAGAAAGGGATCTTTATCAAGGAACATGTGGATGCCGGATGACTAATACACAAGAGCTAGTTTTGTATAGGCACTTTTGACCTATTCTTTCAGTTTACCTTGACATGAGAGAATTCATAGACTAAACATGACCATACTTTTTCCACTGGTTTTAAAAAAATAGTTTAAAAAATTCCATGTGTATACATATATCTGGTCAGTTGAATATGACTTCCAGAAACTAACAAAATCACATATTCTTGTGAAAACTTCTTAGTTACATGGGATATTTGTCCTATATTCATGGGAAGAACATTGGGGTTTTATTGTAGCAGATATTAGCCTGGCCTGAAATACAATTTTTAAAGACAAGTTAGTGCAAAACATGTTATAGCATATATTCAGTGACACAATTCAAGGCCAGACAGTTGGTAAAGGAAGCAACTGCTCTAGGAGTTATAGGCATATTCTTGAAATCTTAACTGCCAAGACCTTGATCTTTTTTATTCACCATGTCCCATTCTATTATATCTCATTGAATTTAAGCTTCTTGTTTATGTGTTGTGATGTCTTTTGTCCTAATAGGATGAAAATCACCCAAATCATAAACCAGATAAGGTGCTACCCCTGACTTACTGTTGGTTTCCTTAATAATTCTGAAGTATGATCCATATGGTCAAGTAAAATTATTTTTAAGAGAACCTGAGGAATAAGATGTGGTTTTCAGCCCAGCTGGAGATGAAACAGCATGCTGCCACTCACCCAAACTCCCTTCTCCCAGTCCCATTCCTGCAGAATGGGGAGAATCAAAGTAAAACTTTTATGCTGAGATAAGAACAGTTTAATAATTGAAAATAATGTAAAATACAGTAATAAAGGTAAATTAAAATAATAGTGATAATAAAAAGGAAACAAACAAGTGATGCACAATGAAATTGCTCACCACTTGCTGACTGATGACAGACCCCCCTTCCCAAAAGCAGATCAGCCATGACATTCTATGTGTGGAATGTCCCTTTGGACTGTTCTGATCACTTGTCCCAGCCATGCTCCCTCCAGTTTCTTTTGCGCAGCTCCTCACTGGCAGAGCATGAGACAAGTAGAGAAAAATAAGTCCTCATCTAAGGATAAACAAAACTTAGCAAGACACAAACATCAATGTGTTATCAACACCATTTTCATTCTGAATCCAAAACACAGCACTATAACAGATACTGAGAAGAAATTAACTCTACTTTAGCTGAAAACCAGGACATAAAATTTCAGATGAAAAATGAGAAGGGAGTAGCTTTCAACATCATGTAAAGGATTGCAAAGGGAGACTTGATACACCAAAACTCATTCAGACTGATGAGAAAACAAACTTTGGTCACTCCTGAATCACATGTCATAGCAGTTGACAGATGGCTAACACAATTAACAAGAGCAACAGGAATGTACAGCCACATAAACCACTACCTCTGACACTTAGGATACTGTGAGGATATTAATATCTTAGGTGAAGTCTGTTGCCTGACCCTGATGCAACATTTATAGCCATCACACATGCTTATATTTGAGATTTCTGCCCTTGTGACTCCCTGACCTTTCTGTGCCTGCACTCAATCTGCTGACCACATCACCTTTTCTTTCTGTCTATGAATTGAACAATCCTTTTGTCACTTGTAAATGAAGTTCTCTCAAATTATTTCTACATTAAGAATCAACTATTATTACATGGGTCTGCAAGATACTCTGGCAGGGATTTCATACAGCGGTAGTTCTAAATTACTCAGACATCCTCAAGGAGTTTAGCCTGACACTTCCTAAGTAAAGTATTGCATTGAATTCAGCTGTAGGGTAGATCTGCTGAACTCAATCCAATTAACAAATTTTTTACTGAATATTAACCTTTTTCTTATTTTGCTTGACTTCTAAACCTATTATTAATTTTTTTATTCTTCCTTGTTGCCAAGATGCACCACTACAGGTCAAGTTTTTAAAGTAGCTCCTCTATTTTTTAAATATTGATGTGCAGAACTTGAAGCAACTCTCTTAAATTGCAGAACAATATGACATTTCTTTTATTTGACTTTGGCTAAGGAATTCAAAAGTTCAACATGAGTTAGTGGGCAACATCCAGGAAAGAAACAATCAAGTCAGCTGTAGTTCACACTGAGTTACTGCTGAATGTTTTGAATTTCAGGAAAGTAGATGTCATGACAACACCATCTATTCCTCCTTAGTTTCATTCTTTAATCTTTGTGACAGTCTGACTGATCCTACTACCAGTGTATTGAGTAATTCCTGTACAATGAGATGAAAGATATATACAGAAGCATTGTTTCTTTTGCTTTTATTCTCTTTTGACCTTACTCCTACACATAGCAAATGTACTAAACTGCAAGATTTAACATAAAGAAAAACTGAGTTTTATTTCAGATGAAAAGTCAAAATTACAATATCAGTAGGAATTAATTGCCATTCCCTCAACTTGCCATACTAACTAAAAAATGTCTTTATTTTTTGTCCTTTTTTTTTTAATTGGTAGCACTCTTATTTCGGTTCCAGTTGTGTGATTCATCCCACTAGGTCATAGTTTTCTGAACGCATCAAGGTGTCAAACTCCTTTTCCTTGTTTTTCATGCTGCAGTGGATTGGTGTAGGGGCAGCTCAAAAATGCCATCCTTTTGGGCGGAGCCTTCCCTAATTCCTTTGGGACAATTTACAGCTGTGTCCTTGCTGCTTCCTAAAGTGTTGCCATTTCCTGGTTCCTCTCTGACACTCAGAAGTACATCCCATGCCCTGCCAAACCTAGTTTACAGTTCTGCTAATAATTCCAGCCAGCTTCCTTCCCGGAATGCTCTTACACCCCTTGGTCAGGTGAGCCCCATCCACTGTCAATGTCTTCAGTCTCTCAAGGGTGCATCTGAGATCACTTTATCCCAAACCATGACTGTAGCACCAGCCACTCATCTAGTCATTCATCTGATCCATGCCTTTCTTTCCTCCTGGGTCGCAGTCTCCAAATGTGAGGATAGAGGAGAACACTACTTGTGCTCCTCAACACTTCAACTTATTTCTGAGGGAGACAAAGTCTCTTTTGATATTTTTCAGTCTTCTTATTGTAGCCTCATTTTACCCTATGCAAAAGAGTAGGAGTGAATCATAGTCCTCTTACTTTACCACGCTTGTCAGCCTCTTTGTTACATTGCTATTTGGAGGCCCTGGGAAACTCATTTAGAGAGGTTGTCCAGAAAACAAATGGGTGCTTCAGGGCCTTTCAGTGAGGAGTCTCCAATTGCTAACACCCTTTGTGCTTTTTTTGGTGGTATTCGTTCTAATATGGGTGGTTGATTGTACCAACCTTGTAACACTGTCATCTTCTTGGTCTTGACTACTTAGTGTGGTGTTTTCTCCTTCCTGCTCCAGAGCATCCAATCTGTTACACAGGGGCCCATTGGTAACAGAAGGGAGATTCTTCCTTCTGCTTTAAGCAGAGATAAGAGTCCAGTCTCCCTTGTCCTGCCAATCAGCCAAGTCTGTAAGTATGGTTTTGGAAGCTAACTTACTTTCTGCTTTCCAGGACTTTAGGCAATACTGTCTCTCTGCTGATACTAGTGCTTAATTCTGACTACTTATTATGGATCATCTCCTGCTTAGATCCATGGACAGTACATGCCTGGTGAGCCTCTTCATGCAACATGGCAACCTGGTCAAAAAGCTAATCCAGCTAGGCACACTTGCACCCACGACACCCACATTTTTTGGGAAAGTATTGCTAGTGAGAAAAAAAGACAGTCGTGTTTTATGGAGTTCAGCAAATCCCTGGGTCTAATTGTGTTTTCTTTGCTTGGAATTTTGTTACCTACAAGAAAGTGTACCAGACATTTTTTCTTATTACTCTGAAGCTTTCTTTGTTTACACTTCCCTTTAAATTGGAATGATTTTCAGGAATGATCTTGAAAAGTATCATTATTGTTAGTCTGCTTCTTAAAAAAATAGATTTCAAGAGAGTTTCTGAATTATACAGTATGTACTAACACACATGTAGGAGTAAAGCCAGTGTCTGATTGACTGAGAAAACTGGAAAAATTTCCCCATTTGACTTTCCAGTCAAATTGGCATTTGCAGATCTTGGCAAATTACATATCCCCTTGTAGTCTGTGCAGTCACTTTTATTTCTGCATTATGGCAGCTGCTGTTCATGTCTGAGATAAAAGCACTCCAGTTTGCCTTTTCTGCTGCTGTTGTCAGTATCAGCATTTGATGTTTTGTGCTGCATGCAAAAGTTCTTTCAGTGTAGAGACTGCTTGCTATATAACAGTAATTTGTTAAGTAAATTTTACTGCTTCAAAACAATATTTTGACACTTGATAATGTTTCCAAATGTTACTTTCAAGTAATTACGATACTTACTTTGAAACATTTCAACTGGCAAAATTATTTGTGATCTTTGAAACTTGTACATCTATTTTTCTAGGTTTTTATCAATAAAATGCAAATAAATATTTGTAAATATTTAACACTTTAATTATTTTTCATTCTGCTAATGCATATTTCTTATATGTATATGTGGTAAATTTTACATAGCTGAACATAGTTGAATCAAAAGCCACAGATTTTGGTAAAGAACTTTTTTTGTTGTTGTTGTTACTGATACAATTTAATACCTTTAGAATACAGAAAGAAAGTCTAAATCATGTCAGGATTTTGAATAAATGTTAGAGCACTTTCCCACTGTTAAATACTTCTATCTTTATATTTGTTGAATTTTAGACTATTCACTGACATTTTGTGCTTTATATAATTTGGAAGTATAGCTTGCAATGCTCTGCAACACAGTTTGTTGCAAGAATATAGTGTTTCCTTGAAAACTTTATTGGCTCCTTAGGCTAGATTTACTTTTTTTTTTTTTTTTTACTTATGATCCTTGTTAATTTCTTATTAGAAAAGATAATAGCTGCCATCGCATTAGTCATGCTACTGAATACACCTCAATTTCATTTTTTTAATATGAACTTCTATTGCATCTTAACATTTTTGACTATTTAGAACATTAAGAAACGTGACCATACTAAGAATGATTCTAAACACAGAGAACAATATTTTGCAAGTAATTATTTTTTCTTTCACTCAGAAAATATTCTGTCATTACCCTGTTCTTTTTTGTTTATATATTCAGACTCATAATGGAGTTGTAAGTAGTAACTTCACAGACCATGAAAAAGGGCTGTAGTCAAAGAATGAGAGCATGTGAGAATTGAAGTCTGTCACCATTTCTACCAGAGGTTTATTTGACTTGAATCTGATTCTTTACTTCTCACAGTGGATTTTTATTTCTGAATTACTTTAGGTGACACAAGATGTTTCTTCCTCATACTGTTTTTTTGGACAAAGAATTGCATAATATCCTGGCAAGCAGAGTTATAAATGCCATTAGCAATTTATTCCATTTTTCTTCAGACCTTTACATGCAGCCTAATTTCCTTCTTCTCCTCAGAAAATAGAGGACATCTGCCTAAGCAGCAAGTGCCAGAGTCCCTACAACATCCGGAAGGAGGCTGTTGCTACCAATGAAAACTGATGGAAAAATGGGAAGCAGCACCTGCTGTCACCACTCTGCTTCTTTATGTTTCCACTCTTCCTTTCATCCTCCAGTTAATCTGCTCATGATAGCAGCAGTAGTGGCAACCTCTTATGTGGTATAATAGAACAGGAATATGTGTTCAGTACTTGCTACAGCATAAAGCTGGAGTTTCAAAACCTCTCTATAGACCCAAAACCACCGAGTTTTTAACTCTAAAAAGCACTTGTTCTCCAAAGACGTTGAATATCTGTATCATCACTTGTAAGTTATTATCACAGGGCTAAAGCAGGAAATGGACTTATGAAAAAGTAGACTTCAAATAATCTGGAGACATATCCACTACTAACAACAAATTCAATTTGTCAGAGATAGAGGAGCACTGACTCTGTAACAGTGTTTGATGGAAGAGAGACCTGAGGCATTATTCAAAAAAGGGCAGAGATGAAAAGAATTTCATCCCAAATATTGGCCAATATCTGTTCTTATACAGCAGAAGCAAATCATCAATGAATAAGCATTTATAAAAAGCACAGTTAGGTGGCCAGTAGGTGTGATGTGTTGCTAGGTCCTTGCTGTACTTTTTTTTTCCCCTGTAGTAAAAATTCAAGAAAAGCCTACAAATTGAGGACATCCAGAGTTCCCCTTAGAAGACTTTTGTCAATAATACCTTGTGCTCCTATTCTGTAGGTAGATTAATGCATTTGTGTATCCTTGAACTGTATTCAATCTAGAATTCATTTCACTTTGGTGTTTGAATTTCTGCAGTGGGTCCAGTTCTTGACTTACTAAAACACTCATATAAGATTTTTTTTCTCTTCATCTAGTCCTAATTTTGTGGGGAACATAAGCATGTAAATAGACAAGCTGAAAAGGCAAGTTAATAGACAGGTTAAAAAAAAATCACTTTTCCCAAACATAAGATGCTGTTGCAAAATGAAGAAACTATTCACAGGGGACATACAGGATTATATAGTTTCTTTTGACAGTCTTGTGTACTTTCATAACAGAATCCTTTCAAAAAAGAGAAAACTGCAAACACAATAGGGTATGTATGAGGTTAAAGGCAGTTTAGAAAACTGGTGATTGAACACAAATCTAACACTTTAAAGTTGGAAGCAGAAAGCCAAATGCAGACAGATAAATTCAAGAAGTAAAAAACTTTTCAAATTTATTCTCTAACAAGTATGTAATTAACATCCACAAATTTATCAAGTGTTCAGCATGAAAAGTTTGTATCCATTCTAATTTCAAAGGAACTTTCTTTAATCTCCCACTAAAGAATCTCAGACTGAGTTTGTGATAACAGTATTGCTTTATAGATTAAAGTAGCTTAATCAAACATAGAATAACTTTTACCTTTGAAACAATTTCCTTTGAAAACATGGTTAATTCCAAATCACTTTACATTTCCCTGTGAAAACATGTTTCTGAGAAAGTTCTCACCTGCCTTTTCAAAAAGGTCTAAGGAAGAAAGAATCACTAAAGTGTATAAAGTGTTTGAAAAAAAAATTAAAGGGACAGAGAGATGGAGGAAATAGTTTTTCATATATTTATCAAACTTTTTGAACTGTTGTACCTGTTAACAGTGAAACTTCTGCAGTCTGGCCGTACAATTTTTTAAAACAAATACTGAGAGCTGACAATGGGGAAAAAAAAGATAAACTATTAAATCTGATGTTCATCAATCAATAAATAAAAACCCTTCCATGTTTTGTATTCTCAGATGCTTAGAAGGTAACTTTGTCTTAATATTTTGCTGCTACAGCTTATGTAAATTGTACCTAAAAGCAGAGTTTGCAAATGAGAGTTTGCAGAGTTTGCAGAGCTTGAAACACATGAATGAAAATAAAGCAACCAACAAGATTTACAGAATCATATGGAGGATACAATTTTCTGATTACCCTTCCTACTTTACGGCCTGTGAGAAAAATGAGTTATCTGAGAAACAGGTAGGCTAAGAGGGTACTTGGGATTGAATTAGATGTTTTTGCATGCTTATAAGTACCATGGGGTTTTTTTTTTTGAGCAAGCCATTGCATTGTATATTTTGAATCTTTGATACATCATAATGTCTAAATATATGGTTTAAGCTGTATATCAGGAAAAGGTTCTTCACCCAGAGAGTGGTTGGGCACTGGAACAGAAACCCGAGGGACGTGGTCACAGAACCAGCCAGCCAGAGTTCAAGAAGTGTTAGGACAATGCTCCCAGGAACATGGTGTGATTCTCAGGGTCAGGAACAGGAGTTGATGATCCTGATCACTCCCTTCCAACTCATGTTATTCTATGATACTATGCTAGTTAGCAGTTATTTACCTTGATGTTAAGTTTCTATATTGCTTACTTACATATTGAGAAAAATGTACTTCTATTAATTAGATGTTCAAGGGCAGAATGGAGGGAGTCTAAACCAACTACAGACAAATTAGTGGAGCAAGAGGTGTAAGACATAAATTGCAACTACATGTGATATACTGTTCCCTAAATCTGAGCAGGTGGGAGATTTTTAAGTTAGACCAATCACTATTTATGAATAAGCTCTGTCAATATTCCCACTGTAAAATACAATAAGCATCAACTGCAAATTCACTTCTACACAAGGCCTGTGCCCTGATTTCACAGGAGGGGCTTGGACATGTGTCCAACAGAGCATTTGAACCAGCTGAGTTTCAGACACGCAGCGGCACTAGAAGGAAGTGGTGAGTGACAGTAGTGGGAGACTCCCTGTTCAAGGACATGCAGTACATATTTGCTGATTTGATCAGAAATTTTGCTCTTTGCCAGAGACTTGAACCCAGGACGCAGTGGGGAGGCTGTCAAAACTTGTCTGGCCTTTGGACTGCAATGTCCTGATACTCTGCCATATGGGCACCAACAATAATATCAGGGAAAACATGTAGCATATCAGGATAATTGGCTATAAGGACAAGGAACAAGGATTCCCACTTGACCCTAATACTGAAGGTGAAGGGCTTGAGGAGGAGTTCTCCTTTGCATCAACTTCTGTTTGCAAAGTTCATGAGTTCGTGTCAGCAAAGGAGATTTGATTTTTACTATCACGCCTTTGAGGACTGAGGACTGCTAGGAAGAGACCTAGGATTGTTATGATCCAATTATTAAGGTTCTTTGGAAATACCTCTGCCCGAATTAAGGTACAAACGAGACCATATGCCAGTCAATAGTATGGGTTTTATTTGATAGAAAATATGAGAGAGAGGGAAGAAAAGAGAGAAAAAGAGAACGAGGAAAAGAGGTGGGGGGGACAGAAAGAGGGAAAGAGAAAATATCACCATCCGTGGATCCCAACGATGTTGCGTTGGTCCTCTCCAGCTGGTCTTCTTGGTGGTGGTGGTCCCCCCAGAAGCACAGGATGCCATGGGTTAATATACACTCAGGCCAGGGGCAATGTCCAGGCATGTCCTCCCAGGGGAGGGGGCAGTCTCTAGCAGCAGACTCTGCTTGCATCACCTGCAGTCCTGTGGTGCAAGGCCTAGCCCTCTGGGGGGGTCTGTGATGGATTGTGACTCCCCTCAGCTGCCTCTCACGTGAAAGTCCCATGGATGTGGCCTGTGGGGTTGGGGGTTCCACAGCTGGGCCAGTTTGTGCAAACCTGGCTTCTGTGAGCTGTGCTCTGCCCCCACCCCAAACTCAGCCAGGGATGATTCTCAGCACAGCTGGTGGCTTTGGCCGTTGTGGATGCATTCCTTTCCCTCAGCCTGAGATGACTGAACAATAGGGTTTCCCTTTATCTAATCTCAGCAGTTTGACTCAGTCCAAAGTCCCAGTCAGGTATCTTCAGGGAGGCTTCTTTGATTGTAACTTCTTTATACATTTTTGTTATAATGAGCAAACCTTTATATCAATGTTTGAGGTATGAACTACTTCAGTCTCTGACAAGGATCCACCTGTTAAAGTAGGAGGAAAGCATTTTTGGCAGGCAGGTAAGACTTTTAACTAGGAACAAAAGAGGAAGAGGAGGATGCAAAATCAACCAAGGAAGTGGTGGACTGAGTTGGCAAAGAAAGTGTTTAGGGTACTGTGGGCAACAGTGACCTGCTATTCAACAAAAGAGTGCTGCACATCATGCTGTCACCAGAGCTGCTCACTTCAGTCACGGAGGGTTCACTCATTCTGAAAGAAATGTATGTTTGGAATCTTCTAGAGACTGCTAGGATTTCTTGCGTTTTGATTTTTTTTTTTTTGTGTGTTGAGTTTTTTTTAATGTTTTGAGGGCTGCTTTACTCTTGAAGTAACAAAGTGCTGGGTATGCATTTGTGGAAAAAAAAAGTTATCATAAGAAATAAGAACAATTCCTCACTGATTGTGTTATTTCTATGAACTGCACAGTAATTGTTCTGCTAAGAAAGCACAAACAAGCTGACCTTGAGTCTGCATTACAGAAATCACTGGAAAATATTTCTACCAACCTTAGGTTATATGAATCAAAACATAATATGAATATATGAAATCATGAATAAGTTGTGATTTTTTTTTCCTGAGTTACATGGAAAATTTTTTAAGAAGAGTTAAGCAGGAACTCAGTAAACTTCAACACTTGTGTCTTGTCTTCACATATTCACAAGCAGATTGAGACAGTCAAAATTACACACGTTACTTAAAAATTATTCATAAATTCTAGAAAATCCATAAACAATCTGATTAAAATGCTGGCTCAAATTGTACTGTACTTTTCCTTGGATTTTTTTTTCTTTTTTCTTCTGTAGAGGTGAACTACTGACTGACTTTAATGAAAATTCTGTGAAAAATCTGCCCACACAGACTTACTTTTGTGAAAGAAAGTTTTGTTAGTCAGATTTTTTTTTCTTTATCGTCTGGAGTTTTATTGTGAAATTCAATAGAATCTGGGTTTCGAGTTCTGAATATTACAAGTGAATATGTAGTCAGAATTTACTGCTTAATAAAGTCACAAACAAATTTCATAAATGTGCCTAAAAAGTACTTGTTGGAACACTCTTTATTTGTGTTCAGCAAGTCCTATATAAATGGGAAAGGTTCAGAGAAGTATTGTGAACTGAAGATTTCTTAGTGTAAAAACAATTCTTCCTGAAAATATTTTCTTTTTCTTGATAAAGTTTACACTGTATCTACTCTGAAGTCACACGGTAATATACAAATATTCAATTTAGATTTTACTGACAGGCGTAGGTGCTTGTAGGACTCTCATTTGAATACTGCTGTTGCTGATTTGTTGCATAGGTGCTGCTTAATTTTATGAGCAGAGAATTTTTTTACAACTTCCCTGTCTGGCCTCATGTTCTCGTCTTCATTTTTCCCTCTCTCTAGATGTTACAGCTATTTGAAATTTCATTTTCTATACTAATATCTGCCTTCTAAACTGCCGCATATCACCTTTTCTCTTTTTTTGAGCCAAAGAAATCTCCGTTATTTAACTCTAAGGTTAAATTCCTCAGTAAGAGCTATGAACACTGACTACCTCCTGGTATCATGGTTCATCTGTGTTAGCTAAGTAGGAAAGCCAAAGTCAGACAAAAGAATCACAGAACTGCAGCACCATAAAATGGTTTGGAGTTGATCTTTAAAGTTTATTGCCAGTGTCCCTTGCAGTTGGCAGGAACACCTTCTATGAAATCAACTTGCTGGAAGTCCTGTTCAGCCTCACTTCAAGCACTTTCAGGGATGTGACATTCACAGCTTCTCTGGGCAACCTGCTCCTATGTCTCACTTTTTTTTTCCAAAATACATTTACATTTTAATTCTTTTTATATATGCCATGAATATTGTGGAAGATTCTAACTATACTGACCAAAAATTTAGAGCACTGACTCAGAAACTGGCATTTCTAGGCTGAATGTCCTGTAACTTTAGTGTGACTACACATAGTTTGTATCCAGGAAAAAGAGAAAAAGGAACAAAAGAGGTAGAGACATGCTAGCAAATTAGCTGCAGTCAAAGAACATAGCTCAAAATTCATATGCCAAAAAGATGGAACAGTCTGTAGCTTAACTGGTAGAGTGCCTTTCTAGAACAGGAGTAAGTGGGTTCTGATTCTTAATTTTAGGCTTATTGCTCTATGGTATTTTAAAAATTCATTATAGAATCTCAGCCACAGATTTTGAGAAACACTAGACAGTATGTATCAAGACAGCTGTATTAAGACAGGTGCATCTCATCCTTCTGTGGCTCAATAAAAGGGAAAGTTCCTGTGACAGCTCTCTTGCAAGTCACACCTTCTTTGGTTCTATGACTTTTAAATACATCTGGGTAACATAAGTGGAAGTTCAGAATTCTTAATTGTCAAATGTATCAATCTTTATCAACCTAGAAGGTTAATATTCTTTCTCCATTGCCTGGTTCATTCTTAGTAGTGCTGCCAAGAGACAAGAAGTTAGTAAAAAAAATTATCATCTTTAGGACAATTATGCCTATGACACTGGGATGAAAGATAAGGAATTATTCCATCTGAAATTCAAAGAAAGAATTGAAAGGAAAAATGGCATTCAACTGTAAGTTGTGATTCATATATATTGTTCATCCATCCTACTTTGTTTTAAACTGTGTCCATAAATAGATGTTCAAGCAAAGCTAAAACCTTGGCGATGCTCTGTGAGACTTTCATCGTAATACTCTCTCAGCTTCTGACTGTTTTCTGTTCTGTCCTCTAACATTTAGTTTTTCTAAATGGATCTCTCTCCCAACCATTGGTGCACCTTCTCCTTGAGCTTATTTAAATTCCCAGCATAAAAAAAAGTCCTTTGCAAAGTGGAAAGAGGTCTGTTTTTCTCATCATAAAATGATACCACCTTCTTTTGATCCCAGATTTTGGTTTGGTGGCTATGGTTCTTTTATTGGAAGAGACAGTGAACAGATGTCTCACATGCTTTGATTCTACCACTTAAAAGGTTTTAGACTTATGTTACAACCTTCCTATTATTTTTCCTTCTCAGGCTGAGAAGTTCTAGACTATTCAACATTCCACATGTAAATCTTAGTTTTATCAGTCCATCTTTCTGTTCTGTGAAACTTTCCCTATTCTAATTTTCCTTTTAGGTAAGAAGATTGGAATTGCTCCCAACCTCAGGGTGACTGAAGCACATTTATGCTGTGGGAGCCCTGTGCTTTCTGTGTTTTTCATATACAACATAGGTCTGTTATATATGTATGTGTTTGGTATCCTTTCTATCCAGCATTTTTGGATTTTTTTAGTCATATAGTGCAGCAGATAAGTCACAGGACCTAAAGAAAACTTCTGACCACCTTTGGAAGCTTAAGGAGGTCAGATTCCCCAGCATAATACAATGAACAGCAAAAGAATTCCAAGTGTATGCCTATGTTTATCTGGCTGTCAAGATTTTATTCTGAGATTCACGTTGAGTTCAGCTAGGGGGTAAGTGTCTTGTAAGTTTAGGTGTCAAACTCCCAGACGATCTATAGTTGTTTTCATTGTCTTAGAAACTTCTAGTACAGCAGTGTGTCTGTGACGTCCCAGACAATGGCATCAAGTAAATATCCACCCTGTTGTGGTGGCGCATCCCAGAAGAAATCTCAATCATCTAAGAAATGCTCATTAGGCCTCAGCCTTGATGAACAGAACCTGGGCTGAGCTCCTCTTGAGCTTATCAGAAACAGTGTCTGCTCCCAGGAACTCGTGTTGACACAAGTGTCTGAACCCAGGTCCTGATTTTTTTTTGCCTGAATATCATCCCATTTGAAATAGCATTTTTGTTATCAAACTTTCAGCCAGAATGAAAAAATTGTTGTGACTAAAACCCATTCTCTTGCAGCCCCATAAAGAGTAATCCAAAAAGAGACCACTTGAGCTCTCCTGGACCACAGTGGCTGTGACCAGCAAAGTCCCTCTGAGTGGGGCCTCTCAGAGCCAGAGAACTCTCAAGTTTGCTGAACTCAGAGGATTGCTGAATGACGATCAACCCTGGACTGACACCCTCACTCCTTCACCTATTTAGAAGAGGCAGAGGCATCTAAAGTGAGTATTTCACTGAATTCAAACAGAATTTTTCACAGGTACTTTGTGTGAACTCTTTATGTCTGTATGCCTGTGAGCGTGGAGATGCTATATCACATGTACTGGGAATGCTGCTCTCCTCTATTCTTAACTACTTTGGATTTGCAAGAAAGTTAGGCTTGTATGTCAGTTAATGTTTTCTATAAATTCTATATGAATCTTTTGCTAAATTTTTTAACTTAGTTATCGGTTCAGTCAAGTTAAATGCTGTTGAGTTTAAGTTCAGATAAGTTAAGTGCCATTGTGTCTTTAGGCCATATTTCTTTTGATCCTTACCCATTCCCATGCTTTTGTATCCCTACCCTCCTCCTCCACCTCAGCCTATGCATAGATAGTTTTTGCTTTATTTTCATTTAGATTGATTGATTCTGAATTTTTGTTTGCTTTTCATCACTGTGCTCTAACCATCTACCTTGCCAAGGAACTTTGTCGTGCTGTCACTTTTATAGTAAACCTGTTATAGCTGATACTTTTGTTGGTGAGTCTTTAAGCGACCTTACAATACTCATTCACAATACCAGTATAGTTACAACAAGAAATCACTGAAAAGGGAAATGTATTTTAATTTTTTTAATTAATAAAATAATCTTTGGGGCTAATTGTTCTTTTCACACATCTAAAGATCAAAATTAAAAGACCAAAAGACTGACATGCACTAAATGAACTCAATTACGATTTCATTTATGTTTTACAATGGATCTGACTTTATTTGATTACCTTCTTCTAACTTTATTGGTTATAGTGTTTAAGATTTTATTTTTTTTAATCTCCTTAATCTTAAAGTCAAAATGCATAAAAATTAGGGAAAAAGAAAAAAAATTAAAATCTTTTAAAACTGACCACAGTGACAACCCCTTAAACCTGATTTCTAATCCCATGAATTCCTTGAAAGTGAATGTGAGAGTGATTTTCATTCTTATTTATATATTTATTTGTTCATAAATTGTAGTAGTTGGTACATAAAATAATAATTTAACAACAGATTTTTAAAAATTGCTTGATAAAACTTAAACACATATTTAAACACATAGTCTTAAGATATTCAGTTTTTGTCATGTTTCAAAATAACTGCAAAGAAAATTTAAGAACTCTAAAACTTTTAAAGAATAAAACAAAATTACATATTAAAGACACAAACAAAATCACTCAAAATGTTTCTTAATTTAAACAAACTGCACATTTTTGCTTTTTTAAAAACTTTTGGGTTTTCTCACACTTCTGCAAGTGAAAATACTTATTTAGATATTAATAAAACATTGATTTGATTTTATTTAGACAGACATGAATTATAATGAGCTATATATCCTGGAATTAAACCTTTAGCTTGCGTTCACTGGTCCCTAACAAAAACCTGTCAGGCTGGGATTCATCTGAACTGATGTTATCTGTCTAAACCCTAGGCAATTCATAGCTACAGGGGTTCCTCTAATAGTTGTCATGTGGCAAAACTCATCTTGTGAAAATTAATTAATCCTAGATGTTGGATGTGTATTTACCTTGATGAGCTGTCTTTCTTTAATCCCACAAAGAATTTAAGCTGGTTTAGGCCAAAAATTAAAAAAAAATTAGAACTTAAATATGATCAAAAGTGATATCTAGAACTTTCAGCAAAACCTAAAATATGCATAGTTAAATGTGGGAGGGTATTATTATTATTCACTTCAACAAAATTAGTAACAATGAGATGTGGACTAAATTCCAATTTTCTTAGTACTCTGATGTTCCAATTCAGTGATTAAAAGTGCAGTAATTTGCTTGCCAGTAAAAGATAAACTGACTACCCCACACATCCCTGACAAAGTCCCATTTTTGTTAAGAACTCTCTAGAGGAAGAATTTAACTGCTTTATTTGGAGCCAAATTACTCCCCATAGATCTCAGAATATTTTGAACTGTAATTGCCTTGAGAAGACAGGATGATATCTTCAGAGATGATCACCTAATCTTGCAGAAGTTTCTGTAATAATATTTTATGAAGTTAGCTTGTTCTGAATAGTTTTTTGGTTTGATTTGGTTTGGGCTTGCTTTTTAGTCTTCTTTTCAGTTCTACTCTGATATCTCTTTTTCAACATAATAAATTGAAAATACATATAGGAAGTTCAATTCAAAAAACCTGAACTATATAATAAATGGAAATAACCTTTTTCTGTATTCTTGTAATGTAAAAATATATCTGGGCAAAGTGTACTGGGTTTTTTTGTAAGGACAGCTGAGTTACATAAAGTTGAAGTAATTTAATAAAGTGAAGTTCAAATATAACTGCAGCTGAAGCTTAATATTAACTTTAAGAAAAAAAAAGAAACTGAACTTCTGTTTCTGCATTATGTGATCATACAAAAGAATAAAAACTGGCAGTTGTCATTACAAATTGAGGGTAATATAATTTCATTTAACATAACTCAGAAGTCTAGACTGAAATCAGAAAAATTATCAATATAGAAGTGCTTTGTCTCTGTCTAAATTTAAGATCTAATTGATAATTCAAAGTCTGTGCTCTCTCTTGTTTAATTGGCTTTCTTCTTTCGCATCTTGACAGCAAAAATAGGAGACTATAAACTTATAATAATTGATTTGCCAATTTAAGCTGGATATTGAAATACAACATACTTCTTGAGGATCATAGAAATGAATGGGGGTAGGATGGAATACTGACTAATGTTAGAATTGAATCTGTAAAATGAAATATGTATATTTAAAATATGAATTTCAGGTTTAAAGAATAAATGCTATTTTAAAAATATTTTTTCTATTTTTTATATATTAAATTATTCTAATATGTTAACTAAAATCTTACTAACTTTAGCACCTTTTTTGGCTTCATGCATGAAGGATTAGCTGACAGACACACTCAGAAATGGCCAGTGTACATAAAGGGCTTGTTGAAAGCCCCTTGGGTGACACTGCATTGTGTCAACAAAATCCAGAGCAGTTTTCGTTAGAAAACCTGACAGAGTAACACACCTTCAGGCTGATTTGACATCATAGCTGGATGGTGAAAGGCAAGCTGAAAAAGTGGCCTTCTGCAAAACATATTTCTCTAGTATATTATTTAAGGTAACTTTTAAGCCAGTATTATAAGGTTTAAAAACTGTCTCAAAAACAAAAACAAAAAACCAAAAAAACCCAAAACCCCCAAAAAACCCTCACAAAAAACCAACCAACCAAACAAACAAAAAAAAGGGGGGTGAAGGAGAAGAAGGGGAGATAAATTAAACTGTGATACCCAGAAACAAATTGAACTGAGACAATAACTTAAATAATGCCCCTCTGTAGCTATAACATATCAGGATCTAAATATTAATTTGAAAGTTAATTCCACTTAAAACAAAACATCATGTTCTTCAGTATACTAACACTAGATGTTGTCTAAAAATCTATACGTTTCTGTAGACATTCAATATGAACATTTGAAAGAGGTCTGAATGTTAAAAAAGGCACTTTGTTTTACTCTCTTTTCAGAGAAAGTTGTAGGAGAAAAGTGATGCTGCAAATAGTTTAAATAAACCTCAACACAACCCAGATAAAATGTGAAAAATATTCTTCCTAAATGCTGAATAAGAATATGCAAATATGAAGACACAAGTAGCAGATATACACTAAAAAATATTTATGCCAGAATATGACAAAATAAATGTTTTGAAATTAAAAAAACCCCAAAACTAAATGGAACAAGATACTGTACTTTTACTGCTAAGTGGAAAAGGACAAGCTCAGTTGCTAGATCACTGCTCATGAACACTATTTGATTTTTTTTTTTACCAACTTAGACAGCTTTTAAGACAATTCCAATCTGACATATGGAATGCTATCTATAAGCAAAATAGATCCAAGATAAGCAATGTTTTGGACCTCTTTTGTATCAGTTTAGACATTGAAAGAAAACAAAATATAAGGAAGGTCTACTAAGAAGGCACCAGATTTAAATAATGAACAGCTTAGAATTCATGAATTCTGATGGATGCAGGCCAAACACTTTAGCATTCAAAAAAAATGGGAGGGTAGAAAAGACAAACTCTTTTCTTTATTTGTGCGTGTCCTTTCCCTTTTATTTATGTGCCATTGAGGAAGGAAATCAATGAGATCCTAACTGTCATACTTTCTTCAGAACAAAAATAGCATGAGAGGAAAAATTTTTATGAAGCAATGAAAAATTACTGCCTTTGCCTGGAAAATTATAAATTTTGCTCCTTGGCAAGTGTAGATGGAAAGACTGTCAGCTAGTGGTTTTTTTTTTTTGTAATAAAGGTTAAATAAGGAATCAGGCAGTATGTTGAAATTTCTTTATGATCTGACAGGTGAAGGCTGTATTTGACAATAGATGTTTAGATGCTATCTACTTTAAATTACAACAATAGTCAATGAGCAGTGCTTTTGAGTTGAAATATATATATGCTTCTTATTTGTAGTGGTTATTGGTTTCTAACCAGTTCATTAAGTTAAAACTTGACTAGGAGAAAGGAAAAGCATAAAGAACTCTCAAGATATAAAATACAACAAAAGCAAAGTCTGCTCCAATGGAAGAAGTATACTAGATGGAAGATGATATTACATTATTTTAACAATAATGAAGCGGCAGTAAAATTCACAGGGGACAAAATGAATAAAGGAAAGGCAAAGCTGAACTAATATTGAAAATTTGACTGAGTTTATGAAGAAAAACAGGGAGAAATGACAATCACCAATACTAGTGTAGATTGACCACATATGACAAAACGTCACCAAATAAAAATCTACATTAAAACTGTTTGAGCTCGCTTTTACAGTCAATAGAGAAAACTTTACAATTCTAAAGTAAAATTTACTCTTAGAAATATACCTAGATAGATAACAGAATCATGCTACTGAAAATCCTAATTCTCTCCACCAATTAAAATAAATATATTGAAAGCATATACTGTCATTTATACTGCAGATTATTTATAAAGATAGTCCATTCTTGGAGATTTCTCTCCTAAAGGAAAATGTCATGTTATTTATTCACATCAAATATTCACATATTTTCATTTCTTAACTTGTTTAAGAAAACTCTATATACCAGCAGTTGTATCTTTTACTCACCCTCAGAGAAAGGGAGCAAGAATGGGTAGTCCCACAAAAGAGAATATTATTGTATAGTTGTAAGTGGAAACTTCCTTTTTCTAAAACTCCTTGAAATTGAGTTTTTCAGACTTCACAATACCTATTCTCAAATTTGCACTAGCAAATTTTGATAGGTGAGTGTGTCATTGGGTGATACTTTCTGTGATAAAGTTGGCCTAAAATCATCTATTCATGCATTGTCTTTAAATTCTCCTATTGTTGGTATTCAGAAGCATTAAAAACCTGAAGTTAGATGAATGAGAGACTCATACAGATGCTGAGTTTCAATATCTCATTTGGCAGAATAATGATATAGCTGTTTTTAAATTACCCTTGTGGCTATTATACAAAAAGATTTGAAAAATATAAATTGGAGTTCATGAGCCACAAATAAAATGCATATTAATCTTTGGATAGATAGTTGAAAACAGTGTTAAGTGCCAACTTGATTTGCAATTACTTATGTAGTTTCCCTTTTCTGTAAAATAAAAGCTCTAATTGCATTCCAGTATCAGAAAGCAATGCCTACATACTTTTAGTTAGTTTAGATTTTAAACTTTTTAGGTTTGGTTTAACGTTTTTTGATTCATTTTAACTGTGATGCCATAGAATATGACTGAATGGACATTTTAACTCATTTGGATTGTCATTGACTTTATGAATTACATATTATGTGATTTATTTCCCTATTCCCACATTAATTTGATAACAAATTTTGACAGCTTAAATTTTATTTTACTGCAGCTCTTTACATTATTCACTGGTTAAATTTCCAGTTATAAATTATGCAGTAAAATGAGGTAGATTAAGTCTAACTACAACATGACACGTGTGACACATGTAATCTTTCTGACTCTCAATCTTGTAGTTGTAATTCTCTAATTAATCATTCATTCACAACAGCCAAAGGACATTAGCCCAGAACCCTCTATAACTTTAAGTATGTGTGCAATAAAGCAAGGCAGTGTACATTTCCAACATTTCCAAATACTCTCTGTATTACTGTAAAGTAATGAAGGTTTCTCCATGCCAGTTTTTTAATTTTATGCAGAAACTTGCTCTTAAAAATTATTTTCACTGTAATGCTTCGAAAAGATTTTCAAATGAGCTTAGACCATACAATTTTCAAGGTGTTTTGCATATGGGCCAAGGATCATGGAATCCAATTCCTTTCTTCTTGAAGGACCACCTAAAATTAAACCATATGACTAAGAGCATCATCCAGATGCTCCTTGAAGTCTGACATGTTTGGCGCTGTGACCACTTCCCTGGGAAGCCTATTCCAGTGACTGACAACCCTCCTAGCAAAAAACCTTTTTGTTATTTCCAATCTGACCTTCCCCTAACACAACTTCATGCAATTTCTTTGTATGCTGTTGCTGGTCACCAGATAGAGGAGCTGAGCATCTCCCCATCCAATGTACCCTCAAGCAACTTGAAGACTGATGAGGTTTCACTTCATCAACCTTCTTTTTATAAGATGAGCAAGCCAAGTGATGTCATTTGCTCCTCCGAAGAGTTGTCTTTGAGACCTTTCATCATCTGTGTCTCCCTCCTCTGGATATACTCTGGATGTACCTGTTATATTGAGGTGCCTGTAACTATACACAATACTCAAGCTGAGGCCACACCAGAGCAGAGGAGAGCAGGACAATCTCCTCCCTTGTCTGGCTGCAATCCTGTGACCAATGCACCCCAGGACATGATTGGTCCTTTTGGCTGCCAAGGCACACTGCTAACTCATGTTCAACTTTGTGTTGACCAGAAAGTCCAGATCTCTTCCTGGGGGGCTATTCTTCATCCTCATGTCCCCCAGTTTGTATCTATAACCAGGATTGTTGATATACCCTGCCATATTTTTGGTTGCTGTCCAGCCCTTTAGAATGCCCAGATCTCTCTGTAAGGTCTCTCTATCCTCAAGGGACTCCCACAGCTCTTTCTGACTCATTATTAGCAGCAACTCAGTGTACATTCAAATCACACATCCAGAAATTTTATAAAAATATTAAAGAGCACTGGCCCTAAAATAACACAGAGGGGGATGTGTGGAGTGGAATAGCCTCTGCATTTACCAAAAGTGTCTCTATGGCTCTGAGAGATCAGTTCGACCAGTACAGCTTGGTACTGTGCAGGCAGACCTTTCTCTCACCCGTGCCAGTGGAAGGCACACACACACACTCACCCAGGAAGCTTCATGTGTTTTACCACAGATAAATCAGAGGGCTCAGTCGCTTGGAGTTCCAAAGAATGGATTATTCCCAAAGGTGTCCAGCAGCAAAAGAGGACGAATGACCCAGAGTGACCATTGATATAGATATAGAGATACAGAGCCAATAGTCTGAGGGAACAGGGGCAGGGAGAAGGCAGGGGATACAACAACCAGTGGGGAGAAGGGAGGGGCAGAGCAAGGGATCAGGTTAAGGCCAATCCGCATAGGAGGATTTACACAGTCTAGGGAGGGACCATTCAACACTCGGGGGAATTTCAAACCTCAGAGCTTTCTCACCACCGTGTCTCTGCTGCCCTGGGACCCCTCGGCTCCCCGGCAGCCCCCAAAGTGGTGTCACCTACCACAACACTAAAACTGTGCCCTGGAGAACTCCACTGATGACTAGATGGTAGCCTGCTGTAAACACATTTCATTATAACACTTCAATCCTCACCCATATGCCAGTTGTCCACCTAATACCTCACCAGTTATAAACTTCTACTGAAAAAATCTAGCCTCACATGAGGATTCTTGGTATCCAGATATCTAACTTCAGCTCTTTGGAAAATGTAAGTAGCTCTGAATTTGATAGCATAAAGAAGCTAATAAAAATATGACAAAAGAAAAGCTGTATCTTACATTTTCAGTTGAAATACTGAATTTATCCCATTTTTTACAAGGATTTGTTATTAAAAATCTAGATGGTTAATTTTACTCATATCATGTTGGAAACTGCAGTCATATATATATATAGCAAGAATGACAAAAGTTTTTGTTTATTTTCATTGCTCATCTCACTTTATGCTTTATTTCCCTTCAGTAACAACATAAGATTCAGGAGTGTGTTCTAAGAATCCCAGCTGCAAAGTTCTTCAGAGAATTTCAAGTGTTATCTTTGGGATTTAAAGCATAAAAAATGAACCATCAGCCTCTGAATAAGTCTGCTTTTAAAACAAAATAGACAAAAAGAACAAAAAACAAAGCCCCAAACTAAAACAAACTAAACAAAAAATCCCCCAACATTGCACACCCCCCACTCCAGTGGGATGGGTAGTAGAATCACGAAAAAAAGATCAAATCCACGTGTTGAGATAAGAATAGCCAAATAATTGAAATAATGGAAAACATAATAACAATAATATAAATAATATCACTCACAATCATAATAGGAATGTGAAGGAGAGAGAAAGAGAGGAATAAAACACAATCAAAACAAGTGATGTACAGTTCAAGCATTCAGTACTCACTGGTTGATGGGAAACTGAGATCTCAACTGAGGCCAAGCCAAAATTAAGACATCAGTTTTCAATGTGTTATAAACATTATTCTCATACTAAATCCAAAATGCAGCACTACACCAGCTACCAGCAAGAAAATTCATCCTATCCCAGACATAACCAGATCTGTGGAAACAAAAGCAAGGAAATCAGATCCTTCTCTGCAGTGTCCAGTGACAGGAGTCTCAATTTAAAACACATGAAAATCCACCTGAATTCAAGAGCAGCAATTCTTACTGCAAGGGTGGTCAAACACCTAAACAAGCTGTCCAGAGAAGCTGCAGATTCTGCATCTTTGGAGATATTTAGTATCCAACTGGATAACATCCTGGGCAACCTGCTCTAGCTGATTGTGCTTGAGCAACTGGGGAAGCAGGAGGGACAAGAAGGTGTATATGGGCAGGAAAACCTGCAGGAGTGCTTTCCAATCTCAGTCATTCTTGCTGTGAAGCAAGGGCTTAAACATAGTCATAGCATGTCTTTCAACCATATTCCCTCTCACAAAGCACGTTTTTTGCATCACAGCACACCCAGGGGATCTCCCTGATGCCTGAAAGGGTCTGTGTGACAGCTATGCTGTCAAATGGAGGGCAGGAAAATAAGAACATTATGCTTGTCCAGAAGCAGTTCTTGCACAAAAATAACTTCCCAAAGTTTGCTTTGCAGCCAGTAGTAGAAGTGGATCGAGAGGAAATAAAGGAATCCTTAGTCTTATTATTGTCTGACAGACAAAATTCCCTTTTCCCTTGTTCTTGCAGCTTTTCATTCCCTCTCCTGAGCCAGACTGACTTGCTTTTTCCGATTTAATTGCTGCCCTTCTTCTTTTTCGATTTCTATTAATTTCCCCTGTTATTTAGTACCTGTCTGTCTACTATAAATACAATTTTCTCACAATGATTGTGTCTTCCTTTCTTCATTGTTTTTGGGGATTTTTTTAATCTGCTAAATGTCTTGTAAGTCATGTAGTATTTCATCCTCTCTGTGTTTCTGTGGCTTTTATTATATACTGCTGTTAAGAAGTAGGATGCAGTGTAAGTCACCTAGAACCTTCACTGACAGAGACTGTGCAGATGAGAGTTTCTGCAGCACAGACAATGAGAAAAAAGGGAAACCTCCACTCTCTTTACATAATTCTTTGAAGCCAGGAGGAGGAATTAAAAAGAAACCCAACTGTCTTCCAGCAGTCTCTTGTGAATTATTTTGGAGCTGACATGAATGAAAATAGTAGAAGAGAATTTCAGATGACTGACAGATTTTTATTTTTTTCTTTTTATTCCTTCTTCCACTTACCTTGTGGTTACTTTTCATATCTTTTATCCCATTGCTTCGCTTTCTCACAACATAAGATACCTCGTTTTTATGCAGCCCTGACTTAAATTTCTTTAACAAAATCTGTTTGGGATTTGAAAGCTGCTTGTATGATCTCAGTTTTATTTATATTTTCTTGAAGGTTTCATCTGTTGGTGATAACACATTATTATTGATACTTCTTGAAGCTAACTTTTCTAAAGTACTTAAAGTACATTTTGCACATATTTTGATGAATGCTATGTGAGGAGAGAAAAATTTAAAAGCATAAAGCAAATTTGTTAAAGAAAATTCTAAAAATTGTATTTGATCACTTCATGGATCATGATTTGGTGCCTTATTATGGAGTAAATCTCTTTAGTGAGCCATTTATATCAATAAAAAATAAAGTTACTTGAATGTTGAATATGGTAAATTTCAGGGATTAGAGATTTTTTTCAGGCTAAAGTCATAAAGGCAAAGGAAATCACTGAAATAGACACAGTAATTTAATGGCAGAGATAAATTATATACAAAATGTATGGATATTTGATGATAGACTGAAACATTGAAGGCTGTGCTACTATTTAATTTTTTTTTAAAGGCATATGAAGGCATGGAGGAAATTTATACATACAGTAGTAATCAAGTTAGAATTTTTATTAAGAGGATAACATTTAGATTGTTCAGAACCTAAAATATTTTCTCCTTAAAATTATCAGTTGAGTTTCAGAATTTGAATTTATTTTGTAAGCCTGGCCAGGTGTTTTTGTTTGGTTGGTTTGGTTTTTTTTGTTGCTTCTCTGTTTGTTTTGGTTTTGAGTTTGTTTTGGTTGGTTGGCTTTGGTTGGTTTGGGGTTTTTGGGGGTTTTTGTTTGGGTTTTTGGGTTTTGGGTTTTGTTTCTTTGGCTGGTTTGGGGTTTTTTTTTCTAATGATGAAATATTGAATATTTGTACAAGAAGTTTGGCATAAAGGAACACCTCAGCAGACCAAAACCATCACAGCATTTGCTTGCCTTCTGATACTCTTAAAGAGAAGGAATTAGGAATGGAAGAAATGGAAAATAATTTTCATTCAATAGATTTAAGTATTAATATTATCCCTTGGTATTCCAATAGATTATTTTGCTAGTCATCAATCCATAGTCAGAGTAGATATAGTGAACTATTATTGAAAAATTCTTAAAATATTTCTGAGGGTAGGAATCAGCTGAGATGCTAAGTCTATGGAACTTCTGTAAATAATAATATTTGTTCATAAGCTTGAGAAATATTATAGTAGTCTAATGTATGATTCTGAGGTCAAGGGCTGCCCATCAGGAGCAGCATTCCTTTTTCTGTCCTCTGAAGAAAAATCTGAAGGCTGCAGAACACAGACAGCTGTGTAAGAGAAAAAAGTATGGATTTTTTTAAATACTAAGGATGTAAAGAAAACCTAGTCTTACCAAGAGCCAAATCTGTGGAGTATAGGATTAATTATTCTTAATAAATAAACTATAGGTTTGTTGTATTTTTAACACTTAGAAATAATTTATCCTTTTTCATAAGATATTGAAAACGTGTGTTATTTCAAGTCTATTACTATTACATTAATACCTTCCTTTTCTTTAACATTCAAGGTATGAAAGGAGAGGAGGTACTTCTGCAGTATAATTTTTAAGGGAATTCTGTCAACTTCTGAAGTAGGTCTTTGAGTTTCTGAACCAAATCCCCAGGATACAGATGGCAATAACTTACTTTGTTCTTTACTTATACAAGTTAAAAGTTTAAATATATTTTCATTTTCCCACTCTTCTAAATATTTATTCTATAGAGCAAAGACATCTATGACACTAATTTTTAATGTGGTTTTCTTTATTCTCCCATACCAGCAAGAGAGTGTTTGGTTTCCTCTATCTATTTATGCTGTTAAAAAATGAGATCTCAAAATATTTGTGTTTTATCATTTGCTTTTACTGACATAATTTTGAAATCTCATCACTCTTGACCCACAAGATTTTATAGAAAAAAGGTTTACAGACACTTAGGGAAGATATTCAGCAATAACAAATGATGTAGATATATAAAAGAAAGAGAAGCAAGTAAATGAAATCATAAAGCAGACTTCCCTGATAAATAAGGTGAGAATAAATAGTTGTAAATAAGCTGACTATTGACAGACTGCTTAGTGCATTTATGAAATTTAATGCTTTCTATCTCAGTACTTTTCAGCCCTAGTAAAATAATTTGAATGTGGACTTCAGACAAAATAACTCTAGTTCTCCAGGTTATGCTTAATTTAGTGGAGAAATAAATCTTCACAAAACCAAGATAGTGCCAAATTCCAGAGCAAATTGTGTCTGAACAGCTTGTATTCAATTCCCAGTATACTTGCTTCTTTCACTACTTTTTTCCACTGCCTCACTCTCCATCAGCTTCTATTAAATAGGGAGCTGTGGACAGCTGGCATTTAAATGTCAGATACTAACAGCAAAGATTCCTCCTGGACCACACAGTCTTTTATAGTGGTGTTTTCTAGTTTAGTCTGGTAAAAACCTATCACATCATGGGCAAGCCACTCACCTATTCTCCAGTTGTGTGCCTGTTACTGAAGCAAATAATATCTCTGTTTATTTCAGTGAGAGCTTTGCCTGTATAGGAAAACAGGCTATAAAGCTTTACCACTTCTTTATTTATGACCCCTACACTTACCCAATTTCATACCCTGACTGATACTTTTCAGATTTCATTATTGCTTTATGGAAACTTTATTATTAATCATTTCTGTAGACAAACTATCTTTCCTACTCCATAAAACATTTTCAAATATCATCTGAGATCACATGCATTTGTCTCTAAATGGTTACAGGCAAGAAATACAATGTCA